>CM046968.1:86065425-87483352 GCA_025698475.1 Gossypium anomalum
TGAAAATGATCCCTTTAAAAGGCTTAAGGTATCATCACTCGTTGTTCATCAGGACATTATCACTAACGTATTACGCTGCGATCTTGTTCGGCTGGTATTCTTGACAGAAGAGTCAGAAAAATAATCACATTTTACTCAGCAAGCTTGCCCCGCTATAATTTCAGAATCCCTTCCACTGCACCTTCTGGGACATAAAGTTTGTGCCTCCCACGGTAATTTCAGAGGAACAACATTTGGTTTTTTTTTTCATCCTGTTGTAACTCAAAGGTACAATATTTGTATTATCTTCAATCGATTAATTTGTTACACCATTCCCTGGGTGTAATGACCAGATGTATATGTCTGATATCTGTATGAATGTAGAGTATCATTTTTCTCTTCCTGAGAATGATCCCCTTTTACACTTTGATTGTCATTGCTCGTTATTCGTCGAGGTTATATCACTGGCGAAACATCTTGCCTCTTCATTCAACTGATATCTTTGACAGGGAATTTGAAGAGATAGTCGCAATTTAGAAACATCTTCAACCCTTAGGCTTGGTGAGTTCCAATGGTGAGTTCCAAATGACGGTCCTATTTCAGGTTTCTGTACTATTTAGAAGCTTCTAGAGTAATATGCAGAACTTCTTTTGTGAAAGTATTATTGGTCTATTAATCGTTATTTCAATGCAAAATGCTAGAGAAAGATCAAAACGATAGACAAGAAGGAAATTGATTGAGAGTATAGCTCGAAATAAATTAATCAAATATTGCAAATACAACAAGAAGGAAATTAACTCAAAATGAATAAGTTAATCAAAGATAGAAATGCAATAAGAAGGAAATTTATTTGGACATATTTTGAAAAGAATAAGGTAATCAAAGATAACAAATTCAAGAATAGGAAAAATGGAAGCTAGGTGCCCTAGATATCGCAGCTTGAGCTTCTCTGTACCATCTTCTTGAGGACCTTTCTGAGCTCAATATGTGTTTAGGGGATCCGGAGTACTTTGTCGATGCCCCAAGACGTAGCATACTTCTTTATTGTTAATTCAGGCATAGCAAGACTGCTGTATGCCCCACTTTGATCCAAGTTTGAGCTGCCCTTTTCGGGTTTTCAACTCAAATCCCCTTTGGTCTTAAGGCGCCCTTTGTGAGTTTTCACCTTGGCCTCTCCCTTTTTTTTTTTTTTTGAAAAGTCTCAAAGCGCCCTTTACGGGTTTTCGCCTTGGCCTCCCATTTTTTAAGTGAAATACTTCTTGACGAAATCCAAATTCATTGATTTGGGCAAGTTTTTGCCATCCATTTCGGTTAATATTAATGCCCCTCTAAAATAGGCCTTCTTTACTAAGTAAGGTCCTTTGGCACCCATTTTCTTCTGAAGTCCTCTTGTATGGGAAGAATCTTCTTCAATATCAAATTTTCCTAATAGAATTCTCTAGGATGAACCTCTTCATCATAAGATCACATCGTTTATTGGACCATGATAGATTGCTTTCAACCTCCTTTCTTCAATTTGACTAATCGTATCAGGGTTAGATCCGTTTTGCCTTATCCAATTTTAATTCTGGCAAGACTCAGAGATAAGAAATCTCTTCTTCAAAACTGTTTTTTCCCATAGACTAATAAAATGTGTTGCCCCGGCTAAAATCCCGATGGACGTTCTATAAACATGGTGACTTCTTATGCCAATCTTTACAAGTCTCGGTCATCTCCCCATGATTTTTAGTGTGTTATTGGGTTTCCCCCTTTTTGTTTTTTTTTTTTTTTTTTTTTTTTTTTTTTTTTTGCTTTTGCTTTTGCCTTTGCTTTTGCTTTTGCAATATAGCACCTAATCTTTGAACTGATTGCAAACTTTTGACATTGTGCAGTTGTGTTGAACATGATCTTCTCTGGCCTTTTTTTTGGCACCTCTTTTTTTTTTGGGGATTTGATGACTGTCGACTTAGTAACATTGGCATATGAAACAACTTTTATCCCTTTCGCGGAGTAATCGACAACCCGAAAGATGAATCAGTACCTGTTAGAAGCTTTCAAAGGGGTCGGCCCATAAAATCCATGCCCCACCTATAGAAAATCTATGAAGAAATTGAGGAGGCATGAAAGTTTTATCTTTTTGTTTGGCATTCACAGCTTGACTGCTACAATCCCCTTCTATGTTGGATCAACAGCACCCGGAACTCATGATTAGCTTGACTAACGTAAAACCATTAACATGTGTCCTTTTGATACTCATCTGGACCCCTTTTAGCATCCATAGGCCTTAGTAGCCCAGGCATATCTTGATACGATCATGTGAGAACATCTTTGACTTTTTGGGATGACTCAATGATGTCTTGTTTTGTCTTTGTGGTGATGCAGACTCTAATGTTTGCCTCTTTCTCTTGTCTTAGGCTTGTTGACCACTGACTTTTTGTAAAGTAAGATCCCCTTTTCTAATCTTATTCACCGTCCTTAACACAACAAGAGATAGGCTATATCTCTGTCATCTTCAAGGTTCTGAGATCCCTCTAGACACATATCTCACTCAAAAGGAGACTCTGAGTTAGTAGCAACGTTGCTCATGTCGTTGATATTTGGAGACCTGTTGTAGGTACGAAGGCAGATTCCAAAGAATAAATGATTCTAAGGATAATTATTTGTATGGCATGATCATGAATGAAATAATCTAAGAAAGACCATTTATACAGTATGAAATGGAAAGAATGAAAGAATGGTAATAACAAACATGCGTTTCATTGAAATAAGGATTTTGGATATAAGCCTATTTTACAAAAAGATTCTTGTTGCTTTTAGGCTTAAAACAACAAGTGTGTTTTGAACATTACTCTAGATTAGTTCTAAAATACAAGAATCTCTTTCACAATCCCATTGTTTAAAACACCCTAAGTACGTAAGGGCAGAAACTTGGAAAAGTCTACTCCTGTGTTCCCTTTTTTGATACGTCATTAATGTTCAGATTCCCCGATACCAAGTCTTGCATTAGATTCCTGAGCTCGATGCACCCTTAGATCTCATGCCCCTATTCATCATGGAACTCATAATGTCCTCCTCTTTAACAGAAAGGTTGGATAACAGATTTCCTGTTCCAACGGGGCCATCGAATTTCACAATACCCAATTTAATAAATCTTTTGATTAACTTCTTAAAAGTGGTACAGTTCTCGATAGAATGCCCCGTGATTCCCGCATGGTATTCACATTGGCCGTTTGTATCGTACCATTTAGGGTATGAAGGCTGTATTGGTTCTATGTAAAAAGGGGATACAACATGTGCATCGAACAAAATGCGGTACAACTTCCTGTACGTGATTGGGATGGGCACGGATTGGGTTTTTTCTGAGTTTAGTCTTCGACTAAGTTCTTGCCTTAGGGAGGCCTGATGGCTGGTAGTTACCGTCTTTGGCTAGCTTACTATAATCGACTCTGAACGACCCCTGTCATACCTACCCGTGCTATTTGCTTTCCTTTCCTTCTTCTTAGGGGCCTTTAAAGTCCATTCTCCCCTTTCCTTCATTTCTGCCAGAACAACTGGTTTGGCCCGATCATCTTCTCGGCTAAAACCTGAACCCATCGGGAAGTTTGATAGTGCCGAGGTATTAGCCTGATATTGGGGTCCAATAATGACAGGTACCCCTTGCATGTCTGGTTGGGTTAGGACGCTTATTGGTTTAAAACTTAGGGAGTAGACGATCTCTTCATTATCATCCTCACTATTGACCACTGGACCACTCCTTTTTTCAAATTCTCTCGCCGATGGCTTGGGTTAATCGCCCGTCATATACTCTTTGGAGTTAAGGATTTGTTCTCGCATATCTTGTTGAATTTCGATCAATTGCTCTTGCATCTCAGATTTGCCTTTGCTCCATTCTCTCCAACCTTTGGTCCATATCTTTTGTCGGTTCTGAAATAATTTTACCTAATTAGGGCCCTTTAGTGAAAGTTTAATGAAAATGATGCAATGTAATGCAAATGATGCAATGCAATGCAAATGCATGGAATGAATGCAAAGGAAAGAAAAATGTTGATTTTGAATTAAATTCCCTTAGAACAACTTTTCTAGAAGACAGATTCTTTTACATAAAATGGTTTATGTATACGGCCTTGCTTTCATATTCCGGGCGAAGACACTGATCTCTTTTCTTTGTGAAAGTCTTGATCTAGCAAGCTTCCGATAAATGCCTCTACTAGCTCCTTTTGCTTGATTCAGGCCACAACTTACTATCCTTGCAATGTTGATTAGCTCTTTTAAGAAAGTCGGGATGTGACGGCTTTTGAATAATCTTTACCAGCTTGAACCCTTAAGTAAAGTCTTGTTTTCTTCTACGAACTGTTAACCTTCTTCTATCGTGTTCACTTGGACCACATTCGGACAACCGTATTGTAATTCACTTTATTAAGAAATTTGTTTTCTTATGACAAACTGTTCTATTTGGGAATCGAATGTCAACCAACACCTCCTTTCTATGATGATGTAATGCAATGCAGTCGTAAACAAACAAACACAAAACAAGTTAGTACAGAAATAAATAACAAATAAAGTATCTATGTAGGTGATCACTAGAGGTTCGGAGTGGCTCTTCCTAGGGTAAGCTCCTAGGTCTCTCTATATGTGGCTCGGTCCTAGAGTAAAGGTACCCGAACCAGTAGATTCCTCGATCCTCACCCATTATAGGCTCATATATATCGAGTTTGGTTCAGGGGGATACATTTCCTTACGACCATGCGAAGATGAAAATCTCACGAAATCATAAGTACGGATGTACCCCGGAAGCAATCCACTAGCCCATGCGGAGGTGAAAACCTCACGAAAGCATAGTTTCTTACTCCCACTTAGAAGGTGTGACTACAGCGGTCATGCAATGCATTGCGCGAGGAGATATGCATAAGAAAAACCCGAGACAATAAAGAAAATAGGAAAAATAATGTAAACTGTAAAAACGGATGAAATGCAATGAAGGGATCATAAGCTTAAAAAAGAGTTTTCAATTCTCGACAAAGGACTGAAATTAATCAATTTATGGCTCGACTCTCAAATTCCCCAGTGGAGTCGCCAAGCTGTCGAAACTATTTTTTTGAAAAACGGGAATAGACTTTGGTTTGAAAATGAAAACGAATGTGGGAGTCGCCACCGACCGTTATTAGGTGTGATCGGATCACCTTTGTTCTAATAAAATATTTTAGTTTACTAAAACGACATTTTTGGTCTACGAAACTTGAGAAAACGGGTTCGGGAGTCGGTTACGTGCGAGGAAGGATTAGCATCCTCGTCACGCCCAAAATTGGTACCAAATTGATTAATTATTGTCCTAGAGTCGAAAGTTGAAAATCGAGAATAGATTTGAAATACGATCCCTTTTATTGACGTCGATTTTAAAATTCTTGAATTAGCTCAAAACGGTTGTTGAAGATTTCCTCGTCTCGAGATATCGAGGTATCACATCCCGTAAGTTAGGACACGTTACCATGAACTCCCGAGTGCAAGTTTGTTTTTTTAATTCCAATTGGAATTCCATATGTTTTAAACTAAAAAGGATATTTAGCTATTTAGAATCAACGAGAGAACTGAAACCCCATAAGTTAGGGCACAATTCTTCGATATTCCAAGACACGAACATTGCCTTGTTTAGAACTTAGAAAATACGAGTGAAATTCTAAAGGAGTACTTGATGATTTTGAACAAACGAAAAATTGAAACCCAGCACAATAGGGCACTATTTCTCGAATTTTCGAATATCAAACATTATCTTAAAAAAATGACATGAAATTTTTAAAGGCACATTTGATTATTTAAACAAACGAAAGATCGAAACCCAACACGTTAGGGCACGATTCCTTGAATTTTCAAACATCGGATATTGTCTTGTTTTAGAAATTAGAGAGCATGAGTGAAATTCTAAAGAAATATTCGATTGTTTTGAACAAACAGGAAATCGCAACCCAGCACGATAGGGCATGATTCCCGAATTGCCAAACATCGAGTATTGCCTTCGTTTTAAAAAAAAATTGAAATGAATAATTGTAAAAATAGCTTAAAACGCGTTAATGCGACTTAAAATAAAACGAAATCAATATTAAAGATTTGGACCTTATAAAACCACATTTCGTAAACCAAGTGAAAAACTATGATATAGGATAAGATACGACACTTGGTAAACGAAGACAACATAATCTTATTTAACCAATCAAATCAAACAAACAACCAATTTAAAACAACAAAATTTACAAGCATGGGTAAACAGCGATTGATATACTAATACATAAGAAGGCGAATTAATGATGTGCAACCAATATACATGAAATTATACGAAACAATTACCACATAATGTACCAAACAAAAATGAAACTAATATGATACAAAACAATTAAAAGATGATGAATCGATGAGCGAATACTACATGCTCGAATTTGAAATAATTTACATGGATAAAAATACTATATAAATAATTATTAAAAATGATTTTGAATCGAATAGCATGCAAAATACTACGTCTATTTTAAGTTGACAATATTCATGCAAAATAAAAGGAAACTTGAATAATATACAAAACATGAAAGGTTCTTAAATAACAAAAGAATATATAACAAATATGTTCTTGTGTAATGAACTATATACATAATAGATTTTTAAATATATATGTGTATATATATATATATATATATATATATATATATATAAATTGGTTTAAAAGGAGATGTACAATCATAAATAGATTTAAAGAAAAATACACAAAACAATAGAAAACCAACAATGCATATAGAAAACATAATGTACAACAATTCAAACTGATAATATAAGAAACATTTATGTATATATAAGTGTAAAAACAAATTTATAACAAAACAATATATATATATATATATGAATAAATAATATACATAAAATACAAATAGCTAAATATAAATAATACATACAAAAAAATAATAATATAATGTTCACAGCAAAGAATGCTCAGAGAATTTTTAAAATAAATAAATTATATAATAAAACGAAACGAAAATATACAAAAAGAGATAAAGCTACAACCGTGAAATCAACAAAATTATTCAAAGTAACATACTAAGATGATATGTAAAAAAATGTATGGTGAATAATAATGCGTATAAGATTAAATTAATTTTGCTATAAATTATATATGTGCCATTATACATAAAAGCATTTAAAAGAGATACTATAAAGTATTAGAATAATATAATAAAGAAGCATCTTGAAATAATAATTTTATAAACACGAAAAAAGCAGTTTCTAAAATAGCTTCCTATATACGTAAAAGCATTAAGTAAATTTTAAATAGAAAACTCCACCAAAATAATATATGTGCGAATATACAGAAATATTTAATGAGATATTAAAAATAATAATAACTTTGAAACAAAACACAATCATCGAAGTAGCTTAAAATATCAAATTATCAAACCAAAATTTAAAAAATTGAATCAAATTATCAAACCAAAATTAAAAAAATGGATGTGAAACGAATTTTAAAACTAATGAAAAGAACTTAATTGAAATAAAATTAAAATAAAAGGGAAAATTTATAAATTCTTGAAATTAAATTGAAGACTAATGCGCCACGCGTGCAAATACATGAGGACCAAATCTGGAAATATTCCAGATCTTAAAACATTGTGCTCCGACGCGGTCTAAATCGCAACAACACAAAAGTTTTAGGGAAAATTTAAAACAAATAAAATAGAAACAAAAGTTAATTGGAAACCAGTGCAAAGGGGAGGGACTTTCCATGCAATTAACCCTCAAGGACCAAATGGTGCCATTTCAAAGCCATTAATATTGGCTCAAAACGTTGTCACTTCATGTCTTTTAAAGAGTAAAAAAAAAGAAACCCTAATGAATCAAAGCCACCGTTTCCTTCTCCTTTCTAAAAAATAGAGTAAAAAAATTTCTAAGAGCCATTATCCCATTCGGCTAAACCAAACTCTCATCCCTCTTTTTCTTCTTTATCAAACCCTAAATTCCCTCTTAAACCGCCGATTCTTCTTCCCCAAGCAGCAACCAACACACTTAGACTTGATAGAATGATTTTTTTTTAGGCTAGTAATGTCCTCTTGGCTTCGATTTCAACTAAGCAAAAGGAGATCCATGGCGTATTTTCAAGGTAAGTCCCTCATTTTTTCTTTTTATCTTTGCCTTCAAAATAAAAAAAAACAAATCTGAAGGTATGAAACCAAAATAAAAATGAAAGAAAAAAATGCCCAGTGATTTGAATTGGAAATCGCCTCCTGATTTTGATAACCTTTTGTGTATTTCAATATGCGTAGTATCTGATCGTATATTTTTTGCGTGTCTGTACCCCCTTACAAGGATCAAAACTTCTGCTTTATAGCCGAAGAGACAGGAAAATCAAAATAAAAAATACAATATTTCTCTTCTATCTCCTCTTTGCTGCTGTTCTGCCTCTGCTTTTTGCGTGTTTCTCTGCTCTCTATTTGCTATTTTGCAGGCCTAGACGGAAGTGATGGGACGAGGCCAGAGGGTGGTTGAAAGGTGTCAGATGGCACGTGGGTGAGGCGGATGGCGCGGAGGTTGTTGGTACGGCACACATGGGTAGCGGCGCGGCGCAAAAGGGGGGGAAGACCCTAGGGTTTCTGAAAATTTGTTTAAGTTATGGGCTAGGGTTTAAATTTGGGCCTCTTTAAGTTTGGGCTTGTAAAATTATTTTACAATAGACTGTTGTATTTGTTTATGGGCCCGGGCAGAATTTGGGCCTTACAGATGTTATTTAAAATATTTGTTATTTAAGAAAAATTATGTTCAGAATAACCATGTTTATAACAAGATTTGAGTTTAAAACATCCATAATATATATCATCTGAGAACAACTTTGTTGAGAACTGTTAATGTATGAAAAATCTCATATTTAAATTAATTGTAGTTTAAGAACATATAGATTTAGGATAATCATGATTCATACGAACTTTTTAAAACAATTGTTTTCCAAGAATAGTCATTATTCAAAATAAGCTCTTTCAATAAAAGCATCACCACAAAATAACTATTGCACAAAAAAAGCTCTACCGAAAATAACTATGTTAAGAACAACTATTATTTGGAACAACCTCCACTAAGAACAACAATATTAATAATAGTTCCTATACGAAACATGTAAGAATATCCCTTATTCATGTATAATTATTCTTTAAGAACAACTCACGTTTAAAGAGATATTTCATAAAAGATACTTCGTATGATACTACTTCATTAAATTAGAAGTGAAAATAACTCCTAAATTTTAGAATTAGGATACTTCGTATGATATTACTTCATTAAAATAGAAGTGAAAATAACTCCTAAATTTTAGAATTAGGCTCTGTTTGTTTCATTGAAAATAACTTTCAGAAAATGTGTAAAATATTTTCAGTTGTTTGACATATTTCTTAAAAATATTTCATACAAGTTGTTTCAAATGAAATAAACATACATTTCAGATTTTCTTATTTTTTTATTATTTAATTAAGTTTATTTTATATCTATAAATTTATATTTTACATTGTTTTTGCATATATTAAAATTATTTTGTTAAATTCAGTTTCATTACAACGCCATTTTTTAGTTACATGACTACTAAGTGAGTATTTTTTATTTAAAAATGTGACATCAACAAAATTGACAAAAAAATTTAACAATGTTAACAATTGGACTTGATTTTCAAATTTGAAAAGTAGAGGGACTAAAATCTTGAAAATAAAAGTACATGGACTAACTAAATTCTTAAAAATAAAAGTACAATGATTAAATTCTAAATTTGTGAAGAGTACATGAACTTATGACATATTTTAACCTTTATAATATAAAACATTTACTATTAATATATCTATAATTGTAATAAATATTTATTACTAAAATATTAATATTGAATATTTTTAATAATATGTGAAGAATATTATTTAAAATTATTTTTAAAATAAAATTTAAATATTAAATAATTTATTAAAATACTAATTTATATTAATTATATTAATAATTTATTATATGAGTAAATATAAATAATTAAATATGTATGTTTAATAATATTTAAAATTATAATATTTTATATTAATATATTAATAAATTTAAATATTTTAAAAATAAAAATAAATTTTATTATCAATATAATAATCTTTAAGCTTTATTTAAGTTAATTTTTATATAAAAATAAAATTAGCCATAAAGGACTTCTTTTTTGAAAAATGATTTACGCTCTAAAAAAGGTAAGTCATTTTATAGGAACAATGAAGTAAGTCATTTTATAGGAACAATGGCTTATTCAGGAGTGAAGATAGAAGTTCTTTTTAAGGGGCCGAAATTAAATTATAATTTTTATAATAGTAAAAATGTTATTTTAAAAGGATTAAATTAAAATTTTATCATTTTTTAAAGTGGGTTAAAGTATAAATTTACCTTTATCAATTTAAAATTTTAAAAGGTTAAAATAAAAAAAATTATTTTAGGAGGTTGGACCATAAATTCGCCCCTGAGCTTATTTTATGTTTGACAAAAATATTTTCTCTAAACAATTTTACAGTAAAACAAACAAAACGTTATTGATTTTATTTTCATTATTGAGATGATTTAGAAAGCTTAAGTTGATAGATTATATATAAAGATACTTAAAAATATTTCCTCTTATCCCTTATTTACGAGTTATAAACCTTGAGTATTAACTCTTTAATAATAACCCTTCTTTATGAGTTAAAACCTTGAGTATTTGGTTTCTTTTCTTCAACGTCACTAAACAAGCAATCTCACTGCCACTATTAATTGCTTAGCTTTTGATCTCTTATTCTTGACAGCCATCACAGTTTACCAAGGAACTTTTGGCATTGGTTTAAATAAAAAGTATTGAGATTTAAAATTGTCCACTTTTCTCAGTCAACTGAATTTATATTTTTTTCTAGTGCCGTTAACGTGACAGCACTAGCTAATTGTGCGGCTTCTTTCGATGAGCTCTCCGGCCAACGACGACACCAGAGGACTCCTTTCCTCCCTCTTTTTCAATATCTCTTATTATTTTTCTGAAATCTCTCAGAAAACCTCAAAATCCACACTTAGCCTCGAGCCAATCGAAGCCCCATTCATCAAATCCGACCGTTTAGTTGTCTCCAAAGTTCAACAGCAACTCCGCAGTTCCGAAATCACTGCTATTTGGGGTTTTGGTTAAGATCTAGGGAATTATATATTTTTATTTATAAATGTTTTATTTTTTAAAATATTTTTATTGGCTGCTGCTGCCGCCGCCGCCATTGTTGTTGCCGCTGAAGAAGAAGGAGAAGGAGACAAGTACCGTGACGGAACTTGTCTACCTCTGGGTTTTCTTTTAACGGTGGAGCCATTATCTTTAGGAGGAGACCATTTTTTCGGGGTTTCTTCGTGATGGGTACTTTCTGGGGTAGTTTGTAAATGAGAAAATGCAGCCACCATCATCATTTGAGACTGCCAAAAGGGAAATTAATTTTCTCTCCTACATTTCCTTGGAAAGAAAATTCTCAGTATTAACAACAATGGGTCTTCCTTTTCATGGCTGATAAACCTGAAAAATAATCAAAATATACAGGATTTTAAGCAATTTTGACGATAATGGAGAAGAACCCATAAAGGGATTCCAAATGATTCTGCTTTTAAACTTCAACAGCAGTGAAAAACCCACAAAAATTTTCTGGGTTTTCTAAGATACTGAAGAAAATAGTATGTATAAGGTGAGATTTGGAAAAGAAAAAAAAAACTCAAAAAAAGTTCTTATAAATCTTTGGAAAGATGCTTAATTAGTTATTCCTAAATTATATTTTAGTTTTTTATTTATAATTGTTTTATTTTTTAAAATATATTTTTATTAATTTTTAATACATTTTATTTTTTTAACTTTTTTTAAAAGTTAGCCTTCGGCTGGTTATTGCTCCTTTTTTTTCTTTCCATCAACCATTTCTTTCATCTTCTCATTCATTATATATATTTTAACTATTTTGTAGGACGACTTCAAGTCATCATACCCCTTATGCCCTGAGCGACACACGTGCTATAATGGATATGACAAAGGGTCGCGATCCTGCGAGGGTGAGTTAATTCCAAAAACCCGTCCTCAGTTCGGATTGCGGGCTGCAACTCGCCTGCATGAAGCTGGAATCGCTAGTAATCGTCGTTCAGCCATACAGCGGTGAATTTGTTCCCAGGCCTTGTACACACCGCCCATCACACTATGGGAGCTGGCCATGCCCGAAGTAGTTACCTTAACCACAATGAGGGGGATGCCGAAGGCAGGGCTAGTGACTAGAGTGAAGTTGTGATGGACAAATGACGGTGTTTGTCGTTCATTAAAACTCCATCGACCACCAGTAGTTTTTTTTTGAAAAATGGATAGCTCTTCATCAACTTCTTAATTTATTTCTGTTTTGAGAGTATTTGAAAATAATAAATTATTTCACGTGTCAATTTGTACCTATGTTGTCTTTAAGTTTTATATTTTTTTGTTTATTTTTCCATTATTCCATTTCTTATGCATGTAATTTTATTTTTATAAGTGATTTTAGGGATAATTTTATTGTCATCATCTCTAGTTTGGTGAATGCTGAATTCTTTTGTCAATTTTTGCTCGTCATTTTAGACCATCCATGGCTAATTTCCTTATCGTATTAAGTGCTTACAATTACTTCAAATATGTCGTACTTGAATTGTGACAAAATTAATTATCAACGTGTCATGATGTTCTATTAATATTGAGGTTAAAGCTTTTATTGTGTTGATTGAACTTATCTTTCACTATTTACGATAAGTGTTTATTATTCTCTTTTATGAAATATATAATTTATCTAAATTTCTAAACTTTTTTCAACATTTTCATTTTGACTTTATTTCTTAAAAATCAACACTTGGCACTACACTCAATATTATAAGGTTTTATTTTTCTTTTTGGTTTTCTTTGATCCATTCCATTTTACTGATTTGAGACATTTCTTTTTCTCTAAAGAAACCCAACCCAATACACCAAACTACTTAGATTTAGACTTGATGAGAAGAACCACAACCATTTGGTTGAAATACGAAACATTCTTGATTAAAAATTCATATATACCTTTTGTTCTGATAGAAAAAGTCAATTTGTAATAACCTCTCGTGCTATCACTAAGTCAACATAAGATTTCCAAGATTAATTTATATGATAATACAACAAACTTTTTAATGTATTTAAATTTGAGACTCGAGTTTATATAATTTTGGATTTCAACTAGTTGAATGTTTAAATCGTTTTAGAATATTTGTTCAAGTCATTTTAGTTTAAGAATAAAATAATTTTGGGTTGAAATCGTATTGATTTGAGTTAGTTTTGGGTTTAAATCAATTTAGGTTCAAATGAATTCGGGTTGGAGTTGAATTGGTTTGTTAACATTTTGTTACACACCAAAAGTCATATTCGGATTGATGGAATTGGATTCTTAAGTTTATATCAATTTTGATAGATCATATTTAAAACATCATATCTTATATTAAGCAAAAATGTAACACCCCCTTAACCCCAAACCGTCGTCAGAATAGGGTTATGAGGCATTACCAGACAAATCAGACAACTTACAAAATAATTCATAAATAAATAATAATATTCATAGTATACTATAATAATTAAGTCCCAATAATAGACGCTCGAAGCCAAAACATAAATTTAAAAGAGAAACGGAACTTGTTCAAATTCTCCCATTTTTTTTTTGTAATTTAAATTTTTTTTTTTAAATTTCGACAGCATTTCTGTTTATTTTTACATAAAACCCCCTGCAAACTTTAAACTCAAAAACAAACCAATGTTAATACTCCAACCAATGATTAAGTATACTCAATTACATCCAATTTATATCAAAATAATAATTTAATACCTTAGTTTAAACAATATAACATGTTAGTATATATGTATAATTAATAATATTTATTTCATTTCGATTATTTAATACCAATTCTACCATTTCATAACTTTATATCATATTCATAAACCAAAACATTATAATCATTTATATACAACCAAAATCATTTAACTTAATGTATACATATAATTTATATGCAACTACCTAGTACATGCCACTTAACCAAAGGAAGAAATACATCACCAAAATCTTTTTATTGGAGTCGGGTTTATTTTGGATGCTAGACCGAATCCGAAACTCTAAAGACCTGCGCACGGAAACAACCGTACGCTGAGTATTTCATACTCAGTGGTATTACTATAAATCAAGACTATCTAGCATTACTAAATTACAAACATCAACCATAAAATTTTAAAATTATTTAAACTACTTTTATATATAATTATTTTACTTCATATATCTTAAATTCATAATTCATTTTTCTCATACTAACTCACTTCATAATTTAGTTCATACATTCTTTCTCGTACTTTTCAATAGTGCTAAAACAAATAATCTCATTTTCAAAACTTCATTTCAATTATTTACCCTATTAACAAGGCTCGGACTCACATGAGATCGCTGATTCCACCCAAACACACCAAAATGTCCAACCCAAACACACCGGAATATTATAAATCCTCCATAACACACCAAGAAGGCATTAAATGCCTCTTGGATAAACCAAGTATACAATAATGAAATATCTTCTCAGTGAACTACAATCTCCTCATCACATCACAAATCCAATGGCATGCCATTTGTATCAAATCTAGTCCGACAAATTAATAGGGTATTATTTTACTTTTTCTAATTTCAATTTCATTTACACAAAAATTTTCAATACTCAATCAATTCAAATATCTATTATCTTAATTCATATACAAATTAATTTTCACACATACTTATATTTAAATTCAAATATAATACTTACCTTATCTTAATTATTCCACAACTATAAATTCAATATACATTTAATAAATAGTTTGAGTTATAGTAATACAAACCCGGAATATGAATTTACTCCTCAACGATCTTTTCTTTTCCTTTGGATGCCGATGCCTCGTTTTCCTTGTTAGCTACGAAAAAAAAATAATAACAATTTACATTATTAATTACAATATCAATTTAATAATTAATTGAATTTTTATTCAGTTGATTCCCTAATTCTCATTTAATCCTAATTAACTCTTTTATTTGTTTAACTTAATTTATACTTCATTTCTATCCAATTTCCTTCCATGTTCACCCTAACAATCTAATGTTCATTATAAAACCCTAATTTAAAATTTCTTTGAATTTAATTTCCTAAAACACAAAACTTATAGCTTCTTTTACAATTTAATCCCTTTTTCAATTTCTAACTTAAAATTCATTCAATTAGATCCCTAATTCTTCTTTTTCTTCAACATGAACTTTGTTTAAAAGCTTTTAAACTTTTAAACTATCAAATTAATTTCATCAAAACCTTGTTTTAAGACTTCTAAAACATCAAATTTAAGAGAAAAGGACTAAATTTAGCTTACCAAACAAGTTTGAAGCTTCAAAATCCTAATTTTTGCTTTTTCTTTTCTTTCCCTTTTCTTCCGCTGTTTTTCGAATGCTCTCTGTTTCTTATTCTGTTTGTTTCTTTTTATTTCATTCTTTTATTTACTTTATTTATTTAATTAATATATATTATAATATATTTATTTTAAATATCTATTAAGCATTTAATTATATTCACACAAGTGTATACCATCAATACCATACATTTGTCACCATTTATTTTATTTTTATTTTTATTTTTTTACACAAATATTTAATTATTTAATTATTTAATTAACAAATATCTTTTACTTTAATATTAAGTAACTTAATTATTTTATTACAAGTGTACATGTATCTATTTATTACAAATGTACCTATATTTTTATTATAATTGTCATTATTCAATTTATTTGTCAAACAAAAATTTCATAGATTAATTATCTAATTAATAAATATCTTTAACTTAAAATTAATAATAATAATAATAATAATAATAATAATAATAATAATAATAATAATAATATAAAACTATACTAATAATTAATAATAATAATAAAATCTTAGATTTTTTTTATTGCATATGGCGCCTAATCTTTTGTAAATGGTTTAATTCCATTTTAATCCTTTTTATTTTCTATTACTTTAAAATTAAACTTTTACCCCTTATTCAATTTAGTTATTTTTACTAATTTCTCTAAATTAAGCTAAATTCACTTAATTAAAACCTAATTAGACACGCTACTAAACTCATAAATATTTCTAATAAGTATTTTTGAACTTATTGCACTAAGGTGAAGCCCTATAACTCACACTTTTCTATGTGCAGTGAATTTTGGGTCATTACATTTCTCCCCCCTTAATAAATTTCGTCCTCGAAATTTACCTGAGAATAGATGAGAATATTGTGCTCTCATCGTTTCTTTCGGTTCCCAAGTTGCTTCTTCCACACTATGACTCCTCCATAACACTTTTACTAGAGGAACCCGTTTATTTCTCAGCTCTTTTACTTCTCTAGCTAATATCTTAACCAGCTCTTCTTCATAAGTCAAATCAGACCGAATTTCAATATTTTCAGTAGGAATAACATGGGAAGGATCTGATCTATATCTCCGAAGCATCGAAACATGAAAAACATCATGAATTTTCTGTAATTCTGGAGGTAAAGCTAGTCGGTAGGCAACAGGCCCAATTCTTTCCACAATCTCATACGGCCCAATAAAACGTTGACTTAATTTACCTTTCCGACCAAATCTCAATACTTTCTTCCATGGAGAAACTTTAAGAAATACCTTGTCTCCGACTGAATATTCAATATCTCGACGTTTCAAATCGGCGTAAGACTTTTGTCTATCGAAAGCTGCCTTCAATCTATCTTTGATCTTTTTAATTGTTTCCTCTGTTTCTTGAATCAATTCTGGCCCAATCACTTTTCTTTCATTCAATTCTGTCTAACATACCGGTGATCTACACCTTCGACCATACAGTGCTTCATACGGGGCCATTTGTATACTAGATTGAAAACTATTATTGTAGACAAATTCAGCTAATGGCAAATAACGTTCCCAACCTGATTCAAAATCAATAATACAAGCCCGAAGCATATCTTCTAGTATCTGAATTATCCGTTCAGACTGTCCGTCGGTTTGCGGATGAAAGGCTGTACTGAAACTAAGTCTAGTACCCAACAATTCATGTAACTGTCTCCAGAACCTCGATGTGAATCGAGGATCTCGATCCGAAATTATTGACATCGGAATACTGTGTAATCTAACAATTTCTCGAATATACACTTCTGCAAGCTTCTGCAATGACCAATCTGTTCTAACTGCTATAAAGTGAGCGGATTTGGTAAGTCGATCAATAATTACCCAAATAGCATTCCTTTACTTACCGATATCAGTAACCCTGTAACAAAATCCATAGTGATACAATCCCATTTTCACTCGGGAATACTAATAGGTTGAAGTAGACCTGTCGGTACCTGATGTTCTACTTTTACCCGTTGACATGTCAAAAATTTACCGACAAATTCAACTATATCTTTCTTCATTCCTGGCCACCAATATAATTCTCGTAAATCACGATACATCTTTGTTCCACCAGGGTGCAAAGCAAAAGCACTATCTTGTGCTTCTCGAAGAATTAACTTTTTAGTTCAGAAGTAGCTGGAACACAAATCCTATTTTGAAACCTCAAGCAATAATGCTCGTCAATACTAAAACTCTCGGTTGTACCATTCTGAACCATTTCTCTTTTCTTCAATAATCTATCATCTTTTATCTGAGCTACTCTAATCTGATCAAACATCATCGGCTTAACCTTTAGCTCAGCTAACAAGCTCCCATCATCATTAATACTGAGCCGAGCAAACATTGCCCGTAATTCAATCGCAGCTTTTCTACTCAATGCATCCGCTACCACATTTGCTTTTCCCGGATGATAGTCTATAACACAATTACAATCTTTTAGAAGCTCGATCCACCGTCTTTGTCTTAAATTCAACTCCTTCTGTGACAGAAGATATTTAAGACTTTTATGATCCGTGTAAATGTAGCATTTTTCACCATATAGGTAATGCCTCCAAATCTTCAAAGCAAAAATTACTGCAGCTAACTCCAAGTTGTGCGTCGGGTAATTACGTTCATGTGGTTTTAACTGTCAAGATGCATAAGCTACGACCTTCCCTTCTTGCATCAATACACAGCCTAGACCGCTCAGAGAAGCATCACTATACATGATAAAATCTTTTCCGGACTCTGGTAATGTTAATGCCGGTGCCTCTGTCAACATTTGCTTTAAAGTCTCAAAACTCTTCTGGTACTGATCATCCCAGATAAAAGGAACATTCTTCTGCAGTAGTTTAGTCATTGGTAGTGCTATATTCGAGAATCCATTTACAAACCTCCTGTAATACCCAACTAAACCGAGAAAACTGCGTACTTCCGATACATTCTTTGGCGCCTTCCACTGAACAATTGCTTCGATCTTCTTTGGATCAACTCTAATCCCGTCAGTAGATACTGCATGTCCTAAAAATACAACCTTTGATAACCAGAATTCACATTTACTGAGCTTTCCATACAACTGTTTCTCTCGTAAAATTTGTAGAACTATTCGAAGATGCTGATCATGTTCTGCCTCTGTCTTCGAATATACCAATATATCATCAATGAAAACCACCACAAACTGATCTAAGTACGGCTGGAAATGCGGTTCATCAAATCCATGAAAGCAGCTGGGGCATTAGTCAATCCAAATGGCATTACCAAAAATTCATAATGGCCATAACGAGTACGGAAGGCAGTTTTAGATACATCACTTTCCTTCACCTTCAGCTGATAATACCCGGATCTCAAATCAATTTTTGAAAATATGAAGCTCCCTTGTCGATCAAATAAATCATCTATACGAGGCAACGGATACCGGTTCTTGATCGTCGCTTTATTCAACTGTCGATAATCAATGCATAACCGCATAGAACCATCTTTCTTTTTAACAAATAACTTTGGAGAGCTCCCAGGGGTGAAATGCTTGGTCTAATAAATCCACGATCTAGTAAATCTTGTAATCGCACCTTCAACTCTTTTAACTCGATGGGCGACATTCGATGCGAGGTATAGAAATTGATGTTGTACCGGATACACCTCAATAGCAAATTCAACCTCTCTGTCGTGTGGTAAGCTTTCGGTAATTTCTTCGGGAATACATCCGAAACTCACATACGATCTAATCGATCGCATCGACTCCCAACCGAATCGGAATTAATAACGTATGCCAAGTATCTTTGGACAACCTGCTGCTGCGATAATTTATTAGCCATCATCATCGAAATAATGCGTGTCGAACCACCGTACGGATGCCATTCACTTCAATTCTATTCCCATTTTCTGTCTAAATACTAAACCTCTTTTTATAGCAATCCAAAACTACCCCATGTTCATATAGCCAGTCCATACCCAAAATGATATCAAAATCACCAAAAGGCATGATCAACAAGTCCACAAGAAACATTTTATCATGTATTATTAACGGGCACCTCTGACATACTCTATCTACTAACACCGTTTGTCCCAAATGGCTAGACACTTCTATAGAAACTTTAGACATTTCAGATTCTAATTTCCCCGATTCGACTAGTTTTGAATTTATATATGAGTGTGACGAACCCAGATCAATTAAAGCATAAATAGGCTCAGAATACAATAGAAATATACTTGTAACAACATCATGTGCATCACCCTCATCACGGGTCCGGACTACGTACGCTCTGGCCAGCGCTCTGGCCTTCTGACTGTTGTGTAACTATATCGCTGTTTCTTCTGACACCTTCACCTCTAGACACAGAACCCGAACCACCCCTACTAGATCCTCTGCCACGAACAGTAGGTACTGATCTTTGAGATGTTGCAGGTGTGGCACTTTCACCTTTCGGACAATCTCGGATGAAATGATTTGTGGCCCCACATCGAAAACATCGTCGAGTTATCCTCCAACATTCACCTAAATGTTTCTTTCCGCAGTGCTCACAGTCTGGGATTTCTATACTTCGGGATGGACCTCTCACACTACCAGTAGATATTGTCATCTGTTTACCTCTGTTTCTACCACCTCTGTCTGATCTAAAACTGGATCTCCAGTCACTTCTTGATTCTCTGAATCTCTTCGGTAATGGATTAGAACTAGTAGTTCCCATCGTTTCCCAAATTGATTTACCAATTTCGATTTTTTATCCAGCCCGATGATTTGTTCTATCATTTTTGCTCGCTCAACCGGATCAACAAGTTCGATGAATTCGAGACTTACCAATTGAATCTTGATTTCATCTCGCAATCCCCATAGAAATTGTTTACAACTATCAGCCTCTGTTGGAACATATTCTAAATCATACCCGCTCAATCTAGAGAACTCTCGCTCATAATCCAGTACTGACATATTCCCCTGTTTCAACACTAAAAACTCTTACTTTTTCTCTTGATGTACAATTTCCCAATATACTTCTTCGAAATTCTTTTGAAACAAGTCCTGTGTTACACGATCATCCGGCAAATGTCTAACCACTGATTTCTACTAGAGATACGCTTCTCCTTGTATATGATGATACAAACACATATCGACTCTCTCGGGTGCATCTAATTGTTGCCAAACTCTTTTTGTTGTTTCTATCCAATTTTCAAAGAACGGATGGATCAGCTTCTTTTAATCCCCAAATTTCGTGGCACCATATTTTTGTAGCTCTTTAATCTGGGCCTGTCGATGAAAGAGGTACTGGATGTAGTAGCAGTATAGTTCTCACTATATATCTTTGTAATGCATCGGCTATATCTCTTAACAGTTGCGAGGCATTTCTTTCTCTCCCTACGTTAGGAGGTTGATTATTTAACGGATTCACACTAGGTGTAGCAGATTCAGTTTCTTCTAATTCTCGACTTCCAGTATACATTTCCTATTCAACATTATCCATTCTTTCATCTGACATTTTATCTATAAAACAAAATCAAGTAAATATATTAGCATCCAAAAATCCTGACTCAATTTCGACTCGACAGTGGCATGTACTTCTAAACACACTTCCGAGCCCAATTTAGCCCGAGAATCGGCTAAACCTGATAGCTCTGATACCAACAATTGTAACACCCCCTTAACCTAAACCGTCATCGGAATAGGGTTATGAGGCATTACCAGACAAATCAGACAACTTACAAAATAATTCATAAATAAATAATAATATTCATAGTATAATATGATAATTAAGTCCTAATAATAGACGCTCGAAGCCAAAACATAAATTTAAAAGAGAAACAAAACTTGTTCAAATTCTCCGAATTTTTTTTATTGCATATGGCGCCTAATCTTTGTAAATGGTTTAATTACCATTTTAATCCTTTTTATTTTCTATTACTTTAAAATTAAACTTTTACCCCTTATTCAATTTAGTTCTTTTTACTAATTTCTCTAAATTAAGCTAAATTCACTTAATTAAAACCTAATTAGACACGCTACTAAACTCATAAATATTTCTAATAAGTATTTTTGAACTTATTGCACTAAGGCGGAAGCCTTATAACTCACTTTTCCGGTGCCCGTGAATTTTGGGTCATTACAAAAAAGTCAATTAAGTCTTAGGTTAGTTGACATCGACATTATTGCCCATGTTGAAGGATATGGGTCCAAGCATATTTAAGTACATTTATCCTTCTATTTAAGGGTTGGGGAGGGATTATGGGTAGTTCTAAGCATTGATTCAAAAAATATATTAAGCAAAAATGGTTAATATAATTTTTAGTCATTGAAATTTGTAACTAGGTTAACTTTTGTGCTTGTATTTTTTTTACACTAGGTCCTTAAACTTGGATTCCATCAAAATTTGATGATGTGATACTTAAATTGTGGTATTGATATGGCATAATCTCGTAATGTCATGTCATCAACTTTTACTTTTGTTAAAAGCGAGTAGTTTTAGGTATTGTATCAAAAAAATATATTAAACAAAAATAGTTAATATAATTTATAGTCCTTGAATTCGGTAACTATGTTCACTTTTGTACTTGCATTCTTTTGTACACTAGGTCCATTTTGGTCCTTAAGCTTGGATTCCATCAAAATTTAATGATGCGGTACTCAAATTGTGGTATAGATGTGGCATAGCCTTAGAATATCATGCCATCAGTTTTTACTTTTATCAAAAGTTTAGAGATGAAAATGAACCCAAATACCGAAGTCAAATACCAAAATGAACTTAAAAATAGTACATATACTAAAATAGACCTAATAATAAATTTTATGGACTAAAAGTTAAATTAACTCTAAACAAAATAGAGGTTGAGTAATAGAACTCAATTTCCATGTTCAATAGGCAACTTGGCTTGTACTATTGACTTGAAACTTGAAAACAAATTTTATTGTTTTTATTAAGAAAGTAGGCAAACAAAGCAAACTGATGAGGATGACAGGCATGAAAGGACCACAACCCATTCACATAAATTTGGGATTCATAAATGAATTGATTAATTGATTCAATTTAAATTAATCAATTAATTTTATATTATCTAATCACATAATATTTTATTTTATCCAATCATTAATTAATGTTTATAAGAAATTAATCCTTATTTAAATAGTACAATTATATTTTTTTGAAATAATAAACGTGTAAACTCGACATTAGAAATTAATTGTTTATAAATTACTCATTAAGAAACGCAAATCATAACTATTCTTTGTAATCTACTTAAATAAAAACAATTAAATAACAAAATATAATAATTGTAATTGTTAAAATATACTATCAGTCCTTTTACTCTTTACAAATTTAGAATTTAATTATTGTATTTTTAATTTTAGGAATTTAATCCTTCTATTTTTTAGATTTTAAAATGTAATTGCAATTGTTAATATGATTAAAATTTATTTATTAAATTTGTTAGTGTAACATTTTGAAATAAAAAATTAAACTCACTTGATAATAAAAAATAATGCTGTAATGAATTTAAATTTAATAAAACAATTTTAAAAATGTTGATAATTACATTTAATGTTAAAATATGAAAAATAAATTTTTTTTTTACTCAATTCTATGAAAAGGTTACAGTCTGCTAAGCTTAACTTTGAGAATTTGACCATAGTAAAGTAAAGCAAGAATATAAGCAGAAGTGGCTTATTTCAAGGCAAAGTGCGATGGGAGTTGGTGTAATATCAATGCATAATTGGCCTTCTTGTTTCTTTTTGAAACATCCAAAGGCTTAACCGCTGTTTTCCTTGTTTTTATTATATACTATTTGCTTTTATTAAAAAGTTGTCTTTTTCTTTATTGTTGAAATATCCAAAGGTCCCCTCTTCTCCGCCCACTATTAATTTTGATATTTGATTCTTTGACATTTTTGGGTGTTTTTTGTTTTCTGTTTTCAGTTAACTATTTGATTGAAGAACTTGGGAAACAAGTATTTCTTGCCTATTCCTCTGTTATCTCATCTGGTTGTTTATGCCCTTTATAAAGAGTTTCAGAAGCTTGGATTTTGCACTAAGAACCACTTGTTGTTTTCCTTTTGTTAAATTGCAGGGTCTTTTTGATTAAATTGAGGAAATTCAGTGGGAACCGGTCATGGAGGGCAAATGTGCAATCAAGAAAGATGTTACTGAAGTAATGTTTCTTCTTCTCAGTCATTTAATACTGTTGGTGTTTTATGCCATTAATGTACTGCAAACTTGTTTATAATCTCCTTGTGGGTTTATGCAGTTAATAGGTAATACCCCTATGGTATATCTGAACCATATCGTCGATGGCTGCGGTGCTGGAATTGCTGCCAAGCTCGAGCTGATGGAACCTTGCTCCAGTGTTAAAGACAGGCATATGCTCTCTTTTTTCATTTGCATTTTTGATTTTGTACATTGTTCACAGCATCTTGGAAAAGTGTTGCCTGCAAATTAACACCTTTGGTCATTGTTTTATCTATGTGCAGGATTGCATACAGTATGATTAAAGATGCAGAAGATAAGGGCTTGATTACACCAGGGAAGGTATGGTACCATATTTCGGATTAATGCATATGAAGTGATTGTTTGATAACCTAACCAGGAAGAAATATAGATCCTATGATCTAATATAGTATGTCTATTTTTCTGTTTTGCTTAGTATGGTACCTTATTCGGTTTAGCTTTCGGGTTAATGCGTATGAAGTGATGATAACCTAACTGGGAAGGAAGTATAGATCTGAGAACACTTAAATTTTAGATTGTTTCGTAAGATTTTGTTATCATGATATCTTCTGCAGTTTTGCTTCAGTTGACTTTTGATCCAATGAGGGGTATTTAAGCTAACAAATTTCTCATTTGTTCTGCTTATGTTGAAATAATATTGGTTAAAGAGTGTCCTTATCGAGCCTACCAGTGGTAATACCGGCATTGGATTGGCTTTCATTGGAGCAGCTAGGGGTTATAGAGTTATTGTCACGATGCCAGCTTCTGTGAGCATTGAGAGGAGAATCGTTCTTCGAGCTTTTGGAGCTGAAGTATGCCTCACAAACCCAGCCAAGGGCTTTAAGGGGGTGTTAGACAAGGCTGACGAGATACTGAAGAACACACCTAACGGTTACATGCTACGGCAATTCGCAAACCCTGCCAATCCTCAGGTAGCATCTTTACTGTTGTAACATTTCTACTGTTTCATCAGGTGATGTTTAAAAGAAGTAACGAATTCTTTGTTTAAGATTCATTACGAAACCACCGGTCCAGAGATATGGAAAGACTCGGAAGGGAAAGTTGATGTACTGGTTGCAGGCATAGGGACTGGTGGTACAGTAACAGGTGCAGGGAGATTCCTCAAAGAGAAAAACTCAGAGATCAAGGTTTGTTCCCCATTTGAGACCGAAATTTAGACAAGGAGCCTATGTCCTTGTTATATTCATAAGAGCATATTCTTTTTTTGTCAAAGCATAGGTATATGGGGTAGAACCTGTTGAAAGTGCAGTCTTGAATGGTGGAAAACCTGGTAAATTTTCAAGTCACTTTCATCCTTTTTTATGTGGTTCGTGCTATATCTGGTACTTAACTATTTCCTTCATTGCATTGCCTGTGTGATGCATGTCAAAGGCTCTCATCTGATCCAAGGAATTGGTGCTGGTATCATCCCTGATGTTTTGGATGTTGGCCTCCTTGATGAAGTTGTCCAGGTAAGTCTCAACAGCATGTTCAATATTTCAAACAGCTCTTGGAAACTTCGCAATTGGTTCGATTTCTGAAAAATCAATGAACTTTCGTTTTTGTCACAAGGATAGTACTTGTTTCCCTTCTAAACCGTTTTCGTTTGCCATGGCAAGCATCAATCGTCTGATCCATTGATTATCCTGTGTGATGGCCATGGTAGCTTCCTAGAAACAGTCCAATGAAACTTTGCACATCAATCACCTGATCCATTGATTCTCCTGTATGATGACCATAGTAGTTCCTAGAAACAGTTCAATGAAACGTTGCAATCGCTTCGGTTTCTGAAAAATTAATTATTTTTTCATTTCTGTCATGATAACAGTACCATTGATTCTCCTGTATGTTGACCATAGTACTTATTGCTGTTCTAACTTCTTAGGTATCTAGTGAAGAAGCCATTCAAACTGCTAAACAGATAGCATTGAAAGAAGGTTTGCTGGTATGTTTGTAATCGTTAATCAATTCTTACGACCCTCTAGATCACTTGTTCTTCTTTTGTCCTTATTTTCTTGGTCATATGAATAATATTGACAGGTTGGTATATCATCTGGTGCTAATACAGCCGCTGCAATTAAGTTGGCAAAGAGGCCAGAAAATGCTGGCAAACTCATAGTTGTGAGTTACATTCCCTTCTTCAAGTTTATCTATATCTTATAGGCTATAATAATTCTTGATATTATTCGGATTCTTCATTTTTTTCTATTCTATTGGTGATATATACATGAACATAGGCATGAAACATAAGAAGGAGATATGACCCAAAATGCTCATGTTTTTTTATTTGTTTAATTGGTTATAGACGACTAACACTTAAGCTTCTCTGTTTTTGTATCAGGTAATTTTCCCCAGTGCGGGTGAGCGTTACCTGTCATCTGCAATGTTTGAGTCCCTAAGGCATGAAGCAGAAAACATGCCCATTGATTGATGCCATTGTTATCCTCAATCACAAATTCTTTGTACTTTGCATTCCACTATGAACTATGTCTACCTCTGCCTTTTTCTTTGTACTTTGTGTTCTATGCTATTCGGGTTTAAGATAAATATTAAATACGGGTATGTGTATGCATTGTATAAGCTCAATTGTTTTTTTTTTTTTTTCGTTTTTCTTTAATTTCCATATTTGAATATTTGGAAGGTTGTCAAAGAATCATATTTTTATACCATATTTGAATATATGTGGATATCGAAACATGAATACTTCTAGAAAAATAAAAGAAAATTTAATATAACTTTTTCTAATATAATAGTAAAAATGTGGCATAAAAAAAAAAAAAGGTTAAACAAGGTAAGGTGATCTAGTAGTTGCATATTGAAAAACATGGGCGGAATGGGATTGGTAGGGTTAAACGATGTAGAATTCTGTGTTGTGGGGGCATTGAGGAAACTAGCGAAACGAGAAACAAATGGATCAGTAAAGGATGGAACAATAGGAAGCGATTATGAACTCTTTTTTAGCAGGTTCAAAAGATGAAAATCCGAGGATAAGGAGAATAATAACTCAAAGAAGAAGCCTATAAGGTGTCCATTGAGGAGGATGTTAACACTGCAAAGGTGAATAAGCTGGAGCAACTTCTCATGACATTTTCTGTTTGGTAGAAGGCAGACTTTTGCATCCATGGCAAGAAAATATAAAGGGAGAATATCAGAAGTTATGTTATTTCGATTCTGTAATTTTTTCGAAGTATTCATGTTTGATATATTTGGATATGAGTATGATTGTATTAGGATATAATCCTATGAAAAATCTTAGGAAAGAAAAAAAACCCTGTAGGATACCTATATTGGATGCTCACTTGGAGTCTGAATTTGGGTAAGGTAGAATAAATGCTATGTTGCTCGAACTTAGGTATGGTTTTCGAAGATGGGTAAGTTCAATTTCATCTAAGCTATCCTATGAATTTGAAAGGCATTTGGAGGTTGATATATGATAAGTGCTAAAAATAACATGTTCTAATCCCATTCTTAATGCGATTTTGGGTGATTATTCGATGTTAATGGTGAATTTTATGCTTCTAATCCTTTAAATTCATGTTTCTATACTTAGGAGAACATTGGTGAGCAAAAGGAGGGAAAATTAGAAAATCGAAGCAAGTTACAGCAGCTACATTGGCTGACCCCTTCCACACGACCTGACGCTCACATGGCCTGCCATAAGGCCATGTGGTAGGCCGTGTCAATTTCGCGAGTTGGTTTTCGAACAGCAAAAAAACGCGATTTTTAAGTTCTTTCGGGTATTCTAAGACCTATATATGACAAACATATGAAGATAGGAGTGAGTCGTCATAGTATAGTCAAGAAAGCAACCTAGAAAACACCATTGAAATCGACTCTGAAGCAAATTTCCATCAAGATTGACGATTCCCAGTTGATTTCTTAGGAGATTATCATGAGTTTCTTTAGTTCTTTCAGTTATACTGTTTCTTGGTTGTTTTTATTTTCAAGCATGAACTAATTTTCTAAATACCTAAGGGGGATGAATAATATGATGGATTCTATTGTCTGATTTTTACTTTACGCAATAAACACTTAGTTTCTTGTTCTTAATTACGTGTACTTAATTCGTGGTTTAATATTTCTAGGGTATTGATCCATTTTTGATGTGTTTAAATCAGAGGAGGAAGAAACCCTATTTAAGAGTAGATTTGACGTAATTTAGTGGAGTTGCATGCAATCCTAGAAATAGGACTACATAAATCTATTGGATTAGAGTCAAATCTAATAGGGGCATCCATAAATCGAGTTAATGTGATAATATGGGTTTTAATTAGAAAGAAAATTCGATTAATCAACTTAGAGTTAGTTGCTTTTACTCTCGAAGGAGATATTTGTATAATTTAGGGATTTGTAAAGATCAAGATACTAAGTAAAAAAATTGTGTAATTTAAATTGACAGTGACAAATGAAATCTAAGTGAATTCTTTCCTGGGTATTGTTTCGCTTCTTTGTTGTTAATCGTTTATTTTCCTAATTTATTCTTTTTCGTGTTCATTAGTTAATTAGTTTAGTTAAATTTAGTCTTTAATTAATCACTCGAATTTTTTGGTTAAATAATAGAAAGTAATTATTAGTACTTATAGTCCTCGTGGAACGATATCTTTACTCACTGTAGCTATACTATTAATTGATAGGTGCATTTACCTTAGTCAAGTTTTTAGATAGTTCATGATTTGCACATCAATATCCATACATGTTAGAACTGGTTTGTGGGAAGGTCTTCCACAGTCCCACGTTTCGTGGGATCATTCTCACATGCCCAGATTTTGCTACCCACTACTTTCATACATTTGTATGTGTGATGGTGGGATGTATAGTTGGTGGTTTTTTATGGGAACCACCATTAGAAATACCAACTAGCATAATGTCTCTAGGCACCGAAAAATAAAAAAAAAACAAAAAAATATTTCATCTAGTGATGTTTTTAAGTGCTTAGAAGACCTTGGCTGAAACACCTGTAATGAACCAAAAGTACCGATATCAGAAATCGAGTCTAGAGTATTGTTTTCGTGAATTTTAATTCATGAATATTTATTAGAAATATTTATGAATTATAGTTGAATGGTTTTTTAGTGTTTAATTAAGTGAAGTAGCTTGAATTTAGTTTAAAGGATTAAATTGCATAAGGAATAAAAGTTTAATTATAGATTAAAGAAGTAAAAGGGACTAATCTAGCAATTAGACCATAAGTGCCATGTGTGTGAATGTATGATATTACATGTGCAATAGTTGGTATAATGCATTAATGGTGTTAAAGGCTTTTATTTTTTTTAGTGTTTAAATAATTTTTATTAAATTAGTATAATATTAAATAATGAGTAAAATTAATAAAATAGAAAAAGAAGATAGAAAGACTAACAGAGAGCAAATGTGAAAAGAAAGAAGAAAGAAAGAAAGAAAAAGAAAAGAAAAGGAAATTTGAGGTTTAAGGACTTGAAGCTTGATTGGTAAGTTGTTTTAGCTCATTTTCTTGTGAATTTTATGTTTATGGATGCCTAATTCAAAGTTCTACATGTATGAGGTTAAAATGAAGAAAAATAGAGAATTTTCTAGATATTGATTTAGTTGAATAAATTGAGGTTTTATGGGTTAAATTGATAGGAATTGAAGTTAGAAGTGAAAATGAGTGATTTATTAAAAGAATTCTAAGTTAGGTTTAAATAGGGACTAAGTTGAATAGAACTCAAAATTTATGTTTTATAATGAATTCTATGAGTTAGAAATTGTTAATGAGTTGATTAAATGAAAATATGAAGCTTAAGTTAAAGAAAAGTTTAGTAATGGAAAAAGGACGAAATTGGAATTTTTGTAAAAGTTTGATAGAAAGTGAAAATGTGTTTTATGAATTAGTATATTGATGATTTTTAATTGTATGATTGTCCGTAGCTAACGTAGCACTGGATACGTCATCAAAGAAAGGAAAAGAGAAAGTGAACGAAGATATCGATTAAATTCGATAAATAGTGGTTTGTATTTCTATAAACCGAGCTTAATCGTTATTACTATATTTGATATTTATATTGTATGAAAATGTGAATGAGGTAAGTATTCTTACCATATTGAAATGAATATGATTTTGAATACCCTATTAACAGTGTCGGGCTAGTCGGATATAGTTGACATGTCATAGGAATTGGAAGTATTGGGATATTCCGACCTTGAGTCGATGAGACACTATGTGTCGACTACTGTTAAAGTTCCGGATTTGTTCCGATGAAGTACTTTGTGTACTATAGTGTTAAAGTTCCGGATTTGTTCCGATGAAGCACTATGTGCTTATCCCGGAGTGTGGGTTGGATCCGTGTATCCGTCAGTGTCCGAGTTATGTTAATAAGGGTAAATAAAGTAAAGATTATTAAAGTACTGATTGATTGACTGTTGTTGAAATAATGATTGATATTGAATAATAGCAATAATGTGTTTGAATTACCATGTTTTAAAGTTGATTAAGCTATTGTTTATAGAAATACCACTGAGAGTATTCTCAGCGTACGGTTTGTTTCCGTGCGCAGCTAGGTCTGAAAGTATAAGGACTCAAAGATACAAGCTTCGATCCCGAACTCAAATTGGTGAAGTTTCTATCTTTTTGGAAAATGGCATTGTACCTAGGATGTCTTTTGGTCATTTTGAAAGTACCTAAGTTGTTAAGTGATATTTTGGTATGTTTTGTAAATGTTACCAAAACCTTAAGTATGGTATGTTTTGATATGTTAGTGAAGAGAAATAAAGAGGAAGTGATGGTAAATATTGTAAAGAGAAGAAATGAAGATGTTATAAACTTAGTTATCAACATTTTATACTAAAACAGATTTGGACAGTAGCAGTAGTCCAACTTTAAAAATACACCAAAAATAGTATAAAGTGAATTATATGACGAATAAAATATGTAGTTGAAGCTTAATGAGTCTATTTTTATATGGAAGAAACAAAATAGGTAAAAGAGTTGTATTTTATGAGATATTTACGTTTTGGTGAAACAGGGTTAGAGAAATTTCTGGATTCCCTGTTATGACTTTAGAAATTCACCATAAATTGTGTATAAATAATTAGGACTGGAACTTTATATGTATGGATTCCTTATTGAGTCTATTTTTAATTGAAACAAACGGCATAGTCATTGTATTTCTGTACAGGAAGAAATTTGATTCGTAGTGCACAGGGGTCAAAGTAGCTAAACCCTGAAACAGGGGAGACTTTTACTAATAAACTGTACTAATTGGCCTGACCAAAAATTCTAGAAAAAAATTAGTAAGTAGATATATGAGTCTAGTTTCAGGGAAAATTTATGGAATTGGATTTCGAGTTTTGTAACCCGAGATATGATTTTTTTAGCGATCATGACGCAGATGGATAGTTTACTACGAGAATTGTTTAAGTGCTAAAATAAGTCTAGTAATGTCTCCTGCTCGACTCCGGCGACGGTCTCGGGTAAGGGGGTGTTACAACACCCCTAACCCGTATTTCAGAGCATTACTAGAATTTGTAGATCACTTTAAAAAAATTCAATTAAATACTTACCGATTCAATGCATCATATAAATAAATATATTACCATTCAATCAATAGCTTGGCACTTGTTAAGCATCAAACAACATTGTTAGTATACTAGTACATATTTCATATAAATTCAACATTGATATACTTATTTTCTCGACATGTCACACTTGAGTTTAATAATTGTCTTAACTTACATAATTTCCTTGTATCAACATATCAAAGATAATCATATATGTACATGTCATGAAACATATTATTCTCTTACCATTTCTTCATAAGTATATATCATTCATTTCATTATATCAATATTTCATGCTCCATCATTTCCATATATTTTATGTATATTTATTCCGATAATAGGTTATATCAAACTTAACATAAATTATATTTCATGTACCTATATTTATTTCGTTTATCTATCTTCATAATTATTTCATACAACTATTTTGTACATATATTTCCATATGACCAGTTCTTGTAAACATTTCACACAACCATCTTGTATAACCATTCGTCATCTGATATATATTACCTGAATATCAATTGTTCAACAGATGTCATAGCGTCTTCCATCCACAGTCTTATTTATCTTTGACATGATGCCATAGTGTTTTTCAACTATGGTCTTACTCATTTCTTGTCATGCTGCCATAGTATCTTTCAACCATGGTCTTGTTCATTTCATGTCATGTTGCCATAGTATCTTTCAATCACGGTCTTATTCATTTCCCGTCATGTTGCCATGGTGTCTTTCAACCATGGTCTTATTCATTTCATGTCATGTTGCCATAGTATCTTTCAACCATGGTCTTATTCATTTCCCGTCATGTTGCCATGGTATCTTTCAACCATGGTCTTACACATTTCATTTCAGAAAGCACACTCCCGCGAACCTCATCCTTACAGCGGGATTACCAGTCCAAGCTAAATCCCTTGTAATATAAACTCATAAAGCATTATCGGGATTACCAGTCCAGGCTAAATCCCCTGCAACGACAATTACTCTAATGAGCTTGGATCTGAATTAGCAGTCCAGGCTAAATTTAGACCCTAATTCGGATTACTAGTCCAGGCTAAATCTATTTTACACGTATTCTTCGGGAGGGCTATATCAGGATAGGATCACCCGTCCGGGCTAGATCCTTTTTACCGTCAATTCCTTTGCAGAGATCCATCGAATTTTTTTTTCATTCAACCGAGATTTTTTCCCCTTTTATCAAATATATCAATGTTTCATCAATTTTCATACAATGAACATTCAAATCATATTCAAATCAATAACATTCATTTCAAGCATTTAAGAATATAATTCAAGTTACACGAACTTAACTGGCGAAATTGTAGAAATAACAAGATTCAAGGGCATTTTGGTAAATTTTTCATTTTCCTCGATTTTTACCCAATCTTAATCCAAATTAATAATTTCATTCAATTTATTAATTTAATCAATAAAACAATTCATTTCCTTCATTTTGGTTATTTTTGACATTTTTACAAAATTGCCCCTACAGTTCTTCTTTTATTCAATTTAGTCCCTGAGTCTAAAACATACAAATTATCCATTTTAAATGTAAACCCTTGCTAGCTAAAAATTCATATATTTATTTTTCGCCTCCTCCTCTCCATTCCACATCCTTAATGTATATATCATTTTTATAAGTAACATTATCTATGATTTCACTATTTACTTATAAATTTATTCAAAGTTGTCCATCCGTGTCATAGTCACTAAATTATTTTTATCTTGACCCAAAGAACTCCAAATTTGGATCCTCTAATTTTCCTTGAAACTAGACTCACATATCTTATTACCATAAAATTTTCAGAATTTTTGATTTAGCAAATAAGTACAGTTTATTCTTTAAATTCACCCCTATTCTGCTGTCTAACAGTTCTGACCCATCTTCACTAAAAATTAATTATCTCTTCATACAGGATTCAGATGATATTCATGTTTGTTTCTCTTGAAAATAGACTCACTCAGGATTCTAAACAAATTTAAGCCCATAATTAGTTTTATTAAATTTTTTATGATTTTTCAAAGTCAGAATAGGGGAACCCAAATTCATTCTGACATTGTCTCACAAAATTTATTATATATCATGATTTAAAATTCTATTGCTTACACCATTTCTTCTATGAGAAACTAGACTCAATAATATTTAATTTCATATTTTATTCAACTTCTAATTCGATTTCCACAATTTTTGGTGATTTTTCAAAATTAGACCACTGCTGCTGTCCAAAACTGTTTTATTGCAAGATATTAATTATCATGTTTATAACACCCTTATTTTCTTTTTCTACACTATTTCTCATCACTTTTTCTTAGTTTCTCTTCACTAACATATCAAGAACATAGGACCATATATAAGGAAACTCTACATTAACATCAATCCCTTGCTTTTTCAATAATATCAAACTTAAAAATACATTGAAATCATGATGTTCTTACCTTGTTCTATTGATTTCAATCTTCATATTGATTTTTTCTCTCCTTCAACTTCCATTTCTTGAATCCGACTTGATATTCTAACTTCCCATAGTCTCTTTAACATTTTTCTCTCTTGGTAGCTATGAAAATTCTTTTGATTTTTGGGTGAAAATGGTGAATTTTTGGTAAAATGACCAAATTGTAAAGAAAGCAAAACTTTCTTTCTTTCTCTCTTCCTCTCACGTTAGTGTATGGGAAAGATGATGAAAATTCTTCATCTTTCCTTCTTTTTATACTAAATAAATAATAATAAAATAATAAAATATCTCATTAAAATAATATTTATCTAATTAAATAATTATAAAATATCATCAACATCATCATTACTTTCTAGATTTCTCTCTCTTCCAATTGATCATTTTGCCCTTTATTATCTTTTAAAGTTCCATCATTGAGTCATCATTTAATTTGGTAAAATTGCAATTTAGTCCCTCATAGTTCTTCACCTATTCAGTTTGGTCCTAATTCATCCATTTTCCTTAATTTCTAGATCATTTCACCCTTAAAATATTTACACTATTGGTCCTTCAACTTTTTTATATTTACACTTTAATCCCTCAAATTTTGAGTATTTACTCTTGTGCAACAAAACTTTTCTCACTTTTATAATTTAGTCCTTTCTTGAATTAATATATCATAATATACTTCCCAATATCGATATAACTCAAAATTTCCCTTTTTGTCACTTTATTTCCTTATTTTACTATACCAAGGATAATATCTTACTGTAAAAATTTTCGGGGTATTACATTGGCGGTTTTCAATTTTTCGTATAGCTAAATTAGATGGCCTCGTGGTCGTTTGACATCATTTGGATTTTGACATTTGGTTCGGACAATGGTTGGAAATATTTTTGTTCGATCTTTTCCGTTGCACTTGTAACAACTCGTTTTTCAGTGGTGTCGGGAACAGTGATTTTGGGACCAAAATTTCGATGAGAGTCCATAGATATATTTAATTAATATTTATGAGTTAAATATAATATAATAGTGAATAGTGATTAAATAAATTTTATTAATTGGTAAGTTAGTCAAGGTACAAGTGGTGCGTACTGAAAGTCAAGTGGTTTTGGAAAATGAGGTATTGGGACCTCATTTTTGTACACCAAGCCTGCGAATATTTTTTATTAAATATTTACAAAACTATTATATAGGTGAATTGCATTTTGGTATAGAAATTTTAGTGTTTGGATGGTTAATTAAAGAAAAAAGACTTAAACGTAAAAAACGTAAAACTTCATCACTATTGATTATTATTAGCTTAAGTGAATAATTAAAGTTCGTTTAAGGATTTAAATTGTAATTTACCACTTAGTGGCGGGTTTATACTTGGTTTTAATAATATTATTATAATAAAAGTTAAGTTAAATTTAAGTTAAAATATAAGAAAACATAAAAATATAAGTGGATGGCCAATTTTATCATTCTTTCTTCTTTTCAAAGATTGAAACTCAGTGGATGAAAGCTTGGAGAATTTGGTCGAGTTGTCTTCCTTGCATGTAAGTAAATTCTTTATCCGTTTTTAGTAAATTTTATATTTTTGAGATTGTTGCAACTATGTTCATCTAAGTTGTATCTTCGCTTTCAAAACTATTTAAGTTTTTTAAAATTTTCATTGATGATTTTTGGATGTTCTTGATGTTAAATAGAAGATTTTGAAGTTTGGAAATGTTTTAGGACTATTTTGTTAAGTGAATTTTGTTAATTTTGCATGTAAGGACTAATATGTAAAAATGTTAAACTTAGCATGAAAATATTGTATTTTTTTAAGTGATTGAAGGCTGATTAGGGATGGAATTATAACTAGTTATATGTATTGGGGCTTTAATGTGAAATTTTTAATAGTTTAGGGGTTAGGGACTAAATTGAACAAAGTGTAAAAATTTAGGGGAAATTTTTAAAATGAAAATTATAAGTTATATACATAAAAATTAATATGATTATGCATTTTAATTAAATAAATTGAATTTATTTATTATATAGATCAACGATTGAACCGTACAAAGGAAAATAAAAAAGGAGAAATTGCAAAATAGTCCCTATGAACAAATTTGCTTGCTGGTTGTATTAGGTAAGTTCATACGGTATGTTTGTGTTAAATTTTCATATATTTAAAATTATAGTTGTAAATATGTTTAATTGAAATTCTGATCGTTTACACTTCGATACGAAAAGGTGAGATGAGAGATAAATTGAACAAAATTGAAGATAGAATAATTCGATAAATTAAGGAATTGACTTTGAATTGGATTGCAATAAGTTATGTTATGTGATAAATTGATAATTCGATAAAAATAAGTTAAATTGATTTTATTTAAATTGGTTGATTTAAATTAGTTATATGTGAAAAGAACTAAATTGATTAGATTAAAAAATATATCAAATATTATTTGAAATGTGGAATTATACTAATGTGGTGATGAGCTATGATATATGTATGAAATTCTTGATTTGATTGATTGATAGTAAATTGAGTAATGAATACCCTATTAACTGTTCAGGTAGAGACATATATAGTTGGCATGCCATAAGATAGGAAGAGTTCAAGGTTACTTCGGCGACGAGTTAATGAGGCATTGGGTGCCAATTTGCTTCGGTTTAACTGATAAGATTCTGGGTGTCAAACTTATTTATAGCGCCGGGAGCAACTATTTGCTTTGAGTTTATCCGATGAGGCACTGGGTGCCAAACTGATGTGTTGGTTGGATCGTGTATCTGTTTGAGCCCTAGTCGTGTTAATAGGGAGATAAAAAGATAAAAAAAAAATGATGATAATGAATAAGCATTTGAAATCCATGAAATCGTAAAATTGAATGTGAGATGTGGTATTCGTTATTGAGATGGCAAATGGATAAGAAATGGAAGAAAAATGTGAAATGAAATGTTTACTTGTGAAATGTGATGATATGATGATTAGATGATACATATACATATTGATAATCGGTTATATAAAACCAAGGGGCTAATATGAAAACATGATAAATTGATGAATGTGATTCAAAATTAGTATTATGAAATAAAGTAATTGACATTCAATATCTATTTGGTATAAAGATGAATTTCTATGTTTTGGATTGAGATTTCAAATTATGAAAAGAAAATCAATGTTTGGCATTAATTTGAAATGAGATGTATTGTAGATAAATAGATTGTATGATAAGTTAAGATAGTGAATTTATTTAAATGATTATTGTTCTACGAATGGTAATGAAATGTTGAATAAGTGAATTGAATATTATATGATTGAGTTATTATATGGTTTGATAATTGTTGAGCTCACCTTTTTTTATATGTAACTTGCCATGATAGGCAAACTTTATCAAGCTAAGTAGCAAGTAGTGTATAATTATAACTTGAGGTAAGTTACTTGGTTTTAATACCTGTGAACTTCCTAAGCAATTGTAATGCTTACTCCCTTATTTCCTTTTTCCTGTAGTGTCAAACTTGGGGAACGTGTCAGGCGGATCGTCGAGAAGCTCACACTATCCTGATATTGATTCAGTAGTTCTATCGTTTAAAACTCGATTCTGTGGCATGTATATAGAGGTGTGCATGGGCCGGACCGGGCCCAGACAAAATTTTAGGCCCGTTTTCTAGGCCCGGCCCAAAATATGGGCCTAAAAATTTATCCAAGCCCGGCCTGAAATAAATTGTTAAGCCCGAGCCCGACTGGCCCGGCCCATATTAATTTCTTTTAACTTATTTCATTAAATAAAAAAATTTAAAATATAATAAATCATCAAATATATTTAAAACAAATATTAAAACAAGAAACAAATAAAAAATGATATTAAAACAATTCTTAAAATAATACACAAATTGAAAATATAGTAAAAAGTGATTATATTAAAATTAAAATTAAAATGTAAATATGATTAAAAATAAAAAAAAAATATTTAGTATATAATTCGGGCCGGGCCGGGCCTGGGCCAAAAAAGTTTTACCTGAGCTCGGTCTATTTTTTAAACGGGCCTCGTTTTTTTGCCCAAACCCATATTTTGGGCCTATATTTTTACCTAAACCCTCCCATTTTTCGGGCTGGCCTTCGGGCAGGGCCGAGTAGCCCGGCCTATGCACACCTCTACATGTATATAGGTGAATCATTTTTGGTCATTCTTGAATGTTAATATTTTGGTTCTTGATTGAGGTTTGTATTTTAAATGGTTGTATGATATGTACAGAGGCTATTTTGGATTGATGGTTTAAAGTTATAAGTTGAAGTTATAATTTGTTATAATGATTACCATTCATAAGGATGAATTTAATGATTACTATGGCATGCGTATAAAGAGTAAATGATGATTGCATGTGTGGTGATTGTATGCTCGATTTTGGATCAGAGAAATGATAATCTTGGGTGAAATGTATGGTAAATGTATATTTGATAGTTGTAGTATATGCATTCATTAAATTCAATTGTTTCAATGATATGGTATTTTTTGAGTTTAAGTTTTGAATTTGGTTGTGATGGTACCAAATTACATATTAGTTAGTATTAGGATTATGATATCTAATTGCATACTTTGTTATTAATTATAATAGGTAAGATAATTCGTAGATCATGGTTGAACCATGGCATGTTTGTAATGGATTGAGTGAGTTTTATACAGGTCATATGTGTATCTATCTGTATCTATGAATTAATATATAGGTTTGGGCATGAATTGAACTTTCAAACTTGATATTTTTGACAATCTGGATAAAAGTATCGATACATTGGTCTCCAAATGAACAGTATTTTCAAATTATAGAATGCCAAAATGGTATCGATATCAATTTTAGTATCGATACCTATCACAAAAATATAGATACTTATTTCTTTGGTTTCGATACTTAGTTCAAAGCTATGAAATAATTTACAGTTTAGTCTTTTTCATGCTTGAATCTAATCTATTGTATTTTAAAGCTCAATTTAGTTCCATTTTCATTTTTTTAATAATTAATGTGTATATTTATATGATAATTTCAATGTTTTAAATTACATGTGATTGTTCTGAATTCATTTATAATATTTCATAGTTCGGGTTCGATAATCAAATCGGGTATGAGATGTTACAAGTTTAAATTGTTATTTATGCTATCAATATACTCATGTGTCAAATGCGGATATTCAAGCAAAATAAAAAAGAAAATGTTTTCCACATCGGTAGGCAAGTGCATACACTGTTGACTAGAACCATGGAAACACAGTACATTATTTTAAGAATGTAACTAGAAATACTATTCTTTGTAACCTATTGAACAGGGGCCACTTTAATGAGTTATCAGTGAAGTGGCCACTCTACATGTTCTTATATGTTATCTTCTTTTATTTTTGTCTTCTTGTTCATCACTGATAACTCATTAACCATGTAAAGTGGCCACTTCACTGCTAAAATGTTCTTATACGTCATCTTCTTTTATTTTTGTCTTCTTGTTTATTGTTGGAATATCCAAAGGCATCCCCACCAACTATTGATTTGTTCTTTGATTCTTTTACATTCTTGGGTGTTTTCTATTTCCTTTTTCTCATTACATGTTTGACTGATTCTTCTGTTTCCACGGCTTGGGGAACAAGTATTTCTTGCCTATTCCTCTTTATCTGAGCGGGTTGATGCTCTTTATAAACAGTTCAGAAGCTTGCGTTTTGCAATAAGAAAACCTAGTTTTCCTTTGTTAAATTGCGGAAATTCTAAGAATCCGCCATGGAGGACAAATATGCAATCAGGAAAGATGTTACTGAAGTAATGTTTCTTTTCTTAATCATTTAACTGTTGTTGATATTGCCATTAGTCTTCTGCAACTTGTTTTAATCTCATCGTGGCTTATGCAGTTAATAGGTAACACGCCTATGGTATATCTGAACAATATCGTCGATGGTTGCGGAGCTCGAATTGCTGCCAAGCTTGAGCTGATGGAACCTTGCTCCAGTGTTAAAGACAGACATAAACTTCATTTGCATTTGATTTTTACATTCTTCACAGCATCTTGCAAACTGTTACCTGCAGAATAATGCCTTTGTTCATTGTTTATCGATCCGTAGGATTGCATACAGTATGATTAAAGATGCAGAAGATAAGGGCTTGATTACACCCGGAAAGGTATGGTGCCGTATTCGAAGATGCTTTGCTTAGTTTAGCTTCCCGGTTAATGCATAAGAAGTGTGTAAGGCCCAAATTCTGCCCGGGCCCATAAACAAATAAAATAACAAATGTCCCAATTACATGACTCAAGACCCAAATTCTAAAACCCAATGGCAGATCTATTAACCTAAAACTAAACCCAAATCTATGGAGCCCAAAAGGCTCAAGAACTTAAACCAAATCAGAAACCCTAGGGTTTCTGATTCCTTAGGCACCGTACCAGGTCACTTCAGCCCTCCTCGCACACGCCACTGCCCATGTGTGCCGTACCAGTAGCCTCCGGACCTGCAGCACCACCCACGTGCCAACCTCGTCCCATCGCTTTCAAAAATCTGCAAACAAAAGAAAAGAAAATAGAGCAGAGCGAGGCAGCAAGCAACAGTAGCGATTTTTTTTATTTGTAATCGGTTATAAAACTGAAACAAAAATCAACAGAGAAGGGGGGTTCTTTTTAGAGACAAAAACAGAGAGGATTGTATGGGAGGTTTTTCAGAAATTAAAAGGAAAAAAGGTTGACTTAAGTTTCTTGCTCTCTTTTTCTCTTCAATCTTTTTCATTTTTTTGTTTCAAATCTGTTTTAAAAAATAAAAGGAGTAAATAAGAAAAAGATGAGGGCTTACCCTTTTTTGAGACCACTGAGGAAAAAAGAAGAGAAAGGCGACATTTGAACTCTCCGACCACCGCGTACGGCGGTGCCGATGGTCGACGGTCGGCACGGCGGAGGGTTGGCGGCCCGATGACCGGGCTATGGTTGGAGTAGGGGTGAGTTGAGAGAGTCTTTTGAGAGAAGTTTTGGAAGTTTTTGTTTTGTGGAGGAGAAAAATGAAATTTTTAACAAAAAAATTGGTTTTTATAGTGCCCCAATACGGCGTCGTTTTGGGGCAAGCCTCAGACGCCCAAAACGGCGCCGTTTCAAGCCTCAACCCGTGTGACCCGACCCATCTTACCCTGGGATCCACGTGTTTCTGCAGTGAAGGGATAATTACATGTTTGGTCCTTCTCCTTTCGCGCCGGCTTTTAATTGACTCCTATTTGCGTTTTGTTTATTTTTGATTTTTCCCTAAAATCTATATGCTGTTGCAATTTAGTCCGCATCTCAGCGCTGCGTTTTGGAACCTGGAATATTTCCAATTTTGGTCCCCGCGAATTCGCGCGCGTTGTGCATTGGCCCTCTGTTTAAATTCAAGGATTTGTAAATTATCCTTTTAATTTTATTCTTGCTTCAATTGAGTCTTTTTAGCTCAAATTTTTACTCTTTATATTATTCTTTTCAAAGAAATTCATTCGTTATATATCTTTGGACATATCATTATGGATTATTTCATTAACCTTGCATTGTTTAAGTACTTTCATTAAGCGTATATATATGTGAATGTATGTTTTAATTTGTTTAACTTTACGGTTCACGCATGGAAAAATCTTTTATATACATTTTTATGTTTGAAGGTTTACATGATATTAAACTTCATATTGTGATATATAATTCATATTAAGTTTTTTACTCCTGTACGTGTATTTGATTTCATATTATTATATGTAAAAATTTTCAATGTATGTATACTGCCATTTAAGTTTTTTTGTGTGCCTTTTATTACCATATTTAAAATTATATTTTATTTATATCATATACCTCCATATGTTATCGTCTTTATGTTTGTATCACTTATATATATATATATCATATTAATCCAAATTAATCGGTTGTATGTAAAATTATGTCATATAACATTTGTTTTAAAAATTTTCTGTACATTATTCATATCAGGTTTTCAGTTTCAAATATGTCATTAGTTAAATCAATTTATTTTATTTGAAATTATTCTATATATATTTATTATTTTGAATTTCTTTTTTTACATAACATATATTTTAATAATCATTCATATTCTATAGTTTTATATACACACAAGTTATTCCAAATTTATCAACTCGTCAATTCATGTATTATTGGTTTCGATTATATATCATTTCAAATTCTAGTATGTGTTGTCCATTTTTAATTTCTCATATAGATTTTTAAATTGTTTTGTATCATATTGGTTGCTAGTTCCATGTTGATTTGTATGTCATATGTTTTTTTTATATATTGTTCCATATATTATTGTTTCATAGTATTCATTAATCTTTTGTGTTGCGTTAATTTTACTTGTCTATGTTTGACAATTTTTTATAGTTCTACTCTGATTTGTTTCTTAAATTAGCCATATTTTCAGTTTCCATTATTTCGATTATTATTGTTTGAGCTCATTGCTATTGTGTACGTTAATTTGCTTCTTATATTATTTTCATCCATTAATGGAGTTAGTTATCCATATATATGTTTTCATGTTTATTCGACTTTCATTCACAATTGTCGCGTTGTAGTTTTCAATTTATTGATCCAAAATTAATGATTCCACTTTATTTCAAGTCAAATTAAGATAATTTGAGTCGATTTTATGAAACAAAGGCGATATTTGATGTTCAAAAATTCAAGGAATCGTACCCTAACGTGTTGGGTTTCGATCTTTCGTTTGTTTAAATAATCAAATGTCCCTTTTAAAATCTGGCGTCGTTTTTTTAAGGCAATGTTTGACATTTGAAAATTCGGGAAATAGTGCCCTATCGTGCTGGGTCTCGATTTTTCGTTTGTTCAAAATCATCAAGTATTCCTTTAGAATTTCACTCGTATTTTCTAAATTTTAAACAAGGCAATGTTCGCGTTTTGGAACATCGAAGAATTGTGCCCTAACTTACGGGGTTTCGGTTCTCTCGTTGATTCTAAATAGCTAAATATCCTTTTTAGTTTAAAATATACGGAATTCCAATTGGAATTAAAGGCAAACTTGCGCTCGGGAGTTCATGGTAACGTGTCCTAACTTACGGGATGTGATACCCCGATATCTCGAGATGAGAGAGTCTTTAACGATCATTTTAAGCTAATTCAAGAATTTTAAAATCGATGTTAATAAAAAGGATCTTACTTCAAATTCATTCCCGATTTTTAATTTTCGACATTAAGACACTAACTAATCAATTCGGTGCCAATTTTGGACGTATCGAGGGTGCTAGTACTTCCTCGTGCGTAACCGACTCCCGAACTCATTTTCTGATTTTCGTAGACCAAAAACTATCGTTTTAGTAAATCTTAACTTTTATTAAAATGATTAATTTGAGGTAACCCGATCACGCCTCATCAAAAAGGATTGGTGGCGACTTCCAATTTTCGTTTATCATTTTCAAACCAAGGTCGATTCCCGTTTTCAAAAAAATGGTTTCGACAAAGTGGTTGTTTGATAACCTAACCAGGATGAAATATAGACCCAAGAACAGTTAAAACTTCAGATTGTTTTGGAAGACTATCGTAATATCTTCTGCAGTTTTGCTTCAATTGACTTTTGATCAAATGAGGGCTATTTTCCACATGGAATGGTCCAGACACGGAACATTTAAGCTAACAAGTTTCCCGTTTCTTCTGCATATATTGAAATAATATAATATCGGCTATAGAGTGTTCTCATCGACACTACCAGTGGTAATACCGGCATTGCAATGGCTTTCACTGGGGCAGCCAGCAGGGGTTATAAAGTTATTGTCGCAATGCCAGCTTATATGTTTTATGTTTCATTTATATTATCTAATCACATAATATTTTATTCTGTTTTATCTAATCACTTAATTAATATTTATAATAAACTAATCCTTATTTAAATATTACAATTAGTGTAAACTTGACATTAGAAACTAATTGTTTATAAATTACTCATTAAGAAACGCAAATCATAACTATTCTTTGTAATCTACTGAAATAAAAACAATTAAATAACAAAATATAATAATTGTAATTGTTAATATATACTATCAGTCTTTTTACTCTTTACAAATTTAGTATTAAATTATGTATTTTTAATTTTAGGAATTTAGTCCTTCTATTTTTTAGATTTTAAAATGTAATTGCAATTGTTAATATGATTAAAATTTATTTATTAAATTTGTTGGCGTAACATTTTAAAATAAAAAATTAAACTCACTTGATAATAAAAAATAATGCTGTAATGAATTTAAATTTAATAAAATAATTTTAAAAATGTTGATAATTACATTTAATGTTAAAATATGAAAAATAAATTTTTTTTACTCAATTCTATGAAAAGGATTACAGTCTGCTAAGCTTAACTTTGAGAATTTGACCATACTAAAGTAAAGCAAGAATATAAGCAGAAGTTGCTTATTTCAAGGCAAAGTGTGATGGGAGTTGGTGTAATATCAATGCATAATTGGCCTTCTTGTTTCTTGTTGAAACATCCAAAGGCTTAACCGCTGTTTTCCTTGTTTTTATTATATACTATTTGCTTTTATTTGAAAGTTGTCTTTTTCTTTATTATTGAAATATCCAAAGGTCCCCTCTTCTCCGCCCACTATTAATTTTGATATTTGATTCTTTGACATTTTTGGGTGTTTTTTGTTTTTTGTTTTCAGTTAACTATTTGATTGAAGAACTTGGGAAACAAGTATTTCTTGCCTATTCCTCTGTTATCTCATCTGGTTGTTTATGCCCTTTATAAAGAGTTTCAGAAGCTTGGATTTTGCACTGAGAACCACTTGTTGTTTTCCTTTTGTTAAATTGCAGGGTCTTTTTGATTAAATTGAGGAAATTCAGTGGGAAACGGTCATGGAGGGAAAATGTGCAATCAAGAAAGATGTTACTGAAGTAATGTTTCTTCTTCTCAGTCATTTAATACTGTTGGTGTTTTATGCCATTAATGTACTGCAAACTTGTTTATAATCTCCTTGTGGGTTTATGCAGTTAATAGGTAATACCCCTATGGTATATCTGAACCATATCGTCGATGGCTGCGGTGCTGGAATTGCTGCCAAGCTCGAGCTGATGGAACCTTGCTCCAGTGTTAAAGACAGGCATATGCTCTTTTTTTTCATTTGCATTTTTGATTTTGTACATTGTTCACAGCATCTTGGAAAAGTGTTGCCTGCAAATTAACACCTTTGGTCATTGTTTTATCTATGTGCAGGATTGCATACAGTATGATTAAAGATGCAGAAGATAAGGGCTTGATTACACCAGGGAAGGTATGGTACCATATTTCGGATTGATGCATATGAAGTGATTGTTTGATGACCTAACCTGGAAGAAATATAGATCCTATGATCTAATATAGTATGGTCTATTTTTCTGTTTTGCTTGGTATGGTAACTTATTCGGTTTAGCTTTCGGGTTAATGCATATGAAGTGATGATAACCTAACTGGGAAGAACTATAGATCCAAGAACACTTAAATTTTAGATTGTTTTGTATGATTTTGTTATCATGATATCTTCTGCAGTTTTGCTTCAGTTGACTTTTGGTCAAATGAGGGGTATATAAGCTAACAAATTTCTCATTTGTTCTGCTTATGTTGAAATAATATTGTTTAAAGAGTGCCCTTATCGAGCCTACCAGTGGTAATACCGGCATTGGATTGGCTTTCATTGGAGCAGCTAGGGGTTATAAAGTTATTGTCACAATGCCAGCTTCTGTGAGCATCGAGAGGAGAATAGTTCTTCGAGCTTTTGGAGCTGAAGTATGCCTCATAAACCCAGCCAAGGGCTTTAAGGGGGCATTAGACAAGGCTGACGAGATACTGAAGAACACACCTAACGGTCACATGCTACGGCAATTCGCAAACCCTGCCAATCCTCAGGTAGCATCTTTATTGTTATAACATTTCTACTGTTTCATCAGGTGATGTTTAAAAGAAGTAACGAATTCTTTATTTAAGATTCATTACAAAACCACCGGTCCAGAGATATGGAAAGACTCGGAAGGGAAAGTTGATGTACTGGTTGCAGGCATAGGGACTGGTGGTACAGTAACAGGTGCAGGGAGATTCCTTAAAGAGAAAAACTCAGAGATCAAGGTTTGTTCCCCATTCGAGACCGAAATTTAGACAAGAAGCCTATGTCCTTGTTGTTATATTAATAAGATCATATTCTTCTTTTGTCGAAGTATAGGTATATGGGGTAGAACCTGTTGAAAGTGCAGTCTTGAACGGTGGAAAACCTGGTAAATTTTCAAGTCACTTTCATCCTTTTTTATGTGGTTCGTGCTTTATCTGGTACTTAACTATTTCCTTCATTGCATTGCCTGTGTGATGCATGTCAAAGGCTCTCATCTGATCCAAGGAATTGGTGCTGGTATCATCCCTGATGTTTTGGATGTTGGCCTCCTTGATGAAGTTGTCCAGGTAAGTCTCAACAGCATGTTCAATATTTCAAACAGCTCTTGGAAACTTCGCAATTGGTTCGATTTCTGAAAAATCAATGAACTTTCGTTTTTGTCACAAGGATAGTACTTGTTTCCCTTCTAATAAACTGTTTTCGTTTGCCATGGCGAGCATCAATCGTCTGATCCATTGATTATCCTGTATGATGGCCATGGTAGCTTCCTAGAAACAGTCCAATGAAACTTTGCACATCAATCATCTGATCCATTGATTCTCCTGTATGATGACCATAGTAGTTCCTAGAAACAGTTCAATGAAACGTCGCAATCGCTTCGGTTTCTGAAAATTAATGATTTTTTAGTTTCTTTCATGATAACAGTACCAGTACCATTGCTTCTCCTGTATGTTGACCATAGTACTTATTGCTGTTCTAACTTCTTAGGTATCTAGTGAAGAAGCAATTCAAACTGCTAAACAGATAGCCTTGAAAGAAGGTCTACTGGTATGTTTGTAATCGTTAATCAATTCTTACGACCCTCTAGATCACTTGTTCTTCTTTTGTCCTTATTTTCTTGGTCATATGAATAATATTGACAGGTTGGTATATCATCTGGTTCTAATACAGCAGCTGCAATTAAGTTGGCAAAGAGGCCAGAAAATGCTGGGAAACTCATAGTTGTGAGTTACATTCCCTTCTTCAAGTTTATCTATATCTTATAGGCTATAATAATTCTTGATATTATTCGGATTCTTCATTTTTTTCCTATACTATTGGTGATATATATTTGAACATAGGCATGAAACATAAGCAGGAGATATGACCCAAAATGGTCATTTTTTTTATTTGTTTAATTGGTTATATACGACTAAGGGCCAATTCTGCATTACTTTTCAAAAGCACTTCTGGCTCCAACAGCACTCCTGGAAGAAAAGCTGTGCAGAACAAGCTACTTTTGACTGAAATTTTTAGCTTTTCAGAAGTGCTTTTCAAAAGTACTTCTGAAAATGAGAAGTTAAAATTTTTAGCTTTTCCTCTCCCAAAAGCACTTTTAGTGCTTAATTACTTTTTCACCCCTCCAATAATATATTACTTTCCCTTTTTTTTTATTGGTACTTAATTACAAATGTGTTAAAATTATTAATTAAAAATAAAAAAATATTTTTTAAAATACTAATTACAAATATTTAATAGTTATATTTAAATATTTAAAATATAGTTTATATATTCTAATTAAATTTTATAAATAATTAATATTTATTGCTTATAAATATTTAAAATTTATATTTTATATATTAAAATATTAACAAGAAGTTATAATAATTTTTTTATATTCTTACTAAAATATAATAATATTAACTAATTTAAATATTATTTAAATGCATATTTGTTATTTGATAATAACATATCTAAAATAGACAGTTATTTCTCAAAAGCACTTTTTGACAGCAATGCTAAACACTCAAATTTTAAACCAAAATTTTCAAAAGCACTTCTCAAAAGCACTTTTCCACAGCACTTTTCAAAAGCATTGCCAAACTAGCCCTAACACTTGAGCTTCTCTGTTTTTATATCAGGTAATTTTCCCTAGTACGGGTGAGCGTTACCTATCGTCTGAAATGTTTGAGTCCCTAAGGCATGAAGCAGAAAACATGCCCATTGATTGATGCCATTGTTATCCTCAATCACAAATTCTTTGTACTTTGCATTCCACTATGAACTATGTCTACCTCTTCCCTTTTCTTTGTAGTTTGTGTTCTATGTTATTCGGGTTTAAGATAAATATTAAATATGGGTATGTGTATTGAAAGTTTTAAAAGAGAGTATTTAATAAAATTGTTTTAAATTTTATTAAGTACAGAATTGAATTTAGATAGAAAAAAGACTCATAACCTAATTGGGAAAATAATTTTCTTATTCTAATAAACTACTAAAAGATAAAATAAAATATTCCTAACAAATCTCAATTGATTATTCTATGATTTATCTACCTAAATAATTTAAAAACTATCCCTAAAATATGGGGTTTCTCAAGTTGGTGCATATATATCAATCATGCCCAACTTGTTTACAAGAAAATCAAAGCTTGTCTTAGAGAGCCCTTTGGTGAGTATGTTAGCAAAATGTTGTTTTGAAAGAACAAACAACATGGAGACTTGGCCTTTTTCAATCTTCTCCTTGATAAAGTGTCTATCAATCTCAACATGTTTAGTTTTGTCATGTTGAATTGGATTGTGAGTAATACTAATGGCAGCTTTGTTATCACAGTACAACTTCATTGGTGAAATTATTGATTTCCTCAACTCTTTTATAATTCTTTTTAACCACATAATTTCACAAATTCCTTGTGTAACACCCCTAGCCAGTATCCGTCGTCAGAACAAGGTTTCGGAGTATTACTGAAATTTTCAGAAACATTTGTAGATAAATCATCCAAGTTACAGTTCAAATTCCGAAATCATTCGTAACGTCCCTTAAATGGACCCTCAAGGTCCAATACGAGCATTAGAATCGAGTCGGGACTTAATCGGAACCTCTAAGAATTTTTCGTGACATTTTAAAATTTTTTAAAGGTGCAGGTCTCACACGACCGTGTGGTCCAAGGGACACGCCCGTGTGACCTTGGGACACGCCCGTGCTAGAGGCCGTGTTCGACCCCGTGTAACTCTCTGACTTGTGCACACAGCCATGCCACACGCTCGTGTGCTAGGCCGTGTGGTTAATTAATTCATTTTGAATTTAGGTACAGGTTTCACACGGCCAAGACACGCCCGTGTTCTAGGCCGTGTAGCACACACGGCTGAGACACACGCCTATGTCTCTGCCCGTGTGCTCAATTCCGAGCATTCTGTTTCTCGAATTTAAGGTGTAGGGGACACACGGCCTAACTACACGCCCATGTACTCAGCCGTGTGTCACACACGACCTAGACACATGCCCGTGTGTCTACCCGTGTGGACAAAATAAAGCCATTTCTAGCTTCATTTCTCAACCAAAATCACACCCATGACCTGCACTTGAAACACTCAACCAATACCAACCATTCCAAGCATTCAAATTAAACAAATTCCATCATTCATCATGGCATTCCATTACATACATACATGCTTACAATCTTACCTTGATTCAATCTATATATTAGACAGGATTTGATCAAATACTTAACATATATTTAGCTACCATAGCATGACATTACAAGTATATCAAAACAACCCTTACTAGTCATTCCAATGGTTAGATTACAAGCATCATTTACATTTACATGCCAATATAGCCAATAGAACCTATATATGCCATTACAACCATAATTGCTTTACCATATTGTACCGACATGAGCCGATGGTTGGTGTGAGTGATCTCTGCCGAGCTTCCAATCCAACGAGCTTTCGATTTACTCTAAAACAGGGAAATAAAACTAAGTAAGCATATAATGCTTAGTAAGTTCGTATAACATGGTACTTAACTTACCATTCATTCTATTTTGAGGTAACTATTTGAGGCATAATCAATTAATTTGACCTTAAGCCCTGCACACATTCTCATTGCCCTTGTTAGTCTTATATTCCATAATATCTTCAAACATATATGGGCTCAACAACCATCAAGTTTCCATGCATATATGCTTTTCACAACATATATTTATTTAACATGTATAAATCATCTCTTTATATTAAAAGTAAAATTTCATAATAGTTCATCTCAAGTTCAGATCATTTCATATCAGAACTTTACCCATATTACTCGGAATATCAAGGTCACGATTAGTACACTCAAGGTGTACAAGTCCATAATCAAGAATGAACATATATTCATCAAATAAAGCCCATGTACAAATATCATCATCTCATGTTTTCATTTATCATTTGTCATATATCATCATTTTCTTGTATTTCAGACGGATACATATAATAACTCATTTTATCATTCATATCATCTCATGTCTGGAATTGTCACCCGTTGAATTTATTCGGAATATCAATGGATACGCAGGTAATACACTCAAGGTGTACGAATCAAGATCCGTCAATTCATGTCCAATGATACTCATAATGTATTATATAAGAGAGTACACTCTTCAGCCATAAATGTATACAACAGGATTACCAGTCCAGGCTAAATCTTTTTTATGACATATGCTCTAAGGAGCTTGATTTGGATTACCCGTTCGGGCTAAATCCAATCTATAACATATGCTTGAGAGGACTTATATCAAGATTACTTATCCGGGCTAAATCCTTTTTGTAATGAGGTCAATAGGATTACTCGTCCGAGCTAAATCCCGTCAGCAACAAATGCAGAACCTCATTCATTTCAGGAAATCATATATCCATCGATTTTTCATTTTATTCAACCGAGATTTAAACATTTTTCTCAAGCATTATTAGGCATGTGGTTTTTTTATACATCCACAACATTCATATGATTCAAATAAACACATTCCACATTCATCTCAAGCATATAAGTAATATTCTCATCGTCTATCCTTTATCATCTATTGGGCATTATCATTTAATTTAAACACTTTTATTTATCGGGTTTGATCAGATATGTAATCATTTCACATGTTTATGACATCTATACAATTTACATAAACACAATCAATGCAAGCATGTAAATAAACACAATTTAGTTATACGAACTTACCTCGATAACGTTCGTGCACGTAAAATCTACTAATCCGACATTTTCTTCTTTTCTCGTTTTAGCTCTAAATTTGGTCTATTCGGATCTATACGAGTAAATTTAACATCAATTTATCATATTTCACATTCTAGTGGACTTAATTTTTATCCTAGGCAAAATTACCATTTTGTCCCTAACTTTTTCATAAATTTTTGTTTCGTCCCTAGGCTCGAAAAATAAAATTTGTGTAATTTACTCCCTATTCTAAGCCTAACCAAAATCCCATTACAAAATTTACAGCACATGTATTCACAAAAATTCAAAATTTTTCATCAAATTTCATAACTTTACATTTTAGTCCCTAACTCATGTTTTCATCAAAAATCACTTTGTAAAAGTTGTTTATCTATCAACAACCTTTCATTTTTTACCATAAATTTCTAATCTTCAGCATATACATCCATGACCCATTTTCCATACTTTGATAACTTTTCAAATTAATCCCTTAAATAGATAGATTAAGCTATTCTGGTTTCAAAAATATCAAAATTATTAAAAACGGGGCTTGATTACTTACCCAAATAAGCTTGATAAGTCTTCTTCCTCTCTTCTAGGGTTTCCATAGAAATATTTTGGGAAGATGATATGAAATTGTTTTCTTTTTCATTTAATTAAATTGTCATTTAATAACTTTTTATTTTTCCAATTTAGTCCTTAGCCTTTTTTTATTTTTACATGGATGAGTGACCAAAATATCTACATACTTTTTATTAATGGTCTAATTACCATATAAGGACCTCTAATTTTGAATTCCATAGCTATGTAATCCTTATAACTACTAGAATTCAATTGCATTTTATGCGATTTAGTCCTTTTCATAATTAAGCACATAATCGGTAAAATTTTATCATCAAAATTTTTACATGTCATGTCTATCATATTACGGACCATGTAATAAAATAAAAATAAATTTTATTTTCGGCTCGGGTTTGTGGTCCCGAAACCACTGTTCTGATTTTACCGAAATTGGGCTGTTACACCTTGAGTTATTGATCCAAACTCAGTCGCTGCACTACTTCTTGCTACAACAGTTTATCTTTTACTTTGCCAAGTCACAAGGTTTCCCCAAATGAATGTACAGTATCCTGATGCATATCTTCTATCTGTTATTGAGCCTGCCCAGTCTGCATCTGTATAAGCTTCAATTCCTCTTTGTTCAGATTTTTTGAAGAATAAGCCCTTGTTAGGTTAACTCTTCAAGTATCTCAGAATTCGAAATATTGCTTCTTCATGTTTCTCCATTGGAGAGTACATAAATTGACTTACTAAGCTAACTGCAAAAGCTATGTTTGACATTATATGTGATAAGTAAATTAACTTACCAACTAATCGTCCTTTTTTTATTTCCAAATTTTACATTTGGATCAACTAGTGTATCAGTTGAGCGGCAACCACTCATCCTAGCCTCCTTTAAAAGATCAATTACATATTTTTTCTGAAAGACCATAAGACCTTTTTTTGATCAAGCAATTTCTATTCCAAGTATTTTAAAGGGCCCAAGTCTTTGATCTCAAGCTTTAATGCTAGATACTCCTTGAGACGCCTTATTTCATCTACATCATCTCCTGTAAGAATGATATCATCGACATAGACTATAATAAATGTTATTCTACCTCTTTGTGAGTGTCAATAGAATATTGTGTGATCAACTTGCCCTTGTGAGTAACCTTGTTTTTTAACAACCTGAGTGAACCGCTTGAACCAAGCTCGAGGAGACTGCTTTAGACCATATAAAGATTTCCTGAGCTTACATACTTGAGTTTCAAATTTTTCTTCAAAACCTGGAGGAGGATCCATGTAAACTTCTTCTTCAAGTTTCCCATTTAGGAAAGTTTTGTTCACATCTAGTTGCTGAAAAGACTAATCAAGATTAACAATAATGGATAAAAGAACTCTAACAGAATTTTAACTTGGCTACTGGAGCAAATGTCTCAAGATAGTCTATTCTGTATGTTTGAGTGTACCGTTTAGCCACCAGTCGGGCTTTGTATCTATTTAAAGATCCATCCGATTTAAATTTGGTTGTGAAGACCCATTTACAACTCATTATTTTTTTCTTACAGGTAATTCCACTGTTTCCAATATACATGTTTTTTCAAGAGCGCACATCTCCTCTAAAACAGCCTCCTTCCATTCAGGAACCTATAAAGCATCTTTCACATCTTTGGGTTTTTCCACAGTATCGAGACACGAAACAAAGACTGAGAAGGTTGAAGACAAAACTTTATAGGACGGAAAGTCAGACATGAGATATTTGACAACATTTCTAACACCTTTTCTTTTAGCAATTGGAATATCTATATCAGAAAATTCATTGGTTGGACTATGAGATTTACCTGGACTTTTGACAAGATATTGCGAGTCGGATTCTTGATGATGAATCTAGTGGATTCTACTTTTTTTTTTCGGTTTCTTCTTGAGTAAACCAGCAACTCCTTTGTTTATTCCTTGTTCTCATAATTAGACTCTACACCTTCATACTCTTTTTTATTAACAACATTAACATCATTCAAGTCCTTTTTATTAACAACATTAACATCATTAATTTCTATGTTGATCATAAATTCGCTTTTCCCATTATTAGAATCCCTATGTTGTATATTCCTAGTTTTTTCTTGATCAATTATTGAGTCTTCCTTGCTATAATTCCCTCACTGAAGATTAGAATCAAAGTAAGATTGTGTTTCAACAAATTTGTCATCTATGGTAACAATAATCTTCCTACCAATTGGATTATAACATTTGTAACCCTTTTTATTAGAAGCATATCCAACAAAGACACATTTTTTTGGCTCTAAGATCTAGTTTACTTTGGTTGTGTAGATAAGCAAGAACACTACACCCAAAAACTTAGCGAGGTAAATCTGTAATCAATTTAGAGTTAGGAAAACTATTTTTAAAAAGACTAAAAGGAGTTCTATAGTTTAAAGTTTTACTAGGCATTCTATTAATAAAATATGTGGTCGTTAACAAGGCTTCTCCCCAAAGATAACATGGTACTTGACTAGTGAACATCAAGGCTCTAGTTACTTCCAAAAGATGGCATTTTTTTCTTTCCGCAATTCCATTCAGTTGTAGTGTATCTATACAAGAGCTTTAGTGGACTATTCCATGTTTGGTTAAGAAAACGCCTAATTGGTCACTAAAAAATTTCCCACCATTGTCACTCCTAAATACTTCTATTTTCACACTAAATTGTGTTTTCACCATAGCATAAAAAGACTGAAACACATTTTTAACTTCAGACTTATCTTTTAATTAAAAAAACCCAACAATTGCGAGTATGATTATCAATAAATGTGACAAACCAACATTTTCTTAAAAAATTTGAGACTCTCGAAGGTCCCTAAACATCACTATGAATTAACGAAAAATGTTTGGAAGCTTTATATTTTTGAGATGAAAAGAATGACCAGTGATGTTTAGCCAATTCACAAAATCCGCAATGATATGAAGGACTTTTATTTTTAAATAGATTAGGTAACAAATGTCATAAATAGTAAAAATTAGGGTGTCTAAACTTATAATGCCAAATCATAACCTTATCAAAACTAGACACAAAGTTTAAATATAGAGCAGTTGTTGGTCAACTTAGATGGTTGTCATCAAAAAAGTAAATCCGCCAGCTTTTTTAGCATTGCCAATCATCCTCCCTGAGACTATGTCTTGAAATTTACATATAGAGAAGTAAAATATAACACGATAATTCGAGGACTGAGATAATTTACTGACCGATATGAGATTACAAGCTAGATTTGGCACATTTAAAACATCATGTAAAATCAACAAAGGTGAAATTTTAATATTGCCTTTCCCGGCTATTGCCGAGAACAACCTATCTACTACTTTGATCTTTTTGTTTGTTGCACAATGCGTGTAAGTTGAGAAAAAAAATGACTACTAGTCATGTGATCACTAGCTCCAGAATCAACGATCTACGTTTTTGTTTTACAAGGCTTGACACTTTGCTGCTTATGATTTTCATTAGTTATTTAGAAAGCTCTGCTATCCCCAAATTGTGAATCACGACCATTGCCACTCTTTTTTCTCCCATTTGTCGATTTTCCATGGAGTTTCCAATATGTTTCTCAAGTGTGCCAATATTTTTTGCAGTGGTCGCACCAAAGTTTTTTTTCCTTTTTTCACTGCCATGATTATTTTTAACCGTCACAAGAGTAGATTGTTACCTTCAAATCTTGGCCTTAACATTACTTTTTTCCTTATTTGCTCTCTTCCAACCTCAGAAAAAATCTCACGAGGGTTGAAAGCAGTTTTTTTCCTAGGATCCGAGATCTCACTTCATTAAATTCTTTATTTAAACCAGCCAGAAATAAATAAGCTTGCTTATTCTCTTCTTTTTTCAAAACTTCTATATTATCTCCAGGACACTCCCATTCATCATTATAAGATTGATTCAACTCTTGCCAAATAGACATCATCTCGTTATAATAAAAAAGTAACTTGCCTAACCTTCTAAAGTTTTATTTTTAACTCAAAGATCTATGAAACATTTTCTAAATTTGAATAGGTATCTTTCATAACATCCCAAACATCTTTAACAGTCGGGAGAAAAAGAAAAGGTTTACCAATGGATCTTTTCATAGAATTAATAAGCCACGCAATTATCATAAAATTTTCTGACCTCTACATGCTCCTCTTTGGATCGCCCTCCTTTGGTTGCTTGACTTCTCCAGTTAAATGACCTAGCTTGCCGCATCCATCAATTGCTAATACCTCCATTTGGTTGCTGGATCTCTTATGTCCAGTGAAGGGTGTTTTAACCATAATGTTATTGGAGATTTAACCTAGCTCAGATGCCATGAAAGTTTTCAAGAGAGTATACAATAAACCTGTTTTAAATTTTATTAAGTAAAGAACTGAATTTAAATAGAAAAAATAGCCATAACCTAATTGGGAAAATAATTCCCTTATTATAGTAAACTACTAAAAGATAAAATAAAATATTCCTAAAAAATCTCATTTCATTATTCTAAGATTTATCTACCTAAATAATTTTAAAACTCAATTCAACATGTATGACATGTATAAGCTCAATTGTTTATAGTTTATTTTTTCTTTAATTTTCATATTTTCATATTTGAATGGTTGTTAAATATTCATATTTTTATACCATATTTGAATATATGTCGATATCGAAACATAAATACTTCTAGAAAAATAAAAGAAAATTTTATTTAAACTTTTCTAATATAATAGAAAAATGTGGCATAAATTAAAAAAAAAAGTTAAACAAGAAGGTGATTAATAGATGCAGGGTTGCTTGGAGGGTTGAAAGACATGGGTGAAATGAGATTGGTGAGGTTAAAAGATGTAGAATTTTGTGTTGTGGGGGCATTGAGGAAACTAACGAAACGAGAAACAAATGGATTGGTAAAGGATGGAACAATAGGAAGCGACTATGAACTCTTTTTTAGCAGGTTTTAATAATAACCAAAAGATAGAAGTCCAAGGATAAGAAGAATAATAACTCAGAGAAGAAGCATATAAGGTGTCCATTGATGAGGATGTTAACATTGCAAAGGTGAATAAGCTGAGCAACTTCTCATGACATTTTCTGTTTGGCAGAAGGCAAACTTTTGCATCCATGGCTAGAAAATATAAAGGGAGAATATCAGAAGTTACGTTATTTTGATTCTTTAATTTTTTTTGAAGTATTAATGTTTGATATACTTAGATATGAGTATGATTATATGAAGATATTGTAACACCCCCTAACTCCAAACCGTCGCCGGAATAGGGTTACGAGGTATTACCGAACATATTGGTTAATTTACAAACAATTCATGAATAAACAACAAACATATTAAAATTAAATCATCAAGTCTCTTTTATGAACCCTCGAGGCCTAAATCACGTATTATAAATGAATATGGACTTATTCAAGTACTCCAGAAATTTTTTGTAATATAATTACTTTTTTTTATTTTTGTTTATTTATTATTATTATTATTATTATTTTAAAAAAAACTCAATATAACCCCTTTAGGAACATCTAACCTTCCCTGCAATTTCAAATTTGCAACCAATTTAACACAAACAACAACTCAATAAATATAATTTTCATCCAAATCGCATTCGTTTCATAACAATATCACTAGTTCTTATTTTATCAACATTATATCCATTCATACTTTCAAGTAGTATTTAAACATCTTAATTAATTTCCATTCATATCATATATCAACTTATATTTACTTAACTAATATATTCATGAGTTAATACAAAACATAGTCATATAATCTCCTATACATGCCATATAAACCATTTAAAGTATTTATAACAAAATCTACCGGAAAATCAAGATAGTGTAACTTGAGCGTAATGATCCGATCCTCTGACCCTCCCGTTAATCTACAAAGAGCAATAAACATTACAAGTAAGCTGACTATAGTTTAGTAAGTTCGTCGGCTTTAACTATAAATCTTACTAAATATTAGTTTTCCAAAATTCAAATCATATGAATATTTCAAGTAAGTTACTTTCATTCTGTAAGTCATAATCTCATTTAAATTTTTTTTACTTAATTGAGCTCAATAATAATAATGATAACATTACTTACATTTCTTTTTCCACACGTTACATTTACGACTTACCAACTTGTTCATTCAAGGAACGGTTTATGAATTTGAGTACATCGTAATCTGAAGCCCGAAGGCTAGCTGAAGCACATAAGTGCTAAATGGAAGCCCTAAGGCTAATTGAAGCTCATCAGAACTAAACTGAAACCCCAAAAGGGTTAACTGAAATTCATATGAGTTAACCGAAGCTCGTAAGAACTAAACGGAAAGCAAACACGAGAATTCGCAACAAATGTTGAATCTCGGTTTACTTGGGTAATTTACCATCAATTCATCTTTTTCACTGAACGATTGTACTCATTTCCTGCATTCCCTTCCTCCGAAATACTCAGTTCAATTTCGTAACTTTTGTACATAATTTACTTATTTTCAACAATTAACATACATAAATATTAATCACCATTCATAAAATAATATTTAAATTTAATAATTTAACCGTACGAACTTACCCGGAACAATTTGCAGCAATTGTAGAGATTTCTGGAACTATTCCGGAATTTTCTCTTTTCCTCGTTTATCCTCAATTTCTTGATCTATAATATAAAAAATTTTCATTTATTCATTAGAATTTATTCAAATTCTACTATAATTTACAGCTTATGCATTTTAATTTTCAAAATTTCACTTTTACCCCAAATTTTACAAATTTTACAATTTAGTCCCTACTCAATTAAACCTCCAATTAAACTAATTTTTCTCAATTAACACTTTATTATATTACTTTAAACTATTTCATAACCTTTTTAAATCATAATTTCAGCATTAGACCTTAATTCCAAACTTTTTCACAATTAGGTCCTAAAAATCAATTTCCACTAAAATTGCTTAATAAAATCATCATATAATAAGATTAAAACTTCAAATCCATACTAAATCATCATAAAATTACAGAAATTATTCATGGAAACTTTCAATTTCACTCATAGAATCAAAAACAAATGAATTTAATAGTAGGACCTAGTTGTAAAAGTCTTAAAAACACAAAAATTACAAAGAAAAAGCAAGAATTAAACTCACATGATGCAAAAATATGAAAAACCAGCTTGTTCCAGGCCTCCTATGGCATTTTTATCTGATGAGAAAGAAGAAAAATAAAGAAAAACCTAGATAATTCCAATTTAGTCCTAACTTTATTTAGTTAATCTTGGCAATATTCCAATTTTGCCCTTATTTAACTAATTTCCTGACTTTTTCTCAGCTATTGCCGTCCAAAATATCTCCCTTGGGAAAGTTTGCTCTTTAGGTCCTTCCTCATTAGACACTTAAGCTAATTAATCACTTTCACAAGTTTTACACCTTTACAATTTAGTTCTTTTTATTTAATTAACCACCCAAACGATAAAATTTTCTAACAAAATTTTAACATCATATTACTAACACTCCATAGATATTTATAAAAATATTTTTGGCTCATTTTTACGAGATCGAGGTCTCGATACCTAGTTTTCAACTTAATTTATTTAATAATTTCTCTTTAAATTTTAATTTCACCTATTTAAAATATTTCTAACATCTCTCTCACTTATAAATATTATGTTATTTTAATTTCCTAATCCCAGTCGTCGAATTTAGTGATCTCGAATCATTGTTCCGACACCATTAAAATTTTAGGCTGTTACAGTTATAATCCTCTAAATTTATGAAAAATCTTAGGAAAGAAAAAACCCTTTGTAAGATACCTATATTGGATACTCACTTGGAGTCTGAATTTGGGTAAGGTAAGATATGTTTGGGCTTAGGTGTGGTTTCCGATTATGGGTACGTTCAATTTCATCTAAATTATCTTATGAATTTGAAAGGCATTTGGAGATTCATATCAATGTACTCATGTGTCAAATGCGAATATTTAAGTAAATAAATTTTTTTTTCCACATCAGTAGGTAAGCGCATACACTGGTGACTAGTGTCAGGGGGTTAGATCTTTCGTTTCGCTATCCGTTCATCCAAACTCGCCTAGTCAGCCTTTTCTCAAGTGAGGATTCCTTAAGAACTCCTCCAAGGCACCAATTATAGAGCGGAAGCAAACTTATGCCAAAAGAAACAACAAAGAACAACAGAAAGCCACATAAAAGATCGCACATAAGGTGTTTGAGTAAATACTATCAAATTTCTATTACTTTTAAGAATTCACAAATACAATGGATTGATTTACAAGTGATGGGGAGGCTCTTTATTTATAGTTGAACTCCCCCAAAAGCGACAGATAAGATTAAGTTACATCGACAGATGAGATCGACCATATCCCTTGGTTTTAGGGATTTACAAGATATGTCATATCATATCCCTTGGTTTTAGGGATTTACAAGATATGTCATATCAAATACTATCTAATCTTTACAAGATATCATTCCCTCTATCTTCTAAGATTAGTTACCAAATTAGCCTAAGTTGCCATATCTTCGTTATCGGGCCAACCAGGCTTCAATCTGATTCTCCAACAGTTCCTTGAATCGGGCCAGTTCTCGTGGGCTAAATGATTCCTATATTATCGATAGACCTCCATGGGACGCATTTTGTGCCATGGTCACAAACTTTGCACTTTGACCGGTGACACTAGAACCATGGAAACACATTACGTTATTTTAAGAATGTAGGTAGAAATACCATTCCTTGTAACCAAATGAACGAAAACAATTAAATAATAAAATATAATAAAATAAAATAAAATAATATATTCTTACGTTTTGCTAAGCTTATCTTGAGACTTTAACCATAATAAAACAAAGAATATAATTTAAAGTTGCTTATTTCAAGGAAAAGTGCGATGGGGTAGGTGTAATTCACTGATTAATGAGTTATCAGTGAACACTTTAAATGTTCTTATATATGTTATCTTTTTTTATTTTTGTCTTCTTGTTTGTTGTTGGAATATCCAAAGGTATCCCCACCAACTATTAATTTGTTCTTTGATTCTTTTACATTCTTGGGTGTTTTCTATTTCCTTTTTCTCATTACATGTTTGATTGATTCTTCTGTTTTCACAGCTTGGGGAACAATAATTTCTTGCCTGTTCCTCTGTTATCGGAGCTGGTTTATGCCCTTTATAAACAGTTCAGAAGCTTGCGTTTTGCAATAAGAAAACCTTGTTTTCCTTTGTTAAATTGCGGAAATTCTGAGAATCCTCCATGGAGGACAAATATGCAATCAAGAAAGATGTTACTGAAGTAATGTTTCTTTTCTCAATCATTTAAGTGTTGTTGATATTGCCATTAATCTTCTGCAACTTGTTTTAATCTCATCGTGGCTTATGCAGTTAATAGGTAACACGCCTATGGTATATCTGAACAATATCGTCGATGGTTGCGGGGCTCGAATTGCTGCCAAGCTTGAGCTGATGGAACCTTGCTCCAGTGTTAAAGACAGGCATAAACTTCATTTACATTTGATTTTTACATTCTTCACAGCATCTTGCAAACTGTTACCTGCAGAATAATGCCTTTGTTCATTGTTTATCGATCCCCAGGATTGCATACAGTATGATTAAAGATGCAGAAGATAAGGGCTTGATTACACCCGGGAAGGTATGGTACCGTATTCGAAGATGCTTTGCTCAGTTTAGCTTCCCGGTTAATGCATATGAAGTGATTGTTTGATAACCTAACCAGGATGAAATTTAGACCCAAGAACGGTTAAAACTTCAGATTATTTTGGAAGACTATCGTAATATCTTCTGCAGTTTTGCTTCAATTGACTTTTGATCAAATGAGGGCTATTTTCCACATGGAATGGTCCAGACACGGAACATTTAAGCTAACAAGTTTCCCGTTTCTTCTGCATATATTGAAATAATATAATATCGGCTATAGAGTGTTCTCATCGACACTACCAGTGGTAATACGGGCATTGCAATGGCTTTCATTGGGGCAGCCAGGGGTTATAAAGTTATTGTCACAATGCCAGCTTATATGAGCATCGAGAGGAGAATCGTTCTTCGAGCTTTTGGAGCTGAGGTACGACTCACAGACCCAGCCAAGGGCTTTAAAGGGTCATTAGACAAGGCTTTGGAGATACTAAAGAACACACGTAATGGTTACATGCTTCGGCAATTTGAAAACCCTTCCAATCCAAAGGTAATATCTTTATTGTTATAACATTTCCAGTGTTTCATCAGGTGATGTTTAAAAGAAGTTATGAATTCTTTGTTTAAGATTCATTACGAAACCACTGGTCCAGAAATATGGAAAGACTCAGAAGGCAAAGTTGATGTACTGGTTGCTGGCATAGGGACTGGTGGGACAGTAACAGGTGCAGGGAGATTCCTCAAAGAGAAAAACTCAAAGATCAAGGTTTGTTCCCCATTTGAGACCCAAATTCAGACAAGGAGCCAATGTCCTTGTTGTTATGCTAATAAGAACGTATTCTTCTTTTGTCGACATATAGGTATATGGCGTGGAACCCGTTGAAAGTGCAGTCTTAAATGGTGGAAAACCCGGTAAAGTGTCAAGTCACTTTCACCCTTTGTTCTGTGATTCGTGCGATATCCAGTACTTAATTATTTCCTTCGTTACATTACCTGTGCTTTGAATGTCAAAGGCTCTCATCTGATCCAAGGAATTGGTGCTGGTATCATCCCTGATGTTTTGGATGTTGGCCTCCTTGATGAAGTTGTCCAGGTAAGTCTCAATAGCATCGCATTCGAATTCGTTTGTCGAAGTTTCTGAATGTGCTTTTTTCCCTCAGAAACAGTTTTAGGAAACATTGCCATTGGTTTTATTTCTGAAAAATCAACAAATTTCCATTTCTGTCACGATAATGGTATTCTTTTTCCTTATATGAACTGATTTCATTCGCCATATTGAGCATCAATCATCTGATCCATTGATTATCCTTTATGATGCCGTTGTAGTTTCCTACAAACTGTTCAATGAAACTCCGCACTGGCTTTGATTTTTGAAAAATTAAAGAACTTCCATTTCTGTCACTATGATAGTATTCTTTTTCCTCCTAAGAACCCATTTTATTCACCATGGCAAGCATCAATCACCTGACCCATTGTTTATCCTATATGATGCATGGTAGTTTCCTATTCCACATATTTATACTTCTCTTGCTGTTGTGACTTCTTAGATATCCAGTGAAGAAGCCATTGAAACTGCTAAACTGTTAGCCTTGAAAGAAGGCTTGCTGGTATGTTCATAATCACTACTCGATTGTTACAACCGTCTCGACCACTTCTTTTTCTTCATCTGTTTCCTCAAATGAATTGATCTTGACAGGTTGGTATATCATCTGGTGCTGCAGCAGCAGCTGCAATTAAGTTGGCAATGAGGCCAGAAAACTCAGGCAAACTCATAGTTGTGAGTTGCATTCCCTTCTTCAAGTTGATACATATCCTATATAGGCAACAATGCCTATACCAATTGAGCTAAGACTCAATCAGCTTTCCGAATTCAAATTTTAAAATTTATTACATTACCGAAAATTCTTTCTAACTTTTCTTTTTCATACACTTGAATATTTAACTTATTTTGTTCGTGCTCATTATTTTTCTTAAAATGCTTGTATATTTTGACCCTAAATAGTTATGCATCACCGACACTTGAGCTTCCTTGTTTTTATTTTACAGGTAATTTTTCCCAGCGCTGGTGAGCGTTACCTGTCGTCTGCATTATTTGAATCCTTAAGGCATGAAGCGGAAAACATGGCCATAGATTGATGCCATTATTGTCCTAAGAATATGGATTTTAAATTATTATAATTATTAAAAGTTCATTTTAACTTATATCTCAATTTTTTGTTGTAGTTTAAGTTTTTCAGTATAATTTTTATTTTCTAATCATGAGTTTCATACAATCTTTTTTTTCAAAGTACACATAATAAATTACTGATAAAAGCCATGTAAAAAAGAAAATTTATGTTGTTGGATCAAATTGCACCCAAATTTTAATAATATTTTACAGTTAAATAAAAATAAAAATAATTTTTATTTGGATAATTGAAAATCTTCTTTTTTAGATAAGAGTGGTCGGATTATACAGCCAATCCAATCTGATCCAAGCTAGATTTTCAACAAAATGTTTTTAACTTTTATCGATATCTATATGGTCCAAATAAAAATAAAAAATAAAAAATAAAAAATTAATTTTTAATTTAAAATTATATTAAAGATTATATCATTTATTAAAAAATAAATATTACCCAAAATATTTCCGGACCATAGTTTGGCCCAAACCATTAACACCCGGCTATTGGACAGGTTTAGTAGTTTATCGTAAATGTTTTGATGTTTCTAGAACGACGCCGTTTGGAACGGCTTTCTTACAACATCGATAAGCCAGCCACCATACCACTCTTCTTCTCCCCCACTCTCGTCTTTTGACTTTCAAGTTCAGTTTTTTCGCAGAAGAGTTTTTTTCTTTTGAAATTTATTAATTTTATTCATTTAATGATCCTTCCTTCACCTAAATCTCTGTTTCTTCATTTCATATCTCTTCCAACATCGAAGGAAAAAAAATAATTAAAAAAAAAAATCAAACTTCGATACGCACTAGAAATTTTCTAGGGTTTAATTAAGCTCTCTCTCTCTCTCTCTCTCCTCTCTCTCTCTCTCTCTCTTATCACTGATTATTGTCAAACCGACGTCGATTTCATCTTCGAAGACCGTCTCGGTAAGTTCAAAGATTTAGTCTCCTCACTTCTTTTCTCGTTTTTTTAATAAAAAATTCTATCATTGAATTCAGGATTTCTCGGCGATCATTTCAAGTTTGCTTATCTCTGCATTTATTTAGTTGACTTTTTTGTTTGATTTTCCTTTTGTGGAAATTTTGTTTATTTGTATTAATTCATTGATTCTTTTTAATATTAATTTATCTAGTTCGATCATTTTGGTAAAAAAAAAAATTGCTTGATTTTTCAATGTGTTCATCGTATTTTTAGAAACCGTGTTTGGTTAAGATAAGAATTCAAATTTTAGTCGCAATAGTTATGGTTTTGAGTAGAAATTTGGTTTTAATGAGAGTTTAGTTGTTTGTTGGTTGAATCAGTTTCTGTATAATTTTTTTGGAAAGTTTTTATTTGTAAAAAAACATATTAATAATCTGATATATGTAGATAATTTTGGTCTACTTAGTTTATTTTATTTCTTTCATTGACATTTTATTGCAGAATATAGGTTATTCTGACCGACTATATCTAGTTGATATCCAAATATTTACTGGGCAATGACTTATAGGTGCTAAAGTTTTTAATTTTCATTTGAATGATTATCTAGGGTTCACTGCAATGCATCGAGTTGGCAGTGCTGGGAACAATTCCAATTCTAGCCGCCCACGTAAAGAAAAGAGGCTGACATATGTATTAAATGACTCTGATGACACAAAGGTAAAGTGGTTTGTGTGTGTGTCTTTTTGCTTATAATTATTTTCCTTTAACAACTCCTCTTCCTTGTTATCGGCAATCTCAAGGAATTTGCATATTCATATTCATATTTTGTTAGTATTCTAATTATTTATGTTTTTCATTGTAATGCCACATTTATATTATTGGTGTTTCTGCTATTTTAGGTTTATACGTCTTTCCTTTTATGCATTTGTTGCTAAAAATATAATTTCAAGAATCTTGTGTTTGCTTTTCATCAAATCGAGTAGGAAATTTTGATATTTATATTTTTTATGATTAAGTTGGTGGATTTGAAATTTATTTGGGGTTGGAACTTGTAAACTTCCTTCTGCAAGATACAGCTTTGCCAGTCTCATTATTGGATGCCTTTTATCCTTAGGATCGACCACAATTCACAAGAACATTTTTGTATCTTAGTAGAAGAGGGAAGGTTAGGATGTACCTGGTGTGAGATATCACATTGTTTGAGTAACCCTGGATGTTGTAGGAGTTAAGGATTGTCAGCAAAGGCATTTTAGTGTGTTGTAGATTCTTATCCAAGAAATTTATCATTTGATGATGCCATGTGCCTGTGTAAATTGCTAGAAACATGAAAGTGTATGCTAATCAATAATGTAAAGGGACTGGATAGGCAACCATGAGACAACACAAAAAATCTTATTTATATATGTTATACTAAATTAGAATGGATATGATTGTTTGTAATTCTCAGTAACTAATTCTTTATACTATCCATGCATTCAGCATTATTCATTAATGTAGGACCATTTTCACTATAAACTTGAATAATTTTGCTTATGCTTTACTTTATATTGTTAATTATGTCATTATATTGAATTATAAACTAGTCAATCATTTTATCACTTTATTTTGAGTATGGGAACTAGGCTCTGATGTTTCTCTACTTATATTTTTTCTTTTTTCTTTTTCTTTTTGCAGCATTCTGCTGGTATAAATTGTTTGGCTGTGCTAAAGTCATCTGTCTCTGATGGGTGCAACTATCTCTTCACTGGAAGCCGTGATGGCACGCTTAAGAGATGGGCACTGGCTGAAGATGCTGCCACTTGCTCTGCTACATTTGAGTCACATGTTGATTGGGTACCTTCTTTTTTGCTTCTTGTTTTTGCTATGAGCAGGACCATCATACTTTAGACGGTATCTTTTTATTGCTAATTTTTTGTTCGGAGCATGTGATAATTTAATTAATTAAATTTTTGGTTTCTTGATGTATTATCAGTATGAATGATTGCTTATTAACCAACCTGCTCACCAGAAGTAATATCTAGAGCAAGTATTCACTGTGCACTTAAATTACGTCAGTAGTCAGTTTGAATGTTGATGGCTCCATTTTCTTTTTTCAGTTTGTGAATACACCATCCAGTTATCTTATAAAATATATCTCTGTAACTATGTAAATTATGATTGAGAATTTCCTTGTGCAGGTAAATGATACTGTAATTGCTGGTGAAAATACACTTGTTTCATGCTCGTCAGACACCACATTGAAGGTTTGTCATTAATTCGTGTATTAGATTTAGCTTTTCTCTTTTTAACTTATTTTGTCAAATGTTTTTTTGGCCACTACTTTTGTTAAATATTGACATGTGCTCTTTCTTTGTGATACACCAGATATGGAATTGCTTGTCTGATGGGACTTGTGCCAGGACTCTTCGTCAACACTCTGACTATGTTACATGTCTAGCTGCTGCTGAAAGAAATGTAATTCTTATATAAAATTTTCTTTGGATTTTATTAGGTGCATGAGTGAAATGTTCTTGTCGGTGCAATATTGCTATTTAGGTTTCATGTTTGATTTGGCTGCTTAAGTTGTGCATCAAGGCATGTTTTTTTAATATTATAGAAGTCATTTTCTGATTCTTTTTTAGTGCCATACATTTTAGGCAAATGTGGTTGCCTCTGGCGGTCTTGGTGGGGAGGTTTTTGTATGGGATATTGAAGCTGCGGTTACTCCACTCTCAAAGTCCAGTGATGTAATGGAAGATGATTGTTCCAATGGTATCAATGGTTCTGCAAATTCATTACCCGTATCCAGTCTGCGACCAATTAGCTCGAATAACAGTATTACTGCTCACACAACTCAATGTCCTGGATATGTCCCCATTGCTGCCAAAGGCCATAAAGAGTCAGTCTATGCATTGGCAATGAATGATAATGGATCCCTTCTTGTCTCTGGTGGAACTGAGAAGGTAAGTTTTGCTTCTTCTGAATTCAATTTTTATGTAAATAACATGTTTCTCTCCACATATGACATTTTGCCAGTTGCCAGGGATGGTCCGTTGATAATTTGTTTTTACCTAACAATTTCAGTAGCAATTTAATTTCCTGCCACAATTTCATATAGGTTGTGCGTGTTTGGGACCCAAGAACAGGTTCAAAGACTATGAAGTTAAGAGGGCATACAGATAACGTTAGGGCTCTGCTTCTGGATTCTACTGGCAGGTTGCTACACTGAATTTAGATCTGTAGAGTTAAAAATAGTATTAGTTTGATTTAGTTGGAAGCCTTACAAATATGGTGCTTAATCTGATTCTTTTCTTTTGTAACTGCTGAACTCGTGTAGCAGTTGAGGAAACTGGTTGATAGGATAACTTTGGAAATTCTTGAAAAGAAAATTTCTGTTTCTTATTGCGGTCCTATGATGCAAAATATTTTGAGAACAATGAGCGTCGTTGTAGGGTGGAGACTAAATCATGTTATGGCTTCATGTGTGCATGTTCACATTTTTTTTTAACTGCTACATTGTTTTCAAGTAAAATTGGGTGAATACTTTTTCTTTGAAAATATCAGGGAGTTTTTCGTTATTTGATGGGTTCTTCCCTTGATTGACTTCTAGTGAGTTCTTTTATTTGCTTGTGTGTTCTCCTGCACTGTATTTATTTTATTAGTGAAAAGTTTGACAGACATCTCATATTCTTTCAGGTATTGTTTATCAGGGTCCTCTGATTCTATGATCAGGTATATAATCTGTGCAAGTTTTCACTGTTGTATAACATGCCATTTTCAGCCATAAAGAATCTAAGTCCTTTCCTTTTAAATGGTCATAATTTTATTTTGTAGGCTATGGGACCTTGGTCAGCAGCGTTGTGTGCATTCATATGCTGTGCATACAGATTCTGTTTGGGCACTTGCGAGCACCCCAACATTTACTCATGTTTATAGTGGTGGTAGAGATCTTTCTGTAAGTTCATATTCATGCCAAACAGTTTTAGCAGAATCTTTGTCAATTTTGCCAATGTTTTGATGTAGAAGTTGAGAAGAAACCTATGCTGATATAGCACAATTGGCTTATAGTATTTTAGGATTGATTGAGATTAAAGGATCAGAAATTATGATAATAATTAGGGGTTCTAATTATTGGTATCGATTGAGATTGGATGGAACTAATAAAGGATTAGAAAGCAATTCTGGCTTGTGCTGGTAAATGGTAATTTTTGCAGTACTCTTAACAAGTAAATTATGGGTCAAGGATTTAATTTCATGATGAATTTGTGTGAGTGGGATCGGGATTTATTGGAAGTATTCCTGGTTGGTTTGAGATTGAAATCAATGCAAGTAATTAGAGATAAGGAAGAAAAGTGATCTAGGTTCACAACTAAGCACTAGGGCAAGGGTTGGTACAACAGTTGCTGAAGTTCTTATCAGTTGTTGTCTAGTAATATAAAATAGATCGTGCTCATTTGTAGAGTTCTGTAATAATTTTCCTAGAAAGACTGTGATCAGTAGGAAACTCCAAAATTGACTTAAACGACTCCTAAGCAATGGATAAAAACCTAATAAAATAATACAAACTCAAGTAAATATGGTTCCTAGCATCAAATTCTTTAACTTCCAGTGGATTTTGAAACTACCAGCATATCTGTAACTTTCTAGGAAACCCAAAACAGAATATAACTTTGCAAGTTAAACTCAAAGAAATGTAATGTTAAGACTTAATATCTATTCAGCTTAAGTTTCTGAATCATTCTGGCATCAAATGAAGACAATACTTCTAGGTTTCTTCCACATATGATCTTGACAGTTCTTGACAACCTTGTATGAAACTTCTAATAATTAGCTTTAACTCTCAATTTGCACTTCTAATATTTAGCTTTAACTCTCAACTGGCTCTTACTTTTTATACATACACCAGTTGTATTTGACAGACTTGACAACAAGAGAGAGTCTTTTGCTTTGCACAAAGGAACACCCAGTTTTGCAGTTGGCGTTGCATGATGATAGTATCTGGGTTGCAACGACAGATTCTTCAGTTCATAGATGGCCTGCTGAAGGAAGAAATCCTCAGAAGGTCTTTCAAAGAGGTGGTTCATTCTTGGCTGGAAACTTGTCTTTTTCAAGGGCAAGAGTTTCCTTAGAAGGGTCTACCCCTGTAAGTATAGTTTGTGTGCGACTGTATTATATTTGCTATTGCTTACAGCGATCATCTTGTTTGTCATGAAAATTTTTGTCTCATAAATATCTCTTTTCTCCTTTTTCTTAATTTTTATCAAGTATTATTAAATATACAAACTCTGCATTGTAGTAACATTTATTTTCTTTATATACTTGAATTTAGGGAATTTTGCGCTGCTCATTTAGTTGTTAATTGGTTCTGTTTCATTTGTTCTTTACTCACTCAACCCTAAGGAGAAAAGAACAAATATTAGAATTTGTTCTTATTACTCATGATGTGATTTGTTATGGACAACTCTTTGAAGTTTGACTGTATCTGGAATTTGTTTTAGCACCTTCTTCCATCACTTGCCCTTCATTAATGTGCTTACATTGTCGGTTATTCAGGCTGCTGTTTATAAAGAACCAATCTTTTCCATTCCTGGAACTCCAGCAATTGTTCAGCATGAAATTTTAAATAACAGAAGGCATGTATTGACTAAGGTAAATGTGGTAGTACTTATATTTGTTGTTTCAAAGATTTTGTTTTTGGGAATTTTTTTGTGTATATGATATTTATGCTTCTTGAACAGGATACTGCTGGTTCGGTAAAGCTCTGGGAGATAACCAGGGGTGTTGTGGTCGAGGACTATGGACAGGTGAATGAGAAACTAGAATTTTTTTCCCTCTTTCTGTCTTTGTTTCTTGAGTACAAGTGGATTGCACTTTGCTTTTCCCTTCCAAGTTTTGTACACATAGACACTTGTATATATTTATCCATTCTTTCAATTTCAATGGCCAGGTTTCATTTGACGAGAAAAAGCAGGAGTTGTTTGAGATGGTACGCTACCTACTTATTTGAATTTATATCAGTTAAACACAATGCATCATTTTGTAAGGAATTTGCTTTTTTTATTTTTAAAACCTCCAGGTAAGCATTCCAGCATGGTTCACTGTGGATACCCGGCTTGGAAGCTTGTCTGTTCATTTGGACACACCCCAATGCTTTTCTGCGGAGATGTATTCTGTTGATCTAAACATAACTGGGAAGCCTGAGGATGATAAGGTTTTAGACTTATTTTATTGATTTTGACAATCTTAAGACATGCATATCTACAGGAAGTGGTTGAGGAACTCTGTGATTATAATGTGCATCTGGTGTTAACTTGTCTTTGGCAGGTTAATCTAGCTCGTGAAACCCTTAAAGGTCTGTTGGCTCATTGGATGACCAAAAGAAGGCAAAGACTTGGCTCCCAAGCTTCCGCTAATGGAGATGTTTTATCAGGAAAGGATAATACTGCAAGAAGTCTTGCTCATTCAAGAATTGAGGTAGATGGAAATGCTGAAAATGACTCCATGGTCCATCCTCCTTTTGAGTTTTCTACGGTTTCCCCTCCATCAATTATCTCCGAGGGTTCCCAAGGAGGTCCTTGGAGAAAGAAAATTACTGAATTGGATGGAACTGAGGATGAGAAAGACTTCCCTTGGTGGGTTTTGGATTGTGTTTTAAACAATCGGCTACCACCACGAGAAAACACCAAGTAACTTCCGCGGCTCATTAAACTTTCCCTTAATATATTCTTTAAGTAACTAGTTTTCAACGAACTGCATACATTGAACTGTTTGTCAGTTGACCTTGTTGTTGATATACTTGTTACACATGGATTAACTTAAGGAGTGTCATTAAATTCATGGTTAACTATGCTTTTTGTTTTCTTGTGCCTTTAGTCCTTACTCTCTGATATTTTTCTTGTGAAACGTCTGCACTTCTCTTCTTTTAGGTGGGGAAAGAGTAGCTGCTTTTGCATTTTTGCACACTACTGCTACATTCAGAACCATGGATAATCATGTATTTTACTTGAGTCTTCTCTCTCTCTCTCTCTCTTGATGAAGTTTTACTTTTCATTTATTTCAGGTGCAGCTTCTACCTTCATCCATGCGAAGGTACAGCTGTTCAGATCCTCACACAAGGGAAGTTAAGTGCACCTCGTATATTGAGAATAAATAAGGTATGCCTGTTTGGTTTTTCCATAGGACTTTCAAAAGCTTTTTTTTTTTGGCATGGCATGCTATTGTACAAAGTTGCAAATGTTGATTCTATGCTAATTTAGATCGTTTGGGTTAATACATTAGAATCTGTTTCATGCTTTGGAGCATGGACAGCAAAAGGGCCAAAAGAGTAATGTTCAGTTAATGAAAATGCTATTTTAGCATACATATATATTGATAGGACCTTTTAACTTTGTTCTTGCCAACACAATATATGAACGAATTAGAATAATCTTCTCTATTAGCTGTTGTTGAGTGCTTGTTTGCTTGTATGTAAGAGCAAGATGCCTTTGTGGCCTTTTAGATTTTATTTTCTTCTCTTTTTAAATTTTGGATACGGAATGCTGATAGGTGTCATATTGGAAAAACATATGTATATCAATGTATATTAATGCAGAACAGTTTGTCCTACACTGTATTTGTACATCAGTATTTTATTTAATTTTCTGGTATAATAATGTACTTTCACTCCGTTATGGTTTATATAGGTTGTTAATTATGTCGTAGAAAAGATGGTGCTTGACAAACCAATTGATACTGGAAATACCGATGGGTCACTTGCTCCTGGACATGGAGGACAATTGCAGCATTCAGCTGTCGTGGATGGTTCTTTTAAATCTGGATTGAAGCCTTGGCCGAAGCCTAGGCCTTCTGTTGAGATTTTATGCAATAATCAGGCAAGTAAACCACATATTAGATGTCATAATGCCTTTGGCTAAGAGCCTTGACCCATTTCTCAAAGCTCTGTGGGTTTTTTTCCATCATTTTCTGGTACCATTAATAAATCGTACTATGCAGTGTTTGAAATCAACAAACTAAAATTATTCATACCAACTTTTTAGTTCAAGTTCGATCATGCTATACTGATCACGTGTTTGATTTGCTACTATATGTTCCAGGTCTTATCTACAGACATGAGCTTAGCCACTGTGCGGGCCTACATATGGAAGAAACCTGAGGATTTGGTACTTAATTACAGAGTGGTTCAAGGCAGGTGATTTTATCAACTTCTGGGAGCAGGTGAGTGGGTTACCTGTGTTGCTTTTAACTAGGGTTGAGAAAATTTTGGTCAGAACTACTTAGCCAATGTCCCGACGAAAACTGTTGTTATTATCAGTTTTAGTATTAAACCGACCAACTTGATCAAACTATTATAAATTATTATATTTATATATTTTAAAATATTTCATTATATAATAAATATTTTTAATATATTAATATTCTTACCCCGACCCAATTAAACCCACCCAATCCATTACCCAATAAACTCGTTACCAAATTTCCAAAGTAACTGAGCAAACTAAGTTGATCTGGTTATTGCCGGTTATCAATATAAAGTTTGGTTGGTTTCAGTTCAAAAGTCTATGGAGTTCGGTTTATTAACATGGAACTAGTGTTGGCTTTGTTTGATAGGTGAATAAGACATCATATAGTTTCTCTTTTAGTCTGCACATTGGGTATCTGTATGAAGCAATCAACTTAAATAGAGCTGTATCCTTTCTTATCTATCAGGCTGCAGTGTCTGTTTCGGGAAATCGAGATGGAAATCTCATACTGTTGTAAAGTGTTGGGAATTGTATTTGTTCGTCAGAGGTTTGCCTATATCAGAAGCAAATGTTGGATCCCTTGTATATTTGGAAAGACAATTGGTTTTCAATGTGGGGGCGTTCTCCGGACTTCAACAAGATGATCGTTGTTAAAGTCGAGCAGATGGTATCATAAAGTTTTGGTCTTTGTGTAGTGCATGCTTTCGCCATACATCCGAGAAAAAGCTGTAGGGTGGAAATGCAAGCGGTAGAACGGTTTGTAAACTCCGGGGGACAATTAGCTGAAAGTAAAATTGGGGGGGAAAAAGGATTAGGCCATATGATGTCGACGAAAGGTCATGTAGATTTGTATTTTGAGGGTGATAGAATATCTAGTCATAGAAACTGTTGTTACGAAATTGGTCTTTTTTTTAATTATCTGTCCTGGAAATAAAAAAAGGACTGTTAATTTGTGTTTTTTTTCCTTGTGCATTTGAAATTTAATTTTTTATTTTTATTTTTTGGAATTTAGTTTTATTGTTTGGATTTAAAAAAATTATTCACTTGTAGTTATGTAATAATAAAAATAGCGTTGAAAATACTGATTAGGATTTTAAAAAAAATACTTGTTTAAATTCTTGATGATGAAGAATTTTGTTGTTTTTGGAGTATTGTTAAGAAAATTGAGGTTTTAAAATAAAAGAATTAAATTAGATAAAAAAATTAAAGAATATGGATTAAATCTCAAGTTTTATAGCAAATAATAAGAACCAAAATTGAAACTTGATCATTGTTTATAATGTAAAAAGAAAGTAATGCAAACTCTAAAGAATTGGGAGGTTTTGTGTTAGTCTCTAAAACTTTAAAGATATTTAAATTATATATAATCATGTGATATTTTAATAAAAAGTTAATAATATTAACTATTTGGATTTATCAATAATATTATAAAAATATATGGATCAAATTACATTAGAAATTAAAGAGATTAAATCACAAATTTAGATATAATAGAAAGACCAAAATTAAAATTTATCCTCTAATATCTAGTGTAAAAGAGAGAGAGAACAATAGCAATATAGTATAGGCTTGTGTTAATTTGGACCTTCCTTTTATATATAGTTTATAGATTCATGGATGAATCGGTTCAATTCAAAATCGATAGTTTCTAATAAAATTAATAAAATTTAAGTTAAATTAAAAAAATAGTTATTTTTATAAAATAAAAATAAAAGTAACAAGATTTGCCAGTAATAATAGACAAACTATGTGTTTATTTGTTAACTAATTTGGAGGTCCCTTCCATCCCATCTTAATGAAATCTTCCCCATTTGATGTAGTAAACATATTGTAGGGAGGTCAATATCAAGTTCCTCCATCTCTATAGAAACTCCTTTCATTTCCAAAAAGGCTTCAAGAGATGCCTTTCCACACTAGTAGTAGCTTTTAACATCATCACAGTGTAAACAAGATGTAATCTCCATCACCAAATATTGCTTCAACACAACTATATTTAATATCTAATTTGTATTCTTAACTAAACTAACTCCATAAATTCGACACCCGAAATAAATATTGGTTTTGTATTATTTATTTATTTATTTACTTTAATGGTTGAGTGAAGAAGGAATCTAAAGATGTGAAAGGGAATGTTATAACAGTAGCATATAAAAGCAAGCTTTGTGATTATCTTGGGGAGCAACAAATGAAGAATACGGCAAATTATATTTTATTCCTGTTAGTTATGGGACACAGACAGCCACAAACAACGCAATGTCTTAGCACCATTCCCGACCATAAACTTTATTAATTGCCATAACAAAAACATTACTAATGGTAAATTTTCTCTTAGCTTAAAGTATTAAAATATGCCACAAATTCTATGTTTTCGTTTTTAGAAATTTAGTTCATTTATTTTTTAAGATTTTAAAATTAAGGTTTAATTGTTAAAATAATTAATTTTTTTATTAATTTTATTGAAGTGACATTTTTAAAAAAAATAACAGTATTAATAACATTGTAATGAACTTTACTTTAATAAAATAATTTTAATAGTATTAGTAATTGAACCTAAATTTTGAAATATGAAAAGTAGAATAGTTAATTTTTTAAAAATAAACTTATAAAATGTATATAAACTAATGGTCTATTTTATCTTTTTATAATTTTGAAGATTCGTTAAGTTCAAAACTAAGTGAACGGACCCAAGTCAACTTGAGCCAATAGCATTCAAATCTTTGTTGAGTCAAATTTGTGTATTTTATCTTTTGAGAAAAAAAGGTTACAACTATAATCTAATAAACAATCATCACTAAGTTGAACTGGAATGATTTTCTTTTCAATACCTGTACTCGCCAAAGCACTATAATAGACCACCTATAATACCTTTAAAATGTGTTTAAGATATGATTTAAAAAAAAAATTCTTCATTTTTTTAAATTTACTCATAGTAAATTTAGATAATATAATTAGATTTTTTTTATATTATGTATGTCTGTTTTATGATTTATATTTCGAGATTCATAGTTATCTACTCTCAATAATATTGTTTCCAAAGTTCAAACCAACGTTCTCCCCTTAAAAATGTAATGTCCCTTACAATTGCATCCATAAGATAATTAGATTTTGATTAAACTAAAACTATTTATTTTTTGTTTGGTAAGAGATTTATCAAGTTAAAGTGATTCTTTTTTTCTTATTCCCATAAGATAAGGACACCATATTCTGCATTGTGAAGGTCAATTTCATTTCAGAATAGCATAAAACTTTCATTTTTTCAGACATATAATGGAAGTCATTGTCCCAAAAATTGAAAAGAATATGATTCTTTACACTGTTTTTTCTCAAAGAAAAATACTTGGGATTCTTATTGTTTTTAGCATAAGATCCTAACATTGATGATGTTATTGAATCTTTCGTCATTAAATTTAAGATTAAAAATAACACCAAATTTTTCTATATAAAGAGAGCTTCAAACATCAGTTGGTAATTAAGGAACAAGTTTAAAGAGTTTCTTGAGTACAATGGCTGGCTATGGTTATGCATACAGAGGTGGCTACACGACCTACAACGGCGGCGTTGCTCCACGAGGTGGCACCGAAGGGTGGAACAAAACAAGCTATAGTTCAGATCATACGTGTCAGCCTGTGTTCATTGATGCAGAAGGGAGGAGGAAGCCGATCATGTCTTACACTGGTCCGCACGGTAGCACCGAGTATTACGTTACAAAAACCGAGATCGTCGAGGTTCCATATATGGCCGAATACAAGCAAAGGGCTCCTGTAAGAGTTGAGGTGGTGAGGGACTATGGTGAGGGTAAGCTGATGACTAGGCCCTTAAGTCCCGGGAAATGGCAGGAGAGTTCAAGTCCTGTTCGGTATCATACTGAAGAGAAATGGAATAAGCCTTCTAGCCCAGGTCAGTATGACGTCAAAGAGAAATGGAATAAGCCATCGAGTCCTGTTCGGTATCGTGTTGAAGAGAAATGGAATAAGCCTTCAAGCCCCGTTCAGTATGACGTCGAAGAGAAATGGAATAAGCCATCGAGTCCTGTTCGGTATCGTGTCGAAGAGAAATGGAATAAGCCATCTAGTCCTGTTCGGTACCGTGTCGAAGAGAAATGGACGAACCGGCCTTCAAGTCCCGTTAAGGAACACCCACAGCAAGTTGCGGATTTCATTAGCAAAGTTCAAACTCAAGCTAGCCGACCAAACAAGTTCGGTCCTCTCAGCGCAACATATTGGCGCCAGACACCAGCCACGACCACCACAACCGTTGGTGGTCCATGGAACAACCAGAGTCATGGTGGGGGATGGTCCAAAGGACACGAGGCTAACCTTAGCCAACCAACCAACAACATCAACACTGCCGTGGAATACTTAAAGGAAGCTGTTAAACCACCTGCTCCCAGGTATGATGGATATCCTAATACCATTGACAGCAGGGAAGCTGAAAGAAAATATGGCGGCTTGGCTGTCGGAACGCCGCCCATTGGAAGTTATGGCAGAACCATTGATAGCAGGGAAGCTGCAAGAAAATATGGTGGAACAGCAGTGTGAAAAAGGCAAACTATTTGGGATAAATTTAAGTGTGTTTTAGGATATAATAAGCTTTGGGCTTTAATCCAAGGCTGTGTTAGTTTGTTTACACGTAAGTTTGATGATGATGATGATGATATTTCAATGAAGTTAGTGTCTAAAGATGGCCCCTTTTATGTACTACAATAAGCTATCAGTTCATGAAATAAATTTATAGATCATATTTTTAGTTTATCCAATTCTAACTTTACTCTGTAAACTCTTTTCTAATATTAACAAATCGAAATATATTGAATCTTTACTCGATTGATATGAGTATTGTTGTCAATGTAGGAATATATAAGTTGAAGTGTATTGAAACACATTATCCTCTTATTTATAAGTTGAGAAAAAACTATTGATAGTTGTAGGTATTATGTTAAAAAGTCAAATCTTCCAATGTTTAAATGCTTTTAATATTTAATTTTTTAATAAATCACCAATATTCATTTACAAACCTTGCCATAAGCCTTCGCTCATCACTAAATGTTAATCATAAAATCGACCACGCAAATTGGTATTGTAACAACCCGTTTTTAGTGAAATCGGAACGGTGGTTTTGGGCCACAAGTTCGAGGTGGGAAGAAAATTTATTTTAATATTATTTTATGGTCTATATTATGATAGAAATATTGTATAAAAATTTCGTTAAGAAATTTTACTATTTACATGTCTAATCTGATAAAAAGGACTAAATTGCATAAAGTGCAAAAATTAAATTCTAATAGCTAAAGGTATTAAATAGCTATGGAATTTTAAATTGGAGGTCTTTGTTAGAGGCGTGCATGGGCCGGGCTACTCGGCCCGGCCCGAAGACCCACCCAAAAAATAGAAGGGTTCGGGTAAAAATATAGGCCCAAAATATGAGTTTGGGCAAAAAAATGAGGCTCAGGTAAAACTTTTTTGGCCCGGCGAATTATATACTAAATATATATTTTTTAATTTTAATTTTAATATAATCACTTTTTACTATATTTTCAATTTGTGTATTGTTTTAAGAATTGTTTTAATATTATTTTTATTTGTTTCTTGTTTTAATATTTGTTTTAAATGTATTTGATGATTTATTATCTTTTAAATTTTTTTATTTAATGAAATAAGTTAAAAAAATTAATATGGGCCGGGCTCAGGCTTAACAATTTTATTTCGGGTCGGGCTTGGAAAAAATTTTAGGCCCATATTTCTGGTCGGGTCGGGCCGGGCCCGGACCTAGAAAACGGGCCTAAAATTTTTTTGGGCCCGGCCCGAACTCAGCCCGGCCCGGCCCGAACTCAGCCCGGCCCGGCCCATGCACACCTCTAGTCTTTGTATAGTAATAGACCATTTAGAGTAGTTAGTGGATAAGAATGATTATTCATCATTGGAAATTTAATAAATTTGTAACACCCCCTAATCCCAAACTGTTGCCAAAATAGGGTTACGAGGCGTTACCGAACATATTGGTTAATTTACTAACAATTCATGAATAAACAACAAATATATAAAAATTAAGTCGTTAAGTTTCTTTTATGAACCCTCGAGGCCTAAATCACGTATTATAAATAAATAGGGACTTATTCAAGTATTCTAGAAATTTTTAGTAATATACTTATTATTATTATTATTATTATTATTTTAAATTCAATATAACCCCTTTAGAGACATCTAACCTTCCCTGCAAATTTCAAATTTGCAACCAATTCAACACAACAACAACTCAATAAATACAATCTTCATCCAAATCACATTCGTTTCATAATAATATCACTAATCATTATTTTATCTAACATTATATCAATTCATACTTTCAAGTAGTATTTAAACATCTTAGTTAATTTGCATTTATATCATATATCAACTTATATTAACTTAACTAATATATTCATGAGTTGATACAAAACAGTCATATAAACTCCTATACATGCCATATAAACCATTTAAAGTATTTATAACAAAATCTACCGGAAAATCGAGATAGTGTGACTTGAGCGTGATGATCCGATCCTCTGACCCTCCCGTTAATCTACAAAGAGCAATAAACATTATAAGTAAGCTGACTATAGCTTAGTAAGTTCATCGGGCTTAACCTTAAATCTTACCAAATATTAGTTTTTCCAAAATTTAAATCATATGGATATTTCAAGTAAGTTGCTTTCATCCTGTAAGTCATAATCTCATTTTAAAATAAATTTACTTAATTGAGCTCAATAATAATAATGATAATAATACTTACATTTCTTTTTCCACACGTTACAAATACGACTTACCAACTTGTCCATTTAAGGAACGACTTACGGATTTGAGTACATCGTGATCTAAAGCCCGAAGTCTAGCTGAAGCATATAAGTGCTAAACAGAAGCCCGAAGGTTAACTAAAGCACATAAGTGCTAAACTGAAACCCCAAAAAGGTTAACTGAAACTCATGTGAGTTAAAGCTAAACAGAAAGAAAACACGAGAATTCGCAACAAATGCTGAATCTCGGTTTACTTGGGTAATTTATCGTCAATTTATCTTTTTCACCGAACGATCGTACTCATTTCCTGCGTTCCGTTCCTCTGAAATACTCAATTCAATTTCGTAACTTTTGTACATAATTTAATTATTTTCAACAATTAACATACATAAATATTAATCACCATTCATAAATTAACATTGAAATTTAATAATTTAACCGTACGAACTTACCCAGAACAATTTACAGTAGTTGTAGAGATTTCTAAAACTATTCCGGAATTTTCTCTTTTCCTTGTTTATCCTCGATTTCTTGATCTATAATATAAAAATTTTCACTTATCAGTATTGAATTCACATTCATTCTATTTCACATCCTTAATATTTATAACCGGCTTATAAGTAATATTATCTGCAATTTCACTATTTACCTATGTATATTTAATGCTGTTCATTCGTGTCATAGTCACTAAATTATTTTTATCTTGAGATACAGAACTCCAAATTAGGATCCGCTAATTTTTCCTGAAATTAGACTCACATATCTTCTTATCATAAAATTTTCAGAATTTTTGGTTAATCCAATAAGTACAGTTTATTCTTTAAAGCCACCCCTATTCTGCTGTCTAACAGTTCTGACCCTTTTTCACTAAAAATTAATTATCCCTTCATACAAGATTCAGATGATGTTCTTGTTTATTTCTATTGAAAATATACTCATTAAGGATTCTAGATATATAAATTTAAGCCCATAATTATTTTCCTTAAATTTTTTATAATTTTTCAAAGTCAGAACAGGGGAACCCGAATTCATTCTGACCTTGTCTCACAAAATTCATTATATCTCATGATTTACAAATCCATTTCTTACACCGTTTCTTCTATAAAAAACTAGACTCAATAATATTTAATTTAATATTTTTTCATCTTCTAATTCGATTTCTAAAATTTATGGTGATTTTTCAAAGTTAGACTATTGCTGCTGTCCAAAACTGTTTTAGTGCAAACTGTTTATTACCATTTTTTCCCTAAGCTTTTAATAAATAACAATTTCGTCCCTGCTCAATTAGCCTCTCAATTGAGCTGATTTTTCTCAATTAATACTTTACCTAGACATTATATGTAATGACCCGAATTTTATCGATGTAAGAAAAGTGTATTTTCGGGTCTCCGTTTCTGAAAAATAGATTCGTAAATATTTATGAAATAAAATGAGTGGTCAATTAGAGTTTAATTAAGTGAATTTAATTTAATTAAGAGTAATTAAGTAAAAAGACCAAATTGAATGAAGTGTGAAAGTTTAATTATAGATTAAAAGAAAATAAAAAGGACCAAATAGGTAATTATGCCTAATGTATGAATTTAGGCGGCAAAAAATAGAAGAATCTAGGATTTTCTTAGATTAATTTATTATTATGATTTAATTGATATTAAATTATTTTATTATTTTATTAGGAAATAAAGAAAAGAAAGACAAGTGTATGGTAATAATATGATACAAGTGTATGGCAAGAATAAAATACATGTGTAATAATTATTGTAAATACATTTGTAATACATGTGTGTATTTATTTATTATTTAAATAAATATTAATGTATTTATTAGTATTAAATTGATATTATACAATGAATAAATTAAAATGTGACAAGTGTATGGAAATGATTGGTACAAGTGTATAAATAAAAATACATACATTTGTAATACATGTATTTGATTATAAAAGATATTTATTAATTAAATAATTATATTATAATATTTTTATATATAATAAATATATTAAATTATGACAAGTGTGTGGATATAAATGGATACAAATATAAAATAAATATTTGATATTAATTAGATATTTATTAAGTTATTATTATTATTATTATATATATATATATATATATATATATATATAAACAAAGAAAAAGAAAAAGAAAAAGAACATAAAGAAATAGAGAAGAAACGAAACAGGGGTGAAAGAAGGAGAAAAGAAAGGAAAGAAAGGAAAAAGGGGAAATAGGGATTTTAAAGCTTGGAAGTTTAATAGGTAAGTCAATTTAGCCCTTTTTACTTAATTTTGATGTTTTAAAAGTTTAGAACAAAGTTTTGATGAAATTAAGTTGATATTTTGAAAGTTATTAGATTTCTAAATATTGTTCATGTTGAATAAAAAGATGAATTAGGGGTTAAATTGATAGGAATTCAAGTTAGAAATGAAATAAGGATTGAATTGTAAAGTAATTTATAAGTTTTATGTTGTAGGGACTAAATTGATGAAATTTTGAAATTAGGAAAATATGCTGGAAATTTAATAGAGTTTGGACAAAATTTGGATAGAAATGAAGTATGAATTGAGATAGAAAAAGTAAGTGAATTTAGTTAAGATTAAATTGAAATTAAAGTAGAAATTGAATGGAAATTGTAATAATTAGATATAAATTAGTAGTGAATTAACGAATATGAATTGTTTTAATTCTCGTAGCTAATGTTGTCTCGGGAAATCTCGGCTAAACAAGGAAAAAAACGAGGTCAACGAGGGTTAGCTTGAGAATTACGGTTTGTATTTCTATAATCCGAACCTAATACTTAATTGTTGAATTTATTTCTTAATATGTATATTAAGTGTTTTGAAGTAAGAATTATTGTGTTTTGCAATTGAAATGGATTGATATAGTATGTGATGAATTTATTGAATTTATATTGATTGAATTGGTGTGTATATATATATATTGAATATATATTGATTATTTGAATTGAATTGAATTATGAGTATATTTGATTATTTGAATTGAAATATAAATTGTTTGAAAATTTTAAATATGAGATTTGTGATATTTGGATATTTGATATTGAAAAGTGAATTGAATTGTATTGAATTATGAATTAATGTGAATAATTGAAATATATTTGTTGAATTGAATGAAAATGTATGAAATTGTGAAAATGTGTGAATATATGTGATTATTAGAATGGTATATTGATGAAAGAATTATTGAATTGAGAAAGTGAATCAAATACCTATTAACTTGATGATCGGGCTAGGTCGGATATAGTTGGCATGCCATAGGATTGGAAGTGTTGAGGATACTTGACCTCGAGTCGATGAGACACTTTGGGGTGTCACTATATTTCTTGGATAGATTCGATGAGGTGCTGGTACCAACTTTACTTGGCTAGGCCGATGAGACTTTGGGTGTCAAATATTGCTTGAACTATCCGATGAGGGCTTTGGGTGCCATATTGGTGTGTTTGGTTGGATCCGTGTACCCGCCAAGGTCCGAGTCTTGTTAATAGGGGTAAATAAGTGAAAATATAAATTGTATGAATTTGATTGATTGAGCTATTGGAATGAAATGAGAAATTGAATTGGGAATTGAAATGTGAGATATGACATTGAAAGCATGAACCAAAGGTTCATGAAATGATTGAAATTTGAATTGATGATATATGATTCTATTTGATAAATTGAAATGTGGTCTGAGATCTATAAATCATATTTATACAGTGAAAGCTATATAGGTTGGTAAGTGAAAAGAATGGAATGAGTTATAATGAGTTTATCTATGAATTAAATAATTGATTAATTGTAATTGTTTTATGATTTTAAGTGTTAGTTATATTTTATTAAGTGTTCGGATTATAGAAATACCACTGAGTATACTATACTCAGCGTACAGTTTGTTTCCGTGCGCAGGTTAATCAAAGTTAGAACGTTGAATCAGCATTCCAGGCCGATCCCGAATTCAATGAGGTAAAGTGTGTTAATAGTTGGTAATGGTATGTGCCTAGGATGTCTTAAGTGTGTCATTTGGATTGTGAATGTAATGGTGAAATAAGTAAGTTTAGGTTTGATAATGGCATGTATAGGGTTTAATTGAAAGGATGTGAATGTGTTATAAACTTAGTTATCAACATTTTTCACTAAAATAGTTTTGGACAGCAGCAGTAGTTCAATTTTGAAAAATCATCAAAAATTGTGAAAATTGACTTAGAGGTTGAATAAAATATTAAATTAAATCTTATTGAGTCTATTTTTATATGAAAGAAACAGAGTAAGCAAAAGAAGTCTATATTAAGAAATATTTGAATTTTAGTGAGACAGGGTCAGAGCAATTTCTAAATCTCCTATTCTGAATTTATAAATTCACTAAAAATTTTAAAAAACGAATTAGGAGTTATAGTTTATATTTCTAGATTCCTTAGTGAATATAATTTCAAGAGAAACAAACGGCATGGTTATTTGAATTCTGTACAGGGAGAAAATTGATTCGTAGTGAGGAGAGGTCAGAATAGTAGAACAGTGCAGTAGGGGAAAATTTAACTAATAAACTGTACTAATTGGCTAGGCAAAAAATTCTGGAAAAAAATTGGTAAGAAGATATATGAGTCTAGTTTCAGGAAAAATTTACGGATTTGAATTTTGAGTTTCGTAACTCGAGTTATGATTTATTTAGTGACTATGACGCAGATGGACAGTTTACTTGTGAAAGATGAAATAAATTGTTTCGATTTGTTTAAGTGATCGGAAAATTTTTATTGATTCCGGTTTGTTCCCGAACTGTTTCAATTGCATGTTTTAGGGTCTTGAGGGTCCTTTTTAGGAACATATTGAATGAATATAAATAAATTATTTTTAAAAGCAAATTTTATGCCTGAATTAGTAAACTAAGTCCGGTAACGCCTCGTGCTCGACTCTGGCGACGGTCTCGGGTAAGGGGTGTTACATTATAAGTTATTTCACAACTATTAAAATTTAGAATTTCCACATAAATTCTTAACTTCAAACTATTTCACCATTAGGTCCCAAATATTCACTTTCTATTCAATTCTTTCAATAAAATCAGAATATAAACAATTTAAAGCTCTAATTCCATGCTAAATCATCATATACTTCCAGCACATATTCATAGCAACTTCCAATTTCTTTCATAGAATCAAAAAATAATGAATTCAACAAGTGGACTTAGTTGTAAAAGTCATAAAAACACAAAAATTTCAAGAAATAATCAAGAATTGAACTTACTTGTAGTAAAAATATGAAAAACCAGCTTAAGAAAACCCTTCTATGGTGTTTTTGCTGATGAGAATGCAGAAAAATAAAGAGAAATCTAGATAATTCCACTTTAGTCCTAGCTTTATTAAGTAAATTTTACAATATTTCAAATTTGCCCTTAATTCATCAATTTTCCTGCTGATTTCATGCCCCATGCCGTCCAGCCCAAATAGACCTTGGGTCTATTTGCCTTTTAAACCCTCTTTCTTTTATCATTTAAACTATTTAATCATTTCCCATAATTTTACATTTGTTACTATTTAGTCCTTTTAATTCAATTAACTATCCGAACTTTAAAATTTCTTGACGAAACTTTAATACTAACTTATTAACACTCCATAAATATTTATAAAAATATTTATGGCTCGTTTTAAAATTTTCAAACTCTCAATACCTCATTTTCAATTTTATTTTTTTAATTATTTTTTTTTAATATTTATTTCTAGTACATTATTCGCTATTTCAAAAATTTTTCTAACTTCACATTTAACTTATTTTCACTAAATCAATAATATTTTCTACTCATTTGTCGGATTTAGTGATCTCAAATCATTGTTCCGACACCACTGAAAATTTAGGTTATTACAATTCTCCCCCCTTAAAAAATTTCGTCCTCGAAATTTGTTACCTGAAAATAGGTTTGGATATTGTGATTTCATTGATTCCTCTGTTTCCCAGGTTGCCTCCTCCACACCATGTCGATGCCACAACACTTTAACTAATGGTACCTTTTTATTTTGCAGTTCTTTAATTTCCCGAGCCAAAATCTTTACTGGTTCTTCTGAATAAGTCATATCTGACTGAAGCTGAATTTCTATATGCGGAATGACATGTGAAGGGTCTGATCTATAACATCTCAGCATAGACACATGGAACACATTATGAATGTTCTCAAGCTCTGGAGGTAAAGCTAACCGATATGCTACAGGGCCAACTCTTTCAATAATCTCGTATGGTCCAATAAATCTTGGACTCAGTTTTCCTTTTCTGCCAAATCGTAATACTTTTTTCCACAGCGACACCTTTAAGAACACTTGATCACCCACATTAAACTCTATTTCTCTTCTTTTCAAGTCAGCATATGATTTCTGACGATCTGAAGCAGCTTTTAGACAATCTTGGATAATCTGAACCTTTTCTTCAGTTTCCCGAATTAAATCGACTCCCACTAACTTGGATTCACTCAATTCTAACCAATGCAATGGAGTCTTACATTTTCTTCCATATAAAGCTTCAAATGGCGCCATCTTTATGCTGGATTGATAACTGTTGTTGTAAGCAAATTCGGCCAATAGTAAATACTTTTCCCAACTACCACCAAACTCAAGTATACAACATCTCAACATGTCTTCCAAAATCTAAGTTACCCACTCTGATTGCCCATCAGTCTGAGGATGAAAAGCGGTACTAAAATTTAGCTTTGTGCCTAAAGCTTCCTGTAATTTGCTCCAAAACCTTGATGTAAACCTTGGATCTCGATCCGAAATAATGGATATTGGAACCCCATGTAACCTCACAATCTCAGAGATATACAGTTCTGCTAACTTCTCTAGTGGAAAATCCGTTACATTTGGAATAAAATGTCTTTGATTTTGTCAATCTATCAGCGATTACCAGATTGAATCTTTCTTTTTGGGGTCATAGGTAACCGGATACAAAACCCATCGTAACATGTTCCCACTTCCATTCGGAATCATAATAGGTTGTAATAAACCCGTTGGTACTGATGTTACTGCTTTACACTGTTGACATATTAGACACTTTGCTACAAACTCACAAATTTCCCTTTTCATACCGGGCCACCAATACATCTGTTTCAAATCACAATACATTTTTGTACTTCGAGGTGAATAGAATACACACTCTTTGTGAGCTTGAGAAAGAATTTCATTTTCAAGTCTGAATTATTTGGAAAACAAATTCTTTTACGATAGTATAACATACCATTCCCATCAATGCTATACTCACGAATCTGCTTGTCTCGAGCTATTTGTTTCTTTGATACCAACCGAATCTTCATCTTGCAACTCCCGAATTCGTTGGAGAAATACGAGCTTGGCTTTTAATTCCGCTATTATAGATCCATCTTCACTAATGAGACAAATGGGCATTCATTGACCGGAGTGCAAACAAAGATGATTTCCGACTAAGTGCGTCAGCAACTATATTAGCCTTCCCCGGATGGTAATCGATAACAAGGTCATAATCTTTTAATAACTCAAGCCATCTTCTCTGTCTCAAATTCAACTCTTTCTGCGTCATCAAATACTTCAAACTTTTATGATCTGTATACACATAACATTTTTCACCATATAAATAATGTCTCCAAATTTTCAAAGCAAAAACAATTGCAGCTAATTCCAAATCATGCGTAGGATAATTCTTCTCGTGTGATTTTAGCTGCCGAGAAGCATAGGCCACCACTTTTCCCGTCTGCATTAGCACACAACCTAAACCATTTAAAGATGCATCACTGTATACAACATATGGCACTTTGATTACGGTTGAGTCAACACTAGAGCTTTTGTCAACATATTCTTTAGCCGATCAAAACTTTCTTTGGCATTCGTCGGACCACACAAACTCAACATTCTTACGTAGCAATAATCGTGTCATAAAGTGAAGCCATCATTGAAAATTTTTAATAAAGCGGCGATAATATCGGCTAAAACCGGGAAACTTCATACTTCAGTTACATTCCTTGGAGTTTTCCAATTTACCACTGTAGATACTTTACTCGGATCTACTTGAATCCCTTCGGCTGAAACAATGTGACCCAGAAATCCAACCTCGTGAAGCCAAAATTCACATTCGCTAAATTTTGCATATAATTGCTTTTCTCGCAAAGTTTGTAACACTATCCTTAAATGTTGAGCATGCTCGGGTTCTGTCTTTGAATAGATCAGTATATCATCAATAAACACAACTACAAATCTATCCAAATAAGGCTGAAAAATTCGATTCATTAAGTCCATAAATATAGCAGGGGCATTAGTTAAACCAAAAGGCATTACCAAAAACTCGTAATGACCATACCGAGTTTTGAAGGCAGTTTTCGGTACATCACATTCTTTAACTTTCAGTTGATAATATCCGGATCGAAGATCTATCTTTGAAAACACGACAGCACCTTTCAACTGATCAAACAAATCATCAATGCGAGGCAAAGGATATTTATTTTTAATTGTAACCCTTTTTGGCTGCCTCTAGTCTATGCACAGTCTTAGAGATCCGTCTTTCTTTTTCACGAACAAAACTGATGCACCCCAAGGTGACATACTCAGTCTAATAAACCCTTTGTCTAGTAATTCCTGCAACTGTGTCTTCAGCTCTTTTAACTCAGCTAGTGCCATACTATATGGTGTCACTAATATAGGAGCTATCCCCGGTACTACATCAATCACAAATTCAACTTCCAGATCTGGTGGTAAACCCGGTAATTTTTCAGGAAATACGTCAGGAAATTCATTAACAACCGACAACTATTCTAGTTTTGGTTCAGATCCTCGAGTATCAAGGATGTAAGCTAAAAATACTTCATTACCTTTCCGCATTAACCTCTGAGCCAAAAAAGCTGAAATAATTTTAACCATATCATTTGAATTTTCAGGCTCAACAAAAAGTATATCACCTGTCTGACATTTCAAACTGATCCGCTTCTCACGACAATTTACCACAGCATCGTATTTTGTCAACCAATCCATTCCCAGTATAACATCAAATTCCCGAAAGGGTAGCAACATTAAATCAGCAGGGAACTCACAGCCTTTTATTTTCAGTGGACAATTTCGACACACTAAATTTACTATCACCTTTTGTCCTAACGGATTAGTAACTTGAACATCATATTCAGTTGGTTCAACAGACAATTTCTTTTCTAATGCTAATACTGTGCAAATATAAGAATGTGTAGACCCTGGGTCAATCAATGCATATACAATAACATCAAATAGATAGAAAGTACCAGCAATAACGTATGGAGCCGTGGCTTCTTCTCTAGCTCGGATGGCGTATGTACATGCTGGGCTCTAACCTCTGACCGAGCAACAGAATCTTTTGCACTCGAGCGAGTAGCTCTTGCAGCACTGTTTTGACTCGCACGTTTACTTCTCTGAGCAGTAGTCATATGTTTCTCCTTCTGTTCTTCTTCATCTTTTTGTAACAGAGGACAATTCTGGATAAAATGATCAGTGGCCTCACATTTGTAGCAAGCTCCTGTTTTACCTCTGCATTCACCCAAGTGGTATTTTCCACAGTGTTGACATTTAGACCTGGGAGTATTTTGTACACTGGCTTCACTAGCAACTGATCTGATTGATATTTCACGATCAGGTTGAGTTACTTTAGTCTTCAATCGTTCAGGTACCGATGTAGCTCTAATGGAATCATCCTTAAACTTTTTAATCGGAAATGCTGAAAATGATTTGGAGGAGCTTCTTTTATAAGATTTTTTATTTATTCTTTCCCGTTGCATCTTTCTGTTGTACACTTCTTCCATCTTTTGAGCTCAAATTCTCGAATTTCCGTACCACTTATCATCATTCTGATTTTATCATTCAGACCTTTTTCAAATCGAACATACATGTCTTCTTCTGTAGGAACAATCTCTCGAGCATATCTGCTAAGGTATACAAACTCCCTCTCATACTCAGCTACTGTCCGATTTCCCTGTCGAAGATCAAGAAATTCTCTCTTTTTCTTTTCTAAATATCTTTTACCAACATATTTCTTTTTAAACTCAGCTTGGAAAAATTCCCAAGTAAGTTTATCGGCTGGTACCACAGCTTTTATTGTCTCCCACCAGTTATATGCTTCTTCTTTTAACAAGGAAACAGCACACCTTAAATAGTCATCTGGAGAACAAGCCATTTCTTTAAAAACTCTTATCATGCTCTGCAACCAATACTCAGCTTTTACTGGATCTCATCTGACCTGCCCCGAAATTCTTCAGCCGCAAATTTTCTGAGTTTTTCTACCGCAGTTCTCTTACTTGACTCAGTTACCGGATGAGGAGGTGGAGGAGCAACCGAGGGTACTACTGGTGGTACTATAGGGGGAGGAGGTTGCTGTGTCTGATTCCTTTCCTGCATCCTCTCATTATACCACTGATTCATTACTCCAATAATCATGTTTCTGAGTTCTTGTTTTCGCATCAAGGAAATTGGAACATCGCTACTTGTCCCTTGTTCAGATGTCTGTACTCTACTATTTGCTTCTTCCTGTTCAGCATGTTCAGGTCTATCCGACATCTTTACAATCTATAAAAAAAAACAAGGGTTAAATCAGATCATACACATCATACTATCACAGATTTATATGGCATGTATTTCTAACATTTTACACATCACATCCATTTCGAGAATCGGCTAAACCGGGCTCTGATACTAATAAATGTAATACCCCCTAATCCCAAGCTGTTGCCAGAATAGGGTTACGAGGCGTTACCGAACATATTGGTTAATTTACTAACAATTCATGAATAAACAACAAATATATAAAAATTAAGTCGTTAAGTTTCTTTTATGAACCCTCGAGGCCTAAATCACGTATTATAAATGAATAGGGACTTATTCAAGTATTCTAGAAATTTTTCGTAATATACTTATTATTTTTTTTTTTTAAAATTCAATATAACCCCATTAGAGACATCTAACCTTCCCTGCAAATTTCAAATTTGCAACCAATTCAACACAACAACAACTCAATTAGAGGTGTTCATGGGCCGGGCTGGGCCGGGTTCGGGTCGAGCTCAACTAAAAATTATACGCATTTATTGGGCTCGGGCCGGGCCGGGCCCAAAAAATGGGCCGAAAAGTTTGCCCAAGCCCGACCAAGATAAAAATACTAAAATCGGGGGACGCACTCGTATATATATTAATTTTTATATTATTTTATATTATTTTTAAATACACATAATACATCAAAAATACTAAAAATATCAAAATAAATATTTCCCAACAAATTGAAAATAAATTTTAAAAAATATGTAGACTTAAATAACACTAAGATGAATGCAACTTAACAAGCAAATGCTTCTAAAATAATAAAAAATTTAACAAATGCCTTTAAAATAATAAGAAAATTAACAATAAAATAAATTTTATACAATATCCAAACAATAACAACAAAATAATAGCAACATAATAGTAAAATAGTAGCAAAATATAGGGAAAACAACAAGAAAATAACATTCAAAAGTAAAAAAAATATGCAGATTTTTTTTGTCCTTTAGTGAATTCGGGCCGGGCCGGGCCGGGCCCGGGCTAAAAATACCTTACCCGAGGCCCGACCTATTTTTTAATCGGGCCTTATTTTTTTGTCCAAGCCCATTTTTCAGGCTTATATTTTTGTCCAAACCCTCTCACATTTCGGTAGGGCCTTCGGGCCGGGCTGCCCATGCACACCTCTAAACTCAATAAATACAATCTTCATCCAAATCACATTCGTTTCATAATAATATCACTAATCATTATTTTATCTAACATTATATCCATTCATACTTTCAAGTAGTATTTAAACATCTTAGTTAATTTGCATTTATATCATATATCAACTTATATTAACTTAACTAATATATTTATGAGTTGATACAAAACATAGTCATATAAACTCCTATACATGCCATATAAACCATTTAAAGTATTTATAACAAAATCTACCGAAAAATCGAGATAGTGTGACTTGAGCGTGATGATCCGATCCTCGACCCTCTCAGTTAATCTACAAAGAGCAATAAACATTACAAGTAAGTGATTGTAGCTTAGTAAGTTAAATCGAGTTTAACCTTAAATCTTACCAAATATTAGTTTTTCCAAAATTCAAATCATATGGATATTTCAAGTAAGTTGCTTTCATCCTGCAAGTCATAATCTCATTTTAAAATAAATTTACTTAATTGAGCTCAATAATAATAATGATAACAATACTTACATTTCTTTTTCCACACGTTACAAATACGACTTACCAACTTGTCCATTTAAGGAATGACTTACGGATTTGAGTACATCGTGATCTAAAGTCCGAAGTCTAGCTGAAGCACATAAGTGCTAAACGGAAGCCCGAAGGCTAACTGAAGCACATAAGTGCTAAACGGAAGCCCAAAGGCTAACAGAAGCACATAAGTGCTAAATTGAAACCCCAAAAGGGTTAACTGAAACTCATGTGACTTAACGGAAGCTCATAAGAGCTAAACAGAAAGCAAACACGAGAATTTGCAACAAATGCTGAATCTCGGTTTACTTGGGTAATTTATCGTCAATTTATCTTTTTCACCGAACGATCGTACTCATTTCTGCGTTAGTTCCTGCGAAATACTCAATTCAATTTTCGTAACTTTTGTACATAATTTAATTATTTTCAACAATTAACATACATAAATATTAATCACCATTCATAAATTAACATTGAAATTTAATAATTTAACCGTACGAACTTACCCGGAACAATTTGCAGTAGTTGTAGAGATTTCTGGAACTATTCCGGAATTTTCTCTTTTTCTCGTTTATCCTCGATTTCTTGATCTATAATATAAAAATTTTCACTTATCAGTATTTAATTCACATTCATTCTATTTCACATCCTTAATGTTTATAACCGGCTTATAAGTAATATTATATGCAATTTCACTATTTACCTATGTATATTCAATGCTGTCCATCCGTGTCATAGTCACTAAATTATTTTTATCTTGAGCTACAGAACTCCAAATTAGGATCCGCTAATTTTTCCTGAAATTAGACTCACATATCTTCTTATCATAAAATTTTAAGAATTTTTTGTTTATCCAATAAGTACAGTTTATTCTTTAAATCCACCCCTGTTCTGCTGTCTGACAGTTCTGACCCTTCTTCACTAAAAATTAATTATCTCCTCATACAAAATTCAGATGATGTTCTTGTTTATTTCTATTGAAAATAGACTCATTAAGGATTCTATACATATAAATTTAAGCCCATAATTATTTTCCTTAATTTTTTTATAATTTTTTAAATTCAGAACAGCGGAACCCGAATTCATTCTGACCTTGTCTCACAAAATTCATTATATCTCATGATTTACAAATCCATTGCTTACACCGTTTCTTCTATAAGAAACTAGACTCAATAAGCTTAAATTTTATATTTTTTTTCATCTTCTAATTCGATTTTTAAAATTTATGGTGATTTTTCAAAGTTAGACTATTGCTGCTGTCCAAAACTGTTTTAGTGCAAACTGTTTATTACCATTTTTCCCCTAAGCTTTTAATAAATAACAATTTCGTCCCTACTCAATTAGCCTCTCAATTTAGCTGATTTTTCTCAATTAATACTTTACCTAGACATTATAAGTTATTTCACAACTATTAAAATTTAGAATTTCCACATAAAACCTTAACTTCAAACTCTTTCACCATTAAGTCCCAAATATTCACTTTCTATTCAATTCTTTCAATAAAATCAACATATAAACAATTTAAAGCTCTAATTCCACGCTAAATCATCATATACTTCCAGCACATATTCATAGCAACTTCCAATTTCTTTCATAGAATCAAAAACTAATGAATTCAACAAGTGGACCTAGTTTTAAAAGTCATAAAAACATAAAAATTTCAAGAAATAATCAAGAATTGAACTTACTTGCAGTAAAAATATGAAAAACCAGCTTAAGAAAACCCTTCTATGGTGTTTTTGCTGATGAGAATGCAGAAAAATAAAGAGAAATCTAGATAATTCCACTTTAGTCCTAGCTTTATTAAGTAAATTTTGTAATATTCCAAATTTGCCCTTAATTCATCAATTTTCCTGCTGATTTCATGCCCCATGCCGTCCAACCCAAATAGACCTTGGGTCTATTTGCCTTTTAAACCCTCTTTCTTTTATCATTTAAACTATTTAATCATTTCCCATAATTTTACATTTGTTACTATTTAGTTCTTTTAATTCAATTAACTATCCGAACTTTAAAATTTCTTGACGAAACTTTAATACTAACTTATTAACACTCCATAAATATTTATAAAAATATTTATGGCTCGTTTTAAAATTTTCAAACTCTCAATACCTCATTTTCGATTCTATTTTTTTAATTAATTTTTTTAATATTTATTTCTAGTACACTATTCGCTGTTTCAAAAATTTTCCTAACCTCACATTTAACTTATTTTCACTAAATCAATAATATTTTCTACTCATTTGTCGGATTTAGTGATCTCAAATCATTGTTCCGACACCACTGAAAATTTAGGCTATTACAAAATTATTAAGGTTAATTTTGGAAAAAGAAATGATAAATGATGATAAATAAATAAAATAATCTAATATCATCATCTTTTACCAAATAAAAGAAAGAAAAAGATGGAAACCCTAGCCATGGAAGCTTGAAGTTAGCAAGCTTATTTTCACTCATTTAGGTACGTATTTTTGTCCCGTTTTAAATAATTTTTATGTTTCCGAGATCGTAATAGCTTAATCTAACTATCTCGGGGATTAATTTGCAAAACCGTTAAAGTATTAGGATTTTTCCATGGATGAGTATGCTTGAATTTTGAAGTTTTATGATAGAAAATGAAATGTTGTTGCTAGATAAACAACTTTTGTAAAGAGAATTTTGATATAATTATCAATTAAGGACTAAATTGAAAAGATAAATTTATGGTAAAATTTTGAATTTTGTGAAATATATAGGCTGCTATTAATATGTATAAGAATCGGCTAGGTTTGAATAAGAATTAAATTGTAACACCCTTAACCAGTATCCGTAGCCGAATTAGGATAAAAGGCATTACCAAACATATCGGAAAAATTTGCAACAATTCAATATCATCATCCACAACCATAGTCAAATATCAATATAAAGTCCCTTATATAGGTCATCAAGACCTTAAACTTGCATTAGAAAGGGGTCGGGACTAAACTGAGCTCATGCAAAATTTTTTAAAACTTAAACATTTTTTTCAAAGATGTACAGGTCACATGCCCGTGTGAACAGGCCGTGTGCTTTACACGGCATTAGACACGCCCCTGTGTCTAAGCCGTGTCAAAACAAGGCATACATACTGACTTGCACACACGGCCACAAGACACGTCCGTGTGTCTTGGCTATGGTCAAAACTGACTTGATCACACAGCTAACCAAACACCCGTGTGCATTGGCCGTACTCAAGCCTGACTTACAATTGTAGAGTACCCCAAGGGACACACGCCCATGTCTCTGCCCGTGTGGACACAAATAGACCATTTGAAAAGTCAATTTGCCAACCGATTTAGGTCAAACCTACAAGCATCAAACCAAGCACATTTACACCAAAAATTCAACCAATTTTAATACCAAATCATACACCAATCAAGCCACAACATTATCAACCAATTTCATATTCATAAAATTATACTCAATCATATCAAATCATGAGCTAAAATAATATTAAATCATATGTTTCATAATCCCAATTCATCTCATTCATTCATATGCTTAAACCTTACCAAATTGACCATTTCACTAGGTCATTCAAAACACATCATATTGTTCATATTACACCACATATTTCATACCAAAAACACATTCATATACACAACCATGATCAAGCCAAATTACATGGCTAGATATACACTTCACAAAACATATTAAAAACTCCTAGCCTATACATGCCATATATCATATATACAACTCTCAAAATAGTACCAAAAATAGATGTCCGATAGTGTGAATGAGTCGCTGACGATCCTCGGATCCGAGCTAGCTTTAAGACACTATAAGATAGAGAACATTTCACACAGTAAGCTTTAAAAGCTTAGTAAGTTCGTACCACAAATAAACAATAGTTTATAATATACGAAACATCAACTAATAAACACTTAGTAGTTCACAATTCAACCATCAATTCTATTCTATTTCATATAACATATTCATTTGAATTCATCAAGCTTCATACACATAGTATCATTTACCACATAGATACTGAACATACCTGAGCTTTCCTGTATAATTTCATTTCATACTCACCTCTTGATCAAATACATTAGTTCATTCAGAAGTCTTTCCATGCTTAAAGAATTCGCACACTTAGTGCATATTTACTTTGTCGAAACCATAACAATCTCGCACACTTAGTGTCGTTTCAACAAACTGAATCTATCTCAATATTGCACACTTAGCGCCTTTCATAGCCGAAGCTATTCCAACTCGCACACTTAGTGCCATTTGTAGTCGAAGCTATTCCAACTCGCACACTTAGTGCCATTTGTAGCCGAAGCTATTTCGAACCGCACACTTAATGCCGAACATAATTTATTAACATTATGCTCAAACTGAAATCAAATATCTATACAATTTATGCATTATCAAAGCATTAAAACATAGCTATAACATCAATTATCACATACGAACTTACCTTGTACTCGGAATTGACGATTCGGACCGTTTACTCAATAACCTTCGACTTCCCTCGGTCTAAATTTGAATTCCTCTTTTCTTGATCTATATGTATTCAAAATTAACCCTTTTATTCAAAAAATCATTCAATTTAATCCATATACACATATTTAGGGAATTTTACAAATTAGCCCCCATATTTTCACATTTTAACACTTTAGTCCCTGTTTCATAAAATCACAAAATACACAAAATTCATCAAAACCATGTCTTAGCCGAACCTTCCTACAGTCTCTAGCAACTCATAACTTTCATTTATTTTACATTTCAACCCATCAATTTACACTTATCTCAATTTAATCCCTAATATGCATTTTTACTCAAAATCACTTTACAAAACATGTATATCAAGCACTAAGCTTCCATATTCCACAAATTAACATCATAAAACTCATGAATTCATCAATGGCATAACTCGAAATATTCATCAAAATCAGAAATTCAAGCATGGACTTTGTACATTACACTGCAACGATCTCAAAAACGTAAAAATGATCAAAACTGAGTCAAAACCATACCTTAATCACCAATCACAAGTGTCGAACCCTAGCTTGATATTTTTTGTTCTTTTTTTTTCAATTTTTTTGCAAAGATGGATGAAAATGGATAAATTTTGTGTATTTGTTTTATTAAATCAACATTTAATTATCAAATTACTAACATAACCTTTTTAATTTCATTTAAATTCCACTAACTCATGTCCATTTATGTCAATTCATGAATTCAATGGTCCATTTACAACATAAGGACCTCACATTTAAGAAGATATAGCAAATAGGCACTTTAACAAATAGAAGGCCAATTTGACATTTTACCCGATTAGGTCATTTTATCAAATCAAGCACACAAACGATCAAATTTTTAACGAAACTTTCACACATGCTTAACCACATACTGTAAACACGAAAAATAATATTTAAATATTTTTTGACTCAGATTTGTGGTCCCAAAACCACTATTCTGACTAGGTTCTAAACCGGGCTATTACATAAATTGAATGAATTCCATTTTTCGAGCTTAGGGACTAAATTGTAATAAATTAAAAGTATAGGGGAAAATATTAATTTTTCCAAAAATGTGTGTTGGATTGAATTGAATATTAATTATATTAAATTAAGTCAAATTCATTCATATAGATCCGGATAGACCTAGTACGGAGTTAGATCGAGGCAAAGGAAAAGTAACGGATTAGTAGCCTTCGCATCTACATACACTTGTCGAGGTAAGTTCGTGTAACTAAATTGTACATTTATATGTTTTAAAATTGAATATTATTGTGTGTGATTTGTACAATTGCCATGTAACAGACCGTTTTTAGTCAAATCAGAACAGTGATTTTGAGACCACAAATCCAATGTCGAAATAATTATTTTATTATTATTTTAATATCTACAGCATGATAATATGAATGTGTAGAAAATTTCATTAAGAAATTTAATCGTTTAAAGGCTCAATTCGATAAAAATGACTAAATCGCATAAAATGTAAAAATTGTGTTCTATTAGCTAAAGGTGTTTAATAACTATAGAACTTTAAATTGGAGGTCCTTATGTGGTAAATAGCCCAATAAAATGATATTGGATGATAACGGCTTGGTAATGTTGTAAATTGAATTAATTTTTAAGGTTAATTTTGTAATTAGATAAAATAAGTTAGTGTAAATAATAAAATATGAAATAAAATATCATCTTCTTCATATTTTTAACCTAAAAATCATCTACCATTGTTGAGAAAGGGAGAGAGCATTCGGCCAACATTTTCTTGAGCATGTAAGTGCATTTTTGCTTGGTTTTTAATTGTTTCTATGTTTTTGAGATCATTACAACTTAATCTAGCTAGTCCAAGGACTAATTTGCAAACCTGTTAAAGGTTTGGGGTTTTTTAATTGATGAATATAGGTGTATTTTGATGTTTGATGATAGAAAATGTATGCTTGTTGTTAGATAAACAACAACTGTAAAGTGATTTTTGATAAAATTGCTAATTAGGGATTAAATTGTAAAATGTGTAAATTTTGTCATTAAATTGTGAAATAAATGAAAAAATAGAATGCTTTGGGACTATATGAAATTTGGCTAGCATGGGTAGGGGTCTAATTGCATGAATTTGTGTTTTTATGAGATAAGAACTAAATTGTAAAAATGTTGAAATATTAGGGGCAAAAGTGTAAAGTTGCTATAATATGCATTTTGGGCTAAATTGAAAATAATGATAATTAAATAAGTTAATTTTGATTACATGTAGATTAAGAAAAGCAAAATTCGGATTTAGATCAGGGGAAAAATAAAGTTTTTGACTAATCGATTCATTTCATCGTTTTTGCATTCGAGGTAAGTTCGTATGTTAATAAGCATTTTTGTAAATGTGTTTTAAATGCTTTATATTTGAATTGTTAAAGAATATGATTGTACAAAAATGTTCGACAATGACTCGGCAAATGAGAAATTCTGGTTGAACCTTAGGAATAGATTAGGATACGAATGGCATGTCATTAAGGGTCATGTGATTTGGATGCTGGTCCGTACGTCCTACTGTTGGCTGAGTTATCCGGCATATGTTGCAGATTCCCGTCAGCTTGTGTAAGCAGCACTGTGTAGCTACGTCATGACCATCAGCTTTTGTGAGCAAACCAGTTGATAGCTCGAGAGTGAGCATTACATGTGATATGAGATTGAGATAGCTTCGGCTATGTATTTGGCACTTAAGGTGCAAAATTCTCGAGTATTTGATAGTATTTTGAATGGTTCAACAGGTATATCAAAGATAAATGGTGAGAAGTAAATACGTATCAGTACAGATATGTATAGAAACTATATGAGCATTGAAACTATGATAGTTATGAGATCTTGATTAATTATGTGATTGGATATATGTTAATCTTATAATTACATGATTTTGAAGTATACTATATTATATTTACTTGAATGGTGATTAAATGGTGAGTTTTACTTATTAACTATACGAGCTTACTAAGCTTTATAGCTTACTCTGTTTACTTTTCCATGTTTTATAGTGAATTTCAAAACTAGCTCAGATTGGGAGTCGTCAGAGATTGCATCACACTATCGAGCTTCTACTTTGGTACTTTTGAGTTTATGTTTTGGATATATGGCATGTATAGGAATTTGGTCATTTTAGTATATGTTAGTAGTGAATTTAGCCATTTGAATTGGCTTGTAAATGTTAAGTGGTTTGATATGTATATAGCCAAGTGATTTGTCTTATTTTGGTTAATTTGGTTGTGTATATATATGTGTGTGTAAATTGCCTTTATTATGCATATGGTAATTGCAATATAAATGCTTCTGGTGAATGGTAGTTTGTGAATTGGTAGTTTGAATATTAAATGATTGACATTTGAGATTGGTATGTTTATGATTTTAGGTAAGATGATGTTAAATTGAATGTGGTCTTATTGATGATTTGAGATTATGAGTTTTGGTATGAAATTGAATGGCACATTGTGGTATTTGCGTACCTTGAGTTGTTGGTATTGATATAGCATAAATTAAGCTTATTTAAGATTGGATGAATGCTTATTTATGCCATGTTTTGGTGTCATTTGGTTTGGTGTAGTTGTGTGAAATTTGGGTGAGCAAAATGGCTTGGTAAATAGCCTATTTTTGTCCATACAGGCAGAGACACAAGCGTGTGTCTTAGCCGTGTGTGACACATGGTCCGGTGACATAGGCGTGTGTCCCCTGGTGTTTAATTAAAAATCAAGTCAGTATGCTCCACATGACCCATCATATGGGCATGTGACTTGGCCATGTGGCATAAGTCAGTATACCCTACAGGTTTGGCACGGCCTAACTGTAACAACCCATAGCCGTAACCCAAGTCGGGCCGGAGTACAAGGCATTACTTAACTTGATCTCATGCATGCAACCCATCTAAAGTCACCAAGACTCGGTCCAAATTAAAACTTTTTCAATTTCTATTTTAAACTTCTTATTATGGGCCTACGAGCCCCAAATCGACCATTGAAAATTATACGCGACCATTCTAGGTCCTTAACACGACTATGAAAATCTTGCCTTTAAAACAGGGCACACGCCTGTGTGGAATTAATTTCTAATTCACACATACAGGGGTTTTCACACGGCCAGACACACGCCCGTGTCAATGGGACACGGGCCATTTACACGCCCATATGCAAAAATCTGAGTATTCTGTTTCTAACGTCAGCATGCTCAAAAAGTCACATGGCCGTGGCACACGCCCGTATACTAGGCCGTGTCCCCCACACGGCTGAGACACATGGCCTTTTCTCTGCCCGGTGTTTATTACCATGCACACTGACTTGAAATTTTTACGTGCAGGGGACACACGGCTGGACCACACACCCATGGGGCTAGCAGTGTGTCGCACACGGCCTAGACACACGCTCGTGTGTCTACCCGTGTGGACAATATAAGGCTATTTATCAAGCCTCATTGCCACCATTACATACTTAGTTTCATACAAATACCGACCAATACAAAAACAAGGACAATTCATATAACCAAATCAGCCATATTAGACATTCATTCAACTATGAAAATGCATCTTTAATAAACTCAAAATAAATGTTAGCCATCATTCAAGGCTTAATACAAAATGAAGGGTTTCCAACCTAAGCCAACACATTTGGCCAATTTTCAAAGACACAAAATAATAAAGTCTAAGCATTATACATGCCATATTCAAAAATATAAACCCAACTATACTGAATGCTTCGGATGATAGTGTGATCGATATCTCTGACTTCCGGTGATCCTTGAGCTAGCTAGGCGGCACTATAAGAAAATGGAAAGAAAGGGAGTAAGCATAAAAGCTTAGTAAGTTGCATATAAACAAATATACAACAACTATTCATTAATGATCATCATACTCATAACACAAAAGTAGGCATAAGCATAACTTACTCATTACCATCCATACAAGTCACATACTCTCTATTGAGTTCATTTCTCATACATACCAATTAGGTACTTGTATACTCACAACATGATTATACTTTTCTTATTAACTCACAATCTTAACTTCACCGTTGAACCATTCAGAACATTACCGGATATTCTATAAGCCTCAAACATAGGGTAAGGTGCCGATGTCATGTCCCAGACATGGTCTTACACTAGCTATCATCATCGAGGTTGATGCCATGTCCCCGACATAGTCTTACACTAGCTCTCGCATATCTATGCCGATGACATATCCCAGACATGGTCTTACACTGACACATCTCGTAGCTGATACATATCCCAGACATGTCTTACACTGGCTTACGTCCCGGGGCGACGCATGTCCCGGGCATGTCTTACACTAGCTCTCGTCTCGATACCGATGCCATGTTCCAGACATGGTCTTACACTGGCTCTCATAATGTGGCCGATGCATGTCCAATGTTACGGACTTAGAGTTTTCACAAGCAATCCGTGCAGCCTTAGGCAGTTTTTTCGCTCACAAACGCCTAAGTCAGCCTAACTTGCAACAATTGAGGATTCAACTAAATTCCTCTAAGGCACCCACGAAGAACAGCAGAAGAACGAAGTAAGAACGATCTTTGAAAGATGAAAAAAAGCCACAGAAAAGTAAGAACACTTGAGAGAAAAGTTTGAGTGAATGCTCTCAAAATTCCATTAACAACTGAATGAATTACAATAAGGGGGAGAGGCCTCTATTTATAGTTGAACCTTCCCAATATCAACGGTACAGATCGAAGTACATCAATGGCCTAGATTTAAAGCTATCTAGATAGCAAATCTCTAAGATTACAGAATCATATCTTCTAAAGATTACATTAAAGTCTAGGATCACATATCTTTGAAGATCCCCTTCCATATTTACCACGCATATTTTAGAAGATTACTTTCCATATTTGCCAAGCTTCGGAGATGGGCTTTCAGTCTCTCCAAGCACGAGACCAGTCTGATTGGGCCAAATGACCTCCCTCGATTCCGATGGATTGCACAAGTTTGTCATGGTTGCAGGTTTCCCTTCGCAACCCATGACATTCTCCCCCACTTGTTCTAGCGATGCCCTCGTCGCGTCCCCCTCATAGAACTGGGCTATCTTCTCTTGGAACTGCCACAATGCCTCGGCAGGTTCCTAACTTGCTTTGTTGTCGGGAAGTCCCTTCCATCGAACCAAGAACTCATGTCGTGGCCGATAATACCTTCGTCTCACTACACGATCTGCCTCAATGTTTTCAACTTCTCGGTCATAAGAGACTTTTACCCCCATTGGTGCTCGTTCGGACTTGTCTCGACTCGGATCCTCTTGATCCCCATGGTAATAGCTTAAGCATACTTACATGGAACACTAGGTGGACCTTGAGCTTTGCTGGCAACACAAGTTTGTAGGCCACATTGCCTATTCTCTTCAAGACTTTGAACGGTCCCTCATACCTTGGCATAAGCCTCTTGTAGAAACCCGTATATCGCAACATCAAGTGTAGTTTGGCAAGGACTGAGTCACCCACTTGAAACTGCACATCCCTTCGATTCTGATCGGCCCAGTTTTTCTTACGCTTGCTTGCTTTGTGTAAACAAGCTCTAGCCAAGTTATTCTTCTCTTGCTAATCCTTTGCAAATCGGTACGCAGGAGGATTTGGTCATGTATAACGGGTCGCAACAGCGTTGGGTGTGAGTGGTTGTTGGCCCGTCACTATCTCAAACGGACTTTGATTCGTAGCCTCACTTCGTTGCAAGTTGTACAAAAATTAGGCCACATCCGACAACTTGGGCCAATCCCTTTGCGTGGCACTCACATATTGTCGAAGATATGTCTCCAACAATGTATTCACTCGTTCGGTCTGCCCTTCAGTTTGTGGATGCATGCTTGTGGAAAAGTTCAAGTCCGAACCCATTGACTTGAACAACTCAGTCCAGAATCGGCCCGTAAATCGCCCATCTCGGTCACTGATAATAGACAGTGGCACTCCTCAATATTTTACCACGTGTCTAAGAAATAAGCGTGGCACTCATTGGTAGCTGGAATAAACGTCGCATCCTCAGCGTGGCACTCATTGGTAGTTGCATCCTCAGCGTGGCACTCATTTGTAGCTGAAATAAACGTCGCATACTTTGACAACCTGTCTACCACGACAAGAATACTTACAAATCAGTCAGACTTAGGCAAACCCACAATAAAATCTATAGATACACTCTCCCATGGTCTTTCCGGAATGGGCAAGGGTTGTAACAAGCCGGCGGGACTCTTTAACTCGACCTTGTCTTGTTGGCATACTATACAAGTCTTCACATAGGTTTCCACATCTTCACCCATGTGAGGCCAATAGTATCGATCATCCAAAAAGGCTAAGGTACGATGCATTCCCGGATGGCCTGCCCATTTTGAGTCATGACATTCTTTCATGCCTTCCTTGTGCAATTTCCCATAGTGAGGCACATAAAGGCAGTGCCCATGAGTGTATAGCAATTCCTCATCAAGCCAAAATCTCCTCGTTTTCCCCTCCTTGGCCAGCTCAATCAAGCTTTCGGCTGTGGGGTCATGGGACAACCTTTCTCGAATGTGCTCTAATAAGGACCTATCGGGTTGGCTGATGGCTGCAAATTCTATTTTTTGGCTAAGTGCATCAGCCACAATGTTGGCACTTTTTGGCTTATATTCCATTATAAAATCGAACTCCGCTAGAAAAACCTGCCAACGAGCTTGTTTGGGAGACAACTTTTTCTAGGTTAGAAAATAACTATTGGTAACGTTATCGGTAAGGACCACGAATCTGGAACCCAATAAGTAATGCCTCCATGTGCGCAAGAAATGCACGACAGCGGTCATCTCCTTTTCCTGGACTGTATATCTCCGCTCTGTCTCATTAAACTTTCGACTCTCAAAAGTAATTGGATGCCTATATTGCATCAGTACACCCCCAATAGCATAATCTAATGCATTCGTGCGTACCTCATAAGGCTTCAAGTAATCTGGCAATGCAAGTACGGGCTCACTTGTCATTACTTGCTTCAATTGATTGAAGGCCCTCTCACACTATGGGTTCCAATCCCATACCTTACCCTTTTTCAACATGTCTATCAAGGGTGCGGTAATTCTAGAGTATCCATTGATAAAGCTTCGATAATAGTTTGCCAACACAAGGAAAGATCTCAACTCTGTCATCTTGGTAAGAGCCTCCCACTCAGCAATGGCCGGAATCTTGCTTTCATCTATCCGGATCTTGCCACCTCCCACAATATGGCCTAAAAATAGCACCTCTCGTTGAGCAAATGAGCATTTCTCCTCTTTGACGAATAGCTCATTTTCCCTCAAAGTTTGGAACACTTCCCTCAAATGTTCCACATGCTCGTCGAGCGACTTACTGTACACCACAATATCGTCAAAGTAAACAACCATGAAACGATCAAGGAAAGGTTAAAGTACCTTATTCATCAAGGTGCAGAATGTAGCTGGGGCATTTGTGAGCCTGAAGGGCATTACCAAGAACTCATACGAGCCATACCGTACCACACAAGCTGTCTGTCGCTCGTCCCCATCTGCTATCCGAACTTGATGGTACCCTGATCTCTCGTCCCCTTCGGCTATCCGAACTTGATGGTACCCTGATCTCAAGTCCAACTTGGTAAACCATCTCGCACTACCAAGCTGGTCGAACAAATCTGTAATAAGGGGAATAGGGTACTTATTCTTCACGGTGAACTTGTTTAGGGCCCAATAATCGAAACACATCCGTAATGACCCATCATGTTTCTTTTGAAATAACACTGGTGCAATACATAGATTTAGATGGCCTAATGAATCTCTCATCTAAAAGCTCTTTCAACTGTTTCCGTAGTTCTTCTAATTTTGGCGGGGACATACGATATTGGGCCCTAGCTGGCGGCACCATGTTGGACACCAATTCAATCTTGTGGTCTACCTCCCTCTTAAGTGGCAAGTTTTTGGGCAACTGAGCGGGCATCACATCCTAAAAAGATTGTAATAACTCTCCCACTTCTTTTGGAATCTCATCGACGGACTTAACCGCCTCCTTGTCCTTCAAGGTGGCCAAGTAAGAGACTTCCTCTCTACGCACTCCCTTAGCGAATTGAATTGCTGACAGTTGTTTTCCTTCCAATCCATTTTTCCTTGACATTTTCACCATGCATTGATGGTTTGAATCTGAAATCACCATGTAATTTTTCAAAGGAACAATGAAAGCATTAATCTGGTCAAGGAAGCTTAGTCCAACCACAAAATCATAATCATCAAGGGGTATTACCTTAATGGAGGTTTTACCGGTCCAATCACCAAGTTGGAGATCCACTCCCTTCGCAACCCCCTTGATTGGAGCACTTCCCGAATTCACCGTCTTAATCCGACCCGGCTCATTTTCAATCTTTAGGCCAAGTTTATGAGCAGCCTCTCCAGACATGAATAAATCAGACGCACCTGTGTCGACAAGTGCACTCAACTTTCTGCCAGCAACTATGATGTCTGCAAACATCAGCCCATGACTCGTCTTATCTTTGACACCCCCTAGTATCGAACCAAGATTGTTATCCTCCACATCAGACTCCACTTTCGCTTCTATAGCGTTGAGCGCGGCCTTCTTTGGATAGTCCTTAATCATATGCAGGCTATCACAATGGAAGCAGCTTATAGGCCCTCCCTTCTTTTTGTCCCATGGCTTCTTACCGTTGCCATTTCTAGTGGGCCTTTCTTTTTCTCCCCCATTATTTCCCTTTGATTGAATCTGGGCTTAGAAGACTCAGGCCGGTCTTTCTTTCCACCAAATTTTGCCAATGATTCCGCTACAGACATGGCCTTGGTAAGCTCTTGTACTCCTCAGCGTTGCAACTCTTGCTTTGCCCATGGTTTCAATCCATCCATGAAGGAAAAGAATGCCTCTTTCTCACCCATATCTGAGATCTGAAGCATGAGTTCGCTAAACTCCTACACATACTCCCTCACAGTGCCTTATTGTGAAAGCCAGCACAACTTTGCTCGAGCTTTATCCTCTGCATACTCTGGGTAAAACTGTACCTTAAACTCGTATTGGAATTCATTCTAAGTTTCAATTTCTGTCCCACCCCGTCTCGCATCGGTGGACCTACGACACCACCACAACAAGGCAACGTCAGTAAGATACATAGTAGCAGTAATTACCTTAGTGGCATCATCCGTGATGCCTTTGGCATGGAAGTATTGCTCGACTCCCCACAGGAAGTTATCCACATCTCTTGCGGACCTTGTTCCCTTGAATTCCTTGGGCTTGGGAACATCAACACTTGGCTTGGGCGCGACAGCAGCTAACCCTCCATTGCCCAAAGCAGCTTTGTAGATTGTGAGTTCACCCTTAAGCTCTGCAATCTCCTCTTTCAAGGCCGTCACCATATCCTCAATGGCATCATCCCTACCACTAAGCTTTTCCTCAATTGCATCATCCCTAGCAGTCAGCTTTTCAACATGGTCCAACACATAAACTCTAAGTTGCTCCTTCATGGATAGCAACCCATCATTGACGTTATCATCGATATCATCAACCCTCTCCTTGACATCCCCCACGGATTTCTCGAGAGTGACGACTCGATCTTCTAAAGCCGATAGTATGTCCCTCAAACGGCTAACTTTCTTAGCCCTCCCACGGGTCTCTATTCCATCAACATTCTCAGTAACTTCTTTCGATATCTTTCAATAGTGCCTTCGAACGCTAGCTCAGATACCAACTGTCACGGACTTAGATTTTTCACAAGCAATCCGTGCGGCCTTAGGCAGTTTTTTCACTCACAAACGCCTAAGTCAGCCTAACTCGCAACAATTGAGGATTCAACTGAATTCCTCTAAGGCACCCACGAAGAACAGCAGAAGAACGAATTAAGAACGATCTTTGAAAGATGAATAAAAGCCACAAAAAAGTAAGAACACTTGAGAGAAAAGTTTGAGTGAATGCTCTCAAAATTCTATTAACAACTGAATGAATTACAATAAGGGGGAGAGGCCTCTATTTATAGTTGAGCCTCCCAATATCAACGGTACAGATCGAAGTACATCAATGGCCTAGATTTAAAGCTATCTAGATATCAAATCTCTAAGATTACAGATTACTTTCCATATTTGCCAAGCTTCGTAGATGGGCTTTCAGTCTCTTCAAGCACGGGACCAGTCTGCTGGGTCAAATGACCTCCCTCGATTCCGATGGATCGCACAAGTTTGTCATGGTTGCAGGTTTCCTTTCGCAACCCATGACACTAGACATGTCTTACACTAGCTCACACAAGTGACTCAAATGTCACGGCATGAATATCCAGTTTATTTCCTAGGGTTCCAAAGGAAATTCTACTATCTCATTATCATTATGCATTCTAAATTCTCAACCAAGCAATTCATGTTATACCCATTTAATGACAATTCAAACACATATATTATCAATGTAGTTGTATTATTTACATACAACTTACCTCAGATTACAAAAATGTACTCGACTAGTCGGTTTAGTCGATTTGCTTGGCCTTCTCCCATTCTAGGTTCAAATTTGGTAAATCTTGATCTATAATAGAAAAATGCACTCATTTAGTCACTGATTACAATTAGGCAATCATAAATTCACATGTTTGGTAAAATAACCATTTTGCCCCTATACTTAAAATTTAATTTTTATCGAATTTCTCCGTATCTCAAGCCTAACCGAACCCTTTTGACTCTTAAAGCATCACCAATTTCTCACTGTTTCACACACTTATCACCTATTTTACAACTTATGCAAAATAGTCCCTTTAGGTGTTTTCATGCTAACACCTTTCACAAAAGTTGTTTATAACATAACTAGGACTCATATTCTTCCATAAAAACTCAGCAAACACTACAAATCCATTCATGGTAAAACTCTAGACTCTTGTTCATTATGCACAATAATCCTCTCATTTGAAAGCTTATGCTTCAAGGAGTCTAAAAATGTAAAAATCATTAGGAAAAACTATCAAAATCACTTACTTGAGAGGGCTTAAAGTTGCTAAAAATTTTGAAGCTTTCAAACCCCAAAAATGGCTGATAATTTTAACTAAGAAGAGAGAAAAGATGATAGCTTCTCCTTTTTGTATTATTTAATATCACACTAGTCAAAATTAGTGACCTAAGCTTCACCTAATTTTGACCTTTTCCAAAATTTGTCTCCTATTAGTCTCTATGGCCGGCCACCCTTATTTTAAAGGGGTTATTTGCACTTTAAAGACCCCTAATTTAAGTTCCATGGCAATTAACACCTTTAGCTATCAATTTAGGACTTTTGCATTTTATGCGATTTAGTCCTTTTTCGCAATTGGGCTCACAAACGTCAAAATTAACTTATCAAATTTTTCATGCACTAAAATAATCATGCTAGAACATCAAAATAATAATAAAAATAATTTTCTCAACTTCATATTTGTGGTCCTGAGACCACTGTTCTAACTAGGCCCTAAATTGGGCTGTTACACTAACACACAGCCTGGCACACGGGTATGTGAGGCCATTTCGAAGGCCACACGGGCTGGTCGTGACTCAAGTCTGAGAGTTACATGGAATAGGACACAGGCTGGGACACGGCCATGTAATCCCATTTCAAATATCCATACGGCCGGGCCATACGAGCGTGTGTCCCCTATATTTTAAAAAAAATTAAGTGTTCTAAAAAATTTTTGAGTTATTGGTTTAGTCTCGAACCACTCCTAAAGCATTATTTGGGCCTCGTAGGTTCATATTAGGGACAATGTGAATGATGTTGAATAATGATTACATGAAATTTGAAAATGTATATGAAATGTATGTTTAATTGTATAATATGTCCGGTAATGATCCGTAACCCTATTCTGGCGTTGAATACGAATGAGGGGTGTTACATGCCATGTATAATTACCAATCACATATCCGATAATTTTTTAGTCCCATTTGAATCTTAGAAATTCGGAGGATAGAAATGACATGTCATTAGGGTTACCGTTTTTATTGTAGTCTTGCATGTGTTGTGAGCACACCACAGCTCTCATGAGCTTCCTGATATTTAGCTCGCATGAGCTTCTTAATTTTAGCTCTTATGAGCTTCCAGATATACAGCTCGCATGAGCTTCCTGTTATTTAGCTTACATGAACTTCCCGTTTACATGCTCATATGAGCATACATGTACATGAATTGACAGATTACAGTTTTGTACACTTCGTGTGTACTACCCGTGTATCCAACGATATTTTAAATAGTTTAACGGGCAATGTTCAATTATAAGACAAAATGAGTTCGGTACAAACTATTACCGGTATATACATGGAAATTATATTGCTTGATATATTGAAACATGATTCGGTTGATACATGTATGTAGAACTTGCTAAATGACTATGTTCATCCATGATTATGAGCTATTATATGTGTCTACATGGCTAACATGTTGAGGTTATGTAGACTTTTGGCCAAATTTGTAACAGCCCGTTTTTAATTAAATCATAACAATGGTTTTAGGATCATAAATTTGAGGTCAAACTAATTATTTTATTATTATTATAATGTTTACATCATAATAGTATGATTGTGTGAAAATTTCGTTAAGAAATTTTATCGTTTGAATGCTTAATTCGATAAAAAAGACTAAATCGCGTAAAGTGTAAAACCTGAGTTCTAATAGCTAAAGGTGTTTAATGGCTATGAAATTAAATAGTGGAGGTATTTAAGTGGTAATTATACCATTAATATTATTAGTGGACAAAGATGGACATCTTTTAAGCGATTTTTGTTGTTTAATTAAAAGGTTAATATGGTAAATCAATAAATAAACTTAAGTAAAATAACATAAAATAAGATACCATTTTCTTCATGCTATTTTTCTACCAAAAATTGAAATAATAAAAGTCATAGATAGGTTTTCTTGGTTCGGCAAGTTCATCCTTGTGCATGTAAGTAATTTTGACTCGGTTTTTAATGATTTCTATGTTTTTGGAGTCGTTGTAACTTAATCTAGCTAGCCAGTGACTAATTTGCAAAATTTTTAAAGGTTTAGAGTTCTTCCATTGATGAATGTTGGTGTATTTTGATGATTGAAGATAGAAAATGCATGCTTGTTGATAGATAAACAACATTTGTAAAGTGATTTTTGACAAAATTGTCATTTAAGGATTTAATTGAGAAATGTTGAAATCTAGTAGTTAAATTGTGAAATAAATGAAAAATATGGGTTGCTAGAGACCTAATTGAAATTCGGCTAGCATGGGTTTAGGTCGAATTGCATGAATTTCTGTTTTTATGAGATAAGAACTAAATTGTAAAAATGTGAATTATTAGGGGCAAAAGTGTAAAGTTGCCTTAATGTGTATTTTGGACTAAATTGAATAGAATGATAATTAAATAAGTTAATTTTGATTACATTTAAATCAAGAAAAGTGAAATACGAATTTAGATCGGGGAAAGAACAAAGTTTCAGACTAATCGACTTATTTCATCGTTTTCGCATTCAAGGTAAGTTCGTATGTATTAAACATTATTATATTTGTGTTTAAATACTTTGATATTGCATAAATTATGAATACGACACTACGAACATATTCGACGACAATTCGAAAAATGTGAAATCCCAGTTGAACCTTAGGAATAGATTAGGATACGAATGACATGTCATTAGGGGTTATGTGATTTGGGTCTTTGGTCCGCACGCCCCACCGGTGGTGAGTTATCCAAAGATGTGTTACGGATACTAAATCGACTTGTGTGAGCGATGATCTTGTGTAGCTTCTTCATGACCGTCAGCTTGTGTGAGTAGACCCGTCAATAGCTCGAGAGTGAGCATTATATGTGATACGAGATTGAGATAACTTTGGCTATATATGTGGCACTTAGGGTGCGAGTTTCCTGAGTATTCGATAGTATTCCGAATGGTTCAACGGGTATATCAAATATATGAAATGGTAAAAAATAGATAAGTAACAGTACAGGCATGTACAGAAACTATATGAGCATCGAATTTATGGAAGCTATAAGTTTATGGCTATATATATGTGATTGAATACAAGTTAACATTTTGATTAAAGGTTTTGTAATATATATATTGTCCATATTATTTGATTAGTGAATAATTGATGAGTTTGCTTATTAATTCATATGAGCTTACTAAGCTTTATTGTAATATCCTCATTTTAGGTTTAGTCGGAATAATAGTTTCGTGACCACAAAATTTGAAATAGAAATAATTATTTTATGATTATTTTGATGATTATGATATGATTGCATGACTGTGTGAAAATTTCGTGATGAAATTCTATGCCTAAAGTGTTTAAATTGAAAGTAGGGACTAAATCGAATAAGTTGCAAAACTTGCATTCTAGAAGTTTTTAGTATGAAATTGCATTGAAATATTAATTAGGAGGTCTTAAATAGCAATTTTACCAATTTTAAGTTCATGGACAAAATTAGAACATGGAAGGAATTTTTGAAAGTTTAGTAGTAAGGGCATTTTGGTCATTTAAGGGTAAAATGAATTAAAATACAAAATTAAAAGCCAATTTTGCTCATCTTCTTCATGGAGGCCGAAATTAGCATGGGGGAAGCCATGGCTAGGGTTTTCAAGCTTTCCAAACTCAATAGTAAGTGATTCCAAGCCAGTTTTTAATGTTCTTTACGCGTTTTTAGAATCCGTGTAGCTCGATTAAGCTTATTCTAGCAATAATTTAAGCTAGGGTTCATATTTGGAAAAATACCCATAGGTGAAATGTGTTTATTTTGATGTTTTATGGTAGAATATGAAGCTTGAAATTGTGTTAAACAACTTTTGGTAAGTGATTTTATGTAAAAGCGAGTAAACGACATAATCGGTAAAAATACCTAATGTTCATAAGTACATGTTAGAGTGAGAATTTGATGTTGCTATAGAAGGGAAAAATGATTAGAATGTCATAAAACATAAGAAATAGGCTGAAGTTTAATTTACGAGCTTTGGGGCAAAAGTGTAAATATGCAAAAGTTTAGGGGCAAAATTGTAATTTTCCCAAAAATATGATTTTGGGTCAATTTGAATAATGTGAGTCCTAATTAGACTATATTTTAAATGATAGAGCAAGGAAAACTGAAATTCGAGCTAAAATGGGGAAAATACCAAGTTGTGGACGAAATGGTAAAAGTAGCCATTTTCGCATACGAGGTAAGTTCATGTGTAAATAATGTAGCATAATTGTTGTTTTTAAGTTATTGATGTTAATTATATGATATGCTGATTTTTAATCGTGAAATAATATGCTTTATGGTTAACGTTGAGTAATATGCAAATTATGTTTACTACTTGATAAATATGAATTGCTACCGAGTATCGGTTCCGATATTCCGTGGAAGACGGCAAATGTCAGATCAAGGGAAAAAGCCCGTTTGAACCTTAGGAATAGATTAGGATACAAGTGACATGTCACTAGGATGGTTGAGCATCCGAACTCGTTGAGTTGAGTCCGAGTTCGAGAGATGTAACTAGGCATCCGAGCTCGTTGAGTTGAGTCCGAGTTCACTTATGGATGCGAACGCCCGAGAGCTCGTTGAGTTGAGTCAGGAGTTCACTTATGGGCGGGTTACATGATTGCTTGATTACATATATGGCACTTATGTGCAAATTATCCGTGTATCCGAATTATATTCCGATGTGTTCAACGGGAAAAATTCTACTCAAATGGAGGAATACTAGAGATGAAAGGGACATATTGGTAAGTGTTGTGAGATGGATACTTTGAACAGGTACGTACTTAACCCTCGGGTTGAAAACTCAATATATCAACAATGTGGTAAGATGATAAATGAAAATATGACATGAATGTCTTGATGATGATTATGCAAATGATATTTTATGTTTGCTTATATGGTTATGTTACTTACTATTTGCATGTGAACTTACTAAGCATTTATGCTTACTCCCTCCTTTTCATTCCTTGTAGTTTTGACAAGTCAGCTAGGAAATCGGGAACGGTCGGAGGCTCGCTCACACTATCCGTATACCATCTTGGCATAATAGCTTGTATATTTTGAGTATAGCATGTATAGAACTATAATCATTTTGTATATATGGTCTTATGATATGGTTATTGAGTGGTATGAAAATTCTTGGTAATGATTAGCCATTGGAATGGCTAATCATGATCATATTTGGTGTTATGTATGTCAAATTGCTAGCTAATCCATGGAAACCATGAAATAGGTAAAATTTACCATAAAATAGATTCAAACAGCAGTAGTGACGTGAATTTGAAAAATCACTAAAAATAGTAGAAATGGAATTAAATAATGAATAAGTTATGGAATTGGAGCTTGATGAGTCTATTTTCATATGGAATGAGCAAAATAGGCATATAAATTATATTTTATGAGATATTTAAACTTTTGTGAAACAGGGCCAGAGTGATTTCTGGATCCCCTGTTCTGACTTTAAAAATTCATAATAAATTTTACAAAAATAATTAGAAGTTTTTCTTTATATTTACAGATTACTTATTGAGTCTAGTTTTAATAGAAACAAACCTCATAGTCATTGAAAGTTTGTATAGAAAGATATCTGATTCGTAATACACAGAGGTCAGAGTAGTCGAACCCTGAAATAGGGGAGATTTTAACTAATAAAATGTACTATTTGGCTCAACCAAAAATTCTAGAAAAAAATTAGTAGATATAAATATGAGTCTAGTTTCATATAAAATTTACGGATCTTAATTTCGAGTTTCATAACCCGAGATATGAATTTTTAAGCGATTGTGACGCAGATTTTTAGCTTGTCTGAAAATTTTAAAATTAAATTGTTTGAAATTTTGTTTAAGTAATGAATTAAGTGCATTAACACCTCGTATTCGAATCCAATGACGGTCTCGGGTATGGGGCGTTACATTTGGTGGTATCAGAGCAGGTTTAGTCGGTTCTCGGACTAACCTAGCATGTGTAAAAGTTTAGCTATACATGCCACTGATTTGTGATAGTGTGATGTCTTCCGACGCGTATGAGTACCGCCTTATTTATTTAGACAGTGGTACTCTCCAATCGAGCTGCATGACCATGTTCAATGTTATGTGAAGGTATTTGAGTAAAGTTATAATTATGATAAGTCTCGGTTCGAGAAAAGTGTGAATAAAAGTTTATGATACATATGTGATAATATGTGAGATGAAAATTCATGTTGTGATAAATATCCATATTTGCTTAATGTTCATATGATGTAGTGTATGTGGCTTACTTGATAAGATGAGCGGAATAAATAGAAAGTAGTAGAGGTATGAATAAAGGTCATAATATCATGATACGAATGAAAATGTCCTTGTCTTGATTTGGACGTCGAATGTTGATAAATGTTAATGATATATAATTTTTATGAGATAAAGGATTATAATGAAATGAACTTATCTATGTTAAATTGTTGGACTGAATTATATGATTGTAATGATATGTACATGATGATGCACGAAATGAAAGTTGTAATTGTGGTGCAAATATCTATGTTTGTTTGGCCTTATATGATGTCATGAGCATGACTTAATTTAATTAAATGAATCGATAAGTAAAGCTATCTAGAAAACATAGAATGTATGCATAAGTATATTGTCTAAATGGGACAATAGGAAAATTTGTGTAAGCCAACATGAATGTTGCATTGCTGAATGAATGACATGATTTTGATGATGTTGCTATGATGATGGAAATTGTGTCATATGTGTATGTATAAGAAAGTCGAGTGAGAGGTCCTACAACCCCTCCCCCTTACCGAAGTGGTACTTATAATAGAATTTCATGAGATCTGTATTGAATAAGTCTCTGGTTGAGAACCCAAAGAGTTCAACGATAGAATAATTATAAGTATGATCGAGAGATTGAAAATGAGTGATAAGTAAAGTCAGAGACAGTAAAGTATCAGATTGACGTAAAGATTATTGGAGTTATGTACTGTCCCAATTAGAGAAGGAATTCTCTTTGGTAAATCGAGTTACTTAGGTGCAAGGTTGAGAAAAGTGTAAATCGAAATTTATTCAGAATTGGCCTTCTTTAGTGAATGGTTTAATATGAAATTTGTAACGGCAGAACTAGTTGGGGAAATGATATTTGAAATGTGAACTATCCGAGTGTGATGATTATGATTTGGACAGATTTAGTGATCTCTTTTGAGATGTTCTATGTGTTTACCCGTTCTCGAAATATTTCTATGGCTATTGATCTTCTAAAGAAATTTTTGTTATATGGGAATGTCTTCTAATTCTGGTGTTGGATGAAAGCATTGGTAATCTGATTGGTTTATAATTTATATTGCTTTATTTCATCGGGTATTCTATTTCATTTAAATCGATAAGAATTGATGAGAGAATACATATGATATTATGATTCTGTTTCTTCTACTTGATGCTTCATCCGATACATATGTATGAGAAGATATATTGATCTTGTTATATTTGATTTGATGGGATTAAATGATGTTTTCTTTTGGACTTTCTTTCTTTTGAAGAATTATCAGGGTATTAAGTATTTTCTTTATGAGTTTAGTTTTCGATCTCTCCGGCATAGTATCGTATCTCTTGGGTCTCTTTATTCGGATTTCTTTATTCTGGGTTTCTCTATTTTGGATTTCTTTATTCGGTTTTCTTGTTATCTTTATTCCATAATTTGTCAATTATGACTCATGTTCGAAATGCGTTCTTCAGCTCATGATAATCATGTCAAATATGACTATACTTCTAATTTGTTCTTGGTAATGTGGTGATTTTAGTATTGGGTTTTTTCCAATTTACGTGTAAGATTTGACATCGTAAAGGCATAAGTGATAAAAAATACGAGTTTGATCGGTATGGTGAATTATTTATTTGAAATATTTTATTTGACAATTATGTCAGAATTATTTCTATGGCGGAAAGAGGAAAATGTGATGTATCATATTGTTAAATGTTTGGCGAGATCTATAAATCATATCTATATTGAATGAATTACTACTCATCGATTCATGGAATTTTAGGTCTCTTTGATTGTTGGATTTCTTGGAATTCGGTCTCCATTAATCAAGTTGAGATCAGGGTTTTATGTCATGATATCATGGGAAGCGAGAAGGGTTGAAAATTTAAGAAACAGTTGAGAGTTGAGACCGTAAGCTTTCAGATCATATGAGAAATTAAAGAGATGTATTGGAGGTACAGCCTAAGTGAAAGTTCTTGGCACCGAATATGAGATTAAAAGTGAAGACCACTTTTAGGTAAGATTTTCGAGGACGAAAATCCTTAAAAAGGGGGGGAGAGTTGTAATATCCTGATTTTGGGCTTAGTCGGAATAGTAGTTTCGTGACCACAAAATTTGAGATAGAAATAATTATTTTATGATTATTTTGATGATTATGATATGATTGCATGACTGTGTGAAAATTTCGTGATGAAATTCTATGCCTAAAGTGTTTAAATTGAAAGTAGGGACTAAATCGAATAAGTTACAAAATTTGCATTCTAGAAGTTTTTAGAATGAAATTGCATTGAAATATTAATTAGGAGGTCTTAAATAGCAATTTTACCAATTTTAAGTTCATGGACAAAATTAGGACATGGAAGGAATTTTTGAAAGTTTAGTAGTAAGGGCATTTTGGTCATTTAGGGGTAAAATGAATTAAAATACAAAATTAAAAGCCAGTTTTGCTCATCTTCTTCATGGAGGCCGAAATTAGCATGGGGAAAGCCATGGCTAGGGTTTTCAAGCTTTCCAAGCTCAATAGTAAGTGATTCCAAGCCCCGTTTTTAATGTTCTTTACGTTTTTAGAATCCCAGTAGCTCGATTAAGCTTATTCTAGCAATAATTTAAGCTAGGGTTCATATTTGGAAAAATACCCATAGGTGAAATGTGTTTATTTTGATGTTTTATGGTAGAATATGAAGCTTGAAATTGTGTTAAACAACTTTTGGTAAGTGATTTTATGTAAAAACGAGTAAAACGACATAATCGGTAAAAATACCTAATGTTCATAAGTACATGTTAGAGTGAGAATTTGATGTTTCTATAGAAGGGGAAAATGATTAGAATTTCATAAAACATAAGAAAATAGGCTGAAGTTTAATTCTGAGCTTTGGGGCAAAAGTGTAAATATGCAAAAGTTTAGGGGCAAAATTGTAATTTTGCCAAAATATGATTTTGGGTCAATTTGAATAATGTGAGTCCTAATTAGACTATATTTTAAATGATAGAGCAAGGAAAACTGAAATTCGAGCTAAAATGGGGAAAATACCAAGTTGTGGACGAAATGGTAAAAGTAGCCATTTTCGCATACGAGGTAAGTTCATGTGTAAATAATGTAGCATAATTGTTGTTTTTAAGTTATTGATGTTAATTATATGATATGTTGATTTTTAATCGTGAAATAATATGCTTTATGGTTAACGTTGAGTAATATGCAAATTATGTTTACTACTTGATAAATATGAATTGCTACCGAGTATCGGTTCCGATATTCCGTGGAAGACGGCAAATGTCAGATCAAGGGAAAAAGCCCGTTTGAACCTTAGGAATAGATTAGGATACAAGTGACATGTCACTAGGATGGTTGAGCATCCGAACTCGTTGAGTTGAGTCCGAGTTCACTTATGGATGCGAATGTTCGAACTCGTTGAGTTGAGTCCGAGTTCGAGAGATGTAACTAGGCATCCGAGCTCGTTGAGTTGAGTCCGAGTTCACTTATGGATGCGAACGCCCGAGCTCGTTGAGTTGAGTCCGAGTTCACTTATGGGCGGTTCACATGATTGCTTTATTACATATATGGCACTTATGTGCAAATTATCCGTGTATCCGAATTATATTCCGATGTGTTCAACGGGTAAAGTTCTACTCAAATAGAGGAATACTAGAGATGAAAGGGACATATTGGTAAGTGTTGTGAGATGGATACTTTGAACAGGTATGTACTTAACCCTCGGGTTGAAAACTCGATATATCAACAATGTGGTAAAATGATAAATGAAAATATGACATGAATGTCTTGATGATGATTATGCAAATGATATTTTATGTTTGCTTATATGGTTATATTACTTGCTATTTGCATGTGAACTTACTAAGCATTTATGCTTACTCCCTCCTTTTCATTCCTTGTAGTTTTGACAAGTCAGCTCGGAAATCAGGAACGGTCAAGGCTCGCTCACACTATCCGTATACCATCTTGGCATAATGGCTTGTATATTTTGAGTACGGCATGTATAGCACTATAATCATTTTTTATATATGGTCTTATGATATGGTTATTGAGTGGTATGAAAATTCTTGGTAATGATTAGCCATTGGAATGGCTAATCATGATCATATTTGGTGTTATGTATGTCAAATTGCTAGCTAATCCATGGAAACCATGAAATAGGTAAAATTTACCATAAAATAGATTCAAACAGCAGTAGTGACGTGAATTTGAAAAATCACTAAAAATAGTAGAAATGGAATTAAATAATGAATAAGTTATGGAATCGGAGCTTGATGAGTCTATTTTCATATGGAATGAGCAAAATAGGCATATAAATTATATTTTATGAGATATTTAAACTTTTGTGAAACAGGGTCAGAGTGATTTCTGGATCCCCTGTTCTGACTTTAAAAATTCATAATAAATTTTACAAAAATAATTAGAAGTTGTTCTTTATATGTACAGATTACTTATTAAGTCTAGTTTTAATAGAAACAAACCTCATAGTCATTGAAATTTTTTATAGAAAGATATCTGATTCGTAATACACAGAGGTCAGAGTAGTCGATCCCTGAAACAGGGGAGATTTTAACTAATAAACTGTACTATTTGGCTCAACCAAAAATTCTAGAAAAAAATTATTAGATAGAAATATGAGTCTAGTTTCATATAAAATTTACGGATCCTAATTTCAAGTTTCGTAACTCGAGATATGAATTTTTAAGTGATTGTGATGCAGATTTTCAGCTTGTCTGAAAAATTTAAAATTAAATTGTTTGAGCTGTTTAAGTAATGAATTAAGTCTGTTAACACCTCGTATTCGACTCCAGCGACGATCTCGGGTACGGGGCGTTACATTTATAGCTTATTTTGTTTAAATTTCTATGTTTTATAGTGATATCAAGCTAGCTCAGATTCGAGAATCGTCGAAGACCTTATCACACTATCCAATTATCACTTTGGTACTTTTGAACTTAAGTATTTTAAGTATATAGCATGTACAGGAGTTTGGTCATTTTGGTGCATAGATGATAGTAATAAATGTAGCCATTTGAGTTGGCTTGTAAATGTTTAATGTTTGGTTTTGTATATAGCCATGACAGTTGGCTTATTTTGGTTGATTTGGTTGTGTGTATATATATGCAAATGGCCTTTATTTTGGGTTGATAATTGCTATATTAATGTTTGTGGTGAATGGTTAATATTTGAGAAGTTATATGTTAATTTGTTTAGGCGAAATAATGCATAATTGTAAGATGTCATTTAGGTGATTTGTGATTGTGAGTTAGCATGAATAAGATTGTCAAATTTGATACTTGGGTATTTTGGGGTTAATGGTAGGAGATTATCATGAATTGAGCTTGATTGGAGTTGATTTGGAATGCCTATTATAAGACATGTTTTGGTGCCAATTGGGTTGAGGTAGGTGTATGCAAGTTTGGTGGCAAAATGGCTTGGTAAATAGCCTATTTTTGTCCACACGGGCAGAGAGAAGGGTGTGTGTCTCAGCCGTGTGTGAGACACGGTCAAGTTACACAGCCATGTGTCCCCTGGTATTGAATTAAATATCAAGTCAATATGCTCCACACGGCCTAACACATGAGCGTGTGACTTGTCCGTGTGGCATAAGCCAGTATACCCTACAGGATTGGCACGACCTAGCACACGGCCTGGCACACGGGCGTGTGTGGCCATTTCGAAGGGCACACGGGCTAACCACACAGACGTGTGTCTTGGCCTTGTGACCCAAGCCAGAGAGTTACACGGGGTCGGACACGAGCTGAGACATAGCCATGTGATCCCATTTCAAATGTCCATACAGCCTATGACACAAGCGTGTTTTTGGTCGTGTGAGACACATGGCCGGGCCACACAGGCATGTGTCCCCTGTAGTTTGAAAAAATTTCTAAGTTTTATAAAAATTTCTTGAGTTATTGGTTTAGTCCTGAACTACTCTTAAAGCATATTTTGGGCCTCATAGGCTCGTATTAAGGACTGATCGTAATTTTTCGTGATAAGTTTTATAAATTTATAATTAATCGTTCTTAAAATTAACTATTATCACGATGTAGGCAAGTGTACCTATCGAACAGTATTATAGCTTTAGCAAGACCGGATTGTCGAATCCAAAGGACTAAAAGTACTAATAATGACCGTCTTTTTATTATCTAGCCTAAGAATAAAGGGGTTTGTTTTAACTAACTAATTATCTAAACTAAGAAATTGCAGAAAATAGAATTGGGGAATTACTTTTGGGAAAAACGATTGATTTAGGACAATACCTAAGGAAAAATCCACCTAGACTTTACTTGTTATTCTGGCTTCGAACCGTACGATTTATTCATTTAACTTGTTCCGTAGAAATCCCTAAGTTATGTTATTATCCCTATTCAAGACTAATAACGTCTAATCCCTAGGTTGAATAATTGAGACTTTTCTCTAATTAACACCTTAAGGTTGCATTAACTCGATCTATGGATCCCCTTATTAGGTTTCACCCTAATCCGACAAAATTTTGTCACCCTATCTCTAGGCGCGCAATAAACTCCGCTTAATTATGACAAAGTCACTCTCAGCTAGGGACTATTCATCCTCCAACTAAGATCATTAACTTGAATCGATATCCTGAAATACCAAAACAAGAATTAAGAAAACATAATTAAGAACAAGTCAAATATTTATCATACGATTCAAAAAATAATAATAAGATTCGTCTTAGGTTTCATCCCCTTTAGGTATTTAGGGGTTTTAGTTCATAACTAAATAAGAAAACATCTCAGAATAATAAAGAATACAAAACATAAAGAAAACCCAAAACTCCTGAAGGGAAATTGAGGAGAGATCTTCAGTCTTGATGATGAATTCGGCTTCTGAGATGGATCAATCGACTTCCTTGGAGTAATTCCTTACTTCCTATTCTCTGTCTCCCTTTTAGTCCTCCTCTAGGGTGCTTAAATAGGCTTTAGAAGGCCTCCAAACCCTAAAAATCACCTTTTTCTGAATAGAACTTAACTAGGGCTCGGCAAGGACATGCCTGTGTGCGAATACTTTAGGCCGTGGTCGAGGCTGAGATATCAACACGCCCGTGCTGAGATTGATTTGGGCCATGGTCGAGCCTATTAGATTGGCACGAATGTGTGTTCTGCCCGTGTGAGGAAGTCCCGTCCGTGTTGTTTTCCCCTGTCGGCCCGTTTTCTCTGTTTTTGGCCCGTTTCTCGTTCTTTTCGTCCTCCTATGCTCATCTAAGTATAAAACATGAAATTAAAGGATTAGGAGCATCAAATTCACCAAATCTAAGGAGAAATCATTCATAAACGTGTTAAGCGAAAGATAAAAATATGTATAAATTACGATTTATCAGGGACATTGTGGTTGATGTTGATGTTGAATGATGTTTACAAGGAATTGAAAAGCGTATGTGAAATGTATATTTAATTATGTTATAAGTCCGGTAATGCTCTGTAACCCTATTCTGGCATTGAATATGGGTGAGGGGTGTTACAAAATTGGTCTGAATATGTCTTGTATGCTTATCTTAAATGTGATTAAATGGTAAGTTAAATTCTATGTTATACGAACTTACTAAACTTAAATGCTTACCCTATTTTATTTTCCCTATTTTATAGTAACTTGGAAGCTTGTTTTGGTTGGAAGTTGGTCAGAGTTGATTCACACTATCCATCGACCTTTTCGGTACATATAGTAAACTAATTTTGGTTGTAATGCCATGTATAGGTTAATTTGGCCAATGCTGGCATATAAACATTTTGTTGAGATTAGTCATTTGTATGGCTTATATTTGGTATAAATTTGCATATATAAGTATTTGGTCAATTTGGTAAGCATGGATTCTGGGATATATATGGTGTTATGTCATGTATAAAATTTGGTTTTGGCTTGGCCGATTGCCTTGATATAGATTGTTGATATCCAAAAATGTTTGATTAGGTTGTTAGCAAATTGGGTGAGAAATGTGGCTTGGAAAGAGCCTATTTTTGGTCCACACGGGCGTGTATCTTAGCCATGTATGACACACAGCCAAGTGACACGGCCGTGTGTCCCCTGTATCTTTTAATTTGCAAAACAGAATGCTCACACAGCCTAATACACGAGCGTACACACACGGCCAAGTGACACGGCCGTGTGTCCCCTGTATCCTTTAATTTGCAAAACAGAATGCTCACACAGCCTAATACACGAGCGTGTAGCTTGGCCGTATGACCCAAGTCAGAGAGCTCATAAGTTTGGACACAGGCTAGGACACAGCCGTGTATCCCTATTTCGAATGTCCACATGGCCTGGCCATACGGGCGTGTGTCCCTTACACCTTTGAAAAATTTTAATGTTTTCCGAAAAAAAATTTAAGTACTTGATTTAGTCCCAACTTATTTCTAAAGTGTATTTTGGGCCTCAAGGGCTCGCATAAGGGACACTATATTTGTTTTTGATTGGTTTCCGATATGAATGTTATTTTATATGAAATATTTGTTTATTTGATCTGTAAACTCTGGTAATGCTATGTAACTCTATTCCGGCGATAGATCAGGTTAGGGGTGTTATAGGTATATTGTAATAGTCATTGAGGATATTATTCATCTAATTTTTTTAATATATATATATATATAAATAATTAATAACATTTAGCTTGTTTAACCTAAAATAAAAGTAATCTTAATGCGTGAGAAATCACAAATTTAAAATATAAATATTTATTTAAAAATAACATATAATAAATAATAAAATGTATTGTTTGAAATTAATTAATAATAACACATGAAATATATACATTACTTAAATAAAAAATAGATTAAGTTGTTTATTATGGTATTGTCATCAATCTTAAATCGATGTTGAGTTATCTTGTGACACTAACTCAATCAAATACATTATTAATATATACAACTGATGGAGGTGATAAAGTATACATGATAAAACTAAAATAAATAAAAATATTAAAATAAAATTTTAGTTGAGTGGTAAATTAAAAGTTTTGCAAATGCGATAGTGTGGGTTCAAATCCCGCTATATGCATATTTTTATTGATTTTTAAGTGAAAATGCTAAAATATCCTTGAATATATTACTTATTTTAATTATGGAATGACATTCTTGTAACTTCATAATCGAGTTGCTGATTCGATTGAGGGTAACACTAACTCAGTCAACATTTTTATTAATAATATAAATATAGAATTAGTGAAGATAATAACTTGTGCATATTAAAAAATAAATAAAAAATATTAAAATAATGTTTGAGTTGAGTGATAAATTTAATATTTTATTAATCTAATAAACATGGCTTAAATCTCACCATATGCATATTTTTCTTAATTTTTATTAAAATAAAAAAACTAAAACACCGTTGAATAATATGAGTCATTTTAATTACGAAAAACATTTCCATAATTTTTTAATCAAATATTTTTTAGTTTTTGTTAAAATAAAAAAATTAAAATAACCTTAAATAATATGATTCGTTATAATTACGAAATAATATTTCATAATTTTTAGCTAAATTAATACCCGATTAACCATTGAAACCAGCCCTAATACCTTTTTAACTACTTAAAAATATTTACCAACTACAGTATCAACATCTAAAAGAAGGAAACCAGAAAATACAAAATGATATTACATTTCTATTTTTTATATAATATAAAATTAGGAAACTATTTTCCCCCTAAAATCCCACCCAAGCATCAGTTTATAATTAAAGCCTCCATGTGTTTCTTTTAAAAAATTATGATTTCAATTATCAAGTAGGAAATAATATAAATACAAAAATAACCTACCACGAAATCGAACCGAATTTAACTGTTGATCCACGTCAATTCGAAACCCAACCAAATTTGCTCCTTTCCTTTCATTGTAAAATTTGCATTTTAAATATTTTTTTTATCATATCGCTCTGAAATTTTTTGATTAGTGTGCGAAGAGAATGCTACTTACTGTACTAGAAGCGTTACTTTCTCAATAAACCTGATTTTCTTTTTTCTATCATTTTCCCGAGAATTTTTCAAGCATCAACAAGAAAGAAATACCCAGAAAGTCTACTTATTCAGAAGGTTAGTTGCCCTTTTATTTCGTTTTTTTTTTTTTTTTTTTCATATTTTAGGTTTTGGACTATACTCAGATCAATTTATATTTAAAATTGCTTTTCATTTACTTTGAATTGTTATAATGTTTTATTTGCGAATTTGGGTATTTGGATCATTGGGTCAAGGTGCCTCTTTTATTGCTTTTTTTGTGATAGATTGCAAGGGATTTTGATGAATGAGAAAAGAGACATCCTTGACCATCAAATTCATGTTTTCTGGCGGAATTTATTGAGAACTTGGTGTCTGTTTGGTTGGTTAGAAAGTGTAGGAAAAGGAAAGAGAATGGCAGGTGTTTTCCAGCTTGGTGTTTCTGGAGCACTACTTCTTTGAACTGTTTTTAGCTGCCCTATGTAGATTTTAGTGTTCTTATGAATCTTATGATCTTTCTATTTGAATTCTACTGTGAGATTGGTCAATTTAGAATTTTGTCTGTTGGGTTTTATTAATTTATGCTGGATTTTTCATTATTTTTTAAGGTTAGAGAAACATTTGACAACTTGATGAAATCTTGCATTACTTTGATAAGTAGAGTCTTAGTTTCCTTATCTTACTACTGTATTTTTTTTCCAAATGTTTAATAGAAAAGTAATTGATTTTTCATTCAATTTAGGGTTACAAATTTCCGAATGATTTTATGGAGTTCATTTCTGTAAATAAATACTTTTATGTGTAGGCATGTTCAAGAACCAATTGCAAGAGTTGGCTCAAAGAAGTTGCTTTAATCTACCATCTTATTCGTGCATCCGGGAAGGCCCTGATCACGCTCCTCGGTTTAAAGCTACTGTAAACTTTAATGGAGAGACCTTTGAAAGCCCTATGTTTTGCTCTACTTTGAGACAAGCGGAACATGCTGCCGCAGAAATAGCTCTAAATACACTTGCCAACAGAGGCCCTTCCAGAGCATTGGCTGCAAGAGTTTTGGTAAGCATTCAACCAAACTTTTATCTACATTCCGGTTCTAGTTACTTGAACACGGTTTTCCAACAGAAATTTTCAATATCTAATCATTTTATTGTCACAATCTTTCCTAGTCATTGAACGCCACTATGATCATTGTCAAAGACAAAATGACAACTGTTAGTTCCTCACACTGGATGATGTTTTCTATCCATACCAGTATTCTTCTTGAATCGAACTCTTCAAATTGATTCATCTTTGACTGAGATTGATTGACCTTATCTACCAAACATACTCTCCTAAAGCTTTCTCAGGTTGATTGTGAATTTCGACTCAAGAACACTTTGTGTGCGTTGGCATTTTTATCTCTATTAGTAACTTATCATGTTTTTAACATCAAAAAATGACATCATATAGGGTTTTAATTAGAAGTCGAGGTAATCATCTGTTGTATCCTTGAACATAATGTCTTGGTAGTATCTATTGTTTTTAACCTCTTTTCGATCAAATATCGGCATGCTTGCACAGTATAGTCATCACATTTAAATTTTCCTTTTAATACGATGTTTTATGGGTTTGATATTTCTTTTCTGGCAACTCACTTAAAACTGTTGAGTGACCTGCGTGAAGATTATAGTTCTATATAAGCAATGGAGATGCTAGAAAAACTCTGGATGTCAAGTGTTTTCCTTCTCTCTTTGAGCTCAACTCTGCACCAACTTAATTTGAGTCCTTGTATTGCTGTTTGCTCCTTCAGCTTGCTCTAGTGAAGTAAAATAAAATTAAATAAAAAATATTTTGATTTTGTGTCTATTGTGCAGGATGAAACCGGTGTTTATAAGAACTTGCTTCAAGAGACTGCTCATAGAGCAGGCTTAAATCTTCCTGTCTACACCACTGTTCGATCTGGACCAGGCCATATTCCTAGTTTTTCATGCATGGTTGACCTTGCTGGGTTGAGCTTTACAGGGGATCCCGCTCGGACTAAGAAACAAGCTCAGAAGAATGCAGCAATGGCTGCATGGTCAGCCCTGAGAAAGTGTATGATTCCTGTCTTCCGTATTAAAGGTTCCACTTCATTTAGAATTAAACAAGTGCATTGTTTATTCCTTTCTAAGGGTGGGCCTTTTTCGGGTTTAGTATTGTTGTTCCGACTCTTCATTTTTCTCGAAGTCACCATGTCTGAGGCATACTGGGATATATGTATGTCATATTACACTCCATGAATATTCCAAGTACATGGTTTATTCCTATCTAAGGTTGGGTCTTTTTCAGGTTTAGTATTTTGATTCTCCGAGTCTTCATTTTTCTCGAAGTCACTGTGTTTGATGCATACCGGGATATATGTATGTCATATGACACTCCACAAATATTCCAAATACATGGAAAAACTTAGAAAAAGTTAAACATATCTGTCTTATATACATACCTGTACCAGATACTGCACTATACCCTCGCATTTATTTAGATATGTGTTTCTTTATATTCATTTGCTACAAAAATATTTCAATAGAAGGTTAAATATTCTTTGAAAACTTTGGTACTCACTTTCTACCACTTGAAGTTTTTGCTAATCACTTAAATATTCCTTCAGATGTTCCTATATGCATGTTTTTCACTTAAATATTCTAATATAGTCTGGTGCCTGCAGTGTCTCAGGATGGTTCATCGTCGTCTTCATCACCTTCATTGGAGTTTAAAGGAAAACAAGAACAAGAGCAAGTTGTCATTGCTCGTTTCCTTTCATCGTTACGACCATCTGAAGTGAGACCGTCTATGCAAAACGATTATCAATATGAAAAGCACAGGTCAGTCCCTGTATGTCGAGACCTAACCCCACCAAATCAAAGCTTATATTCTGCGCACGGTGAAAGTTGGCCTTACCCTAGCTTTCCCCTTGAAATGACCATGCCCATATACCAAATATGGCAGCAAGAACAACTATTGCAGTTGCAAAGCCATCTGTTTTCGTTTCCAGTTTCTCCTGTTCCTCCACCTGCTCCTCAGTTTCTTCCTATTTTAGACCTGGATCGTCATCTTCAAGTTAGAGGCCAAGAACCAAGATTTATGTCTCCGAGGATTGCCATTTCTACAACACACCCTTCTCTTTACATCTCTAATCATTCAGCTTCTCAACCAACCATGGGTAAATCTACAGTGACCATTCAAGAGATACATGAAGAGATAAAAGAAGAATCACCCAAAAGCCCTCCTCCACACATAGTTAACGATCGGCTTGTTCCAGGTCAAACTAATGCTGAAACAGGTATAGGTGAATCAAAACAGGAAGACCACAAACAGAAGAACACCGAGTTGGAAAGCAAAAGTGATACTGGTCATAGGAAATCGGATGCTGGTTCTCGGCCTGTCAACAACCGATTAAAAAATCCACATGCCTTTGAGTCTTCTCATCTTCGATCACAGTATCCTCCGAGGACAAGTTATTATGGAAATTCTAGACCAGCACCATCCTATGCAGCGGCTCCTCCGACGATCCGAACTGTAAGCCTGATTTCTTCCATGAGACCGAACATGCAAGAGCCAACAACTCAGGTTCCTGTCCTGCCAAGAATGAGAATTGGAGCTCCACCATTTTCAACCAGGCCGAGCTTCGAGAGAACGAACCTTGGCAGTATGCATCACAGCTCCATTGCACCACCTGTAAGAATACGGTCCGTTGTACCGGTCTGTTCAGCTCCACCATCAAGAAAAACACCAAATTTCAACAAGGAGAGACTATTGCCCAACAAAGAGAAGAAAGATACAGTAGCTGAGGATCTATCAACAGCAGCTTCAGAATTTAGTAAGCTTAGCATGTAGACGGGGAATACACTGCTTTTGACTTTTAAATTAATTATAATAATATTAATTGTATTGGCAATCGTGATAAATGTAATAAGACGTTAATTTAAATCCGGAATATAGCAATGCATAGATAAATACCTGTATAAAACTGGAATTCGTATTTTAAAAATTTATGCTTTCACTTGCTTAGGTTCCTTGTTTTGCTATTAAAAATACTATAAAAATATTAAAATCTTTTAAATAGATAACATCTCAGCCTTTCTTTACCTGTGTATATGAGATTTGCATAAGTAGTTGGGTTGCTCAGTTATTTAGTAAACTAATCGAGTTGGAATTTTGGGGCCTGATTTTAAACTCAGCTGACTTCCATTTAACTTGTATGGAAGATGGCTTTTGGAGGTCAATACGCACAGTGCACAACAATTAGGCTTTGAAGGTTAAGAGGTTGGGAAATAGAGAAATAAAGCTCGTGCGTGCGTGAGAGGCTTTGGAGGCAAAGTTGAGATAATGGAAGTTCGAGATGATGGAATAAGATTTCGATTAAAATGAGGGAAGCATGAGCTAACTTCTATTTAACTTGTATGGAAGATGGCTTTTGGAGGTGCTGACTCCAATATGCACAATACATTCAATGTACAATAATTAGGCTTTACACGTGAATGTTAAGAGGTTGAGAAATAGAGCAATAAAACTCGTGCATGCATGCGAGGCTTTTGAGGTAAAGTTGAGATAGTGGAAGCCCGAGATATGGAATAAGGCACCTATTGAAATGAGAGAAACTTTTGGTTGAGAATTGAGATAATGAAACAAGGCAAAGATGAGAAAAACTAAAAATTTTATATATACAGCTTCATAGCAATTCTAGTAGAGTGAGTCTTTCCTTGAGCATTGTTATATTGTTCTAACTATTATCTCTTAAATATTCAATAATATCTCCAACTAATCTATTTTGCAAATTCTTTACTCAAACTCGTATATATGGATAAAAAAGCCAAAAATCTCAACTGATGCATCGCAAACTGAAAAAGAAAAAAAAAAGGTTAATTTTTTTTAAATGACTCTGCTGCAAAGCATTGACATTATTACCAAAGTGCCCTTATGAACAATACGTCAATATAAGCGCTGACTTAAAAACCCTAAACCCACTCCATCGCTGTCTCTCTTCGTTTCTCCATTCTCAGCAACTCAGCAGACCGAAACAGAACTTAGGTAAAAGGAAATTAGGGTTTCTTTTTCCTTTAACGACTTTGCATTTTTCCTCTCTTCATTAGCATGTTTCTTTGATTTTTGCTTTTGCTAGGTTTTCGTGGGTGCTAAGTTGGATTCTTGGTTTTGTTTACTGTAACTTTAACTTTAACTTAAACGCTAATGGCCTCCTGTGAAAAACGCACAATTGGTTGTCTTTTAGCCTTCTTATTTATGCTATGAATTGAAGATGTAATTTTATGAACTGGGGATTTAAAAATAAGTGGCTATATATGTGTATATATAATGGATTCATTTTAAAAACTCCTAAATGTTGAATTTTAACTGTTTTTTTTATGGTTATGAATTGAAGAGGTAATTTTATGAATGGGGTATTAGGAAAGGAGTGGCTTTTCTTCATGTTCGGGCCTTTATTATTATGATTATTTGGTTTGAAGTTTGATTATGTCGTTGATAGTAATTTTATGGTGATAGTGTTTTAGGTCTGTTTTTCTTGAGGGTTGAGACATGCTTGTGTTGTTCGAGACTCCGGCAGGCTTTGCCCTTTTCAAAGTCTTAGATGAAGGGAAGCTGAATAAAGTTGAGGTAATTTTCTCATTCATATCCTGTAAGAATTAATAGGAAGTTGCATTTTTAATCTAGTTATTAACTTTGGAAAAAAGTGCATTGATTGAATGAAATCAATCGCTTTATGTTTTAGTTTGTAGGATTTAAATGTTCGAAGTCTTGATTTTGAAGTTTGTGTTTTTGTTGTTGTAGGACTTGTCAAAGGAATTCTTGGCTCCTGACTCTGCCAGAAAGGTTATCACCCTCTCGGATTTTGATTGCATTTGTTGTCCGTCATTTAGTATCATGCCTTTTGGGTCTACGTTTGACTCTGGAGCTGATCCATTTTCATTTATAATATAATTAGGTTGTGTCATTGAAAGCCTTTTCCAAGTTTGAAAACACTGCAGAAGCTTTGGAAGCTGCAACCAAACTACTTGAAAGTGCACCCAGTAAAGGCCTGCGCAAGTTTTTGCGTGCGCATTGTGATGGTGAAACACTTGGAGTGGCTGATTCAAAGCTTGGAAATGCAATTAAGGAAAAACTGGTCTGTTAATACTCATCATATTGCAGATTCTATAGTGATGTTATTCTGTTCCAGAAATCTTATTTAAGTAGAAGTAATTACTTTTTTGCAGAAAATTGATTGTGTTCACAATAATGCTGTTATGGAGTTGCTGAGAGGTGTGAGAACTCAGTTGACAGAACTCATATCTGGTCTAGGTGCTCAAGATTTAGCTCCGATGAGTTTGGGTCTTTCACATAGCCTTTCTAGATACAAGCTAAAGTTCAGTGCTGATAAGGTACTTATAAATTATAACAATTTCTTTTGAACTTGATTGAGCATTATCTCGTTTGAATGAGGAGGGTTTTGCAGGGAAAATGTCTGATTGCAGGAATATATAAATAAGTGGGTTTAAGATTTTGGTAACTTTAGTAAGGTGAATTGTTAGTTTTCAGTGTAAGCATTAGATTTTTGTAGTTGTTCGATTTGACAACAATGATCCTGTTGACCACAGGTAAAAGCAATAAATATTGTAAAATTAGTTGCACATATTAAAGCTAATCCTTTGGTTTGTAATAAATATGGTGTTAAGAGTAAGATGCTGATTGTGAATGCTCTTTAAAAAATGAATTGCTCTTCATATTTGTAGTTTCATTTGCACAAAGCTCGGTCACTGAAACTTGGGTGTATGTGTCTTTGGGTATGTTCAAAATTTTCCACAATTTTCATGTATGTGGAGGGTCTTTGGAGGGTCATATGCCCATTGTCACATCCAAGTATGTGTCAGGCACTCGTACTTCATGAAATTGAAGAGTCAGTAAGATAGGAAAAAAGTGCTTACTTGGGGTTGAATTTATCTAGGAGAAGCGTTGATGTGCGTAGATGCTGTGCTTATATAAGGTGGATCTTGTATGCTATTGAATAATTGTCCTGTTTTAAAGAAATTCCTGGATGTTAAGTCACATGATTTCTAGAGCTTTGGTGATGGTATAATATAACTGTATTTGTTGTAGGTTGATACAATGATTGTTCAAGCCATTGGTTTGCTTGATGACCTTGATAAAGAGCTCAACACATATGCAATGAGGGTTCGTGAATGGTATGGTTGGCATTTTCCAGAGCTTACTAAGATCATACAAGACAATATTATGTATGCCAAGGCAGTAAAACTAATGGGTGACCGTGCTAATGCTGCTAAGCTCGACTTCTCAGAGGTATGAATTCCGATTCACTAATCAGAAAACTAATACCCCAACTTGTGTATCAAGTGTTCTATTATGGTAGTACAAAGCTTATCAGTTTGCCAACTATCAATTTCTTAACTCATGGGTTTTGACATAAAGTGCTTGAAGGAATGTTTTCCTTATTTTCAAAGAGTTTGTTTGCTTAAATTTTCACAGGTATTACCAGAAGAGGTTGAGACAGAATTAAAGGAGGCAGCAGTCATATCCATGGGGACTGAAATTAGTGACCTTGATCTGACGAATATCAAAGATTTATGTGATCAGGTTCTCAATCTTTCTGAATACCGAGCTCAGCTATATGATTATTTAAAGAGCAGGATGAACACTGTTGCACCAAACTTGACTGCTCTTGTCGGTGAGCTTGTTGGTGCTCGTCTCATTGCTCATGGTGGCAGCTTAATAAATCTTGCCAAACAGCCTGGTAGTACTGTTCAGATTCTAGGTGCGGAGAAGGCTCTCTTCAGAGCTCTCAAGACAAAGCATTCGACTCCCAAATACGGACTCATCTACCATGCATCCTTGGTTGGTCAGGCAGCTCCAAAACACAAGGGGAAGATTTCCAGGTCACTTGCTGCAAAGGCTGCATTGGCAATTCGTTGTGATGCTCTTGGAGATGACCAAGATAACTCTATGGGACTTGAGAACCGAGCCAAGGTAAATTACATACTTGCTTTGGTGACTTTTTTTTCTTTCTCCCTGCACCTGCACACTCTTCCTGAAAAAAAAATAGCGGAATGTAAGGTATTCTTTGCATATTATATTTTTGTAGCTTGAAGCAAGATTAAGGGCTCTTGAAGGCAAAGAACTGGGACGTTCTGCTGGGTCGGCTAAAGGCAAGCCTAAGATAGAAGTCTATGACAAGGATCGGAAGAAGGGAGCTGGGTTGATAACTCCTGCTAAGGTCCGTGTAACTGATTTATCATTTCTTTTTTTGGTTGTGTTTTTTTCTCCTCCCCTAGGTGGTTAATGACACTTTTCTCGTGTACAGACATACAATCCTGCAGCAGATTCTGTTCTCAGTCAAATAACAAACACCGCCGCACTTAATGAACAAGACACAGTCCCAAAGAAGAAGAAGAAGGTTGAGGCCGAACCTCCACAGATAGAGAAAGCAGCTGAGGTACCCGCAATTGAAGCTAAGAAAGAGAAGAAGAAAAAGAAGAAAGCTGATAAGGAAGCAGGTTTGCCAACTAATGAAAATGAACCTGAAAGCGAAGAACCTACGGAGAAGGAAAAGAAGAAACATCAGACCAAGGATGTAGAGAATGCTGAAGTAGGAGAGAAGAAAAAGAAAAAGAGAAAGCACGAAGAACAAGAAGATAAAGAATCTGAAGTGCAGACCAAGAAAGAGAAAAAGAAGAAGAAGAAGAAGACTGAAGATTGAGAAAAATCGAAGGCCTTACGTGGTGATTGACTGCCAGACAAATTTTGGGTAAGAAAATAGAATAGAACTTATTGTAAAATGTGGTATTTTGTTGAGTTAATCATCTGGTAGTGTGTGTTCTTTAAACCCAATTATGATGTATTTTCAACTTCCTTAAGGATGCAATTGCAGGGGAATATCAAAACAATTTTTTGTTATCCTTTTAATTTGAGTTTAATATCTTCTTGCAATGATATGGAAATGGTAACCAAGAGCCTCCATTGGTTACTCTTGAAGGAAAGAGATGTTTAGCTTACCACTTTTTTTTTCTTGTGTACTGTAAAAGACACTTATGATGTTTGGAGTACAAATTTCAGTATGTTCAATTCCTTTCAAGGTCCTTGGGCAGAATGTGTTGTTTAGACAAACACTGCATGCTGCATATTTCATTGCTGATAAACAAGGTGTCAGGTTTTTGACAGCCGCTGGAAATAGTAAGCACATCTGCTGCAAAAAAAAATCAGCTAAAATATGGGGAATATGTCTACTCATTGAGTTTAAAAAAATGAAGTTAAGGGTAAGTAATTGAATAATTGGAGGTGAAGAAAATCTTTACATACCCAAGCCACTGACTCTTATTTTCTTATTTAATGAGTTGAGTTGAATATGAAAGGTACTCTGAACAAAAAATATCCATACTTGAAATAATTTAAATGCGAAAATCTTAAATAAAAAATTGACGACAAATAATTTATATAAAAATTAATTTAAATTTAAAATAATTTGATCCAAATTAATCAAATATAAAATCAACTCAATCCACTTAAATTACAGTTCTAGTCCTTAATGACTTTTTCTAATAGAAATAAAAATTTAATATCGATATAAAGTTTAGGACTTGCCTTAAAAGAATAAGTCTAGTTCATAGTTACTGCTTAAAATAAATTTTCTTTTTTGAAGAAATTTATTGCCACTTTCACAGTAATTGAAATAATATCTTAGGTTATATAATATGTTACATTCATTGCACGGACAAAGACAAATACCTAAGAAAAAAATACTTAAAATAAAATAACAGTTTTCTCAAAAAGGAGTGTAGTTTTTAATTGAGGGTGTTAATGATAAATTGAAAATTATTTAGTTTTTATATTATTTTAGAGAGTTTTAAATAAAAATAAATATATTGAATATATCATTTTAAAAAAATAATTTATTTTAATTTTTTATTTCAATGGTTTCTGAAATAATATATATATTTTAAAATAGTTTGCCTACTTTTTTTTAAATATGTTATATAAAAATAAAACAATTTATTGATTAAGTGTTTTTTTTTCCAAATATTTTATATAAATCGTCTCACTTGACTCATAATATTAAAGGAGACATTTTTATTTATAACTTGATAGCAATGGTAAGGGTATTGACAAAAGTCCACAACAACAAAGAACAAAGAAAGAGTCCAAAGTCCTTTTACCATATAGAAAACACTTGTAAGCAGAAATGGGAAATCTCTGTCTTCTCTCTTTCAGATTCAACCAAAAGTAAGTGAAGTATCAATTTTATTATGCTTTCTCTCTTACAAAATATTGAAGTTGAACTGGACTAAAACACTTCCAAGCTCGTTTTTAATGTCTTTTTTTTTTTTTTTAATCTAAGCTCTTTCTCTCTCTAAAAACTTTCTTTCTTTTTTTTTCTACTTTTGGATCATTTCTGATGTTGACTTCTGCAAATTCCTTCTTTAGTACATCCCAAATTTCTTTTTTTCTTTTTTTTTTTCCCAAAAGCTAAATTCTTGCTTAACTTAGAGTTCGGATTACTAGTTAAAGTTGGGTTTTTGTTGATTTCATGTAATAGTCAACTTTTTTATTTTATTTTATTTTTGCAGATTTAACAGCTTGATCATGCTTGTTAAAGTTGCTTGATTTGTTGAAAACTGATTATTTGTTGATTTAGAGCAAAACCCAGATTCGAACATGTTGGGAAATGAGGTTTAGATTTAAGAAATGGGGTGTGTGTTGGGAAGAGAGGTATCTTCAGGGATTGTCTCAGAGTCTAGGGAAAGTAAAAATGCTAGCTTTGAATCAGACAAGAAAGTAGAAAATGTCACAGTTCCAAAGGTTGATGCTAGTGTTGTAGAGGTTGAAAATGAGGGTACCCAAAAGGAGGAAAAAGCTAATGGGGAAAGGAAACAAAGGGGGGAAAGGAGAAGGGCAAAGCCAAACCCCAGGTCGAGTAACCTACCGAAACATTCGCTTGGAGAGCAGGTGGCAGCCGGATGGCCTGCGTGGCTGTCCGATGCCTGTGGCGAGGCGCTTAATGGTTGGATTCCACGAAGGGCCGACACATTTGAGAAGATTGATAAGGTTGGTTGCTTTGTTCTTGTTCAATATTTCTGCTTTTCATGTTTATCATTATTGAATGATAATGCCAGAATTGTAGTTTGTTTTGAAATTATAGTGGATATAATTGGTTGTTTCTCCCATTGTAGTTCCATTCTTTGTTTAATTTTGGCTTAGGATGCAGCTTGGTTTTCAGTGTTGTTCTTCATTTATTGATATTTTTCGAAGTTAGTGCATTTGAATCAGATACTTACATTTCCCTACTGATGGTAGATTGGTTCAGGAACATATAGCAATGTGTACAAAGCTAAAGATATGGTAACAGCTAAAATCGTTGCTCTAAAGAAGGTTCGGTTTGATAATCTTGAACCTGAGAGTGTGAAATTCATGGCTAGAGAGATCCTCATATTGCGGAGATTGGATCATCCCAATGTTGTCAAATTAGAAGGTTTAGTTACTTCAAGGATGTCTTGTAGTTTGTATTTGGTGTTTCAGTACATGGAGCATGATTTGGCGGGGCTTGCAGCAAGCCCTATAGTGAAGTTTACAGAGCCTCAGGTTAGCTTCAACTTGTTTCATGATTTAAAATTGTAGTAAAATCTGTGGTTTAAAAGGTATGTCACATTGTAGGTCAAATGTTACATGCATCAACTACTCTCTGGCCTTGAGCATTGTCAGAACCGTGGGGTGCTTCACCGTGATATTAAGGGGTCAAATCTTCTTATTGATGATGGAGGAGTACTTAAGATTGCTGATTTTGGACTGGCTACGTTCTTTGATCCAAATCGCAAGCATCCCATGACTAGTCGAGTGGTTACTTTGTGGTATCGGGCCCCCGAGCTTCTTCTTGGGGCTACGGATTATGGTGTTGGTGTGGACCTTTGGAGTGCAGGATGCATTTTAGCTGAGCTCTTGGCTGGGAAGCCCATTATGCCTGGTCGAACGGAGGTAGGTTTTTGTTTTGTTTGCTGTTTATTTGGTTTATCATATTGCTATGTTCCATGGTTACTGCATAGAGACTGGAGCTGACATCTTGCAACCAATAAATTACAACATCATATATCGAAATGCATTTATATTCGATCTTTGCCGGTCACTGCATGGTGAAGATTTGAATAATGTATGTTCTACGTAGATTTACTAGCACTTCATTGCTACTAACTATAGTTCTTTTCTTGAAAAATTAGGTAGAGCAACTACATAAAATTTACAAGTTATGTGGTTCACCGTCAGATGAATACTGGAAAAAGTCGAAGTTGCCAAATGCAACCTTATTTAAGCCTCGGGAGCCATATAAAAGACGCATAAAAGAGACATTCAAAGATTTTCCACCATCATCACTGCCCCTTATCGACACTCTACTTGCAATTGATCCAGCGGAACGTCTAACTGCGACTGCTGCATTAAGAAGTGAAGTAAGTTCCTTGATTTTGACGAACAGTCTCGATTCTTGGCATTTTTTGATTTTTATATATAAAGATCAATTTGAAGATACCATTCTGAAAAGTGTCTTTCCAACATTTTATTCTTCTTCTGCAGTTCTTCACGACTGAGCCTTATGCTTGTGAACCTTCTAGCCTACCAAAATATCCCCCCAGTAAAGAGATGGATGCAAAACGGCGAGATGATGAAGCACGGAGGTTAATTCTTTTACCTTTTTTCTCTATTGACTATAGTCATCGGCTCTTTTACAAAACTGTGCTAACTGATTGAGGTTGGAAATTGTTTCAATTTGATGGATTTCCATGACCGAAAATGATAGTTTGTTCAGTTTTACTGTATGCATATATATAAGAACTATACAGACCCTCAAACATATATGCCATTTACGGAAATACATCCTTGTTCTGAATATATATATGTGTGTGTGCGCGCGCGTGTATATATAGAGAGAGGAGCAGTTAATAAACTAATGTTGTTTGCATGCATAGGTATACAGATTCAGGGTTTTCTGGATCTTATTTACTTTGTTCCGAAATGTGGATGATTCTTCCCTATAGTTAGATGATAAAGGTTGTTATGATCCAAAGAACTTTGATTTTTACTGGTCAGATAGATGCTCTACTATAAAAAAGAATGTTCTATGATTTTGAATCATTCTATTCTTCAGTCTATGTTTGACATTGGTTCCATTTTGAGTTTAACTATGCCATGACATTGTGGTAATTAGTATTCTAGCTATAGTTATTTACTTCGAAAGTTTCAATCTAAGCTATTTTGCTATAATTATTGTATATTTGAAAGCATCGACATCCATGTATCTCTTTATATTTCAACTATGATTAAAGAAAATATGTATGAACCCTTTCTTTTTCTGGTCTAATGTGCAGACTCAAAGCAGCTAGTAAAGCCCCAGGTGACGGTGCAAGGAAAACTCGAACACGTGATCGTGCAAGGGCAGTGCCTGCCCCAGAAGCCAATGCCGAGCTTCAGTCTAATCTTGATGTAAGTGCGACCATTTGCTTTTGTCATCAACCATTATCTTCTATTGTTAGAATTTGTTCCCTGCTTCCCCTAAGTAATTGAGCATAGAATTTCGAAACCGGAGCTTGTTTGTTTCAGCTTTCAAGTTGTTACATCGGTAACAAGAAGTTAGGCACGCGCATAAGTACTTGTTCGAAGATAAGGTGTTCTAAATCTCATCTTAACTTTCCTTGTTAGATATATTGTCCCATTTTGGTTGTGATCAAGTTTCCGGCCACCTACTGAATATATTTGAGAGTGCAGCTTTTGCTAGGCCGTATTTAACATCTAATTTAAGAGTCTATACAAATATTAAGGCATATTAGTCTTGCTGCGACCTTTCATTTTTCTTGAAATATCCGTGTCTGTTATATATTCCAGACACGAGTATGGAGAGATGACTCTCCAAGAACTCTTCAAATACATAGAAGTTTTTTAAAAAAAGATTGCACATGTTTGAACAATTCCGTTACTTTTAACTAATTTCGGTTATATATTGAACATTTCCATTATATATTCAACACTCACTCCAAAGTGCAGTCAAATACACTGACATCAATTACATGTTTGAACATTTCCGTTACTTTTAACTAATTTCGGTTTTTCAATGTAAGCAGAGAAGGCGGTTAATAACCCATGCAAACGCAAAGAGCAAAAGCGAAAAGTTCCCCCCACCACACCAAGATGGAGCACTTGGCTTTCCTTTAGGAGCATCACAACACATTGATCCTTCATGTGTTCCTCCTGATGTCCCCTTCAGCACTACATTCACATATTCGAAAGAACCAATTCAAACTTGGTCAGGTCCGCTGGTCGAGTCTGCCAGTAATGGTGCTCTGAGGCGAAAGAAGCATGTTGCAGTCGATTTGAACGAACCATCTAAACCTCCAAAAGGATCCCAAAAATGAATGAAGTGGCGATACCGGGTTAAAGGCAAGAAGAGCACACTTTAAACTCTCAGATTTACGAAAACCGGTCGATATTGCATTCAGTGACAGTGTCCAGAGTTCTTACTGCTATAGAAGCATGTATTCAAGGGTTTGAAATCAATTTATTTATTTTTCTATATTTTCCTATGTTCTTTTACCTTTTTTATTCTTTTTACAATCCTAAGTGGCTGACTTCGAGGATAAGTTTTCCATTGTTATGCATATTTTTATTTCTTCAGTTCTTACAGTGTTGTGTTCTAAACTGTACACTATTTAGATTAATGGAGACTAGAGAACATCATAGGAAAAAAAACTAATAAATGCTTCAAAATTCACTTTTTGTTGAGATTTTTTTTAAGACAGCACCTTTCATGTTACAAAAACTGTTTCAACCTGATCGAATATAAATCTTTGTGATTTTCTTTAATCTTATCAGAACAAATAATAATTGAATTAAATTAAATAAAAATTTTGAACTAAATAGAAAATACTACCCACAAGTGATTGGCTTGTTCTAATAAAGTGGACAATGATGTTACATCCATTTTTATTAGTACTGGGCATGCATGGTACATGTTTATATAATTTATATAAATAAATATCATAGGTTATGCTAATCATATTAATAGTGGATCACCTAAGAGGCTAATCACCATTACCCCAATTCTCTATTAATATTTACAATAATAATAATAGCAACCTTTAGCTGACGGCAGTGTTGGGACTCGAGATTATAGATTAGGTAGTTGGAATAAAATTGAAAAGTTGATTAATATGTAAATTTGTCACTAAATTTTAGGTATTTTCATTGATATTTGTTATTCACCTTATGAACAAAAAGTAAATTCACCATTATACTTAGAACGTTATCTTGAATTTTGTCCCTTTATTTAGGTCAGATTGAATTTTGCCATTAAAATTAGTTTTGGTTGAATTTTACTATTTATTTTAATTTCACATTATTCGAAGATAAAATTTAATAAAAATGTTTTTATTTTATTTTAATATTTAACAATAATAAGCTAATTAATATAATATTAGAAGTAATAAAAATGGTTATTTAAAAAAACTAATGTTATTGAATTCTGATTATTTTTTATATGTAATTTTTATTTTTTAAATATTTATTTCATTAAATAGAATTTCTATGTTAATGATGTTCACAGAATTAACTAAAAATTTGACTAAGACAAGTGCACTTATCAATTAATAGTATAGCTACTGTAAGCAAAGATATCATTCCCATGAAGACTACACGTACTAGTAATTACTGTCTTTTTATTATTTAACCGAATAATTCAAGTGATTGATTAAAAACTAAAATTAACTAAATTAATTAACTAACGAACACAACAAAGAATAAATTAGGGAAATAATCGATTAACAACCAATAAGCGAAACAATAGCTAGGAAATGATTCACATAGATTTCATTTGTCACTATCAATCCAATTATGCAATTTCTCTACTTAGTATCTTGATCCATAGAAATCCCTAAATTATGCAAATATCTCTTTCGAGCATAAGAACAACTGACTCTAGGTTGATTAATTGAAATTTCTCTCTAATTAAAACCCCTATTATCGCATTAACTCGTGATATGGATTCCCTTATTAGATTTGACTCTAATCCGGTAGATTTATCTCGTTCTATTTCTAGGATTGCATGCAATTCCACTCAATTACGCAAGATCTACTCTTAGGGTTTATTCAACTTCCGATTTAAGCACATCAAATATAGATCAATAATTTAGAAATATCAAACCAATAATTAAGAACACATAGTTAAGAACAAGAAACTAAGTATTTATTACGTAAAATAAAAATCAAACAACAAAATCTATTATAGGGTTCATCTCCCTAGGTATTTAGAAAATTAGTTTATGCTTGAAAATAAAAACATCCAAAATACAGTATAACCGAAGGAAATAAAGAAACTCATGATAACCTTATAAGAAATCAACTGGAAATCTTCAATCTTGGCGGAAATTGATCTGCTACAAATCAATGTGGCAAATTGGGTTTTTCCAACACACTTAAAGGAGCTTTTTCTCCAGCAAAATAGAGTTTTTAGCTTAGTTTTTCGTTATTTTCGTATTTTTATATTTTTCAGGTAATAAGTGAAAATCTCTCTTTTTTTGTTTTTTTGTTTTACTCAAATTGGCCGATAGTGTGCCATTGGAAGGTCTAACATGTGTTTGAGTGATGTAGGGACGTGTCGGTAGTAAAAAACGAGCGAGAACGACATCTAAGGCAAGGGTATTGCAATATCCAACCTCTAGAATCGCGATACCTCCGACAGTATAGAAGACCAATGAGACCCTTCAGTGGTATCGCAACATCCTCATTAGATATCGAGATATCCACCTCTCAAGGAAGACCCCCAATTTAATACTGCCTAAGAAATCGCGATATCCTCTTCTGGGTATCGCGATATCACCTTCTTCAGAGGGACAAACTTGGACAAAAAGGGCAACCTTTGTCTACCCAACCCACCAATCATACAAGGCTCGTGTAGGGCCAATTTTGGCATAAAAAAGTCATCAGAACACCCTTCAAAACAACAAAAAATTGCTGAGGAGGAGAAAGACACATTTAGCTTAATTTTGGGTTTAGTTTTCTCTAGTTTTTTTTAGTTTTTCTCTGCACCTTTCTGGGGTTTTTACTTTTCTCTTCTTCTACCTTATATTAGAGTTTATTTTTTTGTATTTACTTATTATTCTTAATTATCTTTATGTTAGTTAAGTTAGTTAACACTGTAGCTAAGGTTTATTTACATTTTCAATCCTTGTACCTTACTTTCAAGACTATTTAAGCTTTAGTTTAATATACTTCAGTTTAATTTACTCCCAATCTATTAAAGCTTATTCCTTTTATGCTTCTTGCTTTAGATTTCTTTGTTAAATGCTTTTTGTTTCATGTTATTTAAGTTTTCTTACATAAAAATCTCAACTTTCATATTTTTCTTAAGCTTTACTTTCATGGCTGATTTGTTTTCTATTCTTATGTTTATTTTCTTGACTTTGAGCATGTATAGTTAAATCCTTAAGGAGGTTAATTGATGGAGACATGGATAAACTAAAATATTTGGATAAAGGACTAAATCGTAACAAATTTGACTAATTTGAATAGAACTAAGAACTTAGGTAGTGACGCCCCTGAAGTAATACTAAAACAAAGTGAGATTAGAAGGTAACCTTGTCGTGCACCCGTTCGTTAGCCCCGGATTAACCAGCGAGATCGAAAGATAAACCAGACCTGATCCGTCTAAGTCATTAAAATTGAGATCGGAAGATAAAATAAAGCCACTTGGTAATTTACACGATTTATGTCCCTAGTCTGAGATTTGGTGAACCACATCGAAGTCAACCAACCCCTATTAGTCATTTTCTAGATAGTCTCTCTAGCTTACATTTCTTACAATTTAGTCCCTAAAGTAGAATATTTAATTTTCTTGCAAACTTATCTTTTATGAATTGCCATAATATAAAATCGTATTAGTAGCCACTTAGCCTCTATTGTGTATGTTAGTTATTGCTCAATCACTTCTTCCTTTGGGTTCGATCCTTAGAATACTTTGGTGTTTCATTGTAACACTAGAAATATTACAACTGGCCTGTACGCTTGCAATAAAATCGGACTTTAAAAATTATTTCATAAATTAGTTGTTTTAATGTGCACGCACGTAGCCGGTCATAAATTTGCTTCAAAATCGGCTTCATTGGTATTTCTCGAGTTGTTTTCTTGAATATTCTATGACAACTCATTCTTATCTTCTTATTTTTGTTATATATACGTCTTAGAATGCTTAAAAAACTTAAAAATCACAATTTTTCAAAATTCAGTGTCAAAACCCGTGAATTTGACACGGTCTACCACACGCCCATGTGGCTCCTATAGCTTGCTACGATTTTTTGGTTTTAGCTCCTTTTGCTCCCAAGTGCTCTATTAAACATTAAAATATGAATTTAAAGGATTAGGAGCATAAAATTCACAATTAACAATGAATAATCACACAAAAACACATTAAGAATGAGACTAAAACATGTTAATTTTAACACTAATTAGTTAATTTATTATTTTTAATATTTATAAATTAAATTATCATTAATTATTAAAATAATATATTTGAAATAATTTTTCTTATTAAATTATTTTTCAAATCAAAATTAATATTGAGTATTAAAATTTAATTAAAAAAATTAAAGTTGGTGGAAAATTATAATGAAATTCAATGTCAAGTAATAAAATTGAATTTGGTGTTTGGCAAATATAAAATATAATGGTAAATTTACTCATATTTTCAAAATATAGTGGTAAATGTCAAAGAAAATAAAGTACAATGACAAATTTCAATATTCATTTATAAAATGTTAGTAAATTTGCACTTTACCCCTTATTTTTCTTTTAAAATAGCATTGTTTCAAATTCATATAAATAAATAAATAAGGATAAACTACAGAAATAGTCACTCAATTATAAAAATTTTCGTTTTAGGTTTGCAAAAAAAAGTTTGCAATTTAAGCACCCATGTTACATTGTTCGGCCATTTTGGTCACTTTTGTTAAAATCACAAACGACAAGCTGACGTGGCAGCTAAAAATATGTATAATAACAAATTTAGCCTAGTTTTCTTAAATCTTTTTTTTATATATATATTTTCTTGAAAATCTTTTTTTATTTTTGATTGAAATACTCTGACCCGATGAAGGTAGGATAGAGTACGACTAGCATGCCAATAGGTTATTTTGCTTGTGGTATGAGATTCATATGAGCTGTGACGATGATTTCTATATATCTTTTGTTCACTGAATATACTGAGGTCCTGCATTTGTTGCGGACTATCATGTTATATTACAGTGTTTCCTGGTGTGTTACAAGGGCAGATGTTAACCTACGGGTTAGACACTTAGTGCTGAGGTGCGTTATCGGTTGGATTGGCTCATATGAGCACCTGGTGTATTCTGGATGGTTAACTGTGTTCTCGTATTTGTATATCATTCATCGAGAAATGTTTTATTGATCGTTGAATGTTATTGAAATGTGAGAAATTGATTTGTTCTATTGTTGTGCATTGCTTACCTGTTGTGAGTTGTGATTGACAGAAACTCTGTTAGTAACCGTGTTATTTGAATTATTATTTTAATTTAGTAAGCTTTATCGTTTAATCGACGAACTTACTAAGCTTTATGTAAGTTTACTCGTGTCTTTGTCTTTCCTTTGTAGATTGCGTTTTGTGGAGATCAGGAGATCAGATCAACTCGAAGAATAACACTATCCGAGGATCTTTTTTGGTAGATTTTGTATACATTTTGGTTTATATGACATGTAATAGTTGTTAAAGTTGAATGTAGTTATGTATAATGGTTTGTGTGGTATTACTTGAATTGTCTATGCTTTAGTTGTATTTTATAGTTTTTGAAGCATGCATGTAAGGTATTAACCTAGGCACAAGTGTTATGGATATGTGAATCAAATGGTAAATTTGTTAACTTTTATGTGTGCTAAATATAGTCAAGTATGGAAGCATCGAAGTCAAGCCAAGGTAATGAGTTTTTAGTTAATTAAGATGTGAAGACTTTAATGACTTTGGATAGTATTTTTGTTTGATTGTTTTAGCATGATATGGTGGTTCTTGGATGTGTTTTGAGGCTTGTAATCATGTACTAGAAGATGGTTTAGGTAGCTATGCAATTGGACGAAAAATCAGCTTGTTTTAGGTCAATTTTGGGCACACGGCCTGGGGCACGAGCTGTCACACGGTCGTGTATCGCACAAGGGTAACCCACACGAGCGTGTGACTCTAACGTGTTATGGTGCAGGTCAATCCACATGGGCATAAAGAGTTACACGGCTTAGCAACACGGTCGTGTGACCCTGAGCCATACGGGCACAGAGTTACATGGTCATATGACCTTAACTCGAGCACAGTGAGTTACATAGTCTGAGCACACGAGCATGTGGAGTAGCCACACGGGTGTGTGGGATAGCCACACGGCTATGTCTGAGCTAAACGATTTGGACTTTGTCACACGGCTGTGTGACCCCTGTTTTGAAAATTACACTTTTGCCCCAAATCTTCTGTTTTGTCTCGAATTGGCCCCTGATTATTCCTAAACTATTTTAAAGGCCTTGTAGGCTCGATTTAAGGCCCATAAATGTAGGTTCTACCCTGATCTAAATTCTTTATGAAATTTCGTTAATTAATTAGGTAGCTTGATGCTATTTGTTATTGATTATTCTGAATCGTCCGTAATACTTCGTAACTCTAATCTGGTGATAAAAAAAGGTTATGGGAGTTACATTGTGAAAGTCGAGTTTCGGGGTTATTTTTCTTTGTATGGTCACGAGTGGAAGTCTATGTAGAGGTCTCAATGGAAAGTCGTTATGCAGTCATGGATCGGTAACGGGGGAGCTAGTTGACGGCCGTTATACGGGCATGAGCTTAAGCTTTTCAGATAAGTGAAAATATTGCCTTGGACGTCAGCACCGCCGTGGACATAGGAGGACTTTTAGACGGACAACGGCTATTGCGGTGCAGTAAAAGTGATGCTCCTTTCGAGGTGACAATGGTTGTTGTTATTAAACAACCCATTAATAACTACAATTGCTGCCGCGTCGACCCAAGTTTGACATCTATTGTGTCGGAACATCCGCTCTCCGCCTGAGAGCCCTATTGTGTCCACCTCGATGTCAACCTTTGGATAAGAATGAAATGTTGAAGATACCGACTGTTTGGAAATAGAGAAAAAAATTACGTTGATTACACTGACAAGCCCTTTGCTTTTCCCTATGATTATGACCCCAACCGTACGTATAGTATATATAAGGCATCATTTGCGGGTATCTAAAAAGCTTGAAGTCGTGATCACATAACGACCGTCAACTGGCCCCTAGTTATACTCAAACCTGTGACCGCATCACGGTCGCCGACTGGAACCTCTACTTAAACTTCGATCTGTGACCGTATCAAGCACTATCAACCCAAAACCTAACTTCTACAGGATGGGTTTATGAGGTAATGATTTTATCCCAACATGACATATGAAATGTACGTTTTCTGAGACACATTATCGTATCCCCGACCCTTCAATTCTACCCATAAACTTTTACAGTTTCACCTATAAAACACTAATAAAAATTTAAAAAACATAACCCTAACCTTATCAAAATTAAAAAAAAAAAGGTCGACGAAAGTTCGCTTTTACACTCCATCCAAAAATAACTTATTCTCCTAATTTAAGAAAATGACTTAAAAGACCAATTAAGAAAACCCGACATATTTACCTTATTTAATGAGACTTTATTCCAATAAGAACTTTTTGAAATTAAAAAAACAAATAAAAATACTAACATTTTCTTTTAAAAAAGTAAAAAGAAGATTAAGGAAAAAAATAATAAAAAGGAATCAGCATATGGAGTATGAAATGAGTTAACAAAAACTTTTATTTATTTATTTATTTTAAAAATATCTAATAAAAACTTATTTGGTAAGTTGTCTGTAATAAATAAATATCCAATACCCAAGTAACCAAAAAGAGAAAAGAATAGTGAATAAAAATAAATTAATTACCAAAACTTTCGCTAAATTTTAATATAAATTAATTAAAATAAATTTTAGAGCATCACTGCAAATGATCCAGTGGGTGGAAGGCTCAAAAATGTTAAACCTCCGCATGACTTGTGATAAACCTCTTTAAACAAAACCACCCATCAACCCTCTTTCTATTTTCTTTGAATTATTCAAACAACAAAGGCAGAAACTTTGATGAAACCCCAACATAATCTCATTTGAAGAGAGCAAAAAAAATAAAAAAAACCCAGAAAAGTTTTAGTTTCATAAAGGGTAAAGGTAGTGCAAAAATGGAAGAAAGTAACAGTAACAATAGCACAGTAAACAATGTGGCTAGAGCCATCGTTGCAGCCCTTGATTGGAACTCTACTCCTGATGCTCGCAAAGCTGCCGTTTCTTACCTTGAATCTGTATTCTCTTTCTCTCTCTATCCTTCTATTTTGTTTTGTTTTTGTTTTGTAAATTAATTAACTTTGGCTGTTAAGATTACCTCTTTAAAGTACATATCATTCGGTGAACTTTCCAACTTTGAATCAGAAAATGTCAAAATTCGTAACTTTGAACTTTTTGATTCAGTAGACTAGTTTTGAACTTTTATGAATTTGGAAATTTTCTGGAATTTTTTTAGGGAGACTGTTTAGTTGTTCAATTAAGCTAGAGGATCGTTATAATTTGCTTTACGAAATTGATAAGTCTGTCTTAGCTTTTCCATTTTGACGAGATTCGTCTGTTTCTTATATTATTTCCTTTATCTTTGTTTTTAGGGTTTAGGCTCTTTTCTGTTTGGTTTTCTTGGCATATTCTTGGTCTTTGCATGTAAATTAATCAACTTTGGTTGTAAAAAGTTCCTAATTGAAGTTTATGTCATTTGGTGAAAGTTTTGAACTTTGATTCAGTAGACTTGTTTTGAATTGGTGGAAAATTTGGAAATTTATGAACTCCTTTTTGAAGGTTGATTAGTGGTTCAATTGAGTTTAAGGTTTTAATCTAAAGTGTCATTGTAATTTGCTTTTATGAACCTTATAGCTCTCTCTTAGCTTTGCATTTTGACTAGAATGTGTCTGTTCCTCTCATTTCTTTTACTTTGCACTTTTAAAATGGGGTTTGTGGTTCTTTGCTGTTTATGATTGATAAATGTTCAATGTTTATATTTGATCGAACTTCGATTCCTTCGAATGAATTGAACTGTTTGACAATTGTTCCTTGTTTAGACATTTTGACGGTTTACTAGTAATATTATTAGGATTTAAGGACATCAGCAAGTAAGGATGAATAATTAGGTATTGTGCTGAAATTTTTAAGCACGATACAAAAAGCAATCGATTTTGTCAGGCTGTATGTTTTCTTGCATCTTTAAGATATAGTTTAATCAGTGAAGTTTTGTTAAGTAAAACTGAACTCGAAAAAACTGGTTGGGAGAGAAGCTGTATATATTCAGCTAAAGGCTTGCTGTGAAAAGAGCTTATGAAATGAAGCTTGGGAAGCCTGTCTGTGTCCTCTGTGAATTAGTGTCTTGCTTTTATATCATGACCATAAATACTTGCATATTTTAGTTTTATATCACTTTAGTGACTTATCTCTCTTGAATATTTACAGATTAAAGCAGGAGATATACGGGTTTTGGCAAACACATCATTCTTATTAGTTAAAAAGGATTGGTCTTCAGAAATACGATTACATGCATTTAAAATGCTACAGGTTAAGCTCATTCACCATTATTTCCTTTCCGTTCTTGCTGCATCCCCACTTTGATGAAACTGGTGCTGTCCATGACTTAATTTTAAAGATTCATTACTTGATTTCTATCATGTTAATTTTGATTAAATTGCGTGTCTTGAGTCGTGACTTTAAGATCCTTATAATCTTAATCTCTGTGCAGCACTTGGTTCGATTGCGGTGGGAGGAATTCAGTCCCTCAGAACGTAGGAACTTTTCAAACGTTGCTGTTGAGTTAATGTCTGAAATTGCAGATCCTTGTGAGGAATGGGCTTTGAAAAGTCAAACAGCTGCCCTAGTTGCTGAGGTTTTCAACACATTACCCTGGCAACCTAGCTTTTTTCTTATTTGCTATCTCGGATTATCATTTTTCAGTTATGTTTCATTTTTCATTTTCTTTTTTGGGGCTTTGTTTCAGGTAGTTAGAAGAGAAGGACTAAATCTTTGGCAAGAGCTGTTTCCGTCGCTAGATGCCCTATCCAGCAAGGGCCCTGTTCAAGTAAAGCTCTTTGTAATCTATACGTAGTCATGATCTTTTTCTATTTCTTGAATCATGCATTGAATGATTCCTTGGATATTTTTTCCCCATTTTAGGCTGAGTTGGTCTCAATGATGCTGAGATGGCTTCCTGAAGATATTACAGTCCACAATGAAGATTTGGAAGGTTTTTATCTCTCTTGATTTGAATTGTTTGCACCAACTGAATAATTTCATTCTCTCAGCACCCAATATCTCAAGATGCTGCTTCTATTCAAACCTTAGAAGTAGTACACTTCCTTTTCTTTCATAACTTTTTATTTTGAGGCAGTTATATGTATAATATGTTTTAAGCTTCGTTTGTTTTTGTACTGCTTTTTGCTTCTCTCTGAAATAAATTTATCATTCAGGTGATCGGCGTAGATTACTGTTACGTGGGCTTACTCAATCTTTGCCAGAAATTTTGCCACTACTATACACAGTATGCCTCTATCTTTTGTAGAACATACATTGCTTCCTAGAGCATTATTTACGATCCTTAACTCTTGGTACAGTTATTGGAAAGGCATTTCGGGGAAGCATTGAGTGAGGTGGGTAGACAACATCTTGACATAGCAAAACAGCACGCGGCTGCTGTAACAGCTACTTTAAATGCCATAAATGCCTATGCTGAATGGGCACCTTTGTCTGATCTTGCTAAATTCGGCATCATTCATGGGTATGATATTCTTCTTTCACTTCTCGAAAGATAACGTTTTAATCATTGGCGTGATCCCTTCCTTACACTCTCATCTCTGTATTTTGACAGGTGTGGTTTCCTACTTTCTTCTCCTGATTTTCGCCTTCATGCTTGTGAGTTTTTCAAACTTGTCTCTCCGAGGTATGCTTTATGGTTTACATGATTAAAGTACAGATTTTCTTTCCTAGAAGACTACTGCTTGACGTAGCAAATTCTCGATTCCGGCATGCAGAAAGAGACCTGCTGACGACTTTGCTTCTGAATTTGATTCTGCAATGAGTAGCATCTTTCAAATCTTGATGAATGTATCTCGGGAATTCTTGGTCAGATCTAACTCAGCAGGCGGGGCAATAGATGAAAGTGACTTCGAGTTTGCAGAATATGTTTGTGAAAGTATGGTATCTTTGGGTTCCTCAAACTTGCAATGTATTCTTGGAGACAGCACTAGGTCCTCTCTCTACTTACAGCAGGTAATGACTTCAAAAGATTGCAGCAAGTTTTTTAGAATTACTTTGATTTAAGTTGTATTTCTGCAAACAGGTTTCCTAGCAGGGGTGTATTTTAGTCATTTGTTGCTTCGACTTTTCATCTTTCTTGAAGTACATGAGTCTGATACATGTCCAGACATTGTTATGGGGATATGATACCCTATATGTGTCCAGCAATCAGACCTAGTCCAAGTAACATAATTTTAATCTATATGCAGGATTGTGAACCATTTTCATTTGCTAATTCTTTTAGCTACTTTAGTCTAGTGATGAGAAATAAAAACTTATGGCCTAATATTTTATCTTTTTTCAGATGCTTGGGTTCTTTCAACATTTTAAGCTAGCTCTTCATTATCAATCCCTGCAATTTTGGTTGGTATGTGAAAGTTTTTTTGTAAATTATTGCGATAATAAAGCATGAATAACAAATAACTAAGTTAAAATAAATGTTTTCTCTAGGCACTGATGCGGGATTTGATGTCAAAGCCGAAGCTTTCAGTGCATTCATCTGGAGAAGGGTCAGCTGCTAACAATGCAGACTCAAATTCAGCTCAGGTTGATAATGAAAAGAGAAAGATTTTTAGTTTTCTCAATGATAATATTTGTAGTACGATTCTGGATATATCATTCCAACGCATGCTTAAGAAAGAAAGGCTTATCACTGGAAAAGCCCTTTCTCTAGGGCCTTTGGAGTTGTGGAGTGATGACTTTGAAGGAAAGGGTGATTTCGGCCAGTATCGTTCTAGACTTGTATGCTCTACCATCTCAGATGCATTTATATTTTGATCTTTGATTTATCTTCCTTCGATTTGGAAATTCAAGCATAAACATACATTTTTTCTCATTGCAGTTCGAGTTAATCAAGTTTATTGCTTCAAACAAGCCCCTTGTGGCTGGTGCAAAAGTTTCTGAAAGAATTATTATGATCATTAAGAACCTCTTGAACTCTCCAATGCCTGCTGAGGTTTCATCTTGTTCCTTTCCATTATACCCAGTGTTCAGGTTTTCAGGCTTAGAAGCTTCATTGTTATTATCTTTACAAACTTCCAGGACTTAGCAGTGATGGAAAGCATGCAAGTAGCTCTGGAAAGTGTTGTTAGCTCTATTTTTGATGGTTCGAATGAGTTTGCGGGGGGTAGTTCAGAAGTTCACGTTGCTTTATGTGGAATATTTGAAGGTTTGCTAACAACTTGTCTGTATTCTGTTAGAGGGTCTATGTTTATGATACCCATACCTCAAAAAACTCTGTTTACCGTGAATTGAAGGTTTACTTCGGGAACTTCTTTCATTGAATTGGACTGAGCCTGCTCTTGTGGAAGTACTTGGGCACTATCTAGATGCAATGGGTCCCTTCCTGAAGTATTTCTCGGATGCAGTTGGTAGTGTCATCAATAAGCTATTTGAGCTCCTAAATTCACTTCCTTTTGTTGTTAAGGTTCTCTTCTTCTTCTTCCTTTTCATCTTTTTTCCCTAAGGACCGAGACTTGTCTTTTTTACCTTAAGTTTTGTTTGGCAGGATCCTTCGACAAGCAGTGCACGGCATGCAAGGTTGCAAATTTGTACATCATTTATTCGGATAGCCAAAGCAGCTGACAAAAGTATTCTGCCTCACATGAAGGTAATGCATCTGTCAAGCAAAATGATAAAATTTCCAATTGAAGCTTTGAAGTTTCTGAAATGCTAACTTAGATACTTTCAATTTGAGGAGCGAATACAGATTCCCTTAATATTTAAACAGCATATTCTTTCATGCTCATACGAAATTAGAGCTACTTACTTGCCAATTGCTGTGTGTATTCTTTTGCAGTAGGAAAGCATTGTGAAATTCTAAATTTGCAATGCTTGTTTAGCTCTTAAATTTGAGTAGAAAATGTCCACATTATCCTTGAGCAAATACTTATTTGTGTGCTTCATAAGGCAATTCATTAGAAACTGTCACAGGTTTAGATTGTTAGCTTTTAAAACCATCATTTATATGCCTGTTTATAAGTTTTGGAGAAACTTATGTTTTAGTTGAACTTTATATTCACTCCATGATGTTTCTTATGCAGGGTATTGCTGATACCATGGCGTATTTGCAAAGAGAAGGCCGTCTGCTTCGCGGTGAACATAATCTTCTAGGTGAAGCATTTCTTGTTATGGCATCTGCTGCAGGGTAATTACTTGCTTAAAGTGTTTCAATTGCCATGTAAAGCTGGATTTCTTTTCTTTTTCTTATATGACATTTGTTGAAATGGAGCAGGGTTCAACAGCAGCAAGAAGTTTTGGCATGGTTACTTGAACCCTTGAGCCAACAATGGATACAAATAGAATGGCAAAACAATTACTTGTCCGAACCTCTTGGACTAGTTCGTTTATGCTCCGAGACAGCATTTATGTGGTCACTGTTCCACACTATCACATTCTTTGAGAAAGCACTCAAGAGGAGTGGAATGAGGAAAGGCCAAAGCAGCTCAACATCAAGTTCTACCCCACATCCAATGGCTTCTCATCTGTCTTGGATGCTTCCTCCCCTGTTAAAAGTATGCTATTGTAACCTATATTATATATATCTTATCTAGAAGATACTATAGAAACAGGCTGTTACAACTCTATTGTTCTTCTGCAGCTGCTTCGTGCTATACATTCCCTTTGGTCACCATCAGTATTCCAAGTATTACCTGGGGAGATTAAAGCAGCAATGAGCATGAGTGATGTGGAGCGGTCTAGTCTTCTTGGCGTTGGGAACCCCAAATTGTCAAAGGGGGCATTAACTTTCATAGAGGGATCTCCGTTTGATGTGAATAAGGAAGGGTATACTGAACCAAATGAAGCTGATATACGGAATTGGTTAAAGGGTATCAGAGACAGTGGGTAAGTATGGCATTTGCACATTTTCTAACATAGGAAAATGGTCTTCCTAAGAAACAATGCACCGTTAATTCTCACAATAACGTGGATGGCGCATAAATTGAAGGATCCCTAAATGATATCTTGATTTACCCCGAAAGGAACTCCATTTTTTGTCTGGTGTATATTTGGTATAAAGTGCTTAGCTATGTGATTATGAGCTGTCTAGAGTTAAACATGAACGCATATATCATTTTGAAAACTGAAAAAGAAATTTTTTGATAGGTAATGAATAACTTGGTAGATTAAAGAAAGGGCTAAAGATCATATCCTACCTTTATCGAGGATTCAGGAAGCCTTCTCCATTTCGTAGCTTTGTAGACAAAACTAATATTTTGGAAGGCATACTTCAATCATCATCCACTCATCGAGTCTTTTTCTAATCGGTGTTAATGCATCTTCCACATTCATAGGTACAATGTATTGGGACTATCTGCAACCATTGGAGATCCGTTTTTCAAATGCATTGATGTTGATTCTGTTGCTTTAGCTCTAATTGAGAATATACAGTCAATGGAGTTCAGACATACAAGGCAGCTTGTTCATTCTGTTTTGATTCCTTTGGTTAAGTCTTGTCCTCCCGACATGTGGGGGGTATGGCTGGAAAAGCTACTGCACCCGTTATTTGTCCACTGTCAGCAAGCTCTGAGCTGTTCATGGTTTGGTCTTCTGCATGAAGGCCGGGCGAAGGTTCCCGATAATCATGGTATCCTTACTGGGTCAGACTTGAAAGTGGAAGTAATGGAAGAGAAGTTACTCCGAGATTTAACTCGTGAGATATGTTTGCTCCTTTCTACTATATCGGCACCTGGATTAAACACTAGCCTTCCTGCTTTAGAACATTCGGGGCATGTTGGTCGCGTGGACATGTCTTCCCTTAAAGATTTGGATGCATTTGCACCGAGCTCTATGGTTGGGTATGAAACTAATTTTTTTTCCTTTTAGTGTTGACATCCAACATTACCTTTACATTCATGATATTATACTATTTTGTTCTGTAAACCTAGTTTCTCAACATTTTGGATCTGTTTGCAGTTTCCTTTTGAAGCACAAAAGCCTGGCAATTCCAGTACTCCAAATTTCGTTAGAAGCGTTTACTTGGACAGACAGTGAAGCTGTGACAAAAGTTTGTTCTTTCTCTGCTTCTGTGGTTCTTCTAGCTATACTTACGAACAATGTTGATCTCCGGGAATTTGTTTCGAGAGATCTATTTTCTGCTCTCATCCGAGGTCTAGCCCTCGAGTCAAATGCTTTTATCAGCGCTGATCTGGTTAACCTCTGTCGCGAAATATTCATTTATCTCTGTGACAGAGATCCGGCTCCCAGACAGGTTAGTTTTCGGAACACTAATTTCTCCATTAATGTTAAGTTGATATACTCTCTGATCATACAAGTGCCTCAAAATATTAATTCAATGATGCATTTGTTGGACTATCCCAGATTTTACTTTCCCTCCCTTGTATTACCCCAAACGATTTACATGCCTTTGAAGAAGCCTTGACAAAGACCGCAAGTCCGAAAGAACAAAAGCAGCATATGAGAAGCTTGCTTTTATTAGCTACTGGGAACAACCTAAAAGCTCTTGCTGCTCAGAAAAATGTAAACATTATTACAAATGTTACTGGTACAGCCCCCCACTTTCATCTAATTGCCTTCCATTTTTGTTGGTGTGTGTTCCATGGACATATACTTACCAGTTTACAACGCTCTCCATTTCAGCGCGGCCACGTGGTCCAGTCAATGCTCCAGGAAATGGAATCGAGGAGGGCGACAGTGTGGGCTTGGCAGCTATACTGTGATGGATTTTTCTGGATTCGGTGTTTGTACAGAAAGTTTAACCCAGAAATGAAAAAAGAAACATCTTTGACAGACAGTTAATACAATGAGGTAGATGGAAGCTTTTTTCTTTCTTTCTTTCTTTCGTTTTGCATCTTATGATCTGAAATAGAATTTACTTGGCTGATTCTTGCACCATGTTTGTTATCCTAATATTTATTCCATCTCTTTGGCTGACTATAACATCAAACTACTTATATTTTGGTGGTGGCAATCTTTTTCGTTACTTGGGACTCGGGATGAGTGCTGGATAAGTGGGATATTGATATTTGTTGGATATGAATATATTCAATTCATTTTTAAGTTTTATATATTTGAAGCATCATAATCCTTGTCTGAGTTTGAATGTTTGTGATAATTGGGATTATAAGAACCCATGTCTCTGCCTTACTCCTTTTATGTTGATATAAATTGTATGAAATATTTTGGTTTAAATAAATATAAACTGTATAAAAATTATTAAAACGTGTAATATTTAATATAAAAATATGTTTGATTTATTATGAAATTAAAGGAAGGAAGGAAGGAAGAAATGAATTTTGTAATTTAAAAATATTTTTTTAAAATTGTATTTGATACATTGACGGATTCACAAATAATAAGAATAAAATACATTGTTCAGTTTTTTTTTTTTTTTAATTAATCTGTTTACATAATTTTATATTACTTTATTTTTTTATTTATTGGTATAAATTAAAGAGATTAAAATATTTCTATTTCTACGCTGGCCCATCTTTACAGTTAACATGCGATTTCTTTTGTTTATATCGTTAATTCTTTGAGTCCAGCAACACGGCGCCGTATGGCCCTTCGCTAAAGATAGCAGATCAAATAAAATCAAGATGAATAAACGGAGCCCAAAGCGCGAAAAGATAAGCAAACCAAATAAGCAGTCTACCAGTCCTCTACAACCGCTTTCAATATTTATGAGAAAAAACCTTTGGGTTAAGATGGTAAAGTTGAAGCTTTGCGGACCTTGATATCTTAAGCTCAGTAAAAAATTTAATAATAATTATGTAAAAAGATATGATATAATATCTGAATGTATTGAAATTATCATGATATAATTTATTATTTATTTTTCAGTCAAATGCGAACATGAGTTCATCGAAGGCAGGTCAGCAAATAGTACATGCAGTGACACGAAGGCAGTGTTAAAGAGAAAGTTAACAGAAACAGCAGCCATTCAAAATGGAGGTTCATTCATGCTAGATGTATGGATGCAAATTATAAAATCTTGCTCTGAATTAGGCTTCGCCACCAGTATTTGGATATGATAGTCTTAAATGATGTCTTCAATAGCACAGAATCACAAAAAATGAGAAAGGCTACAAGGACACAAGCTCCGAACAACCAAAGAACAAACTTCTCTTACGACAATGGATTGAATTTACATCGAGGGCAGATTAACACTAGAACCCTTTCTCATCACCCTTACAATCAACTCCTAAAAGGCATCTTTGCATCATGGGATCTTTAACTTTACTTACACCTATCGAGTTCGGCTAGCCCTGTTGTTGCTCTCGTCAATCAAAAGCACAAACTAAATCACTAAATCATCTTGTGACTTAAGAATACCTTCAAGCCCATGACTTTACAAGCCTACGACCTTGCAAACTCACACAATAGGGACTACATCACTGATGTAGACAAAATACCTGTCTATTTGTACATCATATATATATGTTAACCTATATGACAATCCATATTTACATGAAATGACATTAGTAGATCGACCAAACTCTAAAGAATATGAAACTAATATAAGAATGACATATAAAGTCTCAAGATGATTGAAGATACCCTTAAAGTCAAAGAACATGATCTCTCTCTCTTTCTCTCTCTCGCTCTCTCTCTGTCTATCTTGCTCCCTCCTCTCGAACTCTAACCCTCTTAAGAGAATAAATTCCAATCACTTATAACTATCTACAACTCTCCACCCACCAAATAAACAGTAATAAATCGCCACAATCTTAACTTTGTATCAACATGCATAAATACTTGAGATAAACTTGAGAAAAAGATATCTAAAACATTATTATAGGGCACAAATATATCTAAAACATGATAAAAAAAAATACAAAGATTTTGAAACTCATGCTTTATTTTATGCATTTCTCTAGTGAAATAACATCATATCTCCTTTTTTTTTCTTTCTCAAATAACTGAAAGTGAAGATGGAAAATAAGCAGCCAAAACTTCTCTTTTAATCAAAGTGACAGGAGAAAGAAAAGAAAATATATTTTATTATTATTGAAACATATTATTTATTATGGTTTAAGAGCAAAATAAGATTATAAAAGTAATATTCCAAAAAAATGTAATATAATAAACATATATTGATTTTCTTCAACTTATAATAATAAATATATATAATTCAAATGTTATAATAAATCAAAATAACTGAAGAATTTGATTCATAACTTATTATTATTTCGTTTTAGTTTAACTAAATTAACTATAGTCATTAAAAATAGATAAAATTGTTAAATAAAATCATATTATCAATGGATTGTTAGCTTACTTAAAAAATATGATATGATATCAATTCATGTATTCCAAAATCTTGATACAATTAAGAATATAAAATTATTAATTAAAAATAATATTTGAAAATCAATTGTGAGGTCGATTGAGTATTAGTTCAATTGCTATGAGCATTGTTGCCAATGTCAATGCAGGAGGACGTAGGTTCGAGTGTGCTGAAGCGTATTATTCTCCTATTTATGAGTTAAGAGGGATTATGAATAGTTTTAGAGATTGTATCATAAAATGACCAAAACCTATAATAAGAATATTAAAAAAATTAAATATGAGAGCTTACACCATAATCTCATATTACCCTAAAAATATTAAATTCACTGAATCAAGTAGACCCAAAAGGTCATATTTGGCTTGAGCCTTGAAGACTACTCTCTTAAAAGAACCCTTGAAAATTGGAGTAGCTTGATGACTACTCGTCCTCGAGGAAGCCCTTTTTCAGGAGACAGTGAGCAGAAGGTATAATAAATGGACCATGTGCATAGTTGGACTACCAACAAAGAGTTTTAATTCAAGCACTTTCTTCGGTGGTGAACTAACTCATCTTCATTGCATCAATGGGATGGGATGGCACAGCTTTGATGGCAAACGTCCTTTTCTTTAATTACAAATCACTTAATTATTTACCATCTTTCAATTGCATATTTAATTCAAGATCTTATAATGATAATAGTCTTAATCTCATTTTTCAATTTTAGTAATTTATTTTTCTTTTCTTAAATATCAATAAAAACTTAGGTTGTAGGGGTACTCCATTCCATAAATAAATCTATATATGTCTTATTTCATTTTAAATATGTAAATATAAATATAACAAAAATAATAAATATATCAAAATCTAATTATATCGTGTTAATCATATTTAAAAATTTTATATTTTGCTGATTGAGTCTTATCTCGATTGGCATGAACATTATTTCTAACGTAAGAGGACGTGGGTTTGAGTGTGTTGAAACGCGTTATCCTCCTATTTATAGGTAGAGAAAGGACTATGGATAATTTAAACCAATTGAATCAAATTTTTAATAGATCTTATTTTATTTTTATAATTTTTAATAATTTATTTAAATAAACCAATGATCTGATGGATTTAATAATCAATTTGATTATGACAACTTTGCTTAAAAACTTACCCTTCCCAGGATTGGTATGTAGTTAGGTGCCTTCCACCCCTTTGTTATTTTTCTTTTCACTTTCGATATATAATTCTTTTTCCCTTCATGTGAAAGCAACAGTTATGCTACAACTCACCTACCTAACTAGAGCACCTCTTTCATTAACTTACCTTTTCGCTTTTTATTTCCTTCATTGGACAATCAATATATAGATTGTAATTACAAATGTGCCATGTGTAAGGACCCTTTAGATGCACGTTTACCTCTAGTATAATGCGTTTAACTTTCTTTTTGTTTCACACTGTAATATTATTATAATATTTATCTTACTGTCACCATTGTTTTTACATTAACCACATGTAAACCACTCATCCAGAGAAATCCTAAGTCTTTTAAGTTGATGGTTCGAGTTTCTATGCACTTAAGTTACTTGCATAATAAATATTACGTTTTACAATAATACTTCTTGAGTTTTGCAAATTGCATCATTGTATTACCACTAAAGGAGGTGCCTCCCTTCATAAATTGTAGACGGCTCTCGACAGAAGTTAAGGACAAAAAAACTCAAACACGAGAACAATATCTCTGATTGTTGGGGATTTAGTTGATTGCTCAAGAGACTATACTTAAAAGACTTGTCCTAAACATTAAAAAAAAATTATTATTTGTTTGTAAATAAATACACAATAAAAAAATTTATTTAAATTAAAAAATTCATATGATTAAAAGCAGGAAGTCAGTAAATTTGGTTAGATAGGATTATAATTAAATTATATATTTTTACGATAGTAAAAATACAACTATTTTAAATTTTTTTGTGAAAAACTATATTAATTTTTAAATAGTCTATATCTTTATAATTTTTAAAAAAGTAAATTAAATTTTTTATCATTTTTAAAGGGACTAAAATATAATTTTACCACTATTAATTAAAAATTTTATAAATTATAAATAATTCTAAATGAAAAAAATTTATTTTAGGGACGCGAAAACCCTCCGGCCCGTTGTTATAACCTAATTTTAAAAAATAAAAAGTGAAATTTTATACGTGTGTGTAATCGTACACTACCCTACTATTTTCAATCTGAAAAAGGAAAAAAATCTACCCACTACATTACCGTTGAATATGCATCAATCAAAACACTTTTCTAAAAAAAAAACAAAAATGCCGCGTATAAATAATGAGTGAATATGAAATTATTGTTATGTATTTAATAATTAATAATTAATAATGTTAAATCATAATTTAATTTTTTTATTATAATTTTATACATATTACATGTATAAGATTTTATCATTCATATGATTGATTTCTTATTTTATGTGTGTTTCTCGATATAAAAAGATAAAAACATTTTATAATAATTTATATTATCATTTTAATCAAATGAAATCACGAATCAATGTGATATTAGTTCAATTGTAATAAATATTAATATTAAATTATTTTTGTGAAATATAATATTAAATGCTTTTTTTTTCATTTTTTATAGATATTTTAGGATCTAGTAATCAGTAAATTATGTGATAATAGGGGACGAGTATATTAAATATTAAAAGATATGTTAAAAAATAATTAAAATAAGAAATGGGCCAAATCAGCCGCGGGCATGTTATCGAAAAAGTAGTTTGAACTTCTCAAGTTTGAAAAGCTTTCCGTAATCTTTGGTCAGGCTCCTCTATTTCACACTTTTCCTCTCTTACGTGTTATCTTGTCGGCAACGGGCAACCTTAAAAGAATTTGACTTATTATTTCTTTTTGGTAGAAAAAAACAGCATTAAACGTTTATATAAAAAAATTAATAAATTCGTGTAAAAATATCACTATCAAACAGTAAAATCCCTCGTACTAGAGAGGAGGGTTCCTCAAACAACATCAAAATCGAGGGATCTCTATTCATTCACTTGATCATTCGATCAGTAATCACATTCTGAGCTATTAATTTATGACGAATTTTGATATTCCAATCTCGTTTAAACAAGCTACTGATTAATCATAATTCAACTAGACTACTATTAACAACGCCACCTTTTAGTAGAAATGCCACTAGAAATGCATTATCACATTCTAGTTGCATGGCTCTTGCTTTAAATCTAGTTATTATTTTAGTTGTTTTTTTAGATTCTTTATTATTAAATTTAAATTATTTACAAAATTATTTTAAATAATTATAAATATGCTAAATTGTGCTTCACTTGTTGTATCCTTTAGCCTTTTGAAATTTAGGGATGATATGGACAAATAATGTTATTGATTTCAATGAGATTAAAAGTAATGGTATGTGTTTGGATGATGACGATAAGAGTGAGATAAATTATTATAAGAATACAAGATGATTATAGAGGTAATTAAATTAAATTTTTTATATAATTAAAGTTATAACTTATTTGAAAAGTTAATAGTAATTAAAATATATATTGAAATTTAAAACATTATTTAATATATTTATTTTATTATCGTATTCAAATAATTAAAAAGTTAAAAACCTCTAAATCAAAATATTTAAAAAGAAAATAACTTAAAATTGAAAACGAAAATGTAAAAATGCAATCGTATTAATATTAATTTATATAATGTTGCTAAATTCAATAAAAGAAAAAAAATAATTTCCTTCCCTTTTACATAATTTTTCTAAACTAAGAAAGAAAAGAGTTATAAAAAAAAAAAAAAAACTAAAATCAACCTAAAGAAAAGAGGACCATTTCAAAAATTTTCATCTTCTCTAATTTATTGGAAGTTGTTTCAATCAATTTTTAAATAAGTACATAAAATTTGATAACTAATGGTACGAGACAAAGCTGAGAATTCTTTTTAGAGAGACTGAAATTAAATTGTAATTTTTAGGATAATAAAAATATAATTTTACAATTTTAATAGTTTATATTTTTATAATTTTTAAAGGACTAAATTAAATTTTTATCATTTTTAAGAGAGGCCGAGACCCCTATCAGTCCCCCTAGCCACCTAATTATTATCAATAGAATAAACTATATAGGTAGTCACCTAATTATTAAAATTTTTTATTTTAGACACCTAAAATAAAATTTTTTAAATTTAAATAACTATGTTAAAAAATTTGATATTTTATTATCATTTCTTTTTAGAAAATTTTTAAAAAAAATAAGGTAATTTGTTATTCTAATATTATTATCATAATACCGTTACTAGAGGACAATAATCGTTTATAATAATCTCTCTCAACCTTTTTCAGGTTGCCAACTTATTTTTCGTACTTTTTCTGAAAAAATTTCCCGTACTGTTGTAAACACGCGTAATTTAATTTTTGCCATTGTTTCCTCTGTTTTCTTCACTGTTCTGAAACTCCTCCATTTGGTTTTTCAATATTTCCTACAAAACCCATCTTTCATATTCAATCAAGCTTCAATCTTTTTCTCTTTGATACCCCCAAAAACGTAGCCAATTCTCTGTTTTTTCTTCCTTTTTTTTTTTTTTTCAAAAACAATTTAGTGAAACATACACAAATATTCTCTCTTTTTTGAAGTTTTTTCTTTAAAAAAAACAGTTTCAAGGATTGTTTTTGTGTTGTTTCTCTCCCATGATCACAAAAATGGCTTGATTTTCGGTTGATCCTGCAAATAACCGCATTTCGTTCTCTTTTTTAACAGAGATTCATTAATCAATAAATAACCATCAGTTTTATATAAAAAAAAAAAACTTGATAACGAAGCCTTGCTTTTCTTTGTTTTGCAAACCCCTTTAGCCTTACCTCAAGCTTCATCTTCTTTTTATTTCTTTGAATTTTTTTCATTAAAAATCTGAACAAAAGCATGGGTAATTCCGGGTTTCTAGCAACATTATTATTACCGACATTACTTTGTGTTCATCTCTTTGGTGGATTTGTTGATGGTCTTGGTGTGAATTGGGGCACAATGGCAACCCATAAATTACCTCCAGAAACAGTGGTTCAGATGTTGAAAGACAATGGGATTACAAAAGTGAAGCTTTTCGATGCAGATTCAAAGACTATGGATGCTCTTTCAGGGAGTGATCTTGAAGTAATGGTTGCCATTCCAAACGATCAGCTTCTTGCTATGAACAGCTATGATCGTGCTAAACAATGGGTTAAGAAGAATATCACCACATATAACTTCAAAGGAGGTGTTAACATTAAGTAAGCTCATTTTCTTTTTCATTTTTTTTATCTTCTCTGATGTTGGGTTTTTGAGGTTTTGATTGATTGGTGTTAAGACCATTTTTTAGGATTTGTTTAAGTTGATGAGAAAATCTTCTTGTTGTCTTCTTTTGAGGATTTTGATCCATTTAATAAATGCTTAATCTGGAATTTTTATAACTAGCATTAAGGAAACTTGTTCTAATTCTTCATCTAGATGATCTTACTCGGGTTTGGATACGAATTCTTTTATATATTTGGAGTGTGTTAAAGGTTATATTTGCATAAATGTGATTAACACTTGGAATAGGAAGAAGAAAGTGTCTTCACTTATGTACTTACATTATTCGGATTCGAGTGCTAGTGTTGCATGCAAGTATTTTTAAGTTTTTTCATATATTGAAGTATTCTTCGAAAATGAAGCTAATGGATCTACCAATTTGTTGAACCTTTTCACTATCTTTTCGCAGGTATGTTGCCGTTGGAAATGAACCATTTCTCAAGTCCTACAATGGCTCATTTATAAACACTACAGTGCCTGCTCTTCAAAACATTCAAAATGCACTGAATGATGCTGGTGTTGGGGACACCATAAAGGCTACTGTGCCCTTAAATGCTGATGTCTACAACTCGCCTGAAAGCAACCCTGTTCCGTCTGCTGGCCGGTTCCGGACTGATATCAGTGGACCTATGACGCAAATGGTCGAGTTCCTTGCCAAGAATGGTGCACCTTTTACTGTAAACATCTATCCTTTCCTCAGTCTTTATGGAAATGATGACTTCCCTTTCAATTACGCTTTCTTCGATGGTGGAAACCCGATCACGGATAATGGGATTAAGTACACTAACGTTTTTGATGCCAACTTTGATACATTAGTTTCGGCTTTGAAAGCAGTAGGCCATGGGGATATGCCCATTATTGTTGGGGAAGTTGGTTGGCCTACTGATGGTGACAAGAATGGCAATATGGCTAATGCTCAGAGATTTTACAATGGACTCTTGCCTAGACTTGCAGCCAACACCGGGACCCCTCTCCGTCCAGGATACATTGAAGTTTACTTGTTCGGACTTATTGATGAGGATGCCAAGAGCGTTGCTCCGGGAAATTTTGAGCGTCATTGGGGGATCTTTCGGTACGACGGGCAGCCTAAATTCCCATTAGATCTTTCAGGCCAGAATCAGAACAAGTTCCTCATTGGTGCAAAGGATGTCAAATATCTTCAACAGCAATGGTGCATGTTCAATCCGAATGCCAAGGACATTGGCAAACTTACGGACAACATAAACTATGCTTGCACTTTCTCTGACTGCACGGCTCTCGGTTACGGGTCTTCGTGTAACAACCTGGATGCCAACGGGAACGCATCTTACGCATTTAACATGTATTACCAGGTGCAAAATCAGAAAGACATGGCGTGTAATTTTCAAGGTTTGGGTATAATTACAACACAGAACATTTCACAAGGGGCTTGCAATTTTATCATTCAGATTGCTTCTTCATCATCTTCTTTTACTTCAGTGAGTCCCTTATTGGTAGGATTAGCCATTTTTATAGTATTAACTTCATATTTACTAATTTAACTTTGATTATTTAGGTATATAAGATATGTGCTATTCTTTTGCACCTTATTTCTCTCAGATTCTTCTGTTTTGTATGTTAAAAGATGATTGAGTTATTTATTTTACCTATAGTCATATACTAGAATACTATCCTGATAATTTCTATTACTTGGACCTGGATATACATTTAGCATATACATGATAAGGTACCCAAAATTTCCCAAGACATGATATAACAGTTAAAAGTGCAATTAAGACTAAGATGAAGGGTCAAAATATTTATCATTGAAACCAAAATGTATTACATAGAGATGTTCATGGGTTAGGTCGGGTTTATATAAAGTATTTAAATCAATTTTCAAGCTTGGGTTTGATCTAAAAAATGAGATTACTTTTTTGCTCAAGCTCATCCTCATTTAAGAAAGGTAAACCCAAACCTGACCTGGCCCGACCATATTTGATTTTTTTTTAGAATATTTTTTATTTAAAAAATATAATACACTAAGTGGACTAAGAAAAATATTAAAATAAAAATTTTCTAATGCATTAAAAATATATTAAAAAGTATTTATATTAAAAAAAACTACTATAAATATAATAATTTTTTATTATATTAAAAAACACAAATAAATATAATAAATATTTTATTGTATTAAATATAATTTTTAAAATTTTATATTTTGGATTGGGTTATTTAGTTGGATAAATTCTTTTTAGGGTTTTGGGTAATGGATTTAATTATTATTGAGTTAATGATTTAATATAAATATAAATATAAACATATATTTATTATTTAATAATTAATATAATTTTTTTTTATAACATAATATAATTGAGCCGGGTTAAAAAATTTTACTCATAGCCTAACTCGTATAAAAAACATATTTTAATTTTAATTTTACTCAAGCTCTTTTTCGAGCCTCGTATTTATCTAAATTTTTCTATTTTTTAATGAGCTTTCAGTCTGCCGTAAGCAGTTCTACTCCTACGTTACTGCTTACACGAAGGATTTACCTATCCAACCACCATACACCATGAACAATAACAGATTCAAATCAAAGTATCATCCGAAGACATATCTGCCAACAAATTACAAGATGAGTCGAATTGAAACCGGAAAAAAATAAACAAATAACACTAGTGAATCACTTGAGAGAGAGGGGATAGGTGTAGCTTCCTACAATTGTTGGTTCTGTAAGAATCGAATATATATTCTCAAAGGCTGTGTATGTCTCATCTCTCACCTGACTCACTCCAACAAAGAGGAACCGGTGAGCAGAGGCTGAACGCAATCACCCTCCCTGGCTCCGGCGATCACAATCTTGGGTTGTTTCATACGATAGATGAGGTCTGGAAAGAGTTGAGGTTCTGCATTTAAACAACATAAAAGATTAGTCACAATCCTGAAACCAAACAGGCAAAATAGAACCAAACATTTGTTTATGTTTCTTGGCTGTTTCCAAATGAAAATTTATGAAGCATGGACACAGACACGCAATATAGGTACGACACGATAAGAGACGGTGATACGGTAACTTTTAAAAAATGAAGACACGGATACGACAATAAAAAAATATTTTTAATATTTTTATATATATCTTTAATTTTAAAATACTTAATCTAAATGAAAATATTGATATTTTTCATTAATATATAATCAATTCTTTTCCAACCAAATATTTTTTTATGTTAAAAGGTATTTATTTTATTTTATTGGGTAAAACTCTAAAATTTTATATCCAACCCATTATTTTAAATTAGTTTACAAATAGCTCAAGACAGGACATTAGGCTATCTATAATAAAAAATTAAAATTAAATCCAGCTCAGTATTTTAAATTAATTACAAATAGCCCAAGACAGGACTTTGGACTGCTTCAAATTTATTTGAGAAAAAAAACTTTTCATTTCCTTTCACGACAAAAAAAATTAGAGGAAAAAAAGAAATCTAAAACTCTACTTCCCCTTTCACTCTCAACTATAGTTGTTCAATCTGGAGCCTCTATCCATCGTAACCGTGTTTGATTTTAGATACTCGTGTTGGAACCGTATCTAATCTTTTTTTCTTTTATGTATTTCGGTGTATCCCATACGTATCCAACGAGTGTCCGCGTCAGACACATGTACAACATCAATAAGAATTATTGTCTTACTATAATTTTAAATCGACTCGGAAATACAATATAACTACAATTTTTCTTTGATGCAATATGGTGAGGGCTTTTTTGAGAGATTGAATTTTGTGCAAGTTTTGCTGGTGAGCTGTCCATTGAATTTTTATTAGATGCTTTCGATATTAGTAGATGTGTTTATGAGTTGGGTCGGGTCACATTTGAGTTGGGCTTAAGTATGGTATTAACCTATTTTATATTTGTTCAAATTTGGCTCGACCCAAAATATGAACATAAAATTTTATCTAAATCCACTCATATTTGTAAAAAAACTAACTCAAACTCATTTTAGACCCGCTCATATTATTTTTAAAATTTTTTAAAAATTGTTTTTTTTATTTTAATATTTAATAATTTTATATAATTTTTTATTTATTGAAATTTTTTATATAGTCATTTTAACATTATTTTAATGTTTACATTGGAGTAGTATTATATATTTATTATTAGTTTATTTTTTTAATAACATAAAATAAAGTATTATAAATTTAAAAATGAGTCAGGTAAGACGGAGCTCAAGCCTTGAAAGCTCAAACTTGAGGTCAACTCATATTTTAAATTAGCCTAATTTTTTTTCTCAAACCCATTTTTCGAGCCTAATATTTTTATCCAAACCCCTCAAATTTCAGGCAAACGTTTGAACTTATACAAATAGCCCAACCCATAAACAATTTTAGATAATAGTAATATATCTTCCGTTACCATTATTAAGACCAACGGCTAAAGTAAGAAACAAAAACATGTATGATATCAAATACTAGCCATCTTCATCCAAAGATTAGGATTGTTCACTGCCAAACCATTAACATATGACAAACTAGGAGTCATCACTTAGGTTGAGACCTACCCTTGTGCAACAAATATATTAGCCATCTTCTTCCAAATGACACCATACATGTATTCTGTATATCAGTCCGGAGATAATTAAATACGTACTTGTATTTTGATATCAAATAGTTAACAGCCAAATAAGAATCTCTTTAAACTTGTAAAAGAGCTTCAAAACACCAACCAAAATAGCTATCACGTTGTCCCAAACTCCATTCAGTTGAATCCACTGCAACCAGAAGTTAGCTTGCCATTTACTCACTACTAAAGTTTACAACAAACATTTGCATAGAACCAAATTTTGCATGGCTTAATCTTACAAACAAGTATATTCAGTTGTTGTTAGGAATAACCGGATTATTACCTCAAGAAGTAGTAGGCGACCTTCTATTAGTTCTGGAATGTGTCTCCAAACCTGCCCTTCAAAGGTTACTACTCTTACATTTGCATTGAAAGTAACATACCACGTGAAAAATTGTATATTTTAAAGACAAAATCGTGATTTAATTGCGAAAGCATGCATTCTTTGATATTATTTTTCATAAAATATTTTTTCAACTTTATATATGTTTTCATTAACAATATATATACTGTTATAAAACTAAAAACCTCATGCTTTTTGGGCCAATTTTTAAACGGACTTAAAAAAAAAATTCAATGAAAAAAAAGTAGAAAATAAAATAAATGTGTTTAAAAATTAAAACTCACTCTCTCTCCATTTTGTTCTTTTATCATATCGTTCCACCAATCAAATTCTTTGTTTCATCCCCTTCCACCAATCAAACTCCCCATCTTCCATAATTTATTTTCTTTTTCCTACTTTCATCTTTTTCACTACAACTCCATTGCCACTCTGAAAAGTGGCTGTTGTCATTAATTTTCTTCACTACACAGCCGAAATGTCAAGAAGACCAAGTCCAAATTACACATCTTACCTATGAAATTTCCTAGCAGAGTATAATTCAATTATTAAAAGAGCTATTACCTTGTTGTAGACTTTGTTAACAAGCTTATCATATGTGCCATTGTGAGGATCAAAATGGCAAGCTAGATGATACTCTTAACACCCTAAAAACTACATAGAAAAGTCTAATGCAGAAACCATCATAGTGCTTTTCGCCCGGATGTTTACCATCGAGTCACGTGGGGGTGAGGAGCGACAAAAAGACATCAAAAAATTCCATCGAGCCGTTGATTGTTTTAAGTTTTGATGTATATGGACCCTACGTAGTTAAAATGGCTTTGGGAGGAAGGAGAGACCATAAAAATGGCAGCTCGGTTTGCAAATTCAGCAGAGCCCTGAGAATGAGAGGGAAGTCCATTTTCACACAGCTTAACCAAGCTCGAGCTTAAAAAATTATGCTCACTCGAACTCAATCAAATGCCAAACTCCAAGTTTAGAATGAACTCGAGTTTGTCTTTCTTCAACTAGTTTATCTCCACTCAGAAAATTTTAACTTGGTTAATATAATATCCAAAATTGCAATATGCTAACAATTATACATTATAGCATATACAAGGTACCCAAAGTTTCCTAAGACTAAGATAAAGGATCAAAATTTTAATCACTAAAACCAAAATGTCCTACATTACTGCTTAGATGAAGGATATTACCATCCATTTAAGCAGCCTCCCCATTCTTTATATATTCACACTTACGAATCCAACTCCATGCACCATGGCTGATAGCCAAATCAAATCAAAGTCCCATCCGAAGGTATATCTGCCAGCAAATCAAAAGATCAGTTGAAGCAAAACCGGAAAAAGAAAACAAATAACACTTGTCAATCACTTCAGAGATAGAGGACAAGGTGTAGCTTCCTACCATTGTTGGTTCTTCCGAAATTCTGTAAGGACTGGATATATATTCTCAAAGGCTGTGTATGTTTCATCTCTAACCTGAGTCACTCCAACAAAGAGAAATTAGTAATTATGTCGGACATAGAATGTGGAATTGATGAACAGTCTGACAGCAATCACCTTGGCTCCAGTGATCACAATCTTCCCTGACACGAAAATGAGAAGCACAATCTTCGGTTGTTTCATACGATAGATGAGGCCTGGAAAGAGTTCAGGTTCATACTGTATTTAAACAACATCAAAGATAAGTCACAGTCTTTAAACCAAACAAGCAAAATCTGGACATCAAATATGTAACAGACGCAACTAATTATGTCAACCTCATCCAAAACAGAATCAAATCCAAGAATACATAGCATATTATAAGACCAAACTTATTTTTATGTTTCGAGGCTGTTTACTAGCTAAATGAAAACTCAGTCTCAAGTTCATTACAAATGATGTTTCAAATTTCAAAATCACTGGACTGAGAACTTTGACCTCAATCCCTTGAGCTTAACACCCTTAAGGGCCAGCAAGTGAAACTCAAGGAGCTCAGAAAGAAAAGGCTCATTTTGTACGTGCATACAAACATAGGGAAGAGCTCAGACAGCCAGGTGATCATACTGGGAAAGGAAACATATCCAATATTCTTAAATAACAGCTAAACAAAAAATGAACAACGAACACCACTTACACTTGAAAAGGCACCATGGGAGTATGCAAGACCTTCAAGTCTGATGGGAAATTGGACATCACAGGACCCAACAATGTTCTGAATTTTGAAGTCCTGCCGATCACAACAAAAAGGTTAAAAATGAGTAGGGTAAAACATCATCGAAGGAAGAGATATTAGTCTATATACATGGAATTTTATGAGCATGGTTTGTATAAGAGAAAAAGGAACTATTTAAGTACCTTAAACTTAGCAGGAAAACCAAGCTTTTGGATAATTCTGGCATACTAAAAGCACAAAAATAATGTCAGCTATAGCCTTCATCTTTGCATCCAACTATCCTAATGATAGAATATATTTACACATATAATCACACAACAAATTCACATGAAACATAGTTCACAAACACATTTAAAGGAAAAAGCATCTCAAAGAAAAATATTTACCTTCCTTGCAGCCAGTTTAGATTGCTGTTCACTTTTAGCACCAGTGCAAACCTGAAAAAGCAAGAAAATTTGTTTTAGTAAATAACTAAATCAATAATTAAACAAAGATAACATGCTTGGGCTCAAGTAATTGATGTAAGCACCAGTTATTTACTTATGGATTTCAATACTTAAAACAACCAAATAAGTGCAATTTTAATTCCAACGGAAGTACCATCTTTCCTGAGGCAAAAATCAAAGCTGTAGTTTTTGGCTCCCTGATTCTCATAATGACAGCAGCAAAACGCTGTAGGGTTGTTTTATAAATAAAAAGGTTAGCATCCAAATACATTAGCAGCTGATAGAGAAGCTGCACAAACTAAAAAAACTAGAATTTAACCATCCCGTGCATACCTTGGGATTATATTCTGCATTTCGAGCTTGAAGTGCAATTTGCTTAAGATCCAACTTGCAATCTAAGTTCACAGTTGATACAATGTTCCTTGAAACACAGTAAGACTAATTCTAAGATTTCCAAATATCAACTGTGGTCAAACCCCAATCCATAAAGGAATCAGAGCACAATTTAATAGAAGAAATTGGGAAAAAAAAAACTTTCCATTTTTTTGGTTAAAAGTTCAATACAGATCCACACCTTGTTAGTTGCTGAATCATTAAAACCTTACAACCATAGAAAGGGTATATGCTCGGATGCTGAACTTCAGTAAACCATTCAATCTGAATTGTTAATAAAGAGATTTTACCGAATGCAACAGTTTCCTACATCTGTTAAGATCAGTTAATGACGAGTAACCAAGCCAAAAACAAGTCAAGCCCCGTGCAATTTATGTGTTTGGCTGGTTTAACTAAGAACAAGACTCAAGTTTTATACATGATTAACCCAGATGAGCTTGATTTCATTTGCAGGCTAGTGGGCTAAGCCTGCACAATCGTATTTGATGTAATTTATTTATCATTCATAGCAAAATTAATCCAAAGAAATCTACAAAACCTTTTTACTATATCAAGCGCATCAAATGAAACATAACACAATGTTACTTCAATTATATCGAATTAAAGCTTTCTACTATTACATTACTCAAATGATATTCTCAACAGAAGCATACTTTAAGCCATAGACAACACAAGCTGACATATCATGGCCCCTAAATTCACCATTTCTCTTCCCAAAATACAACCAAAACCCATCTCAAAACTCCCTCTCATCATTTCAAAGCAAAATTTGATACACACACAGACATAATGTATTTGCTCCAAAAAGATTTCATTTTCAATTATTTAATTGACTACAGGTCTGCAATACAAGATATCATCCACAAACTCTGGTCAGACAAATAACATCCCATTCAAGTTAGAAATTCACCAAAACCTCGAACACCCATATCCCAAAAGCACTCCCCCCCCCCCCAACGATTTAATTGAAAACACATCTCCATTACACCTAAAAGATCATCCCATCGCGAAACTCTGTTCAACCAAATCTTACGCATACATATAAATTTATTGCACAAAGAAAACGTATACATTTCAGAATACAAAGACGAGAGGCAAAAAGGAGACTTACTGAAGAGTGGGAACAATGCCAGATGGGTGCTTGGAAAGATCCACTGATTGGCTCCCTTCCAAGCCACCTTGTTCTGCCATCGCTTTTTTGTTTCTCACCCAAAAAAAAAAATCCTCCAAAAAGACTATGGGCTTCCTCTTAGAAACACCGAGGGAAAAAAGCAGATCGAAATTCACACAAGTCTAATAAAACTGAACCCTAAAACAAAATTTGAAGTTTTCAAAGGGTAAACACGAAACTTAGAAGGAAATGAATGAAATAAAAAAAACAAAAACAGATCACCGTTTGATAAAAATCTGAACAAATTCATTATTTTTCATTAAAAAAATTATGAAATTACAAACAATAAAGCTACAAAATGGAGGGAATTTTGAGAGAAGAAAGAGAGAAATGTTTGAAAAGAGTTGTTTATATAGGTTTTTATTTGAATTCTTATATATACGAGAGAAATTACTGAAAGGATCTGGTTCGAAAATGAGATTTGTGAGAGATCGGCTTGTAACAGATAGGGATGCGGGTGTTTCGAGGGACATATGCACCCTGAGATCATTTTATTTATAAACGTTGACTCTTTTAACCGGTCAAGCTGTGGAAGTTACCTGTTTTTGCCGGTCATGTTGGGAGGAGGAGATGACTTCTCCTTCCCCTCCTTTAAAGCAAAGGAGAATTTGTGATTAAAGTACTCTCAAATCCACTAATTGTTTCAATATCAACTTCGTAAATTGAATTAAAGCTGAATCAATTTTTAATATTTGTTTTACATATTTAAATTATTTTATATTTATATTTACATTAAATATGAATTTATTAATAACTTATATTATATATATTAGACAATTATATTAGACCTTTCATCAAAATAATTGATCATTGCAGAACTTTGGTAACGCACAATCTCTTCATGGCATCGTAAAAAAAAAACTCAGTCTTATAATCTTACTTAAACATCATACTCCATAAGCTTAACAATGCGCAAAAAAAATATTGAGAATAACCTCTAACAACATCTATCAATCTATCACATCCAATAAACGTTTTATTTAATTTTTTCAAGTTAACTCTAACAGTATCTTAAAGTGATTTAGGGTGACACTCGCCACCTTATCATTACACCTAAAGGAAAGGGAACACAATGGCTGTGACCCATGCTCTACCTCAATCCCCCATAAACACCCTTCATCATTGGGGTAAAAGTACTTGTACTCTCATTCTTCTCATTTGATTCTAAGATAACATTAAAATCCTTAGCCAAAATCCAAGGCTCTTAGAGACTGAACTAGCAAGACAACCCAACAATTTCTCCAGTACTTTTCAATTCTAACAATTGGGACTACCATAAATGATGGTAAGCAAAAATCTTTTCTTCAAACCAATGGAATGTATCTTTAGATGAACAAACTGAGGGTGGTTAATAAGAATCAAGACAAAGACAAAACTATCCCAAATAATCTAAATGCCCCTAGAAAACCCAAAAAACTTCTATTATGTGGGAGAAGCTATAATGCAATTTCTTTATAACATTGCACGTTACCAAACCATTGACTCTCGTGTATATTAAATTAACTAAGCTCATCTTAAATTCCTTGAAATATTCTCTAAAGATCCACAGAAATGTACTTTTACTAGAACATTGATAATTCCAAAATAATCCCGAAAAATTCATTAAATAAAAAAGATAAAAAAAACTCTAACCAGTGACTACATGAGCGCGTGCACATAAAACAAACAATTTTTAAAATGATTTAGAAGTGTGGTTTTAACTGCAAGCATATAGTGTCAGTTGTATATTTGTAATGTTAATGGAACACCAGAGAATTCTAAGATCAAACCCAAAGAATTGCCAAATTGATAAATGTGTTAACAAGTTAATTACAAATTAAAAAATTATTAATCTAGTAGAATCGGAAATTATTAATGCAAATTCAAAGAAAAATACAAAATGAAAGATAGAACGACTAAACCAATGGATAGATGGATAAGTGTCAAATTGAACCATTTGAGATATCAATCTCAACAAACTCAATTAATGGCTCTAATCAGCCCTCCTATAAATAATCCTTGGCAAATTGAAGGATAAAGAATGAATTCTCACTGAAGAAAATCAAGAAAAAAATTACTTCTAAAAATCACAAGAAAGAAATCTTGATCAAAGAAACAAACTCTTAAAGTTGAAAACTTTATTAATGAAAACAATTTGTGATATTAATGAACAATGAAGAAGCCTTTATATAGGCTAGCTAAGTACATTCAAATAATTTCTTATTTGATTAAGAAATATAAAACTCCTAAATAACTTAAAATACTTAAACAATATCCAAAATTCGTGATAAATAAATAATAAAATAACAAAACCTAATAAATACAATACTGGGCTCATATATAATAAAAATTAAGCCTAAAAATCGAACTCAATATGATTTAACCTCGAATTAAAAGCCGGAACATAAAATTAAGTGATTTAAAGTGCATTTCAAAGATATGAAACAAATCTTCGATTGATATGAAGAAATATTGACCCAAAAATACATATATCCCTTCCAAAAATGCATTACAACTTGATTGATTATAACATGGTTAGATGTGTGGGCTTGATTGAGGTCCTTGAAGTGTAACATCTAAGCTTATTAACATATTTCACATGAGCTTGTCCACATTCATTGAGATTTTAAGTCCACGAATAAAATTGGTCCCTTCTAATTCTTTCCTCACTTCATATTGAACTCCAAAGTTCATCGTCTTGAAGCTTCAGTTCTTTTTCTCGAAATTTCTTTATGACAAAGTCTTGAATGAATAAGTTGAGTTTTGACTTCAATTTATTGGATTTGGATATCGTGATTGGGCCTTGAGGTAAACTAAGATCATCTCCCTCATGGACTTTGAATTGAATTTGTAATGACCCAAAATTCACGGGCACCGGAAAAGTGAGTTATAGAGCCTCCGTCTTAGTGAAATAAGTTCAAAAATAATTATTAAAAATATTTATGAGCCTAGTGGTGTGTCTAATTAGGATTTAATTAGGTGAATTTAGCTTAATTTAGAGTAATTAGTAAAAAAGATTAAATTGAATAAAGCAATAGAAAATAAAAAGGATTAAAATGGCAATTAAGCCATTGACTACAAATGAGGCGGCATATTGGTAAAATAAAATCAAAGATTTTATTTAGGTTTTATATATTAAATTATATTATATATATTATAATGATTATTATTATGGTTTTATATTAAATTATTATGATTATTTAATTGATAATATATTATAAATAAATTAAATAGAAGATAATTGTATGGTAATAAAATATATATGTGTAAGAATTGTATTGGTACATTTGTAATTTAAATATTTAATTACTTATAATTTAAGTATAAAGATATTTTATAATTATTAATTGTATTAATTAAATCATGAGATTTTTATTTGATAAGCAAATTGGATAATGACATTTGTAATAATATAAATATGTACACTTGTTATATAATTATTAATTTACTTAATATTAAAGTAAAAGATATTTTAATATATGATATTAATATTATATTATGTTAATAAAAATAATAGAGCATAAAAGAATTAAAGAAACAAAGAAACAAAACAAAAGAAACAGAAACGAAGCAGAGAACAAAATGAAAACAGGGGAAGAAAAAGGGAAAGAAAATAAAAAGGGAAATTGGGATTTTAAAGCTTCAAGTTTGATTGGTAAGCTTAATTAAGTCCTTTTCTCTTAATTTTGATATTTTAGAAGCTTTAAAACAAGTTTTGATGAAATTAAGTTGATAATTCAAGAGTTTATATGTTTCCAAGTAGGGTTCATGTTGGAAAAAAAAATTATGGAATTAGGGATTTAATTGAATGAATTATAAGTTAGAATTGATTAAGGGATTAAATTGTAAACTAGGCTATAAGTTTTATGTTGTAGGGACTAAATTGAAGAAATTTTGAAATTAGGGAAATATGCTGGAAATTTTATAGTTGAATACAAGTTTAAATAAAATTTGAATAGAAAAAGAAAGTGAATTGGATTAAGAAAGTAATTAAGTTTAGTTAGGACTAAATTGGGAATAAGGTAGGAATTGTTTAGAAATTTAATTATTTATTATAATTAATGCTGTAAATAATAATGTAAATTACTATTATTTTCAGTAGTGACAAAGAACCTCAAGCATCAAAGATCGAAAGGAAAGGAGAAAGTCATCGAGGACTAAAACGAGAATTACGGTGTGTATTACTATAATTCGAATTTTAATTATTATTGATTGCTGAATTTTTAATTGTTATGTATGGTAAGTAAGACTTGAGGTAAGTACGTGAAATTTATATGAATATTGAGTGAAAATGAAAGTGATGCAAATTGAATCAAATTGAATTGAATAAGTGAATTATGGAATGTGTGATTATTTGAAAAGTGTATTGATTGAAAAATGAATGGTGATTTGAATTGTGAATTGAAAGTGATATAGAATTGAGAAAGTGAATTGAATACCCTATTAACTAGTCGGGCTGAGTCGGATATAGTTAGCATGCCATAGGATTGGAAATGTTCAGGGATACTTCGACCTCGAGTCGATGAGACACTGGGTGTCACTATGTTTCTTCGGATAGATTCGATGAGGTACTGGGTACCAACTTTACTTCGGCTAGGCCGATGAGACACTGGGTGTCAACTATTACTTCGAACTATCCGATAAGGCACTGGGTGCCATATTGGTGTGTTTGGTTGGATCCGTGTATCCGCTAAAGTCCGAGTTACGTTAATAGGGTGAAAAATTGAAATGTGAATTTGAGGCATTGAAATGAGAAAAAGAAATTGAATTACGAATTGAAATTGGAATTGTGATAGTAAGAGAAAAGTATGAAATGTATGTTCATAAGTGATATAAATTTAAGTTTGAGAAAATACATTGATTTATGAATGATTAAATTGAATTGATATTATGAAATGATGAAAAATAAAATAATATAATAATGATAAAAGTATGAATTAGTACATATGAAATTAACTATTATGTATTTTAATATTTATGTTTTTACTATTGTTGATATAATTTGAATTATGGTAATACCACTGAGTATATCCATACTCAGCGTATGGTTGTTTCCGTGCGCAGGTTAGTAGAAGTCAAGTGTCCCGGCTCAGCATCTAGAACATTCCCGACTCCAACACAAATTTGGTGATGTATATTTTTCTTTTGGGTAAAGGTGGCATGTACATAGGTGTTGTTTAGTCACTTGAATACGTATATTACTTTGGGTAGTGAAGGTTGAATTATAAGATTTAGATGGTTAAATGAAATGGTAAGAAAAGTATATGATATTTTGATACATGAACATTAAGTTGTTAAATGAATGAAGTTTTTAATCAATTTTGAACGATGCTATGATAGTTATTAAGTTAAAATTATGTTAATGATATAAATATTAGTTATATGAATGTGAAACATTGGTGTTGGTTGTTTTGATTTGAATTTGCAGGGGGTTTTAGGTAAAAATAAGCAGAAATACTACCGTTTTTTTTAAAATAATAATAATAATAATTAATACGAAAAAAAATTTCTGGAATACTCGAACAAGTCCCATTCTACTTTTAATACGTGTTTTGAGCTTCGAGAGTCCAATATAGGGACTTAATTATTATATTATACTATGAAAGTTATAATTATTCGTAAGTTGTCTGATAAGTCCGGTAATGTCTCATAACCTCGTTTCGGCGACGATTTGAGGTTAGGGGTGTTACAGAATTGGGCCACTCATATCATTCTTTTATAGTAAAGTCATCATCATTTTAACGAAATTAGAGTTGGATTGTGAAGATTATTTAATTGGAAAAATATTGAGATGTTTATTTTGGGAAATAGAAAAACATATATCGTGTTGAATTGAATTATAAAGTACTGAGTTAAAAGTTCATGAAGTACTTGTAATTTGACCCAATATGGGAGAGGCCCAAAAGCCTCTCATGTTAATAAAATGGATGGCAAACCCTAGTATTATTAATTAGGGTTGTTGCCCCCTATACTCCTTGATAGACTAGGACTTCGTTTTGTTAGTTGAAATAAACTTCTACAATTCAACAAGAGTTATGCCTCCTCTCTATATAAATAGATGACACCAATAGGGTTATTTTCACAACTTAAAAATATTGTTACTCTGCCCGAAAATAAAGATAATTTATTCTCAACTATTAAATCTATTATCTGGAATAACAATTTATGTCGGTTTCCATTGAGAAGAGTATTTTCGTTTTCCAACTTTAACAAAGAAAACTATTTCTAGTTATGTATTTTGATTCGAATTATTGAAACCCAGACTCGAAGTAATTCATGGTACAAGAAAAATGGAGAAGGCTATTGGTTTAAAGCTGAGAACGACAATGATTTGTCTATTTGAAAACACATATGTGAATTCAATTCAGAGTTTATTACTATAAATATTACAAATCGGTTTAGTTTTCAAAATTTTAAATTTTTGCTGCGAAAAAAAAACCATTTTTAAACTGAATTTTTTCCAACACCTTGGTTAAGTCTGCCTCCTTAGTGATCTATTCACAAGCCACTTCAAGTATTTTTCCTAGGCTCTTAACAACTCACTTTGGATGCACTACTTTCCCGTTTCTCCGACCTAGTTGCTTAAAAATTTAAGGCATTAGAATCCTGCCCATTAACATCACCTCTACCAATTGAGGAAACATTAGATGTGCCTCTGCTATTATCTATGAGGATTTACACATCACTTAAATCTGTTAGCACTAAGAATCTGGAGTTATCCAAATCATTCCCAACATATTCCAATTGTCATTAGTCCTTCCTACTTCTATGCCTCGATTTCCACTCTGCTATCATCCAAAGTCCAAGATTTTCAACCTCCGCCAGTTTCTTCCGTTGGACCTTTGGGTGCCCGTTCTTATTAACTTTCTCATTTTCTTCTTCCACATCACAAGTCATACCACAATTCTCCTTTAGGTGCCCATGAAATCCACATTCGAAACAAATATTTGGTAGAGATTCATATTCTACCTTCTGGAGCTTTCCATCAATTTGAATCTTTGCAACCAAAAGCTCATTCAAGTTGACACATATTGCCACGCGCATAAATCTACTTAAGGGGGAAACTTGGATAGGTTTTTGTATGAAGAGACTAAAGTGCACTAAATCTATTCAAGTGAGGAACAATATTTTGTGATTGCATATTGATAGTAAAACATTTGTGTTTTGATTTTACTTGTTGAATTCACAGATGTGAATTTAGTAGTGAGAGTATCAATCTTTAAAGTTCAAAGGTGAGGAAAATTATCACAGGGTGTGTGATAAATTAGGTTCACTTGCTATAATTGTTGAAGAGAATGGATATTTCTCACCGAACTAGTATCCACAAATGTAGAAAAACCAAATTGTGCAAGCAATTCTTGTGTGTTAGATTTGATTTTTGTTTTTAGAGTTGGTGTCAAAAAAGTACCAACTTCTCTACCACTCTTTCTATAGTTTGCTAACAGCAGTTTCAAAACTTCAAAATATGTAAACTTAAAAAGATGATCAAACATGATACATCAAATACATTAAATAGTGAATTGGTCATAAATATAAAATTTATATAACAGATCAAAATGTAACTAAAACCTACTATTTCCTACATCATATAAATTTAATAATATATAAAATGTAGTTGTTTTGATTTTTATATGTCAATTGGTCATGCATATCATATAATATAATTATGATTATAATTAAAAATAAATATTTATAAATTGAAATATTAATTTAAAATATTATGAATATTTGCTTATTTTCTACTTAAATTTAAGCATCATAAAAATAATAAGAAATATAAGACATTTTTAATGAACCTTTAATATATAAGGGATTGATACTGTTGATATTCAAATTTCAGAATTATTGACATAAGGGAAATAGCAAGGACTAAGATTGTGAATAAAAAAAGCCGAGTAACCTAATTAATAAATTATACGAGATGGAGGGATTTAATATGCAAATAATCCATCTGAAGATGAAATAATAATGTTTTTTGTCCCTTTTTCTTCATTTCTACCTTTCAACCGTCACTGGATGGAAATTCATTTCCAGACTTCCGCTTCGTTTACTTCAACTGTTTGAAAATATTTTTAAAATTTTATAATAATCTTAAACTCTTTTTTTTTTTTTTTTGCATCTGTTCATTTATTTTAAGGCTTAATGTAATTTTTTTTACAATAATCAAATAAAATAATAAATTAATTTTGAGAATTTAAGAAAAATATATAAGTGAATCAAAATCTTGCATATGAGAATTTATACCAGTAAAATCCACTGCTTTTAGTTGAAGCCATTGAACTTGCTGTTTTATAAGTACCTCCTTATCTTGCACCCTGTAATTAAAAAAGAATGAACAATGTTTAATGATTTCGAGAAAAGATTTTAATATATTCCGAATAGATAAAAATATATGCTCGAACAAAAAATAAGATCTGTTTTCTAAATGAGTCGGACCTCGGGTAAGATTTTTTGGTCCGAGGATCTAGCTAATTTTTTTTCCTGATGTTTTGTTGTTGTTTTGCTGTCATTTTTCTATCATATTATTACTATTTTATTGTTATTTTTTAAATATTATATAACTCTTATTCTGCTACTATTTTTTAATGTATTTTTAATTTATTAAAAAAATATTTATTTTAATGTTTAGTATATTTGATCTATTATATTTTTTAAAATTTATTTTATATAAAAATAATATAAAAAATTTTAATGTTGTTGGGTCAAGCGAGTTTAGGTTTAACATTTTTTATTTAGGCTAGACTTAGACAAAATTTTAAACTCATTTTCGAAGTCAAACCTAAAAAATAAACTGAAAATTTTTGCATCGACTTGATCCATGATAAGATTTGTTAACAATATGAAAAATTTGAATGACCCATATGTGAATGGTAGTTATCTATATGGACTGATTAATGTAATTAGACTATGTTTTAGCTCTGTCATGGTAAAGCAAGATTTAGGGTAGTTAATGTATTGTAATTAATTTTATAGTAAAATATATTTAAATAATAATTTCATAAAATACATAAGCAGAATAAAAAATTAATGTACACTAAAATTCTATTATATATAGCTAAAAAGAATCTAAATCAATAAATAATTGAAAATATTTTATTAAAAAATCCAAATGCTACAACTCTGAATCTGATAAATGACAATGGCTTGGTCGTGGTGACTTCCTATTACGATCCTTCGACTTTTCCTTATTCAAATATCTAAGTTTAGTGGTGAGTATTCAATCGAGTCGAATTGAGTAAAAAAATTTGAGTTAGTCGAGTTGACGAATCATATTTTAGCAACCGAATTCAATTTGAATTTTTTTTCGAATCGAATCGAATAAAGTGAAAAAATTTTGAGTTAAATCGAGTCGAGTTAACGAATCATATTATTTATACTCAATGTTGTGTTTACATGGACTAATTATTTAACTAGTAGACGAAGTACAATATTATTTAACTATATAAACAATATAATTGTTTTACCTTTTAACTTAATGAGTAAATATTTATCAAAACAACTTAATTTTGCCTTTTAACTTAATAATTTTGACTTTTAATTTTAAAAAAGGTAAACATTTATCAAACGACGTAGTTTTGCTTTTTTTATTCAGATTTTTGGATAACTCAAATTATGTAATTCATATGTGAGTTAAACAAAAAACTTAGTTTTTTATTCGAGTTGATATGAATAACTTGATTAACTCAAATAACTCGAACTATTTAATTCAAAATTTAAAATTTTTATCGAATTTTTCAAATCGAATCGAATTTTACTCACCCCTGCGTACGCTTATATTTCCAACTTTTAGTAACCGCCCCCAAGTTTCCATTTTCTTCTCATTTAAAAAATTACGTAAAAATCTTTAAAAATTATAAAAAAAATCTAAATAGTAAGAAACATACCTATTGTAATGAAAATCATTGCAGGCATTCATCTATTTATAACCGTCAATAAGTACATGGTAGTCAAAGATTTTTAAAAATTCTAATTAAAAAAATAAAAATTTTAATTATTAAATATAATAATTATCTAAAATATTATATTTATATTTCTTATTTAATAAATAAATATTTTTATAAACAAATGGATAATATATAAAAATTTTGAAATGTAAATTTTACTTATATTTTAATTTAACTTAAATTATACAAATTATATCCAAATTTGATAATTAGTTTTTAATTTTTTATGTTAAAATTAAAATTTAAAATATATAAATGGATATTTATCTAATTATATTTTTATTTAATTAAACATTTATCTAAATTTTAAAAATTTTAGTTATCTAATTAGAATTTTAATAAATTTTAATTATTAAATATAATAATTATCCAAATTTTTATATTTAATATTCTCATTTAATTAAATAATCACTTTTATAATCAAATGGGTAATATATAAAAAAATGAAATGTAAATTTTACTTAAATTATCCAAACAAAATCTAAATTTGATAATTAATTTTTAAAATTTTTATGTTAAAAATAAAATTTAAAATAGATAAAAATTATATATGATATATAAATGAATATAAAAGTTAAATCAAATGGATAATTATCTAATTAATTTCTAGATAAATTTAACATCAATTAAAATATATTTTATAATTTCTCAATTAATTTTCCGTTTAATATATTAATATGGCAATTAATTTATCAATTGATACATAATTGCAATTGTACAATTCAGAAATTGATTGTAAAATAATATTAACCGGTATGAGTCTATGTGCATCGATATTTATGAAATACAATACTAAATGATACAAAACCGACTATCATGGGTATCCTAAATTGTAGTAAGAAATGCTTAAAAGAACCCTAAATTGGAAAAAGTAGAAACAGAGGCAGCCGCTGACAAAGGGGATTTGTTTCTTTAGCAGGGTGGGTTTAGGTTTAAGCATGCACCACTCTTCTTTTCCTTCAGACTAGTTGGTGAATGTAATTGAGTTGTTTTTTTTTTTAATTTGCATTAAAGATTTATAAATTTTTGGTGAATTTAATTGGGTTGCTTTTTATTTTTAATTTATATTAAAAAATTAGCTTAAGGGCATAAAAAGTTTAATATTTTTTTAAAAAAATATTTAAGTCTCTACTTTTTTTTTATGCACTTGATTAGATAATTTAACTTTCGAAATATATAAAAAAAGGCTCTCAAATTTTTCAAATAAAGCAATTAAGTTTATGTCTTTTTTTACTTAATTAAGTATTTGAATTGTCAAAATGCATTAAAAAAGTCATTTGACCGTTAAAGTTAATTGCCTCTAAACTTTTTCAGTTAAAGCCACTATGTGTCATAATTAAGGCTTAACATATGACAAAAAAAGATAAAATAAAATAAAAATTATAAAAATTATTAATTTTAACAAAAAATATAAAAATATTTAAATTAGAAAAAAATTATAAAATATATAGACATATAGAAGAAAATTATAAAATTTTATAAGTCGTAAGAAAATTATAAAAAATGTAAAGAAATATAACATTTGTAAAAAAATTATAAAAATTATTGTACCAAACGGAGTATTTTATAAATTTTTTATAACTTTTATAACTTTTTTATTTTTTTATCATTTTTTACCATATATCACGTTATGTTGTGACACATGATGGCTTTAACTAAAAAATAACTTGGGATTGTTAACTTTAACAATCAACGGTTAAAGTTAATGGTTAAATGAACTTTTTGGTGTATTTTATATTTTTTTATAATTTTTATAATTTTTATAATTTTTTTATTAAAATTTAATAATTTTTATAACTTTTATTTATTTTTATTTATTATATTTTTTTGCCACATGCCACGCTGTGATTGTGACACGGGTAGCTTTAACTGAAAAAAATTAGGAGCAATTAATTTTAATGGTTAAAAAGTCTTTTTGATACATTTTGACAATTTAAGTGCTCAATTGAATTTAAAAAAAAAAGGTTTTATTTAATATTAAAACTGTTTTTTCATTAGGGAAATAAATTTATTTTTTAGTAAAACTGTTTTTTCATTAGGGAAATAAAATCTATGGATTTCAAATTGAGCTTCCAACTTCAAAACGAATTCAAGCTTGTGCTTCTTCTAGCTGGAGTTTTGCTTAATTCGATTAAAATTCTATTTTTAGACACATATTTAATATAAATATATGTAAAATATTTGAAAGATCATACTTTCATAGTCGTATATATTGAATATAAATATGAAAAAATCAAAGGTGTGCAAATATGCAGAGAGTTTTTCATACACGATCCACAATCAATGTTGTCCAACTTCTTTACTACAAATGCAGTAAATTTATAAAATTTGATTACAACACATGTTTTTTTTTCCCCTTATTTGCAAACATACTCCAAATTGCTAACTATAAAAAATAATGATTTCTTTAATTAGTTCATTTTCTTGTTACTATTAACACATAGTAGGGACGAAGCTAGAAAAATATTTTTAGGAGGGTCGAAATTAAATTGTAATATTTTTATAGTAAAAATATAATTTTTAAAGAATTAAATCAAAATTTTATCATTTTTAAAGGGATCAAAGCGTAATTTTATTTTTACTAATTTAAAATAGTTAAAATTTATATTTCAGTGGGGCTCTGCTCCTCCAACCTCTTCTAGATTCCCCCCTGTACATAGCATTTTTTACATAAATATTAGAAAATGGTGTTTTAAAAATTTGTCCTTTTGCTGATTGAGTATTAGCTCAGTTGGCATCGATATTGTTGTCGGTGTAAGAGGATATGGATTTAAGTATGCTGAAGTATATTATCTTTTTATTTAAAGATTCGGAGTAGTTTTAAGTATTATATTAAAAAACTAATATTAAAAATCGTAATACTATGCTAAGCAAGTAAATAAAAAAATTTTAAGTAAAAAACAATATTATTTTATAAATTTTTTGGGCCTTTTGCATTCCATTCTTTTATTTTTTTTTAATTTTAAAACGTTGTTTTTTATATAAATAATTGTTATTCGATTCAACCCAATTTAAAATTAAATTATACAAAAAATAATATAAAATTTAAAGTAAATTATAAAAATAGTCACTTTTGTTTGTCTCAGATTACATTTTAGTCACTTACGTTTGAAATGTTACGTTTTATTCACTTACGTTATTATTTTATTACGAAGTGGTCACTCTACCGTTAAGCTCCGTTACCTCCCCAACGACGGTCCTACATGGCCGTCCAAATGGATTTTAAATGCCAACTTGGATATCCTACATGACAGCCCAAATTAAATTTATTTAATTAAAAACTTATTTTCATCTTAGTAACTTACATTCAAGTTGGCATTTAAAACCCATTTAGATTGCCACGTAGGGAGGTAATGGAGTTTAACGGTAGAGTGAACACTTCGTAACAAAATAATAACATAAGTGACTAAAGAGTAACATTTAAAACATAAATGACTAAAATATAATTCGAGGTAAATAAAGGTGACTATTTTTATAATTTATCCTGAATTTTAATATTATTTAATTTTTAAATTTGTCCCAATTCATGAATAAATGACAAGTAAAGAAGGAAAAAGGAAAGAGAAAGAGAAAGAATTGAATGGTAGCCAAACCTACCCAAACGAAGGGGAAATCTGTTATTTGAATCACCCAAATTGGTATTTGGGTCAATTGATAAATTCAAAAACTCAAACCCTATATTTATGTCCATGCATTTAAAATAATTAATATTAATAATATTGTAAAGCTAGTGGGTTTTAGGCCTTTGACCCATTGTAAATTGTAAGTCCACAAATGCAAAATCTTCTTTTGGTTACTATGTTTCCACATTTGCATGTCTATCATATTTTATTTTATTATTCACATTAAAATATAATTATACTACACAACTTATTTTATTTTATTGTAAAAAAGGAGCCCTACATTAATTAGTATTTTAAAATTACTTTTCCTTCACAAAATCTATTTCTCAACCTATTAAGAATATTGGAAAATAAAAAAATAATTAAAAAATACTTGTTTAAAAAATTAGATTTGATCATAAGGTTATTTTTTTTTCTGAATTAATTTTTACCAAATCCAACTTAAAGTTATGAAATATTTTATTTAATATTCAATAAATAATAAATATATTACTATTTTATTAATATAAGAAAATTAGAACTTACCGTTCAAAAAAAAAAAATAGAGCTTACCTTAAGAAAACCATGTATTTATATATATTTACATATTACTTTTTAGATGATTTTAGGCTCTCTTTTTTTTTGATACGTAAAAGATCCTCACCCAAATCTCCACCTAATAAACTTTCTTATTCTCTATCTTCTCTTAAATTTCAATTCAATCAATCTCTCAAGAAAGAGTTTATTTTTCTGCCTCTTTTTGTTACCCTAAATTTTGGAATAAATTTCTATCTTCATACCGCAACAATTCAAAGAACAAGACTGGTTTTTATTTATTTATTTCAAAGTCTTGATTTTTGTATCTGGGTTTTTAAAATTAAGCCCAACAAATGTATCATCTGAACATATAGTTAAGGATCTGAGCTAGACCCATCAAGTTCTTTTGAGGATATTTGATCTGTGAGTTCTTGCTTTAGCTTGTTTGATGATAAGTTTTAGTTTTGATTATATGTTTTTGATGAGAAGTTGAATGATCAGATTCCAGAATTTGGTTACTGAGAATCTGATTTGAACTGATTATATAAACGGTTGCTTTTTATGTAAAGTTTTAAAATTTTGTCAGTTTTTGGGGGTGATGAGTGAAATATGAATATTGTTGATCGAGCTTTGTTGTTTCCTTTTGATAGATATAATGAACTCAAAGTTTTGTTGTTTATTTTTTCATTGTAAATTATCGATGATCTATGAAGTGCGAATTGCGTTGATTTTTTTGTATGTTTTTAGTTACTTTTACTTAATAGATATATGGTACTTGGCAAATAATATATTTCTTGTTGAAGGGTATTTTATTAATTGCTAAAAGTATTCTTTTTGGTTTATCTTCTTTGAGATAGCTTCTTAGTGGATGATTATAGTAACAATTGTTTGTTTCCTTAATTTGATCATTTGCTCTCTGATTGTGTTATTATTGTGTATAGTTTTGATGGCATGATAGGTTAAATTTTTGTAAATCTTGGTTATTTGTGGAAGGGTACCTTAAAAATGGTTAAATATTTAGTTATGGATTATATGAGCTTTCCAAATGTGTAGTGTTTTGCTTACGAGACATGTGTTAATTAGTTTCTATATCGGTAAAGTTGTTAAACTTTTTGTCACAGGATTTTGGAGGGGAGCTGAGGGAACTAAGTGGCATGTGAATTGCACGCGGTGAGGATGCCAGAATTGCGAAGTGGAGCCCGGAGATCGAAACACCTTGATGATCTTCAGCCACCTCCTCAACCGGTTGAACAAGTGGAGAATTGGGTTCTGCCTGCTCAAAACAGAACCAGGAGGAGAGTTGGTGGAAGAGGAAGGGGTAATGCTGCCGGTGTAGCCAAAGGGCCCTCGGCGGCGGTACCCACAAGGCCAACAGCTGCTGGTAGAGGCCGGGGCATTAGGTTGATAGATTTAGATCCCGAACCGTGTCAGGTTCTTCCTCAGGCTGAACCTTTGGCTGCCGCTGGACCTGCTTTCAACCGAGTAGAAGTAGTGGCAGATAAAGATATTGCGATGGAGGGTCGGAGTGCTGATAAAATAGTCGGAGTTGAAGAAGAAGCTAGCACCACCCCTGTTCCTGAAACGGTAGCTCCGTATTACATGCTATATCTTTCCTTTATTCATGCTATATCTTTCTTTTATTGTTGAATACAATTATTTACTAATTAAATTATCCATATTAAGTTGCTTATTCTGGTAAGCCCCTCTTTGGAAAAAGAACTGTCTGAATACGAAATTCTTTTCCTAGTATGCTCTTAAACTAAGAGCTAAGTACTATCTTACTAACAACTATCATATTAATACAATTCCGAACCTAGTGATTCTTCATTTAAGCATTTTATAAACTATTCGAATAATTATTTGTGTTGAATTTGTGTGAAAGTGATGAATGTTTTAGCATCAAGCCACAAGGATTCCAGTTGTCTGTCTTCTATTCCAAGACTTTTACCGTAAAACATTCCTTGTATTAAGTTGTTCACCTTGGGGAAGCTCTTGACTGAATACTGTTTTCGTTACTCCTTGCAGGTACAAGTGGGTAATTCTCCTGTATATAGGTTAGAAAGGAAATTGGGTAAGGGCGGTTTTGGTCAAGTTTATGTTGGCCGAAGGACAAGTGGTGGTAGTGATAGAATTGGACCCGATGCAATTGAGGTATTTCTGAGAAACTTGTGCTCATGTTAAAGGTTTTTCCACATCAAACCACTTGGGAACTAATGTGGTAAGATTTGTTTCGTTGCAGGTGGCCTTGAAGCTTGAGCATCGGAACAGTAAAGGTTGCAATTATGGTCCGCCTTATGAGTGGCAAGTGTACAAGTACGGTGTTTTTAATCATCAAACTTTTAGCAAGCTTTTGTTCCTACATATTTTACTGCAGTTGTTTAAATTCTCACATTTTTTTGTTTTAATCTCCAAATCAAATGAAAAGTTCCCTAAATGGGTGTTATGGGATTCCGTCTGTGCACTACAAGGGTCGCCAGGGAGACTTCTATATTCTTGTGAGTTTTGATTTCATGCTTAGTGTTTTTATTCCAAAATTACCTAATGTATCTTAATCATAAAGAACTTTATTGAATATTTCAGGTGATGGATATGCTTGGTCCCAGTCTATGGGATGTTTGGAATTCTCTAGGACAGTCGTAAGAAATAATAGAATCTTTTTTCTTTTGTTCCTCTGTCATACCTCTTCGGGCATGTTTACATTTATCTACTATATTCTCTCAACTTTGGTAATATTTTGTACTATGACAGGATGTCACCAAATATGGCTGCATGCATTGCCATGGAGGCAATATCAATTCTTGAAAAGCTTCATTTAAAGGGGTAGGCCATATCATAACTTTCAAAAATTTATTGGATTCAACCTCCTATTTTGCATAGTCACAACTGATTGTCGTTCTGTCATCTGCTTGAAAAAGGTTTGTCCATGGAGATGTGAAGCCCGAGAATTTTTTACTAGGTCTACCTGGATCAGCTGATGAGAAGAAGCTATATCTTATTGATCTTGGTTTAGGTATGTTCTTTTGAGTTCTCTCATCCCCTTTAATTGTATGTTCTTTCCAAGGTTTCAGGCATGAGTTCATTATGGTTAACTGTTAGTATTTTCTTCCTCTCCAACCAATCAGCTTCGAGATGGAAAGATGCACAGTCTGGTCAACATGTTGATTATGATCAGAGGCCGGATGTTTTCAGGTGTGTAGACTTGTTCTTAAGTGTTCGCCACTTACTGCTTATGCTCGGTGTTAATATCTTCGCCCTTCGGGTATTTCTTCTATCAGGGGAACAATCAGGTATGCTAGTGTGCATGCGCATTTGGGTCGGACTGGAAGTCGTAGAGATGACCTTGAGTCATTGGCATACACATTGATATTTCTAATAAAAGGGCGGTTACCATGGCAGGGTTATCAGGTTCGTGGTGTTGTTTCGATTAAGGGTTTACTTAATCCGATTTACTTACTTCCTCTGAACTATATTTCCTTTTGTCTGGAATTTTACAGGGTGATAACAAGAGTTTTCTGGTTTGCAAGAAAAAGATGGCCACTTCTCCAGAGTTGATGTGTTGCTTTTGTCCTGCCCCGTTTAAGCAGTTCCTTGAGGCTGTTACAAATATGAAATTTGATGAGGAGCCCAATTATGCAAAGCTTATATCCTTCTTTGAGAACCTCATTGAACCATGCACTCCATTGAGACCGATAAGAATCGATGGAGCTCTTAAGGTGGTTTTTATATCTTTTCCTTCAATTAAATTGGACTGGATAGCCTTTTCAATTAAACAACCTTTTTGCTGTCTTCTATTGTATAGGTTGGGCAAAAGCGAGGAAGACTGGTCATTAATTTAGAAGAAGATGAGCAACCTAAGAAAAAAATACGACTGGGTAGTCCTGCTACTCAGTGGATTTCGGTTTACAATGCACGTTGTCCTATGAAGCAGAGGTAAAGTTTTGCATTTTCTTGTTTAATATAATTTCCATTTTTTCCCCTTCTGCTCAAACATTTGGCTAAATCTCGACTTTGGGATGTTGTTTGCTAGTTTATCTGAGTGGTATGAATGATCAACATTTGCTTTTATGTTATTCCTACAGTGCATTAATTTCATCATGTTTCATCATCACAGGAGCATACTTGGAAACTCTATTAACTGTATATAAAAGCAAGCCCCTTAGGCGAATCTTCACAGTATATTTTAGCCATATATAGTTGTAGTTGAATCTATAGCTATATTTGAAATTGAGCACGTTTAAATTTAACTACAAGCTCCTTTCTTTTTTTTTTAATGTGAATTGTTTTAGCATTTCACTAGCTTATAAACATGTCCATGAACCGAGCTGTCCACAAGGCTCACTGGTTAGGCCATTGATAAGGATCTTAAAACCCTTGTACTCATCGTCACTGGTTGTTCAAACTTGGCCGTGGTCTATTAAAATTAGACTGCCAGTATCTGATATTTGTTAGGTGGTGCATTTTGCTTGAAATATATGATACTGAACCATGAGCTGTGAAACTTGTTTTGCGTTTGTTCATCTTGAGGTAGTTTGTGAATGGTGTTTATCTGACCCCTAACTTTTTATCGAAATTGTAGATATCACTACAATGTAGCAGATTCAAGGTTGCGCCAGCATGTAGAAAAGGGTAATGAAGATGGATTATTTATTAGTTGTGTGGCATCGGCTGCTAACCTCTGGGCCCTGATCATGGATGCGGGAACTGGTTTCTCGTCCCAGGTTTATGAATTGTCAACCGTCTTTCTGCACAAGGTTGGAAATTACTCAAAAGTACTATTTCCTGTTATTTTTGTGCGCGGATTGTGTACATTCTTTTTACTTGCTCATTTAATACTTATTGGATTTCGTCAGGATTGGATTATGGAGCAATGGGAAAAGAACTACTATATTAGCTCAATAGCTGGAGCAATTAATGGAAGTTCCTTGGTTGTTATGTCAAAAGGTTGGTAAATTCTTATTTTACAATTTAGCCTGGAAGTTCAAGACACCTATGTTACTCGGATTCTTCAATTTTCTTGAAATACCCGTATTTGAGACCCATTTCCAACACAACTCGGATGTGTGTATGAGGATCCTTCAAAGATCCTCTAAATACATAGAAACACTTGGGAAAAAATGAATATACTTATGCCAGATGTGTTCATATTTGACATTCGCGTTTAAGTCTGAATAACAATGAAGATCTTTATACACCTATAACATAAATTATATTGACAACTGTTACAAAATTCCGCGACTTTGTAGGGACTCCTTACACTCAACAGTCATACAAGTTGAGCGAATCTTTTCCCTTCAAATGGATAAATAAGAAGTGGAAAGAAGGGTTTCATGTAACCTCAATGACAACTGCTGGGAATTGCTGGGGTGTGGTAATGTCAAGGAACTCTGGGTTCTCCGATCAGGTATTCGTTCCTTTTCATCTTTATGTATGTCTTCTGTTTTCTGCTACCCTTGATTTCTCCAAAGCAGCTGCTTATACTTTGTATTATATTTAATTCATGATTCAAGGTTGTGGAGCTTGACTTTTTGTATCCAAGTGAAGGAATACATCGGCGATGGGAGAGTGGTTACAGAATAACATCTATGGCTGCAACTGCAGATCAAGCTGCCTTCATACTAAGCATTCCGAAACGAAAAATGATGGATGAAACTCAGGAAACTCTGCGCACATCCGCCTTCCCGAGCACCCATGTAAAGGTGTGTATTGCTTGCCTATGTTGTTTATATTCTTTGTTTTTCTTGAAGTATCCACATCCAACACCATATTCGTCATATTTTTGGACACGAACGTCAAAAAGCTTAGAAAATTTGCAGATATCCGGATTGACTCTCACATTTGAATCTGAATAGCCTATTCTCTTTGATGATATATGCTCTGGAGTTTGATGTTTATGTGATGATTGTTTATGTTTGCAGGAAAAATGGGCAAAAAATCAGTACCTAGCATCAATTTGCTATGGGCGAACTGTGTGCTAGATCTGTGTGTTGTGGAGTGGGGTGTGTCCGATACAAGTATGTATCGGACATGAGTATGTTTTACTTTTGATGTAATTGGAGGGTCATATTTATATTTGTGTATTCATATCCGAGATGTGTCGGGTACGGGTTTCAGATACAATTATTTTAAGAAAAACAAAGAGTCATATAGTAACATAGCTAGTTTAACTTGCTCCATAAAGAAGAAATAATGATTCAAAGATCAAATTTTGAAAGCTGTTTCTTGACTTTATATACATAGGTGGAGTTGGTGGGAAACCGGTTCTGAAATTTTGAAGAACCATTCAAATGTTGTTGGTCGAGGTAGTATGGAGAAATCAGGTTAAACTGGTTTATTATTATTATTATTATTATAAATTATTATGAATTTTTAATTAAATCGAGAATTTTTTTTTAAAGTTTCAAAAGTAAAAAATGACATATAGGATTATTCAAAAAATATAATTTACACGAAATAAATACTTTTAATTTTATTATTTTGGGGTTGAATTCTTGAGCCAAAAACTTAAAATTTGGATTGCATTTCTATCCATGTATAAGAGATGCAATGAGTATAAAAAGTGACATCAACATGAAGTTAAGACTAAATATATATAATATTTAAGTATAAATATTATATACGATATATTTAATATTTTATTAGATTTTAAATAATAAAATCAACGTTTTTAAAATTAGATTGGTGATTGAACCAGTAAAATTACCAGTTTGCTAGTTCGATTAATTAAATAATTAAAAAATTCATAATAAAAAATTAATCTTATGTATCTCTTTGAACTAATACCTTAATTGATTCCTGATCTAATCGATTCAGTTGGTCAATTTCATCCAGTTTAAACAACCACGAAAAAAAAACATTTGAACAAGAGAAGACTAAAATTAGAAAATTTCTAATTTTCTATACTTGCCAAGGAGTCTAGATTAAATACCATACCGATAATAATACTATCTCTTAAGAGTTGAATATTGTTATCTTTTTCAATTCTTTTGGGTTATATGTTGAAACTCCAAGCTATCAGTTAGTTTGGTATATATTCTTTTCATACAAAACAGAACTAGAAAAGCTAAAATTCTAACCAATTGTTGATGTAGTTGGTAAGCCACTATAGATTTTGTTATACCATACAATAATATGCCCAAACCAATCCGCAGGCTTGCTTTTAAAGAGAAGATGCCTCCATTTTCTTTCCATTGTCTTTCTTTAGTTTCTTAAAAAAGAAGATTCTTGCTGGTGTTTCTCTCAGCAGTTTTAGCAGGATACGTAACATGGAGGATGGCACATTCGTCATCCAATATTGATGATGATGGCGGCGGCGATGGCAATGTAGTTTCTGAGGATTCTGGGAAGATTGTTACCATAGAAAAACAGGAATTCAGTTCCAAAAGGGTATATGCCAGAAATGTTTCATTTTCTTTTCTAGGTTTCTGGTTTTTGTTTCTTACTTTGATTTTCTTGGATTTCAGATGGTTCAGAATGCACTCTTGGTGTTTGTTGACATGGCTAGTGGGAAGTATTTGTGGAGGAATTTCAAGAATTCAGAATAGGAAAAGAAGTTGAAATATCGACTCTGCAAATGTCGAGATTCGAACATAGATCAACTAGATATCAACTTTTAAAGATGACTCATGACTGCAAGAATCTCGAACCTAAGAGCCACTTGTATAATTTTTCCATGTTGTACAATTCGAACTTGGAACTTAGTCTAGGAATATGTGTGAATGCAATGGGGGAATCTGGAATGTAAAGAGATGAAATGCAGTTTTTCTGGATCTCTACCCTGTAATGAATGCAATCTATCCAAGTATGATCTTTGCTAGAATAATTGAAATTTCCAACAAAATTGTTTCATGACTTGATGAATAGAAATTGAAACTCGAATTCACTCGTGTCCAGATTCACGTAGGATACGAGTGTTGGTCTATCAAAGACGAGTATTTCAAGAAAAACAAAGAGCTGGAATCGGAGTGACATAGCAGAAAAGTATTACTAGACATGTAAGGAATATAATAATAGAAATCCACATTCTTGAAATTTTCTTTCTAACAAATTGCCCTTTGTGTTAGATTTCAATAGAACAAACATATGTACAAAATCAACAGTTGATATTGCAGATAATGTAATGAAGAACATTAGTGCAGATCAACTTGAAGCTTGATAGACATGTATAAAAGTGCAAGGAGGGCACCTTGAGGGAGTGGAGCATATCTTGCTAGATTGGAGCCAACCCACATGGCTATGACCACCAGAACAACCACACTGCTGCTGGTTTTCCCACAAACCCAACTCGCAAACAAAAGACATAAAGTCAGCAAAACGCCACCTCTTCCGCCTAAAACCCATGCAATTACGTAACCGATCTTATAGCCAGCATCCAGCTTTTTATCGAGTAGAGCCATTAGGCTGCTGAAGGTGAGAGAAAACTGAGAACCAAATGTCTGCAGCAAGAATAGCAATATGAAAGCAGATTTTATAACTTCTATAAACGACCCTCTCCCTTGTTGCAGGCTTTCTTCGTCAGCCTCATCACCAGTTTCTTCGTAAAAGGAAGAATATTCCTCGTTTACTTCATATCGTTTTCGGAGTCTTTCTTCTTGCATTTTTCGTTTGAGTTCAGCCCACCTATATATCCTAACCCCATCTTCATACTTAGGACAATGATTCCGCTTTCCTTTGTATGACCTCCCAACATCCTCTTGAAATGTAAGTGTTCGATCATACCTAATCCTTGTTACTTCGTTAGATAAGACCTGTTCAGAAGTGAAAATGCTTAAGAGAATCAATCATTGATGTCTGAAATATAATAACCCGAAAAAGAAAAATAGTGGGGAAATGGAGACAAAGGAAGTTACTGCATCCAAAGAAGTATATTAGAATTTCTCATCTTAGTGGAAGCATTGCAATGGCCTACAAAACCATCATTACAGCCCAAGCAGAAGCAAATTTTCATGACAAGAAGTAACTCACGGTCATACTTAAGAAACTGAAAGGAAAGTCTTAGTATTAGTAATCCAAAGCGTTCTTTAGTATTAGTAATCCAAAGCATTCTTTCACTCGTTTGCACTCTCTCCCCATTCTTTACTTCCTAAGAAGCTCATTATTCAGTGTTGGCTTTAGTAATCCAAAGCGCTCTTTCACTCAATTGCACTCGCTCCCTATTCTTTACTTCCTTAGAAGCTCATTATTCAGGGTTGGCTTAAGCTAGATCCCAGGAATGAAGCTCCAGACCGTACACAATCCTACACTTCAATTTTGCATAGAGTGGCCACATTCAAGCTTGAAACACACACACTTTTGTGCTTTCAACCTAAAATTTCTACTGAGTCCAAATATAGATAACAAGAATTGCAAAGAACCAACGTCTTTCTTCCTACATGGCTACATCTACCCAAAGCTTCAACGAGTTATGCTGGTTCAAAGTTCATAACTAGATCCTCTCGATCTAAAGCAACCATTTTCTCAAACTTATTGTAACAATAAAAATCAGCAAGCAATGAATCATGAGATAAAAAGGAAAACGGAATTCTCACTTCATAAGCATGGCGGATGCTCTTGAATAGCTCACTAGCTCGTGAATGCTTGCTCATATCGGGATGATACTGCCATCAAAACATGAAAATACATAAACCATAACAAAATTCATTTCATAGACACTTCTTAACTAATATATATATATATATATATATATTGATCTCGACCGAAGCCTCATGTTCTTGAACTCTATCCAAAGATTCAAAGAAAAAACCATTTTTAATATATATATATATATATATATATATTAAGATAAGATTCGTGCGAAAGCAGAACCCGACAAAATTAATAGTATAATAAATTTTTTTAAATTCAGAATCTATTTCTATAAATTTCCTTCACGAAGCATAATAAGTTCACTGTAATTCATATAGCTTCAAAAATAAATAAATCATCGGTATATAACAAATTCAACCTCAGAGTAGCTCTAAAAAAGGATATTTTTCGAGCCTCCTATTACAAATGATCATTTCTAGATCACAAAGTTCTTAATAGTTAATTCACAAGATTTTGTAAAAGAAAATATTAGACCTTAAAAACAATTGGCGGTGAAAAAAAAATAGTCAAGCATAAATTGAGTTAAAGTAATTAAGAATGGAAAAAGAACAAAAAACGATTACCTTTCGAGCGAGAAGTCGATAAGCTCGCTTGATATCAGCGGAGGAAGCATTCCGAGAGACGCCGAGTACTGTATAATGGTTCTGCTCGCCGTTGATTCCAGTCGCTGGTGTGAACGATGATGATGGCGGTGGGACCCAGCGGTTACGATGTTCGCTCGGGTGTTGGTTGTAAGGGTGGCGCCAGCTGCCGTTGAACGGAGAAGCGGAAATGGAAGGGTTGCCGCCGTTAGCTATGAAGGAGAAGGAGGAGTAGGGGGGAAAGCCGTGGATGGGAGTGGGTCCCACCAAAAAGTGCCACTGCATTGTGGTTCATGGATTTGGTAATGAAATCTACGCCCCTTTAAATGGCTTTTTTCTTTTTCGCGTTCTGGAGGAAGGAGCAGTTCAGTAAAGGAGGAATGGTAATTTGACTTGCGGGTGACTTAGGATATGGTGAATGTCTCGGGCCAACCGTTTAGCGAGATTTTTTGACCCGATAATTATGGTGTTAGCCCAATCTAGTCTATTAATTTTTTTGTTGTTGGTGAATTACAATAATAAGGTAAAGTCCGAACAATTAACGTGTCTAGTGTGATTTAAACTTAGATCATACTTGGGATGATAAACAATCTTTCATTACATGGGGTTTCTAGTGTATTAAATTTTACTTTTAAAATACTATTACATTTTAATTTTTTTTATATATTCAATAATATTAATAGAAAATAAAATAGAATATATTGAAACTATAATTTATTTTCAGTTAATGGAAGACATGAATAACACAAATTTTTATAAATGAAATAAAAATGAAAATTATGAATTATTAAAGAGTTAACAACATTATTTAATTTTTTTAAATATCTTAATATTTTTATTTATCATTTTTTGTTGTTTTGGAAGGTGAGATATATCAATATTATAATTAGACTACTTAAATTTTACACCGATATAAGTAAATTTTTTTATTATTAAAATTTGATTACTCATATTATTTGTGTTATTAACTAAAACTAAAATAAACAGGTTTTTTTTCAAGTAAAATTTTTAATTGATTTAATATTTCTATTATATTTATTTAGAATATTACATTTTTAAATATATATTTAAGGTTTAAAATTTTTTAAGTAAATAAATAATTAAATAATTTTAATTTATTTAAACATGAATAAAATATAAAATATGATAATTCTATCATTAAATTTTCAATTAGACAAACAATGGAAATGTGTGTGACAAATGAAAATGTAATTCAAAATATCCAATAAATAAAATTTATAATTATTAATATTATAAAAACTTATCTACATTGTACTAAAAACTTTTATTTGAATTTGTTGAGACAAAATGAGCTGAGAGTTGCTGAATTGCACTCGACAGTACTAACTGTAGATTATCACTAAGGTGGTTTAATACTTGCAATATTTGAGTTAGCAATTTAATGATAAAAATCTTTGGACATAATTATATGCTGTTATACTGAAGATATTTTGATCTAGACCTGATCATGGGTTGGGGCCAACCGTTTTCTAGGCCAGGGTCAGGCTACCTCGAAAAATGAGTCTAAAAGTTTGTTCAAGCCCAGCCCAGATAAAAAATGTTAAACCCGAGTTCGACTTGTTAGTATTAATTTTTTTATATAAAAATAAATTTAAAAAATACAATACATCAAATACACTAAAAATATTAAAATAAATGTTTTCTAACAAACAAGGGTGAAACCAGGGGGGCTGGCAGGAGCCCCAACCCCTCTAAAATGAAATTTTTTTCATTTAGGCCTTTTAGTAAAGGTAAAATTGCACTTTGATCCCCCTAAAAATGATAAAAAATTGATTTAATCCTTTAAAAATTATAAAGATAGAGACTATTAAAATGATGAAATTACATTTTTACTATCACAAAAATTATAATTTAATTTCGCCTCCCTAAAAAAATTTTCTGGCTTCGCCTCTGCTAACAAATTGAAAAGTCATTAAAAAACTCTTTATACGTAAATAACACTAAGATAATTACAACTTTGCAAGCAAATACCTCTAAAATAGCAGCAAAATTAATAATAAAATAAGAGTTATATAACGTCTAAGTAATAACAACAAAATAATAGTAATATAATAGCAAAATGATAGTAAAACAGCAGCAGGAAAAAAATTAGCCAGATTTGGGCCGAGTCCGGGCCAAAAGAATTTACTAAGGAATGGCTCGTTTTCTAAAGGAGCATTTTTTTTGTCCAAGCTCATTTTTGGGCTTATATTTTTGTCCAAACCCTCTCATTTTTCAAGCGGGCCTTCGGGCTTGGACGGGTGACCCAACCCATGATTAGGTCTACTTTGGTTCATTTATGGAAACCAATTATTGGCATTTGAAGATTGGGTTGGATTGGATTCATGTGAATCAATTAAGTCCTTGGAATGTGGAGATGTGAGGATGTGACCGATATAGTGCTGTTGATTTTGGAGAACATATCTTCGATTGATTTTGCTTTGATTGTTAATTATGTAATAACTATTTTCAAGGAATTACTTTGTATTCATATAGATTCTATGTTAGCAAGCCGAAATTGATATATGCTTAAGGTTTATTTAGGTTTTGTATGAGAGCTTATTTGAGTGCATTCTAATTTGTTCATTGTAGAACTATGTTGTTAGATAGTGCAAACTGTTATTGTAAATATTGTTGAGTGTTTACTGTCCAAGTTCTCAGGAGGAAGATTGGAGGTGAGTCTTTTAGTTTTTAGGTACAAAGGTGAGATCTCTATACTTGGGGAGTGATAGAGTGTGAATAACGTGTATTTGTGAATAAAGATAGTAGAATTATTCACTGAGCTAAGCTTTGTAGACGTAGGGAAATTGAATTGCGTAAACAAACCTTGATGTACTTTATGTTTTTGTTTACACAATTTTAGTCGTGCTAAGCCACAGTGGCCATTGCAGTCTAGCACTTCCAGTGTAGTTTTCCTTTTTTAGTAAACAAACAACTTAAGATAACAATAGAGTTGGCGCCATGAGTTATTCGAATACTAACTTAATTAAAAATTGATTAAAACCTATTCTTTAACAAAATAATAAATATAATTATATAGTTTTTATTTTTATATAAAATCTATAAAATGCCAACACTATACTTGAACCTAATATATTATGGGTGAGCTTAATATGTTGACAGTGTACTTTATTTTTGGTGAAAAATTAAAAATACAAAGTAATTAAACTAGATCAACAAAGAAGGATCTTCAAACAATCTTAAACCGAGGCTTCTAGTACGAACTGACTTAGCCAAACTATCTGCAATTGAGTTCTCTTCTCTAAGCAAATGTCGAATCTTCCACTGCTTAGACATATTTAGGACTTGAAGTATTCTCCTGATTAGGGTAGAATTAGAGTTTCCGGAAGAGCCATCTTGAATAATGTTAACAACCTAAAAAATGTCAGTTTGTATTGAGATCCTATCGAATCATCTTTCCAAATAAAAAGGTTTAACCCATCCAAGATCCTCCAAAGCTTAGCCTCTGTCACTATGCAATTACCCAAATGTCGGTAGAACCTAATGATCCACCTACCATTATGATCACATATGAAACCTCCAGTTGCTGCAACACCTTCGTTAAGCCTAACCAAGCCATCTGTTCTCAAACAAACCCAACTACTAGCTAAAGGTGAAGAGTGGAGATAACTACGAGGCTTATGAAGTGCAGTTTTGGAGATTAAAATGTATTGTTTTGCCCAACTGAATGAAATTTTAAGAATCTCATCATTACTCCAAGAAATACCTTGAAAGGTAAGCAAGTTTCGGTTCTTCCAAATATGCCAAGCAATGATCCCAAAGAGGCATGGCCAATCCATCCCATCCAAAGAAATGTTGAAATGATCTTGAAGGTTTTCTGTCATCCAAATAGGGAGGGAACTAGTGTAAAACCTAGAGAGTCTGTCTTCTGGGATGAGTTTATCCCAAATAGTTCTAGCAGCAAGGCAATCTCTGAATACATGCAACACATCCTTATAATCCTGCCCACAAAACCCATAAGCGTTGTTACTCCCAATGCCTCGCCTTACCCTTTCAGCATTCGTAAGTAGGTTGCTTGAGGGTGAACCATAAAAAGAAATGGATTTGTTGATAACCTTTAAATTTCTAAGGTATCTCCCAAATTCGTTCTTTCAAATTCAATGTACCTTCTTAAATCTTCCCATAGGCGCTTTTAAGAGAAAAAGAACCAGTCGAAGTAGCTCCCCAAGTTATTTTATTAGGACCCGAAAAGGAGTAGGTGGTGGAACATCTACAATTTTGTTAATGGTCTCCTTTGAGACCCACAATCTGAAAAAGTCTAAATTCCACGATCTGTCACCTGCAACCATACTACTAAGAGGACAATCCATATTAAAGTTAGAAAGAGATGGAATCTATACAAATAAGGGACCACAATTTTGAATCCAAGGGTCAAGCCAACATTGGATACTATTTCCATCTCTAACAGACCATAAAAGGTTTTCGCGAATGAGAGGCCATACCTTAGAAATGGATCTCCATAAAAAGGAGCATCTAGAAACCCCGTACTTCGACCGAAGGACCCAAACCCAAAGGGCATCACCGTTTGAAACTAACCTTCATCATAAAAGAGGTGTTGTGATATTTCAAATACCTCAGTCCAAGACCTCCATGAGTTTTCAGTTGACACACTGAATCTCAACTTGCCAAGGCCATATTTGCACTGGCACTAGAGGTTCCCTAAACTAATTTCCGTACAATGCGTTCAATCTCTTCACAAAGGCCTTTGGGAACCATCATCATCTGCATAAAATAGCTTGGAATTGAAAGTAAAACTGATTGAGCTAAGGTCACCCTTCTTGCTGAAGAGAGTTATCTTGCATCCCAGCTAGACAATTTACTACGCACTTTATCAACCACGAAGCGTAATGTATTGTTGGTAACCTTCTCATGGAAAAGGGGCACACATAGATACGTTCCAAAATTACTCACCTCCTGAAAACCAAAAATTCTACTAATACTCCTCCCTATACTGCCATCAACCCTTCTAGAGAAAAAAAATATATCAACCCTTCTAGAGAAAAAAATATACGTCATCCTCATATTAATCTTGTGTTCTGAGTAACCACAGAACTCATCGAGAATGTTTTTTATTACCCGAGCTTGATGTTCCTCAGCCTGGCCAAAAAGAATCAAGTCATCCACGAAAAATAGATGTGATACCGGTAGCCAGTCGAATAGGGGACAGTTACCAGCATCAATAGCAGCACGGATTCTATGGCCCAGCCACTCCATGCACAAGATAAACAAATAGGGAGATAAAAGACATCCCTGGTGAACGCCCCTAATTGGCATAAATTTAAGAGTTGGAATCTCATTCCACAAAATCTGTATAGTAGGGCTAGAAATTGCAGAGATAATAGCATTACGAATAAAATTAGGAATACTTGCAGCTTGAAGCAACGCATCGATGAAATGCCATTGTACCCGATCATAAGCTTTCTCTAGATCAATTCTTGTGGCCATCCATCTCTTGTTCCTCTGCATGCTTCTCATAGAGTGTATAACCTATTGTGCGATGATGATGTTATTGATGATGTTCCGTCTTGCTACAAAACCAGTCTGTTCGGAAACTATAATTCTCGGAAGGACCACCTTAAACCGATTTGCAATGACTTTCATAACCAATTTGTAAAGGACAGAACATAAGCTAATAGGTCGAAAGTGAGCGAAGCCCTCCAAAATTTGAATTTTACGGATAAGCACGATAAGCGAGAATCAAATAGTGTATTTTTTTTTATTTCACAAATAATTTTAAAAAACTCCACTAATGCTGTACCAAATATTTTCCGATACATTATTATCTCTAAAATTTTAACTTTTTATCATTTTAACCAAAACCACTACATAATTTTTCTGTTTATATAAATTTTATCTAGTTAAAAATAATAAAGAAACGTTGGTTTAACTGGCAAAATTAAAGATTTAAGAAGCTCAAGTCTTAAATTGTTTCTATATAAATTTTATATAAAAGTATAAAAAATAATAATAATGCAGTATATTAATGGATGAAAATATACCAGAAAAAAGAAAAAAACTGTTTCCTTTTCTTCTTTCCTATGTGTATGCCGCCTTCAGCTCCGCTCCTACCATCTCCTCTTCCATCCATATAATAAGCACACAGTTTCTCTCTCATTTGTTTCATTCAACTTCATTTAAAAATATAACTTTCAACAGCCTTGTTTCTCTCTCTCTCAGGTTCCTGCCATTACTTTTCTCTCTTTCTTTCATGTTATGGGTAGTTTCCCTAGAATATATATATATATATGCGACATAATGTGTGTTTTTGGTTTACATGTACATTCATGTGGACGATGATGAAATGTTTTCTGAGTTTTCTGCAAAATTTTGATTTGTCCAGCCTCCAAAGTCTTTGGAACATTTAAGGGTTGAAATGGTTATTTAATACTGTGAAATATGTAGATTATCTGGTTGTTAACAATTCTAGGTCCACTTGTTTGTATGCATATTCATATAGAGACACAGAAGACAACTAAAGAACTTAAGATGTCGACGGTCGGAAATTCAACCAATATATTTTGGCAAGAATCCCCGGTAGGGAAGCTTGAAAGGCAGAAACTCCTTTACCAAAAGAGTTGTGTTGTATGGATAACAGGTCTCAGTGGATCAGGTTTATCTATCAAAGGACTTTCCCTATATGCTCCAACTTGCTCTTTTCTTGGCTTTGAATTTGAAATTTGCTTCAATCATGTTCAGGTAAAAGCACACTTGCATGTTCATTAAGTAGGGAACTCTTTACAAGGGGAAATCTATCTTACGTACTCGATGGAGACAATCTTCGACACGGATTAAACCAGGATCTGGGTTTCAAGGCCGAAGACCGAACAGAAAATATACGCAGAGTTGGTACGTATGCTGTAAGTTTCCTAGAGTTGATGGTTTTGCTTGGCGTCCAAGAAATGTAATATATGTATGTGTAGCTACAAATCTTGGCTCAAGTTTGGTTAAATGTATGCAACTTTCACTAAAGTAACCACGGACATAATGGCTTAGAGGAACTCGGATATCGGTTCGGTAGAGCCGGAGGTGTGATTAAGGCATGGTTCTTCTTTGACGCATCTTGTTTGAGTCGGGTCTCTAACGTTTTCTGCAATATTAATATTTAGGTGAAGTTGCAAAGCTGTTTGCAGATGCTGGTTTAATCTGCATAGCCAGTCTAATATCTCCCTATAGGAAAGACCGAGATTCATGCCGTGCTATGCTGCCGGATGCCAACTTTATAGAGGCAAAACCCTTTTCTTTCGTTTGATTTGTTTTATCTTTTTATTTACTTGAATGAAAATGCTTTTCCTTGTACATATTTGCAGGTTTTCATGAACATGCCTCTGACATTGTGTGAAGAAAGAGACCCGAAAGGCCTTTACAAGCTCGCACGTGCCGGAAAGATTAAAGGTTTGATCGATTGCCTTCGGACATTCGTTGACCGCAAAATTGCCTCCTTATTCCCTTTCTCCCCTCCCACCAACAACAACATACAAACATACATGAGCAATGGCCCCAGCTTTAAGGACTCTAACAAGGGAATTGTGTTGTTTATTATAGGTTTTACAGGCATAGATGATCCTTACGAACCGCCATTGAACTGTGAGGTATGTAAGCTACTAATTATGACATTGAGATTATAGTTAGGCTAATTATGACATTGAGATTATAGTTAGGCTATCTTTCTGCAAACAGTGGGAAATGGATAATCATTTTTGCTTATTTCCAGATCGAAATAAAGCAGAAAGCCGGAGTTTGTCCGACATCAGGAGCTATGGCAGGGGAAGTAGTTACGTACTTGGAGGAGAAAGGATATCTGCAACATCAGTAATGAACTCTCGAAGGCGGTCGTTTTTACAACATTACTTCTAGGATTCCATTTGCCCCTAAGTATGGTTAGTTGGTTCTAATTATATCATCTGAATGAAGATTGTTTTGTGTTCTAGTGCTAGGGACTATGTTACTTGAACTCGAGGGTTTCGGGGGTCAGTTTGCTTGCTGCAACTCCATTTGCCCGAAAGCATTGTTTGTTGGTACTAATTACATCATCTACTAGTTGTTATTTTGCAGTTGCCAGGGATTAGCAACCATTGTTTTAATGGAAAATCCAGATTCAAGACATCCAACTTCTTGTATTCTGGATATAAGTTAATGAACACCACCTGTGACTTGATTCCAAGTCTATTAGGTTTTGATTTTTTATGAAATGGTTACTCAAAAAAAGGATAAACCAAAGGTTAAATTTTGCTATTAGTCCTTATATTTTGTGAAAGCTGTAGATTTAATTCATATACTTTAAATTGGTATTTTTAGTCCTTGTACTTTTCAAATTTTAAAATTCCAGTCCTCATCAATTGTTAAATTCATCAAATTCTGCTATTTCTGAAATCCGATATGACAAACATATTATCATATGTATAATGTCATGTTAGCTTGTTATTTTCACACATTACTCACTAAAATTTTAGTTATTGGATTAATAATCGACGTTTGCATCATGATTAAAATTTCAAAAATCGTAAAGTATAGAAATCTAGAATAATCCAAAAGGAGAATATTGATTAAATCTACAATTGTATGCATAATATAAGCCTAGTGATTGAATTTAACTATTGTTGTTTGGGTCAAAACTAAAATTCAAAAATTAAATAAACTAAAATTGATCAAATTAAAGTATGAGGATTAAAACTACAACTTCCACAATGTACAAGGACTAATAAGCAAAATTTAACCTATAAAACGAACTGAGAAAGGAACATTGTCTTGATTAACAAATTCAATGTATAACTTATAAATCCGGAATTCTTTTTTTCATTTGCATTTTATAAAACCTACAAATAGAAAAATAAACTATTTTAAATAAAAGAAATTCTAACTTTTTTCTTTGTCAATTGGACAATCTTAAAATCAAGTTTGAACATTTGAAGAATCTTAAATTTTTTTCAATAATTTTCCATTTAATCATACACTTATGCTATTTAAAAGCATTGCACACAAAAATGAATTTTTGTTTATTTTTATTTTTAATATTTTGCTCATTTAAAGGACCAAAAGGTAACACAGAGAGTGTACTCTCTTTAATTTCTTTAGTCTCCAATGTTGTTCATCTTACAAAAGTAACAACGTATGGATTCCCATTTTCAAGGACAATAACATTAAGCCATCAAGAAGCTGTATAAATGGACTATCCTCCAAATCCCAACCTCGAGATTTCGATGCGATTATCCCATCCTGAACTTCTGGCTCACAACATGATTTGACTGACGGAGGTTAAGCACGGATAACAGCAGAAGTTGAGTGAATGAATATGTAATATCAGTCGACAAAGCTTTAGCCGGATTTCGATTTAGTATGCAGAAATGATGCTCTTGTTGAAACTGGGAAAACGACCTCGTAGAGATTGTGAAAGAACCCTTTATCATACACATTCTTCTTTACAATGGCTTCAGTATCCTGTAGAAGGGACCGTCTGAAGAAGGATTTACATTTGCTCTCTCGAGGCTTTCCTTCAGTAGTCATCCCGGCAATGTTCGCTTTCAGTGCCACTGTACTCGCTCGTGCTTCGATCAGTTTCTTCTGCCAGCTTATGTAGTCTTGCCACTTGAAGGTCTGTAATTTCAGATACATTAGAAGAGATGAGTATTTCCGGGTTTATGTCAGAGTAAGGTAAAAAACTACCAAACAAGGTCTAAACAGATCTGACCTCATTTGTTGTCGTGTTCGTGAGACAAAGATTAGCGTGATATGCGAAGAAACCCGCTAACAACAGAGAAACTACACCCATGAACACCATAAGAAGTATCTGGGTGTTATGTGCGTCTAATAGCCACTGCAAAAACCAAACGATTACTTAAATTCAAAAGAAGCTAAACTGCGCAGAGAATTATCTACACCATAATAAACAGGAAATCAAACATCGAGCAATAACCCTAAGCAAAAATTCAGATACCGGTGCATGTATATATGACACTCACCTGTACGACATACGGAGCTAAACTGCGAAGAGAATTATCCACACCATAATAAACTGGAAAAACAAAGAAAACGACATCGAATGATTAGTCTATAGATTTTTAAGAAACTAGAAAATATTTGTCCAAATCGATTTACCTGTTAAAACATGCACAATTTGCAATTCTTTCAATCGTCCAGCAAGAACCAATCCAATAGCAATTGTCCCATAAATGCAAAGAAGGAAATGCCTGAAGAAATGCTAAATATGAATTTCGAACACTAAAATGGAAAGCAGCTTTTTCGGTAACGCATATTACCAAGACAGGTTGAGCACAGATGAGTGCTGAACACAAGGATAAGCCATGTTCTCCAACAAGTACACAAATGAAAGAAGTGCTTTATATTAAAGGATAGAAAGCAGGCACTTCTATATTACTAGATTTAGATCATCAGTCCAACCAAAATTAATCAGAACCTTTATACTTATAACTAGCTTATATTAACGAAATTGGATGTTCAAAAGCTCCAGTCATATTTAATGACTACAATCCAAGTAATTGACAGAAATGGCAGCTAGTGTTGCATGATTGCCACCTAGTTATGTTACTTGGACTCGTGTTTAACTGTGTATGTGTTTGACACAGATATGTTTAACAATTCAAGCAAAATGAAGAGTCAAAGTGAACATCACTGCCCTAAGTAAATCGAATGAAAAATAAAGATCACTAGCTGCAGATAAATAGTGCAGAACTCACCATAAAAGAAAAGCCAAGAAGTATCGGGTATTTCTCTCCCCAATACAGTTATTCTGCAATATATAAGAGCATATTAAGTAGATATTGAATGAGATTCAGATTTTTTATACATTATGTACATAAAACAACTTGCAATACAAAGTAAAATAACAAAGAAAAGAATAGATTGAGATGTCGGTCAAACCATCCATCCACAGTGATGATCAAAGCGAGCAACACATCGATTGCATAAGCTGCAGTGCTTCGATCTAGCAGGTCTGGAACAAAAAGCAAAATCTCATCACACTTTATGTTAACAAAAAGGCTATCAATAAATACAAAACCAAAGCAATGACCCTACTTTGGAATTTTACAAGTGCGACATTCTTTCTCGGTATAGATGATATTGTCATAAGGATAAGCAGATAGATATCGTGAAACATTATCAGCCTTCACAGTCCCCGGATCAGAAAAGCTAGTTACTAGAAAAAGCAGAATGCCGACAGCAACAGCCAAAAAACTTGCGTACCTAAAAGAAGATACAAAATACAAGGAAAAGAGGGAAGACGATCATTTTGAAGAAATCAGATTACAGCAGAGAACTCGCTCCTTAGTACATACCTATGAACTTCACTCAGATAGTACCCAGGAATATAGCTAAAAGACGTCTTCACTATAATGTAATAAGTCGTTCCAATTATTGCCAAGTATATAAGCTGTCATAAGAAGAAAGTCATAAAACAGTTTACCACAATACGAAAGAAAAATCACCCCTTTACTAGTACAAAACAACCCTTTATAAGATCATCTTTTCAATACGGGTACTTTTCAAGCTAGGGTAGAATACTGGAGCATCTAAACCGTGAAGTCTTATCATTCGCATCTGAGAGCAATTTCTTTATATAGTATGGTGAAGGTTTCCTTATTTGATGCATGTATGTTGGCAGTGAGTTTTGAAATTAAAATGGAGTTTATAGGGCCGTGACACAACCGAACCTCTATTCGGTTTATCCTCATTCATCATATATAATGTGCATAAAACTAAAGCCGTGAATCAGATGACAAAGATCAAAAAGAAAACTCAGCCAATCATCTTATAATTCAATACAACATCTCAAGCTTCACACCGTTGTCACTCTCCCATAGAAGGGCTAAGGCCGAAGTTTTGAGTTCTCTCTCCCCCTTAGACTTCCTCATATTGATGGGTACCAAATGAATCTTATAATTCAATACTTTAGCAACTGAAACTAAACATCATTACCCATGCTGTATTGCTTTCTAATGTTCCCAAAGAAAACAACTTTCATGTATCCTAATTCAGATTCTACAATAAAATACCCAAATTCATAGAAACTCACTCAGCTATGAAACAAGAAAAAAAGCAGAAATCATTTTTTCCAGGGGCTTCAATTGGTATTAGAATTATACCTGTAAGATAGGATTAGGCCTATCACAACAATAATACTCAACGGAAAGGATCAAATTTGCTCCTCTATCTCCAAAAACAGCCCCAATAAACCTCCTGAAACAAATTAAAACAAGAAAGAATCATACCCAAAGCAAGAAAAAAAAAAAGAACCCATCAAAGAAAATGTGGTAAAAAGAAATGGAAGTTACAGGAAGTATTGATAAGCTCCGAAAGTGAGGAAACGATGGATAGAGCTGATGGGTGTTCCTTGGAAGATAGGCCACTGCCCACAAAGGAAGGAAACAACTATTGTAAGAGTTATCAACCCATGGCATATCAATGCCCAATGCAAAGACATCTTTGTGAACAAGAATAAAGGGGCGAAGCTTTTTCTGGGTCCTTGAGACAAAGGGAAAAAAGGGGTATTTTGTGAGAGAAAATCTGGAAGATTTTCAGGAAGAGGTGGCTTGGTTTGACTTTTCGATGTTTTGTTTTACTTTTATGGCAGTTTCTTAGTTGGGGTTGGGTTTTTCGGATGTTTGTTCTAACTTCATGGTATTGAATTGTTTAGTGCACGAACTGAACTGAACTGAACTGAGAGACAATTTATCAGAAATCTTTTCCTATTTGAATATTGAATTGTTCATTGGATTGGATCTTCCCTTCTGAATCTGAGAATGGGGTCATGGCCTGTATGAGTTGGGTACGACGATTTAATTATATAAATTTAATTTTTTATAGGGTAAATTTCCGAGTTGGTCACCCAACTTTTAGGTTGCTTTCATTTTGGTCACTCAAAATGAAATTCTTAGAATTTTGTCACTTAACTTTTAGGGCTTTTTTATTTTAGCCACATCATGTTCACACTCTCATTTTGGTAAAAAAAATTCATTTTTTTGATAAATAAAACAAAAGATTAAATAGAAGAATTCATAAATGAATTATTAGAAGTGCTTTCTTCTTTCATAAAAATAATTATTTTTTAAAGTATTGATTGAGATAAAAAAAAAAATTAAGGACTAAAGGGAAAAAATGGTAGAAACTAAAATAATGCATTAAAATTTTGTCAAATCGTTCTTGTTTATCATATTGCCGAAAATTCTAATTTTTTTCCAATATTAAAATTTTAAATTTCAAAACATAAAAATCAATTAAATAAAATTTTGAAATTTTTTTATCTTTTGATAATGTTAACCAATTTGTCACTCTAATATTAAAATTAATTTAATTAAACTCTTTCTAAATTTTAAAATTTTATTTTATGTTTTTATATTATTTTTAATGAAATCCACTTGATAACTTATATTTAATAATTGTCTACAAAACTTAAAAAAAAAATTTATTATATAGTCATAAATATAGGTAATCATGGGTTGAGCCGGGCCTTAATAGAATTATAGACCCGAAAAATAAGCTTAAAATTTTGTTTAAACCTAACTTGAAATAAAGATATTTACTTGTTAAGTTGTTATATTAGTAGATTATAAACCAATTGTTAAGTTGTTATATTAGTAGATTATAAACCAAGTGGGAATGGGAGTCCCACAAACCATAAGATGAGAAGTGCAGGTGTTTTTTATAATAACTGACACATTGCAAGTATGATCCAAGTTGAAACAATCACTGCAACATATATCAGCAAATATTTCTAAGCCATTATTATGACTAAAATAAATTCTCTCTACTAACTTTTGACTTTCAGCAAGTATTTTGAATGGTTTTGTAATGCATTGTTCAACCCCCCCCCCCCCACCCCACCATTTTTATACTACTAATATACAACTACATTTGTTTCTCATGTTTTATACTAAAGTTGCAATTCAACAAAGCGTTTACTAAACAGTTTGGTTTTTATTCGTTTATTAATTTAAATAAATCAACATGAATAAGATTTTAAATCTCGTTTATTGAATAAATTGAATACGTACAAAGCTTGTTCAATTCATTTATGTTTAGGAACATGCTTGCTTATGTTCATTTAAACTGGAGTTTAGTGATTAAAAAAAACACTCCTAAGAAAGCAGCAAACTGCAGGCTGCTTTCTATGAGAACCCTGCGTTGCATTTTCCATGCATAGAGTTGAAGAAACACAAATGAGTCAATACCCAACCTCAAAACCACACACTTGATCATTTGAATGTGAGAAGCCAACTGTTGTAAGAGAGGAGCATTTGGCAGAGTTACTTTCTTATGCGTGCTACTTAGGGAGCCTGCTCACTCATCATCTACAAATTGGATAGTGGGAGCAGCAAAGACAAGGTTCCTACTTCGGCGATCGGGTTACTCAGAAAGTCAACTACATTATAGCAAACAGATCAAACTGGCATTTGCATGAATAATACTTATAATCTGCAAAAGTACAATACTGATTCAATTTTTGTGCTTAATGCATGAGGTAAAAAACTTGGTTTCTCATGCATTAATCAATTCATGAGTCACAAAACCAGATTGAATTATCCAATCAATGACAGAGAAGGGGAAGCTGAAACAGCTTTTGCCCAAAATAGTTTGATATATAAGAGCTTGGTTCAAAAGATTACAAAACAAAATTCAAAGCTCAGTATCAAAATCCCCAAACCCTAAACAGCATATTCTACTATTTACCATTTTTCCATATTAAAATTAAAAAAGCTAAAGGCCTAAAACTCCTGAGAAGCAGAGCCAATTTCACCCTTATCCTTCCCCATTTTCTTAGGAAGAAGAGTTTGATGAATATTTGGTAAAACGCCTCCATTTGCAATAGTGACTGAACCCAAAAGCTTGCTCAACTCTTCATCATTCCTTACTGCCAGTTGGATGTGTCTTGGAACAATTCGGGTCTTTTTGTTGTCTCTCGCTGCATTCCCAGCAAGTTCTAGAACCTGAATCAATCGCAATTCAAATACAAATTTAGATTAGACCAAAAAAAAAAACTCAAATCATAACAACATACAATCGAATAGGATCGTTTTTCTTTAATTAGAAAACCTATCACCAAATCGATTTACGTTAACAGTGCAACCAAAAGAACTGAAACCCAGAAACAGATATCCTTTTAGAAACCCACCTCAGCAGCAAGGTACTCAAGCACGGCAGAGAGATAGACGGGAGCTCCGGCACCCACACGCTCGGCATATTTTCCAGCTTTCAAGAACCTGGCGATCCTCCCGACAGGAAATTGAAGACCGGCCTTGTGCGACCTCGAAACCGACTTTGATGCCTTCGGTTTCCCTCTCCCTCCTTTCGTTGATCCACCCGTAGAGCTCATATTCAAAATCCCTAAACCCTAAATCCCGCTGTGAAGATAGAAAATGGAAAACGGGAAAAGAGCAGAAACTTGAATTCGATGGAAAGTTGAGTAAGGTGAGTTGCGGTATTTAATATACCGGCGGTTTGAGGGATCTGATTGGTGGAGTGAACACTCACGAAGATTGCCAACGTGGCAAAAGTTTTGGGTTTCCCGCGAAAATCGGCTCTCCGTTTGGAATAGAATCGGTTCTTTGTCTTTTGTTCAAGATGAAAATGCTGTCGTATAAATGTGCCACAATTGATGTTACTTAAAAGGATCTCAAAGTTTTGCCCAAACCGATATCTTGTTTTTGGGCTTTAATCATTCAAAAATCTTCATTGTTTTTGGGCCCAAAAAGAACCCAAACATATGACTGTCATGTCTCGTGTTTTTTTACTAATTTCTAATATCACATGTATTACATATAATTTAACGTGTTTAAATTTTGAAGTAATTTTAATTATTATAATTCATTTTTAAATTTTGAAGTAATTTTAATTATTATGATTCATTTTTAATTTTTTATTATAATTTTAATAATTATAATTATTCTTAAATATATAATTATCATAATTTCTATTAAATCATAATTATTTTTAAAGTATAATCATCATAAATTCTATTTTATGTCAATATTTTTAATTAATAATTTTAAATTAAACATTTAAATTATTTTTAAATGTAATTTTTGGAGTCGGTAATAACTTTTGAAATTTTATTGGGCGAAGAATTGACTTGAATGAAAGTGAAATTATAAGTTTTAATAGTTTAAGGACTAATTTGAATAAAAGAAGAATTAAAAAGGTTTTAAGTTATGATTAACCCAAGGGCTCGATAGCTATGATGGAGCTATTCCCCTTTGTCAATTGTCGTTCCCTTCTCTGCCGCCGGGAATTGTCGTCCAAAGCCGCGAGATTTTCCCCCATCAGTCAATTGTTTTGAATTGTTGGAGGGATTGGATGATTTAACAAGGAAATTAATAGTCCGATCAATTCGATCATCGATCTAACTTCATAAGTTATAATCATTTAAACACTCATATATGTTTATCTTTGTATAAAAATATTTTGTTTGTATATTAATTATAAGAGAATTAATTATATTTTGTTTGTATATTTTTTTTTCACATCTTATATAATATATTTAAAATCGAAGTGTGGAAACCATATTCATTATGAATATATATGAGCAAGTATTCTATCCACTATGAGGTTAAAGCTGAGTTTAATACATAACACGTGACTGTTTTAATTTATTTTTTAATTTTTTAATGAGCTAAAATCAAATTATCGGTTTTAACTTTTAATGCACTTCTTGATAAAATCAATGCTTTGTGAAAATCCAAAATATCGGCTTAACTCTTGAATATAGAGAATAAATATTATCTTATTTTTAGTAGTATGTATAATAGTTTTAAAATATCGATAAATTTGAAATGTATGCTAAAAATAATATTAGAATAAAAATAATATTTTCACCGATAAAATATTGATTGGTTTAATGGTTTGAAATGTTTGGGATGTAAATGAATGGATGGATAGATCATAATATATCTCTCATATATATTAAATTAATTATAGATTGAATTGAGTTTTAATTCGATTGATATCAGATACTGTTGTTAATACAAGAGGACATAGGGTCGAGTGTATTGAAACGTATTATACTCCTATTTAAGAGTTGGGGAGAGACTATAAGTAATTCTAAGTATTATATAAAAAAGGAATTGATATGATCAAAACCTATAATGAAATTGTATAAAAATGTTAACGAATTTACCGTTTGAAATAATTGTTTACTTGAGAGGAACCAGGGCGTCTATCTGATTTTATAGGCCGAATACTTCACAAAATTTTTATGGATTGTGCAACTCTAATTATTATTTAATATTAAAATTTTATTATAAAATTATATAAATATTATATTAAACAATGTTGCAGACTCTTAAATTGATCCAAAAGGAATTTGGTTAAGAAAAATAAAAAACTTCCGCAACCCCTTCACCCTCAATAAAATTCAATTTGATTAAAAAAATAAAAAAAAATTGAGTTTCGAGTTAATTGAATCAAATTATTTGATTCTTTCGAGTTGACTGGAATAAGTAATTCGAGTTTAAGCTAAGTTGAATTTTACGATTCGAATAACTCAAACAACAAATTGGTGTAAATACCACTTTAGTCCTTGTCAATTTTGAAAATGAACATATTCATCTCTCTCTAGTCTCTCAACAAAAAATTCAAAATATTTATAAAATTTTTAATATATATATATATTTTAAAAATCTAAGTAATATATAAAGAAAGTTAAAAATTTTCTAAAATAATAAATTTCGGAATCTAAATAAGTTAATTAAAATTTCAAATTTATCATACTAAAGTATCTCTATTTTTTTCTTATTTTATTTTGAAAGAGTTTTCAAATATATGTGGTTTCAAATTCATGTACCCTAACATGAAATTAGTTATATTGTATAAGATTCTAATTTTTTAATTTAACCCAACCAATTTCATTTGATTCAACTCGAATCGAATTTCATTTCACTCAACTTGATTCGAAAAAATTTTAAATCGAGTTAAGATGATAAAATAAGACTCATCAATTTGATTAATTCAAAAAAAATTATTTAATTCAACTCGATTCGATCGAACACAAAACCTTAATCATAACATGCTAAAAATGTATTAAACCAAAAGGGAAAAGAATCATACAATGTATCTGAGCTCCATTATGCGTGGATTATATTATTTGATAGTGGGTTGCAGTATTGGTTGAGTGTGAGTGTGTGTGTGTGTGTGTGTGTGTGTCCATATTCGAGGGAAGTCCACAACAATCCAAAAACTGATCCCAGTTGTTGAACCATTGCCAATGCTTCCAAAACTATAGGGCGGCTGTAGGCTGAGAGAGAGATGCCTAATAATAATAATAGCAAAAACTAGAACTTCACGGACAATGACAACGGCATATATAGACAGACAGATACTAGCTGTTTGGTTTTGCTTCCTCACTCATTTTTCCAGTTACTTATGTCTTGTTTTATTTTTATTCCACTTCCTCCTCCTTTTTTCTCATTAAGTTCTATATTATATTTTTATTTTTAATACATTTTAAGTTAATTATGCCCCCTTACTCGTTTTTAATATATTTTATGATTGAGAAGATATGAAATTATTTTAAATATTTTTTTATTAAAAATAAAGATTATTTGATTAGTAAATCCGACAGGGGATGTATTTATATAAGATTTATATTCTTTTCTTTTTAATTTAAAATTTAAAATTTTAATAATTAAGTTGATTGAGTCTTTAGCTCGATTGGTATGGGCATTGTTATCAATGCAGAAGAACATGGGTTTGAGTACGTTGAAGTGCATTATCCTCCTACTTAAGGGTTAGGGAGAGGCTTTGGGTGATTTTAGATATTGTCTAACAAAAAGAACATATATGATCAGAAATTATAATAAAATTATTCAAAAAACTTAATAATTAATATTTATATAAATCAATCCTATATGCCAGATTTTTTTAATTAGTTAAATAGGTCATTTTTTTCAAAAATTAAGAAAATAGATTGATTTTGGAGAGAGTGTGTGAAAGCATGCTTTCCTGCCACCTGTGACACGCCCAATTGGACGCACTTTCCTCCAACGATCATTTCTCAATGGTCAGAATTTAAAAGAGGCCAATGGTAAATTTTTTTTAAGAATCTCGCATCTAGCAAATAACCACCTTGGGGGCTGCAAATTGGATCCTACACTTATCAATGCTTTGGTGGAAAGATGGAGACTCAAGACACACACATTCCATCTTCTATGCAATAACTATATAATCGCACTCGAGAACGTAGCTCTACAACTAAATTTACCAGTGGATGGGCTAGTCGTTACAGGGTTAGTGGCCGTTCCTAGTAAAAAGGATCTTTGGGAGGCATTTTTGGAGGAAGGTGCTGAGAAAGTTTCAAGGTGGTTATGTAACACCCTTAACCCTTATCCATCGCCAGAACAGGGTTACAAAGTATTACCAGAAAGATTAAAACAAATACAAGCAATTACGTATTTATTTAACATACATATTAAAATTTAACAAAAATGTCCCTTTATTGAGCTCTCAATGCCCAAAACATGTATTAGAAACAAATCGAGACTTAATTGGAAGCTCAGAGAATTTTTCGTGAAAATTTCAAATTTTTTCCTAGATGCAGGGCTTACACGCCCATGTGCTAGGCCATGTGGACTCAAAACGAGCCTTTTACAACAAGTTTACCAACCCTACAATTCTTGAACACAAACAACTCCAAATATATATATATATATTCAACCAATCTAAAATACATTCAAATACCTTTAATACATGCCAAATTTATCAATCTCATGACATTTCTAAAGTACTTTCATAATTATTTCAGATATAATTTCTAAACCAATTCATTTAACTTCATTAAAGAAATGAAACAGGGGAGAAAGAAAGAAAAGAAAGAAAGAAAAGGGAATTATGGATTTTAAGGTTTCAAGCTTAAGTGTTACGTTGTGCCGGAGACCTCAGAAAATTAAGGAAAGGAAAAAGTCAATGAGGATTAGCTCGGAAAATACGGTTTGTATTTCTATAATCCGAAAACTAAAACTATTTGTTGTATTTATTATTATTATGTATGGTAAGTGAAATTGAGGTGAGTTTGGTGTTGTGACATTGAATTGGATTGAATTAAAGTTGTATGTATATGTGAAAAATGTGATAAGTATGAAAATTGAGTCCTCGTTTTATTGAGCCGTATGAGATTACAGAAAGAGTTGGGCCAGTTGCCTATCGTTTAGCTTTACCTCCGAAATTACAAAAGATTCATGATGTTTTTCATGTATCAATGCTCAAAAGATATAGATCAGATCCTTCCAATGCTATTTTGACAGAGGACATTGAAATTCGACCTGACTTGTCATATGAAGAAGTACCAGTTGAAATATTCGCCGAGAAGTGAAAGAGTTGCATAATAAACGAGTTCCATTAGTAAAAGTATTATGGCGAGGTCATAGTGTTGAAGAAGCGACTTAGGAACCGGAAGAAATTATGAGATCTTAGTACCCCTATCTATTTTCAGGTAAATTTCAAGGACGAAATTTATTAAGGTGGGAGAAATGTAATGACCTGAAATTTACGGTAATTAGAAAGTGTATTTTCTAGTCTTTGTTTTCAAAAAACGAATTCGTAAATATTTATTAAAAATATTTATGTAGTTGTGTGGTTAATTAGGTTTTGGCTAGGTGAATTAGCTTGAATTAAGGTTAATTAGGTATAAGGATTAGATTGAATATAGTGTAAAAGTTTAATTATAGACTAGAGGAAATTTAAGGGACTAAACTAGAATTAAACCATAAGTGCCAAGTGTGTGGTAATAGTGAAATACATGTGGAAAAATGAAATACATAAATTAGTAATAATTACTTATTTACTTATTAAATAAGTAAATATTATTATATTACATTATTAAAATAAAACATAAAATAAAATAAACCATAAGGGATAATAAATGCCAAATGTATGGAAAATATTATTCTATGTGTATGTATAATATACATATATTTATACTTAATACTTAAGTATATAAATTATAATAATATATTAATATAATAATATAATAATATAATATAATAAAACACAAAGTAAAACAAAAGGGAATTAGGATTTTAAGGTTTCAAGCTTAAGTGCTAACGTTGTGCCGGAGACCTCGGCTAAGAAAGGAAAGGAAAAAGTCAACGAGGATTAGCTCAGAAAATACAGTTTGTATTTCTATAATTCGAAAACTAAAACCATTTGTTGTATTTATTATTATGTATGGTAAGTGAAATTGAGGTGAGTTTGGTGTTGTGACATTGAATTGGATTGAATTGAAGTTGTATGTATATGTGCAAAATGTGATAAGTATTAAAATTGAGATTGAATTGGAATTATGTAATTATTGTGGAATTGATATTGAAATATATATTGATTGTGAATTGAGAAATAAATGGAAATCCTATTAATTGTATCGTACTGAGTCGGATATAGTTGGCATGCCATAAGATTAGAAGTGTTCAGAGATACTTCGACTTGAAGTCGATGAGACATTGAGTGTCGTATTATTACTTCGGATAAATCCGATGAGGTACTGAGTACCGTATTATTTTACTTCGGCATAGCCGAGGAGGCACTGAGTGTCGTATTGGTGTGTTTTGGTTGGATCTATGTATCTGTCCGAGTCCAAATTGTGTTAATAGGGGTATATGAATGAACTAGCCAATTGATTTGTAATGGCCTAAATTCAAGGTTATCAGAACAGTGGTTTCGTAACCACAAATCCAATTTAAAGAAAAGTTTATTTTAATATTTTTGAATGAATATTGATATGATAGGAAAATCGTATGAAAATATCAATAGAAAAATTTTATCAGTTTAGTGATCAGTTAGAAAAAAAAATTATTGAAGAAATTAGGTAAAAACAAGGTATCGAGATCTCGATCTCATAAAAATGAGTCGAAAATATTTTTATAAATATTTATGAAATGTTAGCGATGTGGTATTAAAATTTTATTAGGAAATTTTAATGTTTGGGTAGTCAATTAAATGAAAAAGACTAAATTGGAAAAGGTATAAAAGTTACTAGAAGCATTAAGTAGCTCAATTGTCAAATGAGGAGGGACCTAAAGAGAAAATAACCCAAAGGAGATATTTTGGGCGGCATAAGCTGAGAAAAATCAGGAGAATTACTGAAATAAGGGCAAAATGGAAAAATAACAAAATTTACTAAATAAAAGTAGGACTAATTTGGAATATCTAGAAATCTCTTCATTTTTCTTCATTCTTATCAACCAAAAATGCCATAGGAGGGTTTTCTAAGCTAGTATTTCATAATTTTTGCACCAAGTGAGTTAATCCTTGCCTATTTCTTGTAATTTTTGTGTTTCTAAGACTTTTACAATTAGGTCCTACTATTAAATTCATTAGTTTTTGATTTCATGGATGATATTGAAAGTCACAATGGTTGAGTGTTGTAATTTTATGATGAGATAGCATGAAATTGAAGCTTTAATTTGTTTATGAGATGATTTTATTAGGTAATTTCAATAGAAATTGATTTTTAGGACCTAATTGTGAAAATGTTTGGAATTAAAGTCTACTGCTGAAATTCTGATTCCTAAAGGTTATAAAGTAGTTTAAAGCGATAGAATAAAGTGTTAATTGAGAAAAATCAGCTCAATTGAGAGGCTAATTGAGTAGGGACGAAATTATTATTTATTAAAAGCTTAGGAGAAAAATGGTATTAAACAGCTTGCACTAAAACAGTTTTGGACAGCAGCAGTAGGCTAACTTTGAAAAAGCACCATAAATTGTATAAATCTAATTATAACATGAAAAAAATATGGAATTAAAGCTTATTGAGTCTAGTTTCTCATAGAAGAAACAGTGTAAGCAACGGACTTCTAAATAATGAGATATAATAAATTCCGTGAGACAAGGTCAGAATGAATTCGGGTTCCCCTGTTTTGACTTTAGAAAATCATCAAAAATTGGATAAAAATAATTAGGGCTTAAATTTATATGTTTAGAATCTTGAATGAATCTATTTTCAAGAAAAATAAACGGGAACATCATTCGAATCCTGTAAGAGGAGATAATTAATTTTTAGTGAAGAAGGGTCAGAACTGTCAGACAACAAAACATGAGCGAATTTAAAGAATAAAATGTACTTATTGGCTAAACCAAAAATTCTGAAATTTTTTTAATAAGAAGATATGTGAGTCTAGTTTCAGGTAAATTTAGCAGAATCTAATTTTGAGTTCTGTAGCTCAAGATAAAAACAATTTAGTGACTATGACTCAAGTAGACAGCTTTGAATAAACTATAAATAATAGTGGAATTATAGAGAATGTTGCATATGAACATGAAATGTATTAAATTGATAATTAAATTTATTTATTTAGATCCAGAAAATTCAAATACGAAGCTAGATCGAGGAAAGGAAAAAGTTCGGGATTAGTAGATTTCTATACACGAACAAGTATCAAGGTAAGTTCGTGTAACTTGAATTATATTCTTAAATGCTTGAAATGTATGTTTTTGATATGAATATGATTTGAATGTTCATTATGTGAAAATCGATGAAACATTGACATATTTGATAAAAGAGGAAGAAATCCCGGTTGAGTGAAAGGAAAATTTGATGGATCTCTGAAAAAAATTGACGGTAAAAAGGATCTAGCTTTGACGGGTGATCCTATCCTGATATAGCCCTCCCGAAGAATACGTGTAAAATGGATTTAGCCTGGACGGGTGATCCGAATTAGGGTCTGGATTTAGCTTGGATTGGTAATTCAGATCCAAGCTCATTAGAGTAATTGTCGTTGCAGGGAATTTAGTTTGGACTGATAATCCCGACAATACTCTATGAGTTTATATTACAGAGGATTTAGCCTGGACTGGTAATGTAATAGCCTAAATTTTTAGTTGTGTCGGAACAGTGATTTGAGATCACTAAATCCGACAAATGAGTAGAAAATATTATTGATTTAGTGAATATAAGTTAAATGTGAAGTTAGGAAAATTTTTGAAATAGCGAATAGTGTACTAGAAATAAATATTAAAAAAATTAGAATCGGAAACGAGGTATTGAGAGTTTGAAAATTTTAAAACGAGCCATAATTATTTTTATAAATATTTATGGAGTGTTAATAAGTTAGTATTAAAGTTTCGTCAAAAAATTTTAAAGTTCCGATAGTTAATAGAATTAAAAGGACTAAATTGTGATAAATGTAAAATTATGGGAAATAATTAAATAGTTTAAATGATAAAAGAAAGAGGGTTTAAAAGGCAAATAGACCCAAGGTCTATTTGGGCTGGATGGCATGGGGCTGGGGCATGAAGTCAACAGGAAAATTGATGAGTTAAGGGCAAATTTAGAATATTGCAAAATTTACTTAATAAAGCTAGGACTAAAGTGGAATTATCTAGATTTCTCTTTATTTTTCTGCATTCTCATCAGCAAAAACACCATAGAAGGGTTTTCTTAAGCTGGCTTTTCATATTTTTACTGCAAGTAAGTTCAATTCTTGATTATTTCTTGAAATTTTTGTGTTTTTATGACTTTTACAACTAGGTCCACTTGTTGAATTCATTAGTTTTTGATTCTATGAAAGAAATTGGAAGTTTCTATGAATATATGCTGGAAGTATATGATGATTTAGCATGGAATTAGAGCTTTAAATTGTTTATATGTTGATTTTATTGAAAGAATTGAATAGAAAGTGAATATTTGGGACCTAATGGTGAAAGAGTTTGAAGTTAAGGTTTTATTCGGAAATTATAAATTTTAATAGTTGTGAAATAACTTAATATGTTTAGTTAAAGTATTAATTGAGAAAAATCAGCTCAATTGAGAGGCTAATTGAGTAGGGATGAAATTGTTATTTATTAAAAGCTTAGGGGAAAAATGGTAATAAACAGCTTGCACTAAAACAGTTTTGGACAGCAGCAATAGTCTAACTTTGAAAAATCATCATAAATTGTATAAATCGAATTAGAATACTAAAAAAAGTTAAATTAAAGCTTATTGAGTCTAGTTTCTTATAGAAGAAACGGTGTAAGCAATGGATTTGTAAATCATGAGATATAATGAATTTTGTGAGACAAGTTAGAATGAATTCAGGTTCCCCTGTTCTGACTTTGAAAAATCATAAAAAAATTTAAAGGAAAATAATTATGAGCTTAAATTTATATGTCTAGAATCCTTAATGAGTCTATTTTCAATAGAAATAAACAAGAACATCATCCGAATCTTGTATGAAGAGATAATTAATTTTTAGTGAAAAAGGGTCAAAACTGTCAGACAGCAGAACAGGGGTGAATTTAAAGAATAAACTGTACTTATTGGCTAAACCAAAAATTCTAAAAATTTTATGATAAGAAGATATGTGAGTCTAGTTTCAAGGAAAATTAGCGGATCCTAATTTGGAGTTCGGTAGCTCAAGATAAAAATAATTTAGTGACTATAACACGGATTGACAACATTGAATATACATAGGTAAATAGTGAAATTGCAGATAATGTTTCTTATAAGCCGGTTATAAACATTAAGGATGTGAAATAGAATGAATGTGAATTCAATACTGATAAGTGAAAAATTTTATATTATAGATCAAGAAATCGAGGATAAACGAGGAAAAGAGAAAATTTTGGAATAATTCCAGAAATCTCTACAACTACTGCAAATTGTTCCGGGTAAGTTCGTACGGTTAAATTATTAAATTTCAATGTTAATTTATGAATGGTGATTAATATTTATGTATGTTAATTGTTGAAAATAATTAAATTATGTACAAAAGTTACGAAATTGAACTGAGTATTTCAGAGGAACGGAACATAGGAAATGAGTACAATTGTTCGGTGAAAAAGATAAATTGACGATAAATTACCCAAGTAAACCGAGATTCAGCATTTGTTGCGAATTCTCGTGTTTGTTTTCTGTTTAGCTCTTATGAGCTTCCGTTAACTCACATGAGTTTCAGTTAACCCTTTTGGGGTTTCAGTTTAGCACTTATGTGCTTCAGTTAGCCTTCGGACTCCCGTTTAGCACTTATGTGCTTCAGCTAGACTTCGGGCTTTAGATCACGATGTACTCAAACCCGTAAGTTGTTCCTTAAATGGACAAGTTGGTAAGTCGTATTTGTAACGTGTGGAAAAAGAAATGTAAGTATTGTTATCATTATTATTATTGAGCTCAATTAAGTAAATTTATTTTAAAATGAGATTATGACTTACAGGATGAAAGCAACTTACTTGAAATATTCATATGATTTAAATTTTGGAAAAACTAATATTTGGTAAGATTTAAGGTTAAGCCCGATGAACTTACTAAGCTATAGTCAGCTTACTTGTAATGTTTATTGCTCTTTGTAGATTAACGGGAGGGTCAGAGGATCGGATCATTACGCTCAAGTCACACTATCTCGATTTTCCGGTAGATTTTGTTATAAATACTTTAAATGGTTTATATGGCATGTATAGGAGTTTATATGATTATGTTTTGTATCAGCTCATGAATATATTAGTTAAGTTAATATAAGTTTATATATGATATAAATGCAAATTAACTAAGATGTTTAAATACTACTTGAAAGTATGAATTGATATAATGTTAGAAAAAAAATGATTAGTGATATTATTATTAAACGAATGTGATTTGGATGAAGATTGTATTTATTGAGTTGTTGTTGTGTTGAATTGGTTGCAAATTTGAAATTTGTAGGGAAGGTTAGATGTCTCTAAAGGGGTTATATTGAATTTTAAAAAAATAAAATAATAATAAATATATTACAAAAAATTTCTAGAGTACTTGAATAAGTCCCTATTCATTTATAATACGTAATTTAGGCCTCGAAGTTCATAAAAGAAACTTAACGATTTAATTTTAATATATTTATTGTTTATTTATGAATTGTTAGTAAATTAATCAATATGTTCGGTAACGCCTCGTAACCCTATTCTGGCAACAGTTTGGGATTAGGGGGTGTTACAGGTAATCCCGCTACAAGGTTGAGGTTCGCGGGAGTGTGCTCTCTGAAATGGAAATGTGCGCACATGAATATGAATTGACGAACTCGGAATTGTACACTAAAAGTGTACCTCTGAAAATCCATCAAAATTCTGAGAAATTCAACGGGATAAATATGGAAAAATAACAAGGGAATGGAAATCATGGTATTGATGAGCTCATCAATCATGATATATATATTATTGATACATGGAAATTATTGTACTAACTTGAATGTTGAGTTTGTGCATGTTAGGGTAATAATGCATTGAATGGATATATGAATGTTTATTGCATTGTATTGAAAATATTAGGTAAGTATAATTCTTGTTACATGAGCTTACTAAGCACAAAGTGCTTACCCTATTTCCTTTTCCCCTATTTTGTAGTGTTAAGAGCTCCGAGGTCGGATTCGGTCGGAGACACATCACATTATCAACCTCAAGATTTCGGTATATAAAGAAACTTTATTTTGGAAATCAATGGCATGTATAAGCTAATAAAGTAAATGTTAATGTGAAATGAATGTAAGGTCAGCCATTGGTATGGCTAACAAATCTTGGTTTTGGTATGTGATGAGGTTATCTTATAAATATGAGTGAATCTATCTTGAAAATATGTTGAATTGGATTGGTTGATGTGAATTGGTCTCGGTTTAAAATTACAGGGAAGGTTAGATATCTATAAATGGGTTATATTGAGTTTAAAAAAAAAATTTAATTCATAAACTCTGGTAATGTCTCGTACCCTATTTCGGCAACGAATATGGGTCGGGGGTGTTACATGGTTGACATTGAATGATATTGATTATGGATCGGAATGAACAATGAAATGAAATATGTAATTGAGATGCATGAAATTTCATGAAACATGGATTCATGGAATGGATATTGAAACTGAAATTGAATTGAGTATTTTTTGTAAAATGCTATTTAATAGCAATTATGAAATTGAAATAGAAAATAAGATATTTGAAAGTGTTATGAGTAATGTGTTTATGACATTTAATTATTTATTGAATGATTACTGGTCATGAGTGATTATGTATTTAAATATTATAAATTTTTTATTAATAAGTATTCGGATTATAGAAATACCACTGAGTTTATACTCAGCGTACGGTTTGTTTTACATGCGCAGGTTAGGTTAAAGTCAGAACGTTAAATCAGCATCCAGAGCCGATCCTGAACTCAAATGGTGAAGTATATTTTCTTTTTGGTAAATGGCATGTACCTAGGATATTGTGTTTGTCAATTTTGAGAAATGTTTGTAAAATATGTTATAAAGTGTTGTTGGTTATATATATATGTATATTTATGTGCTATATTAAGCTTATATAACGGTATGTTTTGGTATGCAAATAAATTAGTTTGAATAAAGTTAAATGAATTGGTTTAAAAATTATATGTGAAATAATTATGAAAGTACATTAGAAAGGTCATGAGATTGATAAATTTGGCATGCATTAAAGGTATTTTAATGTATTTTAGATTGGTTGAATATATATATTTTTGGAGTTGTTTGTGTTCAAGAATTGCAGGGTTGGTTAACTTGTAAAAGGCTCGTTTTGACTCCACATGGCCTGGCACACGATCGTTTGAGCCCTGCATCCAAGAAAAATTTTGAAAATTTTACGAAAAATTCTCTGAGCTTTCAATTAAGTCTCGATTTGTTTCTAATACATGTTTTGGGCCTCGAGAGCTTAATAAATGGACATTTTTATTAAATTTCGATATGTATGTTAAATAAATACGTAATTGCTTATATTTGTTCTCATCTTTCTAGTAATGCCTTGTAACCCTATTCCGGGGACAGATAAGGGTTAGGGGTGTTACAAGTTAGATAGATATGAAATGATTGGAATATAATTTCAAAGATCTTCCTCCAGACACAACTAACATTGTCAAAAAATAATTCACCCGAGCATTCATCTTGATGTTATTCGGAGGCATTCTAATGCCCGATAAATCTAAAAAATTGGTACACATAAGGTGGCTACTACACCTAATCGACTTCAAAGAAAGCAGACGACTGAATTGGGGATCAACCGTAGTGGCCATGTTGTACATGAAGTTGTGTCAGGCGACAGAATCGGATAAGATGTCAATCGGTAGTTGCTTGCTCCTGCTGCAGTCATGAGTGTGGTAGCAACTACCATTTTTACGTCCCCGAGTGAAAGGTGGAACCATGGGTCGAGTTATGTGAGACTACCAGAGCAGCTCGAAGATATCCGGCTATTGTTAGATCAACGCTCAGAAGTCAAGGTTAGTTATTATTTTTTCAAACCTATAATAATTACGCAATAATTTGAAATTTAAAATTTTGCAAATAACAAAATTTATAATTGTACACTACAGTTTGAATGGATGTCATACGTTGATTCGGATATCATAGAATGTCCCACCCAAATTTTTGGCTATTTGAAGTATGTGGGACGCAAGGGTGCCGTTGATAGTTTATGCAATGATGGAAATACACAAATCAAATCGAGTGATGCAACAATTCGGGCAGAGGCAACAAATTCCACCGCCACCGCAAGATATTGAAACATTGCACAATCTTGATTTACGTGGGGAAAATTGAAGAAATTTGGCAATATTTCCACAAGGACTATATCGACATTTGGGACCGTAGGATGGATTTCTTACCCATTCACGAATCTTTTTTCACATTGGACATGGTCACCTATTTGAAGTACATGCCTTGGTTTAAGGTCGCCAACAACCTATATATACTGTTGGTGGAGGCGAGGAGTAGGCAACTTTGTCCAAATAGGCTACGGTAACCGCCTTAGCATCATATGTCCAGAGCAAGTGTCGTGACGTGATCATCATTGATTCCAACCCGACAAAGGCCAACGATGTCTGCATCACATCCCAGTTAGTTCCCTCAATATATTCATATTCCTTTCACTAACTCTATTTTCTTGCACAAGCACCATCGCAAAATCTTGCATCTGTACCTTTTGCATGTATGAATTTTGTGACAACTCTGTCCCTAACATATTACGCCCCAATGCCGACATTGATGTTAACACAAATGCCGAAACCAATTCTGATACTTGTACCAAAAACAATATCATCATCAATGCCGACGTAACCGAGTTTTACGACATTATACAGTTATTCTTCGATAGTGTCACAAGCACTCACCGCGTCGTTGTTTTATTAATGTGCCTTATCATCGCAATCCCTTATCGTAAAATGTAGGATACATAATGGGAGGCTAGGATGACATCACACTCAACCATAGAAGAAGGAGATGAAGAAGAAGACGAAGACGAAGATGGGGGGTAGAGATGAAAATGAAGACGAGAGTTGAGATGAAGATAAATATGGGGGTAGAGATGAAGATGGAGAAGAAGAAGACGATCAAGACTAAGAGGAGGAGCCGACACCCCAAGTTGTACGTAGAAATCCTACCTGCAACTGTCATCCACCACCCTGTGACACACATTCAACCTGACGATGCCGATGATATATTTTTCATTTACTTTTTGTGATGTAAACGTAATTGATATTAATAAAATATGATAATGTTTTTTTTAAAATATTTTTGTTGCAACTTATAATTGTCTTTGTTAAATTCTATTACATATTTTATGAAAATTTTCCATATATAGTACTTGATATGAAACATGTAACAATCCGAAAGTCAGTGGTGTTGCAAAACATGGTTCGAAAGCCTATTTTCATAAACTAGAGCTGTAAATATTTTTGGTCAATATTTACGGAGTTATATAGTAGGCGAATTGAACTTTGGATAGTTACTTTTATCGAATTAGTAATTAATTAAGGTATAGAGGCTAAATTGTAAAAATAGTAAAAGTTCAATCGCTAGAAAAATTTTAATTGGTACTTGAAGCAGGGCATAAAGTGGCAATTTTTTCACTATGTTACTTTCGTATACCCGAGGTGCATAACCTCTGTTGATTGTCCCCCTCCCGAACATCCATATTGGTGCGTATCTGAGTAGAATTCGAATGACTATTTGGGACACGACGCAAGTTCATATTTGGGGCCAACTCAAACGAGCGTTGGACACTTACGGCTACATACTTTAATCTGAGACGGGTGAGAATTTAAATCTGCATGCATTTTGCATGCTTTCTAATCTGTACATATCGTTAATATAATGCGTGTACTCTATTTTTACATTCGCACACCTAATAATTACATTTGTGCATGGGAATCGAAGTGCTTGGGATCTCCCACTATCGCAAGTCTTTTTCAATAGATCAATACAAATTCTCCCATAATCGCAAGTCCATTTTGCTAGGTTTGTTTTCATGTGCCCGTATCGTAGACCCCTATCATACGATTGTGTCCACTGTTCGAATGATATATTAATGAGGTAGGCTGCACTGGCGCACAAGTTATCCTACATTTTATGGAAATGATGTTGGATGAGTTTGTACCCTGTCAAGAAAAAGTATACCCATGAATGCAAACAATGAACGAAATATGGTATAGCAAAATTGTGGAAATAGTGGCAACTACTTACCCATGTCAATAGATTGATCGTGTTCAGTTTTCGAAGGTCATTTTGAGTGATAGTTGGAGTCGACATGTCGTATATAGTACCTATGATTTGTGAGATCCTAAAAGTCACCGTGTTGTTCAATAGTGGTCAAGATTTCGGGTCCCCTATCGGAGATGACATATATGTTGGGCTGCGGGCAAACTGATGGCACAATCAGGTAAGGAAGAAGTCTCAGTTATTTGTTATTTCTTTTGAATTATTGCAAATGCTATCGACAAAATCCTCTAATTACAATCTCGGGCATCAACCATCAACAACCGATGCTCATACCTCCCGTACAGCTAGATGCCATCAATTTGTATCAAATGCTTGTAGTGTTGGAAAGTTTCCTTACATTGATCGAAGATCTAAAAGAATCGATAGAATACTCCTTTTCCAGGGACCAAACGATCGTGAAAGTACGCTTGGTGCATTTCTAGATCAATTACGGAACCTGTTATGTCCCAATCAAGTACCTGACACCATTGCCACCAATCGTTATATGACCTGTCTCAGCTGTGATGCAGCTTATCCGTAATCTTTTGTTTTGTGACCCATGCCTTGTAGTACGACGACGTGTAATCGTAAAAGCTACGAATGTTGGCAATCAACACCGACACGAGAATCCTAAGACTTGCTTTCACCATAGGTAGAATTATGTCAGATATCATGTTAGAGTCTAACCTCGAATGATCCTGACTTACACATGTAAAGTTCGAGTTAAAGTTACGTTATTGACAAAAATGAAGACCATTGTTAGGTCATATTATGTCGGGAATTGGGTGATTGCATCGCGCACTTGCTGCAACTCAAACATGTAGACTGATATACTTTTTTATTGTCCACAAGCTCGCCTTCTTTCGAAAAGATACTATGATTTTTCATTTGCATATTCTACCTTACATTGCACTTTTTCTCTCGAATTTCACTGAACGAGATTTTATGACATGATAGTTCACACAGTTCTTGAAGATGTACCACTTCAGTGCAGTAAGAAAAATATCTTTGTTAGGATACTCCATGCCAACTTCCAATACCTGGACATTTGATGATGAACTTGAATGACTAGGTGTTCTGTGCGAGAGCTACGAGAACTCTAAATCACTCTCGGTGGAAAGGTCGATGTTGATAATGTGGTGCGGAAGTTAATATAAGATTTATATTTTGTTCTTTTTAATTTAAAATTTAAAAATTTAAAAATTAAAAACTTAATAATTAATATTTATATAAATCTTTAATATAAATATATATTTGTGTTACATATGAAAAACTAAAATAAAAAAATTCGTACAAATTTCGATAAAACAACATCTATAGGACCCAGTAAACAGTTATCTTTCGGCCGATCAATTTGTCATATCTCGTGTCCTTATTCACATCGGGTGTAATGTAGTCATTCTCTGTTTACATCTTCTAACCTGCGCCACAAGTTTCCTATCCTTCACCCACACCACGCACATATAATAACCTCCCTGTTTTAATTTATTTATCGGTGTGAATTTATCATTTTATTGTTCACTCTGTTTTTCTGCTCTCTTATGAACTTATAATTAAGCCAAAAAAAGAAAAAGAGAAAAGGTTTAATGAATTTGATAATGAGCTGAACAGCAGAAAAATGAAGGATCTTTGGAGTGGAAAATAGAATAAGAATAGAATCTTTGTTGTTTGTTTCTTCTTCTTTTTTTTTTTTTTCAAATGGTTTTGTGATATGAATTGTGGGTTTCTGGGTTGTTCTTCGAAAGGATCTGTTTGAAGCTTTGGGGTTTTGTTTTTGAGTCTTTGAAGGAGGGGGGAAATGGCTAGAAGTAATGAAGTCAAGCTCAATGAATGCAAGGTACAATCTTTATTCTTTGTTTTTATTGTCAATTTCTATTATTTCTATCTAGAGTTGGATGGTCAAAGTCGGTTTTTAATGGATTTGTAATCTACTTTATGCCTTTTTTGGTTAAATGAAACCCGGTGTAGCGGGTTTTTTTTTTTTTTTTTGGTTAGAACTTGGTATTCTTATCAAGTCTTTTCTATTTGATGATCTTTTCTTAAAACTTTGGGGGCGTTTAGGGTTGTTGAAACTTTATTATTTTCTTGCTTTTGGGGTATGTGTCTATTTCATTTGTGTATTGTTTTGCTTTTGGCTTTTAGTGATTTAGGTTTGGAGCTATTGATTGTGTTTCTCCAAGAAAGTTGGAGTTTTCTGATAGTCGCTCATTCTTTGGAGTAGTGCTATTTAAGAGGCTTGATTAGATTGTGAAGATCATATAAATCAGTGAAGGAATCTACATGTTGTTGGTTTGCATCAGCTTGCTTTGATGGATAGTTTTGTCTTTAATACTTTGTAAAAATTATGGAGTTCATAGCATGTATTCATGCTGACTTTTGTTGTGTATATTGACAATTGACAAAGTGAGTTAAGTAAACAATGGATTTGATCTTTTCTTTGCCTTTGACTCTGAATAGATAGTGGTTTCTCTAAATATATGTGTTGCTTGGGAAGATGAAGCTCTTTGTTTTTGATTTTTTTTTTTTTTTTTGCCTTTGTCTCCGAATAGATGGCGGTTCCCCTAAATACGTGGGTCCTCATCTCCAATTTTAAGTTGGCTTACAATCTTCTTCGTCGACCTGATGACACTTTCAATCGTCACTTGGCAGAGTTTCTTGATCGCAAAGTCCCTGCTAATGCGAACCCAGTTGATGGGGTTTTCTCGTTTGATGTTCTCATTGATCGTGGTAAGAGCCTCCTGAGTCGGATTTATAGGCCAGCTACAGCTGAAGAGCCTCAACCGAATATTGCTGAACTTGAGAAGCCTGTTACAGCGGAGGTGGTCCCTGTTATTATTTTCTTTCACGGCGGAAGCTTTGCACATTCCTCGGCTAATAGTGCTATATATGACACTCTATGTCGGAGATTGGTAAGCCGTTGTAAGGCTGTTGTGGTCTCCGTGAATTACCGCCGTGCACCCGAAAATAGATATCCGTGTGCTTATGATGATGGGTGGACTGCTCTCAAGTGGGTTAACTCTAGACCATGGCTTCAAAGTCAGAAAGATTCTAAGGTTCATATATATCTGGCTGGTGATAGCTCTGGTGGTAACATTGCACACCATGTTGCTCTGCGAGCCATAGAATCAGGAATTGTTGTGTTGGGAAATATATTGCTCAATCCAATGTTTGGTGGACAAGAAAGAACTGAATCTGAAAAGCGTTTAGATGGGAAATACTGTGTTACTCTACGAGATCGGGACTGGTATTGGAGAGCTTATCTTCCTGGAGGCGAAGACAGAGACCATCCTGCATGTAATCCTTTTGGACCTAACGGTAGAAGTCTTGAAGGAATCAAATTTCCAAAGATTCTTGTCGTGGTTGCCGGCTTGGACCTTATTCAGGATTGGCAATTGGCTTATGTTGAAGGGCTCAAAAAAGCTGGACAAGAGGTTAAACTTTTATACATGGAACAGGCCACGGTTGGTTTCTTCTTGTTGCCGAATAGCAATCACTTCCACACTGTTACGGACGAGATAAGCAAGTTCGTGAGTTCTGACTGTATTAAAACAATAGGGGAAAGAATCATGCAATGTATCGGAGCTCTATTATGCGTAGATTATGTATGTTTATTCAAATGTTTTTTAGGATAAGATGGGAAATATATTGATTGTTAGTATTATTTGATAATGAATATAAAAGTGGGTTGTAGTATTGGTTGAATGTGTGTGTGTGTGTGTGTGTGTGTGTGTGTGTGTGTGTGTGTCCATATTCGAGGGAAGTCCACAACAATCCAAAAGCAGCTCCCAGTTGTTGACCCATTGCTAATGCTTCCAAAACTAAAGGGGGACATGCCTAATAATAATAGCAAAAACTAGAACTTCATGGACAATGACAGCGGCATATATGGACAGATAGATACTAGCTGTTTGGTTTTGCTTCCTCACTCATTTTTCCAATAATATTACTTATGTCTTGTTTTATTTTTATTCCATTTCCTTCTCTCTTTTTTTTTTTTTAATTTCTCATTAAGTTCAATATTTTATTTTTATTTTTAATACATTTTTAATATATTTTAATATAACTTTTTTAGACTTTTTTTTCGGAGAAATTGAAATAACTATTAGTTTGTTTGTTTTTTTAATTTTATTATGAATAATATTTATGTTTTAAAATTTTTTTAAAAGCAATCAATTGTGCATTTACGGTTATTTTTTTCAACATTGCATTTATGTTTCTTCTATTAACAGAAATTATTAATTACAATTCAATCATTATTTACTCAATTTTTGAATATTGTAGAGACTAAATTGTTTCTTTATAAAGATAATTTGTACAAATTATTGTTAGAATGAATATCCCGTCAATAGATTACAAGTTAAGGTTTAAATTATTATTTTTTATCTTAATAATGATTAAATTGCTCCTTAAACCGTATTCTATCAATGGAAATAGATAATTTTGGTAGGGCAATTCCAAGTTAATTGGGAGAAGGCTTCTAAGAGAGTTTAAATATAACTCTACTTCTTACTTTTATCGAGTAATTGGGGATAAAGCCAAACGCATGTACGTTATTGTTGCTTGCTTGGTTTATGTTTATGCCTACAGCACATATTGGATGGATTTGTTATTTATCTTTTGCGAAAATTATATCATTTCAGTTTCTAAATTGTTACAATTTTGACTTGATTTGTTGCGTTTTTTTTAAGGAAACTAGCTTTTGGCGGTTGTGTTTTTTTTTAAGAAACTAACTCGTCAGATTTATCGTTTTGTCCTTCAAAAAATCTTATAAATAGTTGGGTCATTCTCCTCGTGTTCTCGTTTCTGAAAACTTTTCTGACCAAGTTTTCAATCTTGTTTTCCTAACCTATTTTTCCAGATCCTTTTTCGAGAAGAGCAATATCAATTATGTTCCACCTTTTTTATTCAGGTGTACGAATATTGAAGTTTTGTGTTAATCTTTGAGGGTGACGTCCACTACACAGTTACACCAACCAGGGCGGATTTACTTCTAAGGTAGTGGTTCTTCCATGGCACAATAATTATTTCGGTTATTTACACACAATTTATTCTTTCCTGTCAGTGCTGACGGTTTGTTTTGCAGTAATATATTTCCAACAGTTAACTCTGTTATAAATTGATTTTACTTGCTCACACACGGTAGGCCTATTCATAGATTATATGACTTATCAAGATGAGTCAGGTTTAAATAGAATTTTTTGTCTTCGTACAATTTAGCTCAGTTCGAATTTAAATTAAATAATTTAAATATAATTATAAATTTTACACGTATTAATAAGAAATGTAAATTCGATATTAATGGTTGAAATTATTTTTCCAAGTGAAATGACCTTAGAACTTTATTTTTACGATACGAATATAGAATCATGGTGGTACATTATGAGTTTGACATGATTAAGGTACTATGCAGAATGGGATGAATTATGAGATAGGGACAATGCAAGAGATGGATGGATGGAGAAAGGTAAGGCTGAGGAAATGAATTTAGATTCAAGAAAATGAGAGTTTACCTAATTTTGAGAATATATATTATTGGTATTCAAACCAGCAATGGTGATGATATCCTCAAGTGGGTCATCATGTACACACATCAGTATTAGGTTTAGTTGTCTTAATACAATCAGATGTAAATAAGCACCTCCAGGGTCTTGATGTTCTCATTGTGGGTAAAGTGCACTTTCATATGCTCTCAATTGTGGGGTAAGAATCAAATAAGTGCACGAACCAAATGAACATTGGACTGAGTGTAACTGACCATATTAGACACTTCTCTTACATGCTGCCTCATATTATGATTAATCATTTATTGTTAGTGTCAAATTTGATTGTGAGATACTTGAGTTTAGTGATCAAGGTGCCACCAAACTTCACCTTAAGAACAATCCCTTCTATGTTGGGTCGTACTCTCATCTTCAAACTTTTTTTCAACATTATTTAGAACCTCGTAAATCTCATGTTAGTTAAAAACATACTGAATTTTTTTACCCTAGGTTTCAAGATTTCCCTTTTAATTTTCAACTTTTTTTTCTTTTATTTTTAATTTGCATTAGCTTTACTTGTATATTAAAAAAAAAAAAATTCATATAGTAGGCTTTAAGGTAAAGAAAAAGAAAACCGACACACTTACTAAAAATTTGATAGTTAATCTTATATTTGATCTAATCTCGAAGTTTGAATCAATTTACTTAAAATTTAATAATACTAATAATAATAATAAAACATTAAATAATATAAAAATAAATTATTAACATTTTTAAAATCAATACTATTATTAAATCTGTTTGGTATCATGAGTTAATAAAATTTGAAATAGAAATAACAAATATTTTTATAATATTTTTATATCTTAAATGTATATTTTTATAATATATTTTTAATAAATGACTTAACTATTTATCTAGAAAAATCTCTTTTAAAAAATGTATTAGTTTTTTTAAATAATTACCCACTTTCATAAAAATAATTTTATTTAAAAAAGTTAATGTAATTTTTGGTCTCTAAATTTGACAATTAGATTAATTTTGATACCTATGTTTTTTTTTATGGTCCACTTTACTATCTAAATTTAGCAATTAAATCATTTGTAATCTTGAACTTGGAAAATGTAAAACATTGATGACGTGATACTTTAATGTTGCACTACACATCACTTAAAATAATAATATAATTTTTAAATGATGATGTGATACAACTTCAATATGTCACTCAAGACTAAAATGGACCGTTGCTAATTTCAGGAACCATAATAGATAAAAGGGGTAAAGTACAAAAATAGTCACTTTTGTTTGCCTCAGATTATATATTAGTCACTTATGTTTGAAATGTTACGTTTTAGTCACTTACATTATGATTTTGTTACGAAGTGGTCACTCTATCGTTAAGCTCCGTTACCTGTAACGCCCCTAACCCGTATCCGCTGCCAGAATAGGGTTTCAGAGCATTATTACCATTTGCAGATCACTAAAAAAAATTCACTTAAATACTTATCAATTCAATGCATCAATAAATATATTACCATTCAATCAATGGCTTGGCACTTGCCTAAGCATCAACAACAACACTTGTTAGTGTACTTACACATATTTCATATAAATTCTTATTTTCTCAATATGTCATATTTGAATTTAATACTTGTCTTAACTTACATATTTTCCTTATGTTAACATATAAAAAATAATCTCATATGTACATGTCATGATACATATCACTCTCTTACCATTTCTTTAATAACATATATATCAAACTTAACATAAATTAAATTCCATGTACCTATACTTATTTCATTTATCTATCTTATAAATTATTTCATACAACTATTTTGTACATTTATTTCCATATGACCAATTCCTGTAAACATTTCACATTACCATTTTGTATAACCAATTCATTTAACCATTTGTTATATTACTTGAATATTAGTTGTTCAACAGATATCTTGGCGTTTCTCTTCCACGATCTTATTTATCTTCGACATGATGCCATAGTGTCATTCAACCATGGTCTTATTCATTTCCCCGTCACGTTGCCATGGTATCTTTCAACCATGGTCTTACACATTTTATGTCACGTAGCCATGGTATCTTTCAACCATGGTCTTACACGTTTCATATCAGGTTGCCATGGTATCTTTCAACCATGGTCTTACACGTTTCATATCAGGTTGTCATGGTATCTTTCAACCATGGTCTTACACGTTTATATCAGTTGCCATGGTATCTTTCAACCATGGTCTTACACATTTCATATCAAGGAGCACACTCATGAACCTCATCCTTACGGTGGGATTACGGTCGAGCTAAATCCTCACCGTAATATAAACTCATAGAGTATTGTCGGGATTACCAGTCCAGGCTAAATTCCCTGTAACGACAATTACTCTAATGAGCTTGGATCTGAATTACCAGTCCAGGCTAAATTCAGACCCTAATTCGGATTACCCGTCCGAGCTAATTCCTTTTTACCGTCAATTCCTTTTCAGAGATCCATCGAATTTTTCTTCCATTCAACAGGGATTTATTTTCAAGTTATATCGAATATTTACCAATATTTCATCAATTATCATAAATTGAATATTCAAATCATATTTTCATTACATAACCACATATTTCAAGTGTTTAAAAATACAATTCAAGTTACACAAACTTACCTCATTGATTGTTCGTGTTTATGATTTCATTATTCTGATATATTTTCTTTTCCATGATCAAGTCTCGTATTTGTGTCGTCCGGATCTTTATAAATAAATTTGATCATCATTTTCATTCATTTCATATTCTAATGCATTTAATTAATGCTCCAGGCAAAATTACCATTTTGCCCCTAAACTTTTAATTAATGACGATTTCATTCTTAGGGTCAAGAAAATAAAATTCTTGCAATTTAATCCTTATTTCCAGCTATTATTATCATACATATCGATAACAGTCCATGAATTCTATAAAATATCAAAATTTTTCACAATTTCAACACTTTTCAATTTAATCCCTAAAACATATTTTCCCCCGATCTTGAACTAAATTGATAATTTCGTTAAATTTTGTAATTTAAATAATAAAATAATCTATTTCATGCAATTTAGTCATTTTTGAAATTTTTACAAAATTGCCCATAAAGTTTTACTTTTATTCAATTTAGTCCCTAAGCCTAAAACATGCAAATTAGCCATGCTAGATGAATATTCATACATATTTTCCTCCTCCTCCTCTCCATTCCATATCCTTAATTTATATAACATGTAACAAGTAACATTATTAATAATTTTACTATTTACTTATATGTACATTCAAAACTGTCCATTTGCGTCATAGTCACTAAATTATTTATATATTAAGCTACAGAACTCGAAATTAAGATCCATTAATTTTTCCTGAAACTAGACTCACATGTATTCTTACCATAAAATTTTCAGAATTTTTGGTTTAGCCAATTAGTACATTTTATTCATTAAATTCTCCCCTGTTTTGCTATTTGACAGTTCTGACCACTCTTCACTAAAGTTTAATTATCACTTTAAACAGAATTCAAATGATGTTATAATTTGTTTCTTATAACCATATAAAGTATGTAACAAAATTATTTTTTTTTATAATTTTTAGTGATTTTTCCAAGTCAGAACAAGGGATCTTGAAATCATTCTGAACCAGTCTCACAAAAATATAAATATCTCAGAATACAGAATTACTTTACTTTCTCTATTTATTTTATATAAAAATAGACTCAATAAGCTTTAATTCCATATCACTCTTAGCTTCTAATTCAATTTCTATCATTTTTGGTGATTTTTCAAAATTAGCCTATTACTGCTGTCTAAAACTACTTTAGTGCAACATATTGATTACCAAGTTTATAACACTCCTATTTCCATTTTCTACCATATTTCCCATTATTTTCTCTCATTTCCCTTCACTAATATATCAAAAACATGAGACCATATAAAATAAAACTCTACATTAACATCAATTCCATGCTTTTTCAACAATATTAAACTTAAAAATATATTGAAATCTTAATGTTCTTACCTTTTCTTATTAACTTCAATCTTTAACTTGATTTTTCTCCCTCCTCCAGCTTCTATTTCTTGAATCCAACTTGATATTCTTGCTCTCCATCATCTCCTTGCTATCTTTCTCTCTTGATGGCTATGGAAATTCTTTCAATTTTTAGGTGAGAATAATAAATTTTTGGTGAAAGGACTAAATTGTAAAGAAAGAAAACTTCTTTTCTTCTTACTCTTTCTCTCGTTGGTTTGCATGGAAAGGAAAGATGATGAAAATTCTTCATTTTTCTTTCCTTATATACTAAATAAATAATAATAAAATAATATTAAATATCTCATAAAATATTAATAAAATAATATTTATCTAATTAATTAATTTAAAATATCATCAACATAATCATTACATTCTAGAATTCTCTCTCTTACTTAATTGACCATTTTGCCCTTCATGATCTTTTAGAATTCCATCCTTGAGTCATCATTTAATTTGGTAAAATTATAATTTAGTCCCTCATAGTTCTTCACTTATTCAATTTGGTCCTAATTCATCTATTTTCCTTAGTTTCTAGATCATTCTACCCTTAAAATATTTACACTATTGGTCCTTCAACTTTTTCATATTTACACTTTAAGCCCTTAAGTCTTGAGTATTTTTACTCTTAGGCAACAAAACTTTTCTGACTTTTACAATTTAGTCCTTTCCTGAATCAAGATATCATAATTTACTTCCCAATGTTGCCATAACTCAAAACTTCCCTTTTTATCACTTTATTTCCTTATTTTATTATATCAAGGATAATATATTACTGTAAAGATTTTCGGGGTATTACATTACCTCCCTAACGACGATCTTACGTGGCAATCTAAATTAAATTTATTTAATTAAAAACCTATTTTCATCCCAACAACTGAACATCTAAGTTGGCATTTAAAACCCATTTGGACTGCCATTAGGGAGGTAATGGAGTTTAACGATAGAGTGACCACTTTGTAACAAAACAATAACGTAAGTGATTAAAACGTAACATTTCAAACATAATTGAATAAAATATAATCTGAGACAAACAAAAGTGACTATTTTTGTACTTTACCCTAGATAAAAGATATAAATATTAAAATGAATTTAATTAACAAATTCAAGATAAAAAAAACATTTTTATTACTTTTCACTTTTTAATATTTTTAATAAATTTTATTACTTTTAAGTGTTCTAATTTTTAATAATATATTTCAAAAGTTTGGTTTGTTTCACATTTAAAATTTGAATTTAAATTGAGATTTTTCCAATATAGATTAAATATAATAATATATAAATATTCAAAATAAGCACAAATTTTAGTAAGGATAAAAATTCATGAATAACTCATAAAAACGACAACAGCCTAAATAAGAAACGGCATCGGTTTTCCGCCATTTTCCTTTCCCATAATGGTATGGTATTTCCGTGGTTTGGATGTCTAAAATAGGTGTAAAGTGTAATTTGATATAAATAATCATCTCAGGAAGTCAAAGAGGAGATCTGACGGACTCCGTTTGTCCTCACGTGACCTGACGTCGGCGCATGCGGGGTAGCTTTTGTTTTGTGCCCTTTTTTGTTTCTTCCTCTAAATAAAATCAAATTTAAAATTAAGAAAAAAAAATCGTTTCCGTTATCGTTAGTTTCCAATTTATTAGAACGAAACCATTTTGTTTAAGGGGATTATTTTATTAGTTAAAAATGTGACTTTGGATCAACTGTGTATTTATTCACCGTAAGATTAAAAATAGCAGTGATAGAAAAAATTAATTATTATAATTACAAGGTGAAAAATTCTATCGTACTTGGCATATTCAATATGAATTAGTCAATTAGCTAATAAGTTATTGGTAAGGGAGGATTAATTTTTTCTTATAAATTCGTATAATTGATCAATTTTATAATTTAAAGAATTAATCCATCAATTTAGCTCTTATTGAATTTATTCAAATTGATTTAGCATTGATTGAAATTGGATAAAAGAATCGTAAAGATCCTTGTAATAAGATTTAGATCGCATTTTGCTCCTTCTATTAAAGAGATAAGTAAGTTAATCATTATACGTTAGATCAAAGAGTCAATTGGTCATTTGTTAAAAACTTCATCTATTTTTACTATTAAAAATTAGTCTTTGTACGTCAACATGATATACAGGCAGGACAACTTGTGTCACTATCTAGTTATTCCATCAGACATACTAGTTTTTAATTGTACAAATAGATGAATTTTTTAAAAGGACTAATTTGCCCTTTAATCTAATGCACAATGATTAATATACTATTTTTGAAGTAGATGGAGCAAAATGCAATCTGATTATCAGTATAAGAGCCTTTATGGTACTTTTACTTTGAAATGGTTCAATTTATTGAATTGAATTAGATTGGAATTGGTTTTTAGTTAACATTTTATATTATAAATTTTTTAGACAATGTGCCTAGAATTAGACATAACCCCTTCCAACCATTAAATAAGAGGATAAATACACTTTGACGCACTCGAATTCATACATTTTTACGCTGACAACAATGTTAATGCCAAATGAACTAAGACTCAATCGATTTATATTATATTATATATTTGTTTTTAATATAAAAAACCCATTTTTTAATACTTAATTTTATCATTTCAACCAAAAAAATTTCTTAACCAAAATCTTTTTTATATTATATATTATTAACATGGTTTTAAAATAAAAAAAATTACATATATTAAAAGTAAATTAAATTGATGAACTCAATTACAAAATTTCATGATGAAGAACCTATCCACGTAACTTTTTTTATACATCACAATTTTTAACGCCCCACAAAATCACTTTTAACCATTATAATTTACTTAATTCAAGTGATTGAATAGAAAATTATTGATTATTTTTTTATAATTAAAGATAATGTAACCCAAATTCATTTTTATATTTCTAAAATTTGAATATATGATTATTTTGATTAGTAAATTCGTGGACGGATGTATTTATATAAGGTTTATATTCTGTTCTTTTTAATTTAAAATTTAAAAATTTAAAAATTATATAAATCTCTAATATAAATATATATTTGTGTTAAATATAAAAAACTAAAAAAAAAAAAAGTGTACAAATTTCGATAAAACAACATCCATAGGACCCAGTAAACAGTTATCTTTCGGCCGATCAATTTGTCATATCTCATGTCCCTATTCACATTAGGTGTACTTTAGTCATTCTCCGTTTACATCTTCTAACCTGCGCCACGAGTTTCCTACCCTTCACCCACACCACACACGTATAATAACCTCCCTGTTTTAATTTATTTATTGGTGTGAGATTTATCATTTTATTGTTCACTCTGTTTTTCTGCTCTCTTATGAACTTATAATTAAGCCAAAAATAAAAAAAAGGTTTTAATGAATTTGATAATGAGATGAACAGCAGAAAAAAGAGGGATCTTTGGAGTGGAAAATAGAATAAAGAATAGAATCTTTGTTGTTTGTTTCTTCTTAAAAAAAAAAAATGGTTTTGTGATATGAATTGTGGGTTTCTGGGTTGTTCTTCGAAAGGATCTGTTTTAAGCTTTGGGGTTTTGTTTTTGAGTCTTTAAAGAAGGGGGGAAATGGCTAGAAGTAATGAAGTCAACCTCAATGAATGCAAGGTACGATCTTTATTCTTTGTTTTTATTTGTCAATTTCTGTTGTTTCTATCTAGAGTTGGATTGTCAAACTTGGTTTTTAAGGGATTTGTAATATATTTTATGCCTTTTTTGGTTAAATGAAACCCAGTGTAGCGGTGTTTTTTCTTTTTTTGGTTAGAGCTTGCTAGTCTTATCCAGTCTTTTCTATTTGAAGATCTTTTCTTAAAACTTTGGGGGCATTTAGGGTTGTTGAAACTTTATTATTTCTTGTTTTTGGGGTATGTGTCTATTTAATTTGTGGATTGTTTTGCTTTTGGTTTTTAGTGATTTAGGTTTGGAGCTATTGATTGTGTTTCTCCAAGAAAGTTGGAGTTTTCTGATAGTAGTTCATTCTTTGGAGTAGTGTTATTTAAGAGGCTTGAATAGATTGTGAAGATCATATAAATCAGTGAAGGAATCTATATGTTGTTGGCTTGGATCAGCTTGCTTTGATGGATTTTGTCTTTAACACCTTGTGAAAAATTATGGAGTTCATAGCATGTATTTCATACTGACTTTTTTTGTGTATATTGACAATTGACAAAGTGAGTTAAGTAAACAATGGATTTGATCTTTTCTTTGCCTTTGACACTGAATAGATAGTGGTTTCCCTAAATATATGTGTTGCTTGGAAGATGAAGCTCTTTGTTTGATTTTTTTTTCTTTGCCTTTGTCTCTGAATAGATGGTGGTTCCCCTAAATACGTGGGTCCTCATCTCCAATTTTAAGTTGGCTTACAATCTTCTTCGTCGACCTGATGGCACTTTCAATCGTCACTTGGCAGAGTTTCTTGATCGCAAAGTCCCTGCTAATGCGAACCCAGTTGATGGGGTTTTCTCGTTTGATGTTCTCATTGATCGTGGTACGAGCCTCCTGAGTCGGATTTATAGGCCAACTACAGCTGAAGAGCCTCAACCGAATATTGCTCAACTTGAGAAGCCTGTTACGGCGGCGGCGGTCCCTGTTATTATTTTCTTTCACGGTGGAAGCTTTGCACATTCCTCGGCTAATAGTGCTATATATGACACTCTATGTCGGAGATTGGTAAGCCTTTGTAAGGCTGTTGTGGTCTCCGTGAATTATCGCCGTGCACCTGAAAATAGATATCCTTGTGCTTATGATGATGGGTGGACTGCTCTCAAGTGGGTTAACTCTAGACCATGGCTTCAAAGTCAGAAAGATTCTAAGGTTCATATATATCTAGCTGGAGATAGCTCTGGTGGCAACATTGCCCACCATGTTGCTCTGCGAGCCATAGAATCAGGAATTGATGTATTGGGAAATATATTGCTCAATCCAATGTTTGGTGGACAAGAAAGAACTGAATCTGAAAAGCGTTTAGATGGGAAATACTTTGTTACTCTACGAGATCGGGACTGGTATTGGAGAGCTTATCTTCCTGAAGGTGAAGACAGAGATCATCCTGCATGTAACCCTTTTGGACCTAACGGTAGAAGTCTCGAAGGAATCAAATTTCCAAAGAGTCTTGTCGTGGTTGCCGGCTTGGACCTTATTCAGGATTGGCAATTGGCTTATGTTGAAGGGCTCAAAAAAGCTGGACAAGAGGTTAAACTTTTATACATGGAACAGGCCACGATTGGTTTCTACTTGTTGCCGAATAACAATCACTTCCATACTGTTATGGACGAGATAAGCAAATTCGTGAGTACTGACTGTTAATAGAATTAACCTGACCTACAGGCTGCCATAAATGACAGGAGCTTGACATTCCTCCCCTTGTGGCAACCAACAAATATGCAGTTTATGATTGTGTAGTATTACTAGTTAGTGTCGTATTAATGCTGGTATTATTTTGCTCCATATTTTCGGACTACCGAGCTTGATTATATGGTAAAGAAGAGGTATTCCAGCGCATAGCTGGATCAGGATGTGTTCTGGTCTGCATTCACTCGCCTGGACTTGAGTGTTATGGTTCGATGGAGCTCTTGTTTCGGCTAGAGCCTTTTTGACTATGTTTTAGCAGACTAAGTTTAAGAGTTACAAGACAGGAATATATGGATAACATTCGGTAACCGATCAAGGGATCGGTGTCTGGCTAATGTTATATATATATATATATATGCGCTAATTTTAGAACATGGATTAGAGAGTTCTCCATGGCTTTTATGACCCTGTATGTTTATACATATGTGTTAGTATATATAAAGATGTTTGCTTAAATCACTCTCCTCCCTTGTCTGACATTCAGCTTTCTCTTTTTCTCCAATTTAAATGTGGGTATTTTATTTGCTCTATTGTTGTTTGATACACTACCGGACAAGTGTAAATACAACTATATATATATATATATATATATATATCCTATTAAGATTGAGACATTTTGGACTCTCTTGTTTACAAGCAGGTACACTCTTTTAACTCTTAATCAGATATGGTAATATATGTTTTTATTATTTTTCTACCTATGGGATTGGGATTTTGATTTGATATTTTATTGTCATTTCTTGAATGCTTGTTATTATGGTATGGATGATTAAATTTGGAGGGTTGAATCTTTGCATAAAATACAGGAATTGGCTTGTTTTGAAAAAGGAAAGGAAAAAAAAGAAAAAACATACATGGTATATTAATGGTGCTTGCAAAATGGATGACATTAAAAGGGGGACCACTTGAGAGGGCATACACCATCCCTTTTTTTGTAAGCTGTTATGATTTGCTTTCATAGTGCTAAAAGAATATTAGCATAATGTTAAAGAACAGCTAAGCTTTTTGATAATGACATCAAAAGCCCTGTCTAATTGACTTTAATGGAAAATATGGCACTATCTTAAGAAATAAATTTGATTTCATTTTGTCCCTCTTTGTTTCTTCTTAACCTATATGACAATGTCAACTATTGTGATTTTCTTTTATTCCCATCCTACAACGAGATTATTGTTTTGCTTCTAATCATGCATTCTGACTAGGATTTGCATCTGAAATTTCTGCTCATAAACCTTTCTATTTCATTATTTTTGAATATTGACGGTTTTAGGACTCTGGAAACATGAAATAATTTATACATTCTAATGTTTCCAAAATCATCAGCTTACCATTTTGTTTACGAAAGATACCGTACCGGTTGAGGATTGTGCCAACATTTATATCATAATCAAATTGGTACACAGCCAATGCAAGATTCATGCCTATTATCAAAGACGATAAACCTTTAGATTTATAGATATCTTGAAAATTAAACACATTTTGATATGATACTAAATCTCTTGCGGCTGTTGGATCCTCATAATAGCTTCCCGTTTTCTTTGAGTCAAGTCGAGATTTTGTCTCTTAACTTTATAGAAAGTTTGAGTACTATGAAAGACGATAAGTTTAGATAGTAGGAACGCCTTGTTGAGATAATATGCACAACGCAATGTCACCTACCAAGAAAATAGTGATCACATCATTTCCTTAATAGGTAATGATGCACCATGCACGATCCATTCTAACTATATACTTAATACATTTAAAATTACGAAAAGATAAAATTTTAATTTAATCTAAAAATAAAATTAATTTATTAAAAGAGATCCGAAAACTCCAAGAATAACATCAAATCTGACATTCAAATTTATAAAAATCTTAGAAAAAATTACATCAATTAACATCTAAACACTTGGAAAGCATGAAAAAGATTGAAGAAGATGAAAAAGATGTTGGGTGATGATGATATGAGCTTTTTATAAGATAATATAAGAAAAAAGAAGACAGAAATCTATTTTTATATATTCTGTCATTATTGGCTTTGTTTGCAGGTTTGCAGCAACGTAGGGGGACATCCCTGTCATCTGCAAGTAGTTTTCACCCTTATAAAATATTTATGTTCATTGAATGTGAATCGCAACAAATCATGTAATGAATGCTGCTGTTTAAATGAAGAAAACTTCAGACATAGAAATCACCCCATCAGCGTGCCCTTTCCCTTTCTTTTCAATGCCTAAAATACCGCAGTTATGACCTATCTTTTACCTTATCCCTTAAGAGTATGATTATGTGTCGGACATAAATACGTTTAGAGTTAATTACATCATCCATCCTTAAATAATGGTCATCATTTTAAATTAGTTTTCAAATTTTAAAATATTCTAATTACATCCTTAAATTATTAAGATTATACGGTCTTTTCGTTCATTAATCTAACTGTTAAATTAGACTTCATATACCATGTGGCATAATTTAAAATAAAATTTAAAAAAAAAATGAATGTTGTGAAAATAAATGTCATAAAAATATTAATTTTGAGGTTTTCGAAGTTTTTACAAAAGCTTTATCATTCACTCTTTCTTTTTTCTGTTTTATTTTATTTTTAGTCTTTACTTTAAAATTTATGTGTCAACGTTTTACTTTTCTTTAAAATTTTCATTTTAAATTATTTCGGATATGATTTGACGTGTCATTTACTGTTAAAATTAATAATTTTAATAATGGAAGGACATAATTGATATAATATAAACAATTTAGAGAATGTTTCAAAATTTAGGGACCAATTTAGAATGAAGGTTGTAATTTGAGGATGTTAGGTGCAATTAACTCGTACGTTTATATATATTTGAAGTTATATATATATATATATTTAATTGAATATATTTTTCATAAATCATATCAATATTTAAAGGTTTGAATCACAAACCTTTTTTTCGGTACTTAATTTTTTGGGGTCATAAGTGGTATCTAAATTATTTTTTCTCTCCAAATTGGTAGATTCATTAGTCCAACCTACAAACCGTACCTAAATTATGTCATTATTCTAATTTTGGTATTCAAATATTTTTTTTGTCAAAATTGATATCTAAATTACTTTTTTTTTCCCAAGTTGGTATCTTTATTAGTTCAACCGTTAGTCAATCAAGGGTTTTAAAACCAAATCAATAGTTAAAATAACCACGCCTCTAGTTCTCGGTTTTAATTGATTTGTTTGGTTTAATCAAATAAATTATTTAAAAATCATTTAAAAATAAAAAAATTTAAAAAAGAGTGCTCCGTCCAACCAACTTGGTTCGCGAGTTAATCAGATCAACCCCTATCTCCAAACCAATACCCAACCAATTCCCAATCGAACTAATTCAACCGGTCAACCCCATTTGATTCTAAAAACACTGGTTTTAATTGATGAAAGAACTTTTTAGATCTCATCAAGTCGAGTAATAGGCAGTCAAGTACGAAAACAAAATTATTTGTTGTCTTCTCAACCTTAAGAGGATGAATTTCGAGTATTGCTAACTTTGCCAGAAATTATAAAGGCAAAAAATAATAGAAAATAAATAGAAAAATAATGTCAAAGAAAAAAAAATAAGAAAATAAATTTAAATAAGAAAATAAATTTAAAAGCTTATATGACGTGGTAGTCTATTATTGATTGGAACTTTTTAATATAGCATATTGGCGTAAAATGGGTAAAATTAATAGTTTAAGTATCACTTGTGAGCTAAAAAAGTTAGATATCAACTTAAGAATTAAACTTCGAAAAAATAGACTTAACGGTTTAACTAACCTACTAACTTCGAAAAAAATAATTTAAGCTATATTTAAATATGTTAACATCAAGTATAATGTAATCAATAAAGTACGTCCATGAGACACAGTCGGTGATCAATATGTGGTTGGAAGATCTCCCCATCTTCATACATGGTGGTGGTTAAGCTAGTTGACAGAATTTGTTGCATGTATATCCATATTTAGGGTTTAATATGAAAATTGGCACTTGCATCATTAAGAGCTATGTTGGCCTTGATTAAAACACAGCAGTGATAATACCAGACATGTCTGAACAATGTCTGGTTTAGTACAGAGTTGAAAAGAGAAGAGAGCTTGTTGTTCCTAAATAGATTGATAATTATTGGAATTCACATGATTCGTTATGATACAAGCTTTTAAGCTCCAAAGTAGATACCATACCCAAAATCCCCATTCTCTGCACATAAGTCCTTTTAGAATTACACAGGGATTGAGCCACCAGCATTCAAGATTTGTTGTTCAAGCTGGCATTCAAAAAAAACAAAAGGGAGAGTCAATTCTCAACACTAACTTGGAACATTGATACAAGATTGGTCCTAATTTTACCTGGAACATAGATTCAAGCTTGGTTTTAATAATGCCATACTCATGCTTCACTTGTTGCAGACATTTAAGACATCTATATATTCATGTAAGACATCAAGATTTCACTGGATATATAATCAAATGTAATGATCCAAGGCATAAATTCGACTCACCCTTCCACGTTCTGAGCTTCGCAATAGTTCCGGAAGACGATGCAGAGTTTCTGAACTCTGTGAGCACCAATGCTGTTAATTTCACAACATTTTAGCCACGGAAATGAATCAATATGAATGGGATTCACAGCTTGCTAGACAGTCAAGAATGTTAATAAAATCATGGTCAAGTGGTGGCGAATGAGATTAACCCAAAATAGAAAGAAAAAGCTTATGTGAGGTAAATAGTATTACCTGGAGCTGCTACCTTTCAACTGGTGAACTTGACCATCCATCCTTTTGAAATCTATGATCTGCTGCTCTCTAAATTTAAACATCAGGAGCAATCATAATCAAATTACATTAAAGAGTAAAAGCATGGTAGAAAATAGGGTCTTGATCCTCACAGTGCTTTACTCAGTTCATTAAGAAGTCTTTCAGAATCTTCAAAGAAAAGAGACACTACTTCCACAACAAAATCTGGGTTATTTTCATCTTGGAGTGACTGAAGTTGGGTGAATTGTTCATCCAGAAAACCCTAATAATAAAACAAGAAATGGGGGTTAAAGAAAAGATAAAATGATGGGGGGGGGGGGGAGGAACATTAAACCCAGATTTTCTTGAATGCCAAACAGTCTGCTAATCCTACTAACAAACAGAACTAACCTCATGGTAGAGTGAGGTTCTGTAGTCAACTAGTTGCCTTTGCAACTGAACCAAATCCATTGCAGCTTTTCTTTTTAAGAATTATATGTTTTGCAGATCTTAGAGAGCTATATATATAAAATATATATCATGTCATTGGATTAAAATGAGTGGAAAAATGGATATTATAGTGTTAGGAGGCAAAGAATCTTTGCCCCTTGGAAGTGGACTATGCAAAGTCACACTTTTCCTGTTTCTCTCTCTCTCTCTTATTATTTTTGCTTCACTCTCTCCAGTCCCCTCCGGGAAAATCTCACCATTAATGATGACCATGTTGAAAACTGAATTTATATATAAACATGTATATGATATACATCTGTATGTATGTATATTTAAAGTATCAAAAGATACAAAACTTGATGCCATTTACCATTCACCTTCCCAACTTCTTTTTCTCCCTTTGATCAATTATTGCCGTTTCTTTCTTTCTTTATCTTTATACCAGTAGTTCCTTCAATTGTTTATTGTCTCAACAACTCCTTTTTAAGTTCATCGAGTAATATCCAACAAATTACCATTATACCATATGAATATAATATCAAAAAATTAACATATAATACAATGGTAAAAGTATCATAATTTTAATATTAAGAGAGATTATATTTTTTCCCGGATAATTTTTCTATTAAATATTTTATCTATTTTTATGGTTAAATTTTTTTGTTAATTATTCTAATTTTAATAGTAAAAATAGATGAAAATTTTAATTTACCTTTCAACAATATTATTTGAATCGGATTGAAAAGACTAATTAAATTGAAAATCAATATAAACCGATTAAATCAAGGCTGGTATTTAAAATAAAAATGGGACCAAATAAATTGTTATTGCAGGACGGGTGTTTGGATAAAGTTTGAGAGAATGGATTGATGAGGGTGAAAGAAGAGGATTGATTTATCGCTTTGGAATGAGGACTTTGTCCCTCAAGATTAATTACAGGACATTGAAAAAGGTGATGTGAAAACCATGTTACAATGTTCCATGTTTTGCATTAGAGCTATTTTGGGTATTGGTTTTGTCTTTTCCAAAAATAAATAAAAATAAATAAAGGGATGACAAAAGGACTTTAAAAGATTAAAAACTATTGCAATAGCTAAAATTGTGTAGCTCCCTAAGATTTTATTTATTTTAACTTTAAAAAATTTATAAGATGTTTTAATTTTTTTACTTATATTTTTATAACTTATGGTAATAAAGATAGTATAAATAGAGAGTATGTGTAAATTTATTATAGTTTAAATAAAAAGTTGAGTCCTTTCATTTTTGTTTATTCTTCTCTTTTTTTTTTTTTTAGTTTTGTAATACGTTATCAACATGTAGATTGAATATATAAAAGATGTCCATTAATCAATAAGGTCTGCCCATGAGTTCTGTAATGATAACTAAATGGCAAGTTCAATACGTTAACATCATCTTACACTAGACCCTTGCTTATATATACCTCCGAGAACGAGGAAGAGATGATTGACTATCCAAGAATACCAAGCCTATACTCTGTCAACTCATCTTCAGCTTTCAACCTTAACACTCTCCTTACCTTTATCTTTGTAACTTCCGGCTCTCCACCTCAACTAGGTGAGCTAGCCTCTGCAACAATCACCACTCTCTTCTCCATATCTCCTCCTTGTTATATCAACAAATTCGTTCTAGTGATAATTTGGTAGATTTTTTTATTAAGGCATTGCCAACCACAGCGCTTGAAAGATTGGTAGTCTAGTATACAAGATTTGAATGCATCGATTCAAATATGTAATGTAATTTTGACATTAGGGGTGTCTAAAACATGTGTACCCTTTTCCTAAATAAAAAGCATGTATAAACTTATTTTATTTCAAGTAAAAATAAATAAATTGTCCTTCTATTTTTATTTACTCTTGATACTTCTCTCTTCTTCTTACTACAATTCTCTCAATATCATAATATTGGAAACTTCTTCCTTTACTCAATTATTCAAAAATATTAATATTTATAATTAGATTTAAATAAAAAATATTATATTGATCAAAATTTTTACCTAAACTTGAATCCATGAGTAGATGTAAGAAAATCAAGTGGGTAAGTTTTAGTACATAAGCATATCCATTCATCTTACCTACTCCCCTATATTCTTTATGTTTCTTCCCACTCTTTCCCCTTAATTGATATATAATTATATATGATGTCAATATTCGTCCAAAAGAATCTTATCAGGTTTTTGCTCTTCATGCCACAGTTGTAGGATGTAATGTTGTTGTTGTCTCATTGGTTAATATGTTTCATATGATTTGGAGTCCACAAAGTATTTGCTTTTAAAATCTTTTGCTTTTTTGGCTTTTACTCTGTAAAGGTTATCTTTCTTATACCATCTTTAATCATCTTTCTATTAATTATTATTTGTGATGTTGAAATGTTTCTTCTTTTATATTTATATATATATATGTGTATATATATATATACTAGGTAAGGAAGAAAATAATAATGAGAAATAAAGGGGAAGATTTTTTAGGCATATCAAGCTTTTATAGATGCACACATGATTGCCCTTCTCAAGACCACCCCCAGCTTCCCAAAATTTTCCTAATTAAATGAATTTGAAGAAAAATTAGATAACTTACTTTATATTATATTCGGATATTAATTTAATTGGTTCGTAAAATCACTTTTAAGAAATGATATTCAACATTCTAATTTTGAACATATTTCTATATGATAAATGATGGAGTAATTAGAAGAATTTAAATTGGTTTACTGCTAGATATAAGGAACCTAGAGTGACAAATTGAATAGTATGTTGGATTGAGACAAATCAAGCACTTAAAAAGGACAAGAAAGATGGACCCTCACCTAGGACAACAAAAATGGCTCCAATCTCCATTCTCACAAGGTGCCTAAGTGTCCCTTATAAAGTTGGCTAAAAGTCCCCAAGTGAAGTGCATGCATATGCAGCATAAGAGATGGTAGATTTTGGTGAGAGATTTCACATTTCACTCAATGGATACGGATGGTATGATGGAAGATTATCTCAGCGACTGGTTATAGTTCAAGGGACCACTCTCTCCCTAGCTCCTTTGATGGGAAGGGCATCTAGGTAGTGGGGGCCAATTTCCATGGCAGATTTCATGTCATAAACGCAAGCACCCAAAACATAATGTAATATACACTAAATGTCTCTCTATTCATGTTTGAATTTTAACAACTTAGACACAAATTTTAACATACATGAATTCTATCAAATCTTACATAAATGTAAGCTTCATGGCAGGATGTTTTTGGGTATACAAAGTTCTGTAAATGAACAGAACATGGCAGAAGTTAATGATCAAAGAGCTCTACTGTGTATATATAATCAATGTACTGTTTCATTTTATTTTACTCTGGTATCAACTTTTGGCTTATTCTTGAAACTAGAAATCTTGAGAAGGGCATAAGATCAGCTTTGATGATTTCTTTGTTGCTGAAAGCTGTGTAGCAGATTTTGAAATAGCTTAAGACAATAAATGGTCTCTTATATTATGGACATTGAAGACTGATCTAAACCTTCACAAGTAGTAAAGAGAAAAGACTCAAGATTTAACCTAGTTAATTTATATAATCATTTTCAAAATGTCCAGTTTGTAACATCTCCTATCATGGAAAGACATTTCAAGAAAATCTAGAGGCATCATAATGGCTTATACAAATAGAACTTAAACCTAAAATGAACACAACTTGTGTAATTCATTTTTCCCCCCTTTTTTCCTTTTTTTTCTTTTTTTTTTTGTACTTTGAAGAATGAATAATGTTACACAGCACAGAAAGTACATGTCCTCACAAATCATTTGGATTTATCAAATATAAAATTTACAAAATGTACATTAGGACGGAAGAAACCAGAGGAATTTGCACTTGGCAGCACAATAAAGCCAGTAGTCATTATATTATATTACCTGAATAAATCAGTCAGTAGCTTTTTAAAATCATCAAATCACACTTCTGATTAGTGTGTGAACCCCCAACAAGGCTGACGTTTTAACCAAAAGAACCTGAAAGTTCACAATACAAATGATCATGAAGGAATCAAGCACTCATTAAGTCAACATATCACAAAATGAAATGATGATTTCGAAAAGGTCTTAGAATCAGTACACGATTCAAAGTTGGTTTGTATGTTTATATGGAAGAAGCAGAATTTTAGAAGCTAGGATTTCACTATGATGCATCATATATAAGTACAAACAATTATATAATGCCTTTAGATACTTACCTTCCTCGGAGAAGGCAAAAACACCCCCGAGCATATCATCATTGTCAACTTCTTCCTCAGATTTTTCTTTATCACAAGGACTGATGCTGTTGTCAACATCAGTAATAACCTTCTTTGGTTCAGAACATGCACTTAAGGGTAATGCTTTGCAGTACTCTTCTTGAAAAAATTGCTCAAAATCCGGTGACTCATTTACTGGACCCTCATCTAGCATGTTCATACTCAAATCAGATCGATTAGAACTTGTGTTTGAAACGTCACTGGTTCCGTCACTGTTTGGAAACTGAACCTCCTTTGCAACAGTTCTTCCACCAGATAAGGAGCCACTTGTTAAGGAAGACATACTATTAGTTGAGTTAGTATCTTCAATGTGACAAACACCCACTTTTGATTGATTGAACGAAACTGAACCAGCATCTTTGTTCAGAGTGCTCTGGTTAAGCATAGTTGATGCCAAAACAGAATTCTGTCCTTTTACCCCATCATCATCCTTTCCAGATTGAATGCCAGAAGGATAAGAACTCCTTGTTGATCCTGGTAAAAACACAAAGCATAAATCCAGTTTGATACATGAGTATATTGGACGACATTTAAAATTCAAAATACTGTTGTACCACTATCTGAGTTTTCAACTGAGCTAGGTGACATCAACTTAGAGTGAGAAATAACAGTGACTTGAGAGAATCTTGCTTTGGCATCTTCAGAAGACACAGGATATTTTTCTCCGCCAAATCCTCTGAAAAAAAAAATGGCAACAGTGTGAAGGAAAATTCATTTAGTGATACAATATAACAACCGTTTTGCACCAGGTCAGACCATCCTAAACCTCTCTTCAATATAAAAATAAGGGACGTGAATAATGAAAACCAGCAAGCATAATGTAAAAGGACATGGAAATTACCTGTTCCATTCAGATTGAAGCCTGTGAAAATGCTCAAAAACAGGCAACAAATCCTTCTGTCTAATTTCAACCTCATGAGCAGGCATCTGTTCTAATTCAATTTCTCCACCAGATTGATCAGCAGTGAATTTATGCTCCTCAAACCCCACAGGACTCATTGTATAGAATGATACCTATGAAATACATATCATATGTAAGTGAAATGGGTGATGAGCAAGAGTATCTTATGATGCTATAAAAACTCTACCTTAGAATTCTGCCAGACTGGTATCCTTCCGGAGCTTATCTGCACTTCTGCATTAGAAAGATACAAGTGAGACCGGTCTTGGGGCTTTGACAGGTCATTGTGCCCAGCACCATTATTTTCAGAATCAGAAACATCCACCATCATCTCTAATGCTTCTTTTCTTCCATGAGTCATTCCAGAAAGACATTCTTCTCTTTCTGGCCAATCTGTTCTTCGGCATACATCCCATGCTTGCAATTGCATAGTTTCAACTTTCACCCGTAATTCCTCATCTTGTACCTGAGGAGCAGAGCCTGGTCCAATTCTTGAAGCATTTTCACCAGCCTCTCCCCTAAATGAAGGCAATAGCTTATATTGAACAACATGACCAGAAGGAGTGTAAACTAATAGGTGCTCCAAAATATTAGTTTTCATTTGAGCTTGTTGCACATCAGTAGGTAAAGAGTTATGAAAAACAGCAGAAAAAGCACCAGAGGGGAACGAGGCCTTTCCGGCGACAGAAGATGCAGCATTGGTAACCGTATTAAGCCATGAGTTACCATTTTTTATTCTGCTAACAACAGAGAGGGTTACAGTTGGTGGTGGCATAGAAAATGTTTGAGAGTATATCATGAAAGATGGAGAGGACCACCAAGGGAGAGATACAGCTGGTGATAAGATAGGCCCATCTACATGAGAATTCTGAATTTGGAGAACATTCTCACCACCAAATGGGGAAAGAACAAAAATATGGCAAGTACCCCGAGATGAAACAATGGCAATCCACTGACTGAAAGGACTAAAACAAATATCTTGAATCACCTGCAAAATAAAACAAAACAACAGCAAACTATAAATATACGTAAAACATAAGAGTTCCTTTAAAGGTAGAAGGAGCAAGGACATACAGCTGACGTCATCCCGCGATGGAGCTTGTAAAGATGCACATGTGATGAACTCCAATCATAGCTTTGAGAGCCAGATCCATTCTTTGTTGAGGATGGCATGATCCGAAAAATATTTATGTTGTTTCCATGTATAGAGGCTGTAACTAGAAGAGTCCCACTCGGATCAAAACATAGAGCAGAAATTGGACTAGTATGAGCCCTGAACTGTGATATAACAGCCCTGGTAACATAATCTTTAACAACAACCTGCAATGAATCATATAAAGAAAATCCTAAAAAAATACACTCAAGTCTTCATTGTTTATAATTAGCAGGTCAAATTTTCATGCCTCTGATATTAAGTACTTCTAAGAACTAATGAGCAATATCATCTCATCTGACACCTCACTGAGAAATTCAACCTCAAGCATGGATCTCACATAATTAAAAAAAGAAAAGAAAATCCAAACATGTAGCAAAAGATAAGATAGACAAATTCAACATCAAGGTGGAATTAATGTTCAATGATCATGTACTTATCTCAGGCACTCTAACAAAAGACTGAATTTTGCTTCTAAAATACATCAAAAACTAACCGTCCCAGCAATATCTGTCTCTGCAGCATGCGAAGCAGCCCGACCAACTTTCCAGCCTGAATGTGAAGATACAGGAGAACCAGAACCATCAGGAATAAGATCTTGATAGTATTTTGATAAAGTTCTGTAACCCATGTCACCCAGATTGATTAGCCCTGCAGCTAATTGCTTACTAGATTCCATGGCATATCGAGCCACAAGACTCCCACTGCTGGGTGAAGTTGATGGACTAACACCAGGAGAAGGACTAAGGTTCTGTGGACTCAGCCGACCTGTGTTGGACTGCAATGGATTGTTTGAAGCGTAAGCTAACCACCTGGGACCCACTGCCATGGGTCCGTATCCAATACTAATCCCAACCATTCCTTGGCCACCTGCTTGAGGGACAGGATAGGTGAGGATGCTAAATTTGTTTTCAAGAGTGAGAGCATCGAAGCAGTATATCTGCCAAGCAATAAAAGAAATTAGCACGGTTTAAATTGTTTAGCTAAATTAAATAGTAGGTCAAAAATATGAAATAAGGATTGTATCTAAACTATTTGACAAAACACTAGTAATCTGCTTTTTTTCAGTTGTGCATTAAACTAGAGCAAACATAGAGAGGAAAGAGGAGGATAAAAATTGTTTAATCCGTCGGGACTTGTCTATAACAAATGTTAAAACATTAGCTGTCTAAGACTAAGTTCAAGGAAGAGAAGAAAAAAAACATATGTTAATTCTTACTTGTGTTGCAAGCCCCACAGCAATTATTCGAGGACTGCATCTAACTGTATACACAGTAGACCGAAATCTTAGTACATGGACATAATTATGAGACCTTAGTGAATAGAACCGAACAGCAGTAGGAGAGATAAGAACATTTCCAGTTTGAGGCCCATCAAAACCATCTCTAGTCAATCCATCTCTTCCAGTAAGCATCAAACCTGAGCCCTTTGACTCATCACAGGCAACAACCAGAAGTAAAGGATGCGATGCTCTAAATCCTTCATGACCCTCCGACTTTTCAGGAAGTGGCTGCATTTGTAAAAATGTGACTGGATCATCACGCCTTGAAACAAGTTCGTTGACATTAGAGGCATCTTCAACATCAAGAACTTGAAAGCCATTGGAGTATCCAAGTAAGAGAACTCGTTTAAAAGATGATGGACCAAGCTCTAGTCTGTCAAAGGAAGTCCAGAGCACCTATTTTACAAAGAATTCCAAAAAGATAGCAAACAGTGTATCAACAAGTTATGCAACACAAGAATTCCAAGGCAACTGCATAAAGTTATTCAAGTGATCAAAAGAAGTAAGACCATAGCAAGCTACATTACAGAGTCACATATAAATTTATATTTGCATATTGCATTCACCCACGCCTTCTTAGGATTAGGGCTAAACAATTGCCCTCATCCTTTACAAGGAGTCATTGCCATCAAAATTGTAGGCAACTGAAACAACTTGCATACAATACAACAGCATTCAACAGTTGAATTTCCATTTTGACCTTCAAGGAACTAAAATCCCCATATTACTAAAGTTAATCAAACAGAATTGGCAGTAAATTGCAAATCAAGATTTAAGTCTTACAATAAACTACTTCTGGTACTCTCTGAAACACAGTACGGTTCTCACACAAATAGCTAAACTCATACAGTCACCATTGCAAAATTTATAACCTAACCCATTTTCACAGAGCTGCAACTATAAATGGGTCAAGAAAATGATTAATTATCATCATTATTACTGCAAAATAATGGATCCAAGTGCTGAGCATGTATGATGATTTTGAGATCATAATTTGGGCATTACAGACTTACAAAACTCTAAAAAAACAAGGGATAAACATTATTACAGCATCAGTATAATTGATGAATAATCAAGTCTACCAAAAAGCTTAACTTTCCTCAAGTCTCTAAGACATCATTGAATCATTTCTGACCAAAAAATTGTATAATGAACCGTCATTCATTTACATTCATTAAATAAATTATTCACAACTTCATTCATTTTAATAAAAATTCATAAAAGGAAAACATCATTTTCTACACAAATAATGCAATGTCCATTCAATGGCCACTAAAAAGCCAATAGTTATATATAGTGATTTTTTTAAGGAAAAAAAAAAGAACAGATTTCTAACGATTTTCAACAATCCAACTTGAATTTTAGCAAATACTCGAAAATAAATTAAGTTCAAAAATAGGTTCGCAAAGAAATGACCTTTTTAGCTGCGCATTACACTTCGCAAAGCCCTGATTCACTAGAATAAGTAATTTTATTTTAATTTTAAGAAATAAATAAATAAATAACCTAATTTATCCACATCTGATATTTTTCTGAGCAATCAGAAAACAAAATGAACTAAAAAGGAGCTTATTTATCGCAAATAAAACCCTAAATCAACAAAGATTAAATTAATTAAGGTTATAATCAATAATTAGAAGATTTAAAATAGAAAACCTGGTCCTTTTGGTGTTCGTGACTGTCTCCAGAAATAGAAGCGGCAACAGAGGCACTAGCTGACCGGACACCAGAAGAGGCTGTTTTTATGCAGGAAGATATAAATTTCAAAGAAATCGGCAAATAACGATTATTATTATGACTGTTAGTTTTGTTATTGATAATATTTGAGCCTTTGTTGTTTCCGATGTTGCCGTTGCTCTTCATAGTCAGGAAATAATCCAAAATTAATTTCTTTTGCCGGCCACCGGGGCGTTACCGGGAAATTAAAAACGATCGGCAATAGCATAAGAGGTTAATAACAGAACGGTAGTATTTCACAACTTGACGGTCACCGGAAATGATTTTTTTCTTCTTTTTTTTTTTTTTGCGGTGGTTGGGTTTGACCTTTTTAACAGAGAGGAAGAATACAGGGGAGAAGAAAAGACGGTTCTTTGCTTTCTATGTTAAATGTTAATTGCGGTGTAAGCAAAGCAAAACGGATAAATTTCAGATCAGTGCACAATGTTTTCTGAAGTGCTCAATTAGGTCCTTCCTGGTCAAATGGATTTGGTTGATAGGTTATCTGCCAATTTGAGTTGTTTTTGAATTTTGATCATTTTGAAGACCTATAGTAGAATACAATATATTTAACATTTATGAAAATAAGATAGCAAATATATTTTGGGTGCAAAAAGAATATTTTAAATTTTCAACTTTTTTTTTTTATGTTGGGTGCAAAAATTTGTCTATGGATATTACTTTAATTTTAATTATAAATAAATTTAATTAGATTTTTACCCAGAAAAAAATTGATTTAATTACATATATTGAATAATTACTCAATCTCTTTTATTTGATCTAAATTTATCTAGTAATTAATTATAATAAATTAATGAAATTTAAATCAATTCCCTTATGTCTCACTATCAAAATTAAATATTAGTCCTTTTAACTATTTATTTATTTAGATCCCTATCAACTTCTATCATGAACTTGTTGGAAAAAGATTGCAACATATTTATTTTTTCTTAATTATAGTTTTATTTAATGTAATCATTTAATACTATCATTTTCTACCAAAAAAAAATTAGTAAATAAAATATTTATATAAATATAAAAAAACTATTTTAATTTTGAAAAAATATAAAAATATTTTAATTTTATATTAGTATAAGTGAATCTCTGAAATTATAATATGAAATTAATATAATTTAAAAATTGATGTTGCTTGATTAATTTAAAAATAAAAATTAAACTTTTATAGGGAGGAAAATTAAAATAAAAGTAAATTAATGTTGAATGTAAAAAGTCAAGCTCCACTTTGTTGACATCAACATAATGAGCACACCATGGCAAATTATGAGTGTCATTGCCTTGGTAATCAAATGGAAAATAAGAAAACTATAAGGATGAGAGTGAAAAAAATGAGAAAAGTATTGGGGCAAGGGAGAAAATAAAGAAAAGTAGAGGGGGAGATCTGCTACGTTACGACAAGGAACGAGAATATCTTAAAGTAGATGCCGATTGCCGAACCACAAACCTCCGGGATAGATTTTCTCTGTTGTCAACCGTAAAGTAACCATTTTCCTTTTAATATATATATATAATTAAGTAAATTGATAATTTGGAAATATAATAAATAATAGTAATGATATTCGGAAAAATATATGTCCCATTTGGTTTGTAGTTTTGATTTTATTTAGACTTTATAAAAAGTTACAATATTTGAACGTAAATGAATTTACTTTTAATCAATTTTTTATTTTTTAATATAAAAATAGACATTTTAATTATTATAATATAAAAATTTTTTCTTTTCATTTAATTACGAAAGTTAAACGAGAAACCTATCTCTTTCGGTTCGGTTAATATTCAAATTGAATTACTTAAAATGTAAAAAATCTTTAATCGTTAATCGAATCAAATTTTTTTTCAAATACATTAACCAAATCAAAATATTTTGGTTAATTCGATCGATTAACTGAATAATCGAATTTTATATGGTTTTATTTTTTTGTTAAAATAAGTATAAAACATATAAATAATACATTACTAATATTCATTTTCTTGTATTTAATAGTTCAAAAAACCTTAAATACAGATGATAACAATAAATGAGATATTAGAAACATCAAATTTATCAAATTTTTCAGTTAATTATCAAATTTTAAATCGAATTAACCGATAACCGAAATTCTAAAAAATCATTAACTGATTTCCGACCGGATTAAATTCAACCACCGACTTAATATTTATTTAGATTATTTATTTGAGTTGTATTCTCCTACCCTGTGAGTATTATATATTGTATTTGATAATAATTTATATTATATAATTTTTGATAAATTTATGTATTTGCATCATAGTCAAATCGAAGGAAAAGTTTAATACGCGATTTTCTTTTATATTTTTGTATATATTTCAAGGATATTTATAATAACAAAAATAATAATGCATAAATACAAAAAGCATGAACTCAAGTCAATGCTTTGATGCTTTTCTTGCCTTAATACGCAACAGTACTCATAATGTTTGTAGGGTTAGATAGAGCCAAAATTTATATGGGTAGGGTTCGTGTCGGGTTAACCTAAAAATTTTAAGTTTGGGTTTGGCTTGATTTAAAAATTGAGTTTAAAATTTTGTTTAAATTCGGCTCAAATAAAAAAACTGAACTCGAGCCTAACCCGTTTGTATTAACTTTTTGTGTAATTTTTTTTAAAAAAATAATGATATTTCATATACATTAAAAATATTAAAATAAATATTTCTTAATAAATTGAAAATACATTAAAAGAAAATATTCATAGTTAAACAACATTAAGATAATTACAACTTAACAAGCAAATGTCTCTAAAATAGTAACAAAATTAATAATAAAATAAGAGTTATACAATATCTAAATAATAACAACAAAATAGTAGCAATATAATAGCAAAATTGTACAGAAACAAAATAACAATGAAAAAAAATGCAAATCCGGGTCTAGTGTAGGCAAAAAAATCTTATTTGAGGCTCGGTTTGTTTAGAAAATAGACCTTATTTTTTTGTCTAAGCTCATTTTTCGAGTGAGTTTTTGGGCTTGGACGGGTGATCTGATCCATTAACTAATCTAAATATAACTCTTTTTTTCCGTTCAAATATAATTGTAATTTGATTTAGTTATTGTTGTATCAAATTTGAGCATAAATAATTGGATTTAACTTAATTGAGAAAAAGATAATAAATTTTTTATCTTAAGTGAGAATAAGATAATAAATTCTATATGAAGTTAAATTCAAATTTAAAAGTTAAAACTTGATGGAATTCAAATCGAGTTTTAAATTTTTTATTCAACTTGATTCAACTACACCCTTAAATAAATTATATTGTTTGTTTGTAACAGTAATAGATATTTTATGTTGGGTTTTTATTAAGTATTTGAATAATGGTTGATTTTGGAGTTAATTTTGGATCCAACTCAATTTTTCAAGTCCATCTTTCTCTAAATCATATATAGGAGGATAATAGATTTTAGCGCACTCGGATCCATATTTTGCTACATTGAATTTTGTACAAAAACCATGAAAATTAACTTTATAATATAACTTTATATACATTCGTCTCTCACTCATTCCATAATTATTTATATTTATATAAAATTTGATGTGTCAATGAGTTTAGTACCTGTTATGCCCAATTTATGCCCAGGGTCCAATACATTTAAAACCCAAAACAATTAACCAATTAAACCTAACCCAATCACTAAGCCCAATAACCCAATACCCCAAAACCCACCTAAACCTAAGGAAAAACCCTAAGCAGCAGCATTTCTCCAGCGCCGCACACCGGAAGCAGCCCCCTCCCACACACTGCTACCCACCTCCGCATCGTACGCCATTACTTGTGCAACCCACGGCCTCCGCGATCCTCGCCATACCTACAAACGTGCAGCAGCAAAACATTTGTAAAAAGGGCTATAAAAGCCCTCGAAAAACACTATAAATGGGACCTTTTTTTTTGGTTTTACAGAGAGAGATATACAAAATCAGTGTTTTGAATACAAAAACAGTGCAAGAGAACACATCGAAACAGTCCAAAAATCCGAGAAATCAAGCCAAAACCTTATTTTCAAAGGTTTATTTCTTTTTTTCTTCTTCGTTTTGTTAACTATATTTATTTATTCATTTTTTTAACATATACGTATACATACTTTTTTAAAAAATAATAAAAATTACCTTTTTTACTGGCCAGGTGTACTGCAAATTGGCGATAGTAGGTATGGCGGTGACGGTTGTGGTGGCTCACGAGCCCTCTCGGTGTTCAGAACTCGCAGAGAGAAAATAAAGGAAGAAGGGGTTAGTTTTTAGAAACCAGAGGGAAATGAATTTTTTTTCAAAGTTTTTTGCCTTTTATACTTAGGTGAAACGACGTCGTTTCATGGCTTTCAAAATGGCCCCAACCAACCCGATTTTGACCCGACCCAGGGCCTAGGATCCGCGTGTTTTTGGACTGAGGGTCTATTTGCACCCTCAGTCCTTCCACTTTTGAGGCCGTCTACAATTGGGTCCCCTTCAAGTCTTGTTATTTACAATTTGGGCCCGAATTTTTTAATTTGGTCGCGTTTTAGTCTCGTTTTAAACGCAGCGCACTGGAGGGTAGGGAAATTTGCGCTCAGACCCCTCCCTCCTTATTCGCGTGTACATTTTGGTCCCTTTATCTCATTTTTATTATGTTTTCGCCCCGGAAGTTCATTTTTTTAATTCAATTAAGCCCTATTTCGTTTATTTTGGACATTTTTACCATAAAATTAATTATTTTAGTATTATTATTTTTATTATTACTATTTTATTATACTTTACTGCTAATAGTTAATATTATTTTATTACCACTATTATTTATTATATTCTACTATTATAATAGTTCGTACTATTTTTATTAATATATTAAATAAATTTTTTTTTAACCCATGTATATAATTTCCTAGGATTTTACCATATACTTATGTCTCGTTGTTTTAAAATTATACTTTTAAAATTATTTTTATATATGCACGCCCAACGTTATTAATTGTTTCATATATATATATATATTTTATTATTGATTCCATATTATTCTACTTGTATATTGTGTATTTATTATTATTATTTTTTAAGTATTTTTCCTAATTATGCATACACAGCTATTATTTTTTTTTGAAGATCCCGTTTTAAAATTATACTCTGTTTATTTCGACTATTTTCTTATTATTAATATGTATATTATTAGGAATCCTTTTTCCTATTATCTTCTGTTTTATACATTTGTATAATTGTTTTTATTTCTTTTGTTCGTACCATTATTAACATATTACCACTACCATTGTAGTATTTGTCATTAGACCTTTATTGCTACTATGTTTTATTGTTAATATGCATCGTTCAGTTTATTATGGTAATGTTATTTGCATGTGACATACCATTATTTACCCAAATTCATTTATTCATAGATTTATTTTCAATTGTTTTTAAAATAATGGCAATGTTCGGTATTTAAAGAATTCAAAGGATCGTGCCCTAACGCACTGGGTTTCGCTTTCCTTGTTTGTTTTGAATATCAGAATATCCTTTTACCGGTTCACTCTCAAAATTCTTCAAAACAAAGGCAATGTTCGGTATTTAAAGAATTCAAAGGATCGTGCCCTAACGCACTGGGTTTCGCTTTCTTTGTTCATTTTGAATATTTGAATATCCTCTTAAAGCTAAAACGCATGTTTTAAAGGCAAGATTATATTTGAGGGTAAAAAATGTTGTGTCTTAACGTACTGGATGAAATGTTTTACCTCAAGGTGAGATGGTCTTTAATACACATTTGACTTACCTAAATGTTTTACAAGCCAATAAAGGGAGGATCGCATTTTGAACTCTGTCTAAATCTTTAATTTTCGACATTTAAGACACTAATTAATTGATTAAGTTCCAATTTTGGGCGTGTCGAGGGTGTTAATCCTTCCTCGTATGTAACCGACTCCCGAACCCGTTTTCTTAAAATTCGTGGACTAAAATGTTTTATAAAGTGGCCCAATTACACCTCAAAAAAAGATTGGTAGCGACTCCTAACTTTCATTTTCGAAAGTCGATTCCCGTTTTCAAAAAATGGTTTCGACAGTACCAATAAAGGCCCATTTCTGAAATTAGTACGGAAATGGGCTATTTCTAAAAATAATGACGCGTATGAACTGAAAACTCAAAAGCGCGCTGATGTGGATGCATTTTCAAGGGATATCCCTGAAAAACGCTTCTATGTCAACGTTTTTTTTCTTGTGTCAGGCAAAATCGCGCTGGCATGGACACGATTTAGTAAAAAGCGCTAACAAGGACGTGTTTTTGACTATGTAATCCCCTAATGGACACCTCCAACGGCCGTTTAAAAATCTAACCGTTAGGCAACGGTCAAGAAAAAAAAGTATAAAACCCCCAACCCATTTTTTAACACAAAATTCCAAATTTCTCTCTAAATTTCACAAAAAAGCTCTCAAAGCTCTCTAAATTTTTATTTTAGTCTGAATTAGTATTTTTTTATTTATAATTTCTAAGAAATTTGATCATGTTAGCAATGGTTCAGCAATTAATTCGTCTCGATGATAAACATATCTCCGTTGACCAAATGAAAATGGTAAGGGTTAATTTCATTTTTTTAATGTTATTTAATTTTTATAATTTAATTAATATTTTTTTATAATAGTCGGTAGATCGAGTGTTACAATGTTTTATTCGTAATCTACCTGGTCCTCCATCACCGTTGATTGAAAATTATTTGAGGGAAGCAGATTTTGACACGTGACCAATATAGGCCGGGGCTGCAAGTTGGACCTGAATGTAATAGCCTAATTTTCAATGATGTTAGAAACAGTGATTCGAGATCACTAAATCCGATGAGTGAGTCCAAAAATTTAATAAATTAATATTTATGAGTCAAATGTGATTTTAGAAATATTTTTAAATTAGTGAATTTTGTGAATTATAAGAATTTATTAGGTAAATTAGGTCGAAAACTAGGTACCGAGAACTCAATTTCATAAATCGAGCCGTAAATATTTTTATAAATATTTACGGAGTGTTAGTGAATTAGTATTAAAGTTTCGTTAGAAAATTCTAACGTTTTAATAGTTAATTAATTAAAAAAGACTAAATTGAGAAAGGTATAAAACTTGTTAAGATGATTAAATAGCTCAAATAATGATTAATGGAGGACTAAATAGACAATTAGACACATGGGCAATGGTTTGGACGACATGTGTGTATAAAAATTTACAAGGATAGTGTGAACAAGGGACAAAATTGGAAATTTTGTAAATTTAAACTTAAAAATTGAAACTTCATGAGAAATCTAGAGAATTTTATTCTAAAACTTCAGCAAAACACCATAGGAAGGTTCCTTAAGCTATTTTTCATATTTTTGTTCCAATTAAGTTCAATACTTGTTCTTTCTTATAATTTTTGTGATTTTGACACTTTTACAACTAGGTCCAACTATTTAACTCATTAGTTTTTGATTCTATGAGTGATTTTAAAAGTCAACATGGATGAGTGCTTGAAATTTATGATGAATAAATATGGATTTGAAGCTCTAATTTTTTTATATGATGATTTTATTAAATGATTTTTATAGAAATTGATTTTAGGACCTAATTGTGAAAAAGTTAAGAATTAGGATTTGGTGTTGAAATTATGAATATCAAAGGCTGTGTGGTAGCTTAAAATGATTAGATAAGGTGTTAATTGAGAAAAATTAGCTCAATTAATGAGTTAATTGAACAAGGGCTAAATTGTAAAAAATTTAAAATTTAGGGTAAATGTGTAATTTTAAAAATTGAAAGGTATAAATTGTGAAGTGAATTAGAATTGAATTAGATGTTAATAATCAGAAAATTTTATATTATAGATCAAGGAACCGAAGATAAACGTGGAAAAGAGAAAGTAACAGATTAGTTCTTGAATTTCTACAAATTCTACAAATTTGCCCAGGTAAGTTCATATGATTGAATTTTATGAATAATTTTTAACTTAGAAATGATATATTGTATTATTTTACACCTTTGTTATTGAATTATGAATATCATAATGAAATGAAAATCGAATTGAAAGTTCAAATTAGGTGGAACGCAAGATTGAGTATAATCGTTCAGTGACAAACGACGAATTGACGCATAAGACCATGGTTGGACCATGAAAATGTTTAAATGTAAGACCATAGCTGGGCTATGGCATTTTAGTGAAAAGACCATAACTGGGTTATGGCACCGTGAACGTAAGACCATAGTTGGACCATGGTAGTATATGTGAATACGTATAAAACCAGAGCTGGGCTATGACATCCTGATTATAAAACCATAACTGGGTTATGGCAATATGAGTGTAAGACCATGGCAAGGCCATGGCAATATATGTGTAAGACCATAGTTAGACCATGGCATCAAGTAAACGATGTACTCAAATCCGTAAGACGTTCTCTAATTTGACAAAGATTGGTAAGTGTTATATGGATTAAAGTGATAGAATTTAAGCAGTCACTGATATTGAGCTCAATCAAGTGAATTCATCATTTGAAATTGTGAATGGTAGGGAATGTTAGTGAATTGCTTGTTTAATGATTTATTATAGTATGTTCGGTAAGGTTTACTTTTTAAGCTTATGAACTTACTAAGCTTCTATAAACTTACTCTTATGTGCCTAATGTTCATTGTAGATTGACGTGAGTTCGGAGGATCTGATCAACACATCGGGCCACACTATCCAGATTGCTCTAGTAGATTTTGTTATACATCTTTTGGTTTATATGGCATGTATAAGGTTAGGTTGATAATGAAACAGTTTGAATTGAGGTTGTGAGACTTAAATGTGTATGTATATATTAGAAATTGATGTGTTTGTGATGTTATATCATATTTAATACATGTTTTGGCTTGAATTGGTTGCTTGGTTGGACTATATTGGTATATGAGAGTGTTGTGTGCAGGTTGATTGTGTAAAGGGTGAGAAAAGTAGACTTAAAATGACCTATTTTCGTCCATATGAGCGGAGACACGGGCGTGTGTCTCAGCCGTGTGTGACCCATGGCCATGCACATGGGCATGTAGTCTGGCTGTGTGTCCCTTGCATCTTAAAAATTAGAAACAGAATGCTCAGAATTGAGCACACGGGCAGAGACACGGGTGTGTGTCTCAGTCGTGTGAGGCACACGGCCTAGCACATGGGTGTATGGCTGGCCGTGTGACTTAAGTTAGAGAGTTACACGGGGTAGGACATGGCCTGAAGCACGAGCATGTCATAAGGCCACACGGGCATGTCCCTTGGCCACACGGGCGTGTCCCTTGGCCACACGGATGTGTGTGCCATGCATTAAGGATAAATTTTTAAATTTTACGAAAAATTTTCTGAGGTTTCGATTTAGTCTTGACTTGCATCTAATGCTTAAATTGGGCCTCGAGGGTCCATTCAAGGGACGGTATGATTAGTTTTGGTTATGAATAATAAATGACATGAACGATGTGTAATTGTTCTGTAAATTTCGGTAATACTTCGTAACCCTATTCTGGCGACGAACACGGGTTAGGGGTGTTACACTGAAACTCATCAGTGCGTTTGTGGAGAGGTAGAGACCTAAGACGCACACATTCCATCTTTCATGTGGGGAGTGTACCATCACTTTGGAGGACGTGCAGTTATAGTTGAGGTTACCGGTGGATGGGTCCGTACTCATCGGGTCCGCTCAATCTGCTGATTGAGGAGTCATATGTTACTATTTTTGGGTGCGATTCTGAATATTATTTACGAAGGTCAAATCGATATAGACTGGTTACAAGAGACATCTCGGTGTCGGGGATGATTCGACTGAAGTACAAAAACTACGATACGCTCGTCAAAATAATTTTTTCAGAACACATCTTGTCAAAATTATTTTTTCTAAAATAGTACTTAGCAATTAAAAAAATTAAACCCTAAAACCCTAAACAATTAAAAACTTAATACCTTGATTTAAACTTTTCTAAACCATAATCAAACCCTAAAACCTTAAACCTAAATCTTAATTTGCAAATAACCCATAGGGGATCACATGGCAGCGCTTTTTACTAGAGTACATTCACATCAACGCGTTTTTGCCTGACACAAGGAAAAAACACTGATGTGGAAGCATTTTTTTAGGATATCCCTTGAAAATGTGTCCATGTCAGCACATTTTTGGGTTTTCGGTCCATACCCATCATTATTTTTAGAAACGACCCATTTCCATAAATAATTTCAGAAATGGGACTTTATTATTACTAAACTCTGTATCGATGATATATTATAGAAAAATTGTATATTATTTTACGGTAGAGGTGTGCATGGGTTGGGCCCGACCCGAAAAATGGGCCTAAAAATTTGTCCAAGCCCACCTGTAATAAAATTGTTAAGCTCGAGCTCAGCCCGGCCCATATTAATTTTTTTTAGCTTATTTCATTAAATAAAAAATTTTAAAATATAATAAATCAAATACATTTAAAAACATAAAAACAAATATTAAAACAAGAAACAATTAAAAAATGAGACTAAAATAATTCTTAAAACAATACACAAATTGAAAATATAATAAAAAGTGGTTATATTAAAATTGAAAATAAAATGTAAATATGATTAAAAATAAAAATATATATATTTAGTATATAATTCAGGCCAGGCCTGGCCCGGGTCAAAAAAATTTACCCGAGGCCTAGCCCATTTTTTAAACGGGCCTCATTTTTATGACTAAACCCATATTTCGGCATATATTTTTACCCAAACTCTCATTTTTTGGGCGAGTCTTCAGTCCGGGCCAAGTAACGCCGCTATGCACACCTCTATTTTACGGCAGTGTTGTAATTATTTATGAAGTTCCTAGAGATGGTTTGCCTTTTGAATCATACAATAAGAGATAATAGGGGGATGAAGGTGGCATAAAATGTATGGGCAAAGATCAAAAGTTGGCCAAAAAAATACACAAAAAGCCATTAACTAGCCATACCTGGACACTTCTAGTTTTGTTGTGGGTCCAAAATCATTGACGAAAATGCAATCATTGCTGGCTCTATATTTAAAAGAAAATCATAAAAATATGCATGAAACCGACTATTGTATGAGTAATCCAATATGTATCTTCACTTTGATATTTATGGACATATGACAAATATCTGGGATAGACTAGAGATATTTTTGTACCTGGATTTTATCATTTTACAGCTTTGCTAATTCTATGTTCTCTTTTTTGCAAACGATATAAATGCATGATTTTGGATACTGAAGCATGCAAAAGCTGAAGCTTATGGACTTACCATTTTTGCTTTCTGGTCTATGTAATTTCTATCAAAATTTCATTGCTGAAACAGGATCATAAAAGATTCTCCTTCATTCATGTGAGCCTGTAGGAAGACGCAGGAAAAATAGAGAGGAAAATTGCAGGTCCGGCCGGTTTTAGTTTGTTTTTCATATTTCAGCTTCTTGCTTGATGCATCTCTTAGTTTTTTGGTCTTCTGTTTGCAGGTTAAGGACTGCAGTGCAAGGTAAGACTTTCATAAGGAAGATGAAAATGGCGGACTCACAGGATATTGAGAAAGGATCAAGTGGCAGCTTGTATCAGCCATTTTTTCATAAAGATGAAAAACAACAAAACTCGCACGATAATGGGAATCTGTTTATGGTTATTCTCTGCACATTTGTTGCAGTGATGGGCTCTTTTGAGTTTGGCTCAAGTGTAAGTTTCTCTATCATCTTAGCCAATTAACAGGCTTTTCAGTTATTGTTTGTCAATGAACTGATTATTTTTTTGTTGGGTTTTCTTTGTTTTTCAGATAGGATACTCTTCGCCTACTCAGCAAGGTATAATGGAGGAACTTGGAATGTCCTCTGAAGAGGTACATGAGCAAGAAATTAGTTTATCTCCTTCTTAATGTTACCCGAATGCAGGAGTGAGTTTCTTAATGTTACCCGAATGCAGGAGTGAGTTTTGTATATAAATATCCGCAACAAAATATTGAAACTTTGTTGTCTATTTGCAGTATTCAATGTTTGGATCCATACTGACTATCGGTGCAATGGTTGGTTCAATCTCTTGCGGGCGTGCTGCTGACCTCATTGGCCGTAAAGGGGTACTCATATCCGACCTACATCTATGATTATGAAGATACGACCCTCTAAAGATCTGCAGAATATATAGAAAGATTATGAAAAAATTGAACATATCGGTGTTGGAGACATGAACATATACATATTACATATGGACATATCCTGTTACTGTATAATCATCCTATGGATTAAGCAACATTTGATCACTAAATTCTCTGCTTAAGCTTTCTATATTTCTGTCATTGCAGACTATGAAGATGTCATCAATCATCTCCATTGCAGGATGGCTCATAATCTATTTATCTCTGGTCTGTTTTTATGTTAAAAAATTCTCCATCAATTTCCATAACAGTTCTTACCTCGATAAGTTGCTGAATGAACCCCGTTCTTTTTTCCAGGGACCTCTATCTCTAGATGTCGGAAGATTTTTAACAGGATATGGGATTGGTGTTAACTCCTATGTGGTATACCTTCACTTTCTACATGAAATTTTAGGCTAATTGAGATTTTATTATTGTGTTATATCCTCTTTTAACACTCCTGGTTTTATAGGTGCCGGTTTTCATTGCTGAGATAACCCCAACACACCTTAGGGGGGCTTTATTAACAGTACATCAGGTATCAAAGTTGCTCGAACTCTTTTTACTTTCCCTTGAAGTGTTTCAAGTGTGTTATTCATATCTGACACATATCCTTCGAACACATACCCATATTTAAAACACGACTATCTTCGAGTAACATAACTTTATGGGAGGCATTTTTTTTCTTTGATGATTTTACACTAAATCTACTTTGGCAGGTTGCTATTGCCACTGGTCTGCTGGTGGCATATACAGTAGGTGCATTTGTTTCTTGGAGAACACTGGCTTTAACTGGTAAGTTAGTTACTACATATATTGTGTTCATGGGAAGATAAACTTGTAAATTAGAATCAGATTTTAGTCTTATTTGATTGTTTCATTTGGTTTACTTGAAGTTGATCCTCTGCTGCAGGAATGATTCCATGTGCTGTTATGATTTTGGGGCTATATTTCATCCCAGATTCCCCTAGATGGCTGGTAAGATCACTTTCTTACTGTAAAAACTAGGGTCCTCGAAGAATCATAACTCTATACCCATATTTGCATATGCTCCCCAAAAAGGCTAGAAACTTGAAAAAATGTTGCACAGTCTTTAGTATCAAAAGTTCATTGCTTGAAAATCATTAAGTGATTTGTGTGGCATACAGGCAATGGTTGGCTGCCAAGCCGAGTTCAATGCTGCACTTCAGAAGCTTCGTGGAGATACTGCTGATGTTTCAAGAGAAGAAGCTGCAATAGAAGTACTTAACTCAATCGCATTTTCCCCCTTTTTTAATCCTTATTTTGGGAATTGAGACTAATTTTTTTAAGTCATAGGAATCTTTGGTAACACTTCAGCATCTTCCAAAAGCCACTGTGTTGGATTTGTTTCTCGAACGAAACTTACGTTTAGTCATTGTAAGTATGGCAACACGATATTACGATTGTTATTTTACGGATTTCGACTCTCTCTGTCATCGATTTTGCTTGTTTTCACTTACTTAATGCCTTTTCTTTTGTTTCCCTTTTATGCTCAACAAATGGCATACAGATTGGAGTTGGACTGATGGTGTTCCAACAGTTCTCTGGTTACAATGGAGTAGTTTTCTATGCAAACCAAATTTTTACATCTGCAGGTAATCTGATTTCTATATTATTATATAATGATTGGAGTTCGGATGATGACCGAATCCCAATATGTACAATGACACCAAGAGAGATAATTTATATTTTTCTCGCATTTCAGGAGTTCCTCCAAATGTTGGAAGCATTCTCTATGCATGTTTACAGGTTTCAATCTTTTTTTCCTCTCCCTCCCATTCTCTTATTTTGATCCACTATCAATAAGATAAAACCATGTTTCTTTGATCCTTCAGATAATTGTTCTTTCGCTTGGTGCTGTTATAATCGATAAAGCTGGAAGAAGGCCTCTCTTAATGGTAGATAAATCTATACAGATTGTTAAATATCTAATAAAAAATTCATATTAAAATGTGTATTTTTGTTTCAGATTTCTGCAAGTGGAATGCTCCTTGGCAGTCTACTTACTGGAGCCTCCTTCTGTTTGAAGGTATATTTTATCAAACTCACAATCTTTTGTTACTTTCTGAAATTTGTTTGATCATGTTCATCTCTTGACATACCGTATTTTCTTCAACAGGAACATGAATTGGCTTCTGATATGGGTCCCATGTTCACAATAATTGGCATCATGGTAAATCAACAAAACCATAAACTGGTTTCTTATTTTATGGACAGAAAAGATTGCAAATGTTGAGATTGAAACTCTAAGTACACATCCTCATTTTGCAGGTATATATGGGCTCCTATTGTCTTGGATTGGGTGGAATTCCATGGATTGTAATGTCTGAGGTAAACAAGAACATGTAGTTTTTTCATTAGCTTTTAAATGAATTGATGAATGAGTAGGGGTGATTAAGTTGAGATTGTGGTGCAGATATTCCCTCTCCACATCAAAGGCATTGCAGGCAGCCTCGTAACATTGGTCAGCTGGGGTGGTTCTTGGGTTGTTTCATTTACTTTCAGCTTTCTCATGGACTGGAACTCATATGGTAATTAAATCTTCCTTTTTCGACACGATATGTGATGATAAATATGATCTTCCAAATATATAAAAGATTTTCAAAATTAAATAAATCCGTGTCAAAAATGTTTGATGTATTGAACAGCTTTGGTTTGCTCTTAATTTGTTGATTTTGCAGGTACATTTTTGATGTTTGCTATATTCTGTGTAGTAGCGATAGTGTTCATCTGGAAGTTGGTACCTGAGACGAAGGGGCGTACCTTAGAAGAAATTCAGGCTTCCATGGAGTAGAAAATAGGAAAAAGAATAGAACAGGATTGGACCCACTGATCCCATGCTAGGGTAGTGTAGTCCAGTCCAACGAGCGTAGAAGTAGATGTTATTTGACCTAGTGGAAGTGGGTTTAATTGTTCAAAATGTTGGCTTGAGTTGATGGGTGTCGAATTCACTAAAAATAATATTTTGTTTAAATTGTAAATAATAGTAATAGAGGGAGTAGAATCGATCCTACAAAAACTAACTAGGTTGCACGTTAGGCGATTGTTATACTCATGATTGTGACGGTCTGTGCAAAAATAAATAGGAGAATTTAAATTTGATAAAAGTAAAATAAGAGATATTTGAAATCAAATTAACAATAAAAATAAATAGAAACGAAATTAAATTGAATAAACCAATGTGATGAAAATTTAGCTCCAAGCTCGATTTTTTGTTCTAATTTTGAATCGATAATTGATAACAAGTCTTTTCCATCAATCGATAAGTCAATTATAGCGATCGAGGATGCCTCAGACCACCAACCCTTCCGTGTGTAAATTAATTACAGGAACGCCAACAACTAACCCTTGCTGAATGAACAACTACGAAACACATGTTTACGATTAGTAGCCTTGTGAACTAGAAGGGCCCAACTTGAACCAATGATCTCAACTGCGTGGGTTATTCAAATCCGATTGCTATTTTTCTTGACGTATCCAACTAACTACTTAATTGAACATGTCAATATGTTCTTCAATAGGCCGAATACAACAAATGATCGTCTCAATTTTTTCAATTGGACGCCTATCAATACCGAATCAATAGATTATTTTTAACTTGATATCAATACAATTTTATGAGACAAAAATGTTTATATCCTTAATCGAAGAAATAAAAAATATCGATATTAAAGTTTTTATATATGATTTCGAATCTTACAATTTCGAAAATCAAATAAAAAACTAACCTAGAAGGCTAGAACTAGATAAAATAATTCATACAATTAATAACAATCAAAAGTAAATATGAAAAGGATAAAATTTATTTGAAGCCAACAAACCCTTACAACCTTTTAAATGGAAGAAAGGGGGAACTCCTTATATGTTATAAATTATTAATGTATAATTTTTTTTAGTGAATTAACATATTAAAATTTATAAAAATATATAAAATAACTTAAAATGATTTAGGATAGAATTTTTCATGGGCCGGGTTGGGTTTGGATTGGGTCGAGCAAAATAATTAAGCCCATGCCCGACTAGAAAAATAGGTATAAAATTTTGCTCAAACTCAGTCTGAATAAAAATGCTAAAATCTGAGTCTGGCTCGACTTGCCTTTATTAAAATTTTTTATATTATTTTTTATATAAAAATAAATTTTAAAAATAAATACATCAAATTAATTAAAAACATTAAAATAATTGTTTCCCAACAAATAGAAAAAAGTTAAAAAAAATATATTTAAATAACACTAAGATAAATAGTTACTCAATATATTTAAAAAATTAATTTTACCATGATAACATTAAATACCTCTAAAATAATAGTAAAATTAATAATAAAATAAGAGTTGTACAATATCTAAATATAATAATAAAATGATAGCAAAATAATAAAAATAGTAAAAAAAAAAAAGCAACAATTTCTTTTTTACAAATTCGGGCTAAGCTTAAGGGCTAAAAAAGCTTACTCAAAGCTAAGCCCACTTAGAAAATAAGTCTTAGTTTCTTGTTTAAGCTCATTTTCGAAGTTTATATTTTTACTAAAATTCTCTCACTTTTCGAGTGGTCCCAGCCCGGTCTTGTAAAAGTCTAATTTAGGATATGAAAAAGGTATAGGGAATAAAGAGAAAATTACAAGACTTGTGAAGAATAGGAGAAACGTATGGGCCAAAATCTATTTATTACAAAGGTACGTGAATACCATAATGGGAAATGGGTACGTAGATGAAACCAAATGGCAGGTCATGGGCTGTCTCTACTTTGCTAATCCAAAGAACTAAACCGCCACCACCTTTGCTAGCGAATCCGATGAAAGAGCAGAAGTCATTTTCAGACCAACTAGATTAACTAACATTACTTAATTATATGTAGACACCAGCGGTGGATTCTTTTATTTATTTATTCACCTCAATAATTTTATTGGGAAACAAGCAAGTGAGATCCAATATAGAAAGTAGATTTGTTACATTGAATGATGACAAAAACCCACTACCGAAGAGAGAAAGAAAGAATCGACTCAATTCAATAATAAGGAATAAACAAATATGGAAAGCCAATGATCGGATTACTTTCAACAGTTATCCTTGTTTTGGTAAACCCATACCTTTGTTTCCCTTTATTTAATGTTATCATGGTGGTCCCCCCTGGTAATTTTCTACTAGTTTTTCAAGGCGGTTGTCGACTTCTTTTTTATAATATTTTCTTCTATAATGGGATTGGCCATGGATTCTGGATTTGGGGGACACTCATTTCCATTTCCAAGCTGTTTTGGAAAACCTGCTCTTCTCCTCTTTCATCACGGATAGTAGTTTCCCTTTCCCTTTCCTCTGTTCTTATTGATAAAAGGTTAGTCCCTTTGTTAAATTCAAATAGAGTTGTTTTTGTTGATAAATTTGTTGTTAATTAATACTGTTCATGAACATAAACACTGACAGATGCAACCATGTCAATACTTGTTCATCATGGATACAATCACATCCAGTTTATGTAACTTGATTGTTCTAGAAATTAGTTGAAGTTAGTTTTTTTGTACATGGCATCGGATTTTTTTTTTGCTTCCTCTGTTTCTATGCCATCGAATGGAACCTTGTTTTCATTGAGTGACAGGTGGAAATGTCATCATCAAGGCATAGCCATTCATCAAACAACTCAGGAAGATCCAGGCATAGTGCTCGGATTATTGCTCAAACCACTGTAGATGCAAAACTTCATGCAGATTTCGAGGAGTCAGGCAGCTCGTTTGATTATTCGAGTACAGTGCGTGTAATTGGAGATCAGCAACCAAGGTCGGACAATGTTACCACGGCGTATCTCCATAACATTCAGAAAGGCAAGTTTATCCAGCCCTTTGGGTGCTTGTTAGCTTTAGATGAGAAAACTTACAAGGTCATAGCATACAGTGAGAATGCCCCTGAGATGTTGACCATGGTTAGCCATGCTGTCCCAAGTGTTGGGGACCATCCGGTTCTCGGCATTGGAACCGACATAAGAACCATTTTCACCGCCCCTAGTTCATCTGCATTGCTAAAGGCCTTAGGAATTGGGGAGGTTTCTCTTTTGAATCCAATCTTGGTTCATTGCAAGACTTCTGGGAAACCCTTTTATGCGATAATCCATCGGGTAACTGGGGGCTTGATCATTGATTTTGAGCCTGTCAAGCCCTCTGAAGTTCCCATGACTGCAGCTGGAGCCTTGCAATCATACAAGCTTGCAGCAAAGGCAATCACACGGTTGCAGTCACTGCCTAGTGGGAGCGTGGAAAGGCTTTGTGATACAATGGTGCAGGAGGTTTTTGAACTCACTGGTTATGACAGAGTGATGACATATAAATTCCATGATGATGATCATGGGGAAGTGGTATCTGAGATAACAAAGCCAGGTTTGGAGCCTTATTTAGGTTTGCATTATCCAGCCACTGATATTCCCCAAGCTGCTCGATTTTTGTTTATGAAGAATAAAGTCCGTATGATCGTTGATTGTCGAGCAAAACATGTGCAAGTATTTCAAGATGATAAGCTTCCTATGGACCTAACCTTGTGTGGTTCAACCCTGAGGGCTCCCCATAGCTGCCATTTACAGTACATGGAGAACATGAATTCCATTGCTTCTCTGGTTATGGCTGTCATCGTCAATGATGGAGATGAAGAAGGTGATGGGACTAACTCCGAGCAGCCACAACAAAAGAGGAAGAGATTATGGGGTCTGGTAGTATGCCATAACACCACTCCTAGGTTTGTTCCATTTCCCCTCAGGTATGCCTGTGAGTTTCTAGCTCAAGTTTTCGCTGTCCATGTCAATAAAGAGTTGGAGCTTGAAAGTCAAATCGTCGAGAAGAACATCCTGCGAACACAGACCCTTTTGTGTGATATGCTTATGAGGGATGCACCAGTGGGGATTGTATCACAGAGTCCAAATATAATGGATTTGGTGAAATGTGATGGAGCTGCCTTATTATACAAGAACAAGATTTGGAAACTAGGTGCAACTCCAAGTGATTTCCAACTGAATGAGATAGCGTTGTGGCTTTCAGAATATCATATGGATTCCACTGGTCTGAGCACTGATAGCTTGTATGATGCGGGGTTTCCAGGGGCTCTGGCTCTTGGTGATGTAGTATGTGGAATGGCAGCGGTGAGGATAACCATTAAAGACATGCTTTTCTGGTTTCGGTCCCCTACGGCAGCCGAAATTCGATGGGGTGGTGCAAAGCATGAACCTGGTGAGAAGGATGATGATCGAAAGATGCACCCGAGGTCATCATTCAAGGCTTTCCTTGAAGTTGTCAAGACAAGGAGTTTGCCATGGAAGGACTATGAAATGGATGCCATCCATTCTTTGCAGCTTATTCTAAGGAATGCGTTCAAAGACGTTGAGACTAAGGATACAAACACCAATGCCATACATTCGAAGCTCGGTGACCTCAGACTAGAAGGGATGCAAGAGCTGGAGGCAGTGACAAGTGAGATGGTTCGTTTGATTGAAACGGCTACCGTGCCAATTCTGGCAGTTGATGTCGATGGCCTGGTTAATGGTTGGAATATGAAAATTGCAGAGTTGACTGGCCTTTCTGTTGATAATGCAATTGGAAAGCATTTACTCACACTTGTTGAAGATTCTTCATCTGAAACAGTCCAGAAAATGTTGTTCATGGCACTGCAGGGTATGTAATCTTCCACTACTTCATAGCTTATTTAGCATTATCCACTCTATAACGCTCCTCAAACTCTTTAGTTTCCCTAAAGTATCAATGTCCACACATATTCCAACATGGCACTGCAGGGAATGAAATATTCCACTACTTCATAGCTTATTTAGCATTATCTACTCTATAACGCTCCTCAAACTCTTTAGTTTCCCTAAAGTATCAATTTCCAACACATTTTCCAACATAGTTACGAGTGCTATTGCATATTATCTCACTAATATTATTTATTCTTGACCAGGCAAAGAAGAGAAGAACATCCAGTTTGAGATCAAAACTCATGGGTCAAGGACTGAGGCTGGTCCCGTTAGTTTAGTTGTCAATGCTTGTGTAAACAGGAATCTCCAAGAAAGTGTTGTGGGGGTATGTTTTGTGGCACAAGATGTAACAGTTCAGAAGACTGTCATGGACAAATTCACCAAGATCGAAGGGGATTACAAAGCAATAGTACACAATCCAAACCCACTGATCCCTCCAATATTTGGCATGGATGAATTTGGGTGGTGTTCTGAGTGGAATCCGGCAATGACAAAGTTAACCGGTTGGAACCGAGATGAAGTGGTGGATAAAATGCTGTTGGGGGAGGTTTTCGGAACCAACACCGCATGCTGTCGTCTGAAGAACCAAGAATCCTTTGTCAACCTTGGTGTTGTTCTTAACAATGCAGTGACTGGTAATGAACCTGAGAAGGTTCCTTTCGGTTTCTTTGCTCGCAGTGGGAAGTATGTTGAATGCTTGTTATGTGTGAACAAGAAGTTGGACATGGAAGGTGGTGCTGTGAGTGGTGTGTTTTGTTTCTTGCAGCTTCCAAGCCATGAACTGCAACAAGCACTTCATATCCAGAAATTATCAGAACAAACCGCCATGAAAAGATTGAAAGCTTTAGCTTATTTGAAAACTCAGATACGTAACCCCCTGTCTGGAATTATATTTTCTAGGAAAATGATGGAAGACACAGAGTTGAGACCTGAACAAAAACGCCTTCTTCAAACTAGTTCCATGTGCCAGCGCCAGCTTAGCAAGATACTTGATGATTCAGACCTTAGCAGCATCATTGATGGGTGCCAAAACTTATCTTACTCCAACTCTTCATTTTTTCTTTTAACTATACGTGTTCAATGTCTGTATCATGACCTGACATTTCTGTTTTCTGAATTCTTAACAGTTACTTGGATCTTGAAATGATTGAATTCACCTTGAATGATGTACTGATTGCTTCTATCAGTCAAGTGATGATGAAGAGCACTGGGAAAGGCATCCGAATACTGAATGAGACAGCAGTAGAAGTCATGGAGGAGACCTTGTATGGAGATGGCGTTAGACTTCAACAAGTCTTAGCTGATTTCTTGTTGGTATCAGTTAATTTTGCACCAAAGGGAGGCAAACTTAGTGTTGTAGCTAGCTTAACCAAAGATCAACTAGGACGGTCCGTTCATCTTGCACGTTTGCACCTCAGGTACTGCATTCTTTCAACTATGTCCTATATTTATAGAATAAAATAAAAGAAGAGAATATGTCTGCACTCCAATTTAAGCACCTTGTTTCCTTTAGCCAAAAAGTAAAGGGATTCTATTTGTGTGTATATATTGGGTCAGGATAACACATGTAGGAGGTGGAATACCTGAAGCATTGCTGAACCAAATGTTTGAAACTGATGGAGATGCAACAGAGGAAGGTATCAGTTTGCTAATCAGTCGAAAATTGGTGAAACTCATGAATGGTGATATCCAGTATTTAAGAGAAGCTGGCAGGTCTACTTTCATCATCACCATTGAACTTGCTGCAGCAAATAGGTCCAGAAACTAACTGGTTTTGTATTGTTCAAAAAAGAAAGAAATTTGGAGCTTTTGACACTGTATCTGGTTCATGTTTTATTGAAAGCGTTGCAATTTGAGGGGAGAAAAAAAGGTCTGATCTTCCAAGGAATTTCAATAAAGTCTCTGAAAATTATTGTTGATTGCTGACAGGCACACTACAGAATTTGTTTTCATACTGTTGGGGGTGTCAATTTGCATTTGAATGTGAGGTTCATATCCGATTTTCAAAGCATTTGAATTTGTTTTTAATCTATAGCTTTATGTACCTGCAAATGCTTATGCTTCTTGAGCTTGAAACTTCTTTGAGAACAGTCAAATAGATCTAAAACAAGAGCCAAAACACCCATTTTTCTTGTTTGTTCTGTTGTCTGCTTTTCACTTAAATGTATGTTTTATTTCTTCTCTGAAGTACCTGAAACAAAAAAGAGAATGGAAGAAGATTTTCTTAGCATATAACTAAAATACCCTTTCAAAGTTAAAAAGGGTTTTCAAACTGTGTAGGAGTGAATGAGTGAGAATGATATAGTATAATAGTGAAGATTTATTTGAGGATTAAATTGATAGAATTTGTAAATATGAAGGATTAAATTTGTTGAATTATTTAGAATTTTAGAATTTGATAGAATGTGCATGTATTAAGAACTAAATGTGTTATTATACCAATTAAAAAAAGATCAGATCTATCATTTCTGTTAACAATTTAATGGACAGTGACCAAAATAAAATCAATCAAAAACGTTAGTGATAAAATTGAAAATTTTGTTGTTTGGTGACTAAAACAAAAACATACAAATAATTAAGTGACTAATTATGTAATTGATCATTTTTATAGTTTTTAATAACTTTTTAATAATTTTTAAGATAATTTAAAAAAATATATTTATAAACGCACGTGACACAATCATTAATGTGAAATATAGCATATAAGACACGATTAACTATCAATAGTTAAAGTTATCAATCTCTACTTAAATGTATAATATTTTAGGTTAGGGTTTAAATTTATAAAAAAAATATGGTAGAGGTTTAAATGATTATGTTAATTAATAATTATATTACATGATTATTAACTAAATATTCATCGATAAATTTATTATTGTATATTAAAAAGAAGATACATTAATGAATTGTAAAAGTTTAATCTTAAACATCTAACACGTGTATTTTTTTTTTCTCAACTAAAGTTTTGAGGAGTTGTGGTTAATGTGAAGACAACTTTGAAGACACATAGCTTCCTTTTTCTTACCAAGGAATCTTTATTTAATTTTTCATATCTTTTAGTTTTTGAATTTACATTTTTTTTTTTGTGAAATCAACTTCAAATGGATGAAAAAGTCAACGTTTATTAACTTTATTGACGTAATATACACATGGATTGCCACGTGAATGCATGTTAGCGATTACTTAATTTTTTAAAATTTAAAAATATCAATAAAACTTTTTATATAATTTTAATAATTTTTAATTTTTAAAAATAATTTTTATATATTTTTAAAATTTTTAAAAATTAATTAAATGGTGAGATGTCATCCACATAACAATTCATATATATACCATGTCAACAAATTTAAAAAATCTTAACTTTTTTATTCATTTTAAAACAATTTGACACAAAACACAAATTTAAAGACTAAAAATAAAAACTAAATAAAAACTATAATAATATAATTTTTTAAAATTGGACCAATAAATTATTATGCCATTTGGACAACAGCATAACAAAGATGCCCATGTCATGACCCATGCATTCCATTTCGATTCTATAGTGTCCCCCACTCATTTCATCAAATTATAATGAAAATTATTATTTGAATTATTTATTTATTAAGTATGGGTGGAATTTAGAAAAAAATTCAAATAATTATAATATACATGAATTCAAAGCAATCATATCATTAATATTATTTATTTTGGTAACTAATTTTTTTAATTTAATATTTGAGGGTTCTTTTTATTAGTTATATTTGATTTTAGTATTTAAATTTTCTTTTTATCAATTAATTACTAATTTTTTTAGTTAAAATATACGTGTCAAACATTCAAATGGTTTGCTGCCACTAAAGCTAAAGTTCATAAATAAACATGTGACATTAATAATGTATCACCCTTCACCCGGTTCGGTCGTCGGACCCGAGTTATATGATACTACTTCTTTTACCGAAATAATTCACATTCAAAACTCAATAGAAATTCATTCAATCATCAATTCTTAATATAAATGCATGCACCACACGTTAATCAAGTAAAATTGAAACACAATCGAGCTTACGAAAGTTCTAAATTTGACCCGAACGTGAATAAGGATTAAACTATAAAATTTTAAGGTTTTTAGAAAGGTACCGTTACGGAAGGAAAAGTACCGATACTTTTTATGGTAGGTATCAATACTAAAACAATGTATTGATACCATTTTTGGCATTATGCCAATTTTAAAATTTGAAAACGAGCCAATTTTATCGATACCTTTAAAAAGTATTGTTCCTTGGAAAAATAAGTATCTATACTAAGTTGACATTCTGTTTGTTTTAAAATACTGTTCATTTGGTAAAGTATCAGTACTTTAACTATAAGTATGGATACTTCCTGTCTAATGACAAAAAGTGAAGCATTTAAATACTTTTTCATGGGCAAACCAACTACCAATTCGAATTGTACTTCAAGCAGACATCAAGCCTGCTTAAAAACTAATTCAAACTATACCAAGATTACTACAAATCATTCATCCTTCAAACCACAATTCAAACATGTAAATTTCAAATATTCTAATTGGCATCTCAACAAAATACTAACCTAAACAACTTAGCCCCTATTCAACCTTGCAATTCATCATGTTAAACTATGACATTTCTATGCCAATTCAAACATATCAATCTCATCACTTTATCAAAAACATTCCATATTCAAAATTAACCGTTCAGATACTTGTAATATAACTTATCACCATGCCATTATGCAGCTTTATACATCTAGCTTACAACCATTCAAACCACTTAGCATTTAAGGTTCAAAATAATAGATATTCAAGATAAACACAAATTCATTATGAATCCTTATATGCATGCCACATAACCGAATCTAGGACGAACGAAAAACTACCAAAACAAATGATTGTAGTGTGAGTTCCAAAGTGATTCAACCACCTCGTTCCGCAAAATATAACTACAAACAGAGAAAATACAACAGAGTAAGCATTACATATGCTTAGTAAGTTCATAAGAGATAAAATAGTAAACTCACCTCAACTCATAACTAACATAATGAATTAGCTAATAATATGACTTTCCTATCATCACATTTCACATCAATAAGGCGAGTTCAACAATTACAATCTTATAACGTTTCAATATGTACAATACATTTTCGTTCAGTGTCATTGTATCAAAATCATTGAACATATACGTCATTTCATCAATCCAACCACATATACAATACATATTATCAATCAGATACTTTCCGTTTTACGCTAACCATTTAGCTCGATGAATTGCAATAAACATATATTACTTTCCGTTTTACGCTAACCATTTAGCTCGATGAATTGCAATAAACATATATGGATATGCGGGTAACCACCAAAAACACACCTGATTGCTCGCTCAAGCGATAACCCCAAAACACATCTAAACATCAAAGTTCTAAGCCCGTAGGCATTATATGTCATAAGATATTACATCCCTCTAAAACACACCAGGATCTCCGTAAAGACAATCAGTAACAGTAATCTTCGTAGAGACAAAACTCGGTAATCTACAACAAATGTTGGATTCCGATTTAAATAGTGAATTCTCTATACATCAATATTATCTCATCTCATATCTCGTACAACGTGAAATTAACCCTATTGGCATGCCAATTGTATCCTATTCTATCCAAAGTTCATTTGGGCGCATTTAACACATTAGTTCATTTCTTTACAATTTAGTCAATTTCTCACATTTTGTACCATTTTATAACCAATTCAAAATACAATAACAAGATATAATATTTAATAATTTAAACACATCTAATACATTTACAAATATAATTACACCATATGAACTTACCAAAAAAAATAACAATGAGTGAATTGTCAATAACTAACCCGTAATTTTCTCTTTTTCTCGATTATCTACCGGTTGATTCAAATTTTGATCTATACGGTAATTCATTTCAATTTATCAGTTTCATTTACCTTATAACAACTTATTTTATGCATATTCCAATTCAATTTTTTTTACAATTTTTTTTAAAAATTTTACATTTTATTCAATTTAGTCCCTAAAACCGAAATAATCATATCTTTCACATTTAAGCCCTGTTTTGCAATCTGATTTTAATCAAATCCTTCTAAAGCCCTCTAATATCTATAATTACAAAAATTTCATGCTAATTTTGAATTATTTTCATTTTAGTTTCTATGTTCAAAACTAACAACTTTAACTTTACAAATTAGTCCTTAATCAAATCTCAGCTTACAACCAAACCATTTAACATCAAAAGCTTTGAGAATCATCAATGACAACATTTCAAAAATTTAACACTATTTAGCACTCGAGCTAACTAAATCAAATTACAACAATCTCAAAAACATAATGTAATGGCCTAATTTTCAGTGGTGTCGGAAATGGTGATTTGAGATCACTATATTCGACAAGTAAGATTGAAAAATATAGTTATTTAATATTTATGAGTCAAGTAAGAATTTAGAAGAATTTGTGAATTGGTGAATTTAGTGAATTAAAAGAATTTATTAGGTCAAACAGGTCAAAAAAATGAGGTATCGAGACCTCGAATTTGAAAACCGAGCCATAAATATTTTTATAAATATTTATGGAGTTTCATTTAGTTAATATTAAAGTTTGGTTGAGAAATTTTAACGTTTGGGTAGTCAATTAAATAAAAAGGACTAAATTGTAACAAATGAAAAATTTTCTAAAAGGATTAAATAGCTCAAGTGTTAAAATAAATAGGATTTAAAGGGAAATTAAGCCTAAAAGTGAATAGGCTGGATGGCAAGGACAAGAAAATCAGCAGAAAAATAAGGAAAATAAGGGCAAAAATTGGAAATTTTATAATTTTAACATATAAAATAAGGACAAAATTGAAAAATCTAGAGATATCCTCATATTTTCTCAGATAAAATGCCATATGAGGTCTATAGAAAGCTGGTTTTTCATATTTTTACATCATGTGAGTTTAATTCTTGCTTTTTCTTGATAATTTTTATGTTTTAATGACTTTTACAATTAGGTCCACTTATAGAATTCATTAGTTTTTGATTTTATGGGTGAAATTGGAAGTTAAAATGGATGGGTAAGAGAATTTTATGATGAATTATTATGAAATTTAAGTTCTAATTTCATATTAAGGTGGTTTTATTAAGTGACTTTGATAGAAAATGGTATTTAGGACCTAATTGTGAAAAAGTTGTGAATTATAGGTTGGTGTTGAAATTCAGAATATAAAAGGTTGTGAAATAGTATATAATGATAAAATAAATTGTTAATTGAGAAAAATTAGTTCAATTGATGGGTGAATTGAGCAGGGACTAAATTGTAAAAATTATAAATTTTGGGGTAAAAGTGCAATTTCAAAAATTGAAGAGCATAAATTGTGAAGTGAAATAGAAAGGAAATAAATGCTAATGAGTAGAAATATTTTACATTATAAATAAAAAATCCAAAGAAGAACGAGGAAAGGAAAAAGTTGCGGAATAGTTCCTAGATTTTGAAATCTTCTACAAATCAGCCGGGTAAGTTCATATGGTTGAATTTACATGTTTATTTGTGAATGATTGAATGACATAATGTGTTATTAAATATGAATTTACTGTGGGATTGTGAAAATTATGTTAAAATGAAATAATAAAGGTGGAAATTCAAATTAGGAAAAACGGAGGATTGAGTACGTTCGTATCGTGACATGTGATGAATTGACGGATAAGACCATGGTTGATCCATGGTAAAGTTTTGAAATGTAGGTATGGTATCATCCATACTGAGTTGTGAAACGTAGGTATGGTATTAACCATACTGAGTTGTGAAACGTAGGTATGGTATTATCCATACTGAGTTAAGAAACGTAGGTATGGCATTTCCCATACCGAGCTGTAAAATGTAGATATGGTATTTCAATGAGGAAAACCATACTGAGTTGTGAATCGTGACATTGAACAACGACGTACTTAATTTCGTAAGTCGTTTCCTAATTTGATAATAAGTAATACAAGAGGAGTGAACCAAATAAAAGAGATTGAGTAGTTGTTAATGTTGAGCTCAACTATATGAAGTATTATAACAGTGGTTGTGAATGAGAGGGAACTTTAGTAAATGTTTTGTTATTGTTTGGAAATATTATGTTTGGTAAGTATTACTTTTAAACCTATAAACTTACTAAGCTTCAATAAGCTTACTTGTGTGTGTTTGATATTTTTATGTAGATTGAATTAAAGTGAAGTTGGTAGATCGGATCAACACAACAAGGCACACTATCCAGATCAATTCCGGTAGCTTTTGTTTTATGTTTAAAGATTTTTATGGCATGTATAAAGTTTAAATGAAATGAAGTAAAGATGTTATAAACTAGTTAACAATATTTTGTACTAAAACAGTTTTTAGTTAGTAGCAGTAGTTTGAATTTGAAAATTCACCATAAATTATAGAAATCTAAATAGAGATTAAATAAGATATGGAATTAAAGCCTATTGAATCTAGTTTCAATAGATGAAACGGTGTAAGCAAAAGACTTTCATATTAGGAGATACTTGAATTTTTGTGAGATAAGGTCAGAGGGACTTCGAGCTCCCCTATTCTGAATTTGGAAAATCATTAAAAATTGTAAAAGAATAATTATGGGTTATAATTTATATGCTTAAAATTCTTAATGAGTCTATTTTTAAAATAAACAAACGAGAACATCATCTGAATCTCGTATGAGGAGATAATTAATTTTTAGTGAAGAGGGGTCAGAATTGTCAAACATCAAAACAGGGGAGATTTTAAAGAATAAACTGTATTTATTGGCTAGATCAAAAATTCTGAAAATTTTTTGGTAGAAAGATATGTGAGTCTAGTTTCAGGAAAAATTAGCGGATCTTAATTTGGTGTTTAGTAACTCAAGATATTAATAATTTAGTGACTATGACTTGAGTGGATAGCTTTGATGTGAATATAAGTAAATAATGAAATTTTTGTATAATTATTCCGTAAACTTCGGTAACATCTTGTAACCCTGTTCTGATGACAGATGTGGGTTAAGGGTGTTACACATAAAAATTATAAGAAATGAACTCCAAAAATCTTACCATGCAAGGATGAAATGTTGAAGCTCCAAACCCGTCTCTTTTCTCTTAGTTTCGATGTAGACAAAGAAAGAAGAAAGGTAAAATGGATGAACATCTTTTCATCTTTTGTTAACTAATTTATTGTTTTTTACTTTAAAATTTTAATATTATTAATTCATAAACCATTACTTAACCGTCCACTATACTTATAGATGGCATTATTGCTATTTTAACTCTTGATTATTTACTATTTTAGTCCTTAAGAAGTTAAAAATCCATAGCATTTGTTTTTACCACTTTTACGATTTAGTCATTGTACTTTAATTACTAACTGTTTAATAAAATTACCGGGTCAAAAATCAATATAACATTGTAATAGACTCATAAATGTCAATAAATAATATTTATTGAATTGATCATCGCAAAACAGAATTTCGAAACCGTCATTTTTGGTACCACTGAAAATGAGCTATTATAAATAAGCATCGAGTGCAATGACATTGCAGTCTTAAGGAGAGAATAGGTTTGAACCTTAAGGACAATATTACTGGAATGATCAACCATGAACTTATGAATCGTAAAACAAACATAAAGAGTAACTAAAATATATTTTTCATAATAATATATTGTGACAAAATCCCATAAAGCCAAAATTTTTTTGAGGGGTCAAAATTAAATTGTATATTTTTTGTAATAGTAAAAATACAGTTTCACCATTATAATTTTTAAAGGATTAAATCAAAATTTTATTATTTTTACAAGGCCAAAATGCAATTTTAAAATTTTATCAATTATAAAAGGGCTAAATGCAAAATTTTCCATTTTGGGGCGGCGCCCCTGCCAGCGCCCCCTGGCTCCGCCCCTGCAACAAATATCCATGAATTTTATCATAAACATCAACAGTACTGAAGGTAAGGCCTGAAAGTCTTCAGAGTTTTATCGGTTGGATTCATTAATGTCTTCATAGCATATGCGAAAGTGTTTGTCCACTTTGATTCCAAGTTCTGACCCAGTTTTTTCTTCACTCTGAATCATCAAGGAAACAAGAAAATGGTGGAAGAAGGCACAGATGAGGGGCCGACCAATGAACAATTGATTGTCAGTAGCTACAATGGCGATGGCTTAACATCAAGAAAGTCCTCTCCCATAACATCCTCTCTTGTTCTTGGCGACACTGTCGCAGCCAATGGTTCTTTTACTTGTGGCTACTCTGTAAGTAGATATGAACTTTCATCTGGGTTTTCTGTCTACGTTATGATTTAACTTTAGGGTTTTAATTTTTGCAAATAATCTGAAAACAGGAAAAATTATTTTATGAACTCTCGTTACACCTCTATAATTTTGTTTTATTTCAATCTTTAAGGCCTTATTAATGATGAATGGCTACACCTGTTTTACATGATTGCTTTGCAGGGTGGATATTCAGCACCAGCAGAGTCTGGAATCATAGATGAGTTGGGTCTCACTGTGGTTGAGGTAAATCATTATTGATATCTCAGAAAGGGATCAGTTTCAACTTGCAGAAACACTTATTTTCAAAACATAGTCAGATATGGATATGAGAGTATTGATCCTTCAAATTCATGAAAGAACTTCGAAACCCTGTTTTGGGATGAGGTTAACGTCAGTTTTTCTAAGTTTCTAACGCTTATTTGCCTAACCCAACAATTCTCACCCTTTTTTCCCCATTATTGATGCTGTGCTCAGTCTTTGGATCCATAATAACAATAGAGGAATGGCAGGTGCAATAGTTAGTGGAAAAATATCAGATTTCTTTGGTCATAAAATTGTGAGTTATCTGAATAAATATAATAACAATACATGAGCTTCTTCTATTTGACTTCATTAAAGCTTTATCAAGTCCTCATTTAATGCTCTTCTTGGTTGGTTTCATGAGTTAGACATTCTGGATATTGAACATATTATACATCATGGGATGGCTAGCTATAGTGTTTTCTCTGGTATTGTATTCTCTCTTTTTTTCCTTTTACTCCAAATCCTCATCGGCTCACTTGCTCTTGCACCTTAATCCTAATTGTTGCATTGGTTTTCAATAGGAAGCTTGGTCATTGTATGTTGGAAGGCTTTCACTGGGATTTGGGACCGCAGTTTTTAATTGTGGTAACTTCTGTAGGGCTTCTTCTATCTACTTGATGCAGTTCAGTAATGTGATCAATAACAATGTCGGATTTAATGGTCGTTAGGGACCTGTTTATGTAGCAGATATAACTCCAAAGAATCTTAGGGGAGGATTTTCATTATTAGTTCCTGTAAATTTATAGTACTATAGGGATTTGAGTTTCATAATTCATGGTGTAAAATGGCCTACAATTGTTGCAGAGGTTGTAATGAAACACATAACGTCCAAAGGAAAACAAGTAGATTTGCTTATTAAGACACATTGATCAATTCATAGATTGATATCATTCTTACGAATGACAAAAATTCATCCTAAAAAACAAAATATCCATAACAAAAAAAGAAAAGAAAAGAAGAACTGCTAATAAGCTGAAAAAAAGGGTCAAAAAGTCAACATTACTGCAACTTTAATTTCAGCTAACAATCCTGTTTGTTAAATAGAGCATGGATTTCAGCTTCAGTTAATTTGCATACCAAAGAGTTTGAAACCCTCAGTCTTGTCGTCTTGTTTCTGCTTCGCTGCCACCATTGATCCTTGCTCTTCTTGGACATGTTTTTCATCACCAATGGGGTAATAATGTCCCAACCGAAGCTGCAAATCAACTTCTATTCCAACATCAACGGTGTTTACCTCCACGAACGTGCCACCTTTCCCTGATTTGTTGGCATCGATCATGCAGAACCTTCGGACTTTGTTCTCCTTCCGGCATTCGCATATGAAGAATGAAACCACATCGTTGGCCTTCAACTCTTTTTCCTTCAGAAACCGGTTCCAGCCCCTCGTGAAAACAAAGCTTTGGCTGCTATTCCAATAGCAATAACGAAACTTCCATATCCTCATAAACTTGTCGTAGAAATCCAACTCAACATCGTTTGTTTTGCGATTGCCAATATCGGCATTCTCCTTTTCGGTCCAGGAAACTGGCGGAAAATATTTGACAGCGTATTTTTTGGGGATGACGAGCCTATTCAACTTACCAACATCACTTGGTGTTAGCTCCTTTTGGAACAATTGTTTGCAAATTAGCCCTTCATTGCTATATGTCCCCACTGAGTTGAGCGCAATGTTTAGTTTTATACTTCTAGAGTGAGCCTTAATAAAATCCATGAACTTGTATTGGTAAGAACCGTCTCTTATCATGCTAAGGGCAGCTTCTGCACTGTAATGGCTCAGAAACTTGGGCTCCTCAATTGTGATTTCGTTCCATGGAAAGTTCCGATGAGTGTCCCCAGGGCGGAACTTGATCGCTGCACTATCGTAGGCCACGGCTGCATCTATTTCGGTTTTGAAAGTCCCTAGCCAAATTCGGTTATGATTAGTGTATAATTGAGCTCCCCATTGTCCGTTTTTCTGTCGCATTACGCCTTTGAATTGTGATGAATTGCCTTTACCGCCGCACCTTCGGCGTTTGTTTGCTTGATGAGTGGTGCTAATCGAATCTGAAACATCCGAATTTTTATTTGCTTCACCACTTGAAATCACACTTAGCATCTCTTCTTCCATAATATCTAACAAAATAATCCAAAAAAAAAGAAAACAATTTTAAAGGACTGATTTGAACTTCGAATCTATTATATATCATCTCTTAAAAGTGATTATATGAATCAATTAAATTAAACTTCGAGTTCAATTATATATCTAAATCTGTACTGTTCCCCAAATATTCAATCTAATGGATTCAAATCTCAAACTTATTCCCTATACCAATCAAATAAAATCAGAAACAATCACAGTAGAAAAATTTATGATTCTGTACTTGTAACTGAAACTAGTATGCAAGAAAGTAAATAAAAGTAAAAAAAAAAAAAAAAGAAACCTGGTACCTTGTTGCTTAAGCAAGAGAATTGAAACCAAGAGTTGGTTGTCTCTAAAAATCAAACAATTTGTGCTATAAGAAAACTATGATAAACCCTACCGAATACTTTATATGTGGTTCGGGAAATTGCTTGGAAAGTAAGAAACATGTTGGAGAAAAGGAAAGAAAATAAGTATAGAGAAAAATCTGCTGATTTAATTAAAATTGCTGACAAAGTTTTTAGTTTTTGCTTTGGTAAGTCTATAATCCATATTTTGAGAGGGTATTCAGATTTGATTTAATTTTCACCATGTTTTTAGTAGGTTAATTAATAAGCCACCAATTTCAGTACAGCATAAAAATATGACTAAATTATCTAAAAATGTCGAAAGAAAAAGAAAAAAAAAACCAAATTAGGCCGTTTTATTCTTCATCGTTAAATCTATGGTAAATAGCAATTATTATTTTTCCAGATATTTCCAGTGAATATAAGGGGTTCAGCTGGAAGCCTTTGCAATCTGGTGAAGTGGTTTTGTTCTTGGGTTGTTTCTCATGCCTTCAACTTTCTACTTCAACTTCAGTGGAGCTCTGCTGGTGAAGTTCAATTCCTCTTCTTCTTCTTATTAAATGATACAAATGCATGAATGAATTTGTCTAAAATTTAATACCACCATGTTAATTGGGACTTTTATTTCCCTTGAAGTACGTTCCAAACCTGATCCGACACTCATCCAAATCCGAATAATGTAGAACACAATATATAACAATAACTTAATCACGATTATGACATATATGGATTTCTTCCACAGGAGTTATCATTCTAAAACCATTTATCATTACACTATTACAGGAACATTCTTCATATTTTCAAGCATTTCTGGGGTAGCAATCATGTTCATCGCAAAGCTGGTGCCAGAGACCAAGGGGCGAACACTAGAAGAAATTCAAGCATCCATTACTCGACATTTAGAATAAAATGACAAATATAATCATGTCGGGATATTGATTTTCATAGGTTCAGAGACTTGTTTCAGTTTTGATCACCTTATGCTTTGTTCTTGACCTTATTTCAGCTTCAATTTACCATAATGTTTCTTTTTTTGCTATTTTTCATGAATCTGCAAAAATTAAGATATGTGGTTCATTTAAAACTTGAAATAAAAGCCAATTAGTTCTTAACAAATCTTATTTAACTTTTGAGCCATCATAACTGTGCTTATTGCTGATCAAATGTATAAACAAATAAAAGGGATTAATTATATTCCATCAAAACTTTCTGCTGTCGTAAACTTCTGGAATTGTCCAATGAAGTTCTCCAGTGATTGTTTCCAAGATGTCTCGTCAACCCAATGTGCAATAAGGTTAACATTGAGAAGGTCATAGGGCCAAAACAAATGTAAAGCCTGCATCAATAGCTATTCGGTTCAATTACATGAAGAAACAAATGAATTAGGTATGTCAACTGAACCAGAAAAGGACCAAAAAGGGTTAATGAATCCCTGTTATATGACTCAAACAAACCTGCCTTTATGCCATGGACTACAGAACTGTCAATGAGATTGCTGCAGATCGAAGCTTCACTCCATCATCATCCCACTTCGATTGTGGAGCAGTTGTACCAGCAATGATGGCCTGTATCATAAGCTATTCCATTAGTGTACAACACGAGAATGATAAAATGTAAAATCTATAGCATCAAAATCTCTACTGGAAGTTGTGCTCTTGAAAGTTAGGTTGAAAAGTCTAAAATAAATACGAGATATGCCGATGCAAGGACAAAAACAGTCAGTCTTAAGCTTACTGCTTCACGCATGCCTTTGTGACAATATACAATGTTTGTGTACCTTTTGACAAGAGGACAACTATTGAATCACATTAACGATCGAAGAGTATTTGTTAACACACCTTTCCACCATTAACGGCGGCCATTATCGCGATGTGCTGCTCATCTCTTCCAAATTCATAGAAATAGTAAGTCCTGACATGAATTGAGCACTTTAGCAACATAAATTTGTAACTTTATAGCTACTGCAACATACATGAATGATGGTTTTTTGTCATCTAAGGTGCAAACCGCTACATTCAGTAATTCTCTTGATCCTTTTTACATACCGAAAAAGGAACAGATTAGCATCTTTTCACCTAATTTGAATTGATTATCAGTTGTTCATAATAGTTTGAGAAAGGTTGAATAACTTACTTGAAACCTTCATCTTCCTTTATCTTTATGGTTCTGGCATTATAAAGTGTTGCTCCACCTGCCATTGAACCATTACAAGAATCGAAGAGCAATAGTAAAGATGACACAAATCGACAAAAAAGCTATTATGGAAACCTAAATCAATGTCTTGACAAAGATTTTAATCATGGCCAACCTGGTACAAAGATTTTAGCTGCGTCCTTTATGGAACCTAAATCTGTAATATCTTGGGCCTGCTCCAGTTAAAAAAGATCGTATAATTGTCTGGTAAGCTGATAGGAAAGTATTTAAAAGAGATGAAACGGATGAATGCAATAAGATCGGATAACAAGGCAAAAGATTACATAGTGTAACTAATAAGTTCAAAATGGATATGTAACCAACAGGTATACGAGGAAACTCTTAAATGACTGGTGAAACTATACTGGTGCATTAGTGATGATCTATATTTTCTACAAGATATGATTCAATACCATTTTGAACTATCTACCCCATGCATTAATCGTAGGCAAAAATGGCAGAAATCCTATCATTACAATCTACAGCATCTGACATATGCCCTTAGAGCTAATCTATAGGCCTAATAAGAAACTTCCTGATACAAACCTCTAGGAAGGTGATTTTGAGTTGATTGGTCGGGCGAATAACAACGCTCAAAACCTCGGATCTGTAGATATATACCAAAATGACAGATATCAGGTACAAGTTGAGAATATGAGAAGCTTCATAGCACTAAAACTTTCTATGCATGCTTCATCTGTAAACTGGTCTTAAACATAAAATATAATGCAAATACCCATCGGTTGAAGCAAATCGTGCCGCAAAAGGCCTCGGCTTTGCCTTGTCCCCATACAGGGAAGCTCCAGCATTGAAATCCTACGGACATTGAGCAATTGACTAAGTTATTAAATTAGATTCTACCATATGTTCTCAAATTGAGGGGAGAAAAACATAAACCAGACAAGTTAAAGGACACTGTCATTCCCTTGATTCATATTGGGAATTCTCCGAGTGGAAGTTAGAATTGGAAATTGATTATAAATGTATTTAGGGACGAATTATGTGCATTAAACAATCTATATAAAGGAAGTTACAATTTGCAGCAGAACACATTGGTCAAAGAGAAGAATATGTGAGATATTTATGTACCTCAGGCTCCATGATGTCTTCAAACTCAGGAGGAACCCTGATGGCAAAACCATCACCATAGAACTGGAACCAAGCTTTGGTGTTTGCGATGTTCAAAGCCGACAGTTTGGAAGGATTAGAAGGTTCAGCTAAACATTGTGGAACTGGGTTTTGTTGTGCCCCAAAAATGATGGAGAAGGAAGTAGTTGTATTAATGATAAGCTGTCTCTTGGTAATGACAGCGTTCGAAAGTGGAGTGCTAAGAGAGTTGAGTTTGGGGTTTAAAGGAGAGGTTGGAGGGTGTAGAGAGGAGGACAGAAGAAGGGCCATGAGCCTGAGAGAGAGGGAAGATACAATTCATGGCTGTTACCAAAGCCAGATAATTTGTGGTTGTCACTTAATTTATCACTTACTGGAGGGCATTGTAGTCATTTAGCCAAACATTGAAAATGAAGTGAAGTCTTGCATAAGCTTTTTGGGATGATAGGTATAGTCATGAAAAATCATGAATAGACCAAGATACCCTTCTATCTTCCATGGCTGAGAGACCTTATCCTCCAGGAAAAACAACATGATCAGCCAAACCAAAACAGGACAAAATCCAGAGAAGTCCAACATTTTAAACTCAACAGATACCAGAAACAGCTGTCTCTCTTTTCGTATTTGAACTCAACCTTTATGTAAAACTCAATACGCATATAACATGGGCAAAAACCATTGATGGGCTCGGAAGAGAAGTAGAATGAAGCAATATACAGCAGTGCTAACGGCTAGTTGCCGCCGTTGATGGACTCCCAGATTCTGGGAAATTTGTTTTTAATACAATCAAAATAATTTAAATAGACATGGAAATAAGAAAATAAAAATAATTGAGTTTTAACCTGATTGGCGTAGGTTTTGTAAGGGTTCACAAAGTTATAATAAAAAACATAACCCCCAAAGAAAAACAGGTGGATTTGCTTTTTTAAGACACATTGATCAATTGATAGTTCAATATCATACTTACGGATGATAAAACTTCATCCTAAAACTAAAATGTACAGCCCAATTTTGGGCCCAAACTAAATACCAGACCCCAACAACCCAATACAAAATCCACTAAACTAAATCCAAATTTTAAACACTCAAATACCCCAAGCCCAAAAGAGCCCTAGCCCAGTACATTAAAAATCAGACAAAAGAAACCCTAGCCCCCCTCCTATGCTCAGCCGTCGCCCCTAGAGTTTTCTGACTCAACTAGCCCAATTTAGGGTTTTAAAATCTGAAACCCTAAACTACTTGCCTGTCTCCACCGCCTCTGCTTCCACCGACATGTCAAGTCCGCCGCCGCAGCACCTGCAAGTCATTAAAACGTAAGGACAACAAGAATATAAAAATCCTTGTAAAATCGCTATTTAAGGCCAAATACAAAAATCATTGTAGATTCGGTTTTTTGGGTATGAAATGAAAAACAATATTAGATTTTAAAAGCAAAAAATAGAAATCCCAGCAATATCAAAAGCAAAAAACAGTCCAGGCAAAGAAATCAAAACCCGAATCTAAGGTGATTTTCCCTTTCTTTTTTCATTTTTTTCGAGTTTCTTTATATACACAAAAATATAATATAAGCAAGAAACACACCTTAAATATTGATCTATAAATTATATAAAAAAAAAAGAAGGAAAAAATCTTATCTCGGGTGATTTTAAGCCAACGTGTCTGGTGGCGCGCAGGCAGGGACGTGGTGGTCGTTGGATCGCCCTTGATGGCCTGGACACAGGGCCTGCAGAGAGAGAAGAGAGGATTAGAAGGTTTTTGAAGGAGAGGAGAGGAGAAATGAAAAAAATAAAAATAAGTATCTTATATAGGCGCAAGAAACGCACTAGTTTTGCCCGGCCATTTTAAAACCTAGAAACGGCGCCGTTTAGGCACGACCCGAAAACCCGACCCGCCTTACCCCGGGATCGCGTGTTTTGCTCTTTGGGGGCTAATTGCATGCCCCGGTTCTTCCGCTTTTTATATGTTTTGCAATCAAGTTTTCAATTCTTTTAAATTAGCCCCGAGGTTTATCGCATTTTTCAAGTTGGTCCTCCATTTAGCGACACCGTTTCAAGGGCTTGGGTAAATTGCCCTTTTGGACCCCGTGTGTTATTTGCGCTTTCAAATTAGTCCTTTTCTCTTTATTAGTTCTTTGAATTGGCCCCAAGACTTAATATTTGTTTCAAATTTAATCCCTTTCTCATATTCAGTACGGTTTCTATACTATTTTTACTCTTTATTATTTTAATATTATTCATTGTTCTATTTTACCATTCTTGTATTATTATTTTTAGCATATTTTATTATTATTTAGCCCCTTTTTAAATTAATACTACATATCTTATGTATATTCTTATATTTGTTTTATATGTATTATTATTGTTCCTAATATATGTTTTATGTATACATATTTAAATACTCTATTATATATGTTCTGTTATATCTATTTTCGCCTCTATATTTATTATTAATATTAATACATGTTCTATAATATATCTTTAATATGTATACATATACATTTATATATTATGGTTATTATTAGTTTTGATATTATGGTTTTGTTAATACATTTGTGTCATATATACATATTTTTAATATATATTTATATATTATATTTCATATTGTGCCCATAATGCTATATCATGTATGTCATTCTATTATAGTTTTACGTATAGTAAATATCATATTATGTTTTCATGTGTATTATGTATATCGTGTGTATGTTTTAATATGTATTATGTGTATATTTTGTTTCGTATATCATGTATATGCTATGTATATGCTTTTATATATTATTATATATATCAATTTTCAATATACATGTATGTAATATTTTATTATTATTATTACCATTATTATTACTAATATGTATATACTATATAATTTTGTTATATTACGTGTACAATTCTTTCTTATATACTACGCATACGTATCTTTTAATGTTATACTATTATTATGTAGGTATATATTTCTTTTATATTTCTTGCTACTTCTATTATTATGTACCTACCTTAATACATGTATGTACACATTTTTATACCATCGTTGTCGTTATCATTGTCATTTTATTCTGTCATTTATTTAATTATTTATTAATTTACTTGTGTATTCGATCATTTCATTTTCCTCATGCGCTTGCTTACTAGTCTTATTATTATTTCACCTCGCATAAACGCTCGTATTATAATATTTGACATTGTCACGCTTATTGTTACGTATTAGCATCATAATTTGCTTTTATATTTTAGTATAAATCACAATCATGTTTTTCTACTTTAAAATAATCCTTTCATAGAAGTGATATTCCGTATTTGGTAATTCGAGACAATCGTCCCCTAACTTACTGGGTTTCGATTTTTCTCATTTAACCTATATAATGGAATATTCATTTAAATCGCAACACGAGTCTCAAAAATACTTATTTTCGGGGATATGAGGTATGATGCCCTAACTTACCGGGTATGATATTCTATTACCTCGAAATAAAATCTTTCACAAATAAAGGCAATGTTCGGTGTTCGAAAATTCGAGGAAACGTGCCTTAACTTACTGTGTCTCGATTTTTCTCGTTTACCCTAACTAACCAAACATCCTTTTAAAAGAAAAAAGAAGTTAAAATACATCAATTTTAAATAAGAGGCGAGCTCAATCTCAAGGTTCGATATGTCGTGTCCTAACTTACAGGGCATGATATTTTATTACTTCGAGATGAGAGAGTCCTTAACATCCATTTTAATTTATCCGATCTTTTTTTAAAAAATTTAGCTTTAATACAAAGAGGGATCGTATTTTAAATTCTTGCAAAGTTTCCAAATTTTCGACACTAAGACATTGATTAATCCTTCCTCGTGCGTAACCGACTCTCGAACTCATTTTTTGATATTCGCAGACCAAAAATTATCGTTTTAGTAAATCTTAACTTTTATTAAAATGATTAATTTAAGGTGATCCGATCACACCTCATCAAAAAGGGATTGGTGGCGACTCCAGTTTTTCGTTCTTTCATTTTCAAAATCTACGTCGATTCCCGTCTTTCAAAAAAATGGTTACGACACAAAATATCCATAATTTAAAAAAAAAAAAGTTAAAGTCACCATTGCTGCAATATTAATTTCAGCTAACAATTCTGATAGTTAAAAGAAAAGCATGGTTTTAAGCTTCAGCTAATTTGCATACCAAAGAGTTTGAAACCCTCAGTCTTGTCATCTTGTTTCGGCTTCGCTGCCGCCATTGATCCTTGCTCTTCTTGGACAAGGTAACAATGTCCCAACCTTAGTTGCAAATCAACTTCTATTCCAACATGAACGTTATTTGCCGCCACGAACGTGCCACCGTTCCCGGATTTGTTGGCATCAATCATGCAGAACCTTCGGACTTCGTTCTCCTTCCGATATTCGCATACGAAGAACGAAACCACATCATTGGCTTTCAACTCTTTTTCCTTCAGAAACCGGTTCCAACCCCTGGTGAAAACAAAGCTTTGGCTGCTATTCCAATAGCAATAACGAAACTTCCATATCACCATAAACTTGTCGTAGAAAATCAACTCGACATCGTTCGTTTTGCGATGGCCAACATCGACATTCTCCTTTTCGGTACCAGATACCGGCGGAAAATATTTGACAGCATATTTTTTGGGGATGACAAGCCTATTCAGCTTACCAACATCACTTGGTGTTAGCTCCTTTTGGAACAATAGTTTGCAAATTAGCCCTTCATTGCTATAAGTCCCCGCTAAGTTGAGTTTTGTATTTCTAGAGTGAGCCTTAATAAAATCCATAAACTTGTATTGGTAAGAACCGTCTCTTATCATGCTAAGGACAGCTTCTGCACTGTAATGGCTCAGAAACGTGGGTTCCTCAATCGTGATTTCGTTCCACGGAAAGTTCCGATGAGTGTCTCCTGTACGAAACTTGATCGCTGCGCTATCGTAGGCCATGGCCGCATCTATTTCGGATTTGAAAGTCCCTAGCCAAATTCGGGTATGATTAGTGTATAATTGAGCACCCCATTGTCCGTTTTTCTGTCGCATTACGCCTTTGTATTGCGACGAACTACCTTTACCTCCACACCTTTGGCGCTTGTTTGCTTGATGAGTGGTGCTAGTAGAATCTGAAACATCCGAATTTATATTCGCTTCACCACTTAAAATCACACTTGACATCTCAGCTTCCATAATCTCAAACAAAATAAACTGAAAACAAAGCAATGGACTGTCCCTCAAAATCAATCAAGATGTTGTGTCTGTCTCTCAAAATCAAACCTATTAGTTACTTTTCGGCAAACTGCTTGAAATTTAAGAAAGATATTCTACAAAAGGCAAGAAAATATGTATATGAGAAAAATCTGCTCTTTTAATTAAAATTCTAAACCTTTTAGCTTTTCTAACTTTATTTTTTGGCAACGATATGATCCATATTTTCAGACAAAAGATTGAAAAATCATGTTCCCAACGATATAAGCCCTTAGATTTCATGTGCGCCATGGTGATACGTAATATTTTTTTTTTCACTTTTTGAATAAGGAATCTTTATTTAATTGAAGAAAGAAATGCGAAATTAATGGACATTAAACGTAGTAGGAATTTGGTGGATGTCTATAATATCCGGGACGCAAAATTTTAAGCTACGTTTTTAGGTGTATATTTGGTTTGGTTTAGATTAGATTAAATATGTTAAATTTGAGTCTTATTCGATTGTTTGTATTAATTTTTTTATATTATTTTATATATATATATAAAAATAAATTTTAAAAATATAATAAATTAAATATATTAAAAATATTAAAATAAATATTTTTCAACAAATTAAAAACACATTAAAAAAGTTTAAATAACACTAAGATAGTTACAACTTAGCAAATAAACGTCTCTAATATAATAGCAAAATTAACAATAAAATAAGAATTATACAATATCCAAGTAATAACAACAAAATAGTAGCAAAATGATAGCGAAACAACAAAAAAATAGCCGATTTGAGTCAAGTCAAACCCAGGTAAAAAAATCCTACTCGAGGTTCGTCTCATTTAGAAAACATTATATTTTGTTCAATTCCATTTTTCAAGCCTATATTTTTATGTAAACCTTCTTATTTTTTGGACAGTCCTTCAGACAGATGGTTCAGGGTTAGGGTGTTCACTACCCTAAGTGTAGCCTAAATTCGAGTCGCACTAGTCGCGTTGTTGTTAGAGCTTTCCACTTCTCTTATAATTGTATATATGTTAAATTGTAGCAACTATTTTGTAATATTAGGTTACTTGAGGATGCACATATTTGTATGTATTATTTAAAATATTATAAATTAATTTATAGTTTTGAATAAATTTTATTATTAATGTTATAAATAAAATTAAATCTTTCCTAATTTTTAATAGATTTTGTAAATAAATATTTAATCTGATAATATATAAAAATATTTATATATACGATTTCCTAAAGTAAACATACATTAAAAATATACAAACATCATTATAAAATATTTAAAATATTTTTTACAATGTTTGTATTTTTCTTTTGTTAATATCCATTGCAAAATAAATTTTTATTGATAACTGTCTCCTTGTTAAGGTGAATGGTCATTTAGAGTATGATGGAGAAATTAATGAAAAAAATAGTTGTCCAATATTACTCCCTTTTATATTCTAGTTTTGATAAACCTATATTTTGATTGGCTGATAAATGGTAGTCAATTTTGTTCCAGTCCAGGTCATATCAGTTGGAATGATTTGTTTAAAATAATAAACTTTTGAGTTTCATTTCTATGCAAATTGTAGTCGGTATTCGTCGAACCGATGCATGTCCATTCATTTCGCTCGCAACGGTGTACAGATCAATACCACAAAAATAATTTTAAAATATATTTTAATTTTTTATTATTTATTTGTATTTAATATTTACTTAATCTTTTTTTTAAAAATTACTTTGCATTTGTTTAATTATGGGTAATTATATGCACAGCATGGGATGACATTATTGTTGAATTTATGGAATAATTTTTTTGCTTGTTTATATTTAGTTTGTTTAATAATGGGTATTTGTGAAACTTATTAAATAATATTATATACAAGATCTCGAAATATACGTTGATTTAGAATTCTAATGATCGTTTTATGAATCACTAAACTAGACTACGATCACGACTAAGGCAAGCGCACCTATCGAATTGTAATATAGCTATGGTGAGTCCAGAATATCGTATCCACAAGGACTAAAAGTACTAGTATTAACTGTCTTTCTATTATTTAGCCTAAAATGTAAGGGATTTGTTTTAATCTAAAATTAACTAACTAATTAATTACTGAACGCGACAGAGAGCGAATTGTGAAAAATACTTGAAGAAAACTTATAAGGAGGACAATACCCAAGAAAGAATCCACCTAGACTTCACTTATTATTCTGGCTCTAAATCAAACGATTTATTCACTTGTCTTGATCCGTAGAAATTCCTAAATTATGTTAATATTTCTTTCGAGACTAAAAACAACTAACTCTAGGTTGATTAATTGAAATCTCTTTCTAATTAAAACCCCTATCGTCGCATTAACTCGATCTATGGATTCCCCTATTAGATTTGACTCTAATCCGGCAGATTTATGTCGTCCTATTTCTAGGATTGCATGCAACTCCGCTTAATTATGCTAGGTCTACTCTTAAACAGGGACTTTTGCTCCACTGAATAAGCACATCAAACTTGGAATAATATCTTGAAAATATTAAAACAAATATTAAGAACACATAATTAAGAACAAGAACAAGTATTTATCGTGTAATTCAGATAATTAAATAATAAGATCCATCGTAGGTTTCATCCTCCCTAGGTATTTAGGGAGTTTAGTTCATAATGTAATAGGAGAACATCTTAAAAATAGGAAAACAACAAAACATAAAGAAACCCAAAAACTTTGAGAGAAATTGGAGGGAGATCTTCAGTTTTGAAGGAGATCCTGCTTCCGAGCTTAATCCATTGGCGTTCTTCGAGTAATTCCTATGTTCTACTCTGCGTGTCCCCTTAGGTCTTCTTCTAGTATGTATTTATAGAATTTTGAATGCTCAGAAACCCTAAAAATTAGCTTTTTCTGCGTGTTTGGGAAACAGGGAGGGATATCAACATAGGCTGGCACATGGGCATGTGGCCTGCCCGTGTGGATCACATGGGCGTGTAGCCTACCCATGTGGATCCTGAAAACTCCGATTTTGGCCCCTTTTTCGCTCTTTTTGCTCCCAAATGCTCTCCTAAGTATAGAAACATGAATTTAAGGGATTAGGAGCATCAAATTCACTAATTTACATCATTAATCATCCATAAACGCATTAAGAATGGGATTAAAATATATTACATTTATGGTTTATCAAATATCCCCACACTTAAGCATTTGCTTGTCCTCAAGCAAAATCCTCAACTCACAATTAAAATTAATTCTTCTCAACTTATAATTCTCACCAATAATGTTTCGAAATAATTCACAAATAATCATGCATTGAAAATTCAACTAAAAGAGCCCTAAATGCACAAGCAATCCAAGTCTAACATTTAAAGCATGAAAACATAGGTATTTCCCCTTATCTAAATAATTACCTTTAATTCAAAAATTAACAAGAATTGACATCCTCACTAAAGATTTACTCAAATCACTCAAAGTGTTTAAGGTTCAAAAATTAAACACTCAAAAGTCAATTATGAAAAGTCATTACCATAGGCTTGCATGAAAATCAAATCTCCACCACTATAAATTGATATGATACACAAATCAAAAGGTTTTGAAAGGGTTGTAACGGGGCTTGGATTAAAAGTGTGGATAAAGGCTGAAAAAGAAGGTTAGAATCGAGATCGAATTAATAAATTACCTAACTAGAAAAATAAACTAGTACTTAAATAATTACATCAATCGAATTAATTATAAAAAAAACATGAGCTTCTTCTCAGAATATGAAATTAACTACTTAAGCTCAAAGCAAAGAACTAATAATAATCAATATATATCTATTTTTTTCACCATTTTTTTAAGAACAAGAACAATAGAGAGTAAGAGAAAAATTAATAACTGAAATAAAATAACATAGTTAGGCAATTAACCAAATCAAATCTCGACAAAAAGGGAGTCAATAAAATGGGAACAATTCTCAATGAATCAAAAATGAGTCAATAAAACGCTATTCTATCCGGGAATGATAAAAAAAGAGGGAGTGCTATTGAGAGATGATGTCCTTACTTTGGGGAGTTTGTTAAGGCAAACGACCTACATGATCTAGGGTTTCGAAGGCCATCATTCACATGAAAAAGATGATGAGTCTTTAAAAGGCTAGACCGAGCACTCGGTAATGCTACTTATATTTGAACCTTCTAAAAGTGCTTAGTGACGCATCTAGTTAAAATTAAGTCTAATCATCAACTTCTACTAATTAAATTATGTCCAGAATGCAGCGTAGCAAAAGGACATTCCTTTCGGTTTTTGGCAGGATGGGCTCAGCATCAGAGTTCATTTAGTACTATAACCAAATTATGAGAATATAATGGGGACATGTCTAGCACTTTAGGAAAGCTTACTTTGGGATTAAAAAAGTGGAATAAAAATATTTACGGACATATTGGAACTCGTAACAGGGAACTAGTACAGTCCTTAAGTAAGATCCAACAAAAAATAGAAAAGACGAATTCAGACGCATTAGCACAAAGAGAGATTGATATAAGGGAGAAGCTTGAAGAAGTGCTTAATCATGAAGAGCTATTTTGGAAACAAAAATCAAGGTATGACTGGCTTAAATTAGGGGACAAGAACATAGTTTTTTCATAGTAGGACGATACACAGAAGAAAGGTCAACCGCATCAATGCACTGCATAATGAAAATGGAGATTGGCTATATAATCCAGATTAGATTCAATCAGAGGCGGTGAGGTATTTTCAAAAGTTGTATGGAGAAAAGCCAAATAGGACGAGCGACTTCCCCCTAGCCGCTTTCCTCACCTAAAACAAAAAAACAGATTGTTTTAGGAAAAGAAGTCTCAAACGATGAAATTAAAATGACCTTTTTTGATATGGGTTCTTTAAAAGCACCAGGGAGTGACAGGTACCATGCTTTCTTCTTTCAAAACCAATGGAACAGTATTGGAAGTGCAGTTTGTGACTGGGTCAAAGATGTTTTTAGAGGCAAACCCATTGATCCAGAGTTAAATAATACACTTATTGTGCTTATACCAAAAATTGCTCAACCTGAGGAGATATCTCAGTTTAGACCCATCAGTCTCTATTCAGTTCTTTATAAGTTAGTTATGAAAAATATAGCCAATAAGTTCAATATGGTGTTCCCAAAAATCATTTCACAAGAACAAGTCTGGTTTGTTGTTCGTTGGAATATTTTCGATAATACTATCATTGCCCAAGAAGTCATTCATTCCATGTGAAGGAAGATTAAGAAGTGGATGACTGTTAAAATAAATCTAGAAAAAGCCTATGATAGGGTTCACTAGGACTTTATTAATAACTCTATTCAAATAGCAAGTATCTAAGACTTTTTACGGGATGTAATTATGTCAACTATCTCGATGTCTACTATGCAGGTTTTGTGGAATGGGGTCCCCATTGAAAATTTTAAGCCAACAAGAGGAGTTAGACAAGGATGCCCCTTATCACTATATCTTTTTGTTCTATGCATGGAGTGGCTAGGGTACAATTTTAAAACAGCTGAAGCTTAATGTGAATAGAGCCCGATTAGGTTATCTAGAGCGGGTCCAACCTTGTTGCACCTATTTTTTGCTGATGATCTAATGATCTTTTCAAAAGCAAACATAAAACACAGCTTGTCATTAAAAGAAATTCTCGATCGCTTCTGTAACTTTTCAGGCCATCGGGTGAATGCATGCAAAGCAAATATATTTTTCTCAAGTGGAGTCGAAGAAATTTTGAGTAGCAGGATAAGCCGATTACTAGACTACTAGAGGGCCCAAAAGTTGGGATCATACTTAAGGATCCCACTTTTCCATAGCAGAGTTACTTGCTACATTGTATTTCGTGGTTGAGATGGTTAGAGCAAAGCTATGTAATTGGGATGCAAAGTAACTCTTTATCGCAGGTAAGTTCACTTTAGTGCAGTCAGTTCTCCTCTCTATCCCAAATTATTTTATGCAGTCTATGCAAGTCCTTAAAGGAATATGAGAAGAAATTGAATGAAAAGCAAGACAATTCATTTTAGGTCTAATGTTGGATTCTGAAAAATGGCACTAGTTGATTGGGGATTCATATGTCAACTTCGCATGTGTGGAGGCTTGGGCATTCGACGACTAGAAGATCAAAATGCTTCTTTCCTGCTCAAATTAAGTTTCAACCTTGTCTCCAAGGAAAATACTCTGTGGGTATGGGTCTTACGCTCTAAATATCAAATGAAAAAAAGGGTCTCCGAAAGCATTATGTGCGGGAATTGCTCAGTAGTTTGGAGAGGAATAGCGAAAGTATGGCCATTATTGAGAAAAAAATTATGCTAGTCCATTGGAACAAGTATCATGGTTTGATGCTGAGAAAATCCCTAGGTTCAGAAAATAGGCTCGCTTAAAACAAATACGCCTTTTATGATAAGATCAAATATGGACTGTTTAGTTAAGGACATAGTAACAGAAGAGGGAGCTTAAAATTTGAAGGCATTTAGAGATTGGCTGCCGAAAGAAATAGTCAGAAAGATTGCCAGCATCCCTCCTCCACACCCCTTAGTAGGCTCGAACAAAATTTTCTGGATACATACGTCAAATAAGGGCTTCTCAGTTAAGAGTGCATATCAAATGATAAAAGTAAACACATGGAATGAACAAGATGGAAAACGGGAGGATGTCTGGACGTTTTGAGGTCCGCAGCGAGTCCCTTTTTTTTATGGCTAGTGTATAAACAACGAATGGTTACTAACCTTGAATGGGCCAGAAGAGATATTAGTCAGAATGGAGCTTGTCCAATGTGCCAGTATGAAATAGAAGACATCTTACATGTCCTTAGAGAGTGTCCGACAACTAAACATGTTTGGAAGTTGATTGTGCTAGAAGCCTACTAGTCTCAGTTCTTCTCTGATAATTTATTAAAATGGGTTAAGATAAATCAAGGAGATCATGGAAAACTGCCGAGGCATGGAGTCCCCTGGTCAACACTTTTCGGCATACTAGCTTGGCGATATGGAAAAATAGGAACCTTTTTGTATTTCAATGGCTAACATAGAGTTCTATGAAAGCCATTAAAGTGACAATAAGGTAGGCAAAGCAGTATAATGCAATTAGTAGTTGGGATTCGTCTAGGAATAACAATTCAAAGTATCTTTTAAGAAATTGCCTGAATGGTAGGGTAGTTTGAATGTTAGCTTAGTCGGATTAATTTAGGAGTTCTTTTTTTCACAAAAAAATAATATTCTATATAACTGGTGAGGCTTTTTTTTCTTTTGGTATGGTAAAATTATATATGGTAAGATTTGAATACATGCCACCAATATTTTTAAAATATTTTCTTTACCACTTCAACCGAAGCATTATTTTTTATAAGTATTTTATATTTGAGTTTTATTTAATCTCATTATTTTATATTTATAAATATTTTTATATAACATATTAAATGTTTTTCAAAATAATGATAAATTTAAAATGATACACCGAAACAAACAACTACTTGTATAAATCGGTACCAGTAGAAAAATGGTACGTCCACTACTACGATATTGACTACCTTAGAACTATATTAGAGAATTTTTTATCTAATAATTTTTTAAAGATAGTTTTTAAAATTGTTATTTGTTAAAATAGATTTATGAACATATTTTAATATATATATATATATATATTAATTTATAAAACTATTATATTCTTTTTGAAATTTAAACTATTAAATTATTAAACCATTAAAAGTATGTTTTAATATATGACAATTACGTTAATTTTAGATTCCATTTTAAATTTTTTTAAAAATTTTAAAGTTTATTATATTGTTTATATTTTTTTAGAGAAAAAAAAACCATCTATTAACAAGAGAATTAAAAATAAATTAGCGCAACAAAAAAGGGACCACTAAACTCAAGCCAATAGATTCACTTTGTACACCCAATCTTACTTTCCAAGATCCTCATTTGCATGATCTACTTGAATAATATTTATAATTTTTGAGGAGAAAGGAAGGGAAAAGAATCCAATTTCATATGGTTTGCATATAATAAGACCGCTTAAGCAAGAGAATGAACTGTCTTATTGGCACATTGAAAATCTAATAGAAGAACAAATGCTAAACACTAAACTATTAGACTAAAGTTATTATTATAACAAAAAAATAAAATAAAAAGGTAAGACAATTATTTTTCAGATAATATCTACAAAAACAAAATTACATGTTATTTAATTTTGTTTATATTATTCATTATATATAGATTTAATATTTTTAAAATTACCATAAATCCAACTATTATTTTAAGTCAATTATATGTAAATTTAATAATTTTACGTAACACAAATCCAAGCATATTTTTTTTAGTAGAATAAAACAATTACTTATCTAAATTACAAAAGTTATTCTAAAGAGTAACAAAAAAAACCCCTTTATCCTATCAGAATTAATAAAAACTAAACTCTTTATTGGGGGAGAATAACAAACTTGCAGCTCCTCTTTATTGACCGAAGTCAACTTTGCTAAGTAGTCTACAACTTGGTTTTGCTCTCTAGGGATGTAAAGCAAAAGTCACTGACCTTCTTGGGACAAAATGCGTTGTATCCTTCTAATCAAAGCTGAGTTCAAAGAATTAGAGAAACTTCCTTGTATAGCTTTCACAACTTCTAAGCTATCAGATTGAATTATCACTTTATCATAACCACTACGTTGAATGAGTTCAAGTCCCTTCAGGATTTCTCAAAGTTCTGCATAAAAAATCGAACATTTCCTTATATATCTGTTATATCCAAAAACCCAATCACCAGTCTCATCCCGCACTATTTCCTCAGTAGCTGCATTACTAGATTGCAATTGAACGACACCATTTGTATTCATCAAAAGCCATTTCTCACTTGTCGACTCTTTTAATGTAAGTCTCACAATAGCCAATCGGATCAACAATGATGTCAGAAAAATACAGTTTGGCCAACTACTTAAAACTTTAACTATTTCCTCTGGGCTCCAAGTTTTTCCTTAAAAAATAAAAAGGTTGTGGTTCTTCCATATACGCCAAGCAAGTAGACCAAAGAAGCACAACCAGTTGGCTCCTTTCTCATGTATCTTTGTAGTGTCCTGCAAACTAAAATTAATCCAATTATGTAAACTGTTTGAAAAAAATTCATTAGATGACTTACTTGGATGACCAATCTCCAGATTGCCTTAGCAATTGTGCAATCTCTAAAAATATAAAGGATATCTTCCGAAGCATGACCACAAAGAGGACAAGACAGGTCGACTGTTATTCCCCGCTTAACTCTTTCCACATTGCTAAGAAGTCTTTGTTTCAGAACAATCCATAAAAAGAAACGAACCCTTTGAGGACCTGACAACTTCCAAGCACACTTCCATTTATCATCTTTAGCAGTCCAAGACTCTTATGTCAAAATCCTATCAGCATTTTTTACAGAGAAAACCCCTTTCGAGGTATGGCACCAAGTAACTCTGTCAGTCCCTTTAGAAGGGTGGAGAGGGGGAACACCCATAATACGCCATATCACATTATCCGATAGCCAGATTTTGAAAAAATCTAAGTTCCACAAACATTCCTCAGTAACCATTTCATTGAGTAGACAATCAAAATCAATATTGACATTGGTGGGTATAAGTTTATTTAAAGGCCCCACCCTTGGAACCCAATTATCCTTCCAACATCTAATTTTGTTACCATTACTTACATACCGGATTAGGTTTTCCCGTAATAAATGCCAAACCTTTGAGAGAGATTTCCAAAGAAAAGAGCTCTTAGTTTGCACAATACAATCTGGAAAATTATCATTTAACCAATATTTCGACTTGATTACTTGGACCCATAAAGTCTCCTTATCCGAAATTATATTAAACCCAAGCTTTAGTAAGAATGATTTATTTTGGTCTCGAAGTTTCCTTAGCCCCAGACCACTACACTCTTTGGGTTGGCAAATAGAATCCCACCCAACTAAAGACATCTTTTTTGCCCTCAGAGGAACCCCAAATGAATCTTTTCACCAATCTTTTTATTATGCAATTAAGACAATTCACATTTAATTTTTAATAATTAATTTTAGATTATGAAATTAAGACAATTCATATTGCTAAAGCTGATGATTTTATATCTCAGTATTTTATTGATTGAGTTTGAAAAACTTTTGTAAAAACTTGTTATTTATGCACATAATGGTTTAGAGAAATTATTGAGTGAATACCTCTGGTTAATATCTAAATCACTACTTATGAGAACTAAACTTCCTATTTCAACATGAGATTATGTTGATTTACGTGTTGTACGCATCAAGCCAAAAAGTTATAAATACTTTCTATTACAATTGGTTTTTGGTCAAGAGCTAAATATTTCTCATTTTAGAATTTTTGTATGTGCATATATGTTTCAATTGCTCCAACACAATGCAAACAGATGAGTGAATCCTCAAAGAAATTTGGGAATATATATTAATTACAAGTCTCCTTATATTATTAGATGTTTTTGAATGTATTGAAGATTCAATTATGAAATGATTTGTGATTACTATTTTGATTTGATAGTTTTCCCGATATTAGGGGGAGAGTAATAATAGCTGAATGAAATCATTACTTGTAATGAGTTGTCATTATCTAGATCCTTATAAAGAGTATTTTGAACCAGAAGTTCAAAAAGGATAACTCATTCTATTAAAAGTTAACTATCAGATGTATTTACAAACTTAATGAGAATAACCAAGTGTTGTATACCATATAATATTTTGAATCAAAGTCCTAGTAAGACAATCAGTTAGAATAAATTATAGATTGATCGGTTCCAAAGAGGAAAATTCTTCTAGATGGTCATATAGTGGAGGCAAGTGCTCCAAAAAAGACCCAAGACATAACTAATAACTAAAACTCTAGAAGTGATTCAGGTACCTGAAACTGAAGATTAAAATAGTAAAAATAAAGAAATCTCGATAAGTTATGTCAATTCGAGAAAATGTGGAACCGATAATAAAAGTGGTTGAAAATGATTTTGCATGCAATATTATTGTTGAAATAATGAAATCAAAAGAAGAATCTTAAATAAATCTATTCATAAATATAAATATGGAATAGATTTGTTAAAATAAAAAGACGCAACTCAAGTACAATTAAATTTGCAGAGTTTTTGGAACAATAGTTCAAATATCTAAAGGTATAAAGCCAGTGAGAATGAAGTAGTTTTGCAAAAACGGAATAAAATATGAAGTTTTTTGCTAAATCCTAGCATCAATTATAAAAAGATATAATATTCTTTTGTGGTGGATGCGATAACTTTTAGGTATATTATTAAACTAATAGTTCATAAAAGATTTAACTTGCATCTAATGATTATTGTTACAACCTTTTATGAATCACTATATAGTAAAGTTTATATTAAAATTCTTGAAGGATTTAGAAAGCTAGAAGCATATTGAAATTCTCGGAAAATTGTTCATTTATATGAATTGAAATAATTTGAACATATATGGTAAATTTGACTTAGTGAATAGTAGTTAAAGGAGGATTATAAAATGATCCAAAATATCTATTTGTATTTTTATAGAAAAATCATTACTAAAATTTGTTATGATCATTGTTGAAACACCAGAAGATTCATTATCTACCAATGGATATTGAAGGGGGAGTGTTTTGAATATATTATTATTAAGTGAATGTCCATCAAGATTAAGATAAGTTTTGATGTACTTTAAATTCTAATAATCATTAGAAGTAGAGTTATATTCCATGTATACTTCTTAGGTCTATAAATATAAACTTTGGAGAAACATTGTAGAGAATTTCCATTGATCAATAAAATACGCTTTTTTTTTTACTCTCTCATTTTCTTTGTTCTTTACTCACTGTTTTTTTATTTTATAACAATACTTTAGTTATAAGTGAAATGGTCAAGTGTTTATAGGCATGGACATTGTTATCAATACAAGAGGACATGAGTTTGAGTGTACTGAAGTGCATTATCTTCCTATTTATGAGTTAGAGAGAGAAAGACTAACAGATATGATCGAAACTTATAATATGATTGTATATATGCCCTTAGAATTGATGTGGTCCATGCTCACTCTCACCATTGTTATGTAATTTCCATTTTCTGAATATTTATTTTCTAAGATGGAGTTTTGTGTTTCTCTTACAACTATGAAAAAAAAAAACTATTTATTTACCATATTTTTCCTATATGAAAAAATAATAATAATAAAAGAGATGATTTTTAAAATTGACCATATCACCAATTCTCGATACAAATTACTTAAAATAAGTTGAATCATATTAATAAAAGAAATAAATTCAATCTTAGATGTCTTGGAAAATAAAAATCAAATAATAGGATAATACATATCATCGAACCCACATTTTTTATATTAACAATAATACCTATATTAATTGAACTAAGACTCAATCAACAATAAGAACTTATTTGAATCCAAATGGTTTTGTGGAAAAAAAAAAGAACTTAAAAGGGAAAAAGAGTCAGAATTTTAATTGTTATTTAATTGAAGAATGAAATGCGAAATTAAGGGACATGAATGGAAGTAGGGAATTTCCTGGACACCCAGAAGTGAGAAAAGTGAAAATTGAAGAGGGAAACGAAATCATGGGAGAATTGAATTAATTGAATTGAACATAGCATCATCACCATCATCATCTTCAATTCTACATAGCAACTGATTCACTGCTGAAGCGATTCCATCCCCTGTAATCAGCTTGCAACCATCTTCTACCTGCATTCCCAAACATCAATTTATAACCACATCCGTCTTAAATAGTAGCAATTATTTGGTAATAATAGATAATTACCTTGAGAGTGAAAGAATAGAGGACAATTAGAGCAGCGGTTGTGACATTGAGATGAAGGATGGTGAGACGCATAGCATTCAAGTCTGAAACCAATCTGAAGAGCAGAGAGGGACGCCTTTTCCATCTTATTTTGAGGTTTGCATGCGTCTCATTTACGTTAACTTCTATGTCACCAGTGGGTGTTGAGTACTGTGGGGATGTGAAGAAGTCATCAAATTTTGGTCTTTCTTCTTTTACCTCTTTCTGACCACTTAGCCATTGAAGCCTTTGCTCTAGCTCTTTTACAAAATTGATAGCTCCCCCTATAATGGATGCTTGATCCCCCTATAAAAAAACACAATATCTTTCACATCTTAGTTAGATATAATGAATGCGATTGCAGTGGTTAGTTAAAAGAGAAACATACATACCCTTTGAGCATAAGATGGAGGCATTAAAGATCGAAGAACGGAAAGATATTGATTCATTTGCTTTCTTCTATTGCGCTCAACTGTGATGTGAGTCATTCTCTGGTTCTCCATCTCTTCCTTGTTTTTTGGAGCCTTCGTGGATCGACGTCTCTTCCGGCGACCCACAGCCGACGGACCACTGGAATGGGGTAATGGTGGAGCCATTGAAGTTTGTGAAGAAGAACTAACCCGATGATCTCCATCAACTAGATTATTGGTATCTGATGTTTGGTTGCCAGGAATATGTTCAAAGCAGAATTTTTCTTCTTCTTTCCCCAACCCCAACCCGTAACTCCAATTCCCTCCTAACAACACATCTTTGCCGTTGTAACCAAACCAGTCTTGCTGGAATACCACTGCTTCCATTGCCATTGATCTTTCACTCTTTTCAGCTCAAAATTGAACAAAATTAACTTGATATTGTTTAGCTAAAACACCCCCCCCCCCAAAGAATGAATTGGGATATCAGCCTTGATGGGGATTGAGCTTGAACTTTGAGTGAAGAAGTGAGCTTTTTAAAGGGATTTTATAAGAAATTTCAGGGTTTTTTTTCATAAGTTATGCTATTTAATATGTTAAATGTGATGCGACCGAAAACACGATTAAAAAGAAATATAAGATTTATACCGCATTATTGCACGTGAAATAGTATGAAATTTTATTGAGAAAAGAGAAAAGAAAACAAAGGCCAAATGGTACAAAAATGAGATTTCCACAACAAGAAATGTGATTTGATCTGTCAAATGGAATGTGACATCGGAAGGATTAGTACCACCAATCTAGGTTACCTCCCAAATTCTTGACCATACTTAAGCCTTTCTTCCTTCCACCGCATAACTTACAATTTGTCAACCTCTATTCAATCACATCAACAAGTAATTCTCTACTATTGAAAAGGTTAATGAAGACCTTATCATTCACAAGTGGTATTCCTCATCCTGCCTAAAGAGTTCATCCGTACCGCCATCTTCTCTTCTATCCTGAAATCTCCCTTCAATTAGCCATCATACATTATTTAACAATATCTTTTGTTTGCAGAATCGGTCATTGGATTTAGGATTCTATTATTCATCATTGTTTAACACCAGATAGGCTACAACGTACAAGCCAATTCCACACCTAATTCATGATCAAGTTTACCATCACCCCCAACAAATAATCCATCTCCTGACCCACTCACCAATATTAGTATGATCCAAGTTAGAAACTCTAAACCAACAATTACTACCAAACCAAACTGCTTAGGTAAACTGATAACCCAAGAAGAGATGTTCATAGTTCTTCCTTTTGTCTGAACAAAGAATAAGCAAATCATTCGTTAACTTGATATGCTTTCAGAACTCTACTCTACTGGGCATCCCTCCTACGCATAGTTTCTATAAGAAAACTATGATCTTTTTGTAGAAGTTTGAGTTTCCAAAGCTTACCCCAAACGGCCTTAGGCCACCCATTGATTGTAGTTTCTTTTGAACTCTCATCCCCTTGCTTGAAATTTGATAGGCTAATCTCGTGGATAACTTGCCCGAATTACAATATTTCTAAATTATTCTATCATCCCCTCTTATGCTTCTTTTATGCTTGTCGCTTTTGATGGTTTACTTTTTAGGAAGCTAATTTTGGCTCATGTGAGCAAGATACTGGCTATGTGTTTAAACATTTTTCATGAGATTTTATTTAGTTGATTCTTTGCTATCTCATGTGTGTTTGTGGAATGATGATAGGGGGAGTATGTATCATATACTTGTGTTTTGTAAATAAAATCAAAATCAAAATGGGAGATTGTTAGGAGGAAGGCTATCCAACACTCATGATTGAACATATCCTATTGAAACAATTATTTAAACATTTGTTCAGACAAGACCTATGGGACAATTTGAGTACTATGAGATGTTGGCATTTTGATTTAGGCCTACATATATGTTTTTATCATAAGCAAATGGACTTCAAGACGTATTTCTTTTCATCTCAAACATTGGAAGCTAGAGATCAATATGTCTTATCACATAAAGCTTATCATTATCCTTTAAACTATGTATTTGATGATTTATCTACTAAAGTTAGATAATAAGGTTGAGTTTTGGTATGATTTTTGGAGGCTTTTGTCCTAGGTTATTATGCACCAAGTTGAAGTATTTATCTCCACAAAACTTGATCTTGAATACTGCCTCATTTGGCCTATAAATAGGCAACTATTTTGCATGTAAAGATGCATCTTTTGGAGAGTGCTTTTGTTGATTTTGTCAATTTATTTGTTGTCGACTTTTACTTGTATTTTGCACTTGTTTCATAGGATTTATTGGAGAGTTTTACCAGTTGTATTGTTAGATTTTTGGGGTAAGTAATTTGTAACAAGTCAGTGTTATTTATTGGAGCTGCAATTCTTCTTTGTGTAAGAGTAGATTGGGCTTTGGCCAATAGGTTACTAGATTGATTGTTGAATAAAATCAGTCATTGAGTAAGGCTCCACATACTAGGATTAGCGAATTTGACCTGCGTTAACAAATCTCATGTTTATTCTTCTCCTTTTTTTTGCTTGTTGCCCGTGTTCTAATTAAAATCGTGTTCAAACATCTGTTTGAACATCCTGTCTAAACACCAAATTGAGCAGGGAAGCAAACTGAGGTTCTTACATACTATACCATATCTTACCTAATAAATAAAATGTAAAAGTATCCTCAAGGCCCCTGTACTAAGAGTTAGATTATATTTGTCCCCTTTATTAAAAAATTGACAAATTAATCCATGTACGTCATTTTACAAGAATTTGAAAACGTGTGAGTTTATTTCCAAATCCAATCCATTGTGAAATAGACATTAACAAGAAGATTTCGAGATTTTTAGGATGTATTTTAATATGTTGGAAAAAAAATGAAAAAGAAAGTGAAACCAAGGGTGTATAGAGTCAAATCCTAATGTTTTTTAATGTATATATATATATATATTTTTTAAGTGATGTGTTGGTTTGGTGGTAGACAACATGTCTCTTTAGAGTAACTAAAGTTTCGTATGATCACATAATCCGATAGAAAATTAGAAATGTTGATATGTTGTTAAGGCTTTCAATTAGATCATCCAATCAGATTTGAGCTCTAATAAATATATCAATCTTAATTTTGATTTGGACTATCCGAATTTCATCCATCAATTAATGTTGAATAATGTTTCTTATTTAACTCTTTTTAGATTTTTTTAAACAATAATTTTATTACTTCAATTGTGGCCGCCTCTACAACTTTCTTTCTTTTTGCATTATTAGAAGTGATGTAACACCATTGGACTTAGATGTAAAATTAAAAAAAAAATTGATTAAACAACTAGCTGTACCCCTAAGATGACTTTATTTGCTAATAATAATTAAGATATATTTCATTTGTAAAGCGTTAAAAGTATTCAATTTAAAATTTTGTATGCTGACTTGATGTTCAAGGTATTCACCACCTTAAATGTGATCTAGATTTGAGTTATACTAATTACGTTACTATTAGAATTTTATCCTCATATTGTAATTCACCGAAAAAATAAACATCCAATTATCTTCGACGTTTTGTCTCCTCAGCCCATCGCTTGGGTGACCTTTTTCCAATTCAATATATTCTTCCCTAATTCTAAATGTGGTGTTTTTTTAAGCATGGAAACTAGTGGGAGCATACCTAACCAAATAATTCATATAAAATCATCAATGGTAACCAATTTTCTAACATGAAAATCTACCTAATTAATTTCTAAAGCCCATACATCCAAAATATAATTAGAACAAGAATAAGGGTGTTTTTGGTAAATTGAAAATTATGCACTGGCAAATTAAAATTCTAATTTTTTGTACTAAATTTTATAAGTACCGAATTTATATAAATCTGTTTAATATATTAATAAAAATTAAGCATAAAATTATTTTCTTTGATAATAGTAAATTTTGATTTTTAAAAATTTATTATTTCATAATTTTAATCTTATTAATATGGTATTATTTATTTTATTTTGAATAATTTTGGATAAAAGTTAAATGATAAAATTTGAATATTTTAATTTTTAATAAAATGAGAAAATAATTTATTTGAAAAATAAGATTTTAAAAAATAAAATCATGTTTTTTTTTCACAAGCTATCTAGTCACTGATCAGATTCAATTTTTTTTTGTTGAAAATATTAATTAAAAAGTTAATATGGTTATTAAAATAAAATAAAATTTGATCTTCTCTAGGTAATTGGATTAAATTCGAATTCTACCACTCTAGCTCAAACAGGAATAGACTCAAACTATAAAACAAATGAAGATACTTGTAATTTTCAATGGTTTATCAAACACATCCTAAGAAAGCAACAAAACAACATAATTTGAAGCTACGAACCCCAAATTGTAGCCTATTCATCGAGTATTCATCTTCTTTAAAAATAATCTAGGTTCAAATCACACTTGATAAAAAAAATAAAAAGTGATTACATACCCATAATTAGTGTCCTTGGAATATAAAAGGAGAAACAAAAGTAAATGAAAGAGATAGAAAACTTGTGTCCATTGAATCAAATTCTAATACGTCCCCATCACAATACGAGAGAAAAGGCAAACATATGTTTTCAACAATGAAAAAAAATGATTGCAAAAGGGCAATAACTTTTTCTTTTCTTTGAAATTTATATCCTAAGAATGAGGCAAAATCATTGTCGGCTAAAACCTTTATCAAATCCCTAGACTGGACTGCCCACGACAATCCATACCTATCTACCCTTCAAATTTATACCTTTGTATGAATAATGTAGTAGCAAAAATGCTCATTCTCTTCCAATTAATTTCTTCTCAAGTTTTATATTTTTATTATTTAATTTCAAAATGTTATAATATAATCATTAAATTATTCGAAAAATTACACTTTGATCAACTTAACTTTAAAAGATTACAAAATGATCACTTAACTAGTTGAAAGTTTTCCTTCAAGTCACTAAATTGTTAATTTTTTAATGAATGATTGATGTGGCCGTTAAATCATTATTTATCATATAATATATATTAGTTACGTAATATTCACGTGGCTTTTTAAAAAATATTTTGGGCACCTTTTTTATCCTTTAATGAATTAATCTAACTTAAATTATTATGTTTTAGGTTTTTCTTCAAATGTCCTTAGTTCATTTAGGTTAAATTAACAATTTAATAATTTAAATGAAAATTTTCGAATCATTTAAAAAAGTATTTTATATTTTTTTAAAATTACGTGATCAAAGTTGAATCACCTGATTAAAGTTTATCCTAATAATTAATCATAGTAGTTTGTCTAGATGTTGGACCTTTGACATTACAATGTGAGTGAGTGAATATAAAATTTTAAAGAGTAGATAATAATAATAATAATGGGAATGTCATATTATTGAATTTGTGGTATTGAAGCCTGCAACGCGTCATTACAACAGCCCTTTGATTAATACATTAATTTTCTTATTAATATAATAATTACATAGTTCTTTTCCTCTCCATCCCATTCTAAGCAAAGACAAAGTAACAAAATCGCCTAATACTTTAAACAAAGCATCTGCAAAAGGAGACTTTAATTTAATCAATAATTTTATAAATAGTAGTCTCAATGTAGAAGGAAGTAGATTTAAGTGCGCTGAAGCGTATTATTCTTCTATTTGTACGGGTTGAGAAGAGCATTAGGTAGTTCTAGGCATTGTATAAAAAAAACAGATATAATAAAAACTTATAATAAAATTTTAAATTTTAAATCTTACTATTTATAAAATATTTCTTATTTGAAGAGAAATTTCAAGATTAATATTTGATTCACTATCAATATATATATATATATATATATATATATATGTTTCATGCACCATCAATTAATAATAAAATAATACATCATTTTTGGTGTAAAGAAAAAAATATTAAAGGACTTGAAAATAAATACTATTAAAAAATATTGAAGGACTTGAAAATAAATACTATTAACTTTATTAAACATAATAAAATATTAATTTTTTTCCTTTCGGTTTCGGATTATAAATTTGAAGTTTTGGGTTTTGAGTTTTTTATTTGATATTTTTATTTATTTATGTTTATTTATTATAATTATTATTTATTTTTTAAAATAAATTTATTTATTTTTATTTTTAAACTGTTGAATATTTTTTGTTTTACACTCAAATATTCCCCCAATATATAAATATTTAACGTTAAAGGAAAAAAAAACTAAAATATTAGTACATTGAAAATTAAGTTTAAAAAAAATATATTCTTAAAAATAAACTGTTGAAAAATATGAAATGATAGAGATCTGCTTTGAGGTAGTACCCTCTTCTTTATTGCGACAAGCAACTTTCCATATCAATGAGATTAGCAATTTTTTAAACTGGATATTTGGGTTGTGCTAAAATTGTGTATTATATTTAACTTAAAAATTATCACTTAAGGAAACACATTTGAAAAATCAGATCGGATTAAGTCTATCTAATCCTTTAGATCGAGAAAGTTGAATCGGATTAGAATGTTGATAGTTTAGCTACCAATAATCCAGTTTACCTTCATTGTTATTATTATATTGAATTCAATAAGTTTAATTGTTGTTTAATAAAGATTGTGATATACGAATGCAAACCAAAAGAGGAAGTACTTTGGAAACTTGAAAAAGTGGGATGGAATTGAGAAAAAGAGAAGTAAATTGTGAGGATATGTTTGGGAAAACAACGGCGCAGCCATCAAAACCAGGACGGTTTCCACGCCTAATTCATTAATTGGCTCCTCTGGGGTCTACCCTGTCAAAATATATTCCACATGACATGGATAGGCCTTAGGCCATGGACGTTTAACCACATGCTTTTTATTCGGGCGCTTTGTCTTTCATCCGTACTAAAATTGTCGAGTTGGATCGAGTTCAGATCAAGTAAAAAATTTAGGTTTATTTTTAGATTTTGATCTAGCTTGATTTGGATAAAAATGTTAATATTTGAATTTGACTCAGTCCGTTCTTATTAATTTTTTATATATATTATTTTTATATAAAAATAAATTTAAAAATATATTATATCAAATACACTAAAAATATTAAAATAAATATTTTTCAAACAAATAGAAAAAATTTAAATATATATATATATACTTAAATAACACTAAAAGAAGTGCAATTTAACAAATAAATACATCTAAAGTAGTAGCAAAATTAATAATAAAACAAAAGTTATATAATATCTAAATAATAACAACAAAATAGTTGTAACATAATAACAAAATGATAGCAAAACAATGAAAAATGGCAGCAGATTTTTTTACAAATTTGGATCAAGCCTGGACTAAAAAAAGTTTACTCGAGGCTCGGATCGTTTAGAAAATAAGTATTATTTTTTTGTCTAAACCCATTTTTCAGACTAAAATTTTTGCCCAAATCCTCCTATTTTTCAGGTGGGCACCCGACTTTACTTATGGACAAATCTAATTCATACAGCAGAAAAAAAATTAGGAAGAGGTAAAAATTTAAAAAAAAGTTGAAAAATAAAAATATATATAGAGAAAATAATTTTTTTCATAGTTATGAGTGATAGAATTGAAAAATGAAAAATATATCATTTTGAATTAATATATCTCCTTCCCTTATTTTTTAACATTAATGTTATTATAAGTTCTTATGATATGCTCTTTTTTATATAATATTTAAAATTATCCATAACCCCTTCCCAATTCTTAAATAAGAGGATAATGTACTTCAGCACACTCGAACCCAAATTTTCTTGCACTGACAACAATACTGATATTAATCGACTAAGACTGAATTAATTTACTTTGAAATAATTTATTTTTATACATATATTGAAAAAAATGATGTTTTGTTGTATTTTCATTTCTTTCCTTAGGAGCACATTTAAGTATTCTTTTTCAATTTTTGACACCCATGACACTTTTTGGGTCCCTCGGTTGGGTCTCTCCTTCCCATCCCATCGCATGGCCTTAATTACCAAAATGGAAGATTTGAATGGTGGGGTGGGGTCTTCCTGCTCCTAGGTTTTCTTCTACTAGGCAACTGCAACACCAAAAAGCTGCTTTGCTTCTATACATGTGGGCGAACGGTGCATTTCTATTTTGGCATATATAATCTGATTTCTTTGATAACTGATTTTTTAAAATTTTGAAAATTATGTGTTATTTGGTTAATTACAAAATAAATGGTTTGTTTTACCCTTCGCTTATTATAGTAAAGGTAAATTTTATCGTTGGTCACTCAATTTTCATAAATTTTTATTTTAAACATTAAAAATAAAAAATTTACAAAATGAGAACTAACATTACATAATTTAAGGGTAAATTACGCGTGTCATTCCCATAAGACACTAGATGGACACCCGAAGACAGTTCTCCACCTTCCGTCGGCTGGGATGTTCTCAAGTACTCAACCTTCCATACCTATCTATCCACCGTGAAGACCACCCACCTTGAGTAAGAACATCTCCTTCCATCAATCTACCCACTCAACAAAGTCACTTTTTAGTGTGAACACTCTCCTAAAAAACAATTAAGATCCGCTTAGGCATAACAATCTTCTACATCCTCGAAAGGCATAACATAATAGGACTCTTTGAACATGTCTCTCACATACTCCATGATGGTAACAATCTTGTCATGTCACCACTATTAAACAAGGGGTATCTCCTATAAATATCTTCCAAATAGAAAAAGAAAGGGATCTTCTTCCCCACAAGCAAACCCTAAGTACTTTTACTCAACAATTGGTGTTCTTAGCCTCCACAACAACCTCCTTCCTCCTCGTCTATTTAGGTGAATCAATTAACTTTGCATCTCCACTTTCTCCTCCTTAACTTTCCCTTTGTTAAGACTTGTATTAACACTAATATATCAAATTATTATCGTTGTTGTATAAATTGATGATCTTTGAAGTTTCAAAAAAAATAATATTTCATATTGAGAATAGTAATAATCTTTGATAATCTTCATTATTGCTAAAGTATGTGGACCAACTCTACGTAAGTAGATATGTGTTTGATAAACCATTGAAAATTTTTATTTTATTAAAAAAAATAATGTTTACTTTTTTTTTAAATGTGTTTGATAATGATATTAATCTTTTAATTAATACAACTTTTTTAACAAAAAAAAGTTTTGAAAAAGATAAGTGGATAACTAATTATCAATGAAAATCATATTTGAAATAAATTATCTCTTTTCTTAAAAAAAATATTTAAATTATTATGTTTAGCATTTACCCAAAAATATCCCAATAATACAAGACATTTTATTTATAAGATTAAAATTACAAAATTAATAATTTTCAAAAAATCAAAATTTAATTTTATCAAACAATATTATTTTATTCGATACTGATTCTTTACTAAGATATCAAATAATTTTATAATATAAATTTAGTATTTATAAAATACAATAATTAATTTTGCAACACCTAAATTTTCTATTTATCAAACAACGCCTTAGTGTTTTTACAATATTTTCTTTTGACAAAAAAAGTATAAGAAATTATTTTAAATTTTTACCCAAATTCAAATGTATAACAAGCTGTCCCCCCCCCCCCCGGGGCCCCCCTTTTTGCTTAAATTACATAAAAAAATGCAAATAGTTAGTGTTTGAAAATGGAAAATTTCTAGCCCATCAGCTCTTGAATAAATATGTAAAATGTTTTCAACAACTCCGGCTTAGCAAGATGCATGAAGCAATGAAATTACCTTTCTTTTTTATTTCCAAAACAATCCCCAAATTTCACAATTACACTATTTATTTCCCTTTTTTTGGTAAAAATTGACTGCCTTTAAACGATTACATTATTATTCAAAACATCATATCAATGTAGACTTATTATTATCTAATAATACACGTTGTACAAAGTCTAGAGGTGCATCAAACAATTGTAAATTGGTAATCTATTTCTTTTCAACTTTAATCTTCCGTGAATAATATATTTTTAAAATTTAAAAATAATCGACCGACCAATATAATAAATTTGTTCTATTATTATGATAATTGAATTTTATTTAGAATAAATTAACAACACAAAACCCATTTGGAGAATGTTGAAATTCAAGCAAATTGTGGGGGTTTTTTTGGCCATTTAAAGGGAATTTTCTTTTTTGCTATTACTATATAACTTCCAACGGAATAAAACAAGTTATTGGAAATCCATGAATCTAATGTTGTAGAGTTGTTGGCTATTAAAGTAACTTTTGGAATTCTTTACTAAGACGGTGTGGAACAATGATGAAATTAATTGTTGAATCTGTCAATGGCTGTGGTGGAAATTGGTAAATTTATTATAGTTATGTCAACATGAGGTATACATGGCACGCCATTATCTTGTTATTCTATTAACCACGCTAATTTTTAACCGTACAAATGGATGAATTTTTAAACATAAAGGGTCAATTTGCTTTTTAATCTAATATACAAGGACTGATTTGCTCTTTTTTTTTATTAGAGTGGACAAAATGCAATCTGACTCCTAGTATATAAGCCTCCATGATACTTTTACTGTGAAAATTCGAGTGTATTATCCGTTTTGATTTGGAAATTTTAAAATCATAATTATAAATATAAACAATACACATAATACTTATAAGGTTTAATTCATAATTTGGTATCTAAATTATACCATTTTTCCTATTTTGATACCTAATTTTTTTTTACCACAAGTGGTACCTAAATTACTTTTTTTTCCCATTTAGTATCTTTGTTAGTTTAACCCTTAGTCAAACCATTATGTCTATAGTGTATATATATATACACTTTATATTTTTTTCTTTCTTTCTTCTTCCTCTCATCTTGGGCTTCTTCTACAAGTGTAAACATTTTGGGCTTCATGGTTTGATCAAGGTTTTTAGAACAGGACGATGGTCAAACTGATCAGGTCACCAATTGTTAGTTTGATCGGTTTGTCTTATTCAATAAAATAAATTATTAAAAGTTTATTAAAAATAAAAAAAATTCAAAATAGAGAAAAACTAGTTCAATCGATATTTTAGTTAGGTTCAACCAGTCTGTATCGGTTCGCGGGTCAATTGATTCAACCCCTATCTCCAAGTCGGTATCTCGATCAATTTTCTGTCCAACCAGTTCAACTGATCGACCCGGTTCTGGAAACATTGGTTTTGATCAATTAAAGAACTTTTTCCCGTTAAGTTGAGCAAGCAGGCGATGAAGTTTGAAAACAAAATTAATTGCAATTAAAAAATTGAAAATTTATTTTGTAAAGTTTATAAGGCACGACAATATATTGTTGCCAGGTATTTTTTTAAACATGTATAATATTTTAATATAAAATGAGTAATGGAAGAATAGTTTAGGTGTCACTTATGAAAAAAAAATTAGATATCAACTTAGAAAATTATATAGTTTGGGTATTAATTTGCTGGTTAAGTTTTTTTTTTTTTTAAATAGATTTAACTGTTTGACTAACATTGAATTAATGAAGATACCATTTTGGGGGGAAATAATTTAAATACTACTTACGACAAAATAAAAGTTTAGGTGCCAATATGATAAAAAGGGTATAGTACCCGATTTGTCGGTTAAGCCTATTTATAATCAAAATCAACTATTATAATACACTATGATGATTTTAATATATGCAAACTTGAATCAAAATAAAATTTAGATTGAGAATATATAAAAGCAACCTCACAAATTTCATTGACTTGTTTTTTCTAGGTCAAGTTATTCATCCAAGTCTAAAAATTCATCTAGAATTTGGTGTATAATTATTGGTAAGTGTTGAGTGTCGGAGACTGTTTTCGGTTATAATTTTTTTGAACAGTCTCATTATAAATTCTGATCATATCTGTTCTTTTTGACACAATATTTAGAACTACTCAACTCATAAATAGAAGGATAATGTACTTCAGCGCACTCGAATCCATATCTTCCAACATTGACAATAATATCCATGCCAATTGAGCTAAGATTCAATCCGTTTTTCGGTTCTAATTTTCATCTAAAGAACCTAAAAACAAATGAATAACATAAGCTTCATATAAATACGGTGAAATTGATAACAAATAGGAGAAGTGATCAAATAGAAGTGGACTTTGGGTCCTAAATGTATAGTTTCCATAGTTGTTTAAAAAATGCCTATTCACAAAGTAATAATATTTTAGGTTATTAAGATGGCCGGTTGACCGGAATGGGCCGAATACCTATCATCAAAACTTCAAAAGACAAGCATATGGGCCTTTCAATTTTTATATTTTTAAGTGTTAAATTTAGAGGTATTGGTTTTATATTAACTAGAATATGCTCCAAAGTCTAGCAGATTATATTCAAATTTTCAACATAATATTTATATTAATTATATTGATATAATTCAAATTACTTGTAATAATTGAACAAACACAAGAACCTTATACTCTGATTTCTCATTAACAATTTGAGAAAATAGCTTGATTGCTTCAGATACAGAAGAATCAATTTATACACAACTATAAAGATGAAATACTGCCACTAACATCACAGAATCCTCAACAGTAATCAAGCTATTTTCTCAGTTTGTTAATGAGAAATCACAGTATATTGTTTCAAGGTTCTTGTATTTGTTTATGAAATTCTTTTATATTGTGATATTAATACATAGATATGTATATAAAATGTATACAAATTATGATATTCTGGATAAATAAAACGAATATCATGAATATAATCAAGTCATGGGAAAAAAATATTTTTTTATTGAGTTGTTGTAACAAATTATGCAAAAATTGAAATAAATTACGATAAAAAAAACATGAATATAATATAAATATAACAACATATAAAAATATACATGAAATACATTATGAATGTATATAAATACATGAAAATAACACAAATATATTTTTTTATTAGAAGTTCTGATCATATCTGCTCTTTTTAACATAATACCTAAAACTATCCTAAGCCCCTCCCTAACCCATTAATAGGAGGATAGTGCGCTTCAACGCACTCAAACCCACATCCTCCTGCATTAGCAACAATACTCATGTCAATCAAACTAAGACTCAATCGACTATAATTAAATAAATTAACTTCAAAATAATTTTTAAATAACATGAAAATGTAATTAAAAAAAACCATATGACAAAAAAAAACATAATGAATGTGAATACGATAAATTACACAAATATATCAAAATCTACCTAACATAAATTATTAACCTACAAAATATTATATAATTGCATGAAGCACATATATAATACAACACAATATAAATATACAAATTTCATTAAAAATTGAATTATTATAAAAAAATTTATGGAAAATATGAACATAATTTTTTTTCCTAAATTGAATTGATATAATAAATTATATAAAATATTTTATAAAATGAAATACGATATAAATTCATGGAAAAATAATAAAAATATAATATTATTACATGAATATATTAGAAGTCACAACCTATAAGAACGAATTATTAAAGTCTAAAAATTTATATCATATAACTAGGAAAAAAAAGTCTGCCTTGTGACAAGAATTAGGGTTAGTCTGCCCTATGGCAAGAGTATTGCATTCAGAGGGTTTTTCCAGGGTTCGGCGACAACAAAAAATAGATTTTAGTTCTGGGTAAGAATATGGCTGATATAAATGTGGTGGGGGCAGATCTGGCAAATCTACATATAATGGATGAGGAGGGTGATCCCTTGGTAATGGAAGGGGATGAATTTTCTGCCGAATTAAACTATGAGTTATGTCTGGTAGGGAGAGTGCTTACTGAAAGTATAGTCAATTTTCCAGCATTAAAAAATACGATGGCAGATTTGTGGCATCCTCTAAAGGGGGTAACAATTACTGAGATGGAGGATAAGCGTATTCTTTTTAGGTTCTACAGTGAAGTTGACTTGAAACGGGTCTTGGATGGCATGCCATGGTTCTTCAACCGACATCTAATAGTGTTCCATAGATTAATAAGGGGGGAGAACCCTTTAGTGGTCGCATTATGGACTACGGTTTTCTGGGTGCAAATTCATAATTTACTTGTGGGTTTCATTACAGAAGGGATGCACGAAATTAGGGAATTTTATTAGAGATTTTATGGAGTATGATGTGTCATTGATTACAAAGGGGATGAATAAATACATGAGGATACGTGTTCTATTAGATGTGCGAAACCCACTCAAAAAGAAGAAAAAGATAAGTATAGGGAGAAATCAATTCATATATGCTTTATTTCAATATGAAAAATTGCCATTATTTTATTTTTTATGTGGTCGACTTGGGCATGGGGAGAGTTTTTGTCTAGTACGTTTAACTCTAAGAGATCAATAAGTGGATTTTGGATGGGATATATCACTAAGACCCACACCAAGGAGGGGAGGGCAAGCAATGAGTAGATGGCTAAGGGAGGATTCTGAAGATGGAAAATAGACAAGAATGGAGATAGACGGGGAGAATAAGACAAGAAGACTCGGTGATGATGTTACCAACCAAAAAGAAAATTATGGAGGCATAGGGATAGTAGGGAGAGCAGCGAGATATACAAAAAAGCTTATTGAGTTGAGAATAGAGAATGATACGGGAAAATTTGAGGAAATGGGGGAGGAAGAAGAATTGGAAGATATGGCTACGGATTTTGTGGACGGAAAGAAAAGGCAAAGATACAATACAGAATGGGGTGGTTCCGACAATAGTAGAGGACTGTTGGAAGGAGGGTTAAATAATGCAGTATCGACGGCCGCTTTCAAGTAGGCCGACCGAGCACAATAAAAATAGTAAGTTGAATTGTTCGTGGCTTGGGGCAGTCAAGAGCAGTAAATCATCTCAAAAAAAATTTGAGACGCATTCAGCCCCAAATCTTGTTGGCCGCTTTCAAGTAGGCCGACTGAGCACAATAAAAATAGTAAGTTGAATTGTTCGTGGCTTAGGGCAGTCAAGAGCAGTAAATCATCTCAAAAAAAATTTGAGACGCATTCAGCCCCAAATCTTATTTCTAATAGAAACAAAAGTTAATAGAAAGCGTATGGAGAAAATAAAGAGGAAGTGTAGATTTGAACAAAGAATAGACGTTGATGCGGACAGGGCAAAAGGGGGTTTATCATTAGGGTAGAGAGACGGGATGAATTTAACTCTGAAAAGTTATTCGAAATTGCACATAGTTGTGAAGGTAAAAGGAGGAGGTGAATCGATAGTGTGGAGATTTACGGGGTTCTATGGAGCACCTGTGGAGAACGAACAAAAAGATTCATGGAATTTATTGCGACATTTGAAGCGTGGATGTAACAAGCCTTGGCTTGTATTGGAAGACTTCAATGAAATTCTATATTCTCACGAAAAACAAAGGGGACGAATAAGAGAGGAAAGACAGATGAATGTTTTTAGAGAGGTACTTGAAGAATGTGAATTAAATGATTTGGGGTTTTCTGGGCAGTGGTATACTTGGGAAAGAGGTAGATTGGCTGGAAATAATATTCGAGAAAAATTGGATAGAGGGGTTGCTAACCAAGAATGGGGGAATCTTTTCAATGACTATTCAGTACAAAATTTACAGCATGGATTATCTGATCATTACCCGGTATTAATGGATACGAGAGGGGATGAGAGTTTACAGTCTGATGATCACCACAAGCAATTTCGATTCAATGTCGACTGGTTTTTAAATAAAGAGTTAGAAAAGCAAGTCAAACATGAGTGGTTGTCAAAAGAGAAGGATACCTTGACGAAGCTCAAAGAATTGGGTGTACATTTAAGTAAGTAGGCAAAGAAAGAAAAAGGGGCTAGAGAACGCCGATCAAAAGATTTGAATTATAGAATGTTAGAATTAAGCTCTAAAGAAATCAGTGATGAAGTTTTAGCGGAGATGACGGAGATTAAATTAGAGATGAACTTAGAAGCAGATAGACAGGAGCTTTTCTGGGAACAATGGGCGAGAATTAATTGGTTGCAAATAAGAGACAGAAATACGACATTCTTTTATAGATGGGCTTCTTATCGGCGGAAAAAAAACAGGATTAAAGGGCCTGAGAATGTCTCTAGATATGGGTGACTGAGGCTAATCATAGTATTTTAGGGGCAAAGGTAAGAAGAAGCAATATTTTAGTAACGCACCTATTTTTTGCTAATGATAGTATGTTGTTCAGAGAAGCATCGACTGATGGTGCTAACAACATGAAAAGAATAATTAACGAGTATGAAGTAATATCAGGGCAAAAGGTCAAATTTGACAAATCATTGATCTACTTTAGTGGAAATGTCGAACAAGAAGTATATGAATAGGTAGGTAATATACTGGGAGTACATATTTCAAATAACCCGTATAAGTATTTGGGGCTTCCTACAATGGTGGGTCAAAGGAAAAAACAGGCTTTCACTAAGATGAAAGATTGTTTCAACAAATTGATAAACAATTGGAGTGTTCGGGTATTTTCGGCTGGGGGAAAAGAGGTATTTCTAAAATCCGTTTTACAGGCTATTCCAATCTATGCGATGCAATGCTTTAAATTACCAGTTTCTTTTTGCCATGATCTTGAGAATATTATGTGTAAATTCTAGTGACGTAACCCAAAAAATAATAGAGGAATTCATTGGTGTAAATAGAGTGATATGTGCATCCCCAAAACGAAGGGAGGGTTGGGTTTTAAAAATTTGTCAATGTTTAATACGACCCTATTGGCAAAACAGGGATGGAAGATTATTATGCAACCTAATTGTTTGTTCGCATGAGTAATGAAAGCGAAGTACTTCTCAAAAGGAGAGTTTATGAGTGCAAGAATTGGTCCTTACCCTTCGTATACCTGGCGAAGCATCTGGGGAGCCAGACGCCTACTAGAAGAGGGGTTGGGCTGGAGAATTGGGAACGGCAAAAATGTCGACATCTGGAATGATGCATGGCTACCGGGAGTTGGAAACGGGAGAGTTCAATGTCAACAAATCAATATCTGGTATTCTACGGTGTTAGATTTGGTTGATAGAGATACCGTTACCTGGAAACAAGAGGAAATCCGAGCTTTGTTTGGTGAGGAACAAATGCAAAGAATTGTCTCAATCCCATTGGCGAACGACAAGTCACAAGATGCCTTAGTTTGGATAGGGGATAACACAGGGGTATACACAGCAAAAAAGGGATACAAATAGAGGAATACAACAGAAGAACCTAATATACATCATAATCCCCTAAGTTTTACAAAAAACTTTGGAATATTAAGGTACCAAGCAAAATCTGAATATATTTGTGGAAAGTGGCTAATGAGTATGTGTCGGTTCTGTATAATCTGAAAATCCGTAAATTGGTAAATAATACGCTATGTCCAGTATACTAAGAAAAAGAGGAGACGGTGAGTCATATCTTCGAAGAATGTTTTTTCACTCGACACGTACTTCAAGAACTGGGATGTATTAGCTCAACATGCAACAAAGAAAAAATTGGAAACATGGTTAGTGATTGAATATGAACATCTTAGTGAAGAGGAATGCACAAAAAAAAACTATCCTTTTATGGGCTATTTGGCACAACAGAAATAAAATGTATCGTGATGGTAGCAGGGCTCTAGTGCATGAAACTGTGGGATTTATCAACGCATATTGTGCAGAAATTAAACATAATAGTGAAGTGCTGAAGATCAGAAATGAGAATAACAATAATGTATGGTGACCGCCCAGAGGAGATATAATAAAAATTAATTTTGATGCGGCTTTCAACAAGATCCAACATAAATCAGCGTCAGGAATCATTGCAAGAAACAAATATGGTTATGTTATGGCATCATGCACTTACCCAGGAGAAAATATTGCAGATCCGACTACGGCCGAGGCTAGAGCGTGTTTACAAGAAGTTACCATGACGGAGAAAATGGGTTTTCAAGATGTAGATGTTGAGGGAGATGCACTAACAATTATTAGAAAAATAACCCTAGAATCAGAAGACAGATCTTTTATCCGAGGTTACATCCAAGAAATCAAAAGAAAATCTACCAGATTTAGAAGCATAAAGTTTAATCACATACAAAGAGAAGCCAATAAAGTAGCGCATGGACTGGCGAAGGAGGGATGGAAGTATGATGGTCCATAGTACTGGATGGAAGAGGTACCCAGTGCGATGGAGGAACTGGTGAGTCGTGACAGAAATCATAACAATGAAAGAAGAGGTGATAATACGAGTCCGAATTTGGAAATAACAAAATGATTCGATGAACTCGTGAAATTAATGGAGGTCGGTGATCGAAAAGTTATATGCTGAAGAGGTGATATAGGAAGAGTCTCCATAGCAACTGATACATTAAGAACTCATGGGTACAGCAAAAAGAAAAGGGGTTTCTAGGATTAGCTTTTCATTTTCTGTTTTAGTTTACAGCCTTTCATATGTCTGTTTTGATTTCTAAACCATTTCATTTATTTTTTGCTTTCATATTTCCAAGGCACCGTTCTGGTAGCCTTTTAAAATAGGATAGTTGTAGGTAGTATTAAATGTTGCATCTAGTATTAGCTAAAATCCCATCATATAAAAGCATCAGTTGGCATTTAAAAAAAAATTTATATCATATAATATAAATACCCTAAAAACTTTTTTTTCTCTAAGCCGTTTACTTCTTATCTTTTGTTTTGCTCAACGGCGATATCAGTTTTCTGGTTAGTTATCCCCCGCCTTTTTTCTCTCCCATCAACTCTTTCTTTCTTTATTCTTCTCATTCACTACACATGTTTTCTTCCTTTTCAGTTTGCAGATCTATTTTGTGGGTATCTTTGTTGTCTTCACAAGTTGTGATGGACGGTGTTTGCCGTTCACTAAAACTCCACCGGCCACCAATAGTTTTTCTTGAAAAGTCAGTGACTTTTTGTCAACTTCTTAATCTATTTTTGTTTTGAAAGTATTTTGGAAGAATAAATGATTTCACGTGTCAATTTAGACCCGTGTTGTCTTAAGTTTTATTTTTTTTGTTTTTTTTTCCATTGTTTAATAAGTCTTCAGTTTTAGAAGTTTTTATTTGCTCTTGTAGCACGTTTTTTAGTCTTGCTTATGCTTGTAATAGTAGTTTTACAAGTGATTTTAGGGATGATTTTATTGTCGTCATAATCTCTAGTTTGGTGAATGTTCGATTTTTTGTCGATTTTTGCTCGTCGCTTTGGACCATCCGGGGCTGATTTTCTTATCGTATTAAGTGCTTGCAATCACTCCAGATATGTTGTGCTTGAGTTGTGATAAAACTAATTGTCAACATTTCACAATGTTTTATTGATTGATGCTAAGGCTAAAGCCTTCACCGTTTACAATAAATGTTTGTTATTTTTTACATTTATTAAATGAATTAATTTATCTTTCAAAAAATATTATATAATATTTATAATATTTTGAAAAGAAAAAAAAACACAATTTGTTTTTATTTTTCTTCTTTAATTCATTCTTTATTAAATAAAATAAATTTCCTAAATAATCCCTTCAACCCTTTAATATCCAACCTTAGTTGTTTTGCATCTAAAATTGAAGTTGAGTCTTCTCCTTGTTGGGAGAACACAACTTTTAATGTAGGTTACATATATTTATATTCAAATAAATTAATTTTATTATTAAATAATAGTTTGAGTCAACTCGACTTAAAATTTTTCAAAATGGGACATTTAAATAAGTTTAATATAAACAATTAAAAATGTAAAAATTCAAAATAAAAATAGAATACGTATATCAAACATGTTGTGTTAATTATGCTAATAACAGTGTTGATTATTTTGTTTTCATATTTGCTATCATATTCTAATTTAATAATAAGATATGTTGTTAAATTTTGGGAGGAAGAAAATGCAATGCTTGACATAAAGTAGACGACAATTTCAAATTAAATTATTTTAACAAATATAATATTTTTGGCCCTATTCTAAAAGTCTAATAAGCCCTGCTGCTGCCTAAAAATTGAAGAAAACTGCAAATCAAAATAACCGGCGGAAGTCAACTTCTAGATAATTTGGACTTATCATGATAATAAAATAAATTGTTACAATAATTAAGTTATATTAAATGTTAGAATAAACAACATACAATATTAGATGCGAAGAATGGCTAAATTAGAAGTGATTCGCGTCATAGATAGTGTGGAAAGCTATTGAGTGTGAAGCAAATCATGAGAGGACATCGATGAAAATTCGCGGGCCCAATTCGCAAGGAGAGTTCGCACGAACCAAGGGAAAGTCGCGGTCTCAATTCGCATATACTCAAGGAGCTCAAAGAAGGGAGACCTTGTGGTCTGGCAGGCAACCCAGAGTGAAACATGTGTCCAGCATACCTGAAGTTCGATTAGAATGTCAGCCTTAGAAATAGTGAGGTCAAATCATGAACAGTGAGGTCATGCCGTGAACATAATAATATGTATAAATACTCGGATGTTCCTATTAATAAGATATGAGATAAAATTACTCAACAAGAATTTATCTTCATTAGTGCAAATAGTAGAGTGGTGAATTTCAATTAAAGACATTGTTAAAATTTGACTTGAAAAGACTAGCATCATATTGGGGATAATGAATTGAAGGATGTTGCCAAGAATTCTTGGCATGTGACCATGTCAACTCGTGGGATGTTCAAGCAAGACACTCTTGAAATTGGAATTATTATTGTTAAAATTGCTAGGGTGGTTAGGTCAATATATCATCATCAACCATATTTTTTGGGCTTTTACTTTTCCTTCAAATTTTCTTCTATACTATCGATTTGCTTGCTCCCCACACTTCTTTTATATATATATATATATATCATAAACCATTTTAGTCCTAACTTTTGAAGAGAATGTCAACAAAAGAGATCCACTGTCTATTTTTTTTCTTTTAAATTAAAATGAAAATCATAGTATTCGCATTAAATTTGATCGGAATAAATCCTAAAATTATATATGTATTATGATTTAATATGCAATTGTATACATGAACTTTAATTTTGTGTAATTTTATACATCAAATTTTAATTTGATCTAATTCTTGTAATTTATTAACACAATTATTGATACAACATCATTTTATATTTGTATATTATATACATAAATAATTATAATTATCTAATATAAAAGTAAATTGATGTATTTATTTCTTTAAATGTGTATGATTAAATTAAAATTAAAGTTTCAATTATACATTTGAATCACAATTAGAGTTTCACGTGTATAATTGCATTAAATTAAAATTCATGTATACAACTGTACATTAAATTAAAATTCATATATAATTTTAATATTTATCCCAGTTAGATCTCTTAAAAGAAAATAATAGTTTTTTTAAGCTTATATTTATTATTATTTTACTATACTCGAAAGAAAAAGACATCATATTAAATTTGTTTGTGGCGAAACTAGGAGATTGGCAAAGGCCTCGGCCCTCCTAAAATAATTTTATTTCCAATGGCCCTTTTAAAATTTTTAAAATTTTAAATTAGTAAAAGTTAAATTACACTTTAACCTTCTAAAAATATAAAAATTTGATTTAATGCTTTAAAAATAATATATAAAACTGTGAGAATTTTGAATCAGTTTGGTACCCAACACAGCATAATTCTTACAATTATGCTTTACACACACTACATCTAATGATGATATTGCCGCCCACCTTTGAACAATTTCCCGCAGCCTTCCTTTGTCCTTGTAAAATCCAAGGGGGAAACCAACATCCCAAGACGCGTTTTGAGCCACTAATTGATTACACAAAATTGTAAAAGAAATTCTATATACCTTGTGATTTTTCAATATTATTCAAACATTAATATTTCAACCGTTGATTTTACCTTTTTTTTTAATACAATTATTTTAATAAAATTAATTATTACAAGTATTAAATTTAATTAGAATCAATTTAAATCTCACATATAAAATGAGACTTGAATGTGAGATCTTAAAAATTTTAAAACTTTAATCTTATAATTAAACCAATATTTCATTAGTGCTTATTAAACTCCAAGAAAATATTGTATGAAATAAATATGTCACATCATCCTTTATTTATTATTAATTATTTGATGTTATTTCAGCATTTTTTTACATCATTGACATCATTTTGATAAAATTTTTACCTTGAATCTTAGACTCCAAACTCTAAACCCTAAAGTCTAAATTCAAGTTGCAAGGTGTAAGGTTTAGGGTTTAGGATTTAGAATTTTAGAGTCTAAGATCGAGGGTTCAAGGTCCAAGATTTAGAGTCTAGGATTTAGGGTTCAGAATTCAGAATCTAAGGCATAAAGTTTAGGTTAAAAAAATTACAAAAATGATGTGTCAATGATATGAAAAAAATATTAAAATGACATTAAATAATTAATAAGATATACAAGATGATGTGGCGTCTCAGTTTCCCACTATCCTTTCTCTTAAACTCTAATCTATTTGCATGTTTGTTTAATCATGAATATATGCTAAAAAAAAAAAAAAAATCCCCTCTCTGAATGCTTTTCTATACTAATCATGATTAAAACTTTAGAAGGCTTTTTTCCTTGAAAGAATTTCTTCAGCCTTCTATCTTATGTGTATATGTTTTCTACATTCTAAAAGATAAAATAATTACTTTTTTGCCTGAAGAATAATTAAGAGATTTACGTCAAGGTAATATATATATATATATATATATATATATATATATGCACACTACAGTACTCGTTTCGTTTAGAAAATTTTGATTAAAATTTTAAATATAACGTTATTTTATTGTTTAATCAAGTTTTAAATATAATATTAATAAGCTAGTAATCTTTTAATTTAACGACAATGCATGTTGGGATAAAAGCAAGGAATAAAAACAAAAAGAGAAAAAAAAATTAGGCATACAAATGTTTTACGTGAAAAACTCATTTGAAGAAGATAAAAATTACGGGCAAAAGAGGCACCGGCTTAACATCAATGAAGCAAACAAAACGAGAGTACAATGAGAATATAATAAACCCAAACCCCGAATACAAAGCTCATGCCTAAAGTTCTCACAAAGCTCCATATGCGACTACATATTGTCGCCTTCAAAGAAAGTCATTGCTAATTGGCGTATCAAAACAGAGAATTTTAATCATAGTAAAATATCCCTGCAATAGATACAGTTCAACTGGGAGAAGTCTTGCTTGAAGTCTAAAACACGGTTGCCAAATAGGAGAACACGTTGTGACATAGCGACGTCGCCTCTGCTTTGCCGTTTCAATGTTGTTGCGTCGTCTCGACTTTCCGGTGCTCTTCATTATAACATCGGGCCTATTTTGGGTTTTCTTTCGATTGCTCAAAACTTCTTTCTAAGTGCCTCCAGAACGTCTGATAAATGCGAAACACACCCTATAAATCTTTACCTTAACTCCTATTTATCACACCTCCTCTTCCATGCCCAATCAAATTTAAGGTCAACCAAGTCTAAAAAAAATAATGTTAATACAGCTTTGCATTAAAGTTATGCATTGTATGAAATTTTTAAAAACTTTATTTTGATTTATGGATATGGATGGTTGCCAATAATTGAGAAGAATCTTGGAGCAATTAATTTAATTTATTTAATATAAACATGTTAGCTGCTTCTAGAAAAGTTGAATGACCATGAAAAACCAAGAACATCAAAGGATTGAATTGACCATCTTGTTTCTGCAAATTAAGCACGTTTACATGGACGTCAAAATTATATACCAAAAATATGTATTTGATATACTTACGTCTGTAATAGATTTTTTAAAAAAAATTATAATAATATTACAAAGTCTCAATAATAAATGCGATTAGTCTGACTCGAATTTAGGCCACACCTAGGGTGGTAAATACTATTAACTATCAGGCCATCACATAGGATTTTATAATAGAATTTTTAAATATCGATAAATATCAAAACTGTATTTAAACTATGGTTTAATGTGCAATTGTATACATGAATAATTATATTTATCCAATATAAAAATAAATCAATGTATTTATTTCTTTAAATGTATATGATTAAATCAAAAATAAAATTTTAAATATACATTTAAACTATAATTAGAGTTTCACGTGTATAATTACAACAAATTAAAATTCGTGTATACAATTACACATTAAATCAAAGTTAATATATAATTTTAAGATTTATTCCTAAATAAAATCACACATACTTTATTTAGGGTATAATAAAATCTTTTCTTGTTTTTTAAAAAGTAAAAACAAAAAAACATTGGTTGGTTATAGAAATTAAAATATTTCATTATATCAAATTCAAAGAATTGAGTTTAAAATTTGATTGAGAAGTTTCCTATCAATAGTAAATAATTTATTTTTTTAATATCTGATGATGGTCTTATCAGATGGTAAACTTGATTGAAGTAGATTAAATGCTTAATTTATGATTTGGCCCTTCATATATATTTATTTTTCTATTTAATTCTTTTTCTTAATTTGGTACTTAAAGTATCAATTTTTTTGGTTCATTTTGTAATGACCGTTCAAAAAAATTCTATTAGGCAACTTTGATCAATGGAAAAGCGTCATGTGGCCTATTATAGCCAATTAAAAAATGTCACCTGAAAATTAGGTTTATCTAAAATAAAAATGTATACTATTATATATTTAAATATTAAAATTTACTTTTGACTTATTGACTGTTGACTGACTGTTAATTGATGTTGGGTTTTAAATTTTAAATTATATATTTTAGAGTTTTGTAAAAATATGTTTTTAAAATTTAAAAATATATATTTTTTATATTTTAATCAATATAATATATAATATTTAAAAAAAAGACACGTGGCATGTTCTAATAGCACCATGAGAACATGCCACGTGGTCGGTTAATGAAGGTCAATAGCTGGCCAATGTCGATTAACGGTCGGTCAAAGTCAATTTTTTTAATATTTAAATATTTAATTTTTAAATTTTCTATTATTTGTTTAAATTTAATGCTTTTTATTTTAAATAAACCTAATTGCCAAATAGTATTTTTTTCATTGTCCAAAACATGTCATGTGGCATTTTTTATTGGCTAAAGTTACCTAACGAATTTTTTTAACCGTCATTACAAAATGGACCAAAAATAGAGGAAATTGGTACTTTAGATACCAAATTGAGACAAAAAAATTTAGATACTAAAGTGAAAAAATGAGTATACTTTAGAGGCCAAATTATGAATTAAACCTAGATTAAAAGCACCAATAAGCTAAAACCCATTTAATTACTAAATTGAATATTTAATATATATATATACCATTAGACATGTTTATCAGTCTCGATTACCATAATTAATAAATTGTTTTTATTTATATTTTATTTATATGTATAAATATTAATATTATTATAAAAATTAAGTTATACGATGTATAAAACGATACAATGGTGGCGATTCACATCGTAGTGGGTAAGGAGAGTTGCTAGAAATAATGATGGTTCATACCGCAAATGATGCAAAGAGCCACTAGCAACGATGGTCTGAAGATGAAAAGGTCATACTTTAGCAGAGTGTGGACACTATGTCTGGACTTGCCCCTATTTCTTCTTAGAAGAAGGAGCATATATAAATGGGGGATGGCTTGGAGTGGGCCCCTATCCTATAATTACCTCTAAAGTTCAACTCAAGTCCAAATTAGGATATGGTTCGAATGTGACAAATTTTGGGGTTGGTGAGCTTAGGAAGTTGGAAACATTAATGAGCATAGATCAAATGTGATGGTTGTCCTTAATGGTATCATGGTGATGTTTTTTAATAAATGTAACTGTAATGGCATGCGAGTGCTCACATGTAGAATGTGTGGGAGGGACTCAGGTGTAAGGGTATAACAATTGTTCCCTAATTGAAGAAATGTTTATATACCTAGCTTATTTGAGACTATGACGTTGAGGCAATGGGGTGTTATTTTCATGTTAAAGGTGGAGATTGTTATTGTTTGAAATATTAATAGTGAGGTTCAAAGATTACTTTTGTTGCAATTTCTAAATTTTGAAACGATATGTGTGATTGATATCCTTTAGCATTGCATCTTTTATCAGCCAATTGTTGTGTCACTTTTGGGGCCTTTTTTTCTCATTTATTTTCTGTCATTTTGCCAGCATATTTATTCTTCTTTTATAAATTAGGGTCATAGGACTTTTTGAAAAGAGTTTGCTTCCAGCTTTCTGTTTTTCTATACTCTAAGTGTTCTTATTCTCCAACTTGTGCTTTCTATTTTCGAAGTCCATCAAATTTTCTTTATTTTAGTAAGTTTTTGTTTCGTTCTTTGTCATTGTTTTTATCTTCTGTATTTTTCGCTTCTCTTTCATGTTAGCTTTGTATCAATAGCGAGTCCGTCGATAAAGTCCAGTAAGGAGAAGGGAAAGGATCAAAGGGATGATAACCTTACCATCAATGATCAGGTACTTTGTACCGCCACGGAAGAGAACATGCAGCGAGTCCTCTGAATAAATGGGGATTGAGGGTCCCCATTACAGATATAAATTCATCGTAAGAAACAACGAAAATCAAATAAGTGATATGGTAGGTAATGGAAAGGGAATATTTTTTCCCTTGTATATTTTCAAATTGGGTTTTCATCTACCTCTACATCCATGGTTTGTGGGGGTATTAACTTCATTTATCTTGGTTTCCACTAGTGGCTTTCTTTTTGGACTATCACATAAAGGGAAATGAGTTACGCCTTAGCATTTTTTGAAACATCTGGTTTGTCCAGTTCTCCAATATGTAGGGTTAGTAGGCACTTTATTATTCTCAAAAACATAAAGGTGTTGTATGCCTATAATAGACAAGCCAAACAACTAGCATCAAGACTAATGCATGTATATTTACGTGAAAGATCAATTGGATGTCTTCCTCTTTTTAATGTGTGGAAAGAATATAGAACTCGAAAGTTTATCGAAAGGCCTAATCTAGAAGATGAAGTTGCTATAAGCCAATTCAACCGTTACAAATAGGGCTTATGCTTCTCCATCGCCAAGTTAATAAAGTTAAACCTTATTCGAATCTATTGATTAGAGGGGAAGAGTCCTAACAGTGTAGCTTCTACTGATGCTGTGCATTTTAGGGATCTACAAATGAGTTGGGTTGGATGATAACATGCATAATAGAGGAGATTAAAGGTCCGCAAAAGATGGATTCTAGAAAGTAAAAAAGGGGTTGTGGATGCCCCTACGCAAGCGTTCTATAAACATAATGATTTAAGTTATCTAATATACTTTGTTGTAGTTGGTAGATAAAAATGAAACTAACATCCCTATTGAGGTTGCTAATCATAATCTCCTCGGTTAGTCTTCTAGCCATGTTGGTTGTAACCTATGTAATCTCAATACACTACTTCTAGTTGCTACTAACAATATTGCTCTTAATCATAGTCATATTGGTAATAATCACTTTGACCATACTAGTTGTAGTATTGGTCCTATTAATACCAATCATCCTACTCATAGTTGATCAATTAACTTGTAATCCTGGGATATTTCAAGCTAGTTGAGACATAAATTTTAAGTCAGTCCCTACAAATGATGCCAATTGTTATAACAATTGAGTTATATAAGGTGTAGAACAATATAATGGTGGTGGTTCACAGCATAAAAGGTGAGAAGAATCACTAAAAATAATTACGATGCGCAATATAGATAATGTGAAAAACCGCTAGAAATGATGATGGTTCACACTATAGATGGTGTATAGAGTTGCTAGAAATTGGTGGTGGTTCATACCATAGATAGTGCAAAAAGCCACTAGAAAATGTGGTTTAAGGATAGCAAGGTTGTACTTTAATAAAGTGTGGACATTATATCTAGACTTATCCTTCCTTTTGGAGGGGGTAGGTATAAGAGAGTAGGGATTGGAGTGGGCCCCTTATCTCATGATTACCTCTCTAGTAAAGTCTAATTTCAACTAGATTAGAATATGGCTTTGATAGTAACACCTTCAGAGTTAGTGAGCTTAAGAAGTTAGAAACATTAATAAGATCATACATGGTATGATGTGTAAAAGAACTGATAAAGTTAGTTAGCTGTTAGCAGTTAGCAAAGTCAGTAGTTTGTTAGCTAAAGCAGTTAGACTACGTTGCTATATAGCCTGCATGCTTGTACATTCAAAGTGTTAAGTTTTTGTATTCTGTTGTAATCTTCTTAATTCAATACAGTAGTCTTATTTTTTTAGTCATTGTTTAACATGGTATCAGATGGCCATTGATCCTTGGAAATTAGTCTTCCAAGCTTTTCATGTCTCGTCCCTCCAGTCCATCAACTGTTCTGTCCGCTACGCCTGCGATGGCTTCCAATACTACTGATGGTGTTGTTGATAGTCGATTCTTCTCTACCAAGAAAATTAGTATTCTTCTTGATGACACTAATTATCTGTTGTGGCGTCAACAAATTCTTTTGGTGATCAAAGCGTTTAAGCTTCAAAGTTTTTTGGATTCTAGAATTGTCCCTACTCCTTAATTTCTTCTAGATGTTGTTGGTGTACCTCAAGAAAATCTTGAGCTTGCTCGGTTTGAGCAGCAAGGTAGTGCTCTTACGTCTTAAGTCTTATCCTCAGTAAGTCAGACAGTTCTTCCTCATCTTATTGGAATGGACACTAGTGCTCAGATTTAGAATTCCATTGTTAATTTGTATGGTAGCAAAACCATGTCTAGACTGATGTTTTACAGGCGACACTCTCAGCGCAAAAGGGATTTGTCTATGAAAGATTTTTAATGAAGATTAAGGGGTACTGTGCTAGTCTTGTTAGTTGTGGAGAGATCATTAGTGAACATGAACATGTCACCGCAATTCTCAATGGTCTGCCTTTGGATTATGAGTCCGTTATTATGATCATCACTGCCAGTCAAACACCCTACACAGTTCAGGGTGTCACTACCATGCTCTTGGATGCTGAGACACGGTAACTTTCTACAGCTCTTGAGGTTCATGCTTCTGCTAATGTGGTCTCGCATCAGCCAGCAAGGTAGGTTGACAACAACGAATCTACACCTATTTATCGTCCCTCTACTAGCAACCGAGGGCGAGGGTGTGGTCGAACATCTGGCTCACGATTTCAGTGTCAGTTATGTGGGAAACAAAGCCACCTTTTTTATCGCTGCTATTATAGGTTCGATGCTTCATACAAAAGTACATGTTATAGACCACTCAGCCATTACAAGCCAATATTTGTATGTTTGGTACTGGCTCCCCCATGATGCCTTGGATGCCACCTATGCCAACTACTGTACACAATGCTCAACCAAACTGGTTTCTTCCATCTGCAATGCTAACATCTCCTTGGTCTAACCCATTTGCCACCAGTAGTTTCCCATCAACCAGTACATCTACTCCAGCAGCTCCACATCCCCAGGCTTTCATTGCCACACCTGAGATTCTGAATCTGGGGCAACACATCATCTCACACACTTGCCTACTTCTCTAGAAGAAAGGACACCATACAAAGGTCCAGGTAAGGTGTATGTTGGTAATGGCAATGCTCTTCCTGTTCTATCCTCTGGTCAGTCTTCTTTGCTTACTTGTTCGTGCCAATTATACATGCGATCTTTACTGCTTATGCCTGGCATAACTAAGAACCTCTTGTCTGTCTCCAAGTTTACTAAAGATAACAAGGTGATTTTTGAGTTTCTTCTTACACAGTGTCAAGTTTGTGACATGCACGCAGGGGAGGTGCTTCTTAAAGGGTCAGTGCAGCATAGATTATACAAACTTCACTTACTTGATTCTGCCAAGCCAGGCTCGTCTGCTTCAGCTCAATGATTCACTACCAGCCCAGTTGTTCTTTTCGATGTGTGGCATTATAGGCTAGGCCACCCTGTAAAGCTATACTTATAAAGGCACTACTCAAGTGTAACATACCTCTTAGTGTGAATAAAGAATCGTTTCCTTGTATTGATTATCATTTAGGCAAAGAACATAAGTAGCCATTTCAGAAAACAGTAACTGAATATACTGCACCACTTCAATTAGTAGTTGCTGATGTTTGGGGACCAGCTCAAATTGCTTCTAATAACTTTCGATACTATGTTGCCTTTACAGACGCTTATACACGATACACTTGGGTTTATTTTTTGAAAAAGAAATCTGAAGTTCTTACTGTGTTTCTACAGTTTCAGAGACAAGCTGAAAGGGTTATTGGTTGCAAGCTTCAAACTCTTCAAACAGATAAGGGAGAAGGATTTCAAGCTTTGAAAATGTACCTGTCTCAACAAGGGATTGTGCACCGCCTCACATGTCCTTATACCTCAGCTCAAAATGGTCTGGTTGAGCGAAAACATAGACAGGTAGTCGAAGCAGGTCTCTCTATTCTGGCATATGCCTTTATGCCCTTGACTTACTGGAGTGATGCCTTTGCTAGTGCGGTTTATTTACTCAACAGGTTGCCCTCTCACCCTCTCAACAATATCTCGCCATATGAAAAATTGTTCAAATTTTTACCAAGCTATGCCTTCTTACGTGTCTTTGGTTATTTGTGCTTTCCTAACCTTCTCCCCTACAACACTCACAAGTTACGGTATAGATCAACACTATGCACCTTTTTGGGTTATTCTCTGTCTCATAAGGGATACCGATGCCAATACTCTTTTGGTAGAGTGTATGTCACACGACATGTCACTTTTCACGAAACAGTATTTCTATTTAAAGCCGTCAACCCCAAGCCTTCATATTCTCCATCTCCTCCAATGTCAAGCTCCAAGCTACTTGTCCTGTCATCAGCTCGTTCTCAAGCCAACCCTTCTATTCAACCACCTCGACAGTTGACCTCTGTGCCTACTGCTTCTCTTACTAATGACCCTCAGTATCATTCCTCTAACCCAATGGATAGATCTTTCTCTCTTCCACCTAACTCTATATCAACTCAACCACCTTCTGTGCCTGTCCTATGCAACACACATACTATGGTAACTCGCGGCAAAGTAGGTATCTTTAAGCCAAAAGTGTAACACCCCTAACCCGAATCCATTACTAGATTAGGGTTACGAGGCATTACAGATCAATACACAGTACAGAACAGTCATTTATTACAATTCAAGCACAAAGTAATATAATCTCTACAATTTTTTTTGAACTCAATTAATAACCATCATCTTATTCCTACAAGTCAAATTCGCATATTTGAATCACGTAGTCAACCAAAATCAATTAAGCTTTTCTACTCATTATACTATATGAATTATGCTGCAATATTCAACCATATCAATATCATTTATTTAATCAAATTACGAACCAACTAACAATCATCAAAATTAGAGTGCACGTGCTTCATAAATACAAAGTTCGAACCATGTGACCATAAATTACATAGCATTCGAATACTTAAATCATAATTGAACATAATTCATCTCATATACCGAGCTTACATTAAGACATCCTTTAGTACAATTTCATACCTTTAACTAAATACTAAACATACCATTTTGCATATATATACATATTCGCATATTAAACCATATCAATCCATATCACACGGCATATTATTCATTAGCATATAAGACAATAGCTAACGTTACAACATGGCCAAATATACTTTTAATAATACTAATTTATGCGCAATTCACCAGTATAATAATAACTATTTCTAAACCCAATTATCGAACCAAACATACCCAATTCATATACTAAGCATTATGCCAAAATTACATATACACAATCAATTTATTTCTCATTTATCCTGCTAGCAAATTAGCCTAAAAAATCATACCAATTCCACCTTCAATATTAAGCTAATTATACTGTTTCATAACCTAATACAAACATCAACCTGTCACATTATAACTATATATATATATATACATACATACCATATACCAAAATCTCATACTTATCAAAATGAGTCAAACACCATAGCTGAATATACAACCACATATATAACACATTTCATAATCATGCATTAAACCGACATCTTGACCTTTAAATACCGAACCACAAACAATCATGTCATAGGCATATGTATTTATTTTACCTATCATTAGCCGAATATAAATATACATCATATATCATAATTTATTTCACAAAATGACCAAAGTAATTTTCATCATTCACAAACCAATTTACAAGGCAATTTATAAATCAAAACATAGGTCATTAATAAGCCACATCAAATAGCCAAATTCACATGGTATAGCATAGTCATTACATCGCAAATATGAAAACATACCAATATTAACATCTAGCCGAATAATTAATCACAAATACAAACTATGCCATCAAACAAACTTCCCAAAATGAGCTAATTAACAAGATCGATTATTCACAAGCAGTGACATCATTATCAAGCCATTTTCGCATGGCTATTTATATACAATTCAAAACTAAGCATATCAAAACTAACTTATACATGCCATATGCCATAATTACAAACTTTAAAAGTACCGAATAGTGTGAAGACGGTCCTTGACAATCCCCGAGCTTGAGCTAACTTGACAATCCCCGAGCTTGAGCTAACTTTAGTATATCTATAAAATAATGAAAGAGCACACTAGGTAAGCTTCGAAAGCTTAGTAAGCCATAAGAAAATAAATCATCTCAAGAACATTAATAAATCAATTCGAATAGGCCACATTTAACTAATCTAATACACATATACAATCACTTTTCTCATATAATCCATATTACTAAGTTAAGTAACTTCACTTACCTTATTTTTCAATGAACATATAAACTTCATACGTATCTAAATCATTTAACTCAAATTCACATTCGATCTCGTTTTGACATTGCCTGTTGAACCATTCGGAATCATTAAGGATACTCAGAAACACATATATCACATACAATGCCATATCTCAGATATGGTCCTACATATTATCACATATCGATGCCTCTGTCCCAGACAGGGTGTTACACGTAATCTCATATCGATATCATTTTCCCAGACATGGTCTTACACGAAATCACACCTTGGAAGTCCTAATGTCATGACATCAGTATCCTATACTATTCCTAAGGTTCATACGGGGCTTTCAACTTTTTAACTCAATCAATTCATGCTCGAAACAAGGCCTCCAATGCTCAATTCAATTTAGCAACATATATAAATATACAATTAAATTTAAAAACGTTATTTGCACATGAACTTACCTCGTATGGAAACGAACGGATTGGAACGACTATTCAACAACTTTCGACTTCCCCCGATCCAAATCTGATTTCTTCCTTTATTTATCTAAATAAATTCAAATTTAACTTATTTAATTACATGTTCATTTAATTTCATCCAAAAACACATAAATGGGTATTTTGCACTTTAGCTCCTAATATTTCACATTTTCTCAAAATACAAAAAATTTCAATAGACTCGTACTTGGCCGAATCTTCCCTAGGTCCTAGTAGCCCATTAATTCTATTTATTTCACCTTTTAACCCCTCAATTTATAAATTTCACAATTTAATCTTTAATAAGCATTTTTATCAAAAATCACTTAATAAACTATGAAAATCTAACAACAATTATTTATTTTTCATCATCAAACAACAAAAAGCTTGAATGTTTATCAATGGAATTTCACAAATTCATCATCAAATCCAAAAATTAAAGCATGGGCTAACTAATATACGAAGCAATGATCTCAAAAATATAAAAATTATCAAAAACCGAGCAATAAACATACCTAAATCAAGCTCCCTAGATGCTGAACTTAAAAGCTTCAACAATGGCCTCTTTCTTTCTCACATTCGGCCATAAACATGAACATGCATGATTTTTGTTATGTTTTGTTTTATTTTATTAACATTAATTCATAAATTACTATATTAACCTTTATTAATACATTTAAAATCCACTAACATATGTCCATCCATGTCCATTTACTAAAATTATGGTCAATTACATAATAAGGGCTTTACATTTAATAAGCCATAGCAATTTAATACCTTTAATAATTAATAAACAACTTTTACATTTTACGCGATTAGGTCCTTTTATCAAGTTAAACACTCCATCGATAAAATTAATTCACAAAAATTTAATACCATCAAGTTCACATGCTGTAAATATCAAAAATAATATTAAAATAATTTTACGACTTCAGATTTGTGGTTCTGAAACCACTATTTCGATTTAGCTAAAACCGGACCACTACAAAAAGCATACATGAGCATAGCACCCTATTCCTCTGAAGGTATTCCAAAAGACATTCATGCTGCAATGTGCAATGACTCCTGAAAGGTTGCTGTACATAATAAGCAGCAATCACTCATTCGAAATAACACATGGTGCCTATGCCCTCTACCTAAAAACAGACGAGCTCTCAGTTGCAAGTGGCTGTTTAAAGTAAAAACAAAATTTGATGACACTATTGAGAGATACAAAGCACGTCTAGTTGCCAAGGAGTTTTCTCAGCATGCAGGACTAGATTATCGAGACACTTTCAGTCCTGTGGTTCGAGTTGTTACCATTCGCACTATTCTTGCTATTTCAGTCATGAAAGGCTGGTCATTAAGGCAGGTTGATGTCAACAATGCCTTCCTCAAGGGGGAGTTGACTGAGGAAATCTACATTGAGCAGCCACTTAGGTTTGAAGAATCTGGTCCTAATGAACAGAAGCTTGTGTGTCGATTGAACAAAGCTCTATATAGACTGTGCCAAGCCCCTCGTGCATGGTTCCAAACACTCAGATAGTACCTGATTGATTAGCTTGGTTTTTATGCATCTAAAGCTGACCGTTTATTGTTCATTTGAGCTACATCCGAAAGTCTTCTATTGCTTATGGTTTATGTTAATGATATAGTCATCACAGGCAGTTCCAATCAGGAGATTAACAAGATTGTGCAACTGCTACATGCGAAATTTGCTCTCAAAGACATGGGGCCACTTAGTTTCTTCTTGGGTGTCGCAGTTCAACATACACATCAAGGGCTGTTTCTAAGTCAGCAAAATACATTAGTGAGATTCTGTCCAAAATAATGATGTCAATAGCAGCACCTACGCCAACACCCATGGTGAGCTTTCCAAAGCTGGTAGCAGCCGATGAGAGCCCACCACTGGTTGATGATCGTTTATATCGGAGTACAATTGGCATACTACAATACGTATGTATCACCCGCCCTGACTTGTCCTACTGTGTTAACAAGCCCAGTCAATATATGAACACTCTAAGTGAGGCTCATTGGAAGGCAGTTAAGCGAGTTCTACGATACCTCCGTGGCACTATAGCTCATGGGCTACTTTACTACAAAGGCAGGTTCCAGTTAACCTGCTACTCAAATGCTGACTGGGCCTCCTCCGTTGAAGACAGACGGTCCACTGCAGGCTATGTCGTCTACCTAGGACCGAATCCAATTTCCATGGTGTTAAAAAAAAAAGGCAGTTGTGTCTAGATCCTCGTCTGAAGTAGAGTATTGCAGTCTAGCCAACTGTGTGTCTGAGCTGCTGAGGGTCAAATAGTTATTAGATGAGGTTGGCGTCACCTTCTGTCAATCTCCCGTGGTTTGGTGTGATAATACGTCCACGGTTTCAATGGCTGCCAATCTTACACACTATGCTAAGGTAAAGCACGTGGAGATCGATCATCATTTTGTTCGAGAAAGAGTTCTTGATGGCACACTACAAATCAACTATGTTTCTTCTGAAAAATAGGTTGCTGATGTCCTCACAAAGCCCATCACGCCTAAGCAGCTTGGCTTCTTTCGACATGCTCTTCGCTTATTACCCAGAGATGCTATCTCTTTTATTGAAACGAAAAACTAGGAGAATGTTAGAGTAACTGATAAAGTTAGTTAGCTGTTAGCAATTAGCAAAGTCAGTAGTTTGTTAGCTAAAGCAGTTAGACTACGTTGCTATATAGCCTGCATGCTTGTACATTCAAAGTTGTTAAGTTTTTTTTTTTTGCTGTAATCTTCTTAATTCAATATAGTAGTCTTATTCTTTTAGTCATTGTTTAACATGATGGCTATATTTGGTAGTGTTATGGTGATTCTCTTTCCATAAATGCATTCATAATGGTATGGGATGCTCGGGTGCAAGAGACATAGGAGGTAATCGGACGTAGGTATATAACAAATATGTAAAGGTGCGTTTGGTTTGTTGAATCTTAGATTACATTTCGCAATAGACTATGGGAATGTAAGATTACAAGTGGAATATAAAATTACCTTATTTGGTTTCTTTGGTTGGAATGTAAGATTCATATATTTGATTGACAAATTGTAAGATTACCTATTTTAGTCTTAAAATTTTCATAAAATTATAATAACTTAAGAAATTAATTTTTATTCCACATTGATTTTATCATATGAATTCAATTTAATAACCATTGAATCTAATTATGATAGTTTATTTATGGTTTATAATTGTTTATTTTAGAGATTTTGATTTGCTTTTAATATGAAAAAGGGAAGTGAAACTAAAGTTCATAATATCAACCTTCAAGTTTTATGTTTTATTTAATATGGTTTGAGTTCTCAACAAGTTTAGGAAGACTAAAGGTTTTATTTGTAATTTTTTATGTAAAATAAAAAAAATGGAAGATTTTATTTCAAAAAATAGAACAATATAAATAAACTAATAATTAAGATTAATCAAATAATTTCATAACAAATATTAATTAAATAAACCCAAGTTCGTAATTTGACCTAACATTAAAATTCAAATTTTATATATAAAAAACTCTGCTCAATAAATAATTTCTTTTATAAAACTAAAATACTGTTGATAATTAATACAATAAACCACAAGGTAGTATGAAAATAAAGTGTAATTTTATTTAAAATTTTAGATTTCACACATACTCACGTCACGCACACATAGAGAATAAGTAATATGCAATCAAAGGATAATTTTATTTAAAATTTTAGATTTCACACATACTGACATCACACATACAGAACAAGTAATATGCGGTAATTTTATCTAAAATTTTAAATTTCAAATTTCAAATATACTCACGTCACATAATTACAAAAAGTTACTCAAATAAAAGTTTATTATTGTTGTTTTAAAAGTTGATATCTGACTAAAGGAATCGAATTTCCAACTAATTAATTGTACTTTCGAGTAAATAGGGTGAAAGTGGAACTAGTTGAAGTAAACAATTATTTTTATCAATCAAATCAGATTATTGAATACTTGTAGTAAAAAGTATATATTAGAGATAAGGTGGGGTTCATGGGTTTGCCATAGGTTCAATTTATGGAGTTGATTTATGAGTCCAGTTTATGAGAGCTAAGTTCATGAATCTGAATTTAAGAGTGAGTTCTGATAGTTTTTATTTGTGGTTAATATAAAAATAATAATGACGATAAAATTAGATATTATAATAATATCTTAATGTAAAATACAATACAACTCATCTAAATCCACTCTAATTTACTAAAGCAAACATTACCATATATGCCCACCTCCACTTCCTTACATATATTTTATTGCCCTAACTTCTACAATTTCTTTGTGCCTTCTTCAAATTTAATCTATATATTATTTCCAAGTAAAGAAAGCAAATGGAACTCGGTTTATAAATTGTAGATTAATAGGCTACTCTACCTAGCAAGGCATGATTAAAACAGTGGACACGTTTTTAGAGGGTTGTTTTTTTATTTATTAGGAAATATAAAAAATTCTTATTGCATAAATTAATGAATCATCACTCAGCAGCCCTAATTTAGATAGTATTTTTTCTTATTCTTTTATCAATTCTATATAATACTCTAGAGCTGAATTCCTCCTTCGCACCTTCTTCCATTTTTTTTTCTGTTCTTTTCTTTCCTTTGAAAGTTTAAAACCCCTTACGCTTCTTAATTTCCTCTCATCTCGCCATGTCGTACACCGCCCACCATGGAATTATCTCCTTCCATTTCTTCGTCCTCTTGCTCCTCGTCTCTCCGCCACCTTCCACTGCCCAAGTCCAACCCACCAGCCCGAACGACGAACAATACTCTTACGCGCGTTTCAGCCCTTCCTTGGCCATAATCGTCGTCGTTCTAATTGCTGCTTTGTTCTTTTTGGGTATTTTCTCGATTTACATCAGGAATTGCTCCGAATCCAACGCCAGTGGAAGCAGCGTCAATCCTGTTAACGGCGGAGCCGGCCGTTCGCGGCGTGGGACGCGTGGACTTGAAGCGTCGGTGATCGAGACTTTCCCCACCATGATTTACTCTGAAGTTAAGGTTCATAAGATCGGTAATGGAGCTCTGGAGTGCGCAGTTTGTTTGAATGAATTCGAAGACGACGAAACGCTGCGTTTAATACCGAAATGCGATCACGTTTTTCACCCTGAATGTATTGATGCTTGGTTGGCTTCTCATACGACCTGCCCCGTTTGTAGAGCTAATCTCGCTCCTCAACCAGGTGATTCTGGAGTGACTCAACCCACTGAGTTGAATGAGACCGCCACCGAGATAGACCTCGAGGCTCCGAACGACAGCAGTGACTCGGAAATGGAAGGAGAAGAAAGGAGAATAAACAATAATTATGTCAGCAGTGACGTAGACGGTGGTGTTGCTCTGGAGGTTGAAGTAGTTGACTTGAACAAAACTTTAAATAGGAATCGTACACGTGGATCAATATCTAGCCGTACACGTAAATTCTTTTTTCCGCGCTCTCACTCAACTGGCCACTCTTTGGTCCAGCCGGGTGAAAACACCGACCGATTCACCTTACGATTGCCGGCTGATGTTCGAAACCAGTTAATAAACCGGAAATTGAACCGGGCAACGAGCTTGGTTTTGCCTAAGGAAAAGGGTTGCCGACCCGGGGAAGATGGTGGAAGTAGTAGAGGGAAGTCTTCTATTCGGCTCAATAAGATGGACCGGGGAGTTAAGTCAGACCGGTGGCTTTTTAGTATGTCACGATCATTTTTTAGTAGAGCATCTTCCGTAAGGTCACCAAAGGTGACCAATGATGGTGAAGGAACTTCAAGTTTGCCGGCTGGACCCACGGCTGGCTCAAGCCGTCCTCAGGTTTAATGGCTCTTTTTTTTTTTCCCCAACAAATTTAATAATATGTACATTATCTATGCTATGTTTATTTTTTCCTGAAAAAATATTTTTTGTTTATTAATTTAATTTGATTTTCTGGAGCAATGTATGTAAGATCACATTCACGATAGACCATTTCAATTGGAAAAAAAAAACCTGACGTTTGAGTTTGAATATTCTTTTCGTTCAATGGTTACTTCTATGGGGTGATGTATCTGTTTTATTATTGTTATTATTATTATTATTATTATTTTAAAAATATATTATTAATAAGAATTATTAACAATATATAATAATATAAAACATGACATATAATATAAACTATAAACAAATGTACAAATATTATGTCTACATAATAATTTCAAAACAAAGGACAATTTGACAATAACTACAATACTGGAACAATTCAAAAACAAATCAGATATGATCAATTTAATTCAAGAATAAATTGACAAAAATCCTAAGAGGCGCACTGCATCAGTGATACACAAAAAGCTTAAGTCTTAGATAACTTATACTCCTCTTCATCTTAAATATCTATTATTTTCACTATAATCTACTATGATAAAACCCTTCGAAAATGGTTATTAATAGATCTGACGACATTCTTATATTGATAAATCTTATATATATATATGTCAGAACATGACTAAACACTAAAAGCAAACTAAATTAACATTTACTTTCAAAGAAAATAAATTAGACAAAATAAAAACTACAAAAAAATATGGACAACCATAAAATTATGGACAAAATAAAACCATGAAAATATAAACTAAAAATAAAATAAAACTAAGAAAAAAGATAAATGTTAAAAAAACCTCAACTACAAAGTAAAGATTTAATTTGAAAAAATTAATCGTTAAAAAGCTTTTATGTAAAAAAAACAAAGGAAGAAGAACCTTAAATATTTGTTTTTGACTGCCACCTTATTTCTTTTTCTTTAGAAAATAAACATATTTCCCAGAAGCTACAGAGCACTTTGATGTTGGAAAAAAAATCATGAAAACGGTGGACATCAACTGAACTGGCGTTGTTACCTATATTTTTGGATTTTTGAGTTATAAAATAATCTGATTTATAAATAAATAATAGTTTTATTTAAATATAATTAGATAATAATTAATTATAAATAAATACTACAATTTTGAAATTAAATTTAAAATCTTAAACCATAAATTCAAGATATTAAATTTTAAGTTATTAATATTTATTTATAACAATTACAATTAACGTTTAATTATGTTTCAATAAAACTATTAGTATTTATTTATAAGTCCTTTATATTTTTTGTTAATTTAATGATGATGTGTTATATTATTATTCACTGATGGTGCATGAGACTTAAGCACTTATGGTGTATCGATTATTATTCCTATTTGATATGGTTATTTAAAATTGATATTTTTGTATTTTTGTTTTGTTTGGTGTACATATCTAACAACACTAAAAATTCTGCTAAGGGTAAACTACACTTAGTGTCATTAAACTATTAGTAAATTTACGTTTTGGTAACTCGAATTCAAAAAGTTACAAAATGGTCACTAAACTATTCAGAAGCTTTCGTTTCAGTCACTAAACTATTCAAAAGTTTTTATTTAAGTCATTGGGCTATTAAGTTTTTTTTATTTAGTTCGGTTAGTGAACTCCAAGTGACAATTCAACGATTGGTAATATGGATCCATCGATGAGTAGAAGAATATACTTTAAATCCAAGTCGATCTGACGGTTAGTGTAGGAGATCGAAGAAGAAAGCTATTTGGATTCGTGGATTCATGACGTTCAAAGTTATTTCTTAAAAAAACTGAACTATAGAAGAGAAATGGAATGAAAACTTTCGATTAGTTAAGTCGATTTGACAGTTAGTGCAGGTAGTGTGAACAGAGAAGGCCATACCATAATAATTTTAACAGCTCGGTGACTTAAATAAAAACTTTTAAATAGTTTAGTGATCATTTTATACCTTTTTGAAGCTAAGTGACAAAACACAAACTTACTAATAGTTTAACGACGTTAGATATGAATTTATCCTTCTAATAAAAACTTTTTAATACGAGCTTTCAATGGGTTAGATAAAAAATTATCATTGTGAGAAATTAAGTAATTTGTAAAACATGAAAACATTTGTTGGGTCCAAAATCGGTAATTGCAAGAAGAAACTGAGCAATGTCAACTACTTCAAGTACTAGTGAAAAACAGGGTAGAAAAACAATGAATACTCGATATATTCACGTAATTTTATTTTCTTACGTTTGGAGGACCTTACCCAGAGAAATAATCTACCATGTTAACACTTTTTACAACAAATAATAACAAGCACTAACACTCACTAAATTAGCAATCTCACTTTTGAAACTAAGATATAAATTATTCTCATCTAAGTTTTCCTCGTAAAACTTAGGATATCAACCAAGTGACTCACCTTTGTATTATTATTAATTAATTTCAAATCATACATTTCATTACTTATTATATGTTATTTTTAAACACATCTTTATGTTTTAAGTACATATACGTATGTGATAAAATTCTTATTTTTAATAATTAAATTGGTTTTACTAGTTACCTAAGGGAAGTGAGGTCATAATTCTAGTTAGCACTAAGGCAGTTTTTTGAAAGCAGCCTAGTAATTGGATTTTGGTGTAATTGCTTGTAATTACATAAGGGTGACATGTTTGAATAACCATTGTAATTAATGGGTCTTATCGAATTCGGTGTAATTAGAGCACCCCAAGTATACTTTAATATTCTTAAGGGGGAGGGTGAGAATTTGAATAATTACAACCAAATCCAATTTAATTTAATTTTTTATATAAGTTATACAAATTATATTATAAGCACGAACACGTATGATTGTTTGGGATGCTTATGGCAAAAAATTTCTTATATTATAAGTGCTAAAATTTTTTATTATAAAAACAATTTGTGTATTTTATAAAGTTATAACAAAAAATTATATTATTTAAATCCTAAAAAATTCTAAAGTTATGGCCAAAAAATTTATTATAAAAAATAATTTACATGCTATAAAAATGTTATAATATATTTATTTATAAATATTATAGCTAATAAGTATAAACATAACTTGTTTATGTATCCATGCTATATCTTATAAATATAATATACTTATTTTATAAAAAAAATTGGAATTTTTTTTATCACAACTTATTCAGAAATGAAATTTTCTAAAGTTATGACAAAAAATTGTATTATTTATAAGTAGCGCTATAAAAGTTTTGGACAATTTATAAAACTTTTCTTTTATAAAAGTTACATATTATAAATTTTATATTATTTTTAATTTAATTTAATTATTATAAGAATATATATAACTTAACATAAGTTTTTCTCCAAATTAAATTTATATAAGTTTTTTATAATTAAAGTTACAGCTTGTTTGAATTGTGAACCCAAATATTATAATGTCAATATTAGTTATGCAAATTGAAAAGATTTTTTTGTACCATATAATGGAGTATGATACTATTTGAGAGAATGATGCCAGACACAAACACCATAAACAACTTGTAAACTCTTTAATACGAGATATTCAAGATTTTAAAATATGGTTGAGAAGACATTTATTGTTCTAAAAAGATATTTCTCATATTAACAAAATCACTCTAGTATAGTATAAAAAAAGGGTTAGATCGTACTAGTATACTGCATATTTCATAACTTCAATCATAAATAGAATTGAGATAATCTATACTTCAAAAAATACATGAAAGAATGGTATCTTGATAATCTTATAGATACAAATTCAAATCCAGATGATGATACGGAACATATGTTAAATATTAAAAGGGAATAATCCAACAAATATGTACTAGAACAAATAGATAAAATTACATATGATGTTTACTTTTCTTACTATTTTTATTAGTAATCGTGTTAGCAACTATTTTTTTAAACTAACATAATATATATATATATATATATATATATATATATATGATGTTTTGATTTTAATTTTTGTTACTTGTTCATATTAATATCTTTTTCTAGTAATTAATACTTTTAAAAATATAAATTATATAATTGTGTAATTACAATTTCAACTATGAAACATGATACAAAAATTTATAATATAATTAAACTCTGCCAGTCAAACACGTCTAATACAAAAGAGTTGCTTTCATTTACCTCTCTACATGGAAAGAGTTTTGAAAGTACCCAATCACTAATAAGCCTTTGTTATTGGGCCTAGAAACCACATAAATGGGCCTCAAAACGAAAACCTTAACCTATGGTTTTTCACTTCATCACTAAACCAAAAGTCAGCAGGAGAAAAGAGGAGGAAGAGGAAGAGAAGAAGAAACAGGATGGAGAAAGATGAAGAAAATCAAAACAAGAAAAAAACACAAATTGTTATAGGAATTCCATCTTATAAGGAAGTAATTGAGAGCTCACAAACAAAATCAACCCCGCCCTCTCTTTTCACTCCTTCTCAATCTTTTTCTCAAGCCTTCAATTTCATTAAATCCTCTGAGTTCTACTCTCCACCTCCTCCTCCTCCTGCGCCCAGCTCTCCTCTTTCCACCCCAAGGTGATGTCTTCTTCTTGATTTTAACTTACCCCTTTTGTCAAATTTCACAATTCAGTTCAATTTAACCGTAAAGTTTTATTCTTTCTATTGAAATTGGCTCTATCTTTTCTGGGTATCTTTTTCCCTTTTGTTTGGTTTGAACCCTTTTGGTCAATTTTCATTTTTTTTTCCCATTTATTGGTCTAACTTGTTTGAGTCTCCCATTACTAAGTGCGTTCTTTTTCCTTTTTCTTTTTTCCTAATTGAAATGGTTTGTAGATAATTTTCTGTTTCTTCATTTTAGTTAGACTTTTGGTTTAGCTTGTTGAGTTTGATATGATCAGGAAACTAGAATTCATAAAATTTTGTTCCGTTCAATTGGAATAGCTTGTAATTTTTGTTTGAAACTTTTGGTTTATTTTAGGCCAACTGGTGAAGCCAATGTGCCTTCTTCTTCTTCAGCTGCCTCTACCTCAGCTTCCCCTGCTGCTGCTGCTGCTGCTGCATCATCGAGTTCGTCTCAGAGTCGCAATGCTATCCTTGTCAGCCATAGGCAGGTGATGTTCTTCAACTTTGGCGGCATTAATTGTTACATCGTTTTACTGGTATATTTTTCATTTTCTAATGAGTAAATTGTCAGCTAATTCTCTGCCATCTCTTGTTTTAGCCTGACTACCTTTGATAGGCAATACAGTTCACTTTACAAATGTTTAACCTTATCTGATACGGGTATATTTAAAACAGTCGTCTTGAAATTTTAGATGTCATGCATCATCTCTTGATTTTTTTCTCACTTGGTTTTGATATTATCATGCTCCTTTGATCCATTTCAGTTCATTGTCAATGTAAAAAATAACCTTATAATCCTAAACCTCCTGAGGAAGAACCTAGCTTCACCAAAAATTGTTATTAGAACAGAAATAGCCTGACTTCAATAAATATAACTTCGATTCTTCTACTTTTACTGCATTAGCCTAAATATAGATGTACTTTCACCTCATGCAGAAGGGTAATCCCTTGCTCAAATATATCAGGAATGTGAGATGGGCTTTTGCAGATGTTGCTTGTGACTACTTGCTTGGTCAGAACACGTGTGCTCTCTATTTAAGGTTTGAACTATTACCATATGGCTTGGTAGCACAATAGCGCTGTTTGTGTGAGTTCAACAAGAAATGTGTTAAGCATTTATTTGAATATGGTTAATTCTTATTATGTGCCTCATAAGATATAGGGTAAGTCTTACTTGCATCCTAGTTTTTGTATCTTTCATAAGATTTCTATATGTACACAACCTTCTAGAAGGAGCAATTTAATAAATTGAAAAGTGGTTTGGGTTTCTGATAAGATTACATGCTCTTTCATGTTTTTAGTATATTTAAGTGGGAAAAAGGTGACTTTGTTTTCTAGCAAAAGGGATTTTGGGCTATCTTTTATATTCAATGTTTTCTTTCGTAGATCTATTAAATTTTGTGCTTCTGTTGAAATTTTCTCTAATGCATTCAGCTCATTGAGTTGACTACTTGATGCAGTCTTCGGTATCATTTGCTGCACCCCGACTACCTATACTACCGTATAAGGGAACTACAAAAGAACTTCAAGCTTCGTGTTGTGTTATGCCATGTTGATGTGGTAACCTTCCTTCATTTTGAGGATATTCTTATATGCCTTGTTTATGGTTTCCTATAATTCAAGATTTCAAACAATGATTAGGTGCATTCTGGACATTATAAATATGGCATTTTGCTCCTGTCTTGCTTTGTGTGATAAATGAACATCTACTCATTGTTACTTGCTTGTTCGCATCTCATGCCAACAAGTAAAAAAGTGAAACCTGGTTGCTCATTGTTTAGAGCTTTCTTTACACAGGAGGATGTTGTTAAGCCTTTGCTTGAAGTTACTAAAACAGCTCTGCTTCATGATTGCACTCTATTATGTGGTTGGAGGTATGATTAAGAATTATGGATGCATTGTAGAGTAAATGCAAAATATTCTTTTATGAATCTGTGAATGTTTCCATTTGCTACAGTAGTATTCTCTAATCATTTAAAGTTCTAACCTAATTAGGTCTTATCTATTTTGTGAATTTTATGTTAAAAGATAAGTTGTGCTATTTATAAACCTTTTTAAGACTCTGGTTATGCATATTTTTTTTTCCTTCAATTGAGTTGGGATAGTTCTATAGATGAATTTTTTGAAAAGATGGCTAAGAAACTATATTGTTTTCTTGATAAATTTTCTTGCTATTATATGGTGTAGCTTGGAGGAATGTGGTCGCTACTTGGAGACCATAAAAGTATATGAAAACAAGCCTGCAGACCTCATTCAAGGCCAAATGGATACAGACTACTTATCAAGGGTATCAATTTTCCTTCTTTTGAAGCTTCAGTCTATGAATAAATATACTCACTATGTCATGCCAGACCATTACGGTTTTTTATTAACTAATTTGCAAAACCCAAATTTAATGTGTAATAATTTATTTCCATTGTATTTGGTACAATTGATCTGAGACTAGTTTTCTTGTAATTGTAGCTAAATCATGCTCTCACAACTGTTCGGCATGTTAACAAGACTGATGTGGTCACTCTTGGTTCTACTTTCGGGGTGCGTATGCTGTTTTACATCTAAAATGCAGTGTTTTATTTGTTGATTTATGTGACCTGATTATCATGTTTTTGCAGTCTCTGTCTAGTATCATGGATGCATCCATGGAAGATCTTGCTCGATGTCCTGGAATAGGAGAACGGAAGGTAATATATATATGTCTGTGTGTATACATATGTATGTATTCAGACGAGCCATCGTATGCCTGTTGATCCAAGTTATTGACTACAAGACTATACAGCCTCTAGTTTCAGCTTAACATACCCTTTTTTTTTATTGTTTTCATGATCTTAATGAATCAGGTAAAACGCTTGCACGATACTTTTCATGAACCCTTCAAGCGCATAGTTTCCAGTAACCCTTCTATTCCGGAAACTCCTGTATGCAAAGATGCTGAACCAAGCTCAGCAAGTGAAGTCATAGAAGCAGACAAGGATACTGAAGATACGAGCAAACGTAGGAAAAAGGAAAATGAAATTAACATTAAATCGGCTCTAACTGCTGCATTTGCCAAGTATGCTGGTAAAAATAGTAAAATGAACAATAAATCCGAGGGTAATAAGGGAGGAGGAACCCTTGCTGCTGCAGTACCAGAACCAGCAACTAAAACTTCTGGGGAAGGGGTCGAAACATGAGCTCCGTTTGCTACTTCAATCTATCTCCAACGGGTAAGCATTGACCGATGCAAATACTCAATGATACATTGTGCTTATGCTTAGGCATTGAATTTTTGGTGATCTCTTACATAGGTTTGAAATTCATTACTTTCTAGCATGTATTTTTATTTGGAACAGAATCTGTCAATATTTGTCTCAAGTAATACAAGGATTTTAGAAAGTTGCAGAATGAAGTGATCATTTCCCTTGTATTTAAAGTTTAGGTTGAACAATTTCATGCTCCATCTCTTTCGGCAATCATAATTCTTATAGTTGGTATGTTTGAAAGGATCTAATTATGGAACTTTGTTGTGATTAGCTGACAAATTCATAGGAGGACAAATATATTCGTCAAACGTAACTCTTATAGAATAGTTCAAAATTATGCTGAATTTTCTGAAATTTCAGTATCGTGATTGTTCATCAGGTTTGGGTTGAAATGGACACCTACATAAGTCTTTTGGGGTTTCTCTACTTGCCTCGTAGCATCTGATGTAACATAGCCAATATTCTCTTTTACCAAGCTGACAGTCTCAAGTTGTTTAAGGAAACCAAGAAATTTGTGCAGAGACTCGCTCTCAATTTTCGAGGTATTGTTCATTAGTTACACGACATCGGACAAATTGTCCTGGTTGATTATTATGGGTTTTATCATTTATGTGGAGCCAACAAGGCATTGATGAACCTGGTAATAGGCTGTACCTTTTTTAGCCCTTCTCAGATTTTGTTATCTTGTAATAATATTGAAGCTAGGTTCTGAAGTTTGCATTATTTCATTGCAAAATTTTGGTACTCTTTGAATACTACAAATTCTCCTTTCATATTTATTGGCATCTTACGAAATTATACCAAAAAAAAAAAAATGTTTTACGTGACAAATGAAAGACATTGAACTGAGACCAGGGCTCGATCCGCAAGTTCGTCTATGAGGTAGTGTAGTGTGTGCGCATGGGTGGGTAAGTGTGAGTTTGAACTTTGTATATATATAAAAAAAAACATTACTATTTTCTAATCTCCAAGACTAACTTATGGTTTCTAAAAAGAGAATAATGTTGTCTTTATTAATCATTTTACAACAAATTTATACAATAATATGCATGTAAATTTGTGGCCAAGGGAAAATCAACTTATATTCCAGATATGAGTCCATCACTCTACCGATTGGAGTCAGAAGCTTTTTTTTTTTTCTGGAAGTACCAATGGCCGACACTTTCAAAAAAGAGTACAAGCATACGAGCTTCTAAGCATATTAAAAAAATAAAAATACCCATGTAGGATATGTGCTTGTATTTAACATTTACTTTACCCTTGAATCCAGATAATATGGATTGATAAGGCTGTTTTGTCATTCTGACAATGTAGATTCTTTTCCTATTTTATGCAACAAGAAGAAAAGGGAAAGGAATATGTGGCTCTGCAATTCTCAAAGGTATTAATAATTCTTGTGACTGGAGGTTTGTCAATGAAACCTAATGGAAGCAGAAGAGTTAAAATTTTTAACTAAAGGGATCAGTGACTGCACAACATCCACCATTAGAGGTCGATAATCAGCTTCTGGTTGCACACACATAGCAGCAATGGCAGCAACCTGTGGAAATATTGAGTTTCGTCAGCAGCTTGGTGAAGGCATTAATTTGATGATATGTTGATTTAAAAACATTAATAAATATCATAGAAGCAAAGCTTACCTGAATTAGATCCTTCTTTGAATACTGTCCTTGTATAGCTGGATCAACCATTTCGTCAATTTTCTCTCTGTTTGTTAACCTTGGAAGTGCCTGTTAAATTATCAACAATATCTAAGCTATTTATGGCATTGAAATTAGAGACTTATTTTAATTTCAAAAAGTTATCATGTTCTAGTTGTCTTTTAAACCTTGCAGGTGCAAATTTAAATTGTAAAAAGCTATACATATCCGACATTTGTGTCCAATACATATGAGAGATTCCGTATCTAACACTAACCCATGAAACAAGGACATGTTCTCCAGGAGGCCTCTTGATGTCAACAGGTACGCGGCCTGTTAAAAGCTGTAAAAGCACCACACCATAGCTGTAGACATCTGATTTTGTGGTAAGTTTGCCTTTGGAAGCGTATCTGCAGTGCCAAAATTGATGGACTGAAAATTCAAGACCAAGTTTGTGCACAAATATTTGCATATTTATGCTGATAATGAAACAGATGCATGATGGAGCACTCACTCGGGAGCTAGATATCCGGTGGTTCCCAACACGCGTGTCAAAATCTGACCATTGATCTTGTCTGAGCCCATTTTGGCCAATCCAAAATTGGAGACCTTGGCTCGGAGGTTTTCATCGAGTAATATATTGCTGCACTTAAAGTCACGGTGGATAACAGTAGGGGAGGCATGTTCATGGAGGAACTCAAGGCCTCTAGCACAATCCAGTGCTATGATTAACCGGTTTCCCCAATCCAATGGCCTATGTTGATTGCTGGGATGATGAAGATGCTGTTGAAGATTACCATTGGGCATGAATTCATATATTAGTATTCTATGGTGCTGGTCAGCACAGTAGCCTAATAGTTTCACTAAGTAAGGACAGCTCAAGCGGCTTAGTAGATCCACCTGCAGCATAAAATGCAGTAATTTGAGCGAGCTCGATCGAGTTTCATTTTTAAAGTTTGAACTCGACCAGAGATAAAAATCAGAAGAACACAAGTGGGGGACAAATTAATTCACCTCCATCCTAAAACCACGCTCCCCTTGCTTTCCATCTCTGTGAAGCCTCTTAATGGCTGCCATGGTTCCATCTGCAAGAAATCCTTTATACATTACACCCAACCCTCCATTGCTGATCACGTTTGCCTCACTGAACTTATCAGTTGCTAGCTCCAACTCTTTGTAAGTAAAAACTTGGACCCCACCATATCTACTTGGAGGTGTACGGATGCTTCCTCCATATAGACACCGTGCCTTCACATCTGCTCCATTTTCAGTTGAAATCAACGAACAATGATTAATCTTAGTAATTAAATAAGCTTGGAAAATGGACACTTACCAGGACTACAATTCAAGCTTATAGGAGTATGAGCAATGAACCTGCTACTGGTACTATTGTTAATGCTACCACTTTCATTGCAACTGTCATCATGTTTTCTGACAGATTTAAGTCTACGAAACATTACTATAAGTAGAAAGATTGCGAAAACAACGAGAATCGAGATGATTGACGCGATGATTATGACAAAGGAGTTGAAGGAAAGGTTGGGGTTATGTTGAGGCATGGAATGGAAACGATGATGAGTATGGTTTTTTGGTTTTGACATTGCAGGCGATGTTGCAGTAGCACTAGTTATGCTATCTTCCATGAAAACAGAAAGCAATATAAGAAAAATGAGTTTTAAAAAGGAAAGTGTTGGGAGAAAAATAATATGAAAACATAAATATACCAAAATGTATATAATCAATCATGACTGCGAATTATCAGATCATCTGTATGGCCAAAAACAGCTCTTTCTCTGTCTGTCTCTCCCCCGTGATAAAACAAGAGTGCCTTACGTACTTCATTCGTCCATTCTATTGTAATCTTCTAAGGAATTGTCATTGTCTTTGTATCAGTCACTGTCTTATATCCAAATCATATGCAAATAATTTTATAAACTCCACTCCATTCATGTTAACTTTTGGTGTTAAAAACCATGGCTATGTACAGGCCGTAAAAAGCTCAGTTGGACCTGACCTATGGTGGAATTTGTCAGACCCACCAATCAAATTGTAGCTTTGAGCCATGTGTAGGAATTTTAACTGAGCTTTCTTTTACAAGGACAATGCTTACCTTCCAAGTTTCTTACCAGGAATCTGAAATGGAAGTATTTGGGTTTGTTTTGTCATAGGAGTTTACTTTTTGTTTTCATAGGGAAGTGTAGAAGCAAAAATGGTACAAAATACAAAGTTCCCAGATTGTCACACGCTCACATGTGACATTAAAGTTTACTAAACAATCACTGCCTAATTCAATCACGAGACTTCTTTAGGTTCCACAATTTAATAATCAAATGTCACTATCTCGATTCCATTCTACATAATGATTTCACTAGAGTAAATTACATCGTTCTAGTCGTTTAATTTAAAAAACATTACGATATCATCACAGAATTATTTAAAAGTTTTTATTTAAGTTTTTTAGTTGTTAAAATCGATGTTATATGATTTACTTTATTCGCACTATTTGCATAAATCGAAAGCACTATTTCTTTTCTCTTCTACAGTTTAGTGTTTTTTTTTCATGAAACAACTTTGATTTTCTCCAATCTCCAAATTTGACTGCCTAACTGACTTCGATCCAATATATGTTCTTCTACTAGTTGATGGATATTGATCTATCATAATGATCGTCGAATCATCGCTTGAAACTCACCGGTGTAACTTTATTTTAAAAAAACACTTAACAACCTAGTGACTTAAATAAAAACTTTCGAATAGTTCAATGATCAAATTGTAACCAAAACAAAAATTTATCCATAATGCAGAGACTAATAATGTAATTTATTGACGTTAAATTTTTTTTCCGAATATTAAAATTTGATTATTACCTTTTTAAAAATGATTACCATTCACCAGAAAATCCTACTTGGTTGACTTTGATGCCAATTTTTATTTGGCAAGTTGTTGTTATGAGGTCCCAATTTCCATCATTATCCGGATAATGACTGTAAAATATCCCTTAAGCAAAGAAGAAGAGAAGAGTCATTACATAATTATAACCCACTTAGCTTTGATTAATTTCCATAATTATTGTCACAAAAGGACAAAGCAGCAATAAAAAAATTTAAATCCCGAAATCAGCGGGTCAAGTGTGAAATAAATATTACTGAAATAAATCGAGACAGTTGATTAAAGTCATTGAAGACGGGCAATTAGCTGTTTCCATTCTAGTTTTGGTTAAAAGAATTAAAGAGTTATTAAAATATGAAAAGCAGTTAACAGGAAGGATAATCGAATTATTGATGGGCTTGTTAAATTGACCACGGATAATAAGAAAAATGTGTAGATTTTCAATGAAGCTTTTAGTGAGTTATTAATAAATTTATGTTCCGATAAAATAAGTAGTCAGTTTGATATAATAATTTTGATTTTATTTTCACCTAAAAATAATAATTTGCAACATTAATTGTGTTGTAGAGTAGTCGTGCATTCAATCTGCTTCGATTCATATGTAAACTTGTAACCCCAAGTCAATGTAGCCATTATTAAGAAGAATTATCTAAAATGTTTGGAATTTAATCTCTAAAATATTAAATATTAAAGTCAAAATTCATATATTAAATTTAATATTTATCCCATGCCTATATCTAATAGTATTATTATATTGTTGTAAGTGATTTTAGGGTGAACTATTTAGTTGGTCACCCAATTTTTAAGGTGCTTTCATTTTAATCACTAAGCATTAAATCTCTAATGGCGGTTAACTGTACACATCATATTATGTTTGCACTTTCATTTTGGTCACCCAACTTTTGGGCCGCTTTCATTTTGGTCGCCCAAAAAATATTCTTTTCAAGTATTTATTTGAGTAATAAAAAAATCAATGGTTAAAGTGAAAAAGTGGTACAAACTAAAATAATACACAAAATTTATCAAATTGTACTTGTTGATCTCATTGTCGAAAATTCTAAATTTGGGTTTCGAAATGTAAATTTTTAAATATTAAGATTCAAAATTATATTAAAAAATTGATTGCCATTATCAATGAATAAAAATGTGTCAACAACTTATTTAATTTATTTCGATATTTTGAAATTATTTTAAAAAATTATCAATGAAAATTATTATATTTAATAGTTGTCTATGAAACCCAAGTTTCTGTTGACTGTATAATCTTAAATCTTCCATACTAAGCTAAAAGTAAAAAAAAAAAATTCTAATTAATTAAATTAATTAATTTTAGTCAAACAAAGCTCAAAAAAAATTTCATCACTTATTTACCCAAACGAAGAACAAGCAGATATTTTCTTTTAACTTTAGCATGGATTCGAATTATATAATAAAAAGAAATTTAAGTTTCTTTTGAGTTGATTTCCTCAATTTTAAAATTAGAGTTATTAAATATGAGTTATTTGAGTTGATTTCGTTAATTTTAAAATTTAAAAGGAGATTAAATTAATTATTTTGAATGCTATAGTAACAAATCGGTTGACATTATCAATAGATAAAAAAATTTCAACAATTTGTTCAATTTATTTTGATGTTTTGAAATTTAAAATTTCAACATTTAAAAAAATTTAGAACTTTTGGTAAGGGGATAAACAAATATAAATTAACAATTTTTGTGTATTATTTTAGTTCCTATAGTTTTTCACTTTAATCTTTGTTTTTTTTTACCCCAATCAATATTTAAAAAAGATATTTTTTGGGTGATCAAAATGAAAGTAACCTGAAAGTTAGATGACCAAAATGAAAGCGTAAATATGGTGAGGCGTGTATAGTTAACTATTGTTAGAGATTTAACACTTGGGTAACTAAAATGAAAGCGCCCTAAAAGTTGAGTGACCAAATTACAATGATTTCATTTTGAGTGGCCAAAATGAAAGCACCTTAAAAATTAGGTGACCAACTAAATAATTTACCCGAAATCTTAACGTAAGACCACTTGGGAATATTCAATCGCACTAACAAAAAAAAAATTTAAAAATTGGTTAATTTAAAATTTGGCCCTTAAATTTGGTAATTAGTTTTACTTTGATACTTGTATTTTTTTTATTTACTTTGGTACCTAAACTTGACAACTAGGTCTACTTTAATATCAAGGCTTGAATTTCATAAGACTGTGATAATGTGCCACTTTGAAATTGTGTCATATCACCACCTAAAAATAAAAATATATTTTTGGTAAAATTTTAAAATTTTAAATCATCATATTTTTATGGAATTCAAATTTAGGGACTAATATAAGAAAAATTGTCAAATTTAAATACCAAAAAGGACTTATTTGCCAAATTCAACAACAAAAATTTACATTAATCCTTAAAAAAAAAAAAATCATATTTTGAGTTAAACCAAAACACTTTTTAAAACATCTCAAAACAAATTCCAATATATTTCATGAGAAGAGTAATTTCACCAAAACACCAATTAGAAAAAGGAAGAGAAAAAAAAGAAGGCAAAAACGAAAAACAAAACAGAGGGTGAAACTGAATGAAAATAAGCGTCTGGGCCTTGTCTGACATTAATGGTTAAAATGGAAATAGAAAATTATAATTGGTTTCTCTATTTTTAGAGTGCTTTTGATATTTTTATCTTCTATGGTCTACCCTCATTCTTTCTATTCGGATTGGATTATATGTCAAGCAGACTTAGATTTTACTTTTTACAAATCTACTTTGATCTCATCATGGGTCGGGTCGGATTCAAGCTGAATCGATACAAAATTTTAGATTCATTCTTTAGGCTCGAGTTCGGCTTAGCCTAAAAATAGACCTAAAATTTTGTTTAACTCAACCCAGATTAAAAATGCTATACTTGAGTTTGGTCTGCTTGTATTAATTTTTTTTTAGATTATTTTTTATATAAAAATAAATTTTAAAAAATATAATACATCAAATACACTAAAAATATTAAAATAAGTATTTCTCAACAAATTAAAAATACTTATTCGGATTGTGCTGAGCTAAAAAATTATACTAAAGACTTGGTCCATTTAGAAAAAAAGAATTTTATTTTTTTGTCTCAAATCTATTTTTCTAACCTATATTTTTATTCAAATCGTCTCATTTTTCAAGTTGACTTTTGGATATAGATAGATAAACCCGCCAATTATTAGGTCTAAACGTCCCAAGTTGGTTTAAATTAAAACATAGTTAGAAAATGCATGCTATGCTAGGCCTTTGAACAAGAGTCTTCACCATTGAAGTATCATGGTGTTTACACATATTAAACAATTTTATGTTAATGCTAAGGTAAGGAGCTTTTATCTTTCGAGAGATGGAGTAAAAGAATGATGTTATTCTGATCTTACTTTACCTTTGCAGGTAGGTATAAGGGTAACCAAAATCTCTTTAACCCTTCTTTCGTAATTGACAAATCCAGCTCACATCTCTTCCAAGCACTTCTCCCCATGCTTACCAACATCATGTCAGAATGTCAAATGAGGAATAAATTCATTGACCTCGATGGATGAGAATGTAGTTACTATTATTTAACTATGTTTACTGATTTATTTATTTACTAAATATAAAAAATATTACAAATCTAATATAAATGGTTTTTACCCTCTTAAATTGTAACTATCTTACTAATTTATTCATTAAAGCACAACGCAGTCAACTGTATCTATATTTCACATAGCGTTACAAATGAATGAATACAATATGTAATTGTTGATCAAGAACAATAGTTAAGCCAAAAATCTTCGTAGCAATTAAAATGCTCTTTCTTTCTCATCTACAATGATAATGAGTTTGCTTCATCAAAGGAAGTTTAATCTTACACTGTAACGGTGAACAAATAGAGTTTGAGCACAACAGCTAGAGCCAACTGCAACAGAAAGATGCCAGTGACGATCAAGAACCATCTTTCTCCAGCTGAATTAATATGAGCTTTGAGATTAAGTGCCACAAAAGTTGCTGACATGAACCCAGCTACACCAGCAATTACCCATCTGAAAATTTCCAAGGGGACAACGGATAGACACTGCAATCAAGTACAAGCTACCATAAGTTATGTTGTTCGGATAATAGGCCTCACTTTAAAGAAATCTCTTAAAGTCCAGGCATTAGCTTTAACAGTGTTTTTATTCGGATTGTTTTCTCAGCTTTTTCAATGTTTGGAATCTCTTTAAAAGTTGGGGGCAAGGGAGTTGGGGCGGGGGATCAACTTGGAACTTTAAGAAATAAACTTCCAATAAAGTTTATTGAAATCCAAAAAATAAAATGATAGAGAGCCAAATGAACTATCTTCGCATTCAGAGGGGAAAAAGAAGAAAAAAAAAAAAACTAGAGAGCTTACCAGTGCTGGAATAAAGACAAATAATGAGTATCCATACAGACAAAACAGCTGGACAAGGCCTGATGGTGCTGAAAAGTACTTGAGAATAACATACAAGATAAGAGGAACCACAGTGACATAGCCATAGAACACACCAGCAGACCAAGTCACTAGATTTATGTCATAATCCCATTCTTTTTTCTTGAGCTTGTGTGCTATATAAGTCACAAAAGTTCCAATAGATGCTGCTACAAATATAAGTGTGGTGCATATCCAGAATGGTCCATATCTGCACAACATAAAATTTTCAATCATGCATGATCAACTCTGTTTTCTCTTCTTTTAGGGTTTTACACACCTATTCTTAAAGCAAATTTTTTTGACCATGTGCAGCAGAAAAGAAACTTTCTAGTCTCAAGCTTGAAAATTTTACCATATATCTATGTTCGACAAATATTCAATGCTTAGAACATCATTTAAACATAAATGAGTTACAGGGAGAAAACTCACAAATCAGGGTTGGTAGCCGTTTTCTCTGTAAATGTTCCTCTAAATGGAAAGAGTGACTCCTTAAGTCTATCAATGATGTCAGAAGTGTCAACATCGAAGTATGGCTTGTATGCAGCGATGGTGAATGTACGAAACCAGCCACTCCCTTGTGGTTCACCAGATCCAGGTTGAGATCCACCACCAGGTTTTGAAAATGTATCTGCCTCAATAGCAAAGTAATCATTTGCCACCAACATAACACCAACCATTGTTCATGTGAAAATCTAATTAGATTTTTCATTGAACTACAACATAGCAGATACTACATCCGATCTATTTGATCTATTAACTGTTGCTCAACTATTTGTTTTATGCATAGCAGATATTTCAAACATGTGATCAATGACATGGATCATCTTTCATGCTATAAAAACTTTATAAACCTAATCTTTAGATCACTAATGAATTTATGCAAAATGCCACTGAGATCATGAATCCAAGATATATAAGCACCAGGATAAACAAATCAAAGCATAAGCACCATCACAAAAGGAATTCAAATCAAATGGAATCGGAAATACCATCTGCATCATGAGGAGGTTGAGTTCCACCAGAGATCTTCCCTTGTGCACCCGATGGACGAAACGTTTGAAGGTTCGAATCTATAAATTTAAGCAAATTAATTAATAAAAGTAGAACTAAATCCACAAATTAGCTACCTTAAAGAACTAAACAACACTTCATTGACTTTACAATTTCATTATACATTAAAACACACATTCAATTCATTCATTTTAAACTCCGATTTCCTTCCCTTTCCTACATTTTCCAGCAATCAATCAACTAATACTACTACATATAAAATAAAATGAAAAGGAGAATTCAAATTCAGATTCAGATTCGCAATGACAACTGAAAAAAAAAAAATAGTTCACCTGTAAATTTAACGGCGACATGACTGGGATCTGAAACCGCCTGTGAAATTAAGGATTAAAAAAGCAATAAGCAAATGAGATCTGGTTAATTTTAGCTTGAAAAAAGAAAATTAAAAGCAAAAATTAAGAATAATTAGACAAGATACGATGAATTATGAAACATAACTTACAGGAACAGATCCAGAAACTTTCTGATTATCAATGCTTGTATAACCTCCGGACATCATTTTTTGTTCTCTTTGTTCAAACAGATCTCTCTCTTGCGCGTGTTGAAGTCCAGAGGTTTTAGCTTTTTGTTTACTTCTTCTCTTTTAAGAATTAAGACAGGATTCCAAATAAGAGTGGAAATTTGTCTCGCATTTGTTTTTAAGTTTTTTTCTTTGTATATATATATTTGGTAAACTACAGTAGAAAGATTTGGCTTTATTTATTTAGTTTTAAAAATGTGGATATTAAATTATTTAATTTTTTTTATTTAAGTCACTGTTTTAACCGTACTTGAATGAATTTTTTATTCGTACCATTTGCAACAATTGAAAGTTCCTATCATTTTTCTCTATAGTTTAATTTTTTTTATAAAATAGTTTTAAACTTCACCAATTTGTTAACCAAAATACAAATAGCTTTGAAGATCGAGAATTTACGAACCAAAATCTAAAATAATTTTTTTCTTTAATCTTTTGGCACTGACCGTCAGATCGACTTGGATCTAATGTATGTTTTTCTACTCGTCAATGAGTACTGATCCATTATACTGATTATCGAATCATCGCTTGGAGCTCGCTAATTCGACTTTAAAAAACCATTAATAACCCAATAACTTAAATAAAAACTTTCAAATAACACAGTGATCATTTTGTGACTTTTAGAAGTCGAGTTACTAAAATGTAAACTTTTTAATAATTTACCATTGTTTTGGTTGAATTTTATTTGTATATAATTAACCGTGTGTTTTAAAATTTTAAATTAAAAATCCATACTATTATTTAAGTCTCTAACTGAGTTGATGTCACGAGTCAATCGGACACTTATTATTCGATTAGGGAAATTACAAAAATATCCTTTCATATTTAAAATAAGTTATATTGTCAAATACATTGGTTTAGTTTTAAACTTACCACTCAACCAAGCTTTATTTTGAAGTTCTATACATTTTAATTTTATTATGCATACTTTATTACCTCCATATATATTGAAAATACTGTTGATTGAGATAGTATCATAAATTAACTCAACACCAACTTAAGATCGATAAAAATACCATGATAAATAATTATACTCATTTAATATTCTTAATATTATATATTCATGTATTTAAATTTTGTTTTACTTGTAGTTTAATCGAATTTTTTATTTTAACATTGTACATATTTCACGTGTTATCATTAATTTGTTACAAACTGCACATTTAATTATTTATTGTATGTTATTTTTAAACACAAATTTATTCTCTAAATACTTGGTTTTCACATGCATACATACGTGATAGATTTTCTTATTAATAATGTTGCAGATTAAGTTGATATCACAATTTAATCTAATTCTTTTTATTTTAACATCGTAAATATTTCATGTATTATTAATAAATACTTTCAAACTATATATTTTTATTATGTATTGTATGTTATTTTTAAACACACCTTTGTGTTTTAAATATGGATTGCCATACACATACATGCATGATAAAATTTTTAGTATTTATATATGCATATGTATACACACACTATAGTAATATAAGGTTAACAAATGGTCATGTTCACATTACAGTTTTTTGACACATGACATTCTCCGTTTAAAGCACTTATTTACAATTTAGATAATTACTCTTTTATTTCTTATTTTTTAATATTTTTAAATTATTCCATGCCTTTTGTTTAAATATTTTCTTTATAATTTTTATAGATTAAATATAAAGTTGATGTTAAATACTTTATTTTTTATTTTAATATTTTATTTAATTGAATTATTTTTTAATGATGTAATATTAATGAATATTAAATATTAAAAAAATATACTTATTAATAATATTTATTAAATTTATATTTTTCAAATGGTAAGAGTTAATTATATTTATTAATTAAAGTAAAGTAAAGATAAATATAAAATTAAAAAAATAAATATTAATAATTTAACATTAAAGCAAGTTAATTTAACTATATATAATAAATAACTTGTAAGAAATTATTAATAATATTATTTAAATTATAATATATTAATATTAATATTCAAACCATGATGAAATTTTATATTATTTTAATATTAAATATTTTTAAAATTAATTAACATTAATATAATTAATTTTAAATTTTTTAAATTTTTTAAAAAATATTTTTGTGATTACATCACTTATTCCATTTATTAAAAAAATTTAAACAAAAACTAATATATTTGTTTAAAAAATAAAAAATATATATATGTTTGTCTAAAAATTATTTGTATACAATAATAATATTTAATTTTATGACATATTATTTTACTAATCTCGTTTAAATAAATAATTAACTAAATTACATAGTATTTGTTATAAATTATTTATACTAAAGTTAATTAAATTATATAATACTTATTATTAATTATTTTACTTGGTTAAAGACCAAACAATGATAGCAAAGAGTATATGTTTAATGCTAGAGAAAACATAACCTAATCAATATTGAATGCTAGAGTATATGTCAGCATGATAGGTCACTTGAGAAACGCTTGTAACCAATCCTTCGGCTCTACACGGACAGCTCGGTGACTAGCCCTCCCGAATTCCTACCCTCTGTTTGGCTCTCAATCTCAATAAGGAACCTAGACCACTCGCATTCTTTTGAAAGACTTGAGCTTCCCACTTTCAAGGATAATCCACCTGCTTGACAAACGTCCTTAACAAGAACATGCTTTTTAGGTGTGAAGTGTAAACATAGCCCTGAAAATTATTAGGCCCCACCTTAACATAGCAACCTCGTATTGTCATAACTCAATCAATAACATTATCAATGTATATATATATATATATATATACAATTAATAGAGGCAATAAAATGTGTATAATACAATTTAAATGAAAATATTAGATTAAAATACGGTTGATAGTAACATCTCAGAGCTGCGATTGATACAGTATTTATACAAAAAGGATTGACAACTCAAGTTTCGACATGTTCCACTTGACCATAATATACTGGCAGATTGTATGGTTAAAGTTGTCAATAGTGAGCTTAACAGGTTGTCGATGTTTGATGTTATACCTGCTCATGCTCGATCAATCTTTGAAGATGGTTTACACCAAGTGTCAGATGCTATAGGTCTTTAACAGGCACACTGTATCAAATTCCTTTGAACTGATCCCCTTTATTTACCAAAAAATAAAATAAAATTTTGGTTTAATGGAAAAAGATTTATTGATGTAAATGACATGGGTTAAAATCCTATATTTTCTTATATAGGTTTTATAAAAAGACTAAAGTACCATTAAATAATATTACTTATTTTAAATGCAAAAGAATAGTTTCATAATTTCCCTAACTGAATTGGTTTTTAATTGACTTGTGTCAACAACTCAGTCAGGGGTTTAAATAATAGTAAATATCTTAGTTCTTTTAATTACTTTTTCTAAAGAAATTAAAATAACCTAAAGTAATAGGGATAATATTTGATGCACTGTCGATGTATAAGTCTCCTATATCATCGATGAATAATAACATGACACCTCATCATTAAATAAAATAAAAAACAGTAGAAGATTTATAAATAAATACTAAAACCCTAGACTCAAGACTCTAAACCCTTTAACCCAATATCCTAAATTTGAAAGTTATTAATATTTGTTTATAATAGTTATGATTAATGTTTAATGATATTTAAATAAAATTATTCGTGTTTATTTACAAATCCTCATTTTCATTTTGTTAATTTAATAATGATATATCATATTATTATTCACGAGTTTATGGACTTGATAGGACAGAAATAATTTATCGAAAAATAAGGCTAAAATATCATTGTAACAGAAAAGGCAAGAGTATATTATACAAATATATAACTACAGTGGGTATCTTTGCATTGCATTCCTGCATCAGATACCAACGTATTATTTGGAAGATAAAGCTTCAAAGAATTCAGAACCTCAGTCTATGAAATACAAATGATTTGTGTTCAAATGATGCATTATTCATTTATCTCCAAATATAACAGCTGATATTATTCTTTTCACACGTTTTTTAATCTCCCATTTCTGAGCAATACAGACCTTCGGATAGCAAGTATAAGAACCCAAGTGGTGGCTGTGATTTTCTCTTTGATCATCAGAAGCAAAGCCGAGCTTAACACGGTCTTCGTGATCTGTGCATCTAATCCCTTGAAAAACCCGAGAATCCCTTCTCTTCTCCAGATAGCACTGACAACTCCTGACACTGTTTTGCGGGATTTCGATTGAGTTCTCTTAGTTTTATTGTCGTCGTCATCATTTTCTGGATCTGCAGCTTGAATCATTACCTTGCACCTGCATGGAGTATGCATGCATATTGTTACTTCCATCTAGTAAAAAATGCATCATGCTTCTATAATGCGACAATTCGAGAGAGGGGCTGTGCACCTGATTGCTGGATAAGTTAAAAAGGTTGCGATACTCTTTGATATTGCCCCTAACAAGAAAGCCGTGAAGGCAGATAGAACTGCTGGGGATGAATCATGGTCCGCTTTCTTCAATTTTTGCTTGAGTAGCCGTTGTTTCAGTTGATCAAAAACTGTATACTGCAGTTTAACATATTTCTAGCCTTAGTTATGATAAAAATAACAAGAAAGATTTAAAGGTGAAGGTTTGAGGCAAAACAATGTAGAACCTGAATTGCAGGGTTGGAGGTCAGCAAAAGCGAGATGCCAAGGCCATCAAATGCATCACTCAAAGTGCCTTCTGTGAGGGTTTTCCAGAGTCCTTTCGATTTTCCAAAGGCACTTGTCTGCATCCTTGAGGAGGCTGTATCCAGGGGCTACAAAATCGATAAACCAAGTATTCAACATTGAACTCCACATAATAAAGAAAAATAACTGAAACTGTGATTGCAACAACATCAGTATCTTTGCCACCTATGTTCATAAAACAATAATATTATTATTGTTGTTTATGATTTCATATTTAGGTCACCTCTCTTAACTAAAGGAACATTTGTTCTAACTCGTAAAAAGAGGTAAGTCATACCCTTTTGATTTGCTAAACTAATACAATTCTCAGGATCAATAGTTGCATTCTAAGATGCTCAATGGCGTAAAAAGTTTCACCTTCTATTCCTTTCAACATTTACATGGAAATAGTAAATAAGAGCACAATTTTACTTTGCAACAACCAATGGAAGGAAAGGAGTCCATATTTTTGGACCACATGGAATTCTGCCAGGGGAGTAGAAGTGTAGATGGTACTAGGGCAGTCTCACAATTGCACATTGGAGGAGAGGATTCCACATTTTACATCATAAAATTCAATCTCAATGTACTATGCAATAAACGGGTACAACTTTTGCTTTGATGTATAGAACTTGGAAGCATTTATATAATCAAGATGGAAACATAAGAAACTTGTCAAGCGATGTCCCACCTGAGTGACAATAGCAGTGCAAGCCCCTGCTCCAGCAGCAAGAATCAAGTTTACTTTCGTTCCAATAGACTTGGAACCACTGTTTTCTAGGTACAGTCTTTTGAAGTAGCTATATCCATAGAAGTAGACAAATTGTGCAATGAATGACTGCAGGTTTTTTGTGCCTAGGCCCTGGTATAAGGAAAGAACTTGGCCGGTAGATACCGCTTCCCATAATACATCAGAGAGATTCCTATATAAGATGAGAAATTGAGATCCAAGAACTTCATGATGCACTGCCAATGAGCCGAGCAGTACAGAGGATTCATTGATATGCAGCACATAACAATAAAATAGGAATAAACAGTTTCAATTTCTCAACTCCTCTCGAAAGATCTTAGATGACTTAATACGGACAATTATACTAACAGGAATGATGATAATTCCATTAGATGTCTACTACAACGTTGAACTTATTCCACTGCTTCACCATTTCCTTTCTCAGTGATTGACTAGCTCCAAGGAGTTAGGCAGAGTCAACTCTGAACTCTCCTTACTCCATTAGCAGGTCATCATCTGAAACCCACCAGGCCAATTTTCCACATCAATAACTACAAAAATGCAAAGACAAGTATATGACACGACAAACACTAAGGTGAAAATGAAATTAAGGTCATATGATCCAATTCAATTAACATATATAACTCATTATGCTAGGATTGTTATATTCTGTATTAATTAATAAGAAAATCAAATCAAATCCACATTATGAATAGAAAATTTTAACTCATTCATAAACACAAATACCATGAAAAGTAACAGCTTTAAATTATAAAGAGAAGAGATAACTTTGATCCTTTGAAACCTCACCTATCAATCAACATACCAAATATTAACAAAGAAATTAACTCATGAATTCACACACCGACAAACAAAGAAGCCAAATTTACAATTTCCTGGATCATGATCAGTGATCACAACAAAGAAAAATAAACCCAGAATTACAAAACATGTAAAAACAAACAAAGAAAAGAATAATAAGAAATGGGTAACCTGTATTTTCGTTGACCATGGGCTTGAACCTCGGCTTGATACTTGGTTTTGCAGGTATCAAGAGGGTACAAAATCGTTGTGCTTAATAATGATCCTATGGCACCTGAAGTTGCCTCCGATATCGACTCTAAATCAACACCCATATTAAAAATATTCTTTATCTCTGTTCTCTGTTTTACTTGGAATCGGAAACTGAATCTATGAAATCATTTTAGCTGGTCATTATGTATATATAGGAAGAAGAAACTGGAAAAGGAAACAGTAAACCCGAGCCACCAAGAATGATATAGACGCCGATGGTGTTTTTCATTGGGATTTGAAAAAACGTGGAGTTCTCCGTCCATTTTAACGGCCAGCCTTAACATCATTTATTTGGTTCTTCTAGGCTTAATGCTGTTTGAGCTGTACTTTTTCCACTTTGATGCTTAAATTTATAATTTAAAAAAATATATAAATGATAAATAATTTAAATAAAAAGTAATTAATATTAATAATAATTTTCATTACTTTTTTATTACTTGTATGGTATATACAAATATAATTTTTTAATAAATATTTTTTTTGTTATCCAAATATATAATAGTTTATACCAATTAAACTAAATTAAAAATAATTTATCACTCTTTTATTAAATAAAATGACGAATAATTATTATTTTAGGTCAAATTATGACTAATAATTATTACTTTAATTAAGTGATAAAGTATTCTTTATATACTTATCATTTTCAATACTTTTTCGTTGAAAAAAAATTGAATCCTTTATTTTTTTTCACCAATTATTAAATATGTTTAAAAAATTAAATTATTGAAAATATTAATTTTAATTGATTTAATATTTTCAATGAATTATCAAAGAAGTCCTTAGTTGATATCATTTTCTTTTTCATTAAACTTGTTAAATAATGATAATTAAATAATTTTACATAAAATTAATTCAATGAATATATATAATTAAATTAATCATAAATTTAAAATACTTAATTTTAATTAAAGTCAAATATATAATTTTTATTTAAAAAGTCAAATATTTTATAAAACTTCAAAATTTATTTTATAATGAAGAAAACTAATAAATAGCTTGAAAATACATACATAAATAATAAGAGCATAAACTTTTTATTTTAAAATGTTTTTAGTAAATAGATCTGATTTTTTTTTTTTAAAAACCAGATAGGATAAATGGATATTATGATATTTTTTAGATTAGTGTTCTTTGAATTGGATTGGACCAGTTGGTCGAATAAAAAATTGGTAGGGGATCAATTTAGAAAGAGATTTTAGACTAGTTAAATTGAGAATCGATATGAACCAATTGAATTGACTAAAATATTGGTTAAATAGACAGTTAAATCGAAATTTTTAATATTTTATTTTATTTTTTTAATCAAACACATTAAACCCATAAACCGATGACCTGATGAGTTTAACTGTTCATCCAATTTAAAAAACATTGTGGAGAGAGAAAATAAATGTATTTTTGCAATAAATCTTAAAAGAGAGTAAGTTTATAAGATAGGAAGTGTTAAAGGAATAAAAAAATTGACGAATTAGTGAGAAAGTAGTGGTCAAAATTTTCAAATAGTCCCAAGATGGCCCAATAGTCAAATTAAATTTTGTTTGTTAAGGAAACCAATGACTACGACCTTTGCACATTGTCTGAAAGGACCTCAACATCCCTGCGTTTGTCATGTAGCATTTCATTATTCATCTGTTTTTGGGCAAACTACACTATAAGTCATCTAAATATGGACCATTTTCTTTTTTGGTCACTCAGTTCATTTCATATTATGTGTTCGCCAATTTGTTTTTGGGTTAACTGCACCATAAGTCATCTAATTATGGGTCATTTTCTTTGTTAGTCATTCAATTATGATTTTTTTTTTAAAATTGGTCATTTTCTTTCTTTTTCACAATATATACACATTATATATATTATAAATAACATAAAGCTTTAATAATATATTTTACTTGAAAATACTTTATATAATATAACATCTATATATATTATATACAACAATCTCTCACTTATTTTCAAATAAAACACAAAATTTTCTTAGGATATCTAAGCGGCACATATTCAAAAGTGACCAAGGCTTGAACTTTTGAATTGAAAGAAGACCACAAAGTAAATCTTTTGTACCACAGAGTCATTCCAATTTCTACATGATAGGTACTCGTAGGATTCCACCAGTCAAATCCGTAAGAAGCAGCATTCCACTTCTCTACTTTGAAAGCAAGTTCATCAAAAGTGTTCAGAACAATCACTTTACTTATATATTATATGTTATGAGTCTTGTTTTGAGTCTCGTTAAGGGTTATAAATCCAACCTACTCGTTGTGAAATGGAGTGCATCGACCAAGTACACGACTTTATTAGAATAGTCTTTGCCCCCATTATTCTAAATATATTTGATACACTTGAATAATCGACCGTATTGATATATTTGAACAAAATAATCTTTAATAAAATATTTTTGAATTCTAATACATATAATTTTCGAATAAAAACATCTTTAATCGACATCAATTATTATAATCACATAACTATTTTCTAGAAATGTACTATTAATTAAAATCACATAATTATTATCAATCCTTTTGATAATATCACATCTTTTCGCATAAAAATAGTAATTATTTGTACTCTTAACTCTAAAATGTAGGCTCGAATTTTGAAGACAATATTATTGGGAGGGACTTCCACGAACTTCGAACATAAATCATAAAACGAATTTGTAATATCAATAAAATAATAATTATTTGCATGGTCAATTTAAATCGAATTTTAAAAATTAAATTAGAATAACGGTTCAAAATGGCTAGTTTACAAACTATTTTTGTTTTCAAACTAATTCTTTCTTTCAAATATTTGTTTTATGTACTTATGATCACCAACCCAAGAACCAGATAAGGTCCAGGTCGCCTACTCGCGAGCTGGTTAAGCCCTATCGGATGGGTACGCGCAAGCTTTACAGTGAGAAGTCAGTAACGGAAGTTCGCTGTCTCAGCTCACACATGCCACAGGGTGCTTGCAAAGGGAGCTCGCGGTCTCAGCTCGCACATGCCACGAGGTGCTCGCAAGGGGAGCTCACGGTCTCAGCTCGCATATGCCCAAGGAGTTCGTATGTGGGGGTCAAGTCCAACAGACATCCCAAACTAGTATACGTGTCTAGCATGCATAGAGTCTATTAAAAACGTTAATTCTATGAACAGTAATCATGTATATAAATATTTGATTGTCTCCTTTAATGAGACATGACAAAAAATTACTCAACAATTTATTTGATTTATTCCATTCTTTCTCATGTTAGGTATAATATATGTTACAAAATTTACTCACTAATCTATTAAAAACATGATTCACGTAATATGATTAATTGCATTAAACAATTATAAAACATATTAATACATGTTTATTTAATTATCATGATTTATTAGCATGCATCAGTGTATCATACTTAATAAAGAAGATCATATATCACATGCGAATAAATAATTTGTGATGTTACCCGAATGTAGAGTAAACGTCATCATTCGCAAATGAATTTTCATGTTCTTACGCTTGTAGTTGAGTACATTGAATTATTTGAGTCTCTCCGCGTGGAAAATTTGCGCCTTTGCAATTTCAAGATACATGAGAGAAATTATTATTAAATGTTGTATAAAAAAATTTGGTTGGGTTCGAAATTGATATTTAAAACTATTAATTATCCTAGCCGTAAAATAATTCGTTCGTCGGAGTTAATCCTAATCTATTTAATCTAGATCTAAACCTTAACTTTCTGTTTTAAGACAAATTAAGATTATCAACTTAATGCAATTTGGTGATTGGGTAAGCAGATTAAATAACCACAAAATTGAATAATTAATTAACAAAGATCGAAACAATTGAAGAGGAAATAAATTAATTAACTAAGAAATGAGATTCATCATTGTTTTAAGAAAATAGAGTTTAGTTCATAAAGAGTTGATAAAACCACACAAAAAAAGATTCAAAACAAACTTGCATTAACAAAAAATAAAAAGAATAATCTCGAGAGAAAAAAAATAGTTATAGAATTTACGTGGAGCACTCCCGATATCATTTTCTTCTTGTCTTTATAAGCTGGGAGTTTTCCTTGATGTAGGAGATTTGTTCTTTAGCCTTCAAGTGATTTCTCCCTCTTTTCATCATTTTCTTTCTCTTAAATCCCGTCACCGTTGTTTTTAGGGTTTTTAATCGTGCTGCTCCACCACACGCAAAAATTGCGTGGAGCAAACAGCTTGTTGCCAAAATTTCTAAATTTAAGAGCATGTTCCACCGCACTTAAATTAAATCTAGTAGAGCGGAAGACTTCTCTTCACTACTTAAAATGCTTAACCCTATCCCATGTGTGTTTGTTATATGCCTAGCCCCTTTCCATCTTGCTTCAATGGAATCATACCAAATATTTATCCCGTCAAGGCCTATCACTTTGCTATTGAATAGGGGTGAGTATTCAATCAGGTCGAGTCAAATCGAGTTAAAAAATTTCGAGTTAGTCGAGTTGACGAATCCTATTTTAGCAACCGAACTTAATTTGATTTTTTTCGAATCGAATCAAATCGAGTCGAAAAATTTCGAGTCGAGTTAACGAATCCTATTATTTATACTCAATGTAACATTTAAAAATATATTTCAAAGGTTTAAAGTAATAGATTAAGGTTAGAAAACAATTTACTTTTATGAAAAAACAAAGATTGATTCAAGAAATCAAAAGTTCATCTCCTTCTCCTTCTCCTTCCCACCAAAACCAACATCAAAGATAAAGAAAAATGTTGAGTTCTTGATTGAGATATCTTGTTTATTGAAATTATTTCATGAAAAATGAACTCACCAATCTATAATCTTGTGGAGAAAATCAAGAGTTGATGAAAATAGTTCAAAGAAATTTGAGAGAAATATTGGTATGGAAAAGAAAATGAAATCATAAAATAAACTAATTCTAATCATTCCCTTCACAGTAATCAATTTGCTATCTTGGGCTTTGTTTATTTACCAATAAGGACCTTTCCTCATCTAAATCATTTTTATTAATTTTCATACATTGGTCCCACTAATTTTACTAACCATACAATTTAGTCCGTAGGTTTTAATTAGTAAACTCTCTATATTAATCTATTAATAAATCTAATTACTGCCTAATTAATAAAACTCTAATCCACTTATCCATTCTCAGAAACCTCTTGTTTAAACTTCTCAAAATAGCTCGATTTAAGAAATCTGACCCAAAAATGAAATTCTCTGACATTAGTGAAAGTGGGGGTATTACAAAGTGTCTAGCTCTAACACAAAATTAAAGTTCGTTAAGTTTGCCTATCAAATATTTGTTCGGTTGCAACAAGACATAGCAATTCGTAGTAGAAAAATAAAGTTGGACACCAAAAAATTATTCATCTAGTTCTAAAACTTCCTACATCTATAGTACCTTGCCAGAAAGTAATCACTATAACAAACAAGTACAAGCTGTGATTTAGGTTTAACTCTCTCGCTAAATTGTAACCTCACTCTTATTCTTCGAACTAGATTACTCTCCCTCTAAGACTATTCTCTTGAAAGTTTAGGTGTAAATTGACAAAACTCGTCAATTTCCTTACAATTATGCACTCAAAGAAACAATTCCTATTTGAACAATTAAAGTGTTTTTCAATTCATACTTCTACCCTAGACAAGCTGTCTAATATATAAGAATAAAAGGCACGTTGAAATACAATCAATTACAATCACTAGTTCCTCTAAAATAACCATTTAAATAGGTCTTTAATTGAAGAGTGTGGTCAAGAAATCTTCTTGTCATCGAACTCCTTTGAAGGATCAAATATTCGGAATTTCGATTGTTTGAAATTTTAAATTTAATCCTCACTTGGTTTGATTCTTCCACATAAAGGCTTCACTAATGAGCTGGTAACAGTTTACAAAAATTAGCAATTAATGATCCAAACAATTTTAGCCAAAATATGCGAATCAATTAAGGCAAGTCATAATGTTGTCCAGCTTTTACTTAAGCTGCACCTTGCATCGTATCCGGCGCTAACACAATCACTAAGAAAAACACTAGAAATCACTTAAAGATGCAAGATAGTTGCGGGGCACACAAGAAATTTCTCAATTCTGATTAACCTTGATATCATGCGCCGAGAGGATTTCTTTGACCCCTCCTTGTTGACTCCAGTTTTTGACATTTGATGTTAGAAGAGGTGATGTTTTGTATATACTATATCTTAATCCATACTACTTGGATTCCAGATTCAGATATAAGTGCTAGATGTTCTTATATGTACTACACAAGTATGTTCAGTCTTTTAAAGCTTGTCCATGTATTTGAAGAGTCGTTAGATAGTAATATCATTACACTTATTTTAATAAGTATTGACCACGGATACTTAAAAGAAAAATGAAGATTGTACTTCCATTCAAAGAATAGTATACAAAATTAGTGCTTCAAGATTGTTTTAACATTTGAAAAGATTCGGTTGAACAGGCACTGGAAACCAACAGATTGTTCAAATTGGATCATCATGATTCACTAATGCCATATCTCAGGATAAACTCTACTTCCGTAAAGACTTACGTGTCCAGGACCGTGTTGCTTTTGAGTGATGATGGAACTTTGAAGCCATTGGCGATTGAATTAAGTTTGCCACATCCAAAGGGGGATCAACATGGTGCTGTGAGCAAGGTTTATACACCTGCACAACATGGAGTTGAAGGCTCCATATGGCAGCTAGCTAAAACCTACGCAGCTGTAGATGATTCTGGTGTTCATCAGCTCATAAGCCATTCGTAATGTATACCCGCCACTGAAGGCCAAGTATTATACGTCGGTAAACTTTAAATTTGAGAAGTGGGGGTTCATGCATATGGCTTTAGTTTGATTACAGGTTGAAAAAACTCAAGTAGTAATTGAGCCATTTGTGATTGCAACAATCGGCAGCTCAGTGTGGTTCATCCAATTCATAAGCTTCTCCACCCTCACTTCCGTGACACAATGTATATAAATGCAATAGTCCGGGGCATTCTGGTTGATGCAGATGGATTTATTGAATGCTCAGCATTCCCTGAAAAATATTGCATGGAATTAATGTCATTAAATTATAAGGATTGGAATTTGGTTGACCAGGCCCTCCACAGAGATCTCAAGAAAAGGTAAATCTAATAAATTCTGATAAATCCATTGGATATGAAATGATATTCTTCCATTTTGCTTTATTCAGAAGGGTTGCAGTCGATGACAAGGATTCACCAAATGATCTGCGACTAGTGACAAAAGAATATCCATATTCTGTTGATGGATTGGAGATTTTGTTTGCAATTGAAAATTGGGTAAGAGATTACTGTTCATTTTACTACAAGACCGATGAAATGGTCCAACAAGACCCTGAACTTCAAGCCTGGTGGAAGTCAGTCCAAAACGAGGGTCACGGTAACAAGAAACATGAGCCATGGTGGCCTCAAATGCAGACAGGCGAAGACCTCATAGATTCATGCACCATTATCATATGGATGGCTTCAGCTCTCCATGTTGCTCTTGACTACGGCCAATATGCTTATGCAGGCTACCACCCTAACCATCCTACCATAACCCGCCGGTTCATGCCTGAGAAGGGCACTCCCGAATACAACAAACTCAAGTCAAATCCTGACCTGAGCAGGGGAAGACAGTGATCGCAACTTCTCTGATTTAACTTCTGTCAAGGCATTTGTCGGATGAGGCTTATCTAGGACAAAGAGACGCACCTGAATGGACATCTGATGGACCACCGTTTAAAGCTTTAAAGGAACTCGGAAACAAGCTTTTGGAGATTGAGGAAAGAATTGTGCAGATGAACAATGACAAGAAAAATAAGAATTGCATTGGTCCTGCACGTTGCTCTATCCTACAAGTGAAGCTGGAATTACAGGCAAGGGAATTCCAAACAATGTCACAATCTAATGATTTAAATGCAACCAATTAGTTCTACTTAAGGTGATTGATACTTGTGACAGCTATCTATATACTAGTTTGTATTGCACGTGAATTTTCAAATCATTATACCGTAAATTGTCATGTGAAACAGAGGATCTACTACCACAAAAGATGCAACCTGCCTGCAACAATATGCCATGCATAGAGCTTTGAAGAGATTAAGAAATGAATTCAAAAACAGCCCAAAATACTCCGGATTAAAGCATCGACCTGCATAAAAATGAAGCCTAGAACTTGGAGAAGTTGAAAGTAAATATACATAGACATGATATCAATCGAATGAACTCAAAACATTAATTGTAATAACATCCATACTTGATCAAAACCATTAAGTAACAAGCTTAGCATCAAATCCTTAAAACTTACAAGAAAAACCAACTTATCTTGAAGCACAAAGAAAAAAAAAAAAAAAAAAAGATGAACCATGTTCAGACCAATATCTCAAAGACAAAAAAAAGAACCCATATTCAAAGCAATTGTGTAGCAAGTCAGTCACCCTTCTTCCTGAAAGAGCATCCCTCAGTGAGTCTAGCTCGACCTCCAGTCGGCTGGCAAAGGACAGTCTGACAGTTACCACATACCACCACAGTTTGAGAGTGGCTAAACACAGTTGTTCTGTCGAAAAACAAGAATGTAAATGTAATGAATTCCATCTATGTTAATGTACTCTCGTTCCAAAACATGTGCTCCATACATATTTGGACATAAGTACATAAATATGAGACACTAAAATACTAAATATATAATAAAAAATTATAAAACATTCTCATTTCCAATACTCAACAGACTAAATATTGTTACATGAATAAAGAAGATTCAAATTATATAAGGACTTACATGTTGAAGCAGCCTTGGCATTTGACATCCTTCACAGAGAGTGAAAGAACAAAGTTAACCCCCCCGACATAACATATGTAAATGAAAAGATAAGACATAGATCACAAAGAAAAAGGTTTTAACAAATTACCATGAAGAAAGAATTGGGGGACTGAACGAGACGCTTGAGCTTGTGCTTCTTCTTCTCAAGTTCTGCTGAAGGATTCAACAAATCGATATCGTTTTGGAGAACCTAATAATTTCAAACATCCGCGAATCAGGTTCTATTATAAAAACAACAAAACAATATAGTCAGAAGAAACTAAGCAAGAGCTTTAACAGACCATTTTCGCTTGGCTTGCTAGATGTTTCAAGTGCAACGTGTAACCCTCGAAGCTTGCTAGGCGGCAGAGGTGAAGAAGGAGGCAACCAACTGCCTATGTGATGTTTTATATGTAGATTGGTTGACCTAAGTCGGTTAAGACAGAAAACCCAGTAAAACCCAAGGTTTAAAACATTAGCCCAAATTTTTTCCAACACTAATTTCGGATTTATGTTTCAGCCCAGTCTTGTTCTAGCAATTGGGTTTTCGGCCTTGGGGAACTATGAGAGATGGATTGGATTCATCATCTTAATTATGATCATGTTTAATTTTTTGTAAATACTTCTTAATTCTTTGTTAATTTTGAAATTAAGAAATTAGTCCTCTTAAAAAATAAATAGTAGTTTAGCCTAGCAATTAATTACGTTAACAACTTTCTTTTAAATTTGTTCTAATTTTACAATAAAAAATTTAAATTTAAATAGTGTGTCAACTATTTAAATACTTTTTTTCGCTTAATTACTATCTAAGAAAAAGGAAAAAAAATTTGAGTTCATTTGACTTAAAACCTAGGAAAAATGTCATCGATATCCTTCCATAGTAGAAGTAATTAAAAAAGACATGTGTTTCATATGTAGATATGTCTAAAGGTAATTAATGCAGTGGTTAGTCTAGTAGCAATTGGTTAGACTACTTCAGATAGTTGTATCAATTGGTAGAACATGAGGCGACCTATCAATGACCCTCTATTGGGAACAACTCATAAGCAATCTTTTGTTAGATACCCTTTGTAGTGACCCCTCCTATAATCATTTAGGGTTAACCTTCCTAGTATCCTACTTGATCCACTTTAGAGACGATTCGCTATAGATCCTTCGTAGGAACCATTGAGGGACCAAGAAGGCACAACAACCTCATATAAATCCAGTAAGGAGAATGTCAAAGTAGGACTGTATACTACCTCATATGGCAACAATTGACCTATAACAACCTTGCCACCTAACTGACCATATAGGCAAACCTACCCTTTGTATTGCCGATTACTTGGCACTACCAAACAGGAGGACACTCCCCTATATATACCCCAAAGCAGGGCCAAGTCAAGTCTAAATACTGTCAAACTCGAGCTTGAACTCAACTCAAAATTTGGAGCTCAATCTTTAACTCAAACTCAATTGAATGGCTATGTTTAAGCTCGAGCTCAACTCAAGATATAATCGAGCTACTCAAGCTCGAGCTCGATTAACCTCATTTACCAATATTCGTACTCAAGCTTAATCTTGGGCTTGACTCAATAATTAAGCTTAGGGTTAATAATATATATTAAGGGCAATAACATAATTTAGTAATATAAAATATGAAAAGTTCAATAAGACTTGCAACCCGTTCGAGTCAAGTATTACTAGGCTCAAATTCCACTCGATTGGTAGCTCGAGCTACTCAAGCTCAAGCTCAGCTCAATAATTACAGAATTGAGTTCGAATATTTTTTGAGCCGAACTCAAGCAGCTTAGGAGCATCAATATCTCATTTACACCCTTACCCAGAGCACAAAAGACAAATGATCTCTTTCCTCTCAAGAAAACCTAAGTATCCTACCTTATTGCTTATTGTATTCTCCTTTTCTCCCCATCTACAGCCTCTTATTCTAGCTCTTTGCGTATCCTAGGTGAATTGGCCACCTTATCTCCACCATCATCTCTTTATTGTAAACTCTCTTGTTGAAATATTGTATCAACAATTGGTGTTATAAGTGTGAACCAAACCACCATTGCCTATTCTTCCACTATTGTCCTTGAAAATGCTGTAGACCAAAACCCATGCACAAACTTAACAGCCTCCCTAAGTCACTCAACAACCACTTCTTAACCTTATCTAGCAACAAAGTACGCAGCACTAATTCAACCTTCATCGGGCACCTCCTCCACTATCTCACATGATAATCCACACTTATCCTTTATATTACCAATTTCCACTTCCACCCTAGTGGTATGCCCAACCTCCTCAAGGCAACATTAGTGTCCCTTCCAATGAGGAAACCTCCGAAAACCACAACTTCAACTCCCAATAGTTCACTAAGATGCAAGAGAAAATAAGCCTTCTTGAAATTCAATTTTTAGAGCAGCAACAGATCTATCAGAAACAATAAGAGCTTCAATGCCTATTGAGCCAAAAGAATGTAAGGAATGAGCAGATTATAAAAAAAGCTCAAAGCTAGTAGAGACCCTTCTAGAACCAACCACCCAGCCTAGGAGGAGGAAACCGCCAGTCCTTCCTCCAAAGGCATAGAAACCAACGCCTACAAAACAACCCTCAATGTCAACCTCAAGGTAACCTCCACCTAGCAGACTCTCAAAGCGAGGCCCCTCATAACCAAGATGTTTCCTTGGAGGAGCAAATGCTAGCACTAAGAAGAGAGTTATTATAGGAATTTTGAAGTGCCAAATCTAATGAAACCTCTTAGAGTTATGCTAGTGAACCCCTTTCAATGGAAGTCTTAACCCACAACTTATCCTCAACCTTCAAGTTCCCCAAAGCTTCTTATGGAGGTCAGAGAGACCTTGAGGACCACTTGACTCACTACAATAACCATATGAACATTTTAGGGGCCTTAGATGCAATCAAGTGTAGGGTGTTCTCATGACCCCTACCCATACAGCCCTGACTTGGTATTTGTCTTTACCGAAGGGTACCATTCACATATTTGACCAACTAACCAATCTATTCATGAGTAGATTTTTAGCCAACAAGTCCCTTCAACAATCCCTAGAAAACTTCATCTTGATCCGCAAGATAGTTAAGTTTTTATTGAATATTGCTATTCAATTTTAATTTAAAATAATTTAAAGACAAATAATAAATATAATTTTATATTTTACTTTAACATTTAACAAGAATAAGATATTTAATATAATATTAAAATTAAATAACAATGGTTATTTTAAAAAAAGTAATTTTTTTTATGATAAATCTAATTTTATTTTTCAAGCTTTTAAATTTTTAATTAAATTTAGTAATTTTTCATATTATAGGTTAAATTATTGTTAATTATTAAAATAAAATATTTAATTTTTTTATTAAATTATGTTTTTCAAAGCATCAAAATTAATACCAATAAACTAGGAATATGCAGTCTGAGGCCGCAGCTGCTGGTGGTGTTGTGAGCATACGGGCACTTGGTTAGCTGATTTTCTGCGAAATATACACTTGTTCGATCCTTACGGCTGAGGTATGGGGGGCGCATGATGGGCTTCTGCAGGCGTAGGAGTTGGGGGATAGGAGAGTTCAGCGGAAAAATCGTGTTTCGCCACTGTCCGAGAGGTTCAGCGGTTGTTGCGATGACAATGGAAGGTAAAGATTCAACATGTCTATAGGGAGGGCAACAGGACAGCGGATGCTTTGGCTGCACATGCACTTCATTGCCCACTTGGTTTCTGTAATTGGATACAACCGTCAGCTAAGATTTTATCTTTTTTACATGGCGACTTGGATGGTATACGGCATTCACGTTTGGTTGCTGTGTGAATTGTATTGTTTTTCTCTCTAATAATAATAATAATAATAATAATATTGAATTATAAATTTTTTAATATATAATGAAAAAATAAAGTGAGAAATTTCACAAGCGTACAACAAACACAGAAAAAAGAAGCAAAAATCTACAGTAATCGGACTAGCTGATGATACTACCTCATCCTGATGCTTTTTCTTTTCTTATTCGTTCTTCTTCGGGAGCATTGTTTTTCTTCAGCCTTAATGGCTTAAACCCAGAAACCTCTCTAATTATTTCTTCCACTGGAACTTCAATGCCGAGCTTCCTTTCCTAAAGCTTCTCAATTCCTCTCCATTCTCTTCAAAACCCACTTAAGGTAAGTCCTTCCACGAAACCCAAACCCGTTTCTTCAAAATTCTCTCCCTCAAACCGTTGTTGTGATCAGCTAAATAATTCTAGAAGAGTATTCGTTTATTAAGATCACTTTTTAATATTTTTTATTTCTTTTGTGGGTTGGATGTTTGATTTCTTCTTCAACTTTTATTCAGGGTAGATATGCAAATAAATCAGCTTCCTCTAGACTTCCAGGCCTCGCAACCACCAAAACAGGTTACTTTTTTTTTCCTACTTATCTTTCTTTTTGTGTAATTCTCAGCCATTTTTGTTAGAGTAAAATAGTAGTGAAAACAAGTTAAAATTAAGTGAAGTAAATGTTGGGTTTTAGGCTAGAATTTAGTTACCATTGAAATGGATGGATTGTCAACTGTGGTTTTTCTTTGAATGTTGAATAGTTTCTGATTGATGAAATTCTTTCGTTTTGAATTCATAATAGTGGAAATCTTTGTTCCGATGACAACTTTAATTATGTACCCTTGTTTATGAAATTGAAACTTTCAAACTAGCTTTTAGAATCAAAGGTACAGTAATAATATTCATGAAGCAGTAAGTTACTCGCTTCTTATCATCATCAGCCCATTTTAAAATGTATGCTACAAGTTAACAAGCCTTTCCTTTTGGGAGTTTCAATGTAAGCCGTAAGGTTGCCAAGAGAATTTCAGGAATATGATTAAAGGGTAATATGGGAAAGTGAAAATGAAACCTTTATCCGTAAGGTAGATGAGAATGTGTCCAAGTGATTGACATTTTTGGAACAGATATTTGCATTACCGCTTTGACTTGCAAGAACAACTGAATCAAGCTATGTTACTCAGATTTTGATGTGATTGTCTAGTTTAGGCATATGTTCAACATTTGTATTGTATGTTCATTTTGTCTAAGTTCTTCAATGTGTTTGGAGGGTCATATCTCCATAAATACCTCATAAAGATGTTTGGATACAGAACCTGGACACGGGTATTGCCATAAAATTGAAGAGTCAAAGCAACATAGGTGTCAAGAACGACATAAAACTTGGTAAAAGCCAAAGATTAACACTGTGAACAGATTCTCTTTTTGCTATGTTCAAAATCAAAATACAAAATAGTATATTTGGTTATACGGTTGGTGTTTGTTTTGGTCATTCCCTTGCCAGTGTGTGCTTTTGTAAGCTGATATTGTAAGTTCCTACATGCAGTATCAGCTCCCTGCATCTCAAATAAAGGCATATGTTCTGTCAATGGTGAACATCATCTGAATAGCCCAACAAAGCATTCTGAAGATATTGATTCATGTAGTTGAATGTAAGTCCTTGTACTTCCAATTGTAATAATGGGTTATTGGGTAGGACCAGATATCGATGATGGTTGCGGATTGTAGAAGCTTGTGTCTACCAAAGTAGGTGATTCTTTTTAAAATTGCATCATTGATTTTTTGCATGCTCCTTCTGGTAGCTGGAATATTAAGGATAAAAAGTATAAGTCATCCATTGTCAGTATATGAATCTGGTAATTTCCGAATTGTTCTCTAAGGAAACTTTTTTTTGTAAAGAGAAATTTCTTTACCCTTGGAAGACATAGTTATTGAAAATTACATATGATTCTGATTTTCCAGTCTCTTTATGTCTATAGTCATTAGCATATTTAATGCAAGGAAAAATTGTTGTGGAAGGTTATCTTATCCAGGGTCTTTATTTTCCTTAAAACACTCTTGTCAAAATACATATTCAGGCATGAGTACGGAGTATGATCCTCAAAATATATAGATAAAAAGTTAGAAAAAATTGAGCATACTCTTATTAGATGCATATTTGTGTCCGTACTCACCTCTAATCTAGGTATCATTAATTGAAGGGATGGGTGAATGCATGATTTAGAAAACAAAAAATAGTAAAGAAATGTTTGTTCTCCTCTACGGAGTTTCCTTCTGTTCTCATTTCGGTTTCCTTCTATGCATGTCACATGCATATAAGATGGTGGCCTAGAGGCTTACCTGACGAAACTCTTAAAACTATAATTTGTTAGATTGTGGCCAGAGGTTTACCTTACCTGCTCCCCGGTACTAACTTCTAAATAGATAATCACATGGTTCTTGGCTTCTGAAAGGGAAACAAGCTCACAGGAACTAGTTCCTGGGCTCTTACTACGTTCTTTTTAGGTCAGCTGGCGCTCACCTTGACCCGATCCTCAGTTAATAAAACTTGGGTTTTCAGCTCTCTAGTTCTTTTTTTGGGGTTATTCAAGTTCTCCAGTTGAATGGTTTATTTTAGGTTGAGTAACCATTTTTCCTCTTGGACAATGGTTTAGTTAGATGGGTTGCAGTCACTTTTGGGTTTGGGCTCACAACAATTGATAAATCTTCAATAGAAAGTTTATATTTTATAACTTTTTATGTGTATATACCTAATAATTACATTAATTACAACCCAAATTGTTACATCTTATATCAGAAAATTTTATAATACTTAAAAAGTAAATATTTAATTTTAAGGGTGTTTTAAGTTTTCATTGGCAAACTGATTGTGTATATATCGTTTATAAACGTATAGTTCATCAAATATAAATCAAATAGATAGGATTAAATTATCACCAAAAAATTCGACAAGTCATAATAACTTATCCTTATTTTTGTATGACATGTCAAATCAAAATTAAAAAATAATGCCTAAAACAAAAATTAATAGGAAAACGAAATTGCAATATATTCTAACATTAGACATCAATATTTCAGGAAAAATAAAAATAAAGGAAAGAAACACTTATTGTTGAACCAAATGAGTGAAATATTATCAGAAAAGGGTGATTGCTGTTTCTTATACTTCTTGTATGTTTGGATTTAGCTGGTTTAGATAATTCCTTCAATGGTGGTTGAATATTTACTCTTATCTAGACCTTTGTCTTCATTACCTTTAAGTTAATGAACAATCATACCTTCAGGAACTAGGACTAACTGGTTAAACTAGCAAGGTAAACATTTGCTTGTCATTGGCTTTTGCATGAACTTTACACAGTTTTCTGTTGATTCAAATGCTATGGTAGATATTTGAGGTATGTGAAAGTTATATTGATATAATTAAAAATAAGCATTGGTTTCCTAGTATCCATGATATGCATGGAGCAAATGAACATCTATGTATGCATATTCTTAGACCATTGTAATGTCATTACATGCATCAACTTTGTTGTGGACCATCCGCATTTCTCATTGATCATATATTATATCAAACTTTTAATACGATCAATGCATCTCTTGCTATGCATCTGAAGGCACATTGCAATTTGCAACAATGTTGCACTTGCCTACTCTGAGTTGCTGAAGCTCACATGGACTATTCATGAGCCTCCTGCTTTCTGTCCTGAAAAATGGGCGCACTGAATGCAATTACAACACCAGATTGCTTTAATTTATTGACATTCACCATTGCCAAAGTTCCAGACAGCACTCACAGACAAGGGATGCAGGCCCTTCAGGAGTTCAGGTTATGGAGCTCAATACCGCAATTCCGTGGTCGGAGCCAGCGGCAACAACATTTATCCTTAAATCATTATATCAAGAAAACTTCACATAATACCACATTGATATAGTTGGTCCCTGAGTTTTGAGGTTTTCAAAATCATCCTGTACTCAAGAATACTGCTGCAGATTAGTACATTGGTATAGTTAGACTCAAAGCTTTGAGGCTTTCAAAATCACTATGTAAAGAAACCATCACACAAAATGCTGCAATGGTTATGGCTTGATGCAAAAAGTTTGGGATTTAATCAGCTTTTGTCTCCTGTACTACCTCATTTATGTATTATTCTTCTTCTTTTGAAAGGGGAAACATTTTGAGTTGGAGTTTCTTTCACCCCTTTTGGATGGAAAGAGAGTGGCAACATACCATAGTTGAGAAGTGGTCCCAAGAGCTTATAGAAGCCCTAGGATTGATGCCCTAAGGCCTTGACAGATATTCTAGATTTATTAATTAGGGTTCAAGCAATCATCTTTTATGGGAAAACAGCCTGAACCAATTGTATATATAGTAAAAAAAACAAACAAACAAGCATGCCTGAAGATTTAAATTGCAATTTTCACGATTACTCATGTAATGTGAAGCTACAGTTTCAGTGGTCCCCGTTTCTAGGGTTTAGGGAATCCTTAACCTAGTATATTTTAGCCTGTTTTTGACTATTCTTTTGCTGGAGATCTATGTGGAACATGGCAACAGTGCTTGCCAATGCTAACACACACATCCAGAAAGGGTATTCATTGTTTCAAGTCCGGATTTACTGAAAATTTTACGTTTGGACTTTGGAAAAGAAATGGGAAAATGTGCTTGGGCTCTTGTTTTCACCAAGACTACTAGAGAAATGATGTCAATAGTGAAGAAATGTGATTTGCACCTTTGTTTCACTTGTTTATTTTTAATTTTTCTCTTGCTTTTTCTTTTATTGGATATCCTTTTTCTTCCTTACAAAGGAGGCCAGGGAATGGATTAGCTGCAGATGGGATCTAAGGGTGCCAACTAGGATAAGCCTTTTTTTCCTTTTCCCCCGTTTTTCTTCTTTTATATTTCCCTCTTTTGGAAGGGATAAGAGAAGATTAGCAAAAAAAAAAAAAAAAAAAAGGGATAAGGATTGAAATCTTAGACCCCCCCCCCCAAATTAATTAAAGAACTCATATGACTTATCATGTAGTTTGATTTCGGATTGTTGAAGATCAATGGTCCTTGTTCTATATATCTATAGCCAGATTCTCCACCTAAAGAGCCTTGGATAGGTTAGTGAAGCATACAGCTGAATACTACTACTATAAATGGTGCCATACACAGTGCAATCAATATTCAACTTTATATTTCAGATGGTGCTTTGATTGCAGACCCTAAACCTAAGTGGAAATCAACTACTGTACATGATGATTTATAATTGTATAACTCAATGATAATTACACAATACTCATGACATGTTCTGAACTAATCATTTGATGCATCATCAAGGAAATATGCAGGAAAAACAGCTTTCTTATTAGAGTGACAATTGTAAGAAAACAGTTAATCTGACAAATTCTGATCTCATTTCTCCAAAATTGTATCTTTAGGTTCTAAAATTACAAAGAGATTAAGATTCTAATTATCAATTCAAACAAATCTAATTTCTCTCTTTGATGTATCTAACATGTTTATGCAAAAAATCCACTGACTAATTAATATTCAGCAGTCTTCTCTAAGCACTCAGCTCAAACTCGAGCTGCATCAAACTCAAGTACAGATAAAGCAAAATATCAATAAATTCCATTGAAGTCTCATTTCTAGCTAAGATAAAAAGAAACAGGCAAAATACGGATTATTCATTTCATAATTAACTTCACAGAAGTTTCCCTTTGCTGCAAAATGTAGGGAACCAGAGAGAGAAGAGAGAAGGAAAGAGTATGTAAAGGAGCATAAATCAAAGAAATTAAGCTACAAATTAACCTTATAGTGTGTAAAAAAAAGCTAGAGAAGATCGAAATCAATTGATTACAACCTGTCGTCCTTGATCTTGCTCATTCATATCCCACCATTAATTCACCACACACACACACACACACACACACACACGCATACATACTATATATGTTTGTTCAGGCCTTTTGTCTCAATTCTCAACTCTAAACTCTTGTGCTTGGAGCTTCAGCCTGTTGATGAGGTGGTTGGTTACTTTTATCTTCTGATGATTCTTCATCTTTGTCCTGAGAGCTTATGCAGGTAGCTTTGTTTTGGGTAGCTTTGTCTCTTTCAACCTCCCTATATTTATGTAAATACCTTACTATAGTATCAGCATAGTTGTCAAACCCTAGAGCACCCAAAGCCCAACAGATGTCATCTCCATTGACAGTCTTACGATTCTCTTTGCGACACTTGTCAGATGCCTCGCCAGTGACAAAGCTTATAAACTCTGTTGCACATTCTTGCAGTGTTTGTTTAGCCTCTTTTGAAACCTTGGCACTTGGTGGCAGGATTTGTTTCATAATCCTGCCCACGTTGGCAATTGGCAGCAATCTCTCTTGTTCATCTACCATGCTTGCAACTCAAAAATCTGATGATGAACTTGATGTTCTCAAGCTTAGACACGTAGCTCTTTCTGATCCGTAGCCTTTCTTATATTATATATAAATGAGGATCTGCACATTTATGTATGTATACATGCATGTGTATATGTACTATGAGCTAGGATGCAACATCATCATTTGATGACATCCTGGTTTCACGATCATCACATTCACTCCATTGTATTCAAATCACTCTTAATCTCCAATATGCGTATATGTATCTTATACATAAAAGGTAATTAAAAGGTCTTGAAACAGTCTCAGGGACTTATCTATTCTAAATATTCTTTTAAAAGTTGAGAGTTCGAGTGGATTTAAGCGCGATCTAAATATTCTTTTAAAAGTTGAGAGTTCGAGTGGATTTAAGCGCGATCTGAATATTAATTATTAGTCAAGCATTTTGAGGGTAGGTTAGATAATGAAGCAAAAAAAAATCTTCCAAAGACAAACTTTTTATATTTCAAATCTGCTAAGCGAATGAGATTAAGGATATTCGTTCTTACTTATTTACTTCAGATTTTCTTTTTGCCTATTGAGCAAATACTAACTCAAGCATCAAAACATTTATCTAATCAAAGATATGAAAATTTTGAACACACTAGCAAATCCTAATCAATTTTAAACATGAAATACTGTCCCAATATCACGCCATTAAGACCTTCATTCATGTGGTTTTATCAGATCACATCTCAAGAAACCTTCAAACTTTCACCTTAAGTAGCATCTTAATTAGGTAAAATGAACACAACTTAGGTATAAAACAATGCCAAGTGGAAGTTTTTATGTCAACTTTACTAACTAATGGTCAGTATTATCCTTAATCCAAATCAAGCTAGATTATACAACTAATGCAAAATTCTTAAAGTTCTAAACTATTTAAGCTATCAACATGACCAATCAAAGTTCAAGCAAAAGTGATCAAGAGGGCTTTTTCTACATAGAAAATCTTGATATATCTACAGACCATTTGCAGCAGGTTCTCCAAAAAAAAAAAAACCTCAAACCCTAAAAAGACTTAACTATGGTCCCCCCATTTCATTCCCCCCACTATCACCTTAAATGGCTTCAACTCTACCCTCAAAAACTGCAACTTTTTTATCCATTTTGCTCTCTAAATATCTCCATCTTTAGCTTAAAATATTATTTATAGACAATATATTTAAAATAAGCAGAGGATATTTTCGCACGTTTGCATGTTTTAGTATTTATTATACTTTATATCATATAACAGCACAAAAAAATTTTGATTCATGCTGATTGAGTATTAATTCATTGTACTTATGATATTGCGAAATCTTAAAAATTGTGGGTTCGGGTAGATTTAAAATTATAATGTCCTTTTCAAGTAAACATAATTAGTTAAGGGTTGGGAGGGTAAGAATAGATTAAAAAATATATCACCAAAAAAAATTGATTTATAAACTTAGTGTTTGAAACCCTCATATTAGCTCATAAATTATAGATTAAATTCAGATTTTGTCACTATTTGGCTGCAAAGAATTCCTTTTTTTCATAAAATCAGTTTTGTTAGGTTTTGGTCAACTTTAGATAATAACTCTTAGTGTAGAAGTTAACATATGAGGCCATATACACTCCATATTGAGTACTTTTTGGCAGATATTTACATTTAAAAATACTAGTTATCTCATTGTGGGAATTCTTGTGGGGTTCTACATGCATCAATCTTATAGCTGGCTCCACTAACAATTCCCACTAAGCTTGAAAAAGTTCTCTGCAACCATAATATATACTATATATTACGGAATTTTGCAGCAGGTTTTTCATTTGGCTAGTAGTTCACATTATAATTAGTGTCACTTATGCATAATATTGTTCAAGAATAACCAGTCTTAGTCTTTAGAGTTTGATTTTCAGTAGATATCAGTGCTTCCACTACCTCTTAACCTTTCCCATTCAACAAAAGGTCACTTCTATGTTAAGCTTATCCATTTTCTTATGCATTTAAAACAAAACACTGTTAAAGAGGCATGACTAACTAAAATCATTTCAATTTGCCTCAACAATTTATTGGATTTAGTTAATCAACTGTACTTACTACTTAAAGCTTCAAGAGTAATATTGCAAGCAAGTCTCAGACCGAGATTTAAGTCCAATTGATTCAAGTAGTCACCTAAAAGGATTAATATATCTAAATCCTAAATTGAAAGTATACATCTTTAAATTAAAGACTGTAAAACAGCACAATCAGATTCCATCTTTTTGAAAGCAAGAGACATCCTCATATGCCATATAACACACATTTGACATTAAAAGTTAATCATATATAGTTTAATATATTAATTGAGCTAAAGGACACATTTTCTTATCAAGCTAGTTGCCTGTTACAGCAAAAGATGCTTAGAATAATATAAATGCAAAAGCTGCCCAAACCTTTCACCCAGTCACTTGCATCAAGGGTTTTCAAACTTTATTATTATAATCTAGCTGGGGTTCCATCCATAAGGGATTAAACAAAAGGGCATTATAACAGTAGAACCATGGAAAAGGGGGAAAACCCTAGAATGTTGGAACTTTTTTTAGGTCTTTAATTGCGGTAATAATAAAATATACAATATTTATCCTGGTTTCATCTTGTTAATTAGGCCATAACCTAACTTTGGTATGAATTCCTTTCACTGTGTCTACAATGCACTCAATAATCTAGAATCTGATTTGATTTAATCTAGTTTTGTCTGAAAATGACATGTTTAATTAATATATAAAAGAGGAAGTGTATAATTAACTTTCTAGAGTTAGGGTTTATAGCCTTGGTTAATAGGATAGCTCAGAACTTGATGCTTTTCTTGTTGTTGAAGAAGGTCAATTTTTGTAGCTTTATTATCTCATTACTTATTGGTTATTTGTGCTGAAACTTTTGTGGAAATTCATGTCACATTGGTTAACCTGTTTTCTTGAAAGCACATTAAAGCTTCTTTCTTTTTTTTGCTAAACCAAAAGGTTACAAAACTAAGAAAGGCAACAGAAAAACCCCAACACACCAAAAGGACTAAATTAATATACTTAAAAAGACACCTGAAAACTCAAAAATATACATTACAAGGACCTTACAGAAATCACCTAAAACATGGATACATATCACCTAACAAACACTTTACACTCACTAAAACCAAATGTCAAACACTTAACATTGTATACATAAAGCTCTTGCAAATTAAACCAGTCAATGCCAATCTCACCTGGTCCGTTGCTTGTAATTGCATAATTCCTTCCATCACAACAGCATGGTTATTAGCTAGCAATCAAAACCAAGAAGGAAACGCATAATCATCAACTCCCGGAGTTAGTAGGAAACCAAATGGTCTCCACCAGTGTTCAACTTTTATAGAGTCATTGGCACCAACTCCTATAATCCACCCCCGCATATCACCATGGATTGAACTTTAACACCCATATCACCACATGGATCAATTCACCACCAAGACACAAAGCTTAATTAGGAGTAATTAAGTACAGTGATTATGAATATGGTTAGCAAGCTGTTGTAAAGCTATTTGGACATGTATAGAATCAAAAGTACTTCAACAAAATTGACGAGTGTCAAACGGTTTGGTTAGTTCTATGACTAGGTTATATACATGAAAAACTTGAAAAGAACTGAATATATATGTCCCAGTTGATGACTTGATATACACATAACACCCGAATCTGATTTTTATAGCTTTTCTACGTCTTCCTTTTCTTGAATGAATAGAAGCCATTGAACATAGCATACAATATATATGGCAAGTTAGCTAAGATTGCAATGCTGTTTAACAGATCGAGAGTAACGCAATTTTTTTTAGAATGGTCATTTTCTTAATATCACTAACAGTGTATTAACATATATATACATATATTATATATTTGAAGTCCAAACATGAATGAAATCCAATACTCAATTTCAAGCTTCTTTCACCTTCCACTAGGCTTTCTTTGTTTTGAGAAGATACAAAGATGTCAACAAGAGAGATTTAGCCAGTTTCATTTACTCACCAATGGGCTTCTCACTTAAAAAGAGCCCGTAACTTTTTCCACTTAATTACCAAAATTCTAAATACCAAGATGATGCTTTTGAACCGTAAGTCATGGCCCATGGGCCTTATGGCATCTTCTATTTATTTATTTTGGGTTAAAACATATTTCGAATCCGGTACGCTTTGTAGATCTGAATTTGGTCTCTTTATTTTTATTTCAAATACTCAAATTATTTTATTTTTTGAATTTAATAATGTAAGTTTAATTGTTAATATGGTTAAAATTATTTTATTAAATTAAAATACATTATAATATCAAATTTTGTTTTGTATATGGTTACTAATTATTGTTTTTATTTTAAAATCTATACTATTATTTAAGTTTCTAATTGAGTTGGTGCCATGAGTCGACTGGGTACCAACTCGGTTAGATAAATTACATAAATGTCCTTTCGTAATTAAAATAAATTATATTATTTGATGGTATTTTAGTCTTTTTTATTTTAACAAAAACTAATAAAATGATACATATAGTGAAATTTGAATGCACACTAATTAAATTAATAAAACCTTAATTTTACCACTCAATCAAAGTTTCATTTTGATATGTTTTATATGTACGATTTATTATCTCCACTAGTTGTACATATACATTAATAATGTTGTTAATTAAGTTGATGTCGACATTAACTCACAATTGATGATAAAACCATGATAAATATTTTTAGTGCATTTAGTATTGTTTATCTAATCTATTTATGCGTTTAAATTTATTTTTTCTCATAATTTAATCTAATTTTTATTTGAATATTATACATATTTCGTGGGTTATTATGATTAATTAGTTTCAAACTATACGTTTCATTATATATCATCTTTAAAGACACATTTATGTTCTATATCCACAATTTTCACATGTATACGTGTGTGATAGGTCTTTTAGTGTCATTATTTTTTTTCAACAAATGAATTTTTTGAAAATAAAAAGTAAAAGGCATACTAACTTTTTTGGCTCTCTAATTTTAAAAATAAATTACTTTAGCCCTTCATTTAATTTTTCATCTATTTTAACCTTTAAATTTGTATTTTTTGTTAAATTATCTCAATATGAATGGAAAATTTAATGTTTTTTAATTTTACTTACACGACATACACATAGGTTACTGCATAAATAACATGTAAACATTTAATATTTTAAAAAATTAATTAAATATTGATATATCATGAGAATCCACGTTATCAGAGTTAATAATTTTTTTCCTTTCACAAAAATTAAATAAAAAATTATATATATTCTTTCGTAAGTTGGAGGGAAAAAAATAAGGATAAACTATAAAAATAGTCAATTTTGTTTGACCCAGATTACATTTTAGTCACTTATATTTGAAATGTTATGTTTTAATCACTTATGTTATCGTTTTGTTACGAAGTGATCACTCTACCATTAAACTCCGTTACCTCCTTAACAGCGGTCCTATGTGGCAGTACAAATGGGTTTTAAATGTTCACTTAGATGTCCTACGTGGTAATCCAAATTAAATTTACTTAATTAAAAACATATTTTCATCCCAACAACTGGACATCCAAGTTGGCATTTAACGGAAGAGTGACTATTTCGTAACAAAACGATAATGTAAGTGACTAAAATATAACATTTCAAACATAAGTAACTAAAATGTAATTTGAGACAAACAAAAGTGATTATTTTTAAAATTTACCCAAAAAATAATTATGCTAAAGTGGAAAGGGAATAACAAAGATTACGTAACTTGAAGACAAGGCGCAAGTGCCTAACCAAACAAAGCTAACATATCCGAACACCTCCCAATAAAACTACGTTACATTTTTAAACATTTCGTCGCTAAAAAACATTTCTCAAGTCTTAAAACTGGTACGTATATAAATCTCGGGTCAAATTCAAATCTCCGAGACGAACACAGAGGAAAGTCAATAAAAAATTGGCGACGATGGCGAGGGCAAGCTCTGGCCTCGCGTACCCGGAACGATTCTATGCGGCGGCTGCTTACGTTGGCTTCGACGGATCTCCCAATTCCAACGACAAGGACATTGGCTCCAGGTTCTCCAATGACGTCGCTTTGATCCTGTACGCCTTATACCAGCAGGTAATTTCACCGTTCTCAATTCCTTCTCTCTTATTTCATTGGATCCCGCCTTCTTCAATACGAAAGCGACTTGTTTTTGCTAATTTCCGGCAATGTGATGTTTATCTTATTTCGGATAAGGATTTCGTGTATTAGGATTGCTTTTTTATATAATATTTTTGGAGCATTTGAAGTGTAATTATTGTAGATCTGGCTTTATACTCTGAATTCAAGACAATTCGGATGTTGATCTATGGAATAATTGAATGAATATTTATGTAGTACTTGAATATGAAGCTCGTGTTTTGTTAGGTTACTAATTTTCCGAATTGCTATGTGATTACAGGCTACTGTAGGCCCTTGTAATGTTCCAAAACCGAGTTTGTGGAATCCTGTCGAACAAGGCAAATGGAAAAGGTCTGCAAGCTCATTTACTTCTCTTTGTAATTTTACATTTGTAGTCTTGTTGTTGTTGTGTTGTAACGGTCATTTTAATTTTGTTATGGTTATTCCAAGGGTGATACTGTTTTGATCCGTTTACTCAAAGTGGTGCTGATGATAGCAATGTTTATTCAGAGAGATGTGAATGGATAGTCACTTATATGTGGGATGGATTTTTTGGTTGTTTCAACATTTGGTGGTATTGTGGCATGGTGCATAGTTTTTATTGCCTGCTTCTACTGGAAAAAGCATGGAGATGTACTTCTGTGTTATTTATATTTATCAGATCTAGATTGTTCCAATTTTCTCTCTGCCATATGCTTGGTTTTTATGTTTGTTTATTATGTAACTCGAGAATTAGATGATAGAAAGCAATTTATTATATGTCAGATGGATGTTATCCATGATTTTTTTTCCTTCTTTCTTTTTGATAATCGTTCTTCTGGTAAAGCTTTTTTTTTATTTATACAGCTGGAAACAGCTTGGAAATATGGTGTCTGCAGAAGCTATGCGTCTCTTTGTGAAAATATTGGAGGTACAGGCCATAACTTTTCTGATATTTTGCGTTTGTATGAATCATTTTAGTTTGACATAATTGTTTTCTATTTTGTTCCTTATTCTTTGACTCATTGTTCAGGAAGAAGAACCAGGATGGTATTCACGGGCATCTAACTCTGTTTTGGAGCCTGTTACAGACGTACAAATGAATGTGAGTAATCTGTTATTTTCTCAGTTTTGGTTTTCTGATTTTAACATTTCCCATTGTCTCTTATTTTCACAATTTAGGTTGGGCATGTACCTCTGTTACAGGTCTTGTTCTCAACTTTTAGAGAAGTCTGAGTTTGCATAATTGCTCTGTTCAGTCAGTAGTTAAAATTTGAATGAGAGAAGCGAAGTTGCTTATTGGGAGGTGCTTTTAGTTGGGGCCTGTGGTTCTCTTTACTTACTTTCACCTTCTCAACTTGTATGCATGTTAACAGCATAATGCGATTGTTGAGCCTATCATCGAAAACCGGATTTCTTTTGCTGAGACAAAGACCATTTCTGCTGAAAATGGAGGCCTGATAGAAACTCAGGATATAGATGTTGTATCACAAGGCCTTGGCTCAGTTGTTGTATATGATCAGTGGACTTCACCTCCAATAACTGGTCAACGTCCCAAAGGCCGATATGAGGTATTGACATCTCTATCATTTAGAAACAAGTCCTTTCTTCTTCTTCTTCTTGCCTTCTTCCTCATCTAAAGAATGTTTACTCACTCTTGTCAGCATGCAGCAGCAGTTATCGAGGACAAGATGTATATATATGGTGGAAATCACAATGGTCGTTACCTTAGTGATCTTCATGTAAGTCATTCATTTGCCTTAACATGCAATACACATGTATTTTTGTAACATCCTATTTTTTCTAGTACAATTCAGTTTACTCTATAGTTTTGGTATTGGAATGAAGTATTACCAAATTATAATTCTCACTTTCCAGGCCATTGCTTGAAAATTCTATTTTAATATGTAGTTTTGCTAAGCTTTAATTTATTGTTTGTAGACTATAACTACACATGACAGTTTTCACCATAATGTAAGGTTTGATGCAGGTTTTAGATTTGAGAAGTTGTACTTGGTCAAAGGTTGAAGCTACGGTTGAATCTAAGTTGGTGGAAACGCCATCTCCTGTAAATATAACCCCATCTGCTGGTCATTCATTGGTTAGTAGAGAACTGAGTTTCTTTATATTTTCCTTTGGTTTCTTAAAAGCAATGTTCTCCAAGTAAATACGCACATTTCTTTGGAATCTGTTGGCTAAAAATTCTTGTATTCATGCTTAACTCTCTGTCCCTTCTAGTGTTTCCCCTAGGCACCTTCAGAGAATCAGTTTCTTTAATTTCTGGTCATATAGAACTGATCAACTTCTTTCCTTTTCTTTTTTTTCTTTTACCTTTTATTTCTCAAAAGCAAAGTTTTTTAATGGAAAAACCCACAATTCTTTAGAATCTGTTCACTAAAAGTTCTTGTATTAATGCTAATTGTCGTTCTGCAGTCATATCATTTGATCTCTCGCCTCTCCTATTTTTTCCCCATAGATACCTTGGGAGAACAAGCTTCTTTCAATTGCTGGCCATACAAAGGATCCTTCTGAAACCTTCCAGGGTACTTGTTTTATCCCCTTATTAACAAATGAAAAAATTTGAGGACTATTTTTCTTCTCTGTCTTTCTATTATTATCTTATTCTGTACTGTATTCTTATGGCAGTGAAGGCCTTTGATCTACAAATTGGCACATGGTCAATGTTGAATACTTATGGAAAACCACCGGTATTCATATTTTCTTCATGTCAACTCTCTTTCTGCTGTACCAACTTGAAAATTATAGCACTATATTTAGAAATTTTAGCAGGTTCATGATTGTTGTACCATGCAGAAATAATTAGACCAGCCTTTGGCTTTTCTTAATGACTTTGAGATAGTGATCACTGGTAGAATTAACCTTTCTTTCTTAATTGAATATGGTATTTAAGAAACTTAAAACTAGATCATTGTATGTTGATTTCTGGCTATATTTAGCTGAAAGTTTATTAGCATATAGGTATGCTTTAACATAGGCTGAAGTTAAACCTAGGCAAATAAAAAATGTATTGAATATGTGTGCTTATACGTTCTTGTGCCCCTTTATTTTCCTCATGGTGGATTCTTTGATTTTTTTTTTTTTCTGAAAATTTCATTTCGAACTGTTAACACTTCCTTTCCTAATTTGAGTGCCTTACAGGTCTCTCGTGGAGGTCAGTCTGTGACCCTTGTTGGAACAACCTTAGTGATATTTGGCGGACAGGATGCAAAGCAAACACTCTTGAATGATTTACATATACTTGACCTAGAAACCTTGACCTGGGATGAAATTGATGCTGTGTAAGATTACTTTTGGCAATCTTATTCCTGCACTATCCCTCCACAGTGCACAATGTTAATGGATTTCTGAATTCTTTTGTTAAATATGTGCTACTGGTACTTCTATAGCCTTTAACATGGAAAATGTAAATGAATTTTCACTTGCCAGCTTCCACTTATCAAGGGCTGACTTGAACAAGGGTCTGGCTGCATAGTGCAAGCAGCCTGGTCCATTGTTGGTTTGACCTAATTAAGGTTCAGTTATCATGACAGCTAAGAATCTGACGTTTGAATTTCAATCCGGTTCCTAAGACTAGCTTGCGACCGAAATTGAATTCATAATTAGGTCTGCTTCGTTCCAGTAAAGAACTTAATATTTAAATTTCCAAAACTTTTATATAAAACTGATACTGAGGTCGTGGTCCAAGATTACTTCACATGCTTAAATTCTTCTTTTGCTTTTGGTGTATTGACATTTTGACATGCATCATACTTGAATTCAAATTCTACTTTTCTAGTACTATATCTGAGCTTCATTTCTACAACATTAAAATAGAATCTAACCTGTTTACCAATGTACATTTTATGTAACAGCATGATATAATCCTTTTTTGCACTTCTATTTTGAGTAATCCCTTGTGCCCAATTAGTTTATAGATTTGAAGTATCATTTGAATTTTATATTCCTTGGTAACTTTTAATAGTTGTTTATTCTCATTGTCATGCAGGGGGTTGCCTCCCTCGCCACGGTCTGGTCATGCTGCTGCAGTGCATGCAGAGCGTTACCTTCTTATTTTTGGTGGGGGTTCACATGCTACTTGCTTCAATGATTTGCATGTCCTTGACTTGCAAACTGTAAGATGATTACTCTTTTGTGTTTTTGCATGGGCTTTTGAGGAATTAGTATATCTATCTTTATGTATTTGGATTTGTAGATGGAATGGTCAAGACCCACACAGCAAGGTGAGATACCAGTTCCTAGGGCTGGTCATGCAGGTGTGACTGTTGGGGAGAACTGGTTTATTGTTGGTGGTGGAGACAATAAAAGTGGTAAATGTCTCATCCAAAATCTAATAGAAGATCGCTATTGCAGATTGTTCCTTGGATGACTTTCCCACTCCATGCTTAGTTTTAGTATTATTATAGTTATACCATCAAGTGTCTCCATTTCATATGAAGATAAGAAAGAGCTTTGGTAGGATATGTTGATTGCGTGAAAATGTTTACTTTTTTATTACTGCTCCCTAGTCTTCATTGCTTGTCCTACTCTTGTCTTCCAGGGGCATCAGAAACTGTTGTCCTTAACATGTCAACCCTCGCTTGGTCAGTTGTGACATCAGTTGAAGGACGCGTTCCTCTTGCTAGTGAGGTATTTTACATTTTACAAATGCTTGTTACCTGTAAAATGCTTACAGGTGGGATATGGAAAATCTTTGTTTGGATTACTGCATCTTATGTATATTGGTTTAATTGTAACTGCTAAATGTGGATCAACAAGGAATGGTAGAGATGATGCATAGACTCTCTACATTTGATGTCGTGCTTCTCTGTAATTACTATGACGATTTTACTGGATTTCTTTAGTAACATGTTCATCATTTTCATTCTCATCAATTAATATCATTGGCGTTTAGACTTAAGAAACAATTATTCCATGAAAATGATTGGAATTTTGGAAGCTGTGCTTCTGCAAGAGTAATGTAATATTTTAATATGTCATGAGAAGAGTTTCTTTCTCAGTTGTATGTAATGCATGTGTTAACATTGAACGGTATATATAGTTGTGGTATGTTGGTCTTTATATAGGAGATAACTTCCAGTGTCAGTGATCTAAGATGCAAAGTTTCTATTTAATTGTCTATTATTGTAGGGTTTAAGTCTGGTTGTGGGCTCGCTTAATGGGGAAGATATACTCATATCTTTTGGAGGATATAATGGACACTACAACAGTGAGGTATAGGTGGTTTTGACCTCTTTGTATATGACTTTGTCTTTTTGTTACTATATAATCATTTATGGTTCCCCATCAGGTTAATGTTCTTAAGCCTAGTCACAAGTCAACCTTGCAATCAAAGATAATGGAGGGTCCTGTTCCTGACAGTGTCTCTGCTGTGCATAATGCTACAAATCCTACCAGAGATTTAGAATCCGAGTTTGAAGTTGGTCAAGAAGGAAAGATACGAGAAACTGCTATAGATAATTTTGAGCCCATGGTATGTGGTATTTTGAGAGACAATATCACCATTTTACCTTCATTTGAAACCTGCTGGTTAAAATCTTCTGATACAAATAAACATTCTAGCTCCATTTATGTGTTGCTGCCTCTGTTGCAAACATAGGATTTTGTGGTTCTAGTTTACGTCATAACATTCATACGAGTCTGACAGTGTCTCTGCTGTGCATAATGCTACAAATCCTACCAGAGATTTAGAATCCGAGTTTGAAGTTGGTCAAGAAGGAAAGATACGAGAAACTGCTATAGATAATTTTGAGCCCATGGTATGTGGTATTTTGAGAGACAATATCACCATTTTACCTTCATTTGAAACCTGCTGGTTAAAATCTTCTGATACAAATAAACATTCTAGCTCCATTTATGTGTTGCTGCCTCTGTTGCAAACATATGATTTTGTGGTTCTAGTTTACGTCATAACATTCATACACAACATCAAAAGTTTTATAACAGTAAAACCAGTCCATACAGTACTGAAGTTTTAAGGTGTTCAGAATGTCTTATTTAATTTATGATCAATTCTATTTCTTTCACTTAAAGTTAGAGTACACGCAAAAATCCAAAGGTGGGGAGAATTGTGAGCACATTCTAGCAATGCTCAAGGCGGAGAAGGAAGAACTAGAATCATCACTCAATAATGAGAAATTGCTGTCTCTCCAGCTAAAGCAAGAACTAGCAGATGCTGAGGCTCGAAACACAGACCTATACAAGGTAGTTTTTTTACGTGTATAATATCAGGTCATGTAGTTCTTCATTGTTCCAGTTGCGTAAGTTCGGAAAACAGCGGTGTTTATTAGTTTAAACATTTTTCTCACCAAGTTTCATTTACATCTTAGGTACTCCAATCTGTACGTGGTCAACTTGCGTCCGAGCAGTCAAGATGTTTCAAATTAGAGGTATTTTTAAATCAAGAGAACCATGCCATGGCATATTATGTACTTGATCTGTTTTCTCCATATTGAATGGGCATCCAAACTATGATTTCCTTTAATACTACTGTTACCTCACACTTTACAACAAGAATTTAAAATCAGGCTCACAAATACGGAGCATACCAAATGAATTTGAAATATTTCTCAACTTTGCTATTTGTATGAAATTTACTTGGAAAATGGGGTTATTATGGTTTGCTTTGCGACCTTCATTGCTGACCGTTTTAGCTTCTATACTAATTAAAATTTGGTTTATACGAGGACTCATATACCTCCAAAGTACAGAACTCTATTTGCTGAAGGGAAAAAAGCCTCTGATTGTCTTTTTATACTCTTGAATCAACAGGTTGATGTAGCAGAACTACGACAGAAGCTACAGACAATGGAAACACTACAAAGGGAACTTGAACTCTTGCAGCGACAAAAAGCCACATCTGAGCAAGTTGCCATAAATGCAAAGCAGCGGCAGGGCTCAGGTGGCGTATGGGGTTGGCTTGCAGGAAGCACTCCACAAAATGCTGATGATGCTTGAAAACCTAATTAAATAGTGCTTGCAGGGAAGTCATACCCGGTGCAATGTTCTATTCACTTGATCTAGAGTTCAAACCATGGATACAGCCTCTTCTTGAAAAGCAGGGGGGAGGTTGCGGACATCAGGACCTTCTGCAAATCCTTGTTTTAGTAGGAACCTAACGCATTGGGTACTCTCTTTTTGTCAAAATTTTGGGTAAAATATACATATATTTCCTGTTCTACTTAAACCAGTTCTTTCTATGATCAGAATAAGAAATCTAGTTAACTCAAATGAATGCCTTCGAGATTTTTGGTTGAATACATGCCTCGATGGATAATTGCTTCAGTTTTATCTAGTTACATATGGCTCTGGACGCAAGGTATGCGTAACCTGATTCGTGAAAACATAGGTTTCAAACCGTTTACCATTGAAGTTTTTTAAAATGGTTTTGTATGTATTACTTTGGTAACCCTTTATTAGAAGGCACTGTTGTTTCACGAACATTTTAGCTTCTCGGAATTCATGACAAACTTAATTTTAAGGCAGTGTTCAAATTTGGCCTTTTTCCCAACAAAAATAGTTTAGGACAGCCCTCATCTTCAACCGACGTTTTGAACCTTGACATTTCCTCCGAATACAATATTTAATGCAAAACTAATAAGCCAACAAAAAGCTAATATATTAGGTTCAATGCAAACAAATTAGGTACGAAACATCATCAGATCAAATTCAACATAATCCATTTTAAAAAACCAAGCTAAAACTTAAAGGTCACTGATTTAAAAAAAAAAAAAAACACATTCTCCCTCCAAAATTCAGAGACCAAGCAAGTAGTAAAAAGCAATCCAACTCCCACTACTGCTGTCGGACTTCAGCTTTCTTCTTCTGCCAAAGCCTGTCAAGTGCACTGTCAGCATCACCCTGCAAACATGAACAAATCAATCAGCACTTGACTTATGACACAACTCAACATCCTCACAGACCTAAAGTTTGTCTATAAACAATCACCTAGAAACACCAAAAATGCCCGAATTCTGATCTAACACGATTACAAGGATATAATATTTCAAATATATGGAAGATTTTCCAAGTTCCGCGTATACCACAGAAATATGATCCAACACTAAAACAGCACAAAAATAATAATTAAGACCTACAACGCCCAATATAACCATTTGGTAATAGGGATCCAACACGGACCTGGGCACGGACAAAGCCACAAAGAGCAAAAGTGGAGAAAGTTCCAGTGTATCTGCCAAGCTCATCCAAATGCCCAACATTAATCTGAACAGAAGCATGATCCTTCGAGGTGATCAGCCTATTAGTGGCCGAACTGCAACAACAAACAAACATACACACCACATATAAGCTTCCGACATAAACAACGTGGTGAAAGGGAAAGAAACTAACATTATGAAACATAGGCCAAGTAAAATTAAAGACCATTTTCTGGGGATGTAAAGATCCATGTTTTGACCCTCTTCGTTCTGCATCTTGGCGAATTCTTAACCCAACACAAACACGAAGCTCAAATCACCTAACACAATACCAGATTCATTAATTTAAAAAGAAAAAGCTAACCCGAATTCAACTTCAATACTCTGTAGATCACATTCTAATTCGAATACCATGACTAATGAAACAATATTTTGGAGAAAACCCAAATCCAAATTTAACTATTGCTATTTAGGAAAACATTAACAGTTACGTTAATATTAAGAAATAAGAGTAAACGAATGCTTATTAGAACATCCAAATAACATAAAATTTAGATAAATTTAAAACTACGAAACATGAATATGAAATCTAGACAGAGAGAGTGGCGTACAAGATGAGAAAGAGAGGCTGCTGCTGCAAATGAGATTTATAGCTCTCGTTTGCTGAATTTATATGCGAAGAAGAAGAAGAAGAAAACCCTAATTTCCTTCTAGATTGACCAGGGCAAAAATGCCCACCTCTGACGTGGTTTACTCCTAATCTGAGCCCGTTTTGTTCTTGAAATATGGCTCAGTCCATTGAGCCCAGTTGAAGCCCACAGTTTAAAAGGATAAAAGTCAAAACCCCAAATCATGTTCATTTTTATAATTAAAATCAAAAAAAGATAAAAAGAAAAAAACCTTGGTTTCGATCTTGACTACTTACAGTGGACCATCTTCCGACCTCTGGTCGAACTCTCATAAGTTGAAACCTGGTTGTTTTGCTGACTGTTGAGGTTAAAAAGGACAGCTACTTATTATTTAATATTAGATTTTCGGATTGCATTTTACCCTTCTGTTTTAAAATAGATAAATTAGTCATTATAAATTAGATCACAAAGCAATTTAATCTTTTTTATTAAAATTTTCATCCATTTTTATTATTAAAAATTAACATAACTAACAGAATAATCAAATTGTGACACGTGACGTGCAACATATACCTTATGCTAACATAAAAAGACTAGTTTTTAATAGTAAAAATGAGTGAAATTTTTAACAAAAAAGACCAATTTACTTCTTGATTAACATATAGGAACTAATTTACCATTTTTTTAGTAGAGAGAGAAAATGCAATCAAATGCTTAGTATAAGGCTCTCTATGGTACTTTTACCATATTTTGAGGTAAGTATATTTTATTTATGGTAAAACTACATCCAAGATTACTAAAATATTAGTAAATTTACACTTTAGTCATTCAACTTAATAAAATTATAAAATAATTATTAAACCATTTAAAAATATCTTGAGTTATTAAGTGTTTTAAAGTACAATTAATGTCACTTTGAGAAAACTATTTATTATATATAATGATAGATATTGCTTTAAAAAAATGTTTTAAAATAGGTTAAGTTTTTTTTAGATAAAAAAAAAGTTGTAAAAGTTACGTGGTAATATATATATTATAATAAGCTGTGATTTAACAGCTACATCAGCTGTACGTTAAAGATTTCATAGTATAGTAATTTAATTAAATTTAAATAGTTTAGACTATTTTATAACTTTTTAAAGTTAAGTGATTAAAACGTTGACTTTTAAATAATTTAATAATTATTTTATAATTTTTTAGAGTTATCAAAGTATAAACTTACTAATAATTTAATAATTTTACATATAATTTACTCTCTTTTTTTACGTATTCAAAAGGCACTACTCTACCATCTACACTTGGACGTATAGTTTTTGTGTCGTCTGTTTGATAAAAATATAAGTGATTTTATTCTTTTGTTCATGCACACACATATAAATATAAGGATGAATAACAAGGCAGCTAACTTTATATGGTATTTTATAGCGGGAAAATCAAGGGGGTAGAGTAGTAAAATAGCTAAAATAGATAGCTCCCTAAAGCCTTTTAACAGTGAGGTAACTTGTCTGGTAAAAAAAAGAGGGGTAAATTTCGATGACATCAATAGATTCTTCGTAATTCCTTGGACACGTTGAGGACAGCTGATGCTATGCTTTTTTTCTTACTTTAGTTTTGTAACCGCAACTGGTTTCTGAGACAGAACACAACTCTGGTGTTGTGCGCTTTGCTTTTGCCGCAATTCCGACATTTCTCGTCCTCATCTGGGTCCCACCATATCCAAGTTCTAACCCTTTTCAAAAACTGTAAAAATAACAATTCTCGTTTCACTCATGTTATATTTTAGTCATTCTTGTTTGAAATGTTTTATTTTAGTCATTTACGTTAATATGTTGTAACATTTTAGTCACTGAGCCATTAATTTCCATTAACGGTGTAACATTAAGTTGATGTGGCATATTCAATCATCATTTTAAACAAAAATTTTAGGTTAAATTATACAATTATTCCCCATATTTTTTCATTTTGAGCAATTTATTTTTTTCTTTCATGTTCTTTTAACTTTCTTTTTTTTTTCTTTATTTTTCATTCTCTTCTTCTTCTCCCTCTATCTTCCTCCCTTCCCCATCTCTTTTAATGTAAAAGAAAAGAATTAAATTACTCAAAACGAAAAATATATAGAGACCAATTGTATAATTTAACTTAAAATTTTAGTTTAAAATGATGATTTAACGTGCTACGCCAGCTTACTGTTACGCCGTTAATGAAAATTAATACTTAGTGACTAAAATGTTACAACACGACAATATAAGTGCCTAAAAGGTAACATTTCAAATATAAGTGACTAAAATATAACAGGAGGAAAACAAACCATTTCTTTTAATTATTAAACTCATATTGACTTTTTCTTTTTCACTAGAAAACTATTCACCAGGAAGGAACAATCACCAATCACCGGTGACAGACGCCGGAAGCAAAAATGGGCATAACCCATCAAGAAATCACCGTCACAAACGGTCTAACAACATCATCGTAACTTCTTCAAGTTTACGGAAAAAGATTTGAAGGAAATCTTGTAAACTCTTTTGATATTATTTATTTATTTATTTTTAATTATAAACTAATAAAATTTTAATTACCATTAATGACAAAATTCATTAAAATATAAAAGTAAAACAAATAATATCAAAGTTGATATTACAATTAAATATTTAAATATTTAACATTTTCAAATTTTTTCCTTAAAATATTATGTTGAATATGTATATGGAGTACAAATGAAATACTTTAGAGAAAGTGAAGAATTGTGAAGTCAGGAGTAAAATAAAATTAATTTAGAATAGCTGAAATAAAAGTATTAGTAATGGGTAGGAATCAAAAGAAGAGTGATTCCATTTACCCAGAAGACTGTGGCCTAGCACTTGGTGAAAGAGGAAGGGTTGATGTGGTTATGATTTTCATAGCATCACATTGGGTATAAACCAGAAAGAAAGAAATGCTTTTACTGTGAAACTAAAATGTTGATGGCGTCCAAAAATGAATATGGAATCCGACAGAAGCCGTGCAAGCAAAGCATGGCTGGCTTCCTTTCGTATTCTCCACTTAGGTTACGTACAATTTATATATTTTTGAAATGGGAAAAATGGAGGAAGGTGGAAGAGTAATCAAACATCATTCCATTCCATAATTATGATTACGTAAAACAGAAATATGGTACCAATATATATATAAGTTATTGAGATATTAAATCTTGTATTAATTTATAAGTCTTAAATATAAACACGATCCTAAATCTAAATATTGATGGTAACATGGAAATGTTTTTGTGGGTGGTCTCTTGCGGGATTAGCATGGAATTAGATGTTGAGGTTTAATCATTATTTGGGAAATGCATAGTTTTGTAGGGCTCGTTCTTGATAATTTTAAGGCTTTAGTCAAAACAATATAATGAGGTTTTAGGTTACTTAAAAGTTGGAGAATTTTTTTTAGGTCAGTTGATAAAAGAATTTTTTGGATCCTTAAAATCTAAATTTTTTTGGAGGCTCTTAAAAGTTGATAAATTTTTTTTTGACTTTTAAAAGTTAAAAAAATTATTTTGGATCTCTTTCAACCTTGGGCCCTGGGCGGCCGCACCTCTAGATGACCCCTAGGGGCGGGCTTGTTATAAGGCATTTTAGATGGATTTTTCGTGTTGCTTAGTAAAGGTTTCAAAAGGACCACAATTCAAACTGATAATATAGAGGTGGTTAGAGCCTTACAAGACAATATAATGGCGGATTCAAGAATCACAGTGCTTAGAATGGCCCAACGAATTTCGAAGGTTGAAGGACAGTGGTGGATACCATATGTCTCTAGAAAAGGTAATCTTGTTGCGGAATGTTTAGTTAAGTTGAATTTAGCTTGGAGGACAAGTGTACGGATTTTTGAAGATACACCCAATAAAATTTTAAGATATTAAAAATTTATTGATGTTAACTCTGCAATAATATATGTTTGTCAATATTGTTGTATGCCTTAGATATTTATAAGTCAACTCGTCATTTCACTTAAATTAATATGGCGGCTGGTAGTTTTCTGTTCCTACACCATCCCATTCAAATATTAATTTGAAATCAACTCCATAAATGTAATTACAATTAATTTATGCTTTATATTGCTTTTTTTTTTTTTGAAAAATAAACAAAAATACAACTATAAAACTTCCTAAGAGGATCTAAAAGCTTGGTCTTGCTGAATAGCCTTAGCTATCAAATCAGGGAGGACTTCAAAAATCTGAAGAGGTGATTTCCAAGAGAGGCTAATCTTTGCCAATTGATCTGCGATTAAATTACACTCCCTATTGACATGCTTAAATTTCCATTGCCCATCAGAGCGCAGAAGTCGATTTATTCTCCTGAGAACTGTAGTGCCTGAATCCACTAATATCTATAGTTTATTTTAAATCTGTAGTTTATTTTAGATTTTGATTTTTCTAATTTAATCGTAAAGTTATGTTTTTTTTAAGGTGAATAGTAAAATTATTATAAAGGTAGATATTGTTTCTGTTGGAGAAATATGACTGCAAAACAAAATTATTAGCATTGATTGGAAAATAAACCAAATGTAAATAAAAGAAAGAATCAATATACCGTAGAAGAATCATTGCCTTAAAAATAAATTCGTTCTAGTCAGTATAATCGTGTAGTGGATGTTACTTTCAAGGTTAACACAGAACTTCAATATTCGTACACCCGAATAAGAAAAATGGAACACAAGTGGTATTGCTCTTCTTCGAGGAATCGAAAAATAAGATAAAAATAAAGCTTTAAATCTAGTTGGAAAAACTTGGCCAGAAAAATCACATTAGATTCAATTCCCATGAAAGTTTGGAGGAGTCATAGATAGTCCTAGATAGAATTTCCTCTAATTTAATTGTAGTAAGATACCAATGTTTTAGGGAAAAGACTCTCATTTTTGTTACTTGTAAAAAAGAGGAAAAATTCCTCCTATTTATAGGATTCTCAAAGGGGCAAAGTGGTACAAAAAATTCAACAACCATATTGCAACGGCCATATTGTGATGATCAGATTCCAACGGTCATTTTATAATGGTCAGATTTTTTGCATTACCAACAAATTTGAGCACAAACTTATCTTTCCTTATAAAATAAAAAAAAAAAACTCGTACATGATAAAATTTAAATACAAAACATCATATTTTTAATATCTCAATTTTACCATTTTAACCAAAATCATGTTTAATTTAATCTTTTTTTAAAAAGAAAATTGTTACTTTAAATTTTCACTTGCATCGTGAGTGTGTTATAATCTCGTATTATTTTATGAAATTAATTTACTTACATCCATTTAAACTTGAGGCGAATTAATTTTAAAATTTTAAATTAACCATTTTAACTAAAACTTTCACGAGTTTTAATATAAATTATCTATAAATATACCTTTACATAAATAGTTTTATTATTATTATTATTATTATTATTTACAACTTGATCAGTATGGCATAAAACTAGTATTTATTTTAAAGTAGTAGTTATATATAATATTTTTGTTAGTCAGAAATCAATTTTTTATTAAAATATGGAAAGAATATCTTCCAAATTTGTATAAAGCAACAATAAGATTTTATTCCATTTTTATTGAGATTGTTGACAGTATTTAATGCAAAGATAAATCATTAGTCAAGAATAGAGAATTCTTCCAGAACCATCCTTATATCCAAATTAAGCATATTCTTTCAACCAACATAAATTAATGTTTGTTAGAATGATTTTTTAAAGGAGAAAGAACAAAATAAATTGCAAGGAAAAAAAGAGTGTAGCATTATTTTTGTTTTTATTTCTCTTTTTTAAGTCTTGAAATATCAGTAGAAATTAACCTCAGTTTGGTTTTAGGAAACAGAAATTAACTTTGTTTTCATTTTTCTATAAACGTTAACGGAGAATGTGATTAATTGAAAATTTTAAAAATTATTTTTAAAAAATAAAAATATGTAAAAATTAAAAAAAATAAAAAATTCGATTTTTCACTACTACTTTGTAAGTTTTAATTTTTTTTTTAAAAAAACAATGGTTTTTAATTTTGAATAAATTACAAAAGTAGTCACTTTTGTTTACTTCAGATTACATTTTAGTCACTTGTGTTTGAAATGTTACGTTTTAGTCATTTACGTTATCGTTTTGTTAGAAGTGATCATTCTACTATTAAACTCCGTTACCTCCCTAACAACAGTCCTACGTGGCAGTCCAAATTAAATTTATTTAATTAAAAATCTATTTCCATTCCAACAACGGGATATCCAAGTTGACATTTATAACCCATTTGGACTGCCATGTAGGATTACCGTTAGGGAGGTAATAGAGTTTAACGGTAGAGTGATCACTTCATAACAAAATGATAATGTAATATTTCAAATATAAGTGACTAAGATGTAATCTGAGGCAAATAAAAATGACTATTTTTATAGTTTACCCTTTTAATTTTAAATAATTTGACTTCATAAATTCAAACCCGAAGCTTTACATGGTGTTTCTATTTGCAGGGATAGCCCAAGTATTTCTCATCTATTTTTTTTTCAGATGGTATCTTTCTATACTTTGGATAAGTGTAGACCTGCTCATTGGTTGGGCCACCCAGCCCGGCCTAAAGGCCCTCCCGAAATGTGGGAGGGTTTGGACAAAAATAGAAGCCCGAAAAATGGGCTTGGACAAAAAAATAAGGCTTATTTAAAAAACGGATTGGCCCTCGGGTAAGGTATTTTTGGCCCAAGCCCGCCCGGTCTAGCCCGAATTTACTAAAGGACAAAAAAACCTACTTTTTTTTAATGTTATTTTTTTTGTTGTTTTCTCCCTATTTTGCTACCATATTACTATTATGTTGTTATTGTTTGGATATTGTATAAAACTTATTTTATTGTTAATTTTGTTATTATTTTAAAGGCATTTGTTAATTTTGTAATATTTAGAGGCATTTGCTTGTTAAGTTGCATCGATCTTAGTTTTATTTAAATTTACATATTTTTTAAAATTTATTTTCAATTTGTTGGGAAATATTTATTTTGATTTTTTTAGTATTTTTGATGTATTATATATATTTAAAAATTATATAAAATAATATAAAAAATTAATACGGGTGGGCCGGGCCGAGCCGGGCCCAGGTTTTAGTATTTTTGTCTGGGTCAAGCTTGGGTAAATTTTAAGCCCATTTTTAGGCCCGGCCCGGCCCGAGCACAATGAATGGGCCTATATTTTTAATTGAGCCCGACCCAAACCCGACCCTGCCCGACCCATGAGCACCTCTAGATGATTGTAATATAGTAAAGTAGATTCTAGCTAATTATGAAGCGACATTTGATCAGGTAGTTAATTTTAGAAATCCGGCATCATGTTTGGTTTTAACACAAAACTTTCCAATAAACAGTAGGTTTGCTCTACCTTGAATGTGTGGTTATATCTTAATGATGAGAGATATTTAGGGTTTCCTTCTTTTATCGGAAGAAACAAAAAACATATTTTTTTTTCTTTTATTAAAAAAAGATTGGCGAAGAGGCTATTTAGCTGGAATAACAGATCGTTGTCAAAGCCAGGTAAAGATGCAGTCTTGAATACCATTGCTCAAGCTATCATGTTTACTGTATAAGTGTATTTATGTGGTCATTGAAAAATTTAGTGGGGTTCTAACAGTGACGTTTCTCAAAAATTGCACTGGGCTTCGTGGGAGGCTCTTGGTGCACAAAAAAAATATGATGGAATGGATTTTCGTGGGAAGCAAGGGTAGAGAGTTTTATCGGACAACGACTCCTTCCGTTGAAGATTTTCAAACTGAGATATTTTTATCTCTCATTTATTTGGATGAGTATTATTGCATCGAAACGTTTGTTCTAGGTGGAGATTAGTTGATGGTGCCACAATAAACGTTTTTAAGGACCCTTAGCTGTGTGATTCTAATAACTTTTTTATTCACACAGTTCCCTTGCCCGGTTTGGAGGATATGAAAGTTTGCAAGTTATTCTTTGTTGATGGACAGTCTTGGGATAAAGAAATGGTGGAAGGGGTACTTGCCCCTTATGATGCTGATAGAGTCTTTAAGCAACTAACTTCGGTCACGAATGTGTGGCATTATAGTTCGAATGGCACTATTGTTGCACACTCTTTCATGCATGTCGGCTCGGCTGGTTATCCATTGGAGGACGCGTGGCAACGTATCTAGCATAGCTCATTGCCACCGAAAGTGAAAGATTTCACTTGGAGGTGTATGAAACGTTTTCTTCCTTGCAAAGGGAGTTAATGTAACGGCCTAGTGTTGCAGATGTGGGGAAATAGAAGATCTAGATCATGTCCTTTTCAAATATTGTTTCTCTTTTGCTGGCGTCAATGACGTGCATGGTCCCTTGGAGATGAACTATATTGAGTCTATCTTGTTCAGTCAGGGCAATCCCTATAAGGAGCGCGTTAATGCTTCTTTGGTCTGCTGGAAATCAAAAGAGGTTTTAAGTTCTCACATTGTTTACTTCGTTAATTCGTATCTATAGGACTGGCGTGATTCCTAGTAGGATTTTGGTAGACTGCTAACTGCTAATGATGCTTTAACAGATGCTGCTAAGCAGTGGAAGAACCCACCAAGGGGAAGACTAAAATGCAACGTTGACGCAGTAGTTTTTGAAAGTGAGAACGTAACGTCCTGGGCAGCGGTCGTGCGTGATTTCGGAAGCTGTTCTGTCCGTAACCGTTCAAGTTTTCAATTAACCGAAGGGATAGCGATGCGGGAAGCGCTTTATCATAGCTTAAATTGGTGAGTTTGGATGACGTTATTACGGGAACCGACTATTTTGCGTATTGCTAATGCTTTGAATCTTCAAGTGTTCAACAACTCAAAGTTCGGGTTGCTCGCCTCTGGTTGTTTGGAAGTGCAGCCGCCCAATATTAAAAGGGGGCTAAAAAAATAAAATTTCAAATTTTAATCTGAGAACAGAATTTCTAAGAAAAGTAAGTTTTTAGATTTTAATGTAAGAAAAAAGTTTTATACTAAAATAAATTAATTAAATGTTTAAAGTTTTTAGATAAATGTTTCCTCACAAAATTTACAGTTTTTATTGTATTACATTTTATAATTTTTTTTTAAAAATATTTAATTTATTATTCCGCTTAGAGCTCAAAAATTTCAAAAACAGGCCTAAAATGCTCATTAAGGATTGTTTCGAGTTAAAAGCTCATTCTCAGTCTCTTGATAGGGTAGTCTTATTGTCGGCTTTAACTATTTTGATTGTAAAATTACTCCTCGGTGCATTGTTGATGTTTTAAATAACGACAGTTTTAATATCAATTTCAATATTGATAAAACAATAGAATATAAGTTTGGGTGTAATGGATAAATCTATTGGCTCGGGTTAAGAAATCCTCTAATTTTATTAATTTAATTATTCTTATTTTATCTAATCCTAATAATGCAACTTTCCCTTTAAAAATTAATTATCAAATTTAAATTTCTTATCATGTATTAAACTTCACAATACAAACCTTTTATGTGTTTTTAGGTTTTTTTTTTTTTCTTTAACACAATCCGGTGCAATTGTATAAATTAAAATTACACCACTAAGATTTTCATTAATATAAAGAAACTACTTTATAGTTAAATATGTCGTCATATATATTCAATACACAAAACAAAAACAATAAAAATTATATCATATATGTATAGGGATGACACAGAAGAGGAACGAATGTTGCTAAATCTATTATTACTTTGTAGTTAGCACACTTTACTTTATCACCTCTCATTCTATTATGAATGTATGCGTCCATTCTTATCTCACTTTAACTTAATTTTTACTACTTATTTTTAATATTTTCAAACTTTTTAAAGGTAAATAAATAATTAAATATAAAACATATAGATTTTTTATAACATGTTATTACATTTTTAAAGGGAAGTGATAATTTCATTTCGTGGAGTAGGACAGAGCCGGATAAGTAACTATCACAATCATTCCATACTGTTAAAAAAAATCCCACTCTACTTTTACTTTCCAAAAGAAAAACAGCACTTCATTTTCGGTTCAAAATCAATAGGATGCCTTATATATCACATATATAAAACACAATTGCTTGGTAAAAATAACATACAATCAATAATGAAATGTATAAATAATATAAAATTAATTTAATATATTATTATTATTAAAGACAACAAACTATATTTTAATAATTAAATACAATAAACTCATATGGTATATTAAATATTTTGCCTTATAAAATTATTTTATATTTATTATTATTTTTACATAATATTTAAAATTACCCATAAATCATCCGATTTTATATCATATTTAAAATTATGAATTAACTAAATACAACTAGACCTAATTCTAAAATTTGGTAGCCCAATTTCCACCCACTGATTTTGTGAAAAAAGGGATATTAAATTAATTTATTTGGCAATAACAAATGTCATGAAAAGCAATCCAATCCGTTGAACAAAACGTTGAAAAGGAATCTAAACCTTCGGATGATTGTTGTTCAGACAGCAGTTATTTTGTAATCCAACCCCATCATCTCTTAAGATAAAAAGGAAATTGAAAGACAAAGACAAAGAATAAAAAACATTTTTTTTATTTTTTTTTAAAAAAAGGCAAAACAAAAGATAAAAGAAAGGGATTTTTCAATTTTCAGTTCGTTTCTCATTTTCTTTGAAAAATATCTAATTTCGCTGTTTTTGTTTAGTCAATCAGAAAACGAATTTAAGACGACGGTTCGGTTTTTGTTTTTGTTTTTGTTTTTGTAAATTTATCCGATTGGAATCTGAGGTAATAAGGGAGGGAGAGGAGGTGAAGGGAGAAGAGGAAGAGGACGTTGATTTATACGGTGTCCTATTGTCTTCTAAAGGAATTTAGGTTTTGAGATATTGGGGTTGGATTCATTTTCATTTTAATTTTAAGTTTATAACTGTTTTGATTATGGGATTAGGGAGTAATGGTGGGGAGGATGTGGTGGTGGACGACAGTGATGGAGGAGGTGGTGGTGGTGATGGAGGCGATGGTGTTGATTGCGAAAATGGAGGGAAGTCTTTCGGCTCGGTTTCATGCTCGATTTGCCTCGAAACGGTTACTGATAATGGGGATCGGTCGTGGGCTAAGCTTCAATGTGGGCATCAATTTCATTTGGGTAAGTCAAAATTGTCAAGATTCGGAACTGATTTTTGTCAATGAATTTTTTTTTCTAGAACTGGGCTGGAAAGATCTGAGCTCCGGTTTGCTCATTTGATTTATTGGGTTTGTTTAGTTTTGGTTTGATTGATGATGGAAATGAGGAAATCGTAAGGATTGAACCATTTTTATCGCTTATGCTATTTTATAAGCTGAAAAATGAAAATTTAGCTTCATAAACAGTGATGATTAATTATATCAGGATCAGTTCAATGGAGCTTTGATATTTCAAATAAGTTGCTCTTTCTTTCTTCTTCTTTTTGTTTTTTTCCTGTCAATTGCTATGGCTGATTAACTTTAAAATGTAATTAGCTTTTGCCTTTCTTAGAGACAATTAGTAACCAGGAATCAAATTAGAAGCTAAAGTTTATCTTTGCTTGGATTAGCTATGTTATATATTTTGGATGAGCTGCAGCCTAGGAAATGGCTACTGGCAGGGACATTAGTTGAATTTTGAAAGGATTTGAGAGTAGGTTGTATGTTTTTTTGGTTGGTTTGGTTGGGAGATAATGTTAGAAAATGATTGTAATCTGTTTTAAAGGTTCTAATTGATTACTATACTGTTTGTAATGATTGTCATCAGACTGCATTGGTTCAGCATTCAACGTAAAGGGTGCGATGCAATGCCCTAATTGCAGGAAAATTGAGAAAGGTCAATGGCTTTATGCCAATGGTTGCCGTTCATATCCAGAATTTAACGTGGATGATTTGACACATGATGAGGACCTTTATGATCTAAGTTACTCTGAAATGGTAATGGTTTATATTGCCTTGTTTGGATTTACATTTCTTTTCTGCATGTCGATATGTTTAACCATCTCATCACTCATCCCTTCCCCTCTATATCAATTTAAATGAACATCAATTATGTTGGTTATTTAGTGAGTGAACTTGATTTTTGAAGCTTGTAGTTAATGAACCAAATTTCTTTTTACTGAAGCCGAGTCAGTCTTCATTTGTGTTCCCTAAGTGCAATAATTTCTGCCTAAATGGGAATTTTGACAAATTATGGTTTGAATCACACTGCCTATATTCACAGCTTTGCAAACCTATACAATCCTGTCTCCATGTTAGTGTTTGCTTTTTGCCTTCTTTGGCTTTACATGTGGATTCACTTTAGACTTGCAGATAAGTCAAATTGAAAGCTATTTGCTGCTTATTACAAATAAGTCAAATTGAAATCTATTTGCTGTTTACTGATTTAGTGTTTTTTTTTTTTCTTTTTAATATTCTTTTTGCAGTCATTTGGAGTTCACTGGTGTCCATTTGGAAGCTTAGCACGACTTCCTTCATTCGAGTAAGCATGCACCCATTAGATGTTAAATCTGCGTAGTTTGCTGCTTCAATTTTTCATAGCTGAAATGTGGTGGTTCTTTATCTCTTCTTCAACATCGAATATCTGCCATCTTTTAATTTTTGCATGTAATCTTTGTGACAATAACGGCAAGAGAGAGAGAGTATGGTGGAAAGCTGGTATCTTCTTAGTTAAATACTGATTTGTGGTGGCAAAATGGCATTGGAGATCAAGAAAGTAGTGGATCTCCCTTTCACCCTAACAAAATTCAACATAATACCAGCTTGAGTGTAATGCAAGTATTGACAATTTAAAATCTGAAACTGATGTGAGCCACCTTCAAAAACTTATGTTGATGATTTTCTCTTTCAGTTGCGAATTCACTCTGTATAAGATACTACCAATGTTTAAGGGTTTTAAGCACCAGACTCATCTTTGGGCTGGAAGTATTTCCTGATCTTAAAGTTAATGGAGTATAGAGTATCATGGCATAACTACAGCCTATTGTTTATTTCATTGGAAGTTACAAAGTGCTTATTACTGTAGGTTGGAAAAGCTGCTGTAGTATAATGTTCCCATTTATTCCTTTAACACGCATCATTGCAGTTTTGTTTGTTTAAATTCTTGCCTTGTTCAAGTTTCAATCATGTTCTCTCCTTAACATATCTTTTTTTCTCTCTTTTTTTTCTGTTCTTTTTTCAGGGTAGGAGAGTTTTCATCAACCGCATGTAAGATTTTTCCTTGTTTTTCAAGTAGTGTTTGTGTGCTGTGGGTCTTAGTGGGGCCTGATATGCTGATTATAAGTTATCCTGGAATGCAGATCATGAGTTACTGGGACAGCAAGCCATCTTTGCTGAACATTCAGCATCTGCTGCTCATCCATGTCCGTATGTAGCTTACTTCGGACCAACGGTTAATCCCTCATCCTCAAATTCCGGTGGAAGTGTTTCAGATAGTTCTCGTTTCAACGGTCACTGGAATGGTCCATCAGTGCCTAGTGAGATGCCTACATCTTATGCTTTTCCTGCGATGGATCTCCATTATCATAGTTGGGAGCATCAGTCCACTCCATTCTCCACATTTAGCAACCGAATTGGTAGTTCTGATCATCCTCCAAATCCGCCTATAAATCAAAGGTCCACCAGGAGCAGTTCTGATACTCCAAGATCAGCATCTTTTATGCATCCGTTTGTTGTTGGCCACAGGTATTCCTCAACATGACTGATATTTGTGATTCGATTGAGTTTTTACTACTCTTTATGGAAAATAGAACATCTGTAGAAAATTTCACCATTTTGTTCAGCAACAGAGCAACCATTTTCTAGAAAAACAGCATCGATCTCTCCCCTTGAAGGGACAACTCCTTCAAAAAAAAATTGCTTAAATGAGACACATAGGGAGCATAGAGCTTGATTTTATGTCTGCTGCTTCCTTTTGTAGACTTAAATATCTTTCAGAAAACAAAACTTTTGTTGCATGGTCTCATTTTTGTATGGAAGCTTTTTTATCTACTGCTGATTATTTGAATCCAATTGCTGTATTGCTGCAGTTCTGGTGCAAGAGCAGGGAGTTCAGTTGCTCCGTCATTGATCCCTCCTTACCCTGGTAGCAATGCTCGGGCACGTGATAGAGTTCAGGCTCTCCAGGCATACTATCAACAACATCCCAGCACTTCGCCAACCATACGGACACCCATTGTTTCTGGCTCCAGAAGATCAAGCGGTCATAGAAGTCATGCTCAAGCTGGACCCGCAGCCTCATCATCTGACCAAGTGGGTGGCTTCTATTTTATTCCGTCTGGTACGTCAGGCCGTAACTTTCAAGAGGCAGAAAATCCTCTATCAACTCGGTTCCACCCTTGGGAAAGAGATCATCTTTCTCCGTTTTCGCTGAACCAGGTTGACAGAGAATCGGGTTGGAATACATTCCATCAATCTGCTACTGGTGCACCAGATCCCGGCATAAGATCCAGCAGTTTCCGCCAGAGGCACGGATCTGAGAGAATGCAATCACAGAATCATTCGTAGCTTATATCTTCGTCCTTTACACCCTTATTGGGTGTAGCAAACTACCCTACTATGAATGAAACCAAAAATGTTTTATGTATGCTTTGAGAGACGATATGTGGTGCTTGAGACTGTCAATCTTGGCAGGCTGGAAAACTGAGGTGGCCCCCGAAAAGAAAACAATCATTTTGGTAGGCCCATGGTGTTTGTGCTGGGTTTGGCTTCCCTTTGGCTTTGAGGATATATCTAATAAAATCTCAGGAAATCGATAATTTGATAGTATAACAGGATTGCACACTAATAATTGAACCGAATGAATCCAGGGTGGATCCGGCCAACCACTAGCCACATCCTTAGCTTACAGTGAAATTACGATATTCGTTTATAAGTAGACTGGCTCTAGGCTTAAGCAAATTGGCAAAAGTTCTAATGTAGGTGTTCATTGGCAAAATTAAAAACCAAAAATTCGGGGCATTTCTTAAACTCTTAAACAACGTAGGTGTGTGAACAGGACGAATTTACTTGGGTTTAGTTCACTAGAACCAGTTGAACTCAAAAGTATCCAAGCCACTACTAATCCAATTAGAATCATAAGTCGAGAGCTATTTTTGAAAAAAAAAAAATTAATTAATATTAAAAAGCATCAATTCGGACTGAAATTTGAAAAGAAAAATGAACCCACATTGCCAATGCCGTGACCTTGTTGATTCATAAACTCCTCTTACAGGCACAGCTAAAGGATCATTCAACTTTACAATCACAGTGGAACATACTCTCCTATTTCCTAAAAGAAGAAAGACCATTCAAGTCATTCCTTGTATCTCCTGAAAATAAGCAGTAAAAAGCGGGTGGCTATGGAGGGTTTAAAAAAGAAGATCCATAAAAATGGGTATAAATTCAAGGATTCAATTATGAAGTACAAGCCATAATAATGAATCATGATGCAGCAGTTGATGTTATAATCCAGCTAAAGTTCAAAATTACCATGCATGATTGGTCAAAATGTGAATATAAACTCTAGTTCATGCTAAGAAAATATTACAATCAGCTAAAAGTGATAATCTTGTGATCCTCGCAGCCCAATCCAGCTTCAATCAGATTTCACCTGCCAACCACACCGCATTTATCAGAATCAAGCAGGGATAAATCAATTTGATGGGAAATCTATAGGAAATTGAAATTAAGATTTAAAGTAACCTACCGATTGTGAACGAGAACAAGATAAACTGCAACTCCTGCTCCAGCTAGGGCTGCGGTTTGGTGGAGTTCTGCTTACATGTTTACTGCGAGGCTGCATGTTAAGTAATTGCAAAAAACCGTGCTTTCAGAACAATTGATAATATCTCCCTAACAAATCGAAATAACTACAACTGGATTAGATTCAACTTACAGATGGAGTTGGTGATCTGGATATGGAGCGAGATCTGCAAATATTTCCACAACCAATTAAGTAAACACCCAAAACAATCTCTAGTTTCTATGCCACTTCCACCTCGGAGTAGGCATAATTGTAAAAATGGAATATATACCATTGATATTAAGCAGCAACCAGCAGAAGAAATTAATCCACTACATCTTTACAGGAGGTCATGACAACTAAAAACAAGAGAGAAAACCAGTAGAACAATGAAAGACAGAAATACTAAAAGCAATGGAGAACATCATCCAATTTTCTATCGTCAAACACAAAAGACATTCCTGAGCACAAATTAGACAAATGTTGGAGTCCCAAGTTTCTGTCATATTCCCTGATTGAGGAGAACAGAGTAGCAAAACTAAAAGAACTTAATTCAAGACGGTCCAGCTAACCCCATGCATTATATGCTGCTCCAGTCAAGCTCTCTTTGTGTTCTATACATCAGAACATATTAGAATTTTTAACGGTTTCCATAGGTGCTCGACAACAACAATAGAATTACCTCAACAAGAAAAGAATTGCAGGCATTCGAGCACCACATCCCATCAAGTTCCTAACATCCAATCCCCAGATTGCCGCAAATTGCCAGATCTAGCAAGGAAACAAGGCAGCCCTTATGAAAAAGGAATGAAAGCTGGCGAACTAAGTAATCCTTTTTCTCAACTACCCCCCCCCCCCCAAGTTTGGATTCTTTTTCTTTTTTTAATTTTAATCTGATAAAAGATGCTTTTATCTCCCATTCAATGTGACAATAGGTAGCTGAAGCATCCCTATAGGACATGCTCTAGGACTTCTAAAAGCAGTACCATGAAATCTGACAAAGACTTGGCTACTTTTAAGGAAGCTTAGATTCATGTAGTGGTATAAGCAATTCAATGTCTACACAATACCTAAGGTTCCTAATCCTTTCTTTCTCAAAGCCAAAAGCTAGCATCCAGTCAAACACCAAACAAATTATAAAAAGTTGACACCATGCACAAAGAGCATGAAAAATGCACCTGAAAATTATCAATGAAGTACTCCAATTATATAAAGGGCCAAAAGAAAAAGAACTGAATGGCAAATAGAGTCCAATTTCTTCGGTACAAAAGAAATTTTTGCTTTTAGCAGTAGAGAAAATGCCAATAAAAACCAGTTGAGAATAAAAGCATCAACAACACAATGAAATAATAAACTTACGCAATACCTTGAATAGGAGCGGGCTGGCAACACTGAATGGGAACATGGCGAAACCGATCTAGATACAGATGGAGACTGACTGGTGTATCGGGCCCGAGAAGACTTGCTGTAGGATAGGTCACATAAAGTAACACAAATATGGTGAGAAACATAAACATCCATACATTTATTTTCACCAAATGATGAAAGACTAACCTCCTGCTCCTGCTCCTACTACTATAACTGCGGCTACGACTGGGGCTTCGACTATACGGGCTACGACTTCTAGAGTAGCTGCGCCTAGAATCATATTTTGAATCATATTCCTTCACCTAAATAAAACAATTAGATACATGATCAAGCAGTGTAGCACAAGCATCAACCAAGAATTATATATGCAACATAGCATACCCGTATGTAAGCCCGGCTAAAAGCATTCCGAAACTCAGAGTCATCAAGCTTCCTTACCTGCATCCCAATAGAAATCATTTAAAAAAGTATCCCCATTCATTGTTAAGGAGGTTAAAACACTACACAAACCCCAATTCCAGATAAAAGAAGTTAAAACTTAAAAGTGACAAGGTTAAAGCACAGCAGCTTACAGCATATTTCATGTCATCATAATTTGTGTAATCTACAATCCCTGTCATGCCTGCAAAGAAATTGCTATAATATTTAGAAAACAGCCACATAACTTTCAAGATAAACATGCAGGTTCAACTTGCAATGCATCATGTTGATATAAATACAAAGAATCTAATTTGTATAGCCCTATGATTCTCACACGACCAATTCAGTGTGATGCTACAGAAATCTGAGCTTTTTCAACTAATAGTAATGGAATGAGGTGTTGATGCAATAAATAGCATGATAAGGATTATTCCTCTTACCTCCACGATCACGAAACACTTGAGAGAAACAAACATCCCCCGCTTTGCGCATGTGATCCTGATCATAGGGCAACAACCATATAACCAGTACAAACGAGATCAAATGACCTACTTCTATGCCTTTAAAAAACCTTTAAGCAAAGTTACTTTAGTCCTCCAGATGGAGTATAATTAAAGAATTCTACCAAAATTTTATTATCATTCACCATATTATTATTTATGCACTTGTAATCAAAACAACTGAAGAAGAAACATTAGTTAAACAACTCACCTTTAGGTCTTGCCATGAGGCAGAAGAAGGCAAACCAGTCACCAGAACTGCAGATAAAGGGATAATAAGATTAACTTGAACAGCAAACAATTTTGCAAACTACAAAGACAGTATTGAAGGCTATAACATACCACGATAGTCAGTGCGTCTGGAAGGTCCGCGGCTACTGCTACCACTGTAACTGCTATGGCGATCCACAGATGATGATGGCCTTCGACCACCATGAGCAAGTTCAACCTAAAAACAGAATACACATGGTTAGATAGGCAAAAGTTTTTAAACTAAAAAGAGACTATAACCTGAAAAAAGAAACAAGGAAAGATTTAACTACTAACCCGTAAATAATACCCATCAAAGTCATAGCCATCTCGACCACGGATTGCATCTTCTGCATCACGAGGATCCTCAAACTGCAATTATCCATTAAGAATACTAAAACCTGAAAACTGATTTCTTCTTTCCTTTGCCTCGCAATAATAAAATATAAAAACTCACCTCAACAAAAGCATAACCAGGTGGTCTTGGTGGGATCTTCAAGTCAATATCAACAATGGGCCCATACTGCAATACAGAAAACACAAAAGAAGCAACAAAAACAAATTAAACAAACAAGAGAAAAGAAAATGCGTTGAACAGTTATGGAAACCCATTATTGTAGCTTTAAGCTAAAATTGTCGAATATAAAGAAACCTTCTATTATTTTCTTCACCCTCACTACCCACAAATAAACCTATAAAAACAATTCAAGACAATTTTTACAGTACAGTACTGTTTGCATATATCCAGTAAACAGTGAAGAATTAAAAATATAGCTTAAATTAAGAAAACGGAAACAAGAAAAGAAATTAAAACCTTGTAAAATAAATCTTCGACTTCTCTCAAACGAGTGTCACCAGGCAGATTGCCCACATAGAGCGTACGGCTTGAGCGGCCCATTTTACCTGCAACAAAAGTCAATTTATTATAATATAAAATTACTTTTTATTCTCAGCTAATTTTAATTGCAAAAAAGTTATATGAAGAGCTTTTCAATCACCATTAAACAAATATTAAAGAAAGCTAAATACACACAGAAAATAAATATAGTAAGAGAAAAAAGAGTTGGAAGAGAGAGTTGAGCGAGAATGGTGTAAGATTAAGGGCAGTTTGGTTTCAAAGGTTATTAGATTATTCTGGAAGGCTTTCGTGGCTTTGGAGGAGTTGATATTAAAAGCGCTACTAAAGAAGGAAGAGAGACGGGATTCTAGTTTCTTCTTACGTTGTTGTCACGTGTTCCTTTTTTTCATTCTTTTGTCTTAACACTTTCAGATTCGCAACCGTTGGATTTCCAGATATAGCTAAATTACGGTTTTACCCTCCACTTTTTATGAAAATTACCTATTGCCTAGCTCCTGGCCCAGTTCATGTTGGCCCATTGAAATCCCCTCTGTGTATACTAACAATGTTGTTGAAATCAGATTAAATTATCTTATTCAATATAATAAGAGAAAATTTAGATAGACGTATGTTTACCTACATTTATTGCACTGTGCTGCTATTCCATAGATGTTAGGATGGATTCATCTATGGGTGAAGTTAAAAAAAAAATTTAGGGATCAAAATTAAATTGTAATTTTTATGATAGTAAAAATATTATTTTACCATTTGAATAGATTGTATCTTTATAATTTTTAAATAATTAAATCAATTTTTTATTATTTTTAGAGAATATAAAGTGTAATTTTATCTTTACTAATTTAAATTTTTAAAAATTTTAAAGGGAATCAATTTTAGAGAAGATAAAGTGTAATTTTTAAATAATTAAATCAATTTTTTATCATTTTTAAGGGAATCACGGATCTTGCCAACTCCCTTAGCTATGCCCCTGGATCCATCCCTATTCCGTTTCAATCTAATTTTTGCTACTTATCTTTAATATTTAAAATTTTTTAAAGTTAGATAAAATATTATACACAATGCTTAAAAAATATTTTAACGTAAAATATATAAATTATTTTTTATATTATGTTATTACACTTTTACCCTTTTAATAGTTTATATATACAAGAGTACAATGGTAATTTTATATAGCAGAGCAGGTGAAGGTGAGATAAACAATTATCATAATCGCTCTATATTATAAAAAAAAATTCACTCCCCCTTACCTTACATCCATTTTTCAGACAAAAAAATTCATTCCATTCAAAACGAATCGATTCAAAATCCATCCATACATAATATCCTTCATCATCTTTTTATTTGATTTTTCATCACTAGTTAAAATATATAATGCTAAACATTTTAAATAATTTTTATTTTGGAAATATTAATGCAAACAACATTTTTGGTAATGATAAATGAGATTTGAAATCTAGAATTTTGTGTTGAATTTGTTTCTATATTTTTTAGGATAAATTATAAAAATAGTCACTTTTATTTGCTTCGGATTACATTTTAGTTATTTATATTTGAAATATTACATTTTAGTTATTTATATTTGAAATATTACATTTTAGTCACTTATATTATCGTTTTGTTACGCAGTGGTCGCTCTATCATTACCTTCCTAACAATGGTCCTACATGACAGTTCAAATGGGTTTTAAATGCCAACTTGGATATCCTACATTATTTAATTAAAAATCTATTTTCATCCCAGCTGGACATCCAAGTTGGCATTTAAAACCCATTTGGACTGTCATGCAAGATTGCCATTAGAGAGGTAACAGAGTTTAACGGTAGAGTGACCACTTTATAACAAAACTATAACATAAATAACTAAAACGTAACATCTCAAATATAAGTGACTAAAATGTAATCCGAGGCAAACAAAAGTGACTTTTTTTTGTAGTTTATCCTATTTTTTTATTTTCATGGTAAAAAAAATATTTTTATTTTTAATTAAAAATATAAAAAAACATGTTTATTTCATATTTTTATATAATAGAAATACGATGAATAAAATAAAAATTTTACATTTATATTGATCCAAATTAGGATATTAAATTTAATATTTGAAAAAAGTATATATATATATATATATATTTGTGTTAAGATGGTTTTGAACCATAATCAATTCATTTAAAATTAAAAATTCTTGTTTTCTTAGTTTTGAGTTAACTTGATACATAATTTAGTACTTGTACTTGAGTTTAACACTTTTTTTAATGTGATAACTATACTTAACAAAAATTATAAATTTTAATACTTGAGAGTAACTATGTTAATTTTTAATGTCTAATTTAAGTTTCCATCAAATCAACTTAAAATCAAATTAAATTATCAAAATATATTTGATAAATTAAACATAAAATTAAATAAATTCACAACTACACTAAATTTATTCTATTAAGAAAATCATGAAATTTTTAAACATAATAATTATAATTTTTTACATTAAAAAATTCCCACGTGGCACAGTCAACCTCGTAGGAAAATTAGTCAACATTTGGTAACACGCAAGATTTTCGACCGCCCACATTTTTATTCCTTTCGTCGCCAATTCCGCTTTCGCTTCTCTCTTCCTATATAAACTATAATAAAAGGAAAATACTTTCAATTGTTTCCCTCTTTTTGTTTGTATCCGTGTCTCTCGGGAAGGCTTATTTCTCTCCACAATAATGGCGGAATCCAAGAGCAAGTTTGAATCCATAAGGGAATGGGTTGTCGATCACAAGCTTAGAACTGTTGGTAATTATTTATGTTTTCAATTTCACATTTTTTATTGGAAAAAAATATACTATGAGTTTCTTTTGTTAGGATCTTAAGTTTTTTGGGGTTTGTTTTCAAACAAAAGGTTGTTTGTGGCTTAGCGGGATTGGGGGTTCCATTGCTTACAATTGGTCTCAACCTCACATGAAACCCAGCGTTAAGATCATTCACGCTAGGTAAATCTGTTATTCTTTTATCCTTTTTAATTTAATTTTGTTTGGTTATTGGGATTTATATGTCTTTCTTTGTATTCATGCAAAATAGTATTAGAGGGGTAGTGTTATAAAAATTATTGCCTTTTGTCTTGTGTGTTTGAAAATTTTATAATGCTTTTTCTTTTTGGGTATATTACAAATTGTGGGAAGGGATGTCATTGCCAGGGACTTCGTATGCGAACATAGAGCTCCTAACCTAAGCATCCTCTATTCCTCTTGGGTCATAAATGGTTTGTATTTTAGTGTTTCTAGATGTTATTTTCAATTAGACAAAGCAAATATATCAACCATCTCTGCTAGGTAATGAAATAATGCCATGTTTGGTGCCTTATTTTGATTGTTACTACTTGCATGATATGAATTTGGTATTAGGAAGGTTGTATCGCAGAATGGTTCATACACCTCCTTGAAGAGCTGGGTTCAATCCCCTAGTGCCCCCTCCCCAATATCTTCCTAGGTCTTGGCGTCCTGTATACCAAAAAAGAAGTTTTGATAACATTTTAGGGTCTCTCTTTCAACATTTTTATTAGCGCTATGGTAATTTGTTATGTTAGGATCTTTTTGTAGAAATTTATGATATTTGATTAAATGAACTTTAAAGACTACTAGAAAACTATTTTTTTGTAAATCATGAAAGAATTTGACTGTTGGAGTGATTTTCGTTAGTTTATTGTGAGGAGATTCTTATAAGTTATTTTGAATATACTACGATATCTTATTTTGCTTGAGCTTTATGTGATACTGTTTGTTTCATTTTGCAAGTTTGCTTGAATGCTTACCTCTTAGTCTTTTATGCTTAAAAGTTATCATGAATGGTTAAGTTTTTATTTTGGCGGGGGTGCAAGGGTTTACGAGGATAGTAGTTATGTCTTTTTACATTTACAAGATTGAAAAGCTGGTTTACTCTTCTTTAAACTTTTGAAAAGCACACCCTTAGCTAAAAAATGGTTTTTTTGGGGGAGGGTTTGAAGGTGTTATGAATTCTGTGTCTTACATGTTCAAGATGGCATCTTCATGTTGCTTAGACACAAACCTTAATGTTCGCTTAATCCTTCTTGTTCGAGCTGGACTTTCGTTGTGTCTACCCGAGCTTTTGATTTCTACACCTTTATTTACTTACTGTCCCTCATTGGTAACTCATTGGTATCTGCCTTCATTCAGGTTGCATGCACAAGCCCTTACATTGGCTGCATTAGCTGGTGCTGCAGTAGTCGAATACTATGATCACAGGAACAAGCCGAAAGCCGATCCATATGCAAAGTACCTTCCACACTCACACAAAGAGTAGGTTTGTCTTGATTAATTAAGCCCCATTCTCATCACATTCTTTTCAACTGTTTACCTTATTTACATAAACATAAATGCGGGGCTTGCAAGTGGATTGATATTAAGTTTTTATCTGAGAATTTACACAAAACACGTATTGTTTTCATCATCCGTTGATGGATGGCTAATTTCTATTTGTATTAAACATTGATTATGGAAATTGATTGATTGAATTTTTAGCCAATTGGCAAATGAAAGTTCAGTTTCACCATCTAATTAATAGGATAAAACTTTATTTTGTTTCATTACCAACTTGGGTAAAATGCTGTTAATTTATACATTTTGTAATGCTTATGTTCTTGTCTTGCAATTATTGATATTTATGTTGGATGGAGTGAAGTATAAAATTTTGAGTCAAACACTTAGGTGGGTCTAAAGTCTAAACAAAAGGCAAAGGATGATGCACAACAGGCCAAGACTTGGTCAAGTCTCGACCCTTTTGTTATTATCCTTTTGGCCAACCTTCCTTGACTTCGTCTTCCATTGCCACAATTATGGCAGCCAAAGTGGAAACAAGTTTTTAAACTAGAAAAGATATTTAAGGGATGTAACATGGATTATTAGCATACTAATGGTGGAGTTTTTAACTTCTGAAATGTGTTTGTATTCTTATTTTTTCAATATTAAATCAGGACACGTGGCTTGAGGAGTAAAAAAAAAACTTCATAAAAGTATCAAATAATCATACACACGATATTTAGATTTTATGTTGATAGTTAAGTTATTAGTGGATCAAATAATTACATGGAATATACAAAAGAGTAATTAAACATGGTACAAAACAAAAGAAAACATGTTTTTGACACAAATTTACATGAAATTACGCTAATAATAAAAGCAAAATATAGATAATATCCATTTTTAATCGTTTTATTAAGTATATAATTTAAATACATATATATATATATATATATAAATGAAAATTGTTGTGGTTCTAATGAAACCCACTTGAATTAAATTTTAAGGAAGACAAATGTTTTTGGGTAAAGCTAAGGGGTGTTTGTGGTTAGGGAAAGAATCTGACTTCATATCTTTCCTGACAGAGTGAGGAGGAAGAAACTAAAAGAAATCGACCAGGCCACCTAATTTCTTAATCACCCTAATTTTGTCCATCAAACTCCCTTAATCAATGAAATAATCACTACTTTAGTTCAACATGACTGATAAAATCTTAAATGTAGATGCTTATAGCTATAGGTGTTAATTATTTTTTTTTATTGTAATGTTATAAATATTTAATTTATTTTCAAGGAGTCATGATATCTCATGAGATATAATAAGATGAGTTGTAAATATGTTGAACCTTGCATTGACTGAACCAAGTCGAGGATGAATCTCAAGTCAATCACAATTAAAGCTACCCCTCAACTTTTTTTCTTGATATAGAACAAAAGAAAACAGTAATATTGTAAAAGTACAACCACATAAACAAAATTTTAAGAATACCGTACTTTTTGCTTAACTGAAAAGTTCAATCTTGTACCTCTTTTGAGGGTTTACTAGTATAATTACAATTAAAATTAGAAATAATACATGCTGCCCATTATAATTGAAACCAATTTAGTACAAAGTACAATTCGACTAATTTAAACAGACTTGCGTATGGGTTACTAAACTTTTTATAAACTACTTACAAAGAGCCAAACATTTCAAAATGGTTAAAATCGCTTTTTTATACAATATTAGGGGTGGGGATAAGAGTAATAATTAAATCTGTGCCAAACGAGTGTCTGATGAGTACGTTTAGTTATCGTTTCATATAAATTAAGACATAATTAAACAATTTTTAATGTGCTTAAATAAAGAGTTTAACATTTTAAAATGATAAGAGTGGGTTTGGATGGACAATTGAGTGAGATATATTTAGTTTATTTTTTATTTTACGCTACAGTATTATCTAACCTCACTGTTATCGCTGTTTTTACACTAATCATAGATAAACGCACTACACATCTAAATCTATCCTAAAACAATAACACCTTTTTTAAACAGCTTAAAAATAAGAATTTTTGAATCCCTTAAAAGATTTGATCCTAAATTGAGTATTTAGCTAGAAATATAAGGAGACTTACTTTAAAATATATTAAAAATAAATATATATTTATGATTGTGAGACTCAAAAAAGAAAAAAAAACATCATTACCAAAACCTTATCCTTATCACTAAAGCAAAATCTTATTAGCTATGAATTACACTTAGGAAGATAGTTTATGCCAAATAATCAATCCTAAACAAAAACACTTGTCACAACATGAAATCACTTTAACAATTAGCAAAAATCTATTATTGTGATTTTACGTTGTAGATATTTATTTATTTTTGTCTGAAACATTTTTGTATCTAATAATCATACTAATATCTAATGAATTAATTTATTATTATTATTATTTTCTCTATCCACAATATTCAAATTTAACAAAATGGATAGATCATTGTTTCAAGAGTCATTACAGGGCAGCTAAGGATCTTACTTTAAAAGATAGATTAAAATATGTCCATACAAAATTTAGAATTTTTTTTTTTAATTTTATTTTCAAAAATTTAATCTTTTTAAAATTTTAAAATTTAGATCCAACTATTAAAATTATTAAAAAATTTTTATTAAATTCAAGTTCATGGTAACATTATTTTTTTAATTATATGATTTATTAAGTAGGTATTTTTTTAAAAATTTTAAAATTTTACACTAAAAAACTTAATAAAAAATACCGACTCAAAGTTTGAAATTTAAAAAATAAGAATATATTAAATAAATTTTAAATTTCCAAAAATATAATATATTTTAACCAAAAATATGTTGGAGTAAATTCCTCCAACAGTCAGTCAGTCTTGACCATTTACAATCTGAATGGATAGAACCTAAGGGTATTTTCGATTTTTTCTGTCTTGAATTAGATGATTACCTAGTCACGTGAGAGTGGCATGCCCTACTCTAATTCCATAAATGAACACTACAGGTTTTGTTACGCATGCTCAATTATCAAATTGAATTAAATGATTATAAAAGAAAATATATTCGTTTATTAAAAAATAAAATATATATTTAATTTTTTAAATTTAATCGAAAAAATCATTGGTAAGCTGTGTAAATTTTAATTATTATTCAATTATAATAAAATTAACAACATGTTCCACTTTATTTATGTAAAAAATAATTTGAATGTTTGCCTAATAACATGTTGGTTAGATATTTTTGTCCTAAACATATGTTTAATTACACAATAAGCATATTATTCTAAATAAATTAGATATTTTGATAGTCGAAAAAAGGAATTAATTTAAACAAATTAAATAAAACACATAATTTTAAATAATATTAATTTACTAAATGAAGTAAAACAGACATCTATAAGCTGGGTTCATTTAAAGCGACCTTTTTTTTTTTTTTTTTTTTTTCTTTTGGTCCCACCTGATCTTATCCCCAACCTCAACTACGTGCCCTCCTTCCATTTGCCATGTCACTACTTTTTCTCCGATCTAAATCAACGGCCTTGATTTATCCTAACTTGTTCGACCTTTACTCCTTCCCTTTATTTCATTTTGTCGTTAAATATCTTCCTACTCACTGCTTGTTCCCGGCTATCGAGTTATTTTTTAAACAAAGATCCCCGATCTCCTGCTTAGAGTTTGTTTCTCATATTTATGGGGCTACTTGACCAGTTGTGGGACGACACCGTTGCGGGTCCTCGACCCGATAATGGTCTCGGCAAGCTCCGAAAGCACTCCACTTTCACTTTCCGCTCTAACTCCTCCAAGGGTACGACGCTAGACCACTTCTCTTCCTTCTCCGGCGACACACTTTACTACTTTATCCGTGCATAAAAAAACCGATAATATCTCAGTAAAAACAACGAAAATTGTCATCAAAAGTAAATTGAACTGGCGAGAAGCTACCAATAAGGAAAAGAAAGCGTTATGGAATTGAACTTTATTGTCTTCCTCAACACGTTTGATGTTTTATTGTTTAACTTGTCTTTTTTTTTTTTTTTCCTAATCTGGTTCGACGATGTAATGTTCAGAAACCGATGGCGGGAGTGTGAGATCGTACAATGATGAGACGCCGGAGGAAACAACGAAAGTGACACGTACGATTATGATCGTAAAATCGCCGCGTTACCAGAGCGGATCGCCTCCGGTTTCGCCGGCCGAATCGACTCCTCCGGTATCTCCTTTTTCTGGTAATATATACACAAATAATTTCCTCACTGATTGTCGAATTTGTCCCTGGTTTAGTTCTTGAACCCCAAAACTATCTTCCCCGGAAAGGTTGGAATGGGGTTGTGTAAGGTAACTAGAGGTGGGACTATTGAAGGTTTGAAGGGTAGATCGGTCAATGTAATTCGTGCTATATGATAAGCGGACTTTAGGAGGGTAATTATGTCATTTGATAACTTTGTATGTTTCTTAAATGGATAAAGATAAATGAAATATTAGGTGGATGGCAAGCGTGTATTTTGTCCGAGTGTTGGGAAATGACAAAAAGGTCCTCGTTGACGTGCAATAATGCATGAATATGATATAAACTTGGAGAGAAATACATATGCCTAGTTTGGTCCATTCAGTATGCTATAAATTTATTTATTTATTTTTGTGGGGTATAATGTCTCAACAAAGTACATCTATTGATGTTAAATATCAAAGCTACATATAACAAGGCTTTTATTTTATGTAGCAGATTTCTGTGAAGCATCGGTTTTTTTTTTCTTATGATGGATGTTGTCGTTGTACGATTATTAAATTTCCCAATGTACTTGCCCTAAATTTAGTGCATTTGTCCCACGTCGACTATTCCAGCATATTTCATAAAAGTTTTACTTATGAGGGGTTAATGTGGTATAGGAGGAAGCAGAGAGTCGTATCGGTTTCGGAGAAGGTCAACATCAGATGCATACGAGAAGGGGAAGGAGGGTGGAGGTAGGAGCCTTGCTCCTCCTTACGACGTGTGAGATGTGAACCTCTCCTCTCCTCTCTGCTGATCCCCCAATTCGCCGACAAGTCAATATTAATTTGCATAGTTTCTACGTTTATACAGCTGAACTTTATAATGTTAATTAGAGTTTGCCCACTTTGTTTTTTTTTTGCATGTATGTATGTATGTGTACTTGTTTTGGCAATGTAACTACTTCTATCATCATGGGATATTATATATAACATGCAGACGGCGCTGAAAAGCTGCAAGAGGGTATAACTATAATGTCCCAACATGGTTTGCTACACCTTGTATGCTTTTTCTTTCTTTTCTCTCTAAATGAGATAAGTTAGCCGTAGAAGTTGAATTATAAAATGTTAAAAGAGATTAAAATATAATTTATCATATATTAATTTATAATTTTATTATTTTTGAAGGGTTACATTATTTTTTTTCATATTTAATTAGGAGGGAGATAATGTAATTTTATCATAAATTAATTTATAGTTTTACTATTTCTAAAAAGATTAAACTATAATTTTTCATTTTTAGGAGAGAGAGGGCAAAGCCCTTACTAGCCCTCTAGCTTTGCCCTTGGTGTCCGTTTTCTCTTAAGGTGATGTTTGGATTCAATAGTGCTTGTATTGCTAATGGTAGAACAAATAAGTTGTTGGTGATGGTTGATGGAAATGAGGTTATCAACCAAATGTTTATGGAATATATGTAGGTGTCGGAATTTTTTTAAATTTATTAATTTATATATCAATTTGATTGCATAATAAGATATGTTTGGTCTTAATTCAGTTGAAATCGAAGACATAAATTCATCCTAAATCAATAGATATGAAAATCCTAACTTTGGAGATTTCATCAATATGCAAGTGTCACAATGCTAAAACTTAAGTCTCACAAATAAAGTAGCTTTAGGCAGAAATTTAGCTTCAAATTTGCCTAAGTTAGCCTAGCTCTTGAAAATAAGAATTCATAGAGGAAATTCTCTAAAGCATTGAAATAAAGTGGAAGCAAACTCAAAGTGAAGAAGCGACGAAAGAATTGAAAAAGCTACAAGAAAGCAATGCACACAAGGCATTTGAGTAAATGCTTTTGAATATATTCAATAACTTTGAATGAAATTATTATATATAAGGGGGAAGGCCTCTATTTATAGTTGAGCTCTCATAGATCCAACGGTACAATTTAAATTACATCAATAATAAAGATTAAAACCTATCTACAAGATGAAAGTCCTAAGGTATTTAAACTCTATACAACCTTATCCATTAGGATTTACAATATTCAATATGGTAACTCTAATTTTATTTGAATGTTTCACTGGCCACTAAGGCTTTAAATAGATGGGTTTCTCTACATGTTCTATGAGTCGGGCCAGTTCAAGTGAGTCAAATGAGCCTCATTTAATCAGTTGACCTCCATGAGACGCTCTGTGTGTATTTGTCATAAGCTTTGATCTATGACCAATGACGTTCTCCCCCACCTATTCTCGCGACACCCTTGTCGCTTCCTTAGAATGATATTGGTCTAGCTCATCTCAGAATTGCCACGACGCCTCAGTTGATTCCAACCATTCTTTTTGTTGGGTAGTTTCGCCCATCGAAACATTTGCCTCTGCTTATGTTTTTGTCGTCATCTAACTCAAATTGTTTCTCTCTTTTGTACATCTTGATCATAAAATGTCACCGCTTTTACTTGCCCCTATTGTGACTTGCCTATATTGGGATCCATTTGATCCTCACAAATAGGCTTCGACACACCCATATTGAACATCGGGTTAACCTTGACTATTGTCGCTAACTCTAGTTTATAAGCCCCTTGACTTACCCTCTCTATAACTTTAAAAGGGCCTTTGTGTCTTTGCAATCCGACAGTAAGTCATAATGAAAAACACTAAGAAAGTGTTTAAGATTTACCTCGCTCATAGCATTTACTCTGTTTAACTGTCTAGTTTGCATCACCACTTTTCCCATAAAGTTTGATGCATAACCCACCTCTCTTATAGGTGGTAATCCCACTGATAATTCAACAGGCCTCACATTGGTTTGTCGTACCTCTAACATTTTTAAGAGGGTCTCCTTAGCACTCCGATCTGCCAAGTCAACGTTCTTACTGTGATACCTTATAACCGACCCAATTGTTGGATCCGAATATAAAATGCCACATTTCGTTGCCAAAGCAACTCACTTTCCATTTTATCTTTTTTTTTTTTAGAGGAAATGTAGTGGTAAAATTATTTCATAAAAATTTTGGCAGCATTTCTGCCTATTTTATGTAAAACCTCCAGCAAAAATTTAGATTTCACAATGTAATCACATTCAATTTATCCACACTTCGATTTTTGAAAAAATACCAATAAACTAGATTTTTATGATTTACTACATCATCCAAAACATTAATTATAAAGTACTAGCAAAGAAACGAAAATATTTAAATTCAGTTTACAACATAGTATTATATATATACACCTAGGTACATGCCATTTATATCAACTATAAAGTAAACTTTTCACCAATATTATTTGAGCTGATCATTGGTTCTTCGGATGTTGTTAGAACAACCTATCCAATCTAACTACTTGCGCACGAAAAAATAGACAAACCGTACGCTAAACAATTTTTATGCTCAGTGGTGCTAATATCATATAAATCATTACATAAGTATTGAACATAAATTAAATGATAGAAATAAATTAAAACATGATTATAAATATTATTAATAACATCACAATAAAATGAAATTATAATATATATTAATAAAATTTAATATTTTGATATTGACAAACCGAATAAAGAAAATAAAATTTTTAATTAGGGTCAAAATCGCGTAAATAAATTAATTTGCACAATATGGAAATTCAAATAAATTCATGTAACACCCCCTTACCCGAGACCGTCGCCGGAGTCGAGCAGGAGACATTACTAGACTTATTTTAGCACTTAAACAATTCTCGTAGTAAACTATCCATCTGCGTCATGATCGCTAAAAAAATCATATCTCGGGTTACAAAACTCGAAATCCAATTCCGTAAATTTTCCCTGAAACTAGACTCTTATATCTACTTACTAATTTTTTTCTAGAATTTTTGGTCAGGCCAATTAGTACAGTTTATTAGTAAAAGTCTCCCCTGTTTCAGGGTTTGGCTACTTTGACCCCTGTACACTACGATTCAAATTTCTTCCTGTACAGAAATACAATGACTATGGCGTTTGTTTCAATTAAAAATAGACTCAATAAGGAATCCATACATATAAAGTGCGAGTCCTAATTATTTATACACAATTTATGGTGAATTTCTAAAGTCATAACAGGGAATCCAGAAATTTCTCTAACCCTGTTTCACCAAAACGTAAATATCTCATAAAATACAACTCTTTTACCTATTTTGTTTCTTCCATATAAAAATAGACTCATTAAGCTTCAACTACATATTTTATTCGTCATATAATTCACGTTATACTATTTTTGGTGTATTTTTAAAGTTGGACTACTGCTACTGTCCAAATCTGTTTTAGTATAAAATGTTGATAACTAAGTTTATAACATCTTCATTTCTTCTCTTTACAATATTTACCATCACTTCCTCTTTATTTCTCTTCACTAACATATCAAAACATACCATACTTAAGGTTTTGGTAACATTTACAAAACATACCAAAATATCACTTAACAACTTAGGTACTTTCAAAATGACCAAAAGACATCCTAGGTACAATGCCGTTTTCCAAAAAGATAGAAACTTCACCAATTTGAGTTTGGGGATCGGCTTGTATCTTTGAGTCCTTATACTTTCATTACCTAGCCTCGCGCACGGAAACAAACCGTCTGTTGAGAATACTCTCGATGGTATTTCTATAAACAATAGCTTAATCAACTTTAAAACATGGTAATTCAAACACATTATTGCTATTATTCAATATCAATCATTATTTCAACAACGATCAATCAATCGATTACTTTAATAATCTTTACTTTATTTACCCTTATTAACATAACTTTCGGATAATCAGCGGATACACGGATCCAACCCACACTCTCGGGATAAGCACATAGTGCTTCATCGGAACAAATCCGAACTTTAACACTATAGTACACAAAGTACTTCATCGAACAAATCGGAACTTTAACATTATAGTACACAAAGTACTTCATCGGAACAAATCGGAACTTTAACGATGAGTCGACACATAGTGTCTCATCGACTCAAGGTCGGAATATCCCAATACTTCCAATTCCTATGACATGTCAACTATATCCGACTAGCCCGACATCATTAATAGGGTATTCAAAATCATATTCATTTCAATATGGTAAGAATACTTACCTCATTCACATTTTCATACAATATAAATATCAAATATAGTAATAACGATTAAGCTCGGTTTATAGAAATACAAACCACTATTTATCGAATTTAATCGATATCTTCGTTCACTTTCTCTTTTCCTTTCTTTGATGGCGTATCCGATTACTCGTTAGCTACGGACAATCATACAATTAAAAATCATCAATATACTAATTCATAAAACACATTTTCACTTTCTATCAAACTTTTACAAAAATTCCAATTTCGTCCTTTTTTCATTACTAAACTTTTTCTTTAACTTAAGCTTCATTTTTTCATTTAATCAACTCATTAACAATTTCTAACTCATAGAATTCATTATAAAACATAAATTTTGAGTTCTATTCAACTTAGTCCCTATTTAAACCTAACTTAGAATTCTTTTAATAAATCACTCATTTTTCACTTCTAACTTCAATTCCTATCAATTTAATCCATAAAACCTCAATTTATTCAACTAAATCAATATCTAGAAAATTCTCTATTTTTCTTCATTTTAACCTCATACATGTAGAACTTTGAATTAGGCATCCATAAACATAAAATTCACAAGAAAATGAGCTAAAACAACTTACCAATCAAGCTTCAAGTCCTTAAACCTCAAATTTCCCTTTTCTTTTCTTTCTTTCTTTCTTCTTCTTTCTTTTCACGTTTGCTCTCTGTTAGTCTTTCTATCTTCTTTTTCTATTTTATCAATTTTACTCATTATTTAATATTATACTAATTTAATAAAAATTATTTAAACACTAAAAAAAATAAAAGCCTTTAACACCATTAATGCATTATACCAACTATTACACATGTAATATCATACATTCACACACATGGCACTTAGGGTCTAATTGCTAGATTAGTCCCTTTTACTTCTTTAATCTATAATTAAACTTTTATTCCTTATGCAATTTAATCCTTTAAACTAAATTCAAGCTACTTCACTTAATTAAATACTAAATAACCATTCAACTATAATTCATAAATATTTCTAATAAATATTCATGAATTAAAATTCACTAAAACAATACTCTAGACTCGATTTTACATACTGGTACTTTTGGTTCATTACAATTCTCTCCCCTTAATAAATTTCGTCCTCGAAATTTACGAAAAGAGATGGGGTACCGAGATCTCATCGTTTCTTAGGTTCCCACGTAGCTTCTTCAACACCTTTGTGACTTCGCCATAGCACTTTTACTAAAGGAATACGTTTATTACGTAATTCTTTTACCTCTCGTGCTAGAATTTCAACTGGTTCTTCTTCTTCGTATGATAAGTCGTCGAATCTCTACATTCTGGTCGTAATAACATGTGAAGGATCCGATCGATATCTTCTTAGCATAGAAATATGGAAGACATCATGCATTTTTCGTAGTTCGGGAGGTAAGGCCAATCGATACGCTCATTGGTCCAATTCTCTCAATAACTTCGTAAGGCCCAATAAAACGAGGACTTAACTTTCCTTTTGACCAAATCTTAGAATTTTCTTCCAAGGTGAAACCTTTAAAATACTTTATCCCCGATGAGTATTCAATATCCCGTCGTTTCAAATCTGCGTATGATTTACATGCGTCACAGCGGTCTTGATCTTTCCGAATCTTCTTAAGCTGTACCTTCTGCATTTCTTGAACCAATTCAGGCCCAATCATCTTCTTCTCATTCAATTACATCCAACATACGGGTGATCGGCATCTTCGTCCATACAAAGCCTCATACGGTGCCATCTATGCTTGACTGAAACTATTATTATACACAAATTCGGCTAATGACAAATAATATTCCCAATTAGACTCAAAATCAATCATACAGGCTCGAAGCATATCTTCTAAAATTTGTATTACCCGTTCAGATTGACCATCAGTCTGTGGATGAAAAGATCTGTACTAAAGTGAAGTCGAGTACCGAAAGATTCATGCAATTGCTTCCAAAACCTTGAGCGTAAACCTTGGATCTGTCGAAATTATTGATTTTGGAATACCATGTAATCTAACGATTTCCGAACATAAACCTCAAGAAGTTTCTTTAACGACCAATCGGTCCTCACGGCTAAGAAATGAGTGACCCGTAAGTCGATCAACTATTACCCAAATAGCATTCTTTTTACTTGTAGACATCGGTAATCCCGTCACAAAGTCCATCGTTATTCGGTCCCATTTCCATTCAGGAATATTGATAGGCTGAAGTAATCCCGATGGAACTTGATGTTCTGCCTTCACTCGTTGACAAGTCAAACACTTTGCCACATATTCAGTTATGTCCTTTTTCATACCCGCCACCAATACTGGTTCTCGTAAATCCCTATACATTTTCATACCTCCAGGATGCAATGCAAATGGACTATTATGAGCTTCTCGAAGAATTAACTCCTTCATGTCAGAATTAGTCGGAATGCAAAGTCGATTCTGAAATCTTAGACAGCCATTTCCATCAATGCTAAAATTCTCTGTTGTACCATTTTGAATCATCTCTTTTTTCTTTAACAACTTGTCATCTTCTAACTGTGCTGATCTGATTCGATCAAACATTACTGACTTTATTCTTAATTCAGTCAAAAGACTTCCATCTTCAGTGATACTAAGTTGTGCAAACATTGCTCGTAATTCAATCGCAGCCTTTCTACTCAGTGCGTCAGCTACTACATTAGCCTTCCCTGGATGATAGTCTATGACACAATCATAGTCTTTCAGAAGCTCTATCCAACGCCTTTGTCTCAGATTCAATTCTTTTTGCGAAAGCAGATACTTCAAACTTTTATGATCTGTATAAACATAGCACTTTTCACCATAAAGATAGTGCCTCCAAATCTTCAAGGCAAAAATTACAGCTGCTAATTCTAAATCATGAGTTGGATAGTTACGTTCATGCGGTTTCAGTTGCCGTGAAGCATAAGCAATGACTTTCCCGTTCTGCATCAGTACACATCCCAGTCCACTTAATGAAGCATCACTGTACACTACAAAATCTCTTTCTGACTCTGGCAAAGTCAACACCAGTGCCTCTGTTAACATTCGTTTTAATGCTTCAAAACTTTTTTGACATTGCTCATTCCAAACAAATGGAATATTCTTCTGTAGGAGCTTGGTCATCGGTGAGGCTATCTTTGAAAATCCGTTGACGAATCTTCGATAGTAACCAGCCAATCCAAGAAAACTTCGTACCTCGACACATTCTTAGGAACTTTCCTTTGAATAAGCTGCTTCAATCTTGTTTGGATCCACTCTAATTCCATCGGTGATCGACATGACCAAGAAACACAACTTCTGATAACCAGAATTCACACTTGCTCAATTTTCCATACAATTGCTTTTCTCGTAGTATTTGCAAAATAATCCGGAGATGTTGCTCATGGTCTTTTTCTGACTTGGAATACACCAAAATATCGTCGATAAAAGCTACTCTGAACCGATCCAAATACGGTGAAAAATTCGATTCATAAGATCCATAAAAGCGGCGGGGCATTTGTCGGTCCAAATGGCATCACTAAAAATTCATAATGCCCATACATACTCTGCACGGAATGCCGTCTTCAATATGTCGCACTCTTTTACTTTCAAGCGATAGTATCCCGACCTCGGATCAATCTTTGAAAATACGGAAGCTCCTTTCGATTGATCAAATAAATCATCTATTCGGGAAGTGGATATTTGTTCTTGATGAGTCACTTTGTTGAGTTGTCGATAATCAATGCACAACCGCATCGACCCATCTTTCTTCTTAACAAATAACACTTTGGAGCTCCCCATGGTGATGTACTAGGTCGTATAAAACCTCTGTCCATTAAGTCTGCAATTGCATTTTTTAATTCCTTCACTCGAGAGGTGCCATACTGATGCGGAGGTATCGATCTGGGATCTGTACACGGGTAGACTTCAATCACAAATTCTACCTCTCGATCGGGGTAATCCGGGTAATTCCTCGGGAATACATCGGAAAATTCGCATACTGATCGAATCTTTACTGCGACTTTCAACCGAATCGAATTAATCACATATGCTAAGAAAGCATTACAACCTCGATGAAGAAGCTTACTAGCTTTGGGCGGAAACAATACGAATTGATCCACTAGTCCGAATACCATTTACTTCAATCCTATCTTCACTTTCATTTCATGACGGTAAACTTCTTCTTATAACGATCTAAAATCACTCCATGTTTCGACAACCGATCCATTCCCAAAATAACATCAAAGTCGCCAAATGGCATAATCAATAGATCAACAGGAACATTCTATCTTGAATCATTAACGAACATCTTCGACATATATGGTTCACTAAAGTAGTTTGTCCCGATGGACTAGACACTTCTATCATAACTTTAGATAGTTCGGACTCTAATTTTTCTCTGTCTCAACTACTTTTGTATTAACATATGAATGTGATGACCCGGGTCTATTAAAGCATAAGCGGTCTTTGAATTCAATAAGAATATACTGTCACCACATCGTGAGCATCTTTCTCTTTCGAGTCCTCTGGCGTGCGCTCGAGCTGGAGCTCTAGCTTCAGATTGTTGTGTAGCACTCTCACTAGTTCTTCTAGCACCACCTCTAGCAAAGCGAACTACTTGGCTGATCCCCGGCCTGCAAGCGATTCGGATCTTTGCACTCATGCGGTGTTGTTCTAAAAATCTTTGGGCAATCTTTAATAAAGTGATCGGTAGCTCCACAACGGAAACAACCTCCAGTCAACTTTCTACACTCCTCTTTATGCTTGCGGTTTCCACAATGCTCACATATTGGAATTTGAGTGATTCGAAGGCTGGACTTGGATCTTGCCCGATGAACCACGATGAGTCTGTCTTTTCGACCTCGATCACCTTTGTCCGATCGAGAACTAAATCTCCAATTACCTCGTGATTCCTTTGACCGTTTAGGCTGCGGACTTGAACTAACCATTCGGGACGTTTTTGGTCGAGCGAGCAACCGGACTTTTTATCTCTTCCGAGAATTTGTTCAATCATCTTAGCTCTTTCCATTAAATCCATAAACTCGGTGATTCTAAGAGGCATCAAGCGTAGTCTAAATTCATCACGTAATCCTCTTAAAAATCTCTTACATCGGTCGGCTTGATCATGTACAAACTCGAGAGGCATATCCGCTCAATCTCAAAAATTCTCGTTCATAATCCACTATGAGCATCTCACCTTGTTTCAGATGTTAAGAACTCTTGTCTTTTGTCCTCTATGTACATTTCTCCCAAATACTTCTTTTGAAACTCTTTTGAAAGAAGTCCCAACTTATCTGTTCCTCAAGTACATTACGAATCACTTTGATTCCCACCATACGACAACTTCCTCTTGCAGTAATGAGACAACACACACTAAGCTTTCTTGTGGTGTACATTCAAGTTGCTTGAGTGAACTCTCTTTGTAGTCTCTAACCAATTTCAGTGAGAGTTGAATCAATTCCCTTTGCACCCAAAAATTTGCAGCAGCTCCATATTTTCTCAATTCTTTAATTGGAGCTCTTGGTAGTAGTAGGGGTAGAGGGCGTAAAGAGCATAGTTCCTACCGCTCTTTGAAAGGCATCGGCGATCATTCGAAGATTTCGGTATTATCCCTTCCAACATTCGGTTGATTTCCTACCGGATTCACACTTGGAGTTGCAGACTCCGATTCATTCACATTATACGGTTCATCATCTTCACTATACATCTCTTGATCAGTATCCTCAATGCTTTTATCAGACATTCTTAATGCTATAAAACAGAAATATTCAATAAACATATCAGCATCCAATCCCAACTCAAAATTGACTCAGTAATGGCATGTACTTCTAGGCTCACATTCACATTCGATTTAGTCCTAGCACCGACTAAACCTAATTAGCTCTGATACCAATCAAATTGTAACACCCACTTACCCGAGACCGTCGCCGGAGTCGAGCAGGAGACATTACTAGACTTATTTTAGCACTTAAACAATTCTCGTAGTAAACTATCCATCTGCGTCATGATCGCTAAAAAAATCATATCTCGGGTTACAAAACTCGAAATCCAATTCCGTAAATTTTCCCTGAAACTAGACTCATATATCTACTTACTAATTTTTTTCTAGAATTTTTGGTCAGGCCAATTAGTACAGTTTATTAGTAAAAGTCTCCCCTGTTTCAAGGTTTGGCTACTTTGACCCCTGTACACTACGATTCAAATTTCTTCCTGTACAGAAATACAATGACTATGGCGTTTGTTTCAATTAAAAATAGACTCAATAAGGAATCCATACATATAAAGTGTGAGTCCTAATTATTTATACACAATTTATGGTGAATTTCTAAAGTCATAACAGGGAATCCAAAAATTTCTCTAACCCTGTTTCACCAAAACGTAAATATCTCATAAAATACAACTCTTTTACCTATTTTGTTTCTTCCATATAAAAATAGACTCATTGAGCTTCAACTAAATATTTTATTCGTCATACAATTCACTTTATACTATTTTTGGTGTATTTTTAAAGTTGGACTACTGCTACTGTCCAAATCTGTTTTAGTATAAAATGTTGATAACTAAGTTTATAACATCTTCATTTCTTCTCTTTACAATATTTACCATCACTTCCTCTTTATTTCTCTTCACTAACATATCAAAAACATACCATACTTAAGGTTTTGGTAACATTTACAAAACATACCAAAATATCACTTAACAACTTTGGTACTTTCAAAATGACCAAAAGACATCCTAGGTACAATGCCGTTTTCCAAAAAGATAGAAACTTCACTAATTTGAGTTCGGGGATCGGCTTGTATGCTGAGTCCTTATACTTTCGTACCTAGCCTGCGCACGGAAACAAACCGTACGCTGAGAATACTCTCAGTGGTATTTCTATAAACAATAGCTTAATCAACTTTAAAACATGGTAATTCAAACACATTATTGCTATTATTCAATATCAATCATTATTTCAACAACAGTCAATCAATCAGTACTTTAATAATCTTTACTTTATTTACCCTTATTAACATAACTCGGACACTGACGGATACACGGATCTAACCCACACTCCGGGATAAGCACATAGTGCTTCATCGGAACAAATCTGGAACTTTAACACTATAGTACACAAAGTACTTCATCAGAACAAATCCGGAACTTTAACATTATAGTACACAAAGTACTTCATCGGAACAAATCCGAAACTTTAATGATGAGTCGAGCACACATAGTGTCTCATCGACTCAAGGTCGGAATATCCCAATACTTCCAATTCCTATGACATGTCAACTATATCCGACTAGCCGACATAATTGTTAATAGGGTATTCAAAATCATATTCATTTCAATATGGTAAGAATACTTACCTCATTCACATTTTCATACAATATAAATATCAAATATAGTAATAACGATTAAGCTCGGTTTATAGAAATACAAACCACTATTTATCGAATTTAATCGATATCTTCGTTCACTTTCTCTTTTCCTTTCTTTGATGACGTATCGATTACTTTACGTTAGCTACGGACAATCATACAATTAAAAATCATCAATATACTAATTCATAAAACACATTTTCACTTTCTATCAAACTTTTACAAAAATTCCAATTTCGTCCTATACATTTTCATACCTCCAGGATGCAATGCAAATGGACTATTATGAGCTTCTCGAAGAATTAACTCCTTCATGTCGAATTAGTCGGAATGCAAAGTCGATTCTCAAATCTTAGATGATCATTTCCATCAATGCTAAAATTCTCTGTTGTACCATTTTGAATCATCTCTTTTTCTTTAACAACTTGTCATCTTCTAAGCGTGTTTGATCGATTCGATCAAACATTCATCGGCTTTATTCTTAATTCGGTCAAAAGACTTCCATCTTGAGTGATACTAAGTTGTGCAAACATTGCTCGTAATTCAATCGCAGACCTTTCTACTCGGTCGTCGGCTACTACATTAGCCTTCCACGGATGATAGTCTATGACACAATCATAGTCTTTCGAAGCTCTATCCAACGCCTTTGTCTCGATTCAATTCTTTTTTAAAGCGAATACTTCAAACTTTTATGATCTCAGTATAAACATAGCACTTTTCACCATAAAGATAGTGCCTCCAAATCTTCAAGGCAAAAATTACGTTTGCTAATTCTAAATCATGAGTTGGATAGTTACGTTCATGCGGTTTTGATTTGCCGTGAAGCATAAGCAATGACTTTCCGTTCGCATCGGTACACATCCCAGTCCACTTAATGAAGCATCACTTTGTACACTACAAAATCTCTTTTCGACTCGCAAAGTCAACACCATGCCTCTGTTAACATTCGTTTTAATGCTTCAAAAATTTTTGACATTGCTCATTCCAAACAAATGGAATATTCTTCAGTAGGAGCTTGGTCATCGGTAAGGCTATCTTTGAAAATCCGTTGTGAATCTTCGATAGTAACCACCAATCCAAGAAAACTTCATTACCTCGACACATTCTTAGGAACTTTCCCTTTGAATAAGCGCTTCAATCTTGTTTGGATCCACTCTAATTCCATCGGTGATACGACATGACCAAGAAACACAACCGATAAACGAATTCACACTTGCTCAATTTTCCATACAATTGCTTTTCTCGTAGTATTTGCAAAATAATCCGGAGATGTTGCTCAATGGTCTTTTTCGACTTGGAATACACCAAAATATCGTCGATAAAAACTACTACAAACCGATCCAAATACTTTTGAAAAATTCGATTCATAAGATCCATAAAAGCAGCAGGGGCTTTTGTCAGTCCAAATGGCATCACTAAAAATTCATAATGCCCATACCTCGTACGGAATGCCGTCTTCAATATGTCGCACTCTTTTACTTTCAACTGATAGTATCCCGACCTCAGATCAATCTTTGAAAATACGGAAGCTCCTTTCAGTTGATCAAATAAATCATCTATTCGGGGAAGTGGATATTTGTTCTTGACAGTCACTTTGTTGAGTTGTCGATAATCAATGCACAACCGCATCGACCCATCTTTCTTCTTAACAAATAACACTGGAGCTCCCCATGGTGATGTACTAGGTCGTATAAAACCTCTGTCCATTAAGTCCACCTGCAATTTGTACTTTTAATTCCTTCACAAGATGGGTGCCATACGGTACGGAGGTATCGATACCGGATCTGTACCTGGGTAGACTTCAATCACAAATTCGACCTCTCGATCAGGGGGTAATCCAGGTAATTCCTCAGGGAATACATCAGAAAATTCGCATACAGTCCGAATCTTACTACACTGACTTTCAACTAAATCTGAATTAATCACATATGCTAAGAAAGCATTACAACCTCGATGAAGAAGCTTGCTAGCTTTAAGGGCGAAACAATACGAATTGATCCACTAGTCGAATACCATTTACTTCAATCCTATCTTCACTTTCATTCTGTACAGTAAACTTCTTCTTATAACAGTCTAAAATCACTCCATGTTCTGACAACCAGTCCATTCCCAAAATAACATCAAAGTCGCCAAACGGCATAATCAATAGATCAACAGGAACATTCTATCTTGAATCATTAACGAACATCTTCGACATATATGGTTCACTAAAGTAGTTTGTCGATGGACTAGACACTTCTATCATAACGTTAGATAGTTCGGACTCTAATTTTTTCTGTCTCAACTACTTTCGTATTAACATATGAATGTGATGACCCAGGGTCTATTAAAGCATAAATGGGTGCTGAATTCAATAAGAATATACCTGTCACCACATCGTGAGCATCTTTCTCTTCTCGAGTCCTCACAACGTATGCTCGAGTTGGAGCTCTAGCTTCAGATTGTTGTGTAGCACTCTCACTAGTTCTTCTAGCACCACCTCTAGCAAGCGAACTACTTCGGCCTGATCCCCGGCCTCTGGAAGCAGATTCAGATCTTTGCACTACTGTCGGTGTTGTTCTAAAAATCTTTGGGCAATCTTTAATAAAGTGATCGGTAGCTCCACAACGGAAACAACCTCCAGTCAACTTTCTACACTCCTCTTTATGCCGGTTTCCACAATGCTCACATATTGGAATTTGAAGATTTCGAGGCCCGGACTTTGATATCGCCGATGAGACACGATGAGTCTGTCTTTTTCGACCTCGATCACCTTTGTCCGATCGAGAACTAAATCTCCAATTACCTCGTGATTCCTTTGACCGTTTAGGCTGCGGACTTGAACTAACCATTCCGGGACGTTTTTCAGTCGAACGAGCAACTTCAGACTTTTTATCTCTTCCGAGAATTTGTTCAATCATCTTAGCTCTTTCCATTAAATCCGCAAACTCAGTGATTCTAAGAGGCATCAACTGTAGTCTAAATTCATCACGTAATCCTCTTAAAAATCTCTTACATCGGTCGGCTTCAGTCGGTACAAACTCGGAGGCATATCTGCTCAATCTCAAAAATTCTCGTTCATAATCCACTATGAGCATCTCACCTTGTTTCAGTGTTAAGAACTCTTGTCTTTTGTCCTCTATGTACATTTCTCCCAAATACTTCTTTTGAAACTCTTTTTGAAAGAAGTCCCAACTTATCTGTTCCTCAAGTACATTCTGAATCACTGATTCCCACCATACGAAAGCTTCCTCTTGCAGTAATGAGACAACACACACTAAGCTTTCTTGTGGTGTACATTCAAGTTGCTTCAGAACTCTCTTTGTAGTCTCTAACCAATTTTCAGCAGTAGTTGAATCAATTCCCTTTGCACCAAAAAATTCAGTAGCTCCATATTTTCTCAATTCTTTAATTGGATCTCTTGGGTAGTAGGGGTAGAGGACGTAAGGGGCATAGTTCCTACCGCTCTTTGAAAGGCATCGCGATCATTACGAAGATTTGATGTATTATCCCTTCCAACATTCGGTTGATTTCCTACCAGATTCACACTTGGAGTTGCAGACTCCGATTCATTCACATTATACGGTTCATCATCTTCACTATACATCTCTTGATCAGTATCCTTAATGCTTTTATCAGACATTCTTAATGCTATAAAACAGAAATATTCAATAAACATATCAGCATCCAATCCCAACTCAAATTTGACTCAGTAATGGCATGTACTTCTAGGCTCACATTCACATTCGATTTAGTCCTAGAACCGACTAAACCTAATTAGCTCTGATACCAATCAAATTGTAACACCCCCTTACCCGAGACCGTCGCTGGAGTCCAGCAGGAGACATTACTAGACTTATTTTAGCACTTAAACAATTCTCGTAGTAAACTATCCATCTGCGTCATGATCGCTAAAAAAATATATCTCGGGTTACAAAACTCGAAATCCAATTCCGTAAATTTTCTCTGAAACTAGACTCATATATCTACTTACTAATTTTTTTCTAGAATTTTTGGTCAGGCCAATTAGTACAGTTTATTAGTAAAAGTCTCCCCTGTTTCAGGGTTTGGCTACTTTGACCCCTGTGCACTACGAATCAAATTTCTTCCTGTACAGAAATACAATGACTATGGCGTTTGTTTCAATTAAAAATAGACTCAATAAGGAATCCATACATATAAAGTGCGAGTCCTAATTATTTATACACAATTTATGGTGAATTTCTAAAGTCATAACAGGGAATCCAGAAATTTCTCTAACCCTGTTTCACCAAAACGTAAATATCTCATAAAATACAACTCTTTTACCTATTTTGTTTCTTCCATATAAAAAAGACTCATTAAGCTTCAACTACATATTTTATTCGTCATATAATTCACGTTATACTATTTTTGGTGTATTTTTAAAGTTGGACTACTGCTACTGTCCAAATCTGTTTTAGTATAAAATGTTGATAACTAAGTTTATAACATCTTCATTTCTTCTCTTTACAATATTTACCATCACTTCCTCTTTATTTCTCTTCACTAACATATCAAAAACATACCATACTTAAGGTTTTGGTAACATTTACAAAACATACCAAAATATCACTTAACAACTTAGGTACTTTCAAAATGACCAAAAGACATCCTAGGTACAATGCCATTTTCCAAAAAGATAGAAACTTCACCAATTTGAGTTTGGGGATCGGCTTGTATGCTAAGTCCTTATACTTTCGTACCTAGCCTGCGCATGGAAACAAACCGTACGCTGAGAATACTCTCAGTGGTATTTCTATAAACAATAGCTTAATCAACTTTAAAACATGGTAATTCAAACACATTATTGCTATTATTCAATATCAATCATTATTTCAACAAATCAATCAATCAAGACTTTAATAATCTTTACTTTATTTACCCTTATTAACATAACTCGGACTTCGCGGATACACGGATCCAACCCACACTCGGGATAAGCACATAGTGCTTCATCGAACAAATCCGGAACTTTAACACTATAGTACATAAAGTACTTCATCGAACAAATCCGGAACTTTAACATTATAGTGCACAAAGTACTTCATCGGAACAAATCCGGAACTTTAATGATGAGACACACATAGTGTCTCATCGACTCAAGGTCGGAATATCCCAATACTTCCAATTCCTATAACATGTCAACTATATCCGACTAGCCCGATTAATCGTTAATAGGGTATTCAAAATCATATTCATTTCAATATGGTAAGAATACTTACCTCATTCACATTTTCATACAATATAAATATCAAATATAGTAATAACGATTAAGCTCGGTTTATAGAAATACAAACCACTATTTATCGAATTTAATCGATATCTTGCGTTCACTTTCTCTTTTCCTTTCTTTGATGACGTATCGATTGCTACGTTAGCTACGGACAATCATACAATTAAAAATCATCAATATACTAATTCATAAAACACATTTTCACTTTCTATCAAACTTTTACAAAAATTCCAATTTCGTCCTTTTTTCATTACTAAACTTTTTCTTTAACTTAAGCTTCATTTTTTCATTTAATCAACTCATTAACAATTTCTAACTCATAGAATTCATTATAAAACATAAATTTTGAGTTCTATTCAACTTAGTCCCTATTTAAACCTAACTTAGAATTCTTTTAATAAATCACTCATTTTTCACTTCTAACTTCAATTCCTATCAATTTAATCCATAAAACCTCAATTTATTCAACTAAATCAATATCTAGAAAATTCTCTATTTTTCTTCATTTTAACCTCATACATGTAGAACTTTGAATTAGGCATCCATAAACATAAAATTCACAAGAAAATGAGCTAAAACAACTTACCAATCAAGCTTCAAGTCCTTAAACCTCAAATTTCCCTTTTCTTTTCTTTCTTTCTTTCTTCTTTCTTTTCACGTTTGCTCTCTGTTAGTCTTTCTATCTTCTTTTCTATTTTATCAATTTTACTCATTATTTAATATTATACTAATTTAATAAAAATTATTTAAACACTAAAAAAATAAAAGCCTTTAACACCATTAATGCATTATACCAACTATTACACATGTAATATCATACATTCACACACATGGCACTTAGGGTCTAATTGCTAGATTAGTCCCTTTTACTTCTTTAATCTATAATTAAACTTTTATTCCTTATGCAATTTAATCCTTTAAACTAAATTCAAGCTACTTCACTTAATTAAATACTAAATAACCATTCAACTATAATTCATAAATATTTCTAACAAATATTCATGAATTAAAATTCACGAAAACAATACTCTAGACTCGATTTCTGATACCGGTACTTTTGGTTCATTACAATTCAAATTTTATTTTTGCTTTTCTTTCAATTTAGACCTTGTACTAAAGTTTAGACTCATAACCAGATACACGAATCCGCCACCCCGAGTTGTTTGACGACGGTGGTTTTCAGAGTAGTCCATGACCCTCTGGGAATTGGGACTATCCACGACCCTCTGAGAATTGGGGCTAACAATAATAACAACTGACCAATTTGGCATTTTCTCCCTCGACCCTTTGGTAATTGGGGAGATCTAAATTCTATGATATAAAGACTCTATGGCATGTCAGTTATATCTGATTTAGTCTAACATAGTGTAACAGGGTAAAAACCAAGTTTCATGATCCGTTTCAATTCAATTCAATTTTCATATCAATCTCATTTCAATTTCATTTCAAGTTCAAATCATATATTGCCTAATTTAAAATTAAGCTTCCAATACAAATTTACTATACATTTGCTTGTTTAACCATTTGGAATCTTAATATTCAAATTCAACTCAAAATCATGAATTTACTAATTTTATCATAATTTTCAATTCAAAACACAAACTTTTAAATACTAATTAAATCATTCAAAAATCATAAGAATCAATTTTATATAGTTATTCATAGTAAAATAAATATTAAAAGTACCATGTAATGAAAATAAGATATTAGCACAAACCGAAGTTTTAATCGCTTTACTCCTTTTCTTTGCTTTTCTCCTTCAACATAATAGAAGTAATTAAATACGAAACAATATCTTTTATCCATTTTAAAACTAAAACTAATAAAAACAAACTTAAATATACATAATTATTTATATTGGCAACTTAAATTTTCTAATTCGAAATTCGCATTTCTTTCTAAATTCACTTTGTGATGCTTTCTCTATGTCTACACAGCCATGTTTCAATCTAAGCAGTGGACTTTTAGAACAAAGACAAAGAAGACAAGACAAGCGGGAAACTGTCCAACTGTTTCCTTCAACAAATGACACCAACATTCTGCAAAATGTAATCTAGTAAAGGCTACATAGATTTGAGTGGATACTGGGCATTGAGTTTGGGTTAAATTTTTGTAGCATTTGAAATGTTGGGGCTCATGGTGGGGATGGGTTCCATTCGAGTTTATGCAAGGTATTTAGATAATTTTTTAAGTTTAGGTTTGGCTTAAAAAATAGATGTATTTTTTTGCCCAAGTCCAACTTGATTTTACAAAAATAAACGTGGGTCTAACTTGGCTCACTCATATTTAATATTTTTAGATTAATTTTTATTTAAAATTAATTTTTAAAAAAAATTAATACACTAAATGTACTAAAAAAAACTAAAATAAAAGTTTTCTAACACATTAAAAAGTATTTATATTAAAAAACACAAATAAATATAATAAATGTTTTATTTTATTAATATAATTTTAAAATATTTTAGGTTGAGTTACTTAGTTGGGTAAGTATTTTTTATGTCTTGGGTAATAAATTTAATCGTTATTGAATTAATAATTTAATATAAATATAAAAATATATAATAATTATTTAATATATATAATTAATATAATATTATTTTATAATATAATATTTGGGAAGGGCGGGACCAAACCCTCCAATTTTTAGAAAGACCTCTAGGCCTTGACGGAACTCATGAGCAGATTTAGGTAGCAGTTATATATTGTCAATTTAGCTAAAGAGCCCTGATATGGAGTACCCATTAAATAGATTGATGCATCGATCATAAGTAAGATAGCATTAAACGCTTTCAATTGGAATTTGTGAAAACATGAACATCCTTAAAAAATTATTTAATGCGGATTATTAATATATTTGTTGATATAAAAAGTCTGGAGGTAAAACTGAGAGTGATGGATGCGAGATCAATTCAGTGGACTAGGGTGTTGGGTGTCCTTAGTGAACTGGTTGTGAAAGGGATAAAGAGGGAGATTGGAAAGGATGGTTTACTTACCTCTATCTTCGTTGGGGTGAGATCTATTTATACAGGAATACGCCTATAGATGCATATGGTAATTTTTGATTGGTTCATTGCTTCACTTAAAAGGATCAAAATAAGTGGATGGTATGACATTGTAGGGCATGCAGGTAATAGGAGAAAAGGGTTCCATTAGTATAAATAGTGATGACTCGATGGCCCCATTATCTGAGTAAACAGTGCCTCTGAAAGAAATTTGTTGGCAAAGTACTCGTTGTCCGATGAAAGTGTTTGATGACTAAAGTGTCATGTCTAATAATATTAAATATCTCAAACATAATTATAATAATGATAAAATACACAAACATGACACTGAAACTCGAATGGAAAATGCATTTTGATTAAGTGGAAAACCCTGCATTTTGGAATTGTTATTTTCGTTAAGAAGATAAATGAAATTAAGCCTCAGCTGTGCTCTCATTTTTGTCTAACAGTGGAGCAGAATGGGCTATGAGGTTCTCAGTTTGGCATCCATCATCAGATGAAGTTCTCTTTGATTTCTCAGGTTTCCAGTACATTGCATAGAGTACCAACTGAGCTGTTCCAAGCACGAATCCACTCCCATTTGGTATCTATAACCAAAATCAGAAATCGTTAAGTCTCCCCTATTGGTATCTAAATATATATAAATTAAAGAGACTTATCTCAAATCCGTTAACTATTAAAGAAGGGATGGGGACTCACTCCAATAAACCAGTCTCTAGTCAGCACAGCATAGACAGTCCAAGTTAGTCCATTGATGAAAAGGATGAAAGATAGGAGGAAAGGCATGTAGTCCACACTCTTTGTTCGCACTACTGTTTTCTGCACTTCACAACTACAAGCGTTATTGATTATAGGAAAACCATAATAACCATATAATACAAGCATTACTGGTGGAAAATTATTGTTACCATGATGGAAAGAGGTGAACCATAGGTAAGTACACTGAAAAGCAGAGACAAGAAGCCTGCAATAGTTATCTGCATTTCTCTATTACAGGACAGCTGAGTTATCAAAACAGCTGCTATTGGGAACACCACATCCAAAACACCAAAAAGTACGGCAGTTATGGCCTGAAATTTTCATAACAAAGTTGTTAGTGATTCCATTCATTTAAGTAAATATAATATGTATTTGACTTAATAATAATAATAATATCATCTATCTAGCTAAGGATTAATGGCTCTTACTCTCGCTCTGGGAGGTGCAAAGATTAGGAAGATGATGACATATACAAGCTCAAGGACAGCACCAAAGCCATTAACAGTGGCTACCAGAATACTGTTAGGCTTCACAACTCCATAATAAACCCACATGTAACCATTTAATAGCTTCACCACATACGGAAGACTCTCGAATTCTTCGGTCGATCCACGTTGTACGATGTGCCAAAACGTTTTCCTGAACAACAGCAAATCAAATGATTCAATGAAACAAACACATGGTTCCGACCTTAAGTTGTGTAATGAATCCTCAGCTTACACTGGAGCAAGGTAAACCAGACCTGTTGTTATGTTCCCTGAAAAACATGCAATAAGAAATCATTCATACTGTGCATGCAAGAGATTTTGATGCGCAAAAGATGAAAATGGAGTTTTTGGGATTTACCTAGCAACCCAAAAATGGTGACTAAACTAAGCATTTTGATTGGAATTCAGATCCAAAAGACAAGGAAAAAACAACTCAACTCCTCGACCGACAGATGGAATCGCTGATAAAATATATAAATATGTATAAATCAGTCAGGTTAGTTAATGACATGGTATGGATCGTGCTATATTTATTGCATACATACATACATACATACATATAGTTGTATTATTTATATATAACATTAAAATCAGTGAGGCATACTCCAGACATGATTGGAAGAAGAAAAGTCGTCGATTTGGCCGGCGTTGATTTTAGATATTTTTATTGATGTGGAGGGGCCGCTTTCAGTGAGACATGATTGGAAGACGAAAAGTCGTCGATTTGACCTGTGTTAATTTTAGATATTTTTATTGGTCAATATAAAGAAGGTGGAGTGGCCAATTCAAAGCCCCAAAGGGGTTTTTTAGAAATTAATAATTCTGTTGAGGGTTGTTTAGCGGAAATGTTTTTACGTAAACCTCTAATAATTTATATTTCTGTTATGCTATTTCCCATTACAGATCTGAAATCCGAACTACTGACTTGTAACTTGAGAAGAGGGCTCGTAAGCTCAGTTCGGGAGACCTACAAGGAGCTCGCGAGCCCAGCTTACATGTCCCTAAGTGTTTACAGTAAAGGTTAATACTTAAGATGTCACTTCGATAAACAGTAATCATATTTTATAAATATCCGATTCTCCCCACCTAAAAACACACATCATAATACTCAGCAATTTCCACTCTTACAAAAAATAATTCTTGCATAAATAAAATGATGGTGATTTGAATAAAGGATAAGCCATGAAAGAGTAGCGATGGGTGGACAAGATATCTGTTGAAATGCAAATAATTTAATTTTGGATAGTGTTTGAAGATAAAACTGTCCAAATATTATCTGTGGTCCGTATTTGCGATATTTGTATCTTGCAAAATCTTCTCAATTTAATTTTTATTTCTTTCATTTATTAACTAGATATTGCACACCGTGACAATTAAGAAAATAAAAATAAAATTATTTTTAAAACAATTAATTTAACTATATAGTATTTTTTGGTATTTTTTAAAGTAAATTACATAAGGATCCTTAATTACATTTAATATATTATATATATTAACTTTTTTTACATTTTTTTGGTGATAAAAACATAACTAAGGAATGACTCAAACAATTTAAATTCATTGTCATTGCTACAAGCTATTTTCGTTAGATAATCTGTAATTTTATTTTTTTTCTCTAGAAATATATTAGACTCCTCATTGAACTGCCCTTATCAACAGCTGATGAATACGTCTGATCAAAGTAGAATTTGAGTCCCTTGATGAGTTATCTCGAATTTTTTACATTTTTAGTCTCATCAACTCAACTCAATTGGCTATTTAATAATGTACCAAAAAAAGATTTTAACAACAACATAATTCTTTTTAGTAAAAATTTGACTAAAGCTTAGAACTATTTTTATAAAATGTCTAATGTGGTATTTGTATTTTGAAAATGTTCAATGCGGTACTTGAATTATAAATATGTGTTTTTATTATGGTAAAATGTCCAGTATGGTATATGTATTTTACAAATGTCCAATGTGGTACTTGAACTTTCAATACGTGTTTTATTATGGTACATGGTGCTAACAATGTTAGTAAATTGTTGAATCGACCAATGAAAATTCAACATGTAGAATGTTTTTTTAAATCATCAAGTTCACATGGATAACATTATGTGAAAAACTAAACATATTAAACTCATATAAAAAAAAGTAAATATTAAACTTATATAAGCAAAAATATCATCTCCTCCATTTAAGCAAAATTGTATCACCTTCTCAAAATTTTTTTTCCATTTGAAGTAATATTTTTAATTGATTTTTAAATAATATTTTTTATTATCCATGAAAATACAAGTATTTTAATGTAAATTTAGTATTTACTTCTTTTTTTTATTAACCACATGTTTAGTTATTTGTTTTTTAATTTTTTTTTTTTTTTTGCTTATTTAGTTTTCACACAATATTATATCATCCATGTTAACTTGATGATTTAAAAAAGAATTCTACATGTCGAATTTTCATTGATCAGTTTAGCAATTCACTAATACTGATAACACCATGTACCATAATAAAACATATATTAAATATTTTATTAAAATATAAATATCATAATAAAATATACATTAGATATTTTCAAAACACTAAACATTTTATTATAAAAGTAAATATACTGAATGTTAGATTTCATTTTTATAACAATACCATTAAGAGTTATGGGCAGCTAAGCTAGTAGATATCCTACTCATAGTAGCTTTCCTCACCCATTACATTCACGTGATAACACTAGCAAACTGGGGTCCCTGCATACACATATTGTAATATTTAGTGTACCTTTGAATGGAGGATGTTTGTTTAATTTTATCGAAAGTAAATGCACCGTTGATGTACTTTAAACTATTGAGACAAAAAAAAAAAAAAAAAAAAAGGATAGCACGTACTAATAAAAAGGATTCTACAGTGCAGCTTCGAGTCCCCATTTATCATTCACCATGTTACTATTTGGTTCCAATGTTTGTCTTTCGAAGAGTTGCTCCACCTGTTAGTCCAGATGATCTGTTGACTGTTAGTAACCACTGAAACAATCATTCACCATTTTCATTGCCAACAACACAAGTAAGGCAGATTGCCCTGTGCATTGCATGTTTAAGAGAACTGGACCCAGTTTTGATCTTTTTTTTTTTTGTTTTAGGGTTTCTTATTCACTGTTGGCAAAAAAAAAAAAGAGAAGAAAATAAAAGGGTTTGTTGAAGGCCAAAGTCCTGCAAAACAATATTATTGGTTGCAGACAGGACTCGGACCAGAGGAGACAAGCCTCCCCAACAGCTTCAACTTAAGTTTGATCTTTAAAAGCTTCCAAAATGTGCATTTTTAATAAACTGAATTAAGTTTATAATAATAAAATATTAGAATTCTAGATATAAGCAAATACTAAAATAAAGACAAATTTAGCTTAAAACTAATGAGCTTATTAAGAAAAAAAAAAAAAAGTATACATGCATTACTATGAAATTAACAATATTTAAACTTTAAAGAGTTTTAAGTAAATTTTATTTTTTTTTAAAAAATATTATGGTGAATTCATTATATTCATCTTCAATTATCACAAATTATTTTCATAAAAGTAAGTGTTTAATGGAGAATAAATGAAAAATCTTAGATTTAGGCTTGTTTTAGTTTTACTGAAATTAAAAATAGGGGTGATGTTGAGATTTATTACTAAAATGATAAAGTTAAAGTCAGTAATGAGATATTTGTGATGAGACCTTATCAGAATAAATAAGTGTATATACAATAAAAATATTAAAAATTAAAAATTAAAAAAATTAAAATCATATTTATATCTAAAATAAATATAAAATAAAACAATATTAATGTGAACAATTTTACTGGTTAACAAGATTTGAACTTAGTCTTACTCTTATAGAGTTATAGTTTTGATGAAGGTCAACATTCTTCTAATAAAAAGATTGTAATGAAGTTGGACAACTTTATAATAAGTGGCAGAGCTAGAAAATATTTTTTGGGTTGAAATTAAATTATATATTTGTATGATAGTAAAAATATAATTTTATTATTTTAATGGTTTATATCTTTTTTTTATAATTTTTAAAGAGTTAAATTAAATTTTTATCATTTTTGAGAGGCTAAAATATAAATTTACAATTATTAATTTAAAATTTTATAAATTATAAAAAGCCTAATTTAAAATTTTACCATTTTAGGGCGATCCTGAGTCTCTACTACGCTACAGTCTACAAGATTAAAATGAAAAATTACCAGAAGCTTAAAAACGATAATACCAATAGGAAATGTTTTTACAAACCGATTTAATTGTGTTGCGGATAATTGCAATGAAGTACCTCCACGATTTTGTCATTGCATAAAAGGTGTTCTGCATGAAAGAATTGTAATTTTAGTCATTAAAGATCACAAATCATTTTAAAATTGAACCAAATATTGATTACAATTTATTCATTACATCCTCTCTTTTTTTTTTTTTTTAAGAATTGATATATTTGTCCCCAAACTTTTTTTATAATTTATTTGTTTATAATTAAATTTTATATTATTCCAAAAAAAAAATCAGTAGTTGTTTAAATATAACAATACATAATAATCTATCCGGTGCATTGTTATACAAATAATACAGAGCACGCCATGTAAACCATGCTCATCTGACACGAGTGCTCGCCACTCATTTTAGCCAGTGAGGCTCGCTAACCCATGATGGGCTCGCCACTTATTCTACCCCAATGACTGGTCCATAGTTTGGTGAGTCATTTATTAGGACACGTGCGACTCTTAAGGGGTAATGTGTCACCACACAAGTAGCCTTCCTACCCCTAACACATCATGTAAATAGATCGTGCCTTTTATATATATATATATCAACGAATCACTCAGTGGAAAAGGACTAGAAAACCAACACTCAACACGTATAATTTACTTCAAAGAATTAACGCATTAATTTTGTAACAACCCGATAGTCAGGGGTGTCAGAAAGTGCATTCCTGAGACTCCGTTCTCATAAATCAAACTCGTAAATATTTATTAAAAATATTTATGAAGTTAGCTGTGTAGTTAATTAAGTTTTTGTTAAGTAAATTTGCATGAATTAAGAGTAATTAGGTATAATGATTAAATTGCATATACGGTGAAAGTTAATTTATAGATTAAAAAAATATAAAAGGACTAAAGAAGCAATTAAACTTTATTTCAACAAGTGGATGATATTAGTAATTACATGTGTAAATTTAATATACATATGTATATATTAGTAAAATAGGTTTACTTGATATTTAAGTATATATATTATACTATTATAATAATAAGTAAAAAAGAAAAAGAAAGAAGGAAAGCCAAGAAGGCTAAACAAAACAGAAAGAAAAAGAAAGAAAAGAAAAAGGGGAAAGAAAGAAAGGAGAAAGACAATGTTAGGGTTTCAAAGTTTTCAAGTTCAATTGGTTAGGTACTTGACTTTTGATCGCTGATTTAATATCCAACAACGATTTCAAACTCAAACGTGGTGATGTTTATCCTTTTGTGTCGATATGTAACTAGGGTGTCTAAATAATAGTTATTTTGTGGTTTGATTGTAAATGAGATTATAAGTTTAATAATGATTTGGTATATACATATAAATATGTGTTACTGTTTGAAGTTATATTATGACATGTTAAATTGATGTTTAAGTGTTCAAAAACTAGCCAAAATGAATTAAATTAGGTATGTTTATAATTTGGATTTGAATAATGCTTTAATGATATAATTTGATGATATAATTGTGGTACCAATTAGGGTACCAATTAGCGTACCCAATAGTATTCCTTAATTTAATAAATATACTAAACTATTCGCAAAATTAGTGAGAATTGGAAAAAAAAAAAAATGTGCCCATTTATCTCAAAGCACTTTATACCAAACATGCTTTCTTTTGACTACTCAGCTACTTTGGTTAAATACTTGTACTTTCACATAGCTATCCTAAGTTCAATTCCTTACTATGTTTATTTGGGAATTTTTTATGAACCTTGTTTTAAGTTTTTTTTTTAATTTTTAATTAATATTTTTGGCAATAAGTATGTTATTTTTAATTTTTTAATTAAGAATTTTTTTTAAGTTTTTTATTTAGTAACTTCTTTATTTATATAGACAAAATAATAATTACAATGAAAATATTTTTTGATATATCATTAGGTTAAATATATATTTTTTAAATATCAACTATTTTTTTATATTTTTCTTTATATATAATTTTTATACATTAAATTTTTTTTTATATATTGTAAGTATAGTAAAATCTAATATTATAAATATAATTATTTCAAATATCATTATTTTTAGTAAATATAATTTTAGATGTGAAATATTTATTTTTTAGCTTAAATTGTGGGTATGATATATTCTAATATTATAACATCAAATATAATTTCACTTGCATAGTGAGCATGATAAATTCTAACACTATAATATAATTATTTTTATATGCGAAATATTCTAAATACACATATAAAAATATATAATACTAAAATTTGTCACACCTATGATGTGGTTGGAAAAATAAATATTTCACATATAAAAATTATATTTACTAAAAATAATGATATTTGAAATAATTATATCTATAATATTAGAATTTACTATACTGACAATATACATAAAAAAATAAATATTTGGCATATAAAAAATATATAAAAAATATATATAAAATAGTTTATGTTTTTAAAAAATAAAATATATTTAAAATAATGATATATATAATTATTTTCATTATTTAATTACATATTTATTATTTTTTTATATAAATAAGTTATTAATTAAATATAAAATAAAAATAAAATAAAAAACTTAAAAATTTGTTAATTAAAAATTTAAAAATAACATGCTTATTAATGAAAAACATTAATTAAAAAAACTTCAAACAATATTTATTTGAAAAAGAAAATCCCAAATGCCTAGAACTATAGGTTTGAATAGTATCTGTTCTTTTTGACATAATGCTTATAACTATCTATAGTTTTTTCCCAACTCATAAATAGGAAGATAATGTGGTTTATCGTACTTGAATTTACGTCTTCTTGCATTGGCAACAATATTCATACCAATCGAGTTAAAACTTAATCGGTAGTTTTATTATTGTTGTTAGAGGAATAAAAAAGGACATTTTTTTAAATATTTGAAAAATCATCTACCGAGTACAAAAAAGAAGAGAGAGAGAAGTGACCCACCAAATCTTTCAAAACAATTCAAAGCCCTAAATTCAAACAATAATTGGGGCAAACCTATTTATTTGGACCGCAGCCCATTGATCAATACCCAACATCACTGAAACAAATCCCATTATCCCAATCTCACTAAATAAAAAGCCAATCAAAGCCCTAACACTTCTTTTCATTTTCGTATCCCATCGGTCGCGGCGCCTCTTCCATTTGACCACCACCACCACCATCATCAAGCTTTACCAATGGTCTGCTTCAAGAACTCTTCTTTGTCTTGAAAACAACAAGAAGTTTTAATTTATTTGTTTGTTTGTTTTGTCTTTGTATTAACAGGGGATCGATTTAGTCGCAGGAGGTAAGAGCAAGAAGACCAAAAGGACTGCTCCCAAATCCGATGATATTTACCTCAAACTTCTCGTCAAGGTACTACCTTTGTTTTCATTTCCTGCATAAAATTGTCGTATTTTGTTTCTTTTTTGAATAAATGATCTGATTTTTGTCTTGGGTTATAGCTTTACCGTTTTCTTGTAAGAAGAACTGGGAGCAAATTCAATGCTGTAATACTGAAACGGTTGTTTATGAGCAAAGTTAACAAGCCTCCGCTATCTCTCTCTAGGCTTATTGAGTTCATGAAAGGAAAGGTATTTTATTTCTTTATATTGTGAATTTTTATGGGTTTTTGTTTAGGATCTTTATATTGTTACTTGTTTCTGATTTAATCCATATGTACGTTGTAGGAGGATAAGATTGCTGTGGTAGTGGGGACTGTGACAGATGATATAAGGGTTTATGAGGTTCCAGCTTTGAAGGTTACAGCTCTTAGGTTTACTGAGACTGCTAGAGCTAGGATTGAGAAGGCTGGTGGAGAATGTTTAACTTTTGACCAACTTGCTTTGAGGGCTCCATTGGGTCAGAACACGGTATGCACTTCTTCCAACAATTGTTAACCTTTGGTACTTTTTTTTCCTGGTTCAAATTATGTATATTTGTTGAATTTTGTTCTCGTTTGAGTTCTGTTTTTATCAAATTCGCATTTCTGCTTATGGTACTTTCATGCTACATTTGAAAGCAATGATGTCTAGAGAACATAATATGCCAAAACTTAGATCTTTGCAATGTAAATGTAATGTGAAAGTTAGATTTGAGGATATTGATGCTCTGATGGATATATATGATTCTGTTAATTTACTTGTTTTACGCATTTATTTGATACTAAAGCAAAATTATTCCTTCATTCGAAAGCTAACTGTATATGGTTGAAGTTTTCTCCTCCTTTACAAACATAGAAATCTATGCAGTATGCACCATTTTGACTTGAATTCTAGAAATGAAATATGTTCTGCTGTGTGATTTTCTAGCCCATCAAATTATTTTTCATTTAATTTTGAATGGGAAGTGAAGCCTGTTAGTATTGCTTGCCTTAAAGTCGGATTTTCTGCTTTCTTCCGTGAATCATTTTTTCTTCTGAAAGAAGTAAATGTTGTGTCTGGCTTTCTTAAGATGTACTTTGGGTTGAATTGCAGGTTCTCCTCAGAGGTCCGAAGAATGCACGTGAAGCAGTCAAACACTTTGGGCCGGCTCCTGGTGTGCCTCACAGCCACACTAAGCCATATGTGCGCTCAAGGGGCCGGAAGTTTGAGAGGGCCAGAGGACGAAGGAACAGCAAGGGGTTTAGGGTTTAAGATGACTTCAGTGTTTGTTCTGAGGCTTGTTTTTCATTTATTACTGCAAACAAGATTTTGCTATACATTAGGTTTCTCTGGCATTTGTTTACTTCATGTTGGATTTTGTTTAATTATGGAGTAGTTTTCTGGTTGACATTGACATTATTAATTGAGAGTGTAGTTAAGTTAATCTAGTCTGCCTGTTTACAACCATCTTTAAGGTTGATACATATTAGTAAAGGTAGCATTTTTCAAAAAATGTTGCTATGATTAAAAATGATTGTAACATCTAATAACATTTAAAACGATAAAGTTAGGAGAGCCTGGCATTTGCACTAAATAGGTAGAGTTATCCATAGACATCTCCGACTGGAACAGATTATGTTTTGGAAGGAAACAGAATGTCTTGGATTCTTTTACAATGAAATACGTTCAGGATTGGAGGGAAATATGATCAGGGTTCCATTAAAGTACCGAGAAAAGTGGAGAGATGGGAGGGAAATTTAGAGAAATATGTCAATTATAAAAAATATTTAGGGTTTTTATTTTCTTTTTCAAATTTTAAAAATAAGTCGATTTCAGAGAGTTGTGTGTCACGTGGTAAAAGTGCGCCTGCAATTGATATATTTTAAAGTATATATATATATATATATTAACTGTTGGATAATTATATTAACCGTTGGATTGCCAACTCACAACGACTACTAAAAAAAATCTCAACGGTAAGTTTTTCTAGACCTTCATTTTTTTCATTCAATCTTATTCATCTTTCTTTCAACTCTCAATTCTTTTATTCTTAATTTTCTATTTTAATCTTTCAAATTTTTTATTCTTAATTTTCTATTCTGATCTTTTAAATTTCTCTCAATTTTCTATCTTAACCTTTTGTAATTTTTTAGATTTTATTTGATTTTCATCATTTTAAAGATTTTAAAAATATCAATGCCTCTAATTTGTTTGGATCACAAACACATTTTGGTGTCCAAAGAAAATATTATTATATTTTTTTATTTTAATTAATATCATTGTTAAGTTGTTAATATTATTATTTTTTAATTTTTTATGTTTATATAATTAGGACAAAGATTAGATTATTGAAATATATATACACAATTTAAGTGCGAGAGCACTACATGTCATTGAAGAGTATTTGGAAGAGGCGAGATTCTTATATGTGTCCCATATGCTCGGGGGACTAAATTGGAGCCCGCACTTATCAGTGCTTTGCTAGAAAGATGGAGATCTAAGACACACACATTCCATTTTCTGTGCGATGAGTGTACAATTACACTCGATGTTGTGGCATTACAATTCAGTCTACTGGTTGATGAGCCCGTCATTACGGGGTAGTATGCATTGGTGATTGGAATGCAAGTTATCACCAACTATTAGGCAATGTGCCATACAAGTTTAGTGGTAATCGAATAGATATTAAATGGCTAAAAGATAATTTTTCATGTCTCGACAACTTTTCTAGTGCAGTTGAAAGAAAACAATTTGCTCGAGCAATCATACTGAGGTTAATTGGGGGTCTTCTAATACTAGAGAAATCTCGAAATTTGATACATTTAAGGTGGCTCCTACAACTAATCAACTTAAAAGAAGTCGAATGACTCAGTTGGGGATCAACCGTCACCCTCTCTCTTGCCACATTACCCAAGCTTCCTCCTCTCTCCTATCATGTCACCTGAAAACACTTCGTGTAGGGAGTGTTTTTGTCACCTGTTTCAAAATCGACCTATTTCTCTAAATTTCAAACAAAATGACCTATAATCCTTCCTTTTTGTCCCAAAATCGGTCTATTATCCTAAATTCCAAATAAAATAGTCTAAAACCCTAAATATTTTCTTAAAATTGCTAGGAGGAATTGGAAAAGTGAAAAATAATGAGTGTATTTAGTAAAGAAGGAAAGTGAGAAAAGAAAGTAAGAGAGTTAATGAAAATGTAATAATGAGAGGCATAAAAATAAGTGGAGCTTGGTTAAGGGGCAACTTGTTTCCTCGTTTTTCAAGTTAATGCGTCAACCAGTATTTAAAGCTAAAGCCAAGCGGGTCTCATTTAGTATACATTATATGAAGAAATTGTAAGTTTGCGTAAGCTGATTGTTTTTGTTCTTCCTTGTGTTGTCGCTTGAGTTTCAGTTCAACTAAATTGAGCTGAGTGAGAAAATAGTTTACCGTTCACCTGCAATTACGTTATTTAATACAGGTATAGAGGACCCTTTGTCATCAATAATCGATGGTTGCATGCATTCATTCGTTTAAAGTTTAAGATAGATGCTCATGGAGCATTGGTCTTTCACAGATATTTGATCTACCTAGCTAATTAATATATATACAATAAACTACCGAACTCCTAATGTGTGCTCTTTACAACTTAACATTACCTATTTCAGATTGTGATACGTCCTTAGCTTCGAGGGATATAGTCTTTGGTACCAAAAAACCCTACTCATCATATTGGAGTTTGCCAGAATGACTGAGAGGCCTACACCTTGTCACCAATAGAATCTTTTTCTTGCAAAGTTCTGATTGTTCCTCGCCTTCCATCGTCTTCATCGCTGTTCTATATCGAAACCTAGGCAAGTCATTGGAATGCTCTATTTCAACCTCATTGTGGACTTCCCCTTCGTCCACTTCCATGTCTATCATTTTGCTTCTGTATGTCGGCTGTGAGTTTGGACACTCATTGACTCTGGATTCCGCCTTTTCTCCATTTTCAGACCCTGTTGCAGCAGCAGCCATCGTCTTCATCGACTTAAACGTTCGACGGCTGGTCGCTGTTCTATATCGAAACCTAGTCAAGTCATTGGAATCCTCTGCTTCAACCACATTGTGGACTTTCCCTTTGTCCAGTTCCATGTCTATCCTTTTGCTTCTGTATGTCCGCCGTGAGTTTGGCCACTCATTGACTCTGGGTTTCGCCTTTTCTCCATTTTCAGACCCTGTTGCAGCAGCAGCCATTGGTTGAACCCCATCATTCAACTTGCACTCTTCATTGATTTTCACTTCGGTTTTCTTAGATCCCACGTCGAGGTTTTGAATCATAATCTTCAACTTCTTCATCTCCTCCTCAATTTTATCCTTTGAATTCTTCTTCTCCAAGGCATTGGCAAACATGGACCCAACTTTTTTCACCAAACTCTTTTTCGATTTAACCAAAGGTTTCTTCTGGTTATCGCCGCCATTTTCATCAATTTCTCCTGGAGATTGATTTTTTCTTTTCATAGCCTTAGCCAACACCGCCGGAATCTTGATTCTTATGGTAACATATGAGGGATTATTTGATAGACCCGAAACTCCATCTTTTTCATGAATTTTTCCTGACATTTTTGTTTTGGCTATCGAGTGAAGATGATCATCGAGAGCCATGTTTTTAGTTATAGGGGATATCGATTTAAGCAGTAATTAGAGAAGGAAAAGACTTTGAGTTGCATGAGAAGTACGACAAACGAAGGAAACTTGATGACTCTGAAAAGTGTTTATTTCCTACGAAACCTCAAAAATTACAAAGATAGCTTATAATAATATTTATTAATTGCCCTACAAGCAAACGGCGGAGCCTCCAGGGTTCATAGCCCCAAGGTTTAAAAAGTCCTTTGTAATAAAAATAAATGGAAAATTTTATTGGAGAAGATGAATTATTTTATTATAACTTTTGAATGATATTTTTGTTAAATAATAATTTAATATTTATTTAATATTTTATTTAAAATAATATTTTATAAGTAATATAATAATATATAAAAAGAAAACATATTTTTATTTTTTTTTTCTTCATATTGCCTAGCAAGAAAGAAAGAAAAAAAAATTTCTTATCATTTTTCCTCCAAAGTTTAAGTATAAGGTATATTTTTCTTCAAATTTTTTATAAATTTTGAATCTTTAAAGCTTGTTTTACATATATGTACCAATAGTTTTATTATTATTATTATTAAGTGTATTAAAAGTTGCCATTAAAGGATATTGATGGAAGCTTATAAAATTAAGTGAAATGTGTATGTTTTTGATTGGAAAATGAGTAGTAGATAGTTTCTAACTTGTTAGAAGTGTAAAAACGAAACAAAAATAGAATAATAATGTTATAAATTTCGGCCAAATTGAAAGGGAGGAAGAAAACTTGGTCACTTTGTTTAAAATTATGTCAAATGATAACTTGTAAAACAGTGAGTATTCTAGTGAAAATAGAATAAAAAATAGTTAACCGAGTCGAAAGTTATGTGAATTTCAGATCAGACAACTGTGAGAAATATACTTGATTTTGGATGATGATGAATTGGTCAAATTTGGATTGAATCGATTATTATGTTGAAATATTACTTATTCTAAATAAATTATTTTTATGTTTAGATCGACTGTCATGTTGAAATACTGCTTCTTTTGATAGATTGTTTATATGTTTAAATCGATTATTACGGTGGAATATTGCTGCTTCTTTTGAATTGATTGTGTATATGTTTAAATGAATTGTTATGTTGGAATACTATTTGTTTTTAATTGATTATTTATATGTTTAAATCGATTGTTACGTAGCACGTCGAATTTTAACTTATCCTCCAAGATTAACACTCCACTATTGAATCCAATTGTATTAAAATTTTCATTTCACTTCTCCCCACCAGACAATAATTAAGCTTACACCATTAAACTTACATTATATAAAGTTAAAAAGCATTAGTATTGGCTCAATCCTATAATTATCTTTCATACATAACATTCAATATACAGAAAGTTTGAACCCTATCGAAATCTTGTAAATATATATATATATATAATGAGTTGGTTCTAGAGGATAGGTAATTCCAGCAAACTAGGCTACGTGATTGATTTTTTAAAATTAATGCATTCCTATAAAAACAATATTTAAACTAGAAAAGATAGAGACCAGCCTGCAACTTTAAAATGGATACTGGAGAGAGCTTTCACATGGATTTTTTTAGGGTATCATAGTGTATTATATACATAATAAGAGCAGGTTAAATTTAGAAGCATTGTATTGTAGTTGGAAGACAGGCTGTCTTGATTCTCTGATAAACAAATAAATCAAATTTCTCTTATATACTTTCATTTCCAGCACCAGCAGCAGTATTTTGGAGCTTTGCAACTATGTAAAGGAATCCATTTATGAAGTCAGTAGAAAACTATGAAAAGGAAACATTGATTTTGAATAAACTCAAATAACTTACCATCAGAAATATTTGAGTTTTTGCTATATCTTTAATTTATTGGGACATAAATGTTTTTAAATTGCTTTTAAAAAGGTTAAAAGTATTTTACTTTTTGTCATATCTTAAATTTATTGAATGTAATAGTAAAGCACATTGCACTTTTAAGAGGAAGACCCAGATTCGAAATGAGAAAACCCACAATGACTATAACAATTGGAGTTAAAAATGATAACTTGTTCCATGCCCGAAATTGTAATTATGCAACCACTTAAATAATTGATCTCATTCATTGACACACAACACATCTCTCGATATAACAACACTAATTATATTATCCCAATTGTAAATCCTACAATTGCATATCCCCAATTGTATTATTTTCTAGCTTTCTCGAAATTTCTAGCTTTCTCGAAATCAACTACTAGGGGAGATGCTAAACATACACCAAATTTTAGGATTTACTTGGCACTAATAATCCTACAATCAATCCCAAAATATGAGTTTAGGCTACGAGTCTAACTGGGGAGTTAAATTTGGACATTGTCTTCCAACAACATCATTTACACAACCTCCTAATGGATTTTTTATCAAGTACGTTATCAAGTTTGACACATCTCATCAATCATGTCAAGGGTATCATTCTCGATCATTAGCATGCCTTCTCTCCATATAGGAATGCTAATTTTGCAGATCTCCAAGTGTATTTCCTAGCTTCCATGAAATTAGCTATTAACAGAGATCCTACATATGCATCAAATTGTCAAATTTATCTAACATTGACAACCCTCTAAATGTGAGCTCTGGCTATGAATATAACTTCATGCAGAGTTGAATTATCATCGGTTTGAATATTGCCTTTTGACCACATCATTTTCACATACAACCCTTTAATGGATTTTTTACCGGGTTCCTTACCAATGTTAGTTTGGTATATCTCATCGATTGACATGTTAAGGGTATCTATTAGCTTTGATGTCTCAACTTTTTGATATTACAATATTTAAGATAAATTTTATCACTAAATCATTTAGAGATGAAACTTTTCTAAGATTTAAAAAATACTCAAAAACATGTTTTAAATGCTTCTACCAAATGTTTTTTAATTAATACCGCCCACACCATCTTTGTCTAAAACAGTCCGAACAGCTGCTGGTGGTTTAAGCAAGTAAAATCTCGGCTCCTCTTTGAACAACGCTATCCAAAATATCAGCAACTCTATTCGCCTCTATACACATGTTTGAATAATACTTCCCATTGTCTTTTACAAAGTTCCGTAATGTCTCTAACTAACCGTACGTCCTCTCCACCATTGACAAGCATTCAAATTGCAGTCGCATTTCACATTCGACCTGCACCTTGCGGAAACCCATGTCCCAGGCCACAAGTAGCCTGTTCATAATACCCGACAGCTCGGCAGTTAGTACAGAGCAGACACCAATGGTTCGACTGTAGCCAACTATCCAGGTACCACGACGGTCCCTTAGCAAGCCGCCTGCATTTGCCTTTTCTTCAGCACCTTTAACCGCTCCGTCACAATTTATCGTGATCCACCCAGCTGGTGGGGGCTTACCATGATCAAATTAAACTTTTGATGTAGCTGATATTAGATATGTTAGATAATTAATATTCTCTCTATGTTTATAGCTAAAATTACGAGGAAAATCGTGAATTGTATTTTGATCCCTTATTGAAAAAAATGGATAAATTAAACTTTATATATTTTGAAATCTATGTGTCGAAATCATTTTTTTGAAAAAAACGAGAATCGACTTTGGTTTGAAAATGAAAACGAATGTGGGAGTCGCCACCGACCGTTATTAGGTGTGATCGGATAACTTTTGTTCTAATAAAATATTTTAGTTTACTAAAACGACATTTTTGGTTTACGAAACTTGAGAAAACGGGTTCGGGAGTCGGTTACGTACGAGGAAGGTTTAGCACCCTCTTCACGCTCAAAATTGGTACCAAATTGATTAATTATTGTCCTAGAGTCGAAAGTTGAAAATCGAGAATGGATTTGAAATACGATCCCTTTTATTGACGTCGATTTTAAAATTCTTGAATTAGCTCAAAACGGTTGTTGAAGATTTCCTTATCTCGAGATATCGGAGTATTACATCCAGTAAGCTAGGACACAATTCTATGAATTCCCGAGTGTAAGGTCATCTTTAATTTAAATTGGAATTCAGTGTATTTAAAACTCAAAAGGATATTTAATTATTTAGAATCAACGAGAGAACCGAAGCCCCGTAAGTTAGGGTACGTTTCCTCGAATTTCCAAGCATCAAACGTTGCCTTGTTTAGAATTTAGAAAATACGAGTGAAATTCTAAAGGAATACTTGATGATTTTGAACAAAACAGGAAATCGCAACCCAACACGATAGGGCACGATTCCCCGAGTTGTAAAACATCGAACATTACCTTTGTTTTAAAGAATTTTTAAAGACATGGGTGAAATTCCAAAGGAATATTCGATTGTTTTGAACGAACGGGAAATCGCAACCCAGCACGATAGGGCACGATTCCCGAATTACTAAACATCGAGCATTGCCTTCGTTTTAAAGAATTTTTAAATGAATAATTATAAAAATAGCTTAAAACATATTAATGCGTCTTGAAATAAAACGAAATTAATCTTAGAGATTTGGACTTTATAAAACCACATTTCGTAAACCAAGTGAAAAACATTAACATGGGATAATATATGTATGCATAAAATACGATAATGGATGAATGAAGATAATGTATCTTATTTAATCGACTGACAAAATAAACAATTAAGTATAACTATCTTAAAAATATAACCCAATTTCAATCATGCATGGAAAATAATTGACGTAACAATACCAAAACGAATAAATGATATGCAGCAACAATTTATGGAATAATACATAAAAACATTAACATACAAGACAATATAGAAATTAAGAACTACTATAAGACGAATCAACATAAAAAAATCATAAGTGAACAACACATGCAAAATTTGAAATTATTTACATAACACTAAGTATACATAATTTATCATTAAAATAGATATTATAAGAGGAGGAAAATCGAGTCAAATAATGTACAGAACATTTTAAAGATGATGTATCTATCTAAAGTTAACAAATGTACCTAATAAAGATAGTATTTAAATATGATACTTTAAATTAAAATGAGGTGTAATAAAATATGCTCAAAAAATATTCATATACATGAAAATGTATATGGGTAAATTTAAAAGAATTTATAAAATAAGTCGGTATGGGATTTAATGTGTACATAGAGTTAAATTGATTTTATTATGAATTACATATAATAGATTTAAAAAACTACTCTTATATACAAAGAAGACCATAGGGATAAAATATATGGGTTTAGTAGTATATATAGATCGAACATGTGTACCAATATATATAAATATTTAAACAAAATGTTATATATAAGTATTAAAATGGTTTAGTATAAAAAGAATTTTGAAACGATGATTTTATAAACAAGATAAAGTTTTTAGGTGAACTCCACGCATATACACACATATAAAAATGATAGAATATAACAATATATACATGAAATAATCTTGAATAACAAGGAAATAATAAAACATACTTTTTTAAGGATAAACTATATACGTAATAGATTTGGAGGGAAATATAAATAAATATATTTAAAAGAAATTATGTGTAAAATAACATGGAACTAATAATGTGTATAAAATAAAACTAATTTTGTCATAAATCGTATATGTATTAATATAAATTAAATATAAATTAACTATTATGCAAAATTTTAAAAACAATATGATATACAAGGTAATTTCAAGATAATAGTCTTATAATTTAAAAAAGAATAAATTATCAAAGTAAGTTAAGATGCATATAAAAAATTGCTAAACGAATTAAAAAAGGAACTATACAAATTAAAAGGACTCAATTAAAATAAACAATAAACTAAAAGGATATTTAATAAATAAAATACACTGCTGAAATTAAAGGAAGGACTAAAGCACAATGCGCTCCAATGCTCAGGGATCTAAACGGGCAATATACCAGACCCCAAAGCACAGCTCTTAGGCGCGGACCTAATTGCAAACATGCAAATTCTGAGGATAATTTAAAAGGATAAAGAAATATAAATGTAAACTGATTGAAAGGTAGCGCAAAAGGGGAAGGGCTTAGCGCGAAATTAACCCTTTCAAGGTAAAAAGGCGCGGATCTGGGTTTCCAGATGGGTCAAGGCGCGGATCCCTCTTCTGCTGAACGGCGCCGTTTCATCCTATTATCAAAATTAAAAAAAGAAGAAGAAAGAATGGCAAGCTGCCATTTTCGCAAGCAGCAAATTAGATCCCCATTTGCTTAGGGTTTCGACACAGTTCAGCAGCCCTAGAGGCTCTATTTTCCTTCACTCTTCAAACACCATTTCACCATCACAACCGGAGAATAATGCGAAGGCCCTCTTATCCTCCATCAAAGTAGAGATTTAAGGCTCATTTTCATCCGACAATCCCCGTCTCAAACTCCGATTTCGACAGAGGAGACGAGGACCCCGATGGCGTTCGCAAAGGTAAGCCCTTTGCCCCTTTTTTATTCGTGCCTTCAAATAAAAATAATAATGAAATAAAAAACAACAAGAACTAAAGAATGAAGCCGAAAAAAAGGCCCAGAGTTTTTTAGATCGGAAAATCACCCTTCGATTTGCTAGCCCTTTTTTTTGTATCAATATGCGTAGTATCTCCCCATTTTTACATTGTGAGTTCTCTGCTATATAGCCGAATTCAAAAGGCTTTTTAGTCTTATTGTTGATTGTGGTCCTTTGCTTTTGCGTTTCTGCTCTTTTGTTACTGTTCTCTGCTCCTTTTGTCCTTTTTTACTTGTTTGCAGGCATGGCAGAGGAGTTGGTAGGCTATTCTGGCGCAAGAAGGCCACCTCGGGCGGTGGACGCGCTGACAAGTCATGTGGGGGGTGCGGCGCAAGATGCTAGCATAGGAACCCTAGGGTTCCTTCTTTTTTTCAATAGGTTTGGGCTAGGGATTGGGCTTGTAAAATTGGGTAGTGCATTGGGCCAGTCATATTTTGGGCTTGTTGTAAAAAATTGGACTGATAAATATTATTTTGTTTGGGTTATTAGGCCCCGGGCAAATTTGGGCCCGTACACTATGAATTAGCCACACTGTTCAATTTTATCTGTTAAATGATGACGTGGAATATTAATTTAATAGTTAAAATATTATTTTAATTTTTTAAATTTTTTCTTAACAATAATTCTAAAAAAATTAAAAAATTTTAAAAATTAAACAAATTATTTAAAATACATTAAAAATTATGTTAAAACAAAATCAAACCCAGATTTACTAAAGCCAAAACTTACATTTAAAAAAAAAAATCTTTTTTTAGTGAACCATGTTGTTTTTATTTTTTGAAAAACTGAGCTCTTTTCCAATAATGGGAAACATTTCTATTTTCAATAAAATTCTCCATTTGATGGGAATTATTTAATGCAATGAGACACTAACCTTACTTTCTGAAGATGCTCTCCAATGAGATACTAACCTTATTTGTTGAAGACGCTCCCCAGTGAAATTCTAAAAGTACCAATTTCAATAAAATCATGCTTTTATCATTGTTAAAATACAATCAAATAAAAAAAACACAACACATTTATGGTAATAAAAAAATTTCAATTTTGCATCTGTCTTTGGCAACCAAGAAGAAGATGAAGACAATGAGTTCCTTTTGCCACTTCTCCACCTTTGGAGTAGGAGTGAGTAAAACTCGATTTGATTTGAAAAAATAAAATAAAAATTCAAATTTTGAGTTAATCGAATCGAGTTATTCTAGTAAACTTGAATAAGTAATTCGAGTTCGAGTCGATTTGAATTTAAAAAATTCAAATACTCCTTTGGTGTAAATACTCTTTGGTCCCTGTCAATTTTTAAAATGAGCAAATTGGTCTCTATCAATAAAAATTATAAAAAAAATATATTTAAAATTTAAATATTTATAAAAAATCTAAAATTTATATTTTTAAAAAAATTATACGAATTAAAAAAAAGGAAATTTTAAATTTTAAATTTTTCTAAATATTAATTTTGGGACCTAAATAAGTTAATTATTGATTAAAGTTTAGCATACTAAAGTATCTTATTTATTATTATTATTTTGCTTTGAAAATTTTCAAATATATGTGCTCTAATATGGAATTAGTATTATTGTAAAAAAAATTTAATTTGATATGTTTAATTTTTTAGTTTAACTCGAATAATCTCACTCGATTTGATTCGACTTGACTTGAATTTCATTTCACTTAACTTGATTCGGAATATTTTCAAATCGAGTTAGGATATAAAATAGGACTCCTCAACTCGATTAATTCAAAAAAATTCACTCGATTTGATCCAATGCTCACCCCAACTTTAGAGACGTGTTGATGACTTCGGTGTTTTATTTTAAATTAAAATTCTAGATTTTATCTTTTATTTCTCCCTATAAATTTAAAATATTATTTTCAAAAACTTCAAAATCTATGCTGTCTTTATTCAGAACCCAAAATTCAAAAAATGTTAAACCCAATAACTTAAAGATTAAAACTTTTTAGGGCATTAAATAATAAGATCTTCAAATAGGAAAGTTTGTAATAATTAAAATAATAAGATCTTCAAATAGGAAAGTTTGTAATAATTAAAGGATGCAGAAATGAGTACTCAAAAATTTTATAACGATGACTACACACTATCAGAGGATACGAAAGCATAGGGAATGCAAAAATTGTATTCACTAAAGTAGAAGAAAGTAAACATTAAATAAATTTTTATGTACCTTTTAGTTTTAAGCATGAGTGATGAAAATGAAACTATACATTATCGAAAGCGTGAGAAATTTGAAAGTGAGTAATCAAAATTTTTAGTTGAGTATTTTTTTTTGCTTCAATCAAGTTTTTATTTATTTACGACTTTAATCAAGCATGCGAAATCTTTTTTTATTTTTTTTGGGTTTTGTAAAATAGGGAAGAAATTCTTGTAAAAAGATGATAGTTTTTGGGTTTCGACTTGAAAGTTTGATAAATTTTTTAAGCTTTTTTTAAAAAATATTTTATATTTTTTTACATATATATTTTGAATTTTTAGAAATTTTTATTTTTAAAAATAATTTAAGTTTTTAGAATTATTGTTAATTTTTTTTAGAAGTCAAAATGATATTTTATTTATAATTCATGGATCAAATTAGTAATTAACCATTTAAATTAATATTCACATCATCACAGATAAAATTTAACAGAGGGGTTAATTTGCACGTTTCGAAATATATAATAATTAATTTATCCATATTTTCAATAGAGAGGTCAAAATGCAATTCACCCTTAAGTACAGGGGCTTCTCTAGTACCTTTATCATGTTTATATAATATATAAAGAAAATGGGTTTATTCATGTGATAAAAAGGGAAAATATAAAATCATTTATTTCATTCCTTTCTTGCTAAAGTCCTCTACTTTTTCACAAATTGCTTTTCAAGAATATTTGCTGTAAGCTATTCTAAGATGATTTAGCAATTAATTGGTAAAGAAAAGCTACCATAAAGGAACCAATAAGCTTTGAGGACAATTAGTGAATAGAAATGTGATGGCCCAAAAATAATTAAATAAGATGGGATTAGAATATACATACATACATACATAGACTCAAAGATAGTCCTATTAGAGGGACCCTATGACATGGCTATGCTCTTAAATGGGAATGTAAATATTTTTTTTATTTTTAAAAAATTTAATTGATAACACAATTTTAAATTTAACAATTGGATTTTTAAAATTAAAAGTAAATAAGTTTAATTTCATGAAGAGTACCCTAATTTAAATAAAATTTATATTAATTATCTGTACAATATTTTATTTATTTATTTTATTCTTTTAATCAATACTTATTTTTATTATTGAAAATATTTGTTTTATTTATTAGATTGCAAATTTATATTTGTATTTATTATAGATGTAAAAGGGCATTTCCGTAGCCTCGGCGATGCGGTCAGGGAGTTGTGTAGGCCATAATTGTTTACAAAAAATGAAATTTACCAACGTTCATATTTCCATTTAATTTTATTACTAAAAAGGAAATTACTACACGTAAAAAAGTAAAAAAAAATAAAAATTTATCTGTTTATATCATTATCAGACAACGAAACGCTACAGCTGAAAATTATTATCAGACATTGCAAAATCCAAAAAGAAATACATAATTTTCTTTGTTTTCAGTTTTGTCTTCCTCTTCCCAGGTAATTAGTCTTTTTCTTTGTTATGAGTATTTGAATGCTTATTTTGGGTTTTAATTCTGATGGAAAACAGGGTTGTTTAGATTTTTATGGGTGCTTTCTTTTTGATAAATTGGATGAATTTTGCTTGATTTTATGCTCCTGGAATCCTGATTTCAATGGTAAAAGTACTGTCTTTTTTTTGCTTTTTTCTCGAGAAAAAAGTTTAATCTATAAGAAATGCTAACGGTAAAATTTTTTTGTTCTGTTTTTGGGTAAATTTTGAATAATTTTGTAAATTGGAGCTTTAGTATATTTGATTTTGTGATCTGGGTTTTTGCGGTTGTTTATGTTTTGTATGGTGATACAGATCGATGATGATAAAGAATATATAAAACTGGTTGTCTTTGTTTAAATTTAATTTTTTTTTTTTTTTGGTTTTGGGTACAGTAATAGATGGTAAGGGGAGGGAAGGTTGGTCAAAGAAGCAATTTTAAAAGAAGGGTCAGATCAAAAGATGAGGGTTCGGATGATTCAGATGAAGATTATGTAGTTTCACTGGAGGGAAATGATGAATCTGAGGACGATGTGGAAGATTATTGTTCTTCCTTAGATGAGTGTGCATCGGAAGAGGGTTTTGGGAGTTTTGTTGATGACGAGGATGATGAGGAGGAAGAGAAAGAGGTGAGGAAGGTTGTTAGGTCGAAAGCTAAACCGATGTCTTCAGCAAGGACGAGGAATATTGTGGATAGAAAATCACAAAAGCCGGAAGTTGTATCCGATGAAGAAGATGACGATGAGGATTATGAGATGGAGGAGGAGGAGGAGCAAGAAGAGGAAGATGATGATGATTTGGAATTCACCCTGGATGAAGAAGATTGTTTGGATGAGGAAGAGGAGTTGGCTATGACAAAGAAGAAGAAAAACAATAAGAGGGTTAGTAAGCAAGGTTTGTGGGAAAGGGTTCCTTCCAACCATAGGAAAAAGAGGAGAAAATCTGCTGTTTCTAAGAAGCCTTTGAGAAAAGGAGGAAAGAAGAAATTTCGGTTGAAAAGGAAAAGGAGAATTGAGGAGGAAGAAGAAGAAGAAGATGATGATTGTGATTTCATAGACAAAGCTCCAACTGTGAGAAAAAATAGCAGAAAAAATGGAGGACTGAGGAAGAAAGCGTATGTTATATGTTCAGATTCAGATTTTGTTTCATCTGGATCATCTGATTATGAGTATACAATCTCGGAGGAAGAGAGGGAACAGGTGAAAGAAGCCAGCCAGTTGTGTGGAAGTATAAAAACTAGTTTGAGGAGCTCATCATCCTCAAAGAGAATTCAGGAGGTTGAGGAGTTAGGCCAGTGTAAGAAACCTCCAGGAAAAAAGGGTAAGGAGAAGGTAGAGGAAACAAAGGCTGAAGTAATAAAGTCAGTCTGTGGCATTTGTCTCTCCGAGGAAGATAAGCGAAGATTGAGAGGCAAGCTAAACTGTTGCAGTCATTATTTTTGTTTCACCTGCATTATGGAGTGGTCAAAAGTGGAATCTCGATGCCCTTTGTGCAAGCAAAGGTTTGAAACAATCAGTAAGCCTGCAAGATCAGCAGCAGGAGTTGATTTGAGAGATGTGGTGATTCAAGTCCCTAAACGGGATCAGGTATCTTATATTTGTCCTGACAATATTTTTATGTTGTGGTTTTCATTTTCCGTGCTTTTTATGGTTTTAAATGGCCATATTTGTTTTGTGCAGGTCTACCAACCATCTGAGGAAGAACTAAGAAGCTATCTTGATCCATATGAGAATGTGATTTGTTCTGAATGCAACCAAGGTGGGGATGATGAACTCATGTTACTGTGTGATCTTTGTGATTCATCAGCTCACACCTATTGTGTTGGTCTCGGGCGGGAAGTGCCTGAAGGAAATTGGTACTGTGATGGTTGCAGGCCCGTTGCCCTCGGGTCCTCTAGTTCCCAAGTTCAAGATCCCTTACCTGATCAAAGGACAATAAACAATTTGTACAATCGATTCTCACCCATTGTAAATGTAGGAGAAAGTTTAGACTCAATTGTAGTGCCTTCACCTCGTACGCCATTACCTCCCGGTTTTGTTGGTCTTTCATCTCCTAGATTTCCTAGTGCAGATTTTCCATCTGTTTCTCCAGTATCTGGAGTGGCAGCTCAAACTCTGACAGGAAGACGATGGTTACACCGCCAGATTCAAAATCTTCGTTCCATGAACAGGATGAGTCTTATGGTTGGTAGGACTGATGGGATATCAACTGCCAATATGGGCATTGATTTTGTGAACTCTCACGTTGATCAGAGTAGGCAAACAACAATTCAACAAGCAAGGACACAACAAATGGGAACTCAGCATCAAACAGTAATCACAGAGGGGTTACACGATGATCCCTCTTCTTCACTGCAAAGTAGGGACTTCTTTTCACCGAGGTTGAGCCATTTGAGAAGGCAAGCAGTTCAGGATTCAACTACCACAACATTAAACACGTCTGTTAATTTGATATTATGGCCTGAGCTTGCTGGTATCAATTCAGATGCTCAACTCTATCAGTGCCGCAATGGACCAAACATTGGGCCTGATGTTTTTGGTTCAGCATTTTCCGTCAGAAATGAGGATAATTCTTCCATGGCCAAGGAACAATTGCAAGTAATGGTTAGAAGCCAGTTGAAAGCCTTGTCCAGAGATAGTGATTTGGGTAAGTGAAACCCCATCTTTAATAAACTTTATGCAGGGTACATTTTCATGTCTAGACTTTGTCGTCCCCAGTTCAGTTTGGTTTTTTGGTGAGTTAGTGAATGATTTGTAGTAGTGATTAATTGAGTTCTACCTTGTGTTCTTTATTTATAAATATATGCAGACAATGGTACTTTTACGGACATAGCAACAAGTTCCATGCACACCTTATTGGCTGCTTGTGGGCTTGAGCATAGGAGGAGCGAGGTTCACGTGGTACCACCACCAGCAAATTGTACACACATTGAAAGAGTGGCAGCCGGTCAGGCGAGCTTAATGAAAGGTTGTTGCTTAACTTGTTTCGATTCTTTTGTAAAAGATGTAGTGAAGAGGATCATGGGTACAAGATCCAGGCAGTGGTTAAGTTTAGGTCTTTAGATATTTGATGTAGTTAATGCATCTTTCTGCATACTTCTTTTTTTGGTTAGGATTTAGTAACCAAATTTTTTGAACACCATATTTTCCCCCCTTATGTTGGTTTATACATACGATTCACAGACATTGAGCCTGCAAAAAGTGCTCTATTCTCATTTGATCACCATAATAGATTATTGTTAATAAAAGACTTGAGCAATGTCAAAATTTTAGCACTGAATTTTCTTTTCACTGTGTTCCTCTGTTTTGTCCTTTTGGTTTTGCTTTCAACTCTGTGCTTGGAACTATCAAAGCTTCAATAACCAATAGAGAGATTGCTTGTATGTATTGAATTAAATCATTGACTTTTATATTTAGGTACACCTTGGATCCGTTTTTAATTTCATACCTAGATTCGGATTTTGGACTCATTAAGCAACTATAATTTTATTTTATTATTTATACTTTTAGTTTTCATGAAATTATACTTTAGAGCATGGTCAAATCATCACAAAATCTTACCTTGTTAGGAAAAAGTCTTGACCTCTACACTCATGGATATCGAGTTCAAGCTAGTTAATTTTATTAGAGTATTTGTTTGTCCATTGACCCAATCAACTTATTTAATACAAGGAACTCATCACTCATAAGTGTCGAGGTAGTCTCATATAAATCCCTCACTCTTTTCTCTTATATTCACACGTGTATGTCACGTCAGTAAAGTTAACAAATGTTAACTTTTTCATCTATTTTGAGATAATTTGACAAACAATGCAAATTTTTAACAGTGAAAAATAAGAGGCTAAAATGATTCTTTTTCTTGTAAAGTTAGAGGCTCAAATAAGTCATTATGCCTATTTTAAAAAGTAAGAAATATACAAAATTTTATTTAAATATCAATTTGATTTAGATGATTATGCAAAAATTTCAAATAAAAAACTTTATCCAAATTTATATGAATTGTCTTATTGCAACGAGTAAAGAATCAAAATACATACCCAAAGTTAGGTGACTTAAAAAGATCTCTAAACAGAAGCCTATAAAGAAAAATTCTATGATGAGAAAAGATGTGCATCTGTTTGATATTTATATATGTTAAGAGAACAACATAAAGTTCTTATGCTTGTTTAAAATTCTCCTATAGTTGATTTCTCTCCTATTTAATTTAATGGACTATATGATTTTTAATATCTCAATGCATTAGTGAAAGGAATACCAATTAATGGCAACTAATTCTCTTTGCTCAAAAGGAATGATTAAATGGTGAATTTCATGGCAGTCGTTTTGTCGATCTTATGATAACCCTTCCAGTTAACCTTTCCATTGAGGTTAGCACTAGAGCCACAATTGTTGTACTCAACATGGTAGAGGGTTTCTTTGTATTTGACTTTGTAGGTCCTTCAAAGCTCATCTACCTTTTAGGCTTAATGAAGTCACCCAATGTGGATTCCATGATAATAGTTGCAAAGAATTTCTTTCATGGCCTTTCCAAATAAGTCGTGATTTTGAACCTGTCGTTGAAGAGCTTTTGTCTAAGGACAATCTTGCAGTTTTAAATCATAGGACCAGTATTCTCATTAATGAAGTCTTTGTCTTATGATGACATTGTGCTTAATTAATTATCCATTGGCCTCCTTACAATGATCAATGAGTTTTGGATGATAGTAGGGGAGTCATCGAAGATGAAGTCAATGGTTTTAAAGATTACACAATTGCGAAAGAAATGATGATTTTCTTGATTGTACAAGGTGTCTTGGTAGGCATATATCCTGTAATTGAAGAAGCCTGACTTATCTGATTGAACGTATAGAGCCATTGCCTAGTGCTTTTTAGGACCAACAATGTTTTGGAATCCCATAGATTTGTTAATGAACCATTCCCAATAGCAACTACATCGTTAAAATTATGAAATTATTTTATTACAAAAAATTATCGTGGGTAATAATTATGATGGATTAACTGGCCTAAGTTGTCTCCTACAAAGGTATGAAACTATATATAGGTTGCTCCATAATTATGAGTTACTTATGTTATTGGTTAAGAGTGACAAAAGAACATAATGGTTAAGAGTTCTTAGAAACTTACAGGATGTGGCAGTCTGCAAATTGGTAATTCCACCACCATTTTTGACACCCTTGTGACTAGTGACAATAGTTTTTCTCGGGCCATCACCATACATGATGGTGTTGGTGTATTGTTTGTTTACAGTGATGTACTCATCATAGATTCTACCCTTGATATAAATCACATATTGGATATTGGAGTTCTTAAGAGCAACAACTAAGTTGCACCAATTGTCTTTATTTGGCCACTACCATCCTTGACCACAATAACATTTGGTTTCAAGTTGCTATTATCAATCTTAGCGAGGAGATGGCGATCTTTAGCTAAGAACCATGAGGGATATCTATTCTTCTCAACGAAAAGAAGTCTACAGGAGTTAGTAATATTTAACTGGATGTCGAATTTGGAAAGAATGTTCGACAACCTTTTTGTTATTGTCAAGGCATTACTTGTGAGTTCACTAGCAATGACAGTACCCTTTTGCATCATTTCTTTCATGTTGTTATTGTAACACCTTGATACCCGACCCGATCGTTGGATCTGAGTTACAAGATGCCACATTCGATGTCGTAGCTACTACGATCAAATTACAAACCATTAAACATTGAAGCTGTAACCAGAACAAGTGTATAAAATGATATATAATAATTTATGGGTTTTATACGAGCTTACGAAAGCTCTTTTGTTAACCTGAGACTAAAATAGGACCCAATTGTAAGGATTACAAAGTTTCGAGTTAACGTCGTGATGTCGAGGGTTCCTCGTCGCGACGTAACTCTCTGTTTGCTGCTCATCGTGACATTGTGTAATGACGTCGCCACATGGACTTTGCCCTATATTGTAATGACCCGAATTTTACCGTTACCGAAAAAGTGTATTTTTGAGTCTCCGTTTCTAAAAAACGGATTCGTAAATATTTATTAAAAATATTTACGAAGTAAAATGAGTGGTTAATTAGATTTTAATTAAGTGAATTTAATTAAATTAAGAGTAATTAAGTAAAAGGACCAAATTGAATAAAGTGTGAAAGTTGAATTATAGATTAAAAGAAAATAAAAAAGACTAAAAGGGCAATTATACAAAAAGTATAAATTGAGGCGGTTTATCGTGAAGAAAATCTAAGATTTTTTTTATGTTTAGTATATTATTGTATTATTATATAATAAAGATATTTTATATTTTAATTATATTATATTATATTATATTTTATATATATATATATATATATATATATATATATATATATATATATATATAAACTAAAGAAACAGAATGAAATGGAAACGAAACAGAGAAGAAATAGGGAGAAAGAAAGAAAGAAAAAGAAAAAGGAAAATTTGGGGTTTCAAGGTTCAAAGTTAATTTGGTAAGTTAATTTAATCTCTTTTTTTGTAAATTTTGAGTTTATGGAATCCTAAAGATGAATACTACTTGATTTAAGTGAAAATTTTGAAAGTTGTTAGATTTCTAAATATTGTTCTTTTTGAATAAAAAGATGAATTAATAGCTAAATTGATAGAAATTCAAGTTAGAAATGAAATAAGGATTGAATTGTAAAGTGATTCATAAGTTTTATGCTTTAAGGACTAAATTGAAAGAATTTGAAAATTATGGTTTTATGATGAAAAATAGATAATTATGTCTAAGTTTGGTTAAAAATTGAGTAGAAATAAAGTATGAATTAAGATAGAAAAGTAAGTGAATTTAGTTAGGATTAAATTGAAATTAAAAGTAGAAAATCAACATTTTGTACTAAGACTATTTTGGACAGCAGCAGTAGTCTAAGTTTGAAAAATCACCAAAAATTGTAGAAATTGAATTAGAGGATGAATAAAATATGGAATTAAATATTATTGAGTCTAGTTTCTTATAGAATAAACGGTATAAGCAATTGAATTGTAAATTATGATATATAATAAATTTTGTGAGACAAGGTCAGAATGAATTCGGGTTCCCTTGTTCTGACTTTGGAAAATCACCAAAAATTGGAGAATACTAATTAGAGGCTTAAAGTTATATTTTTAGAATCCCTAATGAGTCTATTTTCAAGAAAAATCAACGGGAATATTATTTGAGTTTTGTACTGTGAGATAATTAATTTTTAGTGAAGAAGGATCGAAACTGTCAAACAGCAGCATAGGGATGAATTTAAAGAATAAACTGTACTTAATGGCTTAACCAAAAATTCTGAAAATTTTGTGGTAAGAAGATTTGTGAGTCTAGTTTCAGGAAAAATTAGCGGATCTTAATTTAGAATTCTGTAACTCAAGATATAAATTAGTAATGTATTAATGATTATGAATTGTATTACTTTCGTAGTCAATGTGGTACCGGAAATCTCGGCTAAGAAAGGACAAGACAAAGCCAACGGGAGTTAGCTCAGAAACTACGGTTTGTATTACTATAACTCAAACTATTTATTAAATGTATATTGAATTTATAGTTATGGAATAATTAAGATAATGTAAGTATTATATTTGAAATTAAATATGAGTATGTGTGAAAATTAATTTGCATATGAATTAAGATAATAAAAGTTTGAATTGATTGAGTATTGAAAATTTTTGGTGTAAATGAAATTGAAATTAGAAAAGTAAAATAATACCCTATTAACTTGTCGGACTAGATTTGATACAAATGGCATGCCATTGGATTTGTGATGTGATGAGGAGATTGTAGTTCTACGAGAAGATATTTCTCATATTGTATACTTTGGTTTATCCGAAGAGGCATTTAATGCCTTACTGGTGTGTTTGGGAGGCTATATTATACTGGTGTGTTATGGAGGATTTATAATATTCCGGGTGTGTTTGGGTTGGATATTCTGGTGTGTTTGGATGGAATCCGCGTATCTGTCAGAGTCCGAGCCTTGTTAATAGGGTAAATAATTGAAATAAAATTTTGAAAATGAGATTATTTGTTTTAGCACTATTGAAAAGTATGAGAAAGAATGTATGAACTAAATTATGAATTGAGTTAGTATGAGAAAAAAATGAATTATGAATTTAAGATTTATGAAGTAAAATAATTATATATAAAAGTAGTTTAAATAATTTTAAAAATTTATGGTTGATGTTTGTAATTTATTAATGCTAAATAGTCTTGATTTATAGTAATACCACATGAGTGTATACTCACAGCGTGTCTGATTTGTTTTCCGTGCGTATGTTAAGTTAAGGCTAGATTGTTGAATCAGCATCCCAGGCCGAACCCGAATTCAATGAGGTAAAGTATGTTAAGTATTGGTAATGGCATATACCTAGGATGTTTTATGAGAGTCATTTAGGTTGTAGAAGTATTGATGAAATGAGTAAATTATGGTTGAAAACGGTATGTAGTATGAATTTTGAAATTTACTAAAAATTCTTAGTGATTCTAAATTAGTCCCGAATTGAATATACTGTTCATATTGGACCGCGATGGCCCATTAAAGGGACAACATCTTAAAACTAGGATGTGTGTGAATATTTATTTTAATTAATGACCGGAATTGGACTGTACTAACTGGTAATGTCTTGTAACCCTGTTCCGACGACGGTATAGGGTTAGGGGACATTACATATATCTCGTCGCAACGTCAGAGGTTCGTCGTCGCGACGTGACTCACTATTTTCACAAGAATCAACCTGGTATAAGTTTGGACGGCCTGTGAACATGTTTAAACACCAACCATAGTACCATATCAACACCTACCAAAGCATACATTACAATTTGTGCAAAATTGGCACCTTTAAGTACCATCAAATTACTCACTTCTAATACCAACTAATCAAATTGACATATACCATTCATATTTCCAAAACCAACCAAAACATATTTAAGACGGTATTCACAACCTTAAGGCTTAAAACTAACTAGATGAACACATCCAAACACAAATTCAAAGCATTAACATTAGGTTATATCGTATACAATTTGACCATTTGAACACATAGCCAAAATCCTTATGTACATGCCAAAATACCAAAATGAAATGCAGTTTACAAACTTTATTGAGTCGTAAACGGTAGTCTGGATGTTGGCTTCCAATTCTAGGGCTTCGAAAATCAACTGAACCTGCGCATTGAGAAAATAAACCGTACGTTGAGCAATAGGCTTAATGGTACATTTATAATTCAAGTATATAGCATAAACATTAACAATCAATCCAAACAAAATCATGTATATCTGTATGCACATATCAACCACCTACTTATAAATTGGAGTTACCAAGCTTTACATCTTTAATCTAAACATCTTATGTGTATAAAATAAGCACCAATTCACTCCAATTCAATACAACATATATGGACAATTCATTTTGCTTATAATAGCAACAATTCAAACATGCCAATATCAAAATATTCAATTATAAGCCCTTTTCTGAAATATCATTTATAATATCACATATTTCATTCGTTTTTGGAGTCTACCGACTTGTTCGTATTCGTTTCGACCCCTAGACCTCAATTTCATTTGATTTACAAGATCAACTCTATGTTTACAACACTTCGTTCGCATTTAATCACAATTCATTCCAAATGTACCAATTTATAATTCATTTATCTCATTTATCAAGTTTATAATTTGTAATCCTTATTAACCTCACTCGGACTTGGACGGATACTCGGATCGTCCAACTAACGCACCAAACTGGCACCATAGTGCATTTTGGCGTGCAAAACGCATATCTTGAACACAAAGTGCATACTTGCGCATAATCCTACACTCAATCTAATCTTATGGCATGCCAACTATATTTGACTCAGCTCGACTAGTTAATAGGGTATCAACATTCACTTCCTTTTAACAATTTAGCACTTAGTTTAAAAAAATAATAATTTAGTACATGTCATATTTCAATAATTTCCACCATCATAATCCAATTCAATAGCATTTCACCTAAATTTCATAGAATTTCCATGGAATTTAACATATATAGAGCAATTCTTACTATTTAACAATTTATTCAATTTAGTCCTTTATTCTGAAAAATCATTCAAGCTTGATTCAACGACTCATGTCATCATTTTATACTTACCTTGGTACTCCTATATGCAAATGACATGATATATAAACAATTCATCTTAAATTATAAATGTACAAACCAAGATTTTCATGCGCCACTCATCGACGATTTTCACTTTTCTTTTCCCTTTCGGTGGTTCGATATTGTTGTTAGCTACGAATAATCATAAAACACATCCTATTATCAGATTCCAATTGAAACAAAATCAAATACCAGTTTTCACAAATTTTGCAAATTATTCAGTTTAGTCCCTAAAATTGGGACAAACATAACTTTCAATTTAAAGCCTTGGATTAAAATCCAATTTCACCAAAGCCTATTAGGGACCCTCTATTTGCTATCCCTACCAATAATTCATGACATTTTTTCATTTTATTCAACTTGGTCCCTAATGTACGAAACTAACAATTAAACTTTACAATTTAGTCATTTTCACATATTAAACTTAATTTCTAAAAATTTAATACAAAAATTATTCAATTATATATCATGGATACTTTCTAAAACTTTAACAGTTTTCAAATTAGTACATGGGTTAGTTAGATCAAGCTCCTATGGTTCAATTTCCATAAAAATTAAAGAAAAATGGCTAGGGACTAGCTTGAAATTAAAGCAAAAATGCTCAAAACCCTTTGCTATGGCGTTAAGCTCTTCTTTCTTTCTCAAATTTGATTGGGGAAGGTGGAATTCTCTTTCTTCCCACCAAACATACATATATATAAGGATTAGTTTATAATTTAAATTAATTTAATTAATCATATTTTTACTAAATAATTCTTAATTAACCTAAGTTAATAACTAATTAAGAATATTGTCCACTAACATATGATTTAACATGGTATAATTGATGTTTAAAACTTTTGGTTAATTGAAATTTAAGTCCCTAAGCCATTTACTAATTAAAAATCCATAGCGATTAGACTTTACAATTTAGTCTCTGGGCCTTAATTAACCACAATTTCGACCCAATTGACTGTCCAAAATCCAATTCAATAATACACTAACTTCGTAAATTTCTCTATTAAATATTTACAGACTCAATTTACGAAAATGGGGTCCCGAAATCGTCTTTTTCGACACAACTGAAAATTAGGTCATTCCAGTTATTGTGTTTGAAACTATCTAAGCATGATTAATGATATGATATAACAACGCTCAACCAAGTTCTAAGATCATTTATGTGATCATTAATGTTGTGCAATTCACTATCATCGATGTTAGAGTATTATGCTTGAAGTGAATCAACAACATAGTTCATCATATCCTTACAATCATCTAAGGACATCTTTGTGAGGTTGTTGTTCTTTACTTGAACTATAGGGAGTCAGAATAGTTGAAGAACTTCTTGATTGCCTCCTTAGCTGCCAAGATAGCCTTCGCAATGAACTGTTTAGGAACAATACTATCGACATAGCTGAGAGTCTTCTAGCAAGATTTCGGATAATGAGTAAATGAGCAAAAGTTAGACACTGCCTTCATTTGTGGAGATAATGTTTCATTATCACTATGAGTCTGATGAACTATAGATGCAACGCCAATGATGACTCCTACCACAAGAATGATTGAAACTGCAATATTTATCACTTTTCTCGACATCTTTGTTGTTTTTTTAATGAAGATATTCTATGGCTACCGTTGTTTAGTCGTGGCAAATAACCATATAGTAGAAAAACAATATGATTCCAAACTAACCAAAATGAATAAGGAGAAACCCTTTCCTTCCCTCTGTCTTTGTTATTATTGTTTGATGAAATTCATTATACACGATGAATGGGTTTTATATTAAGTGGGAGCCCTATAAAATTAGGGCTCTTTGCATGGAAAACGAAAATAATGACTTATGGGATTATTGCGGATAAGTTACAATGTATTGGTTTTAGACAAAGTATTTAACTAGTCAGTTGCTGTCATTTGTAAATTTAAAAAATAAGCAGTTTGGAATTGCTCTTTGTTGGAGTAGAAAAATTTGTTTGTTTGTCTTAACTTTAAGTATAATTTGTTTGTTTGAATTGTCAATATTATTGAAAAGATGTACAAAAATTATGATTTTTATCTTCTTGGTCATACAAGATATATTTAGGCTTAGTATGTGTTTGCCTTTCCATACAAGAGGAAAATTATCAATTGCTACATAATGTTTTATAATTATAAAAACATCTCGAATTATAATAATAAAAAGTTTGTACAACTTTTTATAATAAAAAAAATCATAAATAAATAAATACAAACTCAACAGGACTCATAAAATTATTGAAAAATACTTTATAGAACTCATAAGAGGAGCTTTAAATTCTAAATTTTATTAATTTTAAAGTAAATTAATATAATGTGAACTCTATATTTTGAGATATTTATTCATTTAAGTTTAAATAAAATAATAAAATTTCATGTAAAAATAGGATATCTTTGCTAATTTTAAACTTCAAAATGATATTTTAGGCAATCACTTTTATTAATTTATTTGGAGTTGAGACTTATATATATATATATATATATATATATATATATATATATATATGAGATACTAAAGAAAGACAACAGTCCTCAATAAATTTATTTTAGTTAAAATTTTGATATTTATATATATTAAAAATTATTTTGATTAAGAATTATATCAAAGAGATTAAGAATTAAAAAATTTAAAATAAAAATTTTGGTTAATTTTGATAGTGAAATATAATTAAAATTAAAATTTTAAAATAAAACAGTCCTCGATAAATTTATTTTAGTTAAGTACATCAAAGAGATTAAGAATTAAAAAATTAAAATTAAAATTTTAGTAGTGAAATATTTATATATATTAAAATTTTTAAAAAGATGAGGAGATCTAGGAAGCTGCTTCATGCTGGGGCATTTAAAAGCACCTAGGCTGATGGCAAATCTGCAACATTTTTTTTTCCGGAAAATTGGGAGTTTATGAGCAAGCATGTCATAGTAATGGTGAAGGACTTTCTTCAAAAAGGTTGTATGTTACAAGAAATCAACAAAACTCTCATTACCTTGGTGTCCAAGAAATTTCCCCCTTAATCAGTGCAAGATTTTAGACAAACTAACTTTTGTATCATTTATAAGATTATTAATAAAATTTTTGCCAACCTTCACAGATTGATCTTGAGAGAACTTGTCTCTCCTCATCCATCAAGAGAAAGAAGTTTTGTGACAATGCAATGGTGTGAGCGGAACTTATTTCTACTAATAGAAAAAAGAAGAAAGGGTAAGGTATTCGTGGAGGCCTCAAATTCGATATGAACAAAGACTTTGATAAAATTATTTGACATTTTATGGATTATGTTCTAAAAAAGATGTGTTTTCTTGACGGGTGATTGCAAAAATCCAATTTTATATCTTCACTATTAGTTTCCAAATTCGAGTAAGTCAAGGTCCATTCAAGCCCATCATGCTTAGAACACTCTTTGATCTACTACATTTTCATTTTAGAACGAGAAAATCCATTGTCTCCTTATATTTTTATTTTGTCTCACAATGTGTTATCCTGTGGTCTACTACAACCGGAGGAACACTCTTTAATTCATGCCATTAAAGTTAGTAAGAACTGTATCCCTATCTCTCATCCGTTCTTTCGAGCTAATATTGAAGAATGTAGTATGGTGAAGTTAATTTTTGTTTGGGACGAGTGTTTAATGTTACAAAATTTGATATAATAATTAGTCCTTATTATCACTCTTAAGTTCATGAATATATTTAGAAAGATACTGAATGCCAATGTTTCTAAGCATCCAGAAACCTATTTATGATTGATACGGAACATCCATGGGCTAGAAGAAAGTTCTTCATTTACTTTACTTCATCGAATTAAAAGAAATTTGAAATATATCAAGAAGAAAACCTACCAAATGGATAGAATTTTGTCAATCCTAGCACTTGGGACCAAAGGCATGGGAGTTATTTTCAGACACCAAGTTAACCAATTGAACTTGTCATTCAGACGTGTACCTAAAAAAATAGTCCACCAAAGTAAAATACCACTAATACACAAGCATCATCATATGCTGAGTATAAGCGAGTTTCAGCCAAATTCCACGTTGAAAACAACAATCTTTTTAAAATATTATCATATCATATGACCTGAGTTTAAAAGATGAAGTGGAAACCATGATCAGGTCTAACAACAACTAAAAGAGTCCACATATGCAACATAAGATTACATTCATTCCTACCAACCTTATTCCAACATTTTCACTACAAACACAGTAATGAACCGTAGATTTGCAAGTTTGCTTGCCGGGGGCTCTTCATCGTCAACCCAATTTCCCCGTGGGATTTAGGTTCACAATTGCATTGCAGCAACCGATTTGAACCCGAGAATGCTGTTTTATAAAATTTCATCAGGCATTGTGGACAACAGCAGCCCTTGAACAAACTCGCATCTTTTTGCCTTCTCTTCCTGATCCTTTACCGAAAGGGGAGACGACTTCACATTTCTGTCATCAAAACCAAATATCAGAACGAGAAAGCTGATAAAAGCATAAACATCATCCACAGGTAGGACAGACAAGAAATTCCCATGTAGAAGTTCACCCGAGAACTAACGTGCAATACAAAACATCAATTTCCTTTGAATATTTAAATAAGGCTTTAATGCTAAAAGCTCGATGTGAAGTACCTAAATAAATAAACAAAAACTGGGATGACCAGAACAGATCCCATCCCCTTTCTCAAAGAATGACATCAAGTCTCATCTCCGTCTCATGACCAAGTCTAATTCGTAAATACTACGTATTCATTTGTACACTAAGGGAACTGGATAATTAACACTATCGTAGAATTACATAGCTTACACTAACAATTTTGCTGCATATACCAATTTGCGAAACTTTTGAAGTGAGAACAACGTGTCAGAAGATCAAGCCAATGGTGTCCTTGATTAAAAAGATAGGGCCGCAGAAGTCATTAGTCTGGACCACCAGCGTATATGTCACCCAGGTTAGTTTTTCTTTAACAAAACACACGATACGATCCAGAACATCTTGTTCCAATAATGAATGTAGGCATTTGTACATGCATAAAATAAAGTTGTATCATGTTAATAAGAGTGATATGTTGAATAAGCTGCATCTTTTCAAACTATGACTTGAAAGATGGCGTCTCATTGAGAAACAGAGCTTAAAGGTAGAACTTTGAGAGATGTTCATACCACACTAGGAGGCTATGGTGAGATTCGGTAGTTTGTCTAGGATTTCCAGTAACAAACAGATAAAAGACCATGCACATTCGAAACACCTGCCTCAAGCAACATGGGGACAAAAGGATAAATCAGATTCTAAAAGACCGTGAAACTTTCCTTTCTGACTTATTCACGTCCGGACTTTTCTTGGTTGTTCTTGTTTCACGAGGAAAGTTAGGCTGGACACTAACAAAGTCATCAACCATGGGTAAAATAAATGAAGACAACAACGGATCAGGTGCTGAATTGGAAGACACTGTACAAGAAGAACCCCCCGAAGGACTGTAGATTTCCTTCTCGCAGCTCTCTCCTCAGAAGAGAAAGCGTGGAATGAGATCCACCTTTACGTGATTTCCTCTTGCGCTGCATGTAACCAACCGTTAAGGAAATGAAAATATATAAGTCCTTGGATTGATATGATGGGGAAATGAGGAAGCTCCACGAACAAAGCTAGTAATGCTACTTCTACCACATTAATGAAGTAGAGGAGCAAGGCATCTTGTATACTAACTTAAATGTTTTTAAAATGGTCCCAGCAATCAAAAGGAGCAAAGAGGATAAAACTTGTAGGTGAAATGGAGAAACATTATACAAATTTAGCAAAATGCAATAATGATTTTCAGGGTGCATTTGGTGCGTGAAAAGAAAGTACTTATTCTATACAATTTAAAGAGGAAATTAGAAAGACAAAAAATTAAATCAAGGATATCTTAAATATATTTCCATGTTGCACCCACCCTCACTGCACAGACTGCTGTCATAAGTGAATCCAGTTCATCAATCAATTATAAATGATATGATTTAAATTGAAATAAAAATTAGTAATTTATTTATTCAGAAAAAAAATTATAATAAGTCAAGTCTCAAGATAATAAAAAAATTGTAAAAGTTAATATTTAAATTTCTGTATTTAATATCACTCTTTAATTTATACATATTGAGTCGAGCGATAAAAAATTTAATAGCTATTTAAAATTTAAAGTGTTACCAAAAAAAAGGAAGTAAAATGGTAATAACTGCTGTATGTATGTAATAGTAAATGTGGTTACTTTAAATCATAAGATTAGATATTTCAAAGATGAGTTAATTAATAAACAAATACAAACATACTACAGTAATTCAATTAATTGAATTAGGAGAGAAGAAAAGCGATAGTAGCTAACGTTATGATTCATTTTCGACTTTTAAAAACTTATTAATTTATTTATTTAATTTTAAAATAAATAATATACTTATATTTTTAAAAAAATTAAATTAAAATATTTTTAATTAAAAAATAAAAAATCAAGTCAATTTACGATCAAAATTACACAGTGTCTTTGTTCAAAGCTCGACGGGACATGCCATTAGCTAACCATTGGATAGGAGTATGAGTGAATTAAATTAGTTTAAAATAATAATAATAAATTTAAATATTGAGATTGAATAATGCTATGAAAAATGTGCTTCTAAAAATTATTTTTAAAAATTTTGATAATATTTATTATTATTGTTAAAATATACTTTTTGAAAAGATAAAATATCGTGATATTGTAAAATCAAAGATTTAATGAAGAATAAAAAGATAATTTTCTTGAAAAATAATTTTTCAAAAATCAAAAGTTAAAAATTTGGGGTTAGATTAAAATCTTAGTTAAGATTTAATGGATTTAATGGTGGATTGCAAAAATCCAATCTTGTATCACTATTAGTCTCCAAATTCAAGTAAATGAAGAAGAGAATTAAGACAGAAATCTATTGTCTCCCTATATTTTCATTTTATACCACAATGTGTTATCTTGTTATCTACTACAATCGAAGGAATATTCTTTGATTCATGGCATTGAAGTTAGTAAAAACAGTATCCCGATCTCTCATTTGTTCTTTCAAGCTAATATTGAAGAATGTAGTGTTATGAAATCAATTTTTATTTGAGATGTTGAAATGAGTGATCTAACTGTTAGTCCTTATTCTCAATCGATTCCAATTGCCAATGTTTCTAAGCAACCAGGCACCTATTCAGGATTTATATGAAACATCTATGGGTTAGAAGAAAGTTCTTTCAACCTATCTTCATTTACCTTAGTTTATCTAATTAAAAGAAAAGTCAAATAATTGCCCTTTGAAATATATCAAGAAAACCTATTAAATGAATAGATTTTTGTCAATCCAAGCACTTGGGACCAAAGGCCTGGGAGTTATTTTCAGACACCAAGTTAACCAATTGAACTTGTCATTCAGACATGTACCTAAAAATATAGTCCACCAAAGTAAAATACCACTAATATACATGCATCATCATATGCCGAGTGTAAGCGAATTTCAGCCATATTCCATGTTGAAAACAACATTTTTTTTAAATATTATCATATCATATGACCTGAGATTAAAAGATGAAGTGGAAACCATGATCAGGTCTAACAACAACTAAAAGAGTCCACATATGCAACATAAAATTACATTCATTCCTACCAACCTTATTCCAACATTTTCACTACACAGTAATGAACCGTAGATTTGCAAGTTTGCTTGCCGGGGGCTCTTCATCGTCAACCCAATTTCCCCGTGAGATTCAGGTTCACGATTGCATTGCAGCAACAGATTTGAACCCGAGAATGCTGTTTTATAAAATTTCATCAGGCATTGTGGACAACAGCAGCCCCTGAACAAACTCGCATCTTTTTGCCTTCTCTTCCTGATCCTTTACCGAAAGGGGAGACGACTTCACATTTCTGTCATCAAAACCAAATATCAGAACGAGAAAGCTGATAAAAGCATAAACATCATCCACAGGTAGGACAGACAAGAAATTCCCATGTAGAAGTTCATCCGAGAACTAACGTGCAATACAAATCATCAATTTCCTTTGAATATTTGAATAAGGCTTTAATACTAAAAGCTCGATGTACAGTACCTAAATAAATAAACAAAAACTGGGATGACCAGAACAGATCCTGTCCCATTTCTCAAAGAACGACATCAAGTCTCATCTCCGTCTCATGACCAAGTCTAATTCGTAAATACTATGTATTCATTTGTACACTAAGGGAACTGGGTTATTAACACTATCGTAGAATTACATAGCTTACACTAACAATTTTGCTGCATATACCAATTTGCGAAACTTTTGAAGTGAGAACAACATGTCAGAAGATCAAGCCAATGGTGTCCTTAATTAAAGATATAGGGCCGCAGAAGTCACTAGTCTGGACCACCAGCGTATATGTCACCCAGGTTAGTTTTCTTTAACAAAATACATGATATGATCCAGAACATCTTGTTCCAATAACGAATGTAGGCATTTGTACATGCATAAAATAAAGTTGTATCATGTTAATAAGAGTGATATGTTGAATAAGCTGCATCTTTTCAAACTATGACTTGAAAGATGGCTTCTCATTGAGAAACAGAGCTTAAAGGTAGAACTTTGAGAGATGTTCATACCACACAAGGAGGCTATGGTAAGATTCGGTAGTTTGTCTAGGATTTCCAGTAACAAACAGATAAAAGACCATGCACATTCGAAACACCTGCCTCAAGCAACATGGGGACAAAAGGAACTATCAGACTCTAAAAGACAGTGAAACTTACCTTTCTGACTTATTCACGTCCGAACTTTTCTTAGTTGTTCTTGTTTCACGAGAAAAGTTAGGCTGGACACTAACAAAGTCATCAACCATGGGTAAAATAAATGAAGACAACAATGGATCAGGTGCTGAATTGGAAGACACCGTACAAGAAGAACCCCCGAAGAAGGACTGTAGATTTCCTTCTCGCAGCTCTTTCCTCAGAAGAGAAAGCGTGGAATGAGATCCACCTTTACGTGATTTCCTCTTGCGCTGCATGTAACCAACCGTTAAGGAAATGAAAATATCTAACTCCTTAGATTGATGTGATGGGGATATGAAGAAGCTCCACGAACAAAGCTAGTAATGCTACTACTACTATTTTAATGAAGTAGAGGAGCAAGTCATCTTGCATACTAACTTAAATGTTTTTAAAATGGTCCCAGCAATCAAAAGGAGCAAAGATGATAAAACTTGCAGGTAAAAAGGAGAAACATTATACAAATTTAGCAAAATGCAATAATGATTTTCAAGGTGCATGTGATGCGTGAAAAGAAAGAACTTATTCTATAAAATTTAAAGAGGAAATTAGAAAGACAAAAAAATAACTAAATAGACAAGGATATCTTAAATATATTTCCATGTTGTAGGGTTATATGTGCAACCATATCAACGCCCACCCTCACTGCACAGACGGGACAAACCTGCAAACGAAAACAACCATAAAGAAAGGAGATTAGATTCAATAAACCCCTTTCCTCATTAGAATAAAAGAAACTCACACAGCTCGTGACAAGACAATCTATAAACAATAACTATAAAACTCCGTTTCTCCGTACTTGAGTTAATTTTTCCGGTTAGCTAAACTTGAGTTCATAGTCCAAAATTAGTTCATCTAAATTTTAAATCTCATAATGAACATACATAGTCTAACTATCACGAGACTCAATTAAGTAAAATAACAGCTGAATTGTAACTTAAGTCCATAAAGCTTATAAATTTGAAACTTGGCAAAACACTTTTTAATTCCTTTTAACAGGCTATACGCATTCAAAAATCGACTCGGCTAAGTGAGCTATGCTACTTTGAACAAACATTAGTTACAAAGAGAACGATCACGTCAAAACTCAATCCAATATACATAAAAACAAAAAGGGTATTAAGAAATTAATGGGGAATACGTTACCCCATTTTTAGCCTCCACTGGATGCTCATCATCAATGTGACAACACAAGCCAACGATGTCGAAATACTCTGAACAAAAAGGGCAACGAAACTCCTCTCTTATTTCATCTTCACCATCAATTTCTTCAAACCCCATAAACATATCTGCACTTTCAACCCATTTCCATACAATTAAACCATTTTCTAAAAAAATAAAGGAAAAAAAAATGCTTCTCCTAATCGATTAAGTCAAGCTACTTCCTTTTCCTTCATTTTCCACCACAACCCCCCAAAAAAAAAAAAAGACAGATGGGACTTCCAAAGCTTACCAGATCGTAATTGAAGAGCCGATTGATATCTCTTAGAAGCTGAAGAAAGACGAGCACTCCATGAATCAGCATCCATTGTTTCTAAATCACCCTCTTTCTTATATAAATTTTCAACCCAAAAGGCGAAAAAGGAAGGATTTTAATTTGAGGGGTTAAAAATTCAATCTTTTGGAGCTCTGGTCTAAGTTTTGTGAAAGCAAATGAAATTAAAGTAAAGAGGAGGAGGAAGAGGCTAGTTAAGAGTTTGGGGTTCGATGATGAGACGCAGAAAAGGAAGATGAGCTGCCTGTTGTTGTCCCTCTTCGAGAGTGAATTTCGTCGAAAGAGGAAATTTCATCTATCAAGTCTTTGCGTTTTATATTACTCTTATTTTCTTTTGCCTTTTTACGTTTTAATTTTTCTAATTTTGTAAAAATAAATATAAAAAATACTCCCACTACCTTAATCAGATTATAAAAATTTATGGTTTCAGCCAACAATTTTTTTAGTGGATTGAGTTGGAATATTTTAAGGAATTTTGTTTTATTTTTCATATATTTATTATTTCTAATTTTTGTTAATTTCTTAATTTTCATTTTAATTGGGGTGAGTTTAAATAATGTTTAATATATGATGAACTAGATACTAAATCAATGGATAAAAAGATATTTGACAAAATTTCAATCCGATTAATAAATAGTTGATACAATTATACAAGTGATAACATGTACAAGAACTTCAGTATGATATTTAAGATGTTTACCATCTCTAAGTATAACCTAAATTTAATTCACGTCCTCTTGTAATTTCCTCCTTATCCATTTGAAACAAAGTTTAAATCCAAATGTTTAGCCCATTTTGAATTGTGCTTTCTTTGGCTTTCTCTCTTCATTTTCAAACCATGAAATGAAGGTAACCATAATGATAACACAAACCTTCTCTCAGTTTTCTTTCCATTTCCCGGCAACCAAACAAAGAGGGCCGTGCCTTGCGTTAGCTGCGATACATGTTTGTGGAAAAAGTCCTAACACAAGTAGTTTATATTTATAGAAACAGAGGCATAACCATAAGCAAGGGTAAAGATCTTAATATGACATATAAACATTATATAAATAGTTGAATGCGTTATTACTTTACTTAATCATATATATAGTTAAGCTGATCCTATCCTCAAAGGACAATGTCTAAATCATGACAACAGAAAAATATTCACTTGAGATAGTAGGGCAAGTAAATAAAGTAAACCACTCTCATTTCATCATAAATACATTGATTTTTCAATCGAATTTCGCTGTTGATTAATTCTGTGTTTCTCTAGTTGTCAAGCAAAAACTAAGCCATAGGACATGGCCATCAAAGAAAAAGCAGCAAGTTCTTCATCCTCTCCTACCTTCCTTCTCCTTTGACACCTTTGCTTCTTCACTACCCATGTTAATGATAATGATCTTTGCAACAAAACTTCACCGCTCAAAGCAAGTAATCTGATCTTGACAGTCTCACCTAACCCACTAAATCTACCACTAGGTTTCATGTCATCAACAGACTCATCATTTGTTGTAGCAATAGAAGCAGAGCTTGTTGTGATGGTGCTGGATGATGACGACGACGATGACGATAAATGCCATTTCACTTTCTTCTTCTCTGATGCTTCGTTTAAACCCAGCATTGCTCTTCTTCTCTTCCTATATTTTATCCCACATGCATTGCACAATGACTGAAATTACCAAAAAGGAAACATAAATACCCCCATTAATCGACAATGACCTAATAAATTGATTATTGACCAAAGAAAATCATGTATGGGAAAAAAAAAAGATGAAAACTTCATAGGTGAAGGGTTTATAGTAAAGCTAATAAATGATATTAAAAGAAGACAATAAATAAAACCAGAGTTGAAATGATGAAATACCTTGGGACCAGAAGGGCCACCTCTCCAAAGAGGGGTCTTTGTGGTCTTGCAGTCAGTACAAAACTTCTTCATGGTCTCACTCATTGTATCTTCATTCAATGATTTCTGAATCATAAACAGCAATCAAATCAGTGTTTAAAACGAAAAAGAAAGAAAGAAAGGTTTGAATTGAAGTTGATTTTGTTGACCAACCTGTTCTCTAAGATCCATAACCCCCATGAACCAATTCTTCCAACAGATCTTACATTAAACAGGACAGCAAAAGGGGGGAATAAAATGAATATTGGAGCTTGAAGAACAAAGAAGTACCAATGTGCAACTAAAATAAATGTAAAGAAGAGAGGGAAATAAAACAGAGAAAGGAAAGAGCTTTTCGTCTTTCACAGATCAAAACCCAAGAACAGAGAAACGCTTTTGTTATGAAAACGAGTAAGGAAAAAACATATTCAAAAATGAAAAGAGGGACAGAGAGATAAGAGAACCGACAGGGATAGACACAAAAACCCTAGACAGACGGTTACGAAAAGACGATAATACCCTTACTAACACCAAAGCGCCGCCTCCTCGATTGATCAAAATGAAAAAACACCCGCCAAAATTTTTTAGGATGGCGCAATCCACGTGGCAACATGGAGGGGAGTGAGACTCAGGTAAATATAATTGACTCCATGGTTAAATTTCTTTTTAGTACAGTTTTTGTTTTTTTATAAATATGATTTAACATTTTCTGTGGTTAACTACAATAACTAATATAATTATTTTAATAAATTCTAGAAAATAGAAATAATTTTAAATATTAGTGAATAAATTATTTAATGCAAAAATATTATTTTACCTTTTAGGTTAAGTGGAAATGTTCTTTAGCAAAAAAAAAAAAAAGGGTGCTGTACAGTTTCTGCTAAATTAATTGAAATTATTGTACAACTTGAGTACAAGTTAGAAAGCTTAAATTTAAATCAACGATAATTGAAATGAATTCCAACTGAAGAGCATGTTTGCCTTAAGTAGTTTAAAACTTGATAAATAATAAAATTTAAATTTCAATATAAGGTCGAACTCGTTTTTATTGAGAATGGTCGAAAAATTAACAATTATTTGTAATATATCAATAATTAATAAAATCTTTTACATGAAATGCAATCGAAACATCAAATTACTTACGAGAGAATTACAACAATAATTTATCATCACCTTCAATTTTTTTTAAAAAAAATTAATTACATTTTATCAATAAAACACGACATAACACCTAAAAATTCTTTATAATTAGAGGGCATACCAACTAATAATGTCAGTACCTAATATTACACTTTTATGCAATTATTTGTAACACCCAAAATAAACAAACTTTCATTTAAAACTAGTTAAATAAACCGACTTAATTTTAGCCTACGAGCAAGCTTATATTTAAATGTAAATTCCACTTCTCACAACGCATATCAAGCTTGATTGGAGCCGTTCGGGAAAATAACATTTTAGAAATATCAAACCAACAATTATATGTCTATTTCCACTTCAAAGCAACATATAAAACAATCTAAATGGAGTCGTTCGGATTTACATAGATGCAAAAGGATATTCCCCTGTGAATCATAACTGTTCTGGGCATATGCCAAAATCATCAAACCAAGTTTTTGCAATTGCAAAGACACAATATATTTGTTTTACGACCATTAAATATAGACGCAGTCTGGGTTCCTCAATTTACTGTCCAAGCTCTATTCTGTCTCCATTCCCCCTTCATGCATAATATGAACCTGGCTGTGCTGTTAACCCACGCCAGCCCGCTACCAGTCACACTGCACCTTCGACCATACCTGACTGTGGACACTACCCAAAGACTAGATGCCTCAACTGGAACCCCCCCCCCCCAAAAAAAAAAAAAAAAAAACTATTGTCCCATCATCTCCATAAGGACTTCAATACTGGACCAGATAAATCCTGGAATACTAACAGCTTTTATAGCTCAAAAGCATACAAATGGTAGTCAGATATGCAGTCCCATCTCAAACGACATAACATGCTTCCACTAGTGCACCAACACAAAAACAAATGCATGCAAACAGCAGCACTACATACCTCTAACGGAAATTGAATCCCCCTGAAGGAACAGGAAGCTCACCCCCGCCAAAATGAAACCCTGTTTGAGAGGCATCACCTGGCGGCATTGTCTCATCCTCCTCCTCCAACCAATATGTCTCGAGAACTTTCACAGCCTTTTCATAAATCTCAGTGTTATCGTGGGACTGTAAATTCTCGATCTTCTCCAGACCCTCAGCATCATCAATCATTTGCGCATAGAGATTCACTCCTCCGGTAGTGCCCAGGTTCTTATCAGCTTCTCCCACCTTCAAAATGTTTTCAAGCCCTTCTAAACAGACTGTAACAATCCTTGGATCAGGGCAGTTAAGAAGATCACACAATGGCTTTATACAACCTTGACTAACAAGGAATCTGAAACACATGACATGCCCAAATGAAAACTGGTTTATCATTTAATTCTTTACCAAGAAATTATTCCAAACAACTAAGATGGTAATAGTTTTCATACTTGATCTGATCATGAGTACCACCAGATGTGGCATTTGAGATGGCCCATGCCGCTTCTTTCTTGATGTCAAATTCAGCATTTTGAAGCAGATGAACCAGTGGAGATATAATATTAGCTTCAATTACAGCCTGTAAAATCCATATCATTACACACCGTTTCTTGTCATAAATACTACAGACAAAACCACAGATCCAAAAGCGATAAAACAAGATAAATATAAAGGCAACAAGAAAGTGATACAGTTCCAAAATTTACCTGTATCTGCTCCTTATTTCCGGCTGTGATATTTGAGATTGTCCAACAAGCTTCCTTCTTGATGCTCTTTTTGAAATTATTTGTCAAGAGGTTTAAAAGGCATGGCAACGCTTGATGATTGATAATACACTGTGTGCCAAAAAGATTTTCCCAGAAATGAGAAAAGACAAAATGGTTATACCATATAAACAAAAAGATTACCTTTAGCAACTAAATTCAAAAAATCTTGACTAAATGGCAAGAGACTTATATTCCTAGTAAGATCTTCAAAAGACAACCTAGGAAGTAGTTGATACCTGGGTTTGACCATCATCTCCTGTGACAATATTTCCAACTGTGCGAAGAGCTGGTATTAGCACTGAAGGAGATGGGTGCCTGTGAAAACCAAGAATTTTAGATTTAGAAGAAAACAAAATAAAATTTAATCACAGACAAAAAGAATGAGACTTAATCAGCAGCAGAAGTCTAACTCACATCAAGAGCTCCACCAGACGCCCGCAAACACCTGCTTCTATAACAGCTTGGATTTTGTCATTTGTACCATCAGAAAGATATGAGAGCGCCCAACATGCATCAGTTAACACTTCTTCATCATTTGAATGAATAAGGTGTGTCAATGCAGGAAGTGCAGGTTTAACCTGAACAATTAATTAAAGGAAAAGCAATAAGATAGATAATTCAAACCCAAGACTGGTTGCAAACGTATTTGTGGTTCAATAATAGTACTTGATATAAGAGATGTGCAACACCGCACTTCCTAGTACACTTAGCAATCTATTGCAAAGCATAATTTTCATGATCCAACATGCAATCCACTATCTCAGATTTCAAAGGCAGCCAAAGGACAATGATTTTGCATTGTACGTCAATATCCATAAACATGAACAGACTTGGGAATCCTTGTTAAACCCACAACAATTCCCCAAGAAAAGAAGGGAAAGAGGGTCAAACCAGATCAAAGGGAGGCTGGGGCTTTCCCCGACAAAAGTTTGAGAGAGTCCATGTTGCATTCCTCAGCATAGAAAGTTTAGCATGCTCATTTAACTGTGCCAACAAAGGAAGCAAAGCACCATGACTAAGAACCAGGTCACGACATCTAGGAGAATCTCCAGCAACATTTCCCAGTGCCCAGACAGCCTGAACATTCAGAGTGAAAAGAGAATAAGATTGTATACAATATTTCATTCTAGCTTTTGCCAAGTAAAGTTCATTGTGCACACTTCTTAATTCTGTCGATCAAAACTATGCTAAATGCCTTCCATATGCTTACCTGCTCACGAACATCATCACTTGGTGAAGCAAGCAATTTCACAAATATAGGAACAGCCCCATGATCAATTACCACCTTTGTGTTCTCAGATGTCCCAGAAGCAATATTAGTTAGCGCCCAAGCTGCCTCAAACTAAGAAATATGAAATCAGTAAGAATCTTACATCTAGAAATTTTAAGTCATAAAAAATGTTTTAAGTTAACAAGAAATCCAACCTGAAGCTGTGGGAAATCATCCCTAGCAAGGAATTCAATGAAGCGAGGAACAACTCCTGCTTGTATCACTTGGTCAATAGGTGGGCTGCGTTCTGGGAGAAATAACAAAAGATATTATTAGTTCAGAATTTTTATCACTATCAAACAAAATTATTACGTGATTAAATTCTAACCAATTGAAAGCAACTTCCTAAACTGTGTGGTTGCCTCGAGCTGCATATTACTATCATCAGCCCAGACACCAGCAACCATGGCTGGCAAATTTTCCAACTGCAGTCAAACAGTTGAACAGGATCAGAACAATCCAATGCAATTAACTGTAATAGAGTAAACCATGGCAAAAGCAAAATTCAAGGAACATGCTGCCAATTACTAAAAACATTTTGCTTTGAAATAAATTAAAAGAGGAAACCCATGTTTACAACTCTAATTAATTAAAAACAAATTAAGAAGCACTAATTTGAGAATTCAAAAACCAACCCCGAATATTTGTTGCAGAATTTAAGATAACTAGCTAACATAATCTTTAAGCTTAATAAACGAAAAAAAGAGCCATGGTACAAGAAAAAAATAAAATGAATTGCTTATTCGACAACTCATGTTACTGTCTACCAAAACGTTTAAACAACAACAGAGTTCCCAATCAAATCAACGAAAATACACCAAAAAGTATATATATATATGACCTCATCAACACAATCGAAACCTAATATATGCAAAATTCTCTAAATTTTAAAAACCTACCATAATCCTAATCCGATAAGATTAATTCAAAACAGAAAAATCTCCGAATAAGCAAGCTTCAACAACTTAAAGCAATTTACGAATACTGAAAAACAAACGAGAAAAATAGAACAAATGAAAATCGACCTTTTTCTCAACGGCAGAGGAGTGAAGAGAAGCAGGCATTGGCTGCGCTTGAAGCCCTTCACGTCGCTTCTTCTGCAAACTCTCTTCACGGCGATTCTTCCTAATCTCCACCATGTTATCCTCCCTCCTCCGCCTCCCTTCCTCAGCGTCCACCGCCACCTTGTACCTGTTCCTTCGAACCTCCGTCCTCGAGTTTGGTCTCAATGACATCTTCTCCGGTTTTCAGGAACAAAACTATAATTTAAAAGAGAATCGGAATACAAAACGCTATTTTCCTTCTTCACTGAATATCCCAGAGGAACAGAAAAATCTTTTTGAAGGTTTTGATTAGATTTTTGATCGATTTTAAGAAGAGAGGAGGGTGAGAGGGTTTATATAAGATTGTAGCGGAAATCGATTTCTATAAAATGGTCGTGGATTGGGACATAATTACAATCCTACCATTTTCCAGTAATTGGTAAAAATGCTACACCAGTCGGATAGGGCCCAAAAATAAAGACCCAAATCAAACGCAAGCAAGTCCTTTCATAAGCCCAACCCATAATAGTTGAACCTAAGTAGAAGTCAGCGCAAAGTTTGAGCAATGAGAGAAGTCATGATCCAAAAAATAGCCTTCAACCACTCATGCCAAAAGATGAATGCTAGTGTGATGGTTCAATTGAAACTCAAACCCAAACATCAGAGCTCCCAACACTCCTTAGACATGGACAAGGTTTTAAACCTCCTTAGCTTGCCAAGGGGGACAACCAGAACTGGGGGGAAAAATGGAAAAGGAGCACTATCAAAGATGTTACAATGAACGAAATCGTCATTGACTAAAGGCTCCTTCAGATGCTCGTTTAATGTCGATGCAATGTGGTTCCTATGAAAATCTACCTGGTCGCAATTTTAAAATGCGTTTGGATGGCAAAGCTGTTGTGCAGTGTAAGCACTACACTGTAGAATTCTCATTGGGAGATTGGACTCTTTTGAGTCCCATTAAAATTTTTAAAGTTGAGTTTACAGCTTATATCCCTAAAGTAATTATTTGATATAATATTAGTGGAGCTTTTGTGAGTGTGATAAGTGTTACATTTATTTATACTAATTTATTTGTCACATGCATTGTGCATGATTTTACGTGTTTATTTTTAAAATTTAATTAAACAATATATTATTATAATTTTTAAAATATATATTTGCTAACTAAATGAGAATTAGGCTAATTTATAATAAAATCCTTTAAGTCTAAAGAATAGTTGAGAGAATAAAATAAAATTTTAAAAGTAATAAAAAAAAGTGGGTAACAATTGACAATAAAATATTAAGTAATTAGATAAAATAACTCTCATTAGAATATAAGTCAAAATTTCATCTAAAAAGAATTATTACTTTAATACTTCATTGTCTTTGACATAATAGTCCACAATACAATAATAAATAACATTCACAATTATGTAAATATTATTAAAATCAAATAATAGTAAAACTATTGAATATCAAATAATAATATTAAAAATCATAATACTTATATATTTATAATTCCATTATAATTAAATATATATAAATTAATTGGATTCAAGTTTTTCATAGTTTTTAATATTATTATATATTGTATATTTTAAAAACATTTTAAATATTCACATAAATATTTTATTAAAAATTAATATTAAACTTTTTGTTATGAATATATATATAAACATTTATAAAACATAAATTAAAATAATATTTTATTGATTAAATATTTAAATAAATAAATAAAATAATAAAGTTAGAATTTTGTTTAAAAGATTAACTGTAGTAATCTGATTTAATATATATATATATATATATATATACTAAAATATTACCAATATGGTTGTAAAAATATAAATGTGAAAAAAATATTTTAAAGTTTGGTAAAGTAAATAACCATATTTGGTTTTTAATATTATTATATGTTTTTTTTTAAATTCGTATTTATTATACTCTATTAGTGTTAGATTTATATTTTAATATAATGTATAATTAATAATAAATAGTAAATAACTTTGGTTATACTTATACCGATGAGCATTGGACACAATCTTTTTACTTCAAACATTTCGATGAGGCACTGTGTGTCAAATTAGTGTGCTGATTAGGTGCCAAATTGATGAGGCACCAGAGAGCACCAGAGTGCTGAACAGAGAGCATCAAAGTACTGAACTCATACAAGCGTGTGAATAACCCTATTGACATGCCAATCGTAACCTAATTGTTTACTAACTTCACACGGGCATTAATATTATATTTGTAACATTGAAATCACTGTGGTGTCATCATGTACATATCATCCCATCATAAAACATTTCATATCCACTTGGTACTTCATATATGTTTATAAATGTCAGATATACAATACTTTACAATTTAGTCCTTAAATGTTGAATAGCATTATATTCACATCAACTCAAATAACAAGCAAAATAAAACATTACAAACATAAGAAGAACTAACATAGTAAGTTCCATATGAACTTAACTGACAAAAACAACAACAAACAAAATAACGAGGACTATTCCGCAATTTTGCTTTTTCCTCGATTATCCTTTAGTGGATTCAAATCACGATCTATAATAATAATTCATTTTAGTTATCAATTCCAAATACTTTATACCATTCTACTATATGCACATGACATTTCAAATTCACTTTTTGAATATTCTCTAAAATTTTACATTTTATTCAATTTAGTCCTTAAAACCAAAATTGCTATAACTTTCAAATTTGAATCTCGATTTTGAAATTGATTTCAATTCCATCCTTCTACAGCCGTCTAATATATATAATTGCAGAAATTTAACATCAATTTTGATTTTTTTACACTTTAGTCCCTATGTTCAAAACTAACAACTTTCACTTTACAAATTAGTTCTTTTTCACTTCAAAGCTTCAAATCTGACCATTTAACACTAAGAACTTCAAGAAATCATCAATGAAAACTTTTATAAACTTTAATAGTTTTACAAACTAGTACACTGACTAGCTAAATCAAGCTCTCAAGACTTCAAAAACATAAAATTTATAAGAAATGGACTTGAAATTGCTTACTATTTAAAGGACCAAAGATTGGAAGATTCAAACCCTATTATTTTCTATAGTTTCGGTGAAGAGACGAGAAGAAGAAGGAAGAAAAATGGTTTTGTTTTAATTTTAATTCCTTTTATACTTAGATTAAATTAATAAATCTTAATTACTTAAATTAAACTTTAAATAACTTAGCTTAATGATGATTAACAAATTTTGATGGATGCAAGTTTTCATCCACCACCGTTTGGTGCTTTAAGAAAGGTCCAATTGCTCAACTAGTCATTCGATTAATTAAAAATGTATATCAATTAACTTTATCATTTTTATAGTTTAGTCCTTGTACCACAATTAACTATCTAACTGACAAAATTAAAGGACCAAACTTTAATTAACCTTTATACTAACCTCGAAAATATTTAATATTTAGGAACTCGATCATCGAAAACGAAATTTCGAAACCACCGTTTTCGACACCACTAAAAAACAAGTTGCTACATTATTGTTAAGCAATATATACATGAGGAACTATATGTGAGCTTAGATGCATACTTGCTGTGCTCAAGGTGCCTATTGTTGGACCACCCTTCACTATGGATGGTGGTGCCCATATATGCGAAAGAAAATATGACTCTAAGCTTTGGCTTCGATGTACGACCTAGGTACATTATATTGTTGCTTGAACCTATTATGTTGCAGTAAAGGAATTTAAACCCATAGTCATCCTCCACTATTTCCCTCACTTGTGCTGTGATCACACTTGAAAATTTTCCAACCGAATGAATCATGGTGTTCTACATCAAAAACATACATCATCGCAGTAATAAATGTATATCCTTTAATATAGTACAATGACTAAATCTCTTATTTGAGGATAACAGAGGGACCTAAACCATAATTTAACCAAGAAAAGAAAAAAGAATTATCAAATAAATGGATTTGCCATTTAAAAAAATGAAATCAACAGTACCTCAAATGTAGCAGTCTTTGAAGAAATGCATGCCCCAATTGTCGTACAATGTATCTTGAATCCCTATGAACTTGAAGTTATAAAAGGCTGCGTTGTCCCTTGATATTCTCATGGCAATTGTCTGTGCCAAGATTTTTATACCATCCTACATCTAAGTTAAATTCTGTAACAAAAACAAGCCATGAAAGGACCAAGAAACCCTCCTAAGATTCAATAACAAACCTAATAATATAACGCTCAAGTCATTTATAGTACTATAAATTAATACGAGAAAACTTGTAATAATGGAATGTTATCACAAAGGCAATGTTAGCAGTAGATCTGTTCATGGGTTAGGCTATCTAGCCCAGCCCAAAGGCCCTCCCAAAATGTGGGAGGGTTTGGGCAAAAATATAGGCCCGGAAAATGGGCTTGGACAAAAAAATAAGGTCCGTTTAAAAAATGGGTCAGGCCTTAAGTAAGGCATTTTTGGCCTCAGGCCTGGCCTGGCCTGGCTCGAATTCACTAAAGGACAAAAAAAAATTGCTTTTTATACTATGTCAAAATTTGATATTATATTTTTATAATGTTATTAATTAGTCCAAATAGGTAATAACATTAATTTTTCGATTAAAACATTTCGTGTAATATATAATTTTTTACCCCAAAAGGCTTAGAGTTTGACACATGGCTCTGCATTTTTTTTAGGTTTGTGTCACTTTTTTTACATTATAAGACAATTGTCAAAATTTAATTTTGATCTCTAAACCATGTTGAAACTTGAGATTTAATTTATATACTTTAATTTTCAACATTTTTTGGTCCCTCTACTTTTATAGTGCCATTAACTATATAAATACTTAATATTTTTAAATATTTCAATCAAAATAATGGCATCAATTTTTCATATGAAAACTATTTCAACAAAAAAAAATTAATCTTGATGATTTCGAATTAGTGTTTTTAGGGGGAAAATCCTAATCAATATTTTCAACATTATTTTTTTTTGTTATATGACTATCGAACATTTTTTTTTCAAATTTCAAAATGTCACACCGGAGAATTTAATAGAAGAATTTTAATGGCGGTAAGAACTGGACTTGAATTTTTAAATTCAAAAAGTAGAAGACTATATTATTGAAAAATAAAAGCAGAGAGACTAAATTTCAAATGTAGAAAATATATAGGGAAATAGAGCATATTTTAATATTTGAATTTTTTACTCTATAATTTGACACAAATAGATAATAAACCTAACACAAAGCGTGGGCCGGAACCATACTAGTTTTAAATATTATTAGGATAAAAAAAATACAAATATAATATAAATATGTGAAGGTTAAAATGTGCCATAACTCCCTATACTCTTCAAAAATTTGGAGTTTAACCCTTGTCTTTTATTTCAAAGAATTTAGTCTATTTGCTTTTCAAATTTAAAAATTCAAGTTCAATTGTTAGTACTGTTAAAATTATTTTATTAAATTTAGGTTCATTAGAATTAAGGGTGAGTGTTCGATCGAATCGAGTGAAAAAAATTTCGAGTTAATCAAGTTCACGAGTCCTATTTTATCATCTTAACTCAATTTGATTTTTTTTTTGAATCAAGTCGAATGAAATGAAATTTGAGTTGAGTCAAGTCGAATCGAGCGAAATTTTTTGAGTTACATTAAAAAAATTAAACATGTCAAATAAAATTATTGTTACAATATAACTAATTCCATGTTAGAGCACATAAATTTGAAACCATATATATTTGAAAAGAACTTCAAAGCAAAATAATAAAAAATTAAGATACTTGAGCATAATAAATTTGAATATTAATTAGGTCCCAAAATTATTATTTTATAAAATTTTTAAAATTTTAAATTATATATATTTTAGAATTTTTATAATTTTTTATAAATATAAAATTTGAATTATTTAAAAATATTCTGAAATTTAAAATTTATTTTGAATTTTTTTTTCTAATTTTTGTTGAGAGAGAGATTAATTTAATTACTTTCAAAGTTGACAAGCATTAAAAGAATATTTACACAAATCTTTTATTCGACTTATTCGAATTATTTGAGTGATTCGAATTGTGAAATTCAATTCGACTCAAACTCAAAACTAGTATCGAGTTATTCAAAGTTAACTTGAATAATTCGAATAATTCGATTCAATTAACTCAAAATTAAAAAAAAATGATTTTCTTGAATCGAATTGAGTTTTGTTTACCCCTAATTAGAATGTCATTTTTTTAGTTCCATGACTATCAAGTGAGTACTTTTTTTTTTAATTTTAAAATATCACACAAACAAATTTAACAAAAAAATGTTAATAATTGGACTTGAATTTTGCAATTTGAAAAGTAAAAGGATTATTTTTTTGAAAATTAAAGTATAGAGATTAAATTTTAAATTTGTAAGGAGTATAGAGACTTATGACATATTTTAACCATATGTGAATTGCCATAAAAGGGGAGCTATAATCTCGTTATTCTATGGTGCACATATGCCTTAATATTGAGAAATTATTTTGTGAACTCTTCCTATCACATCATTCATGATCTCTTTCTAATTATTTAATGATATTTCAGCAATTTTTTCCATGTCATTGACACACAAATTTGAGTTTTTTTTACCCTAAACCCCGAACCCAAAATCATGAACCCTAACCTTGAATTCGGTATCTCGAACTCAAACTCGAACCCTAAACCCTAAACATTAAACCCAAACTCAAACCTCGAATCCTAAACCCCAAGCGATTTGGGTTTGGGGTTCAGGTTTATGGTTTATGATTTAAGGGTTGGGGTAAAAAAATTACCAAAATTATGTGCCAATAATATGGAAAAAAATTGTTGAAATATCATTAAATAATTGGAAAAGGATAATGGATGATGTGGTGGGAACTGGGAAAGGTCCATAAAATAATTTCTCCTTAATATTATTGTTCCTTCCATAAAAAATAAAAAAGAAAAAAGTATGGACTTGTTAGTTAACAATGAATTAATTTAGGGTTTAATCTTATATTAACCCTTCCTTTATCCTTCACTATTCTTCTTTGAATGCTTACCAAGAACGAAATCAGTAATTTTATTTAAAGGATGAAAATTAAAAAAAAAAATCGTGTTAAAAATTTTAAATTAAATTATTAGTTTTTTAAGAGAGATTTTAATTGGGTTAACAGAGTTATTAATCCACCCTTACAAAAATGCTTACTAAGTATTAATAATTTGTATGGTATTTATTTTGTGGCCCAGTATTATGAAATCCTATAGGTTCAAATAAGAAAAAGGAAACATGGATACTCCTATTCACACCTAAAAGCATGGTATTATTAAATGAGATGGGCAGACATTGAGTTTTAAATTCTGGGTGAAGTTGAATTTCCAAATAACTCTGAAAGTAAAATGTCAGTCACAATCCTGGTAAAATTACTCATAATGTTGTAATATATATGGTCCCTTACTATCCACCCCAACCATTCGCCATTTCTCCACCTCTATAAATGCTTCAACTTAAACGCTCTCTTCATTACCAAGTTTTTCTGATTGATAACATTTGTATAACACCAGCAATAAACAAGGCTTTGAGATATGAAATACATACACATTATGTATGTAGAAAGACCGAGTCTGTATTTCAAACCCTTGGTTTTGTTGCTGCTGTTGTTTTGGAGTTGTGCATGAACATTTTATTATTATTAGAATGGAATTTGTGTTTTATGTATGTTCAGAGTATAGATTATGTACAAATGGTAATGTTTGATTGGAGAAGTCTTGGTAACAAATTTAAATGAAAAAAAAAAAAACCATCTAAAATGTCGTGGTGGACTTTAAAAATGATACAAAATTACCAACTTTGTATCAGTTAAAGAACTTACATCCTATGATTCAGCCCCTAAAATAGATCTCATCCCAAGTTTGGGAAGTTTCATATTAGAACCCAAAAAGGAAAAAGAACAGGGATTATTGGTTTTGGTTAATCTAAGACAAGAATGTGTGGATTAAATCTGGGTTTCATTGTGATAATGATAGGATTAGTGGTGGAAACAGAGATAGGGGAATCGATGAGATTTGAGCTTGAATCTGGGAAAACCAAATGCATTGCAGAAGACATAAAGGCAAATGCAATGACGGTTGGGAAATACAGCATTGTGAATCCAAGTGAAGGTCAACCTTTTCCTGATTCTCATAAACTGGTAGTCAGGGTATGTTGTAAACAATTTTGATGATTTTTATGTTAAATGTTTGTGTTTGGGAAATTAAATAAATGATGAAATAGGTGAGTTCATCAAAGGGGAACAATTATCACCTAGGAGATCAAGTGGATTCAGGTACATTTGCATTTACAGCAGCAGAGAGTGGGGATTACACCACTTGTTTTTGGGCAAATAAACACAATCCTCCTGTCAAGATGACCATTGATTTCGATTGGAAAAGTGGTGTTGCTGCTAAGGATTGGTCCAAGGTTGCTAAGAAAGGCCAGGTTGATGTATGTCTTTCCCAACTCTTCTCATTATCTATTATTGTTTATGTTTCATTTTCTTGAGTTTCTGCATTTCTAAAGATCATTTATTTGAGAATGAATGTCAAATACGTCTTAGACACCGCTAATGACTTAATATTTGGTTTCATTTGATGCTAGACAATGGAAATTGAGTTGAAGAAACTGTATGACACAGTCGCAGCCATTCATGAAGAGATGTTCTATCTTCGTGAGAGGTATGAAACAATCATTGCTGTTATTATAGCTGTGAATTCATGATTACCCTAGTTGAGGACGAAGACAGTTTAGGATCTGGATAACATGATCATAGGCTTGGATTCCATGTTTTCTTATTCAACTTCTATGTTTTACAGGGAGGAAGAAATGCAGGAGCTAAACAAAGAAACAAATTCAAAAATGGCTACTCTTAGTTTCTTTTCGCTTCTTCTTTGCTTGTCTGTGGCTGGCTTGCAGATATGGCATCTAAAGTCATTTTTTGAGAGGAAGAAGCTCCTCTAGTTTTCCTTCTCTTCCCTTACTAAGGCTCGATTTTGGATTCAAACAGAGCCATGTTGAGGTGCGATCCCCAGAAATTAAATGAAAATAGACTTAGTTATCAATTTAACGATGGTGGCTTCCCTTTCTATACACTTATAAAAGTTTCACTAATATCAAATAGGCTTAATGATAAATTTGGCCACTAATATTTGTATGTTTTGTCAAAATGGTCCTCATTGTATTTTCATATGTTTGTTTACTTAGAGGTTTAATGAATAAATTCAAGGTTTTAATCTTTCATATGTTTGCTTAGGGAGAGGTTTTTCTATTGAGTTAAGTTTTTTTTAGATAATTACATTTATTTTCTTTAAATTAAGAGTTATTTTTTAATTTCATGTATTATTTATTCATTTCATTATTTTCCACATGTAATTGTCTTATAGGGTTATTTAAGTAATAAATTACATCTCATTAAAACTATTCCACATATGAAGTTCCACATCACCCCGTTAATTTCTTTAACGGTACTTTTATTAAATTTGTTAGAAAAAGCAATTTGAAAAAAAAGAGTTGAAGGCTAAAAAAAGCTCAAAAATACAATAAGGGTCATTTTGACAAATTATGCAAATATTAGTGGCCAAATTTGTCATTAAGCCTATCAAATACTAAGCCATATCTATACACTTAAATGTAAACGAAGGTAACACGTGGCATAACAACCATTTTTTCCTTTTCTTTTTGCGTTTTAGAAAAAGGTTAAATGTCAGTTTTAATCCCTCTAATATGTCTAAATTTGATATTTAATTTATTATTTTAATTTTAATTTGATCTTATATTTTTATAATGTTATTAATTAGTCCAAATAAGTAATAACCTTAATTTTTTTATTAAAATATTTTGTGGTTATATATAATTTTTTACCCTAAGAGGTTTAAAGTTTGACACTTGGCTCCACATTTCATTTACGTTTATATCGCTTTTTTTTTTTTTTTACATTATAAGACAATTGTCAAATTTTAATTGTAAACAGGCCAATTTGCCCGGCCCATTACAAATAGACCAAAAACCAAACTTAATATCCTAGCCCAAGTAGCCCAAAATTACACGGCCCGACAAGCCCAAAAACGTTAAACACTCAGAACCCTAGGGTTTCTGCTAGGCGCCGCAGTAGCCACCAAGCAGCCCTTCGCCCTCACCGCCAACACAGCACCGTACGACCACCTAGTGCCTCCGTACCTGCGAACCAATGCAAACACAACAGCAAAAAAGAAAAATAGGACAAAAAGATTGTATTTTTCTTTGTTGTATTTTTCTTATTTGGCTATAAAACCATTTTTCATTTTCGATTGTAAGGGGGATTACGGATGCATATTGGAATACAAAAAAATCAATGAAGTTTAGCAGAAGGTTGCGTTCATTTTTTTGTTTATCTTGCTTTGTTTGATTTCAAGGGTGGATTTACTTTGTGATTGCAAAAAAATATAAACGGAGGTATTAAAATCCTTTTCGTTTTCATAGATCGATCCCTCTTATTTTTCTAAAATAGATTTCAAATGATTTTCATCTAGATCTTTTTATCTTCTTCTATCTTTGTTAATGTATAAAAAATAAAGAGAGGAGGGAAAAGGAATACGCATACCAGGCCTGCGTGCGTGCTGTGAGCCACTAGAAGTGGAGATGGTCCGGCGGCAGCATGAGGTTTGGGCAAAACCCTAGCAGAGAAGGTTAAGAAGTTAAAGCTTTTTAAAAAAACAAAAGGTTCTGTTATAAAAAAAATTAAATAATAAGGAAAGAAGCGCCACCATGGGGGAAAGAGCCTGCGCATTGACCCAGGGCGCATTTCCACCCTAAATGGGTATTTTACATGAACAGTCCCTATTATTTGTGCCACTTTTAATTTAACCCTATTCTGTTTCTTTTATTTTTTCCTTGAAATTTGTGCGCCACTTCACTTTAGTCCGCGCCTGGGTGCTATTTTTTGGGGTTAGGAACATTTGCGTTTTTAGTCCTCACACATTCACGCGCATTGCACTTTGGTCTTTATTTCTATTTTACTAGTTTATTTTACTTATTAATTATCCCTTTAGACTGATTTTATTTCAATTGAGTTTTTTTTCTTTTCACTTAAATTTGTATAGTTCATTATTTTTTTTAATTCATCTAGCATTCATCTTTTAATTTTTTTTATATATACATTTTAAATTACTTTGATAATTTACTTTGTTTTTTTTTTATTTTTGTTTAAAGTATAAAACTATTATCTTAAAATTACCTTGTATATCATGTTGTTTTCAAAATTTTGTATAATATTTAATTTATATTTAACTTATATTAATACATACATGATTTATGACAATATTAGTTTTCTTTTATACACATTATTAGTTCCATGTTATTTTACATATATAATTTCTTTTAAATCTATTTATTTGTATTTCCCTTCAAATTTATTTCGTATATAGTTTATTCTTTGAAAAAAATATGTTTTATTATTTTCTTGTTATTTAAGATCATATCATATATATGCATTGTTATACTCTATATTGATTTGTCGTTCTGTCATGTATGTTATCATTTCTTTATTTTTATTATATCTTCATTATATATTGTTTACATTGTCTTTTCATTATTGTATGTATATCATTACCTTTAAGTAGATATGTTTTGTTTTTGTTTTTTGTAAATATTTTTGCATGTCATTTGTTCCAAATCTCTTCTTTCACAATGTTTATTTTAATATTATTTATTAGTTTTATTTTTATATATGCAAATCATTTCAAACCCTTTCATATGTTGCTCATTTGTAATTTTTCATATTAAATAGTTTTCAAATTGTTTCCATATTTTTTTGTTATAAATTTGTTTTCATACTTATATATACGTAAATGTTTCCTATATTATTAGTTTTGAATGGTTGAACATTATGTTTTTACATGCATTATCGATCTTTTATTGTTTTATGTATTTTCCTTTAAATCTATTTCATTGTACATTTCCTTTTAAATCAATTATATATATATATATATATATATACACATATATATATTTAAAAAATCTATTATGTATATAGTTCATTACACAAGAACATATTTTATTATATATTCTTTTGTTATTTAAGAACCTTTCATGTTTTGTATATTATTTAAGTTTTCTTTTATTTTGTATGCATATTGTCAACTTAAGATAGATGTATTATCTTGCATGTTATTCGATTCAAAATCTTTTTTACATTAATAATTATTTATATAGTATTTTTATCCATGTAAATCATTTCAAATTCAAGCATATAGTATTCGTTTATCGATTCATCATTTTTTTTGTTTTGTATCATATTAGTTTTATTTTGTTTGGTACATTATGTGGTAATTGTTTTTATGTTATTTCATGTCTATTGGTTGCACATTATTAATTCGCCTTCTTATGTATTATCGTATCAATCGTTGTTTACCCATGCTTGTAAATTTTATTGTTTTAAATTAGTTGTTTGTTTGATTTGATTGATTAAATAAGATTATGTTGTCTTCATTTACCAAATGTTATATCTTGTGCATATTACCCCATATCATCGCCCTCCACTCGATTTTTGAAATGTGGTTTTATAAAATTCAAATTTATGATTAATTTCGTCTTATTTCAAATCGAGTCAACTATTAAGAATTCTTTAAAATGAAGGCGATATTCGGTACTTGGTAATTCGTGGAATCGTGCCCTAACGTGTTGGGTTGTAATTTCTCGTTTGCTCAAGGTAATCGAAGGTCCCTTTAGAATTTCTCCCATGTCTTTTAAAAATCCCTTAAACGAAGGCGATATACGATATTTAGCAATCCGCGGAATCGTACCCTAACGTGCTGGGTTGCAATTTCTCGTCTGCTTGAAATAATCAAATATCCCTTTAAAATTTCACTCATATCTTTTAAAAATCCTTTAAGACGAAGGCAATACTCGGTGATTGACAATTCGGGAATCATGCCCTATCGTGTTGGGTTGTGATTTCTCTTTTGTTCAAAACAATCAAATATCCCTTTAGGTTTTCACTCGTGTTTATTAAAAACCTTTCAAAACGAAGGCGATGTTCGATATTTGGCAACTTGAGAATCGTGCCCTATCGTGTTGGGTTGCGCTTTTTCATTTGTTCAAAACAATCGAAGATTCCTTCGGAATTTCACTCATATTTTCTAAGGCGAAGCAATGTTCAATGTTTGGAAATTCGAGGAATCGTGCCCTATTGTGTTGGGTTTCGATTTTTCGTGGGACCGAATAGTTGGGCATCCTTTTTTAATTTTCGATTTATAAATTTTTGGACGTCGAAACAAGAAGATTTTTGACAACCAACTCAGGTTATTCAAATGTTATTAAAAAAGAACCACATCTCAAAAATGTTTTTAATTTTAGACATGAGGACAGTATTTAATCGATTTGGTACCAATTTTGGGCATAGTGAGGGTGCTAATCCTTCCTCATACGTAACCGACTCCCGAACCCGTTTTCTCATATTTTCGTAGACCAGAATCATTGTTTTAGTAAACCAAAAATGTTTTATTAAAATAACCAAATTCTTAGGTGAGCCGATCACACCAAAACAAAAAGATCGGTGGCGACTCCATATTTCTATTTTTCAAATAGTCAATTCCCCCCTTTTTATTAAATTTAAATTGTTTTAAATCGAAGGGTGGTTTCGACATTAATTTTTACCTCTAAACTATTATTTTCTATAGTTTTGGTGAAGAGACGAGAAGAAGGAAGAAAAAAGTGTTTTTATTTTATTTTTAATTCCTTTAATACTTAGATTAAATTATAGCTCCCGTTTTATGGCAATTCTAGATTAAATTATAGCTCCCGTTTTATGGCAATTCACATATGGTTAAAATATGTAATAAGTACCAGTATTCTTTATAAATTTAAAATTTAATCTCTATACTTTTATTTTCAAGAATTTAATTTTTTTACTTTTTATACTGCAAAATTCAAGTTCAATTATTAACTTTCTTTTTTGTTAAATTTGTTGGTGTGATATTTTAAAATTTAAAAAAATACTTGATAGCCGTGGAACTAAAAAATGATATTCTAATGAACCTAAATTTAATAAAATAATTTAACAGTATTGACAATTAAACTTGAATTTTTAAATTTGAAAAGCAAAGGGACTAAATTCTTAAAAATAAAAGTACAGGGGTTAAATTCCAAATTTTTGAAGAGTGTAGAGACTTATGGAACATTTAACCTTCACATATTTATGTTATCTTTGTATTTTTTTATCCTAATAATATTTAAAACTAGTATGGTATCGGCCCACACTTTGTGTTAGGTTTGTTATCCATATGTGTCAAATTATAGAGTAAAAAATTCGAATGTTAAAATATGCTCTATGCCCTATTTACTTTCTACATTTAGAATTTAGTCTCTCTACTTTTATTTTTCAAGAATATGGTCCTCTACCTTTTGAATTTAAAAATTCAGGTCCAGTTCTTACCGCCATTAAAATTCTTCTATTAAATTCTTCAGCGTGATATTTTGAAATTTGAAAATAAATGTTTGATAATCATATAATAATAAAAATAATGTTGAAAATATTGATTAGGATTTTCCCCCTAAAAACACTCATTTGAATTCATTAAGATGATTTTTTTTTTTGTTGAAATAGTTTTCATATGAAAAATTGATGCCATTATTTTGATTGAGTATTTAAAAAAATTAACTTAGACTAATTAATGGCACTACAAAAGTAGATGGACCAAATAATGTTGAAAATTAAAGTATATAAATTAAATCTGAAGTTTCAACATAGATTAGAGGTTAAAATTAAAATTTGAGAATTATCTTATAATGTAAAAAAAGCGATACAAACTTAAAAGAAATGTGGAGCCATGTGTCAACCTCTAATACTTTTGGGTAAAAAATTATATATAACCAAGAAATGTTTTAATCGAAAAATTGACATTATTACCTATCTGGACTAATTAATAACATTATATAAATATAAGACCAAATTAAAATTAAAATAAAAATTAAATAGTAAATTTAGACATATTAGAGGAATTAAAACTGATATTTAACCTTCTTGTAAAATGTAAAAAAAAGGAAAAATGGTCTTACCTTCCTTTTATATATAAACTGTATAGATATGGTTTAGTATTTGATAAATGTGAAACTTTTATATATGCGTATAGAAAGAGAGGCCACCATCATTAATGGCTTCAATTGCACCCTTTTGGATCCATCTTAGTTTGAAGTTTAACATATTAAAGTATTTTTTTTAAAAAATATTTCAAATTTATGTATTCTAACATGGAATTAGTTATACTATGAAAAGATTTTATTTTGACATGTTTAATTTTTTTAATTTAACTCAAATAATTTCACTTGATTCGATTCGATTCGACTCGACTTGAATTTAATTTCACTTGACTTTATTCAAAAAAATTTCAAATTGAGTTAGGATGATAAAATATGACTCGTTAACTTGATTAACTTGAATTTTTTTCACTCGATTCGATCAAACGCTCACCTCTACCCCTGGATATGCCCAAGATAGTGTTTAATGGGGCTGTGAAGCAGTTTGGTACAGTGAATAGTGTGACAGTGGCGGTGGAAAGCGGCTACTTTAAGGCTGCCAACATTGCCTTTGTGTAACACCCCTAACCCACTTCCGTCGCTGGAATAGGGTTTCGGAGCATTACCAATCAAACAGACATAATTTCAAAATATTTCATATTATATAACATTCAAGTCAAAACCAATCAAACTCATACATATTGTCCCTTATTCGGGCCCTCGAGGCCCAAAATACGTGTTAGAAATAAATCAAGACTAATTCGGAAACTCAGAGAATTTTTTGCGAAATATTAAAATTTTCAAAGCTGCAGGGTTCACACGACCGTGTGGTTAGGCCGTGTGACTCACATGGTCAGGAGACACGCCCATGTCTCAGGCTGTGTGGGTATTCCAAATAGGGACACATGGCCATGTCTCAGCTCGTGTCTATACCCGTGTAACTCTCTGACTTAGGTCACACGGCCAAGCCACACACCCGTGTGCCCTTTCGAAATGGCCTCGCACGCCCATGTGCTAGCCGTGTGTCTCATATGGTCCAGTCACATGTCCATGTGTCTGACCGTGTGGACTCAAAATGAACCTTAAACAACAAGTTTACCATTCCCTGCAAGCTTGGACAATAAGCAACTTAAAAGTCATTCATTTAACCAATTCAAAACACGATCAAACACATCCATTTCATATCAAAACATACATCTTAGTTGTCTAACCAATGTACCCTCATTGGTACCACAATTATATCATCAAATCATATCATCAAAGTATCATTCAAGTCTAACTTGTAAACATGCCAAATTTAATCTATTTTGCCTATTTCATGTTCATTTAAACATTAACTTAAACATGCTATAATATGACCTCAAACATAAACACATATTTATATGTATATAACCAATCAATATTAACTTATAATCTTATTTACAATCAATCCAATAAATGATTAATAGTTAGACACCCTAGGTACATGCCGACAAAAAAGGATAAACATTATCACGTTTGAGATCGGGACCGTTGTTGGATGCTGAATCGGTGATCAAAATTAAGTACTTAACTTGCGCACGGAAAACAAAACCGTATGCTGAGTAAAAATTCAATGGTATTTCTATAATCCAAATCTCAAAAGATATAAAATCACAATATACAATCTAAATATTACAATAACCATATCACATTTCATTTGTTTCACAATATCTCAATTCTCATACTTGCTATATAAATAGCTTTTCACAATATAATACACATATCATCTAACATCAATCATAATGCAATTTCAATTAATTACCCCTATTAACATGACTCGGACTTGGACGGATACACAGATTCAACCAAAACACACCAGTTTGGCACCCAGTGCCTCATCGGATAATTCGAAGTAATCATTTGACACACATTGTCTCATCGACTAAACCGAAGTAAATTGGCACCCAGTGCCTCATCGAATATATCCAAAGTAATAATTTGACACCCAGTGTCTCATCGACTTGAAGTCAAAAAAACCCTAAACTCTTCCAATCCTATGGCATGCCATCTATATCCGACTCAGCCTGATATAGTTAATAGGGTTTCAATTCACTTTTCAAATACAACTAATATTCAATTCAATTCAAATAATCAGTATACATATTTAATATATATACCAATTCAATCAATATAAATTCAATAAATTCATCACATACTAAATCGATCCATTTCAATTGCAAAACACAATAATTCTCACATCAACACCTACCATACACATTAAATTAAATTATAACAATTAACAACTAAATTAGGATTATAGAAATACAAACCAGAAATTCTGAGCTATTCCTCGTCGACTTTATCTTTTCCTTTTTTAGTTGAGGGTTCCGGTACGACGTTAGCTACGGAATTAAAGCAATTAAAAATCATCAATACAACAAGATTCAATTTCATATTGAATATTTCAAAATTTTTACTCAAATATTGCCTAAATTTCAATTTAGTCCCTAAACCAAGACTAACTTTTATTTTTCACATTAAATTCTTTTTTTTCATTCAATTTTCATTTTAAACTAGATTTAATTCCCTATATTCACATAAATTCCTAAATTTTAAATTTTTCACAATTTAGTCCCTATTACACAAAACTTACTATTTGTTCTACAATTTAATCTTTTTTCATTTCTAATTTAAAAATCTATCAGTTTAGTCCCTAATATTAAAATTACTCAACATTAACAACATCTAAAAACTCAATAATTTCTAAAATTTTGACATGGGTTAGATAGTATTTAATACCGAGATTCTAAAAAACATAAAAATTAGAAGAAAAATAGACTAAATTGACTAAACAATTAAGCTTGGAACTTTGAAACCCTAGTTTCTCCTTTCTTTCTTTTTCTTCCCATTTCGTTTGTTCTTTGTTTCTTTTTCTTTTATTTGTTTGTTTTATTATATATATATATATATATATATATATATATATATATATATATATATATAATATACATGCTTAAACATTAAGAATATATATAATAATATATAAACTTATAAATATCTATGTTATGCTTCCTCATTTATAAGCAGTGGCATAATTGCTTCTTTGGACCATTTAATTTTTCTTTAATCTATAATTCAACTTTCACTTTTTATGTAATTTAGTCCTTATACCTAATTACTCTTAATTCATGCGAATTCACCTAACCAAAACCAAATTAATCACACAACTAACTTCGTAAATATTTTTAGAAATATCTACGAGTCTAATTTATGAAAACGGAGTCTCGAAAATACATTTTTTGATACCCGTGACTATCAGGTCGTTACAAAAGTGATAATGTTTCCATTTATTACAACTTTTCTCGTATTAATTTATAGTACTATAAATGACTTGAGCATTATATTATTAGGTTTTTTATTGAATCTTGGGAAAGTTTCTTGGTTCTTTCATGGCTTGTTTTTGTTACAAAATTCAACTGAGATACTGGATGGTACAAAAATCTTGGCATAAACAATCGCCATGAGAATATCAGGGGACAATGCAACTTTTTATAACTGCAAGTTCATAGGGTTTCAAGATACATTGTGCGACGATAGGGGCATGCATATCTTCAAAGACTACTACATTGAAGACACTGTTAATTTCATTTTCGGAAATGGCTAATCCATTTATTTGGTAATTTTTTTCCTTTTCTTAGTTATATTATGGTTTAGGCCCCTCTAGTATCCTCAAATCAGGGATTTAGTCCTTGTACTATCTTAAATGTAGTAGTCTTTGTATTACTGCAATGATGTATTTTTTTTATGTAGAACACCACGATTCATTCGGTTGGAAAATATTCGGTGTGATCACAATACAAGTGAGGGAAAGAGTGGAGGATGACAACGGGTTTACATTCCTTTATTGCAACATTATAGGTGCAGGCAACAATACAATGTACCTTTGTCGTGCATGGAAGCCAAGACCTAGAGTCGCATTTACTTTCACAAATTTTGATGGATGAAAGCAAATATGACTCTAAGTCTCAGCTTCCATGCACGTATATATAAAAGTTTTATTGATATCAAATACTAAGTCATATCCATACACATATATAAAAAGAAGGTAACACGTGACACATAAACCATTTTTCCTTTTTTTGTATTTTACAAAAAGGTTAAATATAAGTTTTAATTCCTCTAATATGTCTAAATTTAATATTTAATTTATTATTTTAATTTTAATTTGGTCTTATATTTTTATAATGTTATTAATTAGTCCAAATAGGTAATAACATTAATTTTTTTTATTAAAACATTTCGTTGTTATTGTAACAGCCCATTTTTCAGTAGTATCAGAAACAATGTTTCGGGGTCACAAATCCGACGTGTGAGTTTGTAAAGATTATTATTTAATATTTACGAGTAACATATGATGTAATGATAAAATTTGATTTAATTATTTATGTTAAATGAAAGAATAATTAGGTTCAGGTGGTAAGACCCTAAAGCCAAGTAGTTTTAGAAAACAAGGTATCAGACCTCGTTTCTATAAATTGAGATCATAAATATTTTTATTATATATTTACAGAGCAATTATATAAGTATATTGAAAATTTGTTCAGAAATTTTGATGTTTGGTTGTTAATTAACATTCTAAGTGGGCTTTAGGCCCATTGGACACGTGTTTCACTCTAGGTTGCCGAGCACCTTTGGTATATGCAGATTGGGGCCGCGATCCTTACTCAGTTTGTGCGAGCTGGATTTGCGAGCTAGATCAACAAACTCCCCTGCTGTCCTCTCGTAGTTCGCCTTGCACTCAATTGTTCGGTGGGACCTATTTAGGTCATGGGTAGTTGACCTGAGTCTTATCTAGGACTCGGATTGGTTATAACTGATGTATAAGAAGATTTAATTTATATAATTTAATTTTCAACATTGTTTGTTCCCTCTACTTTTATAGTGCCATTAATTAGTCCAAATAGTTAATATTTTTAAATATTTCAATAAAAATAATGGCATCAATTTTTCACAAGAAAACTATTTCAACAGAAAAAAAAATTTCATCTTGACAATTTCGAATGAGTGGTTTTAGGAGAAAAATCCTAATAAATAATTTCAACATTATTTTTGTTGTTATATGACTATTAATTTTTTTTTTTTAATTTCAAAATGTCACATAAGAGAATTTAATAGAAGAATTTTAATGGTTATAAGAACTGGACCTGAATTTTTAAATTCAAAAGGTAGAGGACTATATTCTTGAAAAATAAAAGTAGAGAGACTAGATTTCAAATGTAAAAAGTATATAGGGGCATAAAGCATATTTTAACATTCAAATTTTTTACTTTATAATTTGACACAAATAGATAATAAACTGAAACCATACTAGTTTTAAACATTATAAGGATAAAAAAAATACAAATATAACATAAATATGTGAAGGTTAAATGTTCCATAAGTCCCTATACCCTTCAAAAATTTGGAATTTAACCCCTGTACTTTTATTTTTAAGAATTTAGTCCCTTTGCTTTTCAAATTTAAAAATTAAAGTTCAATTGTTAATACTGTTAAAATTATTTTATTTAGGTTCATTAGAATATCCTTTTTTAATTCCATGGCTACCAAGTGAGTTTTTTTTTTTTTAATTATCCTTCACTATTCTTCTTTCACTGCTTTTCAAGAACGAAATCAGTAATTTTATTTAAAGGATGAAAATTAAAAAAAAATTAAATTAAATTATTAGTTGTTTAAGAGAGGTTTTAATACTAGACATATTCATTCACCCTTACTAAATGTGGTGTATTTATAATTTGTATCGATACAATCACATATCGATACCGTATTTATTTTGTGCCCAACAATGAAACACCTATAGGTTCAAAAAAGAAAACATTGATACTTGTATTCACACCTTCAAGCATGGTATTATTAAATGAGATGGGCAGACATTGAGTTTTAAATTCTGGGTGAAATTGAATTTCAAATAATTTTGAAAGTTGTAGGAATTTATGGACTCAATCAATGTCTCCCCCTTTCATCTTTTATGTCGAACCCATTCATTATGATTTAATTACTAATGTATTTACCAAATCATATTTATAATTTTAAAATCATTACAATTTGATGTTGTGAATAAATTATTAAATTGTTAATGCCACTCTTTGACAAATAATTGAGTTGTTGTTTTTGGCAGGAAAAATTATTTTAGTTTTTAATTAATTTTTTTTTTGTCTTTCTTAGTCCTTAAATTTGTATTGTTTGTTAAATCACCTCAAAATGATTATTATTTTTAATTAAATTTAAAACTTATCTTTAAAACCAAAAATTTAAGATTTTAGAATTTTATACAATATTAAATTAATTTTTAAAATATCTTAAATCTAAAATAAAAAATACTTTATTATAATTTAAGGGCTCATGATTGTGAGGGACTATGGCTCCAAAAATACAATATTTATTAATTTATTGATGCATAAAATTTTGGCTTATTTGAGGATTTATAAAGCACCCCCGTTGATGGGCAAAATCTCATAAGACATTCACTTTCTCATTTCTATCTTATTCTATTTACGAACATTTCCACTAATTTTCCTCCGTTCTTTTTCCACCAATCACCGCAAAAACCTTCTAAAAACATGGAGTTCCAAACCCAAAATGGCCAAACTTTAGTTCCCCACCGTGAGCCCCAAGTTTTCCCTGAATGCTATGAAAGCACCAGCTCCACACCCTATGCCAGTGCTCCTTCAAGCCCTGGACGGGCGCCTGGACCTGGACCAGGGTTCATCAATAGTGGGTTCTTTTACAGTGCACCAGCTAGCCCCATGCACTTTGCAATGGCATCATCAGTTGTTGCTTCTTCAAGGGTGTCATCATCAACACAACCCTCTTCTCCTGATTTCGAGTTCTCTGCGAGGTTCGGACCTACAGGGTCGGGTCAAACAGGATCCATGAGCTCAGCTGATGAGCTTTTCTTGAACGGAAAGATCAGACCCATGAAATTATCCACCCATTTGGAAAGGCCTCAGGTATTAGCTCCATTGCTGGATCTTGAACACGAAGAAGATGATGATGATGAAACTGAAGATGCAGATAACAAAATAAGGGGCAGAGATCTGAGGCTGAGGGATAAGTCCCTAAGAAGAAGAACAAGATCCATGTCCCCATTCAGACATGCTGCTTTCTGTGATGACCAAACCATGTGCTTGGACAAAGATTCAGGCAACAAAGCTGACAACAATAATGGAACAAGTTGTTCATCAGCTGGGAGAATCTCAAGGAGATGGGTTTTCTTGAAAGATTTTCTAAGGAGCAAAAGTGAAGGAACAAACAACAACAACAACAACAATAGTAAGCTGTGGTCAACAATTTCATTTTCACCAGCAAAGGAAAAGAAACCAGGGAGCAACAAAACCAATGGTGTGGTTCATGAATCTAAGAACAAAAGGCCAAGCAAGACCAAGGCTGTGAATGGGATAGGTAAAAAGAGGGTTCCACCATCACCACATGACTTGCACTATACTGCATATAAAACACAAGCTGAAGAAATGAGGAAGAAGACTTTTTTGCCTTACAGGCAAGGCCTACTTGGGTGCTTGGGATTTAGTTCCAAAGGTTATAGTGCCATGAATGGCTTAGCTAAAGCTTTGAATCCTGTTTCCTCCAGGTAAAAACTATATCAAGTTAACTAGGGACCCTGGGACTAGGATAGTAAAGAAATTGTATTGTTTTTTCTTTTTTCTTTTCAGGTTTATCATCAGCTTAACTTTGGACATTCTTTTATGTTGTTTACTATTACAAGACATTTATTAAATTGATTCTAAAAACTTATTAAAAATATTCTGACAAATGTTGAAAAACCAATCATTTTGGAACACTACTTTCCATCATTAATCATCCTTTTGTGTAAATAATTGGAAGTTGGTTTTGTAAACCTACCAAAGGTTTCAGGCATGGATTTTGAAACTACATACACAATTCAATTAATCTCATAACTTCATTTTAAATAAATTATTAAAAATTTATAAAAATTATAAAACTATAAAATTCATTTTAACCTACTCAATTGTATTCTTTTAATTAATTTTAATTCATAATGATTTGCAATCCAACTGATTTAACCCCTCTATTAGATTACTTACTAATTCTAAATTTAACTAATTTCTTACAAAAATAACAGTGTTCCACACCCACATGTATGGGTTTGTTGGGATTTTCAGAAGATATGAATTTGACATCAACCTTGATCTGCCTCCACCATACACTGGGATTTTAGGGATTATATTTGTTAATCCCTAAAAGTTTAAAAACTCCTTGTATGTTGAAAATGAAGGTTGATTAATAATCTCAAAATTAAAATGAAAATTTATGGTTAGAAAGGGTTGAGTGGGGTCTTATGGTTGGTAGATAATGACACAAAAGGTGTAAGATTAAGTGACAATGACTTGATTTGGATAGTGTCAGCAATTAATTCTAAGCCTTCTTTCTTTGTCATCATCATATATTTGTATGAATAAGCCTTTTTCCCAATATCCAACATTATGTAGTTCATTAGAATTGGTTTGTAGATAAACTTTGGTTGTTAACCTGTAAATTTAAGAGCACAACCCAAGCTATTATTGAAATTGAAATCAAAATTATTAAGGATTGAGAAGTGTAGCAATGTGTGGGGGCATTTCATTTGTAGCCTGGTAGTGCAAATACTGCCAAATTCACATCAATCAAGCTCTCCCCCAGCTAGCTGCATTGTCTTTTTAGTTTTTATACAATTTCTGTGCTATCCCAACTCTATCACTTACCTACTTTCATAAATAATTTTGGGTTAATTTCTCCAAACTTCCCTAACTATTGATCAAATTTTGAATTGATCCATAAATTTCAAAACATCCTAGTTGAATCTTCAAAGTACCAATATTTAGGGGTGAACAAAATCCGATTCAATTCAAAAAACTTGATAAAAAATTTAAAATTTAAAATTAAATAGTTCGAGTTAATCAAGTTAATCGGATCAACTCGAATAAAAAAATTAAAATTTTCGGTTTAACTCGAATATGAATTATACAATTCGAGTTATCCAACATTTGAATAAGAAAAGATAAAATTACGTCTTTTTGATAAATGTTTACATTTTCTAAAGTTAAAAATCAAAACCATTAAATTAAAAAGCAAAACTATATCGTTTTGATAAATATTTACCCATCAAACTTACTTATTTAGTTAAATAATCTTATACTTCATCTATTAGTTAAATAATCCGTCCATGTAAACACAACATTGAGTATAAATAATAGGATTTGTTAACTCGACTCAATTTTTTGACTCGATTCTAAAAAATTTCAAATTGAGTTCGGTTGCTAAAATAGGATTCGTCAACTCGACTAACTCGAAGTTTTTTTACTCGATTCGACTCGACTAGATCGAATGTTCGCCCTTGCTAATATTGCTTTAATCCAATTCTTCTATCAACCTAACCGTTAATTTGGACATTAAATGTCAATTCAAACTTGACGTGTAATGTATTTAAAATATGTGAATCAAATTGTAAATACGTATATACTTATTATATAGATTATTTGAAATTGACATGTTAAAAAAAATATAGAGTCAATAAAATATTTTGTTTAATATGACATATCCAAGTGGGTATTTAATACTCAAATTAAAGACTAAGTTGATAGTTGATACGATACTATAATGATACATTATGCGATTAACCCAATAACTTAAGAAGTGATCAAGAGGGGAACTATGGGTGTAAATGAGACATTGGTGCTCGTAAGCTACTCGAGTTTAATTTAAAAAAAAATCAAACTCGATTTGGTAATTATCAGGTCGAGCTATCGATCAAGCCAAATTCAAGCTTAGTAATACTTGACTCGAACGGCTCGCGAGCCTTATCGAGTTTTTCATATTTTATATTATTAATTTACATTATTGCCCTTAATATATTATTAACATTAAGCTTAGTAATTGAATTGAGCTTGAATACAAAAATTGGTAAACGAGCTTAATCTAACTTGAGCTTAAATAACTCGATTATATCTCAAGTTAAATTTGAACTTAAAAATAGATGTTCAATCGAATTCGAGTTAAGTATCAAGCTCCGAATTTTGAGTCAAACTCGACTAGGCTGAACTACACCCTAAGGGAACCAAGTAAATGGAATTTTAAGTTAAAAAAGGAATAAGAAGGGGAAGCTGTCAAAAATCAAGTGGGCAATGGCAATGGATGGGGAAACCATTTTTGTCTGCTTCTAACAACGGAATACTAATAATAATAACAATAATGATAGTTCACATGAATTACCATCACTGGGCAGGAACGTGGGCGAAAAAACTGCTGCAGCTTTTGTCTTCCCACCCACACAACTCACTCCTCTGCAACTTCATTACACCTCTCCTTACCATATATATATATATATATGTAACGGGAAAATAAACATTTGTAATGAAAGCACAAAGGTTATGTCCATCCTGGAAATATAACTGTTACGGAACTGCAATTAAAAATTCTGAGCATTGCTATAATGATATCATAAATGCAGTAGTCAGATGAAAACTGTTGATCTATACCACCCACCTGCATTCTCACAGAGAATAGAATCTATCAAACTTACAGTCATCTGTACAACATATTACTTACTTCATCCACCGCCCATTTTCATGACTTTCTATGATACATCTTATTGGTTTTAATGTCAGATTGATTGATTTCATCTTCACGGGAATTTGATTATAGTCAGTGTTGAAGTTGGTTCAGCTTACGACCTAATATTTTGTTCTACCTCAAGTATAAATCTTAATTAATAATTTTAATAATCAGGAATCACAGCTGATTTTTATTATTTTTAAGAAAAAAAAAACACAAGGCAAGATATCTGTAATTTCTGAAAAAATTGAATATGAAAATCTATTTTAAAATCCACATTTATTAACTATCCTAATCAAATCCCAATATTACTATATTTTTAGTTTACAGGTTTGTTGTGCAGGTTCACTAATTAAGCAATGGTATGACCGCCAAACTCAACAGTTAACAGTGGGAAAATAAGACTCAATTGGATCCCTAAATTTGGGTAAACTGCAGTAAATTAGTGGTAAGTAAGATTGGATTCAAAAAAGTTTTGAATTTCGAGTTGTTCGAAATATTTAAGTTAATTTAAATAACTCGAGTCGAGTTTTAAATTCGAGTTGAATTGAACTTCACAATTTGAATAACTCGAATAATTCGAATATATTGGTGTAAATATCCTTTTGGTCTCTATTAATTTAGAAAATAAGTAAATTAGATCTCTCTCTCAACAAAAATTACAAATAAAGTAAAATAAATTTTAAAATTCAAAATATTTATAAAAAATTCAATATTTATATTTATAAAAAATTTAAAATATATATAATTAATATTTTAAAAATTTTCTAAAATAATAATTTTAGGACCTAATTAATGATTCAAATTTATCATACTCAAGTTTTTTTTTTCTTTGAAAACTTTTTCAAATATATATGGTTTCAAATTTATGTGCTCTAATATGGAATTAGTTATACTGTAACAATATTTTTATTTGACATGTTTAATTTTTTAATTTAACTCGAACAATTTCACTCAATTCGACAACTTGAATTTTGTTTCACTTGATTCTATTTGAAAAATTTTCAAATTGAGTTAGGATGATAAAATAAGATTCGTAAACTTGATTAAATCAAAATTATTTTACTCGGATCAAACGCTCACCCGCTGAGCAAACTATTAGCAAGGGGCTTGATTCTCTTTTATTATAGAATCACAGGAAAGTAAGATTATAAGCGGTTTGTTATATTATTTTGTTTGATTCATTTGATTGAAATGTAAAATTTAAGTGTTTAGTTAACGAAATGTAAGATAATATTTAAACACACTTTACTAATTTATCATGATATCTTTTTATAGGTAAGATTACTTAATGTAAGATTAAGTTCCATAATAAAATTACTTATTTCCGTTTTAAGTAAAAACTTTCTTAATTTTTTGTATAAGTAAATTACATCTAAAGTCATAAAATTATTGGTAATATTATGATTTGGTCACTCAATTTTAAAAAATTAAAAAGAATACTAATAAATTTGACATAACTAGACTATTAAAACTTTTACTGTATGACTTTCTACACTCACACCACTTGCATCAATTAAAAGTTTTTCTATTTTATAGTCCAATTTTTTTAAGAAACAATTTAGAATGTCCCGAATTTACTAACCAAAATCCAAAATTTTTTTTTCTAATATTCAAAACTGACATCAAATTAATTTAAATCTAAGATATGTTTCTCTATTCTTTGATGAATACTAGCCTATGGTACAAATAACTCAAATCCTCGCATGCAATTCACTAATAATTTTTAAAAAAAATATTAAACTAATAAATTAATAAACAACAATCAAATAATTTAAAGACTGTTATATCTTTTCAAAGCTAACTCACCAAAAAGTAAACTTCTTAATATCCCTTGTAGTTTGCCTTTTTCATATTTGATTTGATTACCTTTCGGAATTTGCAATTGATAGCGCTGGGAACTTAATAGTTAAAAAAAAAAAAAAAATCTAGTGATCATAAAAAAGGAAAAAGAGTGTGCCTTTGTTCAGACAGTTAAACTCATACTAAGAAAGCATCAGTGAAAGTTCTTTTGCCTGTAGCATTCAATTCCTTTTTCCTCTGACAGGAAACTCCTAAGACTAGAAACTCTTTTTATTAAGGGTAGGGAAGATTTTGGCTTTTTTATCTCCAAACCGAATTTTCAGGGAAATATTGCAGTGCTTAGAGCTCATCCTGCATACACAGAGCACAATCATAGATCAATTAAACATAATAAAACTGATTAGTGAAGTCATGTCATCAAAATAACTACTTACATGTGCATCTTCCTTGTCCTCATCGTCTGATTTGGTATCGGAATCAGACTCGTGCCCTTCAGTATCACCGGCATCATCTTCATCCTCAGCCTGGAAAAACACACAAAACATAATCAAAACCAGAACAATGATGAACAGAGGGATCACGTTTTCAAGAAGGCATGTTCCATGCTTACATCGGAATCAACTGGGTCATCCTTTGATTCCTGAACATCAATGTTTTCATTAGTTAGAAAGGAAATGCAATTGAACTAGAAATAAGACAGAAATAAGATGGCTTCTAGTCATGAAAATACCTCCTCCTCTCTCTTTTTCTCTGCCTCCTCAAATCCTGCCTTTTCAGCCTGCAAAAATAGCCAATAACGTCAGTCAAATATGACAAACAGAGCAATAAGAACAGAAAAAACAAAGATGCACATACATCCTTCTGCTTGCCCCATGTTTCTTCAGCTAGTTTCTTGGCATACTCTACATCATCGGCAACTAAGATGTTATCAAACATTGTTCCAGATTTTACCTGCAAAACACAGACATCTGTCTCGTTATAGAGCTCTAAAATAGTCCAGAAAGATAACAAGCTACGATTTAGACTAAAGTGTACCTGCCACAATTCAATACCGACATACTTCAAGTTGGGGAAAACATAGAGATCTGGATCATCCTTGAAATCTGAGGGTCATAGAAAAGCACAGACTTACATGAATTAAGATAAAACTTCTTGTTGTTCATATAAAAGGAAAAAAAGGCACAACAGAAATGAGCTAGCAAAAAACCTGGGTTGTCAATCATTGGTGCCTTCCACTTGCCCTTGTAGTTGGGGTTCTTGATTTTCTGCAAAATGAGGAAAAATAGTTCCAAGTTACTAACTAAAAAATCATGTTAAATGCAGCAATTAGGTAAGGATATCACAAACCTTTGGCTTCCATGGGCCCTTGTACTCGGGTTTGGGAATTGTTGAGGGTGTCCATTCACCATCTTCTTCATCATCCCAATCTTCAGGCTGAGTAAATGATTTTAATCAATACTCTTTAGTTCAAACAAGGCATACTATTTCATGATAAAATAATCCAAAAAGTAACAAAAGACTACCTTCTTAGCATCAGGATCAGGAATCTCTTTTGGAATGTCATCATAACCCTACCGTATGTAAAAAAACTAGAAGTTAGCTTGCTCATGCATCTTTAGGCGCAGTATATACAATATGGGATAAGAGAACGTTATTACCTCTGGCTTTTTGTCTTCAGGATCAGGGATGTATTCCTTGTCATCCCAATCTGCAGGCTGCCCATCGTGCAAAATACTTAAGTTGTGTACTCATAATGCATATGAGAAAAAAGTAAACCAAAAAGTACAACAATTGGGATAGGGTGCGATCAATTACCTTCTTGGCCTCAGGATCCTTGATCTTCTTTGGTGGGAGAATATCCCAATCAGTGTATAAGCTACCAGTTTGTTTCTCAACATTATCGATAAGGATGCTGTAGGTAGCATCTGGACGGAGAATGAATGTATAAACATGAGTGAGTTGATCAGTCTCACAAGGAACTTCCTTTTTGATCAAGTGATTTGTCCCATTGTACGTAAGAATGGCATGTACTTTCTTGGTGCTGTAGCCACAGATATCAGGTCCAAACATGATGCTGCAACCAATCAACATAACAAAAAACATAAGTAAATTGAACAATAATATTGTTGAGGGTCAGACCCCAACACATCCAGTATTGTCCCCGACTATACCGAAAGCTCAAGTGAGTTCAAAGAGTGACTTTGCTCAAAATCCAAGTGCCTAGAGGCAACAGGTTCACGGAGTGGGAGCACCCAATACTTGATGTGGTGGAGGTTCAACCCTCCATAAATATCAATTAGAAAAATTAATAGGTGCCATCAAAGGGCATGCACCAACCTGTATGGGGTGTCGCCACCAAATTTCTTCTGGTCAATGTCACCACTGAGCAACTTCATGTAGCCACCACCACAGTCAAGCTTCTGCTCGTGCTTCACAGAAAATTGGAAGACTAGAGTCTTGCCCTTGTTGTTAACTTCTGGGAACTCAGCTGAAATAGCATAAAACCTGTAGTCTTCACTAGTTTGAATACCTGTGCAAAACGCAGAGCCATAAGTAACTAACTTGAAACTTAGCCTTTATCTATACCAGGTTGAGTAATTCCATAAGGTTACCTTTTTCATTAGGATCTCCATTCCATTTTCCAGAAGTGTAATTCCATTCCCCAGCCATGTTCTCATCTTTCTTCCAGTCAGATTTTACCCAATGACTTTCCCATCCATCTAAAGTTTCACGACAATAAAAAAGCAAAATCAGCCAAAAGAAGTGCAATTAAGCTTTTTGGAATAAATGAAACCTAAAAAAAAGTACAGTTAAAGCAAAAGTAGCTTCCTTTTGATAAGTTCTCACTCATTTGTTAAAAAGAGTACAGAATCTAAGGAATGCAACAAGAAATAGTACGCTAAATATGTACAATTTCTGCTCTTCTCTGATATCTATCCATGCAGCTAAAAGGGATAACTTTGAATTTTTTCCCTCTCACATTTCTCAAAGTTAAAAGTTTTCATCCCTTGTTGCTGTCTTACATAAACAAATACTTGACTCACAATTACTAATAAAATGAAGGAATAAAATAAATAATAAATAAACGCAGAATAATATATTAATCACCATTTCTTTCTACCATCCTCTACAGTTACAGTCGTACTGATCAAACTGAAACATTAGTGACCGTAACATTCACTGTCATTTCTTATCGCAATTAAACTACATTTCTAAAGCTAAATTCATTCTGAAAAAAAAAATGTAGAACTGTATTAGGAAGTCAGATCATCTGCTGATCTACTCGAATTAATTGCATTTCTAAACGTAACTAAGTATTGAGTAAGGAAACAAATAAAAACAACCAGATTGGCAACATAAAACATATAAGTCTGTAATCCGTACAAATTCGATCAAATTGGAAGCTAAAACATCTAAAAAAACATATTCAAATGACAAAAAGCAAGTCGATCTAAAGGTAATCGAAAACCGAGAAATGAGCAAAGAAAAAAGATTACCTTCGAAGCGTTCTTCGAAGAAAACTTCAGCAGAGGCAATGGCGAAGAGAGAGAGGAGAATAAGAGAGACGAAATTAGGGAACAGTTTGTGACTCGCCATGGTTGTACTAATCACAGAGAAAAAGGAATAAGTAGAGCTGCGGACCGAGGGCGAGGCCGATTTTGGGTTCCCCTACATGTTCGTTGAATTCACAGCTTTTTGCGGCATTGGTTAAATCTGACGTGGGCCAATGATTGGCAGACAGTCATTCATCAAATTGGATTGACGTGGCATACAACTATTGGAAAAAAGTTCTGCATGACATGTAGGAAAGTTTCTGCTTGTTTGGCTAGAAGTTTAAGGAGTAATGTTCTAGAATTTCAATTTATTTGCAGTTATTTTGCTCGTGTCGTGTGGTAGTATCCGTTTACAAACGCAAATATTAAATAGTCAACAATTTCAATGTTTTATCCGCGATATATATTGGAAAAATCAATATACTTACTCATGATTAAAAAAAAATAGACTTATTTATTAGTAGAGTTTAAACATTATATTAATATATTTTATATTTCCTTAAGTTTTGCTCGATTCAAAAAATGGTTCTAAAATTTTGTCTAAACTCGATCATATTTACAAAAGGTTAATCCAAGCTCGTTTTAAACCCTACCTATTTTATTTTTTAATTTTTTAAAAAATATTTATATTATATTAATTTAATATTTAATAATTTAATTTTTTTATTTATTAAAATTTTTTATATAACCGTCTTAACATTTTTTTAATATTTATATTAGAGTAGTATTATAACATAACATAAAATATTGTAAATCCAAAAATGGTCGACTTGGGCCTTGAATTTTCAAACCCAAGCTCGATCTATATTTTAAACAGGTGTAAATTGTTTGCCCAAACCCATTTTCCGGGCATAATGTTTTTGCCAAAACCTTCTTAGATTTCGAGCGAATTTTTGAACCTAGTTGAGTAGCTCGGTCCTTAAACAGATCTATTTTGAAATAAAACAAAATAAAACATTCATAAATACCCTTAAGTATTCGTCAATTTTAAAATTTGACATATTAGTCCATTTTAAAAAAATGTGTAATTAAGTTTTTTTTTTTTCCTTTCTCAAGTGATAATGTTAATTATTTCCATTAATACATGACATGTATATGTTATAAACTAGAGGAGAATTTATGATAGATAAAGAATTGATAGAGAAAATCTAATACATTAAAATTGAAATAATAATCGTTTTACATATAGCCTTACATAACAAACTAAGCTAAAATTCAGATGTAATTTGTTGTTTAAATAATGTGAACTTACTAAGCAGTTGTAATGCTTACCCCATTGTTTCCCTTTCTCTGTAGATGGCTAACTTGTAGTGTAACGACCCAAAATCCGTGGGCACCAGAAAAGTGTGTTATCGGGCCTCCGTCTTAGTGAAATAAGTTCGAAAATAATTATTAAAAATATTTATGAGTCTAGTAGTGTGTTTAATTAGGTTTTAATTAAGTAAATTTAGCTTAATTTAGAGTAATTAGTAAAAAGGATTAAATTGAATAAGGGTAAAAGTTTAATTATAGATTAAAGAAAAACTAGAAGGACTTAAGAGGAAATTAAACCATTTCCTATAGCAAGAAACAGGGGAGAAAGAAGAAAGAAAAGGGGAAATAGGGTTTATGAAGCTTGGAGTTAATTGGTAAGCTCAATCAAGTCCTTTTCTCATAATTTTGATATTTTAGAAGTCTTAAAACAAGTTTTTGATGAAATTAAGTTGTTAGTTTGGAAGTTCTTAGGTTTTTAAACAAAGTTCATGTTGAATAAAATGATGAAATAGGGGTTTAATTGAATGAAATTCAAGTTTGAATAGGAATAAGGTGTGAATTGGTGTTATAAATTTGGTTATTAACATTTTACATCAAAACAGTTTTGGGAAGTAGCAATGGTCTAATTTTGAAAATTCACTAAAAATTGTAGGAGTTGAATTAGAGGATAAATAAGATATGAAATTAAAGCTTATTGGGTCTAGTTTCTTATAGTGGAAACAATGTAAGCAATGAATTTATGAATCAAGAGATATTTGAAATTTTGTAAGACTGGTTCAGGGTGATTTTGAGACACTCTGTTTTAACTTTGGAAAATCATTAAAAATTTTAGAAAAATTATTATGGAGTGTAATTTATATATGTGAACTCCTTAATGAATCTAGTTTCAAAATAAATAAACAAGAACCTTATTCGAGTTCTGTACAATGAGATAATTTATTTTTAGTAGAGAGAGGTCAGAACTGTCAAATGAAATAACAGGGGAGTATTTAGTGAATAAACTGTACTAAATGGCTAGACCAAAAATTCTGGAAATTTTATGGTTATAAGATATATGAGTCTAGTTTTAAGGAAAATTTACGGATATTAATTTGGAGTTTTTTAGCTCAAGATATAAATAATTTAGTAACAATGACTCAAGTAGACAGCTTAATGGTGAAATTATATATATACATTAAAAATGGTTAAATTTGCATGTTTAGGCTCATGAATTAAATTGAATCATGTTGTATTGATGATTATAAATTATTATTTTTCGTAGCCAACAAAGAACCACAAGCATCAAAGCATCGAAAGGAAAGGAGAAAGTCATCGAGGACTAAAGCGGGAGAATTACGGTGTGTATTACTATAATTCGAATTTTAATTATTATTGATTGCTGAAATTTTAATTGTTATGTATGGTAAATAAGACTTGAGGCAAGTATGTGAAATTAAAAATTTGAAAAAGTAAAATAATACCCTATTAACTCGTCGGACTAGATTCGATACAAATGGCATGCCATTGGATTTGTGATGTGATGAAGAAATTGTAGTTCGGCCGAGAAGATGTTTCTGTTATTATATACTTCGGTTTATCCGAATAGGCATTTAATGCCTTATTGGTGTGTTGGGAAGATATATTACCGGTGTGTTATGGAGGATTTACAATATTAGGGTGTGTTTGGGTTGGACATTACGGTGTGTTTGGGTGGAATCCGTATCTGTCATAGTCCGAGTTTTGTTAATAGGGTAAATAATTGAAATGAAATTTTGAAAATGAGATTATTTGTTTTAGCATTATTAAAAAGTATGAGAAAGAATGTATGAATTAAATTATGAATTGAGTTGGTATGTAAAAAAATGAATTATGAATTTAATATTTATGAAGTAATATAATTATATATATATAATTAGTTTACATAAATTTTAAAAATTTATGGTTGATGTTTGAAATTTATTAATGTTAAATAGTCTTGATTTATAGTAATACCACTGAGTATATCCATACTCAGCATACGGTTGTTTCCGTGCGCAGGTTAGTAGAAGTCACGTGTCCCAGCTCAGCATCCAGAACAATCCCGACTCCAACACAAATTTGGTGATGTATATTTTTCTTTTGGGTAAAGGTGGCATGTACATAGGTGCTGTTAGTCACTTGAATATATATATTACTTGGGTAGTGGAGGTTAAATTATCAGATTTAGATGGTTAAATGAAATGGTAAGGAAAGTATATGATATTTTGATACATGAACATTAAGTCGTTAAATGAATGAAGTTTTTAATCAATTTTGAATGATGTTATGATAGTTATTAAGTTAAAATTATGTTAATGATATAAATATTAGTTATATGAATGTGAATATTGGTGTTGGTTGTTTTGGTTTGAATTTGCAGGAGGTTTAGGTAAAAATAAGCAGAAATGCTGCCGAAATTTTTTTATAAAAAAAAAAATTTGGAATACTCGAACAAGTCCCGTTCTACTTTTAATACGTGGTTGAATTTCGAGAGTCCAAGATAGGGACTTAATCATTATATTATACTATGAAAGTTATATTAATTGTAAATTATTCATAAGTTGTCTGATATGTCCGGTAATGCCTCATAACCTCGTTCTGGCGACGGTTTGGGGTTAAGGGGTGTTACATGTAGAACGTGGCAAGCGGATCGTAGGGAATTCATATTATCCCACCTATTGAATTGGTAGTTTTCGATAGTTTTAAGTTTGGCATTGTGACATGTATATAGATATCTTGATGTGTACAAGGCTTGTGATGTGTTTATAGTAATGATTTTGATATAAATCTATATGTGAGCTATTTGTTGATTTTGCATATGATTTAAAGATGCATGAATTGCCAATTGTGATGCCTAGTTGAATGGATATCTTGATTAATATGTTTGTTTGATAGGGTTGAAACATATATGAAGAATGGTTAATGGTTGAATTTGAGAAAGTTAATGTTTATATGTATGTGAGTAAGTTAGGTATGGTAAGAATTTATATATGTGACACTTAAATGACTTATAACTTGGGGAATTGGTATGGTAATGTTGGTTGATTGTCTAAATGGCATGATTGTATAAGTTGAATATGTTATTGTATAGAGATAGATGATATTGAATGGCTTATAGGCATGTTGGTGTAATTTGAGTTTCGATGGATGAAATTGGTATCTTTTGTTATGAAATGGTGTCAAATTGTGGTATATTGGGTTGGTTGATTTTGAGAATGCTTAAATGGATGTCTTGGTATATGTTTTGAATTGTTTTTGTACAGGCTTAAGTATGCACCAAATAGGTTATTGGTTTGGTTTGACACGAATAGGTATCAAATGACTAAAATTTACCCAAAACAAGGTCCTTATCAGAACGTGGTATATCCCTCGTCTCAATGTCGGCCAACAATTTGTGATGTCGCAACGTCGTGTGGTTCGATATTGTAATGTGGAAAATTATTTGATGACGTCACGATGTGGAGATAGTGACATCACAACGTCGAGCCCAAATTTTTAAAACTTTACAATTTGATCCTAATTCGTGCTCGGGTCATTAAAAGAGCTTTTATAAACTCGATTAATATTCAAATTTAATTATGTATCTTAATTTCTAGGTATTTATGATATGATTGAATATTTTAATGATTTATTTAAGGTCTACTTGATCAGAAATTTTAAAAATATTACAAAAAGGTCCTTATTTGATCTCAGGTTAACTCTAAAACATTTGTATGCTCGTATAAGACTTGGGAAAGAATGCCCATGTTATTCAATGTTGTATTATTGATTGATTGCATGATTGATTAAGTGAAATGATGATGTTTTTACTTTGTATTTGTCAGTAGTTACTCCAACAACGAATGTGACACTCTGTTACTCAAACCCAACGATCGAGTCGGATAAAAGGTGTTACATTTGTACCAGGAAATTTCCACCACCCCTAGTGTTTCAAGTGCGTACAACATTTCTAGAGTGTATGACACCACCTAAAGGCTTTTGTGGCTGGGTGATCTTTGGTTTCTGATGTCACCATACAGTCGCTAACCTCCCCCGACGGACATGACTATTATTAATCTTGAATTATATTTTCAAGTTCCGATAGACCATACGACGCTTTTGTATCACCTTCTCTTTTTAGAATTTTTTTCAGTGAAGTTGTATTTCTTTCGATCAAAAAAATAATATTAATAATCAGAACTTACTACTGATCTATTAAAAAAGGCAAAGATTGAATATCTGCAATTTGTAAAATTCAAATTTGAAATCCAATATAAAATCTATTTTAAAATTCAAATTTATTAATTATCTAAAATCACCTGTTATAGGATTGGTGAGTGTGTTGTGATCACATTTTAGTTTACACGTTTATTGTGCAAGTTCACTAATTAAGCAATGGTATGACCATCAAACAATATTTCAGAACTTGCAATTGATAAAGCGGGGAACTTGAATAGTAAATATATCTAGTGATCATAAAAAAGAAAAAGAGCATGCCTTTGTTCAGACAGTTAAAATCATATTAAGAAAGCATCAGTGAAAGTTCTTTTGCCCGAAGCATTCAATTCCTTTTTCCTCTAACAGGAAACTCCTAAAACTAGAACTTTTTTTTTAAAAAAAGGGTAGGGAAAATTTTATAAAAACGCTTAGGCGTTTTTATCTCCAAACCGAATTGTCAGCGAGATATTGCAGTGCTTAGAGCTCATCCTGCATACACAGAGCACAATTATAGATCAAGTAAACATAATAAAACTAATTAGTGAAGTCATTTCATCAAAATAACTACTTACATGTGCATCTTCCTTGTCCTCATCGTCTAATTTGGTATCGGAATCAGACTCGTGCCCTTCAGTATCATCGGCATCATCTTCATCCTCAGCCTGGAAAAACACACGAAACATAATCAAAACCAGAACATTGATGAACAAAGGGATCATGGTTTTAAGAAGGCATGTTCCATGCTTACATCGGAATCAACTGGGTCATCCTTTGATTCCTGAACATCAATGTTTTCATTAGTTAGAAAGGAAATGCAATTGAACTAGAAATAAGACAGAAATAAGATGGCTTCTAGTCATGAAAATACCTCCTCCTCTCTCTTTTTCTCTGCCTCCTCAAATGCTGCCTTTTCAGCCTGCAAAAAATAGCCAATAACGTCAGTCAAATATGACAAAACAGAACTATAAGAACAAAAAAAACAAAGATGCACATACATCCTTCTGCTTGCCCCATGTTTCTTCAGCTAGTTTCTTGGCATACTCTACATCATCGGCAACTAAGATGTTATCAAACATTGTTCCAGATTTTACCTGCAAAACACAGACATCTGTCTCGTTATAGAGCTCTAAAATAGTCCAGAAAGATAACAAGCTACGATTTAGACTAAAGTGTACCTGCCACAATTCAATACCGACATACTTCAAGTTGGGGAAAACATAGAGATCTGGATCATCCTTGAAATCTGAGGGTCATAGAAAAGCACAGAATTACATGAATTAAGATAAAACTTCTTGTTGTTCATATAAAAGGAAACAAAGGCACAACAGAAATGAGCTAGCAAAAAACCTGGGTTGTCAATCATTGGTGCCTTCCACTTGCCCTTGTAGTTGGGGTTCTTGATTTTCTGCAAAATGAGGAAAAATAGTTCCAAGTTACTAACTAAAAAATCATGATAAATGCAGCAATTGGGTAAGGATATCACAAACCTTTGGCTTCCATGGGCCCTTGTACTCGGGGTTGGGAATTGTTGAGGGTGTCCATTCACCATCTTCTTCATCATCCCAATCTTCAGGCTGGGTAAATGATTTTAATCAATACTCTTTAGTTCAAACAAGTCATACTATTTCATGATAAAATAATCCAAAAAGTAATAAATGACTACCTTCTTAGCATCAGGATCAGGAATCTCTTTTGGAATGTCATCATAACCCTATCGTATGTAAAAAAACTAGAAGTTAGCTTGCTCATGCATCTTTAGGCGCAGTATATACAATGTAGGATAAGAGAATGTTATTACCTCTGGCTTTTTGTCTTCAGGATCAGGGATGTATTCCTTGTCATCCCAATCTTCAGGCTGCCCATCGTGCAAAGTACTTAAGTTGCATATTCATAATGCATATGAGAAAAAAGTAAACCAAAAAATATATCAATTGGGATAGGGTGCGACCAATTACCTTCTTGGCCTCAGGATCCTTGATCTTCTTTGGTGGGAGGAGATCCCAATCAGTGTATAAGCTACCGGTTTGTTTCTCAACATTATCAATAAGGATGCTGTAGGTAGCATCTGGACGGAGAATGAATGTATAAACATGAGTGAGTTGGTCCGTCTCGCAAGGAACTTCCTTTTTGATTAAGTGATTTGTCCCATTGTATGTAAGAATGGCATGTACTTTCTTGGTGCTGTAGCCGCAAATATCAGGTCCAAACATGATGCTGGAATCAATCAACATAACAAAAAAAATAAGTAAATTGAACAATGATATTGTTGAGGGTCAAACACCAACGCATCTAGTTTTGTTGCAAGTAGAGGTTGTCTCCCGACTCTACCGAAAGCTCAAGTGAGTTCAAAGAGTAACTTTGCTGAGAATCCGAGTGCTTGAACAGGCAGCACATTCACAGAGTGGGAGCACCCAATACTTGATGTGGTGGAGGTTCAACCCTCCATAAATATCAATTAGAAAAATTAATAGGTGCCATCAAAGGGCATGCACCAACCTGTATGGGGTGTCGCCACCAAATTTCTTCTGGTCAATGTCACCACTGAGCAACTTCATGTAGCCACCACCACAGTCAAGCTTCTGCTCGTGCTTCACAGAAAATTGGAAGACTAGAGTCTTGCCCTTGTTGTTAACTTCTGGGAACTCAGCTGAAATAGCATAAAACCTGTAGTCTTCACTAGTTTGAATACCTGTGCAAAACGCAGAGCCATAGGTAACTAACTTGAAACATAGCCTTTATCTATACCAAGTTATGAGTAATTCCAGAAGGTTACCTTTGTCATTAGGATCTCCATTCCATTTTCCAGAAGTGTAATTCCATTCCCCAGCGATGTTCTCATCTTTCTTCCAGTCAGATTTTACCCAACGACTTTCCCATCCATCTAAAGTTTCACGACAATAGAAAAGCAAATTCAGCGAAGAGAAGTACAATTAAGCTTTTCGGAGACAATGAAAACTAAAAGAAGTTCAATTAAAGCAAAAGTAGCTTCCTTTTCATAAGTTCTCACTCATTTGTTAGAAAGAGTACAGAATCTACGGAATGTTAGAAAGAGTCCAGAATCTAAGGAATGTTAGAAAGAGAACACAATTTGTAAATAGATACAATTTCTGCTCTGCTATAGTCTATCCTTGCAGCTAAGAAGGATAACTTTTAGTTATTTCCCTCTCACATTTCTAAAATTAACGTTTTCATCACTTATTTTTGTCAAGTTAACGTTTTCATCCCCTTATTTAAAAGACATACTTGACTCGTAATTAGCCAATTACTATAAAATGAAGGAATAAAATGAATAACAAAACAACAAAAAATAATATATTAATTACCATTTTTTCTATCATCCTCTACAGTTACAGATCAAACTGAAACGTCAGTGACCGTAACATTCACTGTCATTTTTTATCGCAATTAAACTACATTTCTAACACTAATTTTATCTAGAACTGAATTAGGAAATCAGATCATCAGTTGATCTACTCGAATTAATTGCACTTCTAAACGTAATTAAGTATTTGAGTAAAGAAACAAATGAAAACAATCCGACTGCCAAAAGAAAACATATAAATCCCCGATTCGTGCAAATTAGATCAAATTGAAAGCTAAAACATCTTAAAAAAACAGATCCAAATGAAAAAAAAAACAAGCCGATCTAAAGGTCGAGATACGACGGAAAAAATTTAGTACTCGAAAACCGAGAGAAATGAGTAAAGAAAATAGTTTACCTTCGAAGCGTTCTTCGAAGAAAACTTCAGCAGAGGCGATGGCGACGAGAGAGAGGAGAATAAGAGATACGAAATTAGGGAACCGTTTGTGATTCGCCATGGTAGTACTCATCTAAGAGAAAAAAGAATAAGCAGAGCTGCAGACCGAGGGCGAGACCGATTGTGGGTTCCTCTATATATTGGTTGAATTCACTGGTTTTTGAGGTGCAGGTATTGGCTAAATATGACGTGGACCAATGATTTGCAGACATGTCATTGGTCAGTGTCATTAGATTGACGTGGTGTAAAACTATTGGAAAGAAGTTTTGCATGACACGTAGAAAAGTTTCTGCTTGTTTGGCTAGGAGTTTAAGGAGTTACGTTTTAGAATTTCAAAATAGTTGCAAGTTGCAACTATTTTATGATGTCCTTTAACAGAAAGTATTATATGGAAGAGATATATTATTTTAATATCATATAAGTAATTTTATCTTAAAATTTAAGAATTTCATTTTATTTTATCTTTTTTAAGAAGATAATGTTAAAATTCAGGATAAAAATATTGATATGATATTAAATTATTAAAAAAATAAAATAAATGATGTGACGTTATTCTTTCGTACGATCATTTCTCGTCTAGAGAAAGAATAGTATGTAATATGGATATTATTCATTTTCAATAGCTTAATACCACATCAGCAATTTTATCTTAAATTTTAAGATTTTCAATTGATTTTAATTTTTTTCTTAGATGAAAATGCTGAAATTCAAAATGAAAATATTGATATAGCATTAAACTATTAAAAAAATGATACAAATAACGTGGCATTACTATTTCATTCCATTATTTCCTGTCCATTAAAAGTGTTTTGGGTAAACATAAATTTTAATGCTTATTATGTTTGTTTAGTGTTTTTAATATGTTTATTATGTTATAGATGTTTTGATAAATCTATTGGAACTTTTTTTTGTTAATATTTGTATATATTAACATAATTATTTATAGTAAGTTTATTTTATTTTTTTCATAACAATTTAATTTTAAATTATTTATATAATTTGTAATAGTAATTACTTAAAGATAAAAAAATTAAATTGTTTTTATTTTATTTTGAAATGATATTATTTAAAGGGATGTGTGATGTATTAGTCATGTTATATTGTATTTTATCTCAAATTATCATATCTTTTGCTAATTTATTACAATTTTTCAATAAAAACATATTTAAATGACAAATACTTAATATAATTAAAATTAAAAACTGTAATCAACCATTCAAATTCCCAACATATTGAGGCATAAAATCTAATGTAAAATAAAATTAGAAATGTATTATGTCGAAACCATTTTTTTGAAAACGGGAAATCGACTTTTGAAAACGAAAAGTTGGGAGTCGCCACCAATCGTTTTTAATAGGGTGTGATTGGATCACCTCAAAACATGGTCGTTTTTAATAAATAAATAAATTTTTCAAAACGACGATTTTGGTTTGCGAAAATAGAAAATCGGTTCGGGAGTCAGTTACGTACGAGGAAGGATTAGCACCCTCGACACGCCCAAAATTGGTACTTGATTGATTATTTAGTGTCTTAATGTCGAAAATTAAATATTTGGACAGAGTTCAAAACGTGATCCTCCTTTTTATTGGCTTTTAAAACATTTAGGTAAGTCAAATGTGTATTAAAGACCATCTCACCTCAAGGTAAAACATTACATCCAGTACGTTAGGACACAACATTTTTGACCCTCAATTGTGAGCTTGCCTTTAAAACGTGCGTTTTAGCCTTAAGAGGATATTCGAATATTCAAAACAAACAAAGAAAGCGAAACCCAAGATGCGTTAGGGCACGATTCTTGAATTCTTTAAAAATACGAACATTGCCTTTATTTTGAAAAATTTTGAGAGAAGATCAATAGATAAATGAATTAAGGACATAGATTTTTTTAAAAATGATAATAATATGAGAATAATGCTAACCATATATAAATAATAAAAATAATAATAGTAATTAATAGAAATAATTAATAAAACAATAGTAATAATAAATACAATAATGTAATAAACATTGTGCTAATAGTATTAACAATAATATTAAAAACATGATGATAATAACAAAAAATATGTTGACGATAACATTAAATATGGGGGATAATAGTAAAAAAAAAAAAATGGAATAACAATGTTAAATTAGTAATAGTGAGAAATAGTAAATAATAATAATTTGATATAAAAATGGTAACCGATAATAAACAATGGTATAAAAAAAATATAATAAGTCTATGTATAATAGAAATTTATATTTAAAATAATTAACTTCGCTTAAAAATATATATATTTACATAATAAATATATAATAATAAATAAATAATATAATAATATGAAACATAACTCAAATTAATTAAATTAATAGAAAATAATAAAAATAACAAATATAAAAATAATGATAATAAAGCTCAAATTAATTAATTTAACTTCAGTAAAATAACAAAAATAAAAAAAAGGGGTTAAATTGAATTAAAAATGAAAACTTTGCAGCCAAATCAGAAAGGAAATAAAATCAGAGGTAAACTCCCTCTCTTTTCCTTTCTTTCGTTTGTGTAAAGAAAAATGTGAAGCATAAAGTAAACAAAATTGAATAATATAAAAAGCTACCTTAAAAATCTGATTTGTATTCTCTTTGATTTCATATGTGTATTCTCTAAAAAAAAAAAATTCCCTCTTGCAATAGTTTTTCCATGGCTTTTATAGCCAAATTTTACAACTTATAACAAGTAGGGTGATGGAGTTAGTGGGGGTGATGGAGGTAGTGGATGGTTTAGTAGGGTGTGGGGGTGATGGATGGTAGTGGATGGTTTAGTAAGGTGATGGAGGTGATGGAGGTAGTGGATGGTTTAGTAGGATGATGGAGTTAGTGGTCGGTTTAGTGGGGTGTTTAATTTGAAATTTGGTTTGATTGGGCCGGGTGAGAGAAATTTGGTCCTATTAGTTTTGCCCCTCTTTGCTCATTGTCGTGTAACGAGAATAGAGCAAAGATTTTAGAAGGGCCAAATTTGCCTGGGCTGGCTGAGTCTTGTCTTTTTTGTCGCAACCCACCGCACATTATTGCTTCAAAACGCTCCGTTGCTACTTCACGGAGATGTGATCTGCTGTAATTTGATCTGCTTTACTCCTGCTCAGTAAAGATAAGACCTGGTATGTTTAGCCTGCTCCACTCCTGCTCAGTGAAGATAAGGCTGGTGGTTGAAATCTGTTCCATTGCCGATACATGGAGATAAGACTTGCCAAAATTTGATCTGCTCCACTCCTACTTAGAGAAGATAAGATCTAGTATACAGCCTGCTCCACTCCTGCTCAGTGAAGATAAGGTTGGTGATTGGAATCTGCTCCATCGCCGGTACGTGGAGATAAGATTCACCAAAATTTGATCTGCTTCACTCTCGCTTTCAAGTGAAGATAAGATCGGTATGTTTAGCCTGCTCCACTCTTACTCGAGAAAGATAAGGCTGGTGGCTGAAATCTGCTCCATTGCCGATACATGGAGATAAGACTCTCTAAAATTCGATCTACTTCACTCCTGCTCAGTGAAGATAAGATCTGGTATTTAGCCTGCTCCACTTCTTTCGGTGAAGATAAGGTGATGATTGGAATCGCTCCATCGCCGATCACGTGGAGATAAGACTCACCAAAATTTGATCTCGCTCCGCTCCCGCTCGTGAAGATAAGACACAGTATTTAGCCCGCTCCACTCCTGCTTTCGGTGAAGATAAGGTGATGATTGGAATCTGCTCCATCGCCGTGCGTGGAGATAAGATTCACTAAAACTTGATCTCGCTCCGCTCCCGCTCAGTGAAGATAAGACAGTATTTAGCTTTGCTCCACTCGCTTTCGGTGAAGATAAGGTGATGATTGGAATCTACTCCATCGCCAGGTGCGTGGAGATAAGATTTACCAAAATTTGATCTGCTCTGCTCCCTGCTTTCGTGAAGATAAGACACAGTATTTAGCCTGCTCCACTCCTTTCGTGAAGATAAGGTGATGATTGGAATCTGCTCCATCGCAGTGCGTGGAGATAAGATTCACCAAAATTTAGTCGCTCCGCTCCTTCTCGCCAAGATAAGATCTAGTATATAGCCTGTTACCCTACCGCCAGGGGTTAAGGCGAGTCTTGACCTACTCCACCATTGTTGGAGAGTTAGGATCTGTAAATTTTAGCTGTTACCCTCTGCTAGGGGGTTAAGGCGGGTCTTCTACTGCTCCACCATTGTTGGAGAGCCAGGATCTGTAAATTTTAGCCTGTTACCCTACTGCGCAGGGGTTAAGGCGAGTCTTCAACTCGCTCTACCTTTGCTCGGAGAGCCGGGATCTGTAAATTTTAGCTGTTACCCCTCTTCAAGCAGGGGTTAAGGCGGTCTTGACTGCTCTACCACCGCTTGGAGAGCCGAGGATCTGTAAATTTTAGCCTGTTTCCCTACCGCTTGGGGGTTAAGGCGAGTCTTCAACTGCTTCTACCTGCCGCTCGAGAGCCGGGATCTGTAAATTTTAGCTGTTACCCTACTGCCAGGGGTTAAGGCGGGTCTTGACTTGCTGCTCTACCATCGCTTTCGGAGAGCCAGGATCTGTAAATTTTAGCTGTTACCCTCTTTGCTTGGGGTTAAGGCTTGTATCCATGTCTGCTCTAACACTGCTCGGAGAGCAGAATTTATAAATTTTAGCTGTTACCCTACTGCAGGAGTTAAAGCTCTGCCATCTTGACTTGTTACCCTACTACTTAGGGAGTTAAAGCTGTTATTTTTATCTACCCCATTATTGTTAGGAGATAAGATCGTAATTTCACCGATGTTGCTACATTGTCCTCTGGGAATATGCCCTGTAGACTCGGTTTCATGTCTATGTTTATGCCAAATAATTAGGATGCTATGATCAAAATCAAATGCTCCTAACTAGATGTATTATGAATGACATTTGTATAAATCACGAATGTAGAAATGTCATGAGAATGATTTCTTTTAAGCGCTTAAAGCGACATCACTCGTTATTCATCGAGTTTTATCACTATCATATTATCTTTGCCTTCTTGCTCGGCTAGCATTTCCAACGAAAACCAGGAAACAACTCATTTTGCTCAAATGGCTTGCCCTTATCTGTAGTTTCAAAGTCTCTTCACTTTGTACTTTACGGGACATAAAGTTTATACTTCCGATCGCAACTTCAAAGAAATAATCGTTTGATTTCTTCTATCCATCTCTTTTTGCAAATCGAGTGCAGGATTTACATCATCTTCAATCAATTTGATACATTACACCATTTCCGGGTGTAATGAAAAGATATATATGCACGATATTTGCGTGAATGAGAATACTATTTTCTTTTTCTTGAGAATAATCCCATTACTCGTTCTTTGCGAGGATTACTGCACCAATGTAATTTTCTTTTGGTCAACCAATGTCTTTGATAGGAAACCTAAGGAGATAATTTCAATTTGGGCTTAAATATTTCCAACCCTTAAGCTTGGTGAGTTTTAAACAATAGTCCCGTTTCAGGCTCCTGTATTATTTAAAAACTTCCAGAGTAATATGCAAAACTCCTTTTATGAAAGTGTCCATTAATCATTATTTCAATGCAAAATGCTTGAAAAATATCATAACAACGGATTAGAAACATAGCTCGAAGCAAGTAAGATAACCAATGATGGCAAAATGCAATTAAGAAGGAAATTTATTGGGATGTATCTTGAAAAGAATAAGATATTCAAAGATATCAAATCCAAAAATAGAAAACTAGGTGCCCCAGATATCACGACTTGAGCTTCTGTACTAACTTCTTGAGGACCATTTTGAGCTCAATCTATGTTTAGAGAATCCAGAGTACTTTGTCAATGCCCCCAGACATAGCATACTTCTTCATTGTTAATTTAGGCATAGCAAGACTACTGTATACCCCACTTTGGTCCAAATTTGAGTCGCCCTTTTCGGGTTTTCAACTCAAATCCCCTTTGGTCTCAAGGCGCCCTTTGTGGGTTTTCGCCTTGGCCTCTCCTGTTTCTTTTCTTTTCTTTTTTTATGTTTTTCTTTTTTGAAAGCGCTAATTGTGACTAAATCTGAATTCACCGATTGGACAAGTTTTTTCCATCCGTCTCAGTCAATATCAATGCTCCTCTAGGACATGCTTTCTTTACTACATAAGGTCCTTCCCAATTTGGGATCCACTTTCCTTTGAAGTCCTTTTATATAAAAATCTTCAATGTCAAGTCCTCCTCGTGAGAGTTTTCTAGACGAACCTTTACGTTGTAAGCTTGCATCATTTGTTTTTATATATTTTGGCCATGACGGGTAACTTTCACCTCTTCTCTTCAATTAAGTTCATTGAATCATACGCTTCATCCAGTTCTCGACTCAATCAAAGCTTGGGGAGAAGGAATCTCGATTTCAATATCATTTTTATCCCATAAATCAATGAGTAATATGTTGCCCCAACGAGTCCTAGTTGATGTTCGATAAACAAAGACGGTAAATTATAACTTCTTTACGCCAACCTTTATAAGTTTCAGTCGCCTTTCACTTTTTTGGGGGGGTTTGATGACTTTGTAAAATTGACATATGAAGTAACATTTACCCTCCTCTTGACGTAATCGACAATTGCCAAGATGAGTCTATGTATATTAGTCGAGAATGACCTGATAACATCCATGCCCCACATAGAGAAAGACTGTGAAGAAATAAATGAGGCACATGGATCTTGTCTCAATAGTACCCAAACATCATGATTAGTGTGGCTACCGTGAAGCCATTAACATATGTTCTTCTAAAACCTATATAGACATTTTCTGCATCTCCAGGTATATCTTGATATGGTTATGAGAAAACATCTTTGAATTCTTGAAATAACTCAATGACGATTCGCTTTGTCTTTACGGTGACTCAGACTCCGATCTTTGCCTCATTGCTTATAATGCTCATTGACCCTTTGTAGAGCAGGATCTATTTTTCATCTTGTTCTACCATCCTTAACAAATCAAAAGATAAGCTACAATTTCTGTCATCTTTAAAGTACTGAGATCCGCTTAAACACATATTTCACCCCAAAAGGAGTCGATTCATGCGTTGCTCACATCGTTGATATCTGGGGACCTATTGTAGGTACAAAGGCATATTTCCAAAAAACAAATGATTCTAAGGATGTTATTGATATGGCATGATCATGAATGAAAAATAAAACATATTCAAAAGAGAGTCCTAAGAATAAAATAATATGTCACGAATGAAAGAACATTTACTCAAAAGATTTGATTGAAATAAAGACTTTGAACACAAGCCTATTTCACAAAAGGGTTCTTATTGCCCCTAGGCTTAAAGCAATAAGCGTATTTTGAACATTACTTTAGATTAGCTCTAAAAATACAGGGATTTCTTTCATAATCCCATTATTCAAAACACTCCCAAGTACATAAGGGTTTGGAAATTTTTATTTCCCGATTCCCTCTTGAGAAATATCATTGAGATCGTGATATGTCATTGGGATAGATAGCTAGTGGTTACAACCCTCGGCTGGCCTACATTGACCAATTTGGAAGGCATGCTCACGATGCTCACTTTATTTTCATTTCTCTTTTGGGTTGACCTCTTGGTGCTTTCTCCCGCATCTATCTTCCCACTCCTTATTGCATTTTCAATCATCTCACGGACATTATTATATCTGAAAAACTCAGAGCGAGACTTCCCAACATATAGTCAATGAACGGGGCTTTCAGGGTATAGATGAAAAGCATTGAGGTCTCCTTTTCCAAAAGAGGCGGTTGGACCTGTGTTGCTATCTCTCTTCATCTTTGGGCGTATTGCCTGAAACTCTCATTCGGTTTCTTTTCCATGCTTTGTAAAGTGATCCTGTCATGAGCCATATCCGTTACATGACTATACTGTTTCATGAAAGCTTGTGCTAGATCTTTTCATGAATTGATCTGGGTACGGCTCAATTGGTCGTACCATTTGGATGCTGCCCCAACCAGACTTTCTTGAAAACAGTGAATCAATAATTGGTCATTATTGACATACCCAGTCATTCGTCTACAAAACATGGTGATGTTAGCTTTTGGACAGCTAGTCCCGTTATGCTTTTCAAATTCAGGCATTTTGAACTTGTAGGGAATTATTAAGTCCGAAACCAAGCTCAGGTCCCTGACGTCAATTCTGCGATAATCATCAGCATTTTTCATCGCCTTGAATTTTTTCTCCAACCACCGATACCGATCCTCGAGTTGTTTTGGCAATTCCATCTTTGCTTTTCCTATTTTGTTCAAATCAGGAGCAACAAAGGTAGTTGGATTGCCCCCCGGATTAGAGTCTGAGCCGATCAAATAATTCATCAGTCTTTGAGTCTTGGCTTTGATTTTTCTTGAGCTCTGATAATTGGTAGACCTTGCAAACATGCCTGTGTATTTGTCAGAGTGAAACCCAGAGAATAGAGAGGCTCCTCATTATCCACCCCAGCACTAATCATGGAGCTTTCCCTCTTTTCTAGCCCATTAGTCAGTAATTGGGACAACTGGTTCATCATATTCCTTTGAGGCTCTAGCACTTGGTCTCTCATATCTTGCCGTATCTTCATCAGTTGCTCTTGCAATTGCATTTGTAACTGGTCATGCATCTCTCTTTGAAGTTGTTTAAGTCTTTCCAATCTTTGGTCCATATCTTTTGTCATATGCAGGTGCGATGGCGATGCTTGGTTGGTAAGTTTTTATCGGTTTTCAGATTAAATGAAATGATTTCAATTAATTAGGGGCCTATTGTGAAAATCTAATGCACATGATGCAATGATGCAATGTAATACAAATGCATAGAATGCAAATGCATGGGATGAATGCAAAAGAAAGAAAGGCGTTGATTACGAATTCAATTTTATTGGAACAACTTTTCTAGAAAATAAATTCCTTTACATAAAACGGATTACATATGCGGCCCTGCCCTCATTTTCTAGGTGAAGACACCAATTTCCTTTCTTCGTAAAAGTCAAATCTCCCAAACTTCTAATAGATGCCTCCACTAGCTCCTTTTTGCTTGATCCAGATCGCGACTTATTATCCTCGCGATGTTGATTAGCTCCTTTAAGAAAGTCGGGGACGTTGACGGCTCTCGAATAATCTTTATCAGCTTGAATCCTTGGGTAAAGTCTTGTTTTCCTCCACGAACTATCAGCTTTATTTCGTTGTGCTTACTTGGACCATATTCAGACAACCGTATTATAATTCACTTTATCAAGAAATCCATTTTCTGATGACAAATACATTCTATATAGCGATCGAATATGAATCAACACCTCCTTTCTATGATGATGTAATGCAATGCGGTTATAAACAAAACAAAACAAGTTAGTATCGAAAAATAAAAATCAAAGCAAATAGAAAATAATCAAACACCTAACTGGGTAATCGTTAGGGTTCAACATAGCTCTACCTAGGGCGGGATCCTAAAGTTCACTACATGTGGCTCGGTTCTAAGAAAAGGGTACCTGAACCAGCAGATTCCTCAACCCTCACCCATTATAGGCTCATATGGATCAAGTTCGGTTCAGGGGAATACATTTCCCTATGCCCATACGGAGGTGAAAACCTCACGAAGACATAAATACGGATGTATTGGGAGGCGATCTCTAGCCCATGCGGAGGTGAAAACCTCACGAAAGTATAGTTTCTCACTCCCACTTAAGAGGTGTGACCACAACGGTCATGAGATATGATGCGAGAGTACATAGAGAAATTCAACGAAAAAACAAACTCAACAAGGACACAGGAAATGCAAAGCGAGGATCGTGTATTTTTAGAAAGACCAAATTTATAAATTTTGACAAGAAGACAGAAAACAATCAATTTATAGCTCGACTCTCGATGTCCCGATTGGAGTCGCCAATTTGTCGAAACCATTTTTTTGAAAGCGGAAATCAACTTTTGAAAGCGAAAAGTTGGGAGTCGCCGCCTGTCGTTTTTAATAGGGTGTGATTGGATCACCTCAAAACATGGTCGTTTTTAATAAATAAATAAATTTTTCAAAACGACGATTTTGGTTTGCGAAAATAGAAAATCGGTTCGGGAGTCAGTTACGTACGAGGAAGGATTAGCACCCTCGACACGCCCAAAATTGGTACTTGATTGATTATTTAGTGTCTTAATGTCGAAAATTAAATATTTGGACAGAGTTCAAAACGTGATCCTCCTTTTATTGGCTTTTAAAACATTTAGGTAAGTCAAATGTGTATTAAAGACCATCTCACCTCAAGGTAAAACATTACATCCAATAACGTTAGGACACAACATTTTGACCCTCAATTGTGAGCTTGCCTTTAAAACGTGCGTTTTAGCCTTAAGAGGATATTCGAATATTCAAAACAAACAAAGAAAGCGAAACCCAGTACGTTAGGGCACGATTCTTCGAATTCTTTAAATACCGAACATTGCCTTTATTTTGAAAAATTTTGAGAGAAGATCAATAGATAAATGAATTAAGGACATAGATTTTTTTTAAAAATGATAATAATATGAGAATAATGGTAACCATATATAAATAATAAAAAAATAATAATAGTAATTAATAGAAATAATTAATAAAACAATAGTAATAATAAATACAATAATGTAATAAACATTGTGCTAATAGTATTAACAATAATATTAAAAACATGATGATAATAACAAAAATATGTTGTGATAACATTAAATATAGGGGATAATAGTAAAAAAAAAAAATTGGAATAACAATGTTAAATTAGTAATAGTGAGAAATAGTAAATAATAATAATTTGATATAAAAATGGTAACCGATAATAAACAATGGTATAAAAAAATATAATAAGTCTATGTATAATAGAAATTTATATTTAAAATAATTAACTTAAGCTTAAAAATATATATATTTACATAATAAATATATAATAATAAATAAATAATATAATAATATGAAACATAACTCAAATTAATTAAATTAATAGAAAATAATAAAAATAACAAATATAAAAATAATGATAATAAAGCTCAAATTAATTAATTTAACAGTAAAATAACAAAAATAAAAAAAGGGGTTAAATTGAATTAAAAATGAAAACTTTATGCCAAATCGAAAGGAAATAAAATCAGAGGTAAACTCCCTCTCTTTTCCTTTCTTTCGTTTGTGTAAAGAAAAAATGTGAACGCCAAAGTAAACAAAATTGAATAATATAAAAAGCTACCTTAAAAATCTGATTTGTATTCTCTTTGATTTCATATGTGTATTCTCTAAAAAAAAAAATTCCCTCTTACAATAGTTTTTCCATGGCTTTTATAGCCAAATTTTACAACTTATAACAAGTAGGGTGATGGAGTTAGTGGGGGTGATGGAGGTAGTGGATGGTTTAGTAGGGTGTGGGGGTGATGGATGGTAGTGGATGGTTTAGTAAGGTGATGGAGGTGATGGAGGTAGTGGATGGTTTAGTAGGATGATGGAGTTAGTGGTCGGTTTAGTGGGGTGTTTAATTTGGGCTGGTTTGATTGGGCCCGGGCAGAAATTTGGTCCTACATATTATATTATATTATATTATATTACAATAAAAATACTATATTAATTATAAAACCAATATGTTTAATATAAAATAATATTTATTTAGAATATAAAAATTAATACAAATTTATGTATATGTTTATCAATTAATTATTATTTTTCAGCAATACAAAAAATGGTAATAAAATTTATTAATCATTTTTTTTTAAATGTGTCAGTTTTTCTTCTCTTCGATTTGTCTCAACTGTGGCTCGCAAGAACTTAATTCCAGTTTCCAGCAACTGGTTGGAGAAGAACAAATTTTTAAACTCATTTTTTCTTTTCTATTTTTAACTCGTGATTGATTTTTTTTCTTGTTCTTATTATATTTTTCTTCCAAAAAAATTTCAATCTTCGGCTTTTTATTTTTATTTTATAAAGCATTTGTATTTCCAAATTTAGTTATTTTGTTTTTTTTTGGATTTCTTTGTTTTTGTGCTTTGCATGATGATTAGGTAATAAGTAAATATAGAAATTAAGTAAATTTTAATAAGAAAATATTGAAAAATAACTTTATGCATGGAAAGTAATGTCAATGACATTTATAAAAAAATTATAGGAATAGTTTTGTATAAATTTAAGAATTATGTAAAGGAAGTTTTAGTTGTTAATTTGAATTGTTGGTTATTATGTTAATTATATATTAAACAAAATGATTAAAATGTAAACAAAGTTAAAGTAAAATGTCAAAAATTGAATCATTGACGAGGCTAGGTCTGTATTGGAAGGTATACGCTTAGTATGGGAGAAAGGTTTTAGACAAATGGAACTCGAGTGTGATAATGCGCTGCTGGTTGAAACACTCTTGGCTAGCAGAGCAGCAAATAGAAAAATGGTGGAACTACGGTTAATTTATGGCCTTTTATGTAGGAGGTAGAAAGTGTGTATCAAGTATGTATCGAGAGCACAAAACAGAGTGGCCGATCATATGACTAAATTGGCTAGAACTACCATTGTTCTCTGAACCCCTCCGTACTTGAACCCTTACCGTTGTGCTCTTCCTGAACAGTGTTGCCAACATTAGGAGTATCTTCTTCCGCCTTAGCCATATTGCCCTTCCCCTTGAAATCCCCTTTAAAATCCCCTTTGGAATTCTCTTCCCTCAACTACATGCTGACTACTGTCGCCCCTTTCCTTAGCACTGCCCTTAGAGAGATATTGTAACACCCCATACCCGTGTTCAATACTAGAACAGAATATGAGTATTACTAGAACAACGCTCGTATAATTATAGTAAATCAAGACATAAAATGATTATCTAAATTTAAATCCGTTAATTGATCACTTATCTTTTAAAAAAAAAAATTTAAATTCACATATATCATAAACTTATAATGTAACTAACATTAGATCATACCGATAACAAAATACGAATGAAATATCTAACGCTAGAATTCAACTTTTAAAGTAATATTACTAAAATTTATAACAAAATACTCAAGCCTTCTATACATGTCATATGTCCAAAATGTGTTTACAAAATACCAAAAGAAAAGATGAATAGCGTTGGTGAGCTTCCGACAACTTTTCCCCGAATCACAAGCAAACTTGATTTCACTATAAAATAAAATAAGAAAGGAAGAGGAAGCAAAGTAAGCTAAAAGCTTAGTAAGTAATATGTGAATAATAAAGATAACAAACCAATAATGGCATTTATAGATCCCAAAATATGTATCCATAATTACTCAACCTTTTTCTCATATGCATTTATCATTTATTTCAGTTCAGTACAAGCTGTTCATTAGAGTCCCAGTCACTAAATTATTTTCATCTGGAGCTACGGAACTCCAAATTAAGATTCATAAATTTTCCCAGAAACTAGACTCATATGTATTCTTACCATAAAAATTTCAAAATTTTTGGTTGGGCCAATTAATACAGTTTATTCATTGAAGTCTCCCCTGTTTCGCGGTTCAGCAGCTCTGACCACTCTTCACTAAAATTTAATTATCTTTTGCTAAAAAATTCAAATGAGATTCTCGTTTCTTTATTCTGAAAATAAATTCAATAAGGAATCTAACCATATAAATTATGTTCCTTAACTATTTTTGTACAATTTTTAATGATTTTTACAATTCAAAACAGGGGATCACGAAATCAGTCTGAACCAGTCTTACAAAAATACAAATATCTCAAAATACAGAATTCCTTTGTTTTCTCTGTTTCTTTTATATGAAAATAGATTCAATAAGCTTTAATTCCATATCTTATTCCACTTCTATTCCAACTTCTACCATTTTTGGTGATTTTTCAAATCCACTCCCCTGCTGCTGTTTTAGACTGTTTATCCCAATTTTCATTCCTTCACTAAAATTTCTTATTATCAACTTTCAAGAAAATACTTATCCATATTCATCTTATCAAAAATTCATTCACATATCTAACTCACAATTCAAAACTCATATATTCATATTCCGGTATTATCCCACATAATTTCTCCCGGTAAACACTTCGGAAAGTAACAATATCCGGTTGTTTTAGCACATAGCTCCACCTTCTGTAATTAATGCCTAACTTAGTGGTATATGCACATAGCACCACACTGTTGGGCTAACATATAATTGTGGCATACGCACTTAGCGCCACTTTTCAAATTAACATGTATAACCTTGGCATATCCACTTAGCACCACGTTATATGTTTAACCGTGGTATATTCACTTAGCACCACGTTACATGTTTAACCGTGGTATATCCACTTAGCACCATGTTAATGAATCAATATATGTAACCGTGGCATATCCACTTAGCACCACGTTACATGTATCAATATGTGTAATCATGGTGTATCCACTTAGCACCACATTTTTCCATTCCGAAGGTTCAACCGAGATTTCCTCATTTAATCTCAATTCATCAACCACAAATCACCGTTTGTGTCCATTAATTGAACAATACTAAAATTTATTTCACATGTCACAAAATAAAATATTATAACATAATAAAACAATACATTATTTACATATAAACTTACCTCGGTGCAAAATAAAGAAATTTTGCAATTTAGTCCACAATCTTTTCCTTTCCTCGATCAATGTTGATTTCACGTCTTTCTTGATCTAAAATAACACATTTAGCTAATTTAATACTCACATATATCAAAATAGTCCTTAACTCTAACTTTGGAAAAATTACAATTTTGCCCCTAAACTTTTGCATATTTACACTTTTTCCCCAAAGCTCGGAAATTAAAATTTTTCCCAAATTATTATTTTTTATGACATGCTGATAATTTTTCCCTTCTATGGCAACATCAAATTCTCACTCTAACATGTAGTTATGAACATTAAGTATTTTTATCGATTATGTCGTTTTACTCGTTTTCACGTAAAATCGCTTAGCAAAAGTTGTTTAACACAATTTCAAGCTTCATATTCTACCATAAAACATCAAAATAAACACATTTCACCTATGGATATTTTTTCAAATATAAACCCTAGGTTAAATTATTGCTAGAATAAGCTAAATCAAGTTACCGGGACTCTAAAAATGTAAAGAACATTAAAAACGGGACTTGAAATCACTTACTATGGATCTTGGAAGCTTGAAACAAACCCTAGCTATGGAGAACCCTTGAAATTTCGTCCTAATGAAGAAGATGGACATATTTTACCATCTTTTTCCTTTTTTTTAATCTTTTAATTACCAAATGACTAAAATACCTTTCATTAAAAACTTTGGTTATTTCTACCTATGCATGTCCATTTGTGTCCATGAAAACCTAATGGTATAATTTCATTTAAGGACCTCTACTTCAATTATGCTCTTCAATTAAATCCTTTAACATCTAGAACTCATATTAATCAACTTTTGCAATTAAGTCCTAATAGGCAAATTAGACATGCAATTCATGAAATTTTCTATCGATATTCTAACACATGCATCTAATCACTCGATAAATTATAAAAATTAATCGGAATGAAATTTTCTACTTCAGAATTGTGGTTTCGAAACCACTATTCCGTTTGGGCCCTAATTCGGGCTGTCACAGATATACTATCCGAATTCCACTACTTATGTACCTAACGTGATCCAAATCAGGCAGAAACCCTCCCCATGGCCCAGTTTACCACACAAAAAACAAAAAAACTTGAGTTTTTCATACTGAAAAAAGGCGTAAATCAAACGATCTTGAGCCAAAATCATCCTTTTCTTTTGCTTTCACCCTAATCCTTATAAACCTACTAACTCCCCTCGCAATAAAAAAGGCATCATACTCCAAAAAAGAGCCAATAAAGTTACCAAACTGACGTGCCATATCTTCTGACACGACCCCTAATGGAGCTGAACCCAAAATACTAAATAAACCAAAGGTACTTGTAACGGATCCTCCCCTTGTTCCATCTTATGAAAAATTAACCAATGTCTATTGAAATTCCATGACATACCATCACAGACCCCTTTTTAGATCCACCTTACAATAAAACCTGAACAAAAACCTCTTATCACAAGTATCTGAGATAATCACCCCTCTCAACGGATGCTATAGATCTGCAAGAGTATTGCATAATGATAGAAAACTTACCGCACTTTCTATAAGAACTTTCCCTACCAAGAAAAATTGAAAGTCCTCCTCCACCACATCCACATTGCCTTGCCCTCGAAACAGATCTTCTTCCTCTTCAGAGATAATCAAATTCGCCAGATCTTTCTCCATATCTTCATGCGACAAAATCCCTTTGAAAAGCAAAACCTTGCAAAAAAACAAAACCCTAGAAACTTAAGAGAAAAGACGTGCCAAATTAGCAAACTGAAAATGTGCTAAAAAGTAGTAGACTTTTACTTAAATAGTTAAAAACCTGGTAGTATGTGTATATATAAATACGAGAGAATTTCAGTTAATTTTTATATACAATATAATGATTGAAACATATAATCAATTAAATTGATTTATGTTGTTGTTTATTATGTTAATTAAATAAATAGTTATGATAAATATAAAATTTCCATAAAAATCGATTAAAGTAAAAAAAAAATTCACTGTTGAAGTAGATTTGCAGTCATATTAGATTATGATTTTGTAATAATGTAATTAGATTTATTATACTTTGAAATGTTGAACTTATAACAAAATATATTTACATGTAAGCAAGTTAAAATTAACTTTCTTTAATCAATTCAAGTATTTTAAGGTTAATTTTAAAAATGATTTTTAAAATATTTGGACTAAATAAGTTTTTTTTATAATATTTTAATTTTATACAAAGATAAATATTTATTTAACATTATCGTAACATAATCATCTGATCTCTTCTTCACTTCATCTGCCTATCTCATAATCATCTTTGAAAGGCTTCAATTTTCTTTTAATTTCATCTTCTTTGATAACCGTCTCAAAATTGTGGCTTGTGGACCATATAAATCTTTGTAATATTTAATTTGTAGATGTAAAATTTCAATTTTTTATTCCACAAAATAACTTTTTTTAGCCAAATTTCTGTCTAGTGTATTAAAACTAGACCTGATCATGGTCGGGTTACTTGCCTACGTCTGAAGGTTCATTCGAAAAGTAGGAGGGTTTAGATAAAAATATAGGTACGAAAAATGGGCTTGGACAAAAAATAAGGCCACTCGAGGTTGCCAAATTGCAAAGTTTTAAAAGTTCAAGGCCAATGTCGTGATGCCATTTCCTCCACGTCGTGACGTCGCCAAAACAGTATGTCACGTTGTGACCTTAGACCATTCAGCATTGCGATATGACTCACTGCCGATCAAGGTTGCGACGAGGCAGGTTGCTCGTTGAGACGTGGACTCTACTTTTGGTAATAATTAAACCATTTGGTAACTACTTCAAAGCTTTTAAACATACCTATCAACATGTTCAACAATTACCAATTTCAATTGAATGAAAACATGCCAAAACAATCATTTAACTATTTTCATTCAACCATTTCAACATAGGTTCAATCTATTACCAATTATTCATTTCGATACTTTTCATAAAAATACCATTCCAAATAAACCAACCAAACCATTCAATTATCAATATTTACCTAAACCAAGTTATATAGAATCATGCCATTTCATTTCCATTCCAATCACTTAAGCATATATGCACATCTATTAAATCAACTTAGATTTCTTCAATACCCAACTTCTAGCATATCTAATGACATATTCAATTTTAAAATCATCAACTAAACCACATCAAACAATAGCTAGTTCATACACCATTTGGTACATACCAACTTTTCAACAACTCAATATTTGACACAAATATCAAGCATACCAAATGATCAAGATAATGGCCACTTTTTAACTTCTAATCTCTATATACATGTCACAATCCCAAAACTCAAAGTGATCGAAAAGCTACCAAATTGATGATAGGATAGTGTAAGCTTCGAAATGATTTGGTTTGACGTGTTTCGCAAGGTAACGTTTACAAGGAAAAAGGGAAATAACTAGGTAAGCATATAAAATGCTTAGAAATTCATAGCCATAAAACAAAAACTTACCTTATCATTCAATTAGATACAATAAGCTCTTAAGCTTGACATAAATTGATTAGACATGACAAATCACACATCAATAAAGTGAGTATTAACTTGTAATTAAAACATATGATACCACAATCGCATATCATACCACTTCATGTCATTTTGCTTAATAAAGTTCAAAGCTTAATCAATCATGAAATTATACAATTGCATACATACCAAAGTTAAAATTTAAACACCTTGTTCAAGCTCAAATTTAACATTTTCCGAGTGAATATCAAGAACATTATATCTTATTTAAAAATTTCAATTCTTGTAAACTATTTTGCCCGATGAACTCTATTAAATGGGTTCGGATACACAGGTATCTTCGGTACACCAGTTGCTCATCCGAGATAAATATATAATTGTGTTAAGTTACTAGTCTAGGTTAAAACTTTATAACAACACATCAGATTGCTTGTCCAAGTTGAAAATATAAATGTCAGGTCACCCATCCGGGCTAAAATTTTAAAACGACATCAGGTTATCAGTCCAGGCTAAACCTATGTCACATGTATCTTCTAGTCCACAAAAATGTTGGATCTCGATAACATCTGTAACCAATCCCGTACAAGCATGCATAAAATCCTATTGGCATCTCAATCGTATCCTAACTTTTACTAAGTTCACACTGGCTTTTTTCACTTATAATCATCAACAATTTAGTCTAATTATCATCTTTTCATCAATTCACAATTAAACACATATATAGTTACAAATAAAATACACAACAGCCTATATAAACAAATATCATATGAACTTACCTGGTCAAAACAACAAGCAAACTAAATCTTCAAGGACTATTCGACAATTTTGGCTTTTCCTTGTTTATCTCTGAATTTATCCAATTCTCAATCTAATCAATTGTTTTAGAAAATTCATCAATACTAAAAATTTTCATATTATGCCATAAGATGAATGAACCTATATAATTTTATTTTTCTAATGCCCCTAAAGTTTTACATATTATTCAATTTAGTCCCTGAAATCGAAATAACTATATCTTTCAAATTTGAGCTTCGAACCAATCTCAATCAAATCCCTTAGGGAATCTCTACTATCTATTATTACTAAAATTTCACATCAATTTTGTAATTTATTCACTTTGATCCTTTTGTACAAAACTAACAATTAAACATTACAATCTAGTCATTTTTCACATTTAAGCATAAAATCTATCAATTTAACACCAAAGCCTTCAAGAAATAAACAATGAAGGCTTTCAAAAAATTTAATTTTTTTTACAAATTGGTCCACAGGCTACCTAAATCAAGCTCCCATGACCTTAAACACATAAAACTTACAAGAAAAAGATTTAAAATTTCTTACCAATCAATGGCTGAATGTTTTGAAACTCAAAAGGGTTTTCTTCCTTTAAAATTTCGGCAAGAATGAAGAAGATGAAGAAAAGATGCCATTTTTTTTCTTTATTTTGTCTTATATATACTTTAATTAAAAATCATTAACTTTAATTAAATAAACCCTAACAATAATTAAATAAAATTAGTGGATGACAACATCATTTTCTACTATCTCATAAAATAAAATGGTTTATTTACCATTTGGAATATTTAGCTATTTAAAAAATTATAACAATAAGATTTTCACAATTTAATCCCTATACCTTAATTAATCAATTAATAGGAAAAATTGAAGGACCAAACTCTAATAAATTTTTATACCAAAATTGTAAATATTTATATTTAATATTTATGGACCCGGTTTACGGAAATAGAGTTCCAAAATTGCCTTTCCCGATACCACTAGAAATCGAGTTGTTACAACGATAGCTTTTCTTATCAAGTAAAATTTGACCAATTATTTTAGTAAAATTAAAGCTCTTATTTATAATTTTATAACAATAAATAATATTTATAATGGAAAAATCAATAATATAATAAACAACAAAAGCTACATTAGTCAATTAAAAAATTTCTCTAGCATATGTGATTTTACACGTTTAATATTTAATTAATTTTTTTAATATTGTACTTTAAATTATAGCAATTAGTATAAAATAATATTTTTATTTAAATTATTAAATATAATTAAAATATATTAATGTATTGATTCAAATATTATAAGAGAAAACTTCAAATAATAATTTAAAAAATTTAAAGTAAAAATTAACATAATTAATTCTATTATTAATTAAGCGATAATTAATATGGTTAGAATTCTATTCAAATAATAACTCTATTTTACATAAAATTAGCACAACATTTTTAAAAATAAATTTAGCACAACTTTTGTTTACCTCAAAATTTTTAACTAATAATGGTAATTTATAATTATCACAACTATTTCCTTATATCATATATATATATATATATATATATAATCTTACAAGATTTTTAAAAATAATCCTAAATGACATATTTAAAATGATAACAAGTGGATAGTGTATTTACTTGACATTTCAACATATTTATTTATTAAACTAATGTAGGCCTCATAATTTAAAACATATTTTAATACTATACATTTATTTTAAAAAATAATCTGATCTTTTGATTAAAAAAATTAAACTCATAAGTTAAATAATAATTTATTACATTAAAAGGAAAAATTAAAATATAGTTTAAACATTAAAACTATTTTAATTAGAAATAAAACAATTTATTTAAAATTTTATAGCAATTAAAGATTAATATTGAAATAAAATTCATTTTAAAATCCGCTTAACTTTAGAGCTAGAACACAAGCTTTTAAAAAGCGTAAAAAAATTTAATTTTATATGATAAAAATATCATATTTAAAACACTTTATAAATTTTGTTTTAAATTGATTGTAACATGTTTATAATATGATAAAAACGTATTTAAGTTATTAAATAATATAGTTAAAATTAGTTTTATTTTGTTGATTGGTATGGGCTTTGTTGTCAATGTAGAAGGACATGGGTTCGAGTGCGCTGAAGCATTATCCTCCTATTTATGGGTCTAAGAGGAGTTTTGGGTAATTTTAAGTATTGTATAAAAAAAAATGATCAGAACCTATAATAAAATTGTTTAAAAATAATAATTTTGTTTTCAATAACCATTAAATTAGTTAATTAAAATATGTTTTAAAAAAAACTTATAACGTTAATATTAAAATTTAAAAATATTTAAAAAATTGAACTTGTTTAATTTTCAATTAAATTATCTTAGAGAATAATTAGATTAAAAATGGGAGCCCTAAAAAAAAAGAGTATTTTGGGTATTAAATTTAGTTCAAATTTAACAATAGAATTTAAGATTTTAAAAATAAAATTTGATTAGTAACATAATAAAAAAAAAATTATAATTTTGGAACAATAGAGTTAAATTATTTTTAAACAATTTCTAAAAACAATGATTTTTTCCTTAGAATATTATTTTAAAAATTTATACACTATTCATAAAGTATTTTAAAAATTTTATAATATATAGTATTAGAATACAATGTTTTTACAATATATTTACGGCATGTAATTTAAAAATTAAATACATTTAAAATAAAATTATCTTTTAAAAAAAATAAAAAAATATTTTTCACAATATTGCTTAATTGTAAAAATTTTTAAAAAAATTAATATATTTTAATTGATACATACAACTAGCTTGTGTATTATAGGGGTAAAAGAAATAGTTTTATTTTATGCTTAGGGTTCTATTCAAGTAGCAAATTCTATTAAATTATAATTGTTTTTAAATGAATAGTTATCAAAACTTCTATTTTATTTTAAATTTTTTAATTAATAATTTTAAATTAAATATTATAGTTATTTTTAAATATGAATTTAATAATATGATGGAACAAAAAAAGATATTCTAGTCAATTTAAAAGTTTTTTCAAACTCATGCTTTTCTATATATATAGATTATAGAATATATTATTGATAGATATAGATTATCGATTAAATATTTAATATAAAATCTCATAAAAAAAGTCTTTGATATAAATAATCTTTTATTGAAAATTTTGATTTGTTTGGAATAAATTAGGAGAAAATATTTGGTAAACCGATAGGGTACAACAAGTAAAGTTAAAGGGTTGACAAGTGTTACATAAGGTATAGTAAAAAGAAAAATATTTGGTACATTGCCAGTGAAATTTGTAGATACATATCAATTGTTTTAATTTTTTCTTTTGGAATAAAAAATGTATATTGTCAATATATAAAATACTAACTCATAGTAAAATATTTAAAAATAAAGCAACATATAACAATTTTTAAAGACTACTTGTAAAATAAAAAATATTTAAAATATTTGTAATTTTATATAAAAAAAAGCTTTTTATTTTCAATCAAAAAGAAAATAAAGAACCTTCAAATTGATTGTTCTAGTGGGTCAAAAGATGGACCAAAATTTGGGGGTTATTTAGCACATGATTAACGACGGGTTTTCTAAAAATTCTTAGTCAAATTATTTCTAAACATTCACAGTTTTCAATGCAGGTGTGCGACGATAGCTTCCCTCCCTCTTCCTTAAGCCTTACTCCAAAGAATAATCTCTCTGAATCTAAACTCTGATCTCATTTCTCCCTCTCTGCTTAAACCCCAAACTAGGATTTAAAATTTTTAGGGTTAGGCCAAATATTTTCCCTATTTTTTCCAATGGATTTCCAGAGGAAAAGAGTTCAGCTTCTGGGCTTCATCGTCGGAGTCATCGTTCTCAGTTATACAGGTAAGAAAACAACCCAAAAACGTCCTCGTTTTGCACTCACGTTTCTGTTTTTCTTTTTTGCTTTAAGTCCTTCCTATACTCGTGAAATTATTGCCTTATATAGTGTACTAGAAAATTAGAACTTTTATCGGTTCAATTGATTATATTTGTTTGTTGATATTTAAACTTTGATCTTTATTTTATGATTCGTTCTTGACTTTGTGGGATTCAACTTATGGTATTCTTTCTTCTGTTCGTTAACTCTTAGGACTAATTTGGTAGTTCTCTAAACTGGGTAATAACCCTATTTCTTATTAGGGTTTTATGTATTCTTTTTAGGTTTATACTGAGATTATGTCATTATCTGCCTTTCCATGCTTTTAAATGCATTTTTTTTTGCTCATTTTGTGGCATATGTTTATGACTTAAAAATTTATTTTATTTATTCTTGTAGCTGAAAAATGTAGGCACCTGGTTGGAGAGGAGGCATCATCCCAAAGTGGGCAATTTACTTTGTTAAATTGCTTTGATATGGGCTCTGGTTCCGTAGCTTGTGCAGTGAAGGAGGGTGTGAAGCTTTATTTCTATAACATTAGATCTGCTCATGTTGAGAAAGCAAGGAATCTTGCAATTGAGAAAGCGATTGAGGATGCAGTGTCTCAAGGCATGGCTGCTAAAGAGGCTGCAAAACGTGCACAAATAGAAGGGAAAAAAGCGGCAAAGTTGGCCACACGACAAGCCAAGCGCATTATAGGTCCGATCATTTCCTCTGGTTGGGACTTTTTCGAAGCTTTATACTATGGTGGTACTATTGCTGAAGGATTTCTAAGGGGTACAGGCACATTATTTGGTGCCTATGGTGGTGGTTTTATAGGTGAGCAAAGCCTCGGGAGAGTTGGTTATCTGGTGGGAAGTCATTTGGGGAGTTGGGTTGGTGGTAGGATCGGACTGATGGTTTATGATGTGGTTAATGGAGTGCATTACTTGCTTCAGTTTGTTCAAGCTGAAGAAAGCCCTGTCTATGAAAAATCAGAAGTTTCAGGGGATTCCTATGTTTATGGAAACTCAGATGCATATGAATCTCCAACTGATGAGAGCTCCGAATCACAAGAAAGTGAAAATCATAAGGATTCCTACATTAAAGAAAATTCAGATGAATATGAATCTCCACCGGAGGAGAACTCTGAATCGCAAGAAAGTTTTAGTTTCTGGTGAAACACATCTGTAAGTTTATGTTACCTTTTAATTCTGATGAACATATACAAATAAACTGAATTTTAGTTGCTCAATTCCCATATATGGATGGTTAGATACAATGATTTTATTTTGACATAGAAGTTAACATTAGTAATGCTTGAATCATTAGATGTCTCTTACAGTGTTGGACAGACAAAGAAGAAATTTCTTGTTAGAGATCCGTGCTGTACTTATACAAACAGATATGTTAACTGCTAAAGGAGCCCAAAGTCAACTACAGCAGCTTAGAGGTAGAAACTGGACCATTTAAGATGAGTTTGGATCAAGTTAGTTGTAGTCTTTTTTCGGGTTAAAGTCAGATTTTAAATTGGTTTAGTATACTATGGTGTAAGTTAAATATCATTTTATAGTTGGTAAAGATCGTTATGCTTATTGTTATCATTAATTTGTACGTGTAATCATACACTCATTAATTGTGGAAGTCATCTTCGGCAAATTTTACGAGAAATAATGGAGATGTATGCAGAGGAGTTTTAATAGGGACAAACAAAAAAGGAAGAAGGCCCCTTAAACCCCTTAAATGTGAGTGAGTTGTACCCATGGCCAAGGCCCAAGTGACCACTGTTTATTTTCTCTTTGATGGTTCAACAACAAATATTTCATGGCTTGCCTTGTGTGGCTCCACCATTTTTATTTTGGGTAAATTGTAGTGGCAGTAAATCCAATTATAAAAGTACAAAATCGTGACTTAATTGTTTAATTTTCTTTTATTATCAACTATTAAATGGCTAATGGAAAACGATATGGTTGTATTTAAAATTGACATAATAATAATTTTAACTCTCAATATTATGTCAATTTAGTTTTAGGTCTAAAAAAAAAAAATCAAGGTCTAAAAAAAAAAATCAAATCTCAATGTTTACACATTAAGTAACTTGATAAGATTTCATATAAGATTCATGCTTGAATTTCCTTGAATAATAAAATATTCACTTTGTCCAATCAACTTAAATTTAAGTCTAACAACTTCAATAACACTTTGAGTTTTGATTTGCTTCATCAATGGCAGCTAGCTCGAGGTAACAAAAATGAGTTAATTGTTTTGAATGATATTAAGTTTTTAGTCATTTGAAGTATAAGGAAAGATGTATTTAGGGATTCTCTAGTTTAATTATAAACATAATTTTTTAAAAATATTTATTGTTTTTGTTTCTAATTTACACATTGTGTATTGGATTATATTTTCATATAAAAAATAGGGTAACATTAGGCAATGTAAACATTAAGGGCTAAAATTAAAAAAAGAGATTAAACCAACACAATGTGTAAACGTTGAGGACTAAATTTGTTATTATACTAACTTTAAAAGTTGTTATGTTATCTCCCCGTTAGCCATCTAATGGCTTGTGACCAAAAAAGAAAAAAATTGAACAATTAAATGATCATTTTATAATTTTGATAGTTAGATAACCAAAAAAAAAGAAAAAAAAAAGAAAAACAGTACTTAAGTGACTAGTAGCATAGTTTACCCTTTTATTTTTTCAGCTGTTCTATAATAAAAGAATTTTGATGTTTTGCAATAGAGCAATTGGCGGTATAATTATTACATATATCTTTTATATTGTATTTAAGCTTTTGACTAAGATGGTATAATAAGTTTCTTGGACATCAGTTTACTTGGAAAATGACTAAAGTATTTATTCTTTTTACAATGTAAATATAATTATGAGAGTATTTTTATTTTTTATATTAAATAAATTTAAAAAAATTACTACACGTGGTGGGATTTGAGTATGAGTAATCATAAATATGAAAGTATTACTATTACCATTTCAATCAAAGCGATCTTTGATTTTAAATTTTTTTATAAAAATTTTATACATAAAAAGTTTTTACTCACAACGTGAGTGCATCATAATTTAATATTATTTAAATATAATATGTCAAATTTCATTCTTTTTAAATATTTTTTGAGATTTAAAAAAAAATACTATAAGTAATAAAGCTAGATTATTTTTAATCATTTAAGTTGCAAATTGCTCAGTTTAATGTTAAAAAAAATAGATAAATTACTTTTATGTTCAAGCATTAACTTTCATTAAGAAGGGATAAGATGTTGCAATACAACAACAAGAACAACATCTTAATCAATAGTGAGAGTCTTTCCTACCTTAATCAATGATGACCAACATAATAACTTTTCGAAGGAAATCTGGAATGTTTGTTGCATGAAGGGAGACATCTATAAATTCTCATATCACCCTATCATAGGCCTTCTCCAAATCTATCTTGATGGCCATCCATTTTTTGTGTTTGCTTCTCATGGAATGAATAACTTCTTGGGCGAATATGATATTGTCAATGATGGAATATGATATTGTCAATGATGTTCCTTCCAGCAATAAAACCCACCTGTTCAGGGCAAATGATTCTAGGAAAAACAACTTTAAATCTGTTTGAAATGATCTTTATGACTTGCTTGTAAAGAACTGAACACAAGTTTACTGGGCGAAATTATGCAAAGTTCATGTAATTAAAGGGTAGAAGGGATATATCAAAGGGTACTTTATTATCATGGAATTAAAAGGTAGAATGAGAAAAATTCATGGCAGGGAGCTGAAGATTGAGGAATCAAAGCTAAAAGGTAAACAAATTGAAGCTAGAAGTTGAAATGATGTTGAAGCTTGAAGCTGAAATGATGTAGCTGTTCAACCCACTTAGCCGTTTCTGAGATGATGACTTGCATGACTCAGCAAGCAAGAGAAGGGCTAAATTCTATTATGCAATTTTGTTATAAAATGTACCAGCAATATAGTACTTGAATGTACTGAAGTATTATGGATGAAATATTAGGAAAAATACCTCTTTTCTCTAAATTATTCTCTGCTTATCTTTTTCTGTCATTCTTTCTTTCTTCCCTCTGTCATTTCATCCAACACCTTACTTGCACAACAAACAAATTCTCTCTATCATTTCTTTGAGAAAATTTAACATTTTTCGAGAAAGAAACGAACAACTGCAAATGGTGCCACCCTAGGAAACTAAATAGGTGTCGAAACCCAAGGGAGATGGTAATGGCGACTTCTTATGCCATGATTGCAATAAATATTTTAGTACTTTGGATGAGATGAGACACGGTGTGGTTGTGGTGCATAGTTTGATATGTGTATGACGAAAAAGAACCGAGTTGCTGAGTTGAAAAGGAAAGAGGAGGCTCAAAAGGAGCAAAGGAAACATGACAAAAAGAATAGAAACTTGGCTAAAGAAATGCAAAAAAGAAGAAGAAGAAGAAGAAGAAAGAAATAGAAACAGAAACAGAAACAGAAAAAAATGAGAACAAGAACAAAAACAAGGAGGAGAAGCAAAAAAGAAATCTGCCTCTAAAAAATGTATTAAAAGTTTTAATAATTTCTCTTAAAAGGTTTTTGTGATTTTCTGTAAATATTAGTATTGTACTAGTTTTCATTCTTATTTTAGGCAATCGAAAATAAAAAGATTCAGGCAAATAAGAAGCCTAAGAATCTCCACAATGCTTGAGAATGTAAATGAGAGAGAGGTGGGATGGTGATTGTGACTCTTTTTCTTTTTCTTTATGAATGTGTTTCTATCAACTTGATAGTGAAGAGTAAAATGACTTACAAACTAACACATGTGTTCCCGTTGACTCAACCCATTTTACTAAAACAAACATTAGGAAATTATGAATACATTTTCCAAATGTATCAAAGACACCCTAATTGTTATGTTTCATCTTTGTTTCTTCAATATCATTCTTTCCACAATATATTATTTGATTCTTGTTAAAAACTCTAATGCATGGAAACTAAGACCTAATATGGGGTTTGTGATCTTTTTATTTGATTGTAATTTGAGATTTTTTGAACTTATATTGTTTTTTATTGGATAAATTAATTATATATTATTTTCAATTTCATTGGTTTGATAATATTAATTATGCATCACTTTCAAATCTTACTTAAAAATAATAACTTTGAGAGCTTTTTTGATGGCACTAAAATTAATAACATTGCTACCAAATTTGAGATCACTGACCTGAATTAATGGATGAAAAAATGCTTTGACCTTGTCATTCCATGCAAAGCACAAACAGGTAATGTAACAAAGGACACCCATGCCTGATGCCCTTAACTAGACTGAACTTCTGAGTAGGCACTCCATTCCATAGAATCTATATAGTTGAACTCGTGATGGCCGACATAATAACTTTTCGAAGGAAATCTGGAATGCTTGCAGCCTGAAGGGAGGCATCTATAAATTCCATCTCACCCTATCATAGGCCTTCTCCAAATCTATTTTGATAGCCATCCATCTTTTGTGTTTGCTTCTCATAGAATGAATAACTTCTTGGATGACTATGATATTGTTAGTGATGTTCCTTCCAACAATAAAACCCGCCTGTTCTAGGTCAATAATTCTAGGAAAAACAGCCTTATATCTGTTCGAAATTGTCTTTATGACTTGCATGTAAAGAACTGAACACAAGTTTATTAGGCTAAATTGTGCAAAGTTTGTGCAATTAAAGGGTAGAAGGGATATATCAGAGGGTACTTTATTGTTATGGAATTAACAAGTATACTAGCTTCTACAAATCTATCTTGATGGCCATCCATCTTTTGTGTTTGCTTCTCATAGATGAATAACTTCTTGGGCAATTATGATATTGTTAATGATGTTCCTTCCATAAATAAAAACCGCCTTTTTTGGGTCAATGATTCTAGGAAAAATAACCTTATATCTATTCGGAATGATCTTTAGGACCTACTTGTAAAGAAATAAACACAAGTTTATTGGGCGAAATTGTGCAAAGTTCTTGCAATTAAATGGTAGAAGGTATATATCAAAGGGTACTTTATTGTCATGGAATTAAAAGGTAGAATATTGGCAATCATCCATACTTTGGAAAGTCAAAGATATGGGTATAAAAATGTTGGCACTAGAAATCTGAGATTTAAGGCACCAAAAGTGGGATTGAGATTTGGCATGAGATAATTGCAATTTTTGGTCCCTAATTGTATTGTGACGAGTTGATCCCTGAACCTCCACTATAAATAGGCCTAACCATTTCTCATTTTCATCAAACCATATTTGCCATTCTCTACTTAAGGCATTGTTCTCTCTCTTTGTAAATCTTCACTTGTATTTTGGAGTGAAATATATTTGGTAGTGCCCGAGGACGTAGGCAAAATTTGCTGAACCTCGTTAAAATTCTAGTGTTCTTTATGTATTATTTTGCATATTTTGTGAGTGTGATTGTAGTGATTTATTGTGCTATTAAATTACGATAGAGGGATATTCTAGATAGGAAAGACTTGGTACTTAAGCTATCCTTGTGATCCACATCTCTTTCCTGGGAATTGAACTTAGTATGATTTTTTAGTATAATAATTTTACTCTTTTACACGCTTTCGCACAACAATTGGTGTCAGAGCTAGATTCGTACTTGGAGAATACGATCGTTTACGATACTATTTGCATATAAGGTATTATTCATCCACGGCATTATTTATGTTGACGGTATTGTTCACATATACAATAGTTGGGATTGAGGAGAAAAATGGTAAAGGCATCGTCATCAGCAAATGCTACTGTGACCAATGCAATATTTGAAGTAGAGAAATTTGATGGTACCAATAATTTTGGTATATGGCAATGTGAGATCCTGGATGTCTTATGTCAACAAGAGCTGGATATAGCCCTTAAAGAAAAACCTGACAAGATGGATAATAAGGAGTGGGCCAAGATCAATAGATTGGCATGTGGTACAATCCGCTTATGTTTGGCCAAAGAGCAGAAGTACTCTGTCATGAGGGAGACATCAGCGAAGAAGTTGTGGGATACACTGGAAGAAAAGTTTGTAATGAAAAGTCTTGAAAATAGGCTTTATATGAAAAAAAACTTTATCGATTCATGTATGCACCCGGTATGTCAATGAATGAAAATATGAACTCATTCAATAAAATTTTAGCAGACTTGCTAAATTTGGATGAAAAATTTGAAGATGAAGACAAGCCATTATTGTTGTTGAATTCTCTCCCTGATGAATATGATCATCTTACCACCACATTGCTTCATGGGAATGATTCGATCATATTTGATGTAGTCTGTAATGGGTTGTATAGATCTGAGACTCAAAAGAAAGATAAAAGAGATCATAGAGATACAACTACCGAAGTCTTAACAGCAAGAGGCTGTTCGCACAGTAACAAATCTGGTAAAATGAGTAAGTCCAAAGGGAGACCTGCCAAAGATGAATGTGCTTTTTGTCGTGAGAAAGGGCATTGGAAAAATAATTTTCCTAAGTTACAAAAGGGCAAGGCTATTTCTGATGCATGTGTAGTGAAGCATGATGATGAGTCAGACTTTAGCTTGGTTGGATGGCAATGACATGTCATACAGATGAGTGGATTTTGGATTCGGGATGTACTTACCATATGTGTCCTAATAAGGACTGGTTTTCTAGTCTTAAAGAACTAGAAGGTGGAGTTGTTTTTATGGGCAATGACAGCGCTTGTAAGACAATGGGAGTAGGTACAATCCAATTGAAGAATCATGATAGCTCAATTCAAGTCTTGGCAGATGTTCGCTACGTACCTAGCTTGAAGAAAAATCTCATCTCATTAGGGGTCCTAGAATCTAAAGGGCTCACAATCACTTTGAGAGATGGATTACTAAAGGTAGTAGCTGGGGTATTGACGGTGATGAAAGACACAAGAAGGAATAACCTGTACTATTTAAATAGAAGTACAGTTATTGGATCAACATCAACAACTTCTATGAAAGATGCAAATTCAGAGGCTACCAGGTTATGGCATATGCGATTGGGACATGCTGGTGAAAATGTTTTGCAGAATTTGGTGAAGCAAGGCTTGTTGAAAGGTGCAAATTCTTACAAATTGGAATTCTGTGAACATTGTGTTCTGGGTAAGCAGACGAGGGTAAAATTTAGTTCAGCAATTCACAATACGAAAGGAATCCTGGACTACGTTCATAGTGATGTGTGGGGACCTACCAAAGTGGCTTTTTTAGGAGGTATGCACTATTTTGTTACTTTTGTTGATGATTATTCAAGAAAAGTATGGGTGTATCAAATGAAAAGAAAAAATAAAGTTTTGGATGCATTTCTAAAATGGAAGAAGATGGTGGAGACTCAGACTGGTCGAAAGGTCAAACGACTTCGATCAGACAATGGTACTGAGTACAAGAATGATCCATTTCTACAAGTATGTCAAGATAAGGGCATTGTGCGACACTTCACTTGAAACATCCCGATTTTGGGCCTAGTCGAAACAGTGGTTTCAGGACCACAAATTTGAGGTCATAATATTTATTTTAGTAGTAGTTTGAGGTCTACAGCATGATAATAGGATTATGTAAAAATATTGTTAAGAAACTTTATCGTTTGAATGCTTAATTTGTGAAAAAGAACCAAATCGCGTAAAATGTGAAAGTTGTGTTCCTTTGGCTAAAGGTGTTAAATAGCTATAGAAATTAAAAGTTGAGGTCCTTAATGAGTAATTAGGCCATTATATATGTGTATGGCTGTACATGATGTAACATCCCGAAATAAGGCCTAAACAGAATAGTGGTTGCGAAACCACGGATCTGAGATAGAAAAGTTTATTGCGATTAATTTTATGATTTACCGAGTGATTAGATCCATGTGTTAGAATACCGATAAGAAATTTCAGTGATTGCATGTCCGATTTGCATATTAGGGCTTAATTGCAAAAGTTGACAAATATGAATTCTAAATGCTAAAGGATTAAATTGAAGAGTATAATTGAAGTAGAGGTCCTTAAATGGTAATTATACCATTAGGTTTTCATGGACAAAAATGGACATACATAGATGAAAATAACTAAAGTTTTAATGAAGGGTATTTTAGTCATTTAGTAATTAAAAGATTAAAAAAGGGAAAACGATGGCAAAAATGTGCTCATCTTCTTCCTTAGGCCGAATGTCAAGGCTTCTCCATAGCTAGGGTTTGTTTCCAAGCTTCCAAGCTCCATTATAAGTGATTCCAAGCCCCGTTTTTAATGTCCTTTACGTTTTTGGAGTCCCGGTAACTTGATTAAGGTTATTCTAGCAATAATTTAACCTAGGGTTTATATTTGGAAAAATACCCATAGGTGAAATGGGTTTATTTTGATGTTTTATGATATAATATAAAGCTTGAAATTGTGTTAAACAACTTTTGCTAAGCGATTTTACGTGAAAACGAGTAAAATGACATAATCGGTAAAAATACCTAATGTTCATAAGTACATGTTAGAGTGAGAATTTGATGTTTCCATAGAAGGGAAAATGATCAGCATGTCATAAAACATAAGAAAATAGGATGAAGTTTAATTTCCGAGCCTTGGGGAAAAAGTATAAATATGTAAAAGTTTAGGGGCAAAAGTGTAATTTTGCCAAAGTTTGAGTCAAGGACTGTTTTAATAAATGTGAGTATTAAATAAGCTAAATTTGTTATTATAGATCAAGAAGAACGAAATCTAGAGTTAGACCGGGGAAAGAAAAAGATAGTCGACTAAATCAATATAGTTGATCGTATTTTGTTTCAAGGTAAGTTTGCGGTAAATAAATGCAATATTATAGTATTTTATGTTAATTTTGTTAATTTCCAGCATGCGTATATTTATTTTAAGAAATTATTCAAAGAAGACTCAAGCATGAATTGACGGAGAAGTAATTTTCAAAAAGTCCCGGTTGAACCTTAGGAATGTGTAGGATACAAATGTCATGACATTAGGGTTTAAGGATACCATGTAAGACCATGCCAAGGCATGACAATTGGTAAGGTTTATAAGGCAAGGAAATCATGTAAGACCATGTCAAGACATGGCATTGATAAGTTACTATAAGGCAAAGGTCCCATGTAAGACCATGCCAAGGCATGGCATTGGTGAGTTCATAAGGCAAGGATACCATGTAAGACCATGTCGAGACATGGCAATGGTAAGTTTCAAAAGGATACCACGTAAGACCATGAGAAGTCATGACAATGGTAAGGTACCTATGTATCCTTAGTATTCCAAGTGGTTCAATGGGAAAATTTAAAGAGAATATCAAGGTAAGGTAAGGTAAGGTAAGACGAGTTATATTAGAAAGGTAAGACAAGTTCATGCTAGAAGAGCAAAGGTAAGTATATAATGTTCATGTATGCTTGATAAGGAAAAAGGTAAGTAAAATGTATTAATAAATTTGATTAAGTAAGTAAGTATTTAAGTAAGTGAGTAAGTGAAGAAGTTTAAAATATGTCTATGACAATTAATGAAGTTGCATTAAGTAGTATCATGCCAAGTAGTAAGATAATTCTTATGAATGTTGTTATTTATTTGCATGCAAACTTACTAAGCTTAATGCTTACCCCCTTTATTTTCCTTCTTTTTATAGTTTTGTCAAGCTAACTTGGGGATCGTAAAGTACGTCGGAGGTCCGGGCACACTATCACAAGGATTATTTTGGTATAGCTAGATGTTTCATTTTGAGTATGGCATGTATAGCATCGTAGCCATCATCGTAGCCATTTTGTGTGTATGATCTTATGATATGACTAATGAATGGTATGTAAATGCTTGATAATGATTAGCTATTGGAATGGCAAATCAAGGACATGTTTGGTGTTATGTATGCCTAAATGCTAGTTATTTCATGGAAATCATGAAAAATGTGAAATTAGCTTTAAAATAGTATCGGGTAGTAGTAACGACGTGAATTCGAAAAATTACTAGCAATAGTAGAAATGTATTTAGATAGTGAGTGAGATATATAATTAAAGCTTATTGAGTCTATTTTCATATGAAAGAAATAGAGTAAATAAAGGAGTTGTATTTTATGAGATATTTAAATTTTGGTGAGACAGGGTCAGAGTGATTTCTGAATCACCTATTCTGAATTTAGAAATTCACTAAAAATTGTACAAAAATAATTAGGAGTTATAGTTTATATTTATAGATTCCTTATTGTGTCTAATTTTAAGAGAAATAAACGGCATGGTTATTTGAATTCTGTACATGGAGAAAATTAATTCATAATGAACCAAGGTCAGAGCAGCCTAACACTGAAACAGGGGAAACTTTAACTAATAAACTGTACTAATTGGATAGACCAAAAATTCTGAAATAAATTTAGTAAGAAGATATGTGAGTGTTTTAGAGAAAATTTACGGATTTGAATTTCAAGTTTCTTAACTCAAGTTATGATTTATTTAGTGACTATGATGCAGATGGACAGTTTATTTATGAAAGATGAAATAAATTGTTTTGATTTGTTTAAGTGATCGGAAAATTTTTATTGATTCTGGTTTGCTCCCAAACCGTTTCAATTTCATGTTTTAGGGTCTCGAGGACCCTTTTTAGGGATATATTAAATGAATGAAACTAAATTAATTTTAAAAGCAAATTTTTATGCCCTGAATTAGTAAGCTAAGTCTGGTAACGCCTCGTGCTCAACTCCGACGACGGTCTCGGGTAAGGGGTGTTACACATGAAGTGTAATAAATGAAAAGTAAAAAAGTCAAGAATTGGGTATGGGTTGGTATTTGATGACAAAAGCAAAAACTAATAAAATAAAAATAAAATGGTCATTTTCTTCTCCATCTTTTTCCACCAAAAGTTGAAGGAGAAAGACCCCATGGAAGCTTGAAATTTTCAGCCCAATAAACCCTCTACATGTAAGTCATTTTGGTGATAGTTTTTGATTTTTTGAGATCCTTAAAGCATAATATGGCTATTTCTACCATTATTTTGAGCTAGGGTTTATGTTAAAAAATTTACCCACGTGTGTCATGCATGTATTTTGATGATTAATGGAGGAATATGGGAGTTTGGTGATAGATGAACATCTTTTTCTAAGCTATTTTTCATGAAAACAACCTAAAGGACTTGTTTGTAAAACTTGTAAAAATAAGTGTTAAAAATGTGATTTGATGAAAAATGCAGGTTTTTTTAAGAGGGAGTATGAGTCGGCTATACTTGGGTAAAAAAGAAATTGGCTGCATTTCATTTTACGAGCCTAGGGGCTAAATTATAATTATGTGAAAGTTTAGGGGCAAAACTATAATTTTTCTAAAAATGATTTATGGGCTATTTTGAATAATGTGGTAATTAAACAAGTGAAATTTTCTATTATAGATTAAGAAAAAAAGAGTCCGGGCCTAGACTAGGGAAAGAGCAAGATCTTGGACTAGATCGAATTAGTTACCCATATTTTGTACCGAGGTAAGTTTGTATGTGATTGATACAACTTTTTATTATGCATTTAGTAATTAATGTTGTAAAAATTGTATATTTGTCTTCGTGAATACTATTGATGTTGTTCGATAAAGATTTGAGGTGACAAAAGCTGGTTGAACATTAAGAATACTTAGGGTATACAAATTAAGACATTTGGCTTGATGGGACCTCGTATAAGACCATATCTGGGATGTGACATCGGCATCAGTGGGATTTATCATGTAAGACCATATCTAGGATATGACATTAATATGAGGTTTCGTGTAAGACCAAGTCGGGGACATGGCATCGAAATGAGAATTCGTATAAGACCATATCTGGGATATGGCATCGATGTGAGATCCCATGTAAGACCATGTCTGGGACATGGCATTGGCATCTTATTGTGTATGGTAATTCCGAGTGCCCCTAATATTCCAAGTGGTTCAACTGGTAGTCCAAGGATTTGTCAAAGAAAAGACGAGGTATGACCATGTTGAAAGAGTACAGGTATGTACGCCAAGCTGATAGTTATTGAGATTACGAAATGATAAAACTTAGGTAAGAGGTGAATAAAGAAATTATGATCTTAAGTTCTATTGAATATTATGTAAATTGTATGAGGTAGGGTATGACTACAATGATTATTAAAATGAGAAGCCAACAGGTACTTACAGGTTTTGTCTGCTCGTTCATGCCAAACTACTGTAGTACCTTCTTCAAATATTGCTTCTGAGACAAGCTAACTCTGCCATGAGCTCTATCTTAACATATTTCCATGCCAAGAATCTTCTTAGCTTCACCTAGATCTTTCATCCCAAACTCAAGGTTGAGTTGAGTCTCCAATCTCTCAATTTCAACTTTACTCTTAGATGCTATCAACATATAAGAGCAAGTATATGAAAGTTCCTTCTTGTAGCTTCTAAAAATACACGCAATGATCAAATTTACTTCTTGTGTACCTTTATCCTTTCATGAACTGATCAAATCGCTTGTACCACTGCCTTGAAGATTGTTTCAATCCATAAAGTGACTCTGTCAGTTTGGAAACCCAATTTTCTTTATCAGCAACCTTGAATCCATCTGGCTGAGTCATATAGATTTCCTCTTCCAAATCACTGTGTAAAAACGTGGTCTTCACATCGAGCTGAAAATCCGAATAGACGAATGCTTCACAACTGGAGAAAACACTTCATTGTAGTCTATTCCTTCCTTCCGAGCATAACCCTTTGCTACCAATCTAGCCTTGTATCGAATTTCATTTTTACCAGGAAATCCTTCCTTCTTTGCATATACCAATTTGCATCCAATTGCTTTCTTTCCTTTGGGCAGTGTCACCAACTCCCAAGTCCTATTTTTATGAAGAGACTGCATTTCTTCATTCATAGCTTGCTCCCACTTTACACCATCAAGGTTACTTCTTGCTTCTGTGTAAGTAGAAGGAACATCATTATCTGCAATTGGAAGTGCATAGGCCACCATATCATCAAAGTGAGCAGGCATACGAATCTCTCTTCTTGTCCTCATATGTGCAATTGAATCTTGTTGCTGTAGAAGTTCTTGGGTCTAAATTTCTTCATCATTTATTCCTTCAATATTAGCTGGATCATCATTAACCTTTTCAAGCTCCACCTGCTGCAAAGTACTACTGGTTTTGTCATCCTTTTGTGAATCATTGTTCTTCATCATGGTTGATTCATCAAAATTCATATCTCTATTGAAAACAATCTTCCTTGTATCAGGACATCAGAGACGGTATCCTTTTACTCCACCAGTTATACCTACGAATAATGCTTTCTTTACTCTTGGGTCTAACTTAGATTCTTTTACATGATAATATGCAGTGGAACCAAAAACATGTAAAGAATCATAATCAGTAGTAGGTTTACCGGTCCACATCTCCATAGGAGTTTTTCCATTTTCTGCAGCTGATGGCAACCAGTTAATTAGATGGCACGCATATCTAACTGCCCCAGCCCAAAATTCCTTGCCTAATCCAGCATTGGACAACATACATCAAACTTTCTCAAGTATAGTCCGACTCATACGTTCTGCCACCCCATTCTGCTGTGGTGTATCCCGAACAGTAATGTAACACCCCTTACCCGTACTCAACGCCGGAATAGGGTACGAGGCATTACTGTACTTGAACACAAACAAACACATAAAATTAGACCATACAATTTCATTCTAATTAAATTCATTCAAACATATACTTAACATCCCTTATACGGGCCTACAAGGCCCAAAACATGCATCAGAAAAGATTTGGGACTAAAACGAAAACTTTTGGAACTTCTACAACACTTAGAAAAATTTTCATGTTTTGGAGAGTCAAACACCCGTGTCCTCACCCCATGTAACTCTCTGACTATGACATCATCATCCAATTAAGGCCACACGGCTAGGGCACATGCCCGTGTCCTTAGGTCGTGTGGCAAATTAAATTCCAAAATTAGGTGCAAACTTCACACGGCCTGGGCACACACCCGTGTGCTAAGGCTATGTATCTCACACGGCCGAGACACACGGTCGTGTCTCTGCCCGTGTGTTTACTACTGGGCATTCTGTTGCATTAATTAGGGTGCAGGGGACACATGGTCGGATCACACGCCCATGGCAAGCCGTGTGTTACACACAGTCTAGACACATGCCCGTATGTCTACCCGTGTGAGCAACTTTAAGGCTATTTTCCAAGCCAGTTGCCACCCTTATTTATACAAAGACATATATGGCTTCAATGATAACTTAACACTCATAAACATAGCTTATGCATGACAACATATCCTCACATTATACTTATTTAAGACTCCCTATTATGACAATCAAATCTTACCATCACATATATGAATAAGCAGTATTTCATAGACTTGCATGCATGCATTTCCATACCATCTTATACACGCATATTATTCATCAACATTCCATCATCCATAACCATAGGCCATATCATAATGAAATTGGCATATACATAGATGAATAGGTTTACAACCCCATAAGTATTATGAGCCAAATTTCATGGTTATACACAAAATAAATCAACTATCATTATAAGCCAACACATTTGGCTAGACCAATATGACATATAACAAAAAGACTAGGTTCCTCTACATGCCATACTCAAAATGTTAAGATTAACTATACCCAAATAATCCTATCGATAGTGTGAACATGCCTCCGATGTACTTTGATCCCCGAGATAGCTTGACGATACTATAAGAAAATGGAAAAGTATTATGCATTTGAAGTTTGGTTGGGGAAATGACGAAGGAAAGCGCTAGTAGATTAAGTTTTCTTTAGACAACATGGTGAAGAATGAACAAGGTTAGATTGTATTGGGCTTAGATATATCGATTTATTAATATTAATTCAAATATAATTTAACCATAGATGCACTTATGCGTTGTAATCCACGCACATATATTTTACTTTACACGTGTCTACCTATTTCAAATAGAGAAGGGCAAGCTCTGACACATAAAAACCTATAAATTTAAGAGAAATATCATTTTTATGAATCCATCTAATTTAGTATTGATATGCAATATCAATTTTTATTTTAAAAAGTAAAGCTTTCGAGAACTCCTTCAACCTCCATTCCATATCTCGGATAAACTATATTAAAAAAGATCTCTTCATTTTAACTAAAAGTATGGATACATTAGACTCATATTGCAAATCATGAAATAGACTTGTCAGCTTTCTGTATAGAAGCTTAATTGTGCTATCGTAAATAAAGAACTCTTTAAACTACAGAATCAATGCTTAATCTTTCTAAGAAACTGTATTATGCATTTGAAGTTTATTACAATGAAAAAGCTTGGATAAATTTAGCAATACATCTTGCTAATTGCAATCTATAAACTTAGTTGGGAAAAGCAAACACCATAGATATGGGATGTAATGAGTCAATGTCCTTTTTGGAATATATAAATTGCTTTCAATTTAAATCAGTTTATTATCTACATTAAATTCGATTATTACGATTAGAAATTCAAATCGATTAAACATTTGAATTTAATAAATTACTATGATCGTTTTATGAACCATTAAACTAGACTACGATCACGACTAAGGCAAACGCACCTATTGAATGGTAGTATAGTTACGGTAGGTCCAGAGTATCGTATCCACAAGGACTAAAAGTACTAGTATTAACTATTTTTCTATTATTTAGCCTAAAATATAAGAGATTTGTTTTAATCTAAAATTAACTAACTAATTAACTACTGAACGTGACAGAGAGTGAAAAAAATAATCGAATAACCAATATTAAAGACAATACCCAAGGAAGAATCCACCTAGACTTCACTTATTATTCCATTCTGAATCTAACAATTTATTCATTTGTCTTGATCCGTAGAAATCCCTAAATTATGTTAATATCTCTTTCGAGACTAAAAACAACTGACTCTAGGTTGATTAATTGAAATCTCTTTCTAATTAAAACCCCTATTGTCGCATTAACTCGATCTATGGATTCCCTTATTAGATTTGACTCTAATCCGACAGATTTATGTCGCCCTATTTCTAGGGTTGCATGAACTCCGCTTAATTATGGTAGATCGACTCTTAAAGAGGGACTTTTGCTCCACTGAATAAACATATCAACTTGAATTAATATCCTGAAATATTAAAACAAGAATTGAGAAAACATAATTGAGAACAAAAACAAGTATTTATCATTAAATTTAGAATATTAAATAATAAGATCCGTCTTAAGTTTCATCCTCCCTAGGTATTTAGGGAGTTTAGTTCATAATGTGTAGGAAAACATCTCAAAAATAGGAAAATAACAAAACATAAAGAAACCCAAAAACTTCGAGAGAAATTTAATGGAGATCTTCAGTCTTGAAGGAGATCCTGCTTCCGAGCTGAATCTGTTGGCGTTCTTCGAGTAATTCTTATGTTCTACTCTGCGTGTCCCCTTTAGGTCTTCTTCTAGTATGTATTTATAGACTTTTGAATGCTTAGAAACCCTAAAAATTGGCTTTTTTTACGTGTCTGGGAAACAGGGAGCGATATCAACTCGGGCTGGCACATGAGCGTGTGGCCTGCCCGTGTGGATCCTGAAAACTTCGATTTTGGCCCCTTTTTCGCTCCTTTTGCTCCCAAATGCTCTCCTAAGTATTGAAACATGAATTTAAGGGATTAGGAGCATCAAATTCACTAATTTACATAATTAATCATCCTTAAATGCATTAAGAATGAGATTAAAATTTGTTACATTTATGGTTTATCAAATATCCCCACACTTAAGCATTTGCTTGTCCTCAAGCAAAATCCTCAACTCACAATTAAAATTAATTCTTCTCAACTTATAATTCTCATTAATAATATTTTATCATAATTCAAAAATAATCATACATTGATAATTCAGCTAAAAGAGCACTAAATGCACAAGTAATCAAAGTTTAGCATTTTTAAAGCATGAAAACATAGGTATTTCCCCTTATCTAAATAATTACCTTTAATCCAAAACCGACAAGATTTGACATCCTCACTAAAGATTCACTCAAATCACTCAAAGTGTTTAAGGTTAAAAAATTAAGCACTTAAAAGTCAAACATGAAATATTGTTACCATAAGCTTGCATGAAAATCAAATCTCCACCACTATAAATGAGATGATACACAGATCAAAAGGTCTTTAAAGGGTCGTAATGAGGCTGGGGTTAAAGGTGTGGACAAAGGCTAAAAAAGAAAGTTAGAATCGAAATCGAATTGATAAATTACCTAATTAGAGAAATAAACTAACACTAAATAATTACATCAATTGAATTTATTAAAGATAAACATGAGCTTCTTCTCAGAATATGAAATTAACTACTTAAGCTCAAGACAAAGAACTAATAATAATCAACATATATGTTTTTTTTTGTTTTTTTTTTGAATGGATGACTGAGTAATAAGAGAAAATTATACACTAAAATAAAAGAAAATAGTTAGGTAATTAACCAAATCAAATCTCGACAAAAAAAAGTCAATAGAATAGGAAAAATTCTCAGTGAATCAAAAAGTATGATGTATGGGTTAATATTAAAGGTAAATTAAGAAACGGTCTGTTAGGCTCAAAGGGGTTCACTAAGGGTTAATTGTGAAGGTAGACTTTTTGTAGGGTAAGTGGGTTAAAACCTAGGTGCCTTTATCATCTCAATATATCAAATCAAAGATGTGGTCTCGATATGTATAATCGAAGCAAGTTCTAGAATAACAAATCAATATTGACACACTCATAACCAATAATAAAGTGAGCAAGAAAAATGTATACTCTAAAGGCTCAAAATCTCACAAAAATTATGGCTATTGATGTCAATCTTGCAAATTTCAAATTTCAAGGTAATACCTCAATTTAGGGAAACATCCTAAAAAATTTTTAATTCTGAAAAATAGACTTGTCAAGCTTGATTCTCTAGTATCTTAAAGTTCAAACCATCAATGCACAAGTATCTATGAATTTAATCTAAAACATATCAATAAGAATCATAAGTCGAAGAAAATTTCATTCTAACCGTAATATGAGAAAATTATTTAAACACAAGCCATATTTCAGGGATTTTCAAAGAACTATATAAATAACCTCCCCACACTTAAGATGTACATTGTCCTCAATGTACAAAAATATATAACATAATAGAAACAGAAGTATCATAAGAGAGGGAGAAAACTGAAACTGCCCTGAATATTGGATGAAATCTTCAGAATAGTGAAAAGCGGAATTGCAGTCAAATTTAAATGTAACTCATGATTCCGAGCAAACTAACAAGAAAATAAACACAAATAATAAAGAAAATTAAGGGGTTATAACTCGATTAGAAACAACGATAAATCTTTTAAAAGATAATAATGAAAATAAGTTGAAGAGAAAAAAAATAAAACAACTAAAACAAAATTAAAAAGAAAGATAAAAAAATAAAAATAAAATAATAATAAACTCAATGATATCAATAAACTTAAAAGGTAATTGTAATGATAATAGTAAAAAAAAATACGAAAGAGAGAAAAAGAAAGAAACAAAAAGAAGAAAAAGAAAAAAATAGAAATAGCAAAATAAAAATAAAAATAAAAATAAAAATAATAAAAGTGTATAAAAAATTAAAATTAAAAAGTATAAGTATAAGAATAATTAATTAATTAATTAGTAAAATAAAAATAAATAATATAACAATTAAAAATAAATAAAATAAAATGAATTTGGGGTGATTAACCCAGTTTTCACATGGCCATGTCGCCAGGCCGTGTGTGTTTTCCTTCGCTTCTCCCACGCCTATGTGAGATTCCACATGCCCGTGTGACCAGGCTGTGTAACTCTCTGACTTTGAAAAAAAAATTAGCTCCAGGTTTCACATGGCCATGGACACGCCCGTGTGTCCAGGCCGTGTGGGTCACTTGACCATGTCGCCAGGCCGTGTGTGTTTTCCTTCGCTTCTCCCACGCCCATGTGAGATCCCACACGCCTGTGTGGCCAGGCCGTGTGCTCCACACATCCGTGTGGCCAGGCCATGTGGGTCAAAAACACGCTTTCTATTTTTAGATTTTGAGAATTAATTAATTTTAAAAAAATATGAAATAATGTTAAGAAAATTAGCAGTGTTAACAATCGGGTTGCCTCCCGAGAAATGCTTATTTAAAGTCTAAGATCGACTTACCTCGTATTCGCACGGTTACGATGGTTCACAGAGTCGAAACTCCTCTTTCTCACTGCCAATTCCTTTATGTAAATAAGGTCTAAGTTGAGTACTATTTACCTTAAAAGTGCCAAAATGAGAATGAGTTACCTCGACTGTACCGTATGGAAAGACATTGAGTACCGTAAAAGGAGTCGCTCCATTTGCGTTGAGCTCTGTAGTGATAGTTTGAGGGTCCTTTTTGTCTAACCAGACTTGGTCCCCAACCTTGAATCGATTGGTTCTCTTAGTAAACTTATCATGGTGTTGCTTCTGCTCCTCCTTGCCATAAGTTCACCATTCATTTAGTTCATCTATTTGTAGCATTCGTCGTTCATGGATGGTTCCATTGTTAGTGCATAAACTAGAACGTGGCTCATTTATGCTGCTCAAACATGTTTCCTGAAGAGTAACCGTTTCGTCACCTGCACGAAGTGTGAGTTCACCTGTACCAACATTAATAATAGTCTTGGAAATCACTAAAAAGGGTCGCCCTAAGATTAAAGGAACGTCACCGTCCTCTTCCATGTCTAAAACAACAAAGTCTACTGGGAATATGAATTTATCAATTTTTACTAGTACATCCTCAACAATACCCCTAGTAAATCTAATAGTTTTATCTGCCAGTTGTATAATCATCCTAGTTTGTTTAGGTTTCCCAATACCTAGTTGTTTAAACATTTTATAGGGCTTGACATTTATACTTGCCCCTAAGTCGGCTAAAGCATTATGAACATTTAAACTACCGATTAAACAAGGAATAGTAAAACTCTCTGGATCTTTTAACTTGTTGGGTAGTTTATTTTGTAGAATTGCCGAACAAACTGCATTTAATTCCACATGTGACGAATCATCTAACTTCTGTTTGTTTGCTAGAAGCTCCTTTAAAAATTTAACTGAATTGGGCATCTGCGAAAGAGCTTCAATAAACGGTAAGTTAATATGTAATATTTTTTAAAGGTTAAGAAATTTACCGAATTGTTCGTCTGTGCGGTCTTTCTTTGTTGCATTAGGGTATGGCAAGCCAGGTGTATATACTTCGCTTATCGATCTTTGTTTATTTTGGCTCTTATCCACCTTATCTTTACTAACCACGCCTTCTTGCTTTGGTTCTGGTTTGGAATCAGCTAACCCTTTATCATCTCGAACAGTAATCGCATGGAGTTGCTCTCTTGGGTTAGTCTAGGTGTTGCTAGGCAAGCTACCTTGTGGTCTTTCTGAGATCAGATTAGTAAGCTGACCTATTTAAGTCTCAAGACCTTGAATTGATGCTTGCTGATTTTTAAGCGCTGTTTCGGTGTTTTGGAAACGTGTTTCTGACACCGAGATGAATTTCATTAGCATCTCCTCAAGGTTCGGCTTCTTTTCCTACTGGTAAGGTGGTTGAAAGCTTGGAGGGGGTTGTGGTCTTTGATTGCCTTGACCACCCTAAGAGAAATTGGGATGGTTTTTCCAACCTATATTGTAAGTATTACTATAGGGGTTATTCTGAGGTCTAGAATTATTACCCATATAGTTGACTTGTTCGCTCGTAGTGCTAGGGTCGTAGGTTAGGCATTCTGTATTATTCATTCCTCCTCCACTTGTACTGCACTGTATCACCGGATGTACCTACGTAGAGACACATAAACTATTAATATTTTTATTTAAAAGCTCTACCTGGTTTGATAACATAGTGCCCGTGTCGAGGTTGAAAAAATCGGCTGCTTTATTAGGCTTTGTCCTTATGACTTGCCACTGATAGTTATTCAGTGACATCTCTTCAATAAATTCATAAGACTCCTCAGGTGTTTTGTTATTTAGGGTTCTGCCGGCGGCTGCATCGATTAGTTGTCTAGTTGAGGGGTTCATACCATTGTAGAAAGTCTAAACCTATAGCCATAAAGGTAACCCATGGTGAGGGCAGCTTCTCAATAAGTCCTTATATCTCTCCCATGCATCGTAAAGAGTTTCTAAATTCATCTGCACAAAAGAAGAGATATCATTCCTCAACTTTGCCATTTTAGCCGGCGGAAAATACTTTAGTAAAAACTTTTCAGCCGTTTGTTCCCAAGTAGTGATGGAACCTCGAGGTAACGAGTTCAACCACTGTTTAGCTTTGTTCTTCAATGAAAAGGGAAATAACAGAAGGCGAATGGCATTATCAGAAATGCCATTTATTTTGACTCTAAGAAGTTGGCCAAATGAGTATTTGGGTCTACATCCTGCAAACCATCAAACTGAACAGACTGTTGAATCATTTGTATAGTGTTAGGTTCCAGTTCAAAATTATTTGCAGCAATTGTAGGTCTAACAATACTCGATTTAGCCCCCGCTAAATTAGGCTTAACATAGTCGTACAAGTATGAGGAGCAAGATTCTGATTCACAGGATATGCGGCAACCACAGGAGGTAGTGGACTATTTTGATTTTCATCCATCTCCTCGGTAGTATTGGTATCGTCCTCGTGCTCTTCCTCTATATACTGTAGTCTTTGCCTTATTTCTCTACGATTTCTACGAGTTGTGCTTTCAATTTTGCTGTAAAAAAGTAGAGGTCCTGACGGGTTTCTTCTAGTCATAAACTACAGGAACCTGCCAGAAGCAAACAAAATGAAAATTAGTAATTAAAATAAAAAATAGAAAAAAATAAATTGCAATAAAAATAAAAATGGCTAAAGTAATAAAAATCAAGCGTTCCTAATATCTTAGTTCCCGACAACGACGCCAAAAACTTGATAATCATTTTATGAACCACTAAACTAGACTTCGATCACGACTAAGGAAAGCGCACCTATCGAATGGTAGTATAGTTACGGTGAGTCCAGAGTATTGTACCCATAAGGACTAAAAGTACTAGTATTAACTATTTTTCTATTATTTAGCCTAAAATATAAGAGATTTGTTTTAATCTAAAATTAACTAACTAATTAACTACTGAACGTGACAGAGAGTGAAGAAAATAATCGAATAACCAATCTTAAAGACAATACCCAAGGAAGAATCCACCTAGACTTCACTTATTATTCCGATTCTGAATCTAACGATTTATTCACTTGTCTTGATCCGTAGAAATCCTTAAATTATGTTAATATCTCTTTCGAGACTAAAAACAACTGACTCTAGGTTGGTTAATTGAAATCTCTTTCTAATTAAAACCCCTATTATCGCATTAACTCGATCTATGGATTCCCTTATTAGATTTGACTCTAATCCGACATATTTATGTCGCCCTATTTCTAGGGTTGCATGTAGCTCTGCTTAATTATGGTAGATCTACTCTTAAACAGGGACTTTTGCTCCACTGAATAAGCACATCAACTTGAATTAATATCCTGAAATATTAAAACAAGAATTGAGAAAACATAATTGAGAACAAGAACAAGTATTTATCATTAAATTCAGAATATTAAATAATAAGATCCATCTTAAGTTTCATCCTCCCTAGGTATTTAGGGAGTTTAGTTCATAATGTGTAAGAAAACACCTCAAAAATAGAAAAATAAAAAAACATAAAGAAACCCAAAAACTTCGAGAGAAATTGAAGGGAGATCTTCAGTCTTGAAGGAGATCCTGCTTCTGAGCTAAATCCGTTGGCGTTCTTCGAGTAATTCCTATGTTCTACTCTACGTGTCTCCTTTAGGTCTTCTTCTAGTATGTATTTATAGACTTTTGAATGCTGAGAAACCTTAAAAATTGGCTTTTTTCGCGTGTTTAGGAAATAGGGAGCGATATCGACACGGGCTGGCACATGGGTGTGTGGCCTGCCCGTGTGGATCCTGAAAACTCCAATTTTAGCCCCTTTTTCGCTCCTTTTGCTCCGAAATGCTCTCCTACGTATAGAAACATGAATTTAAGGGATTAGGAGCATCAAATTCACTAATTTACATCATTAATCATCCATAAACGCATCAAGAATATGATTAAAATATGTTACATTTATGGTTTATCAATTACTTGAACAAAAAAGTTTTAAATTATAAATAGGATAATGGTATTATCCACAAAACTACTAAAGTATATCTATAAAAAATTGAGACATTTCAAAAGAATATAGTCTCACAATCTTTTGACATCCTTATTTATAAGCCATTATATTTCATTAGCTAATAATAATCAAGTTGAGATGTTAAATTTATGCATTGAACTCAAAAGACTACTGTAACATATATTTGAACTCATATGTTTAAGAATTCTATAAATACCATACATAATGCCCTAGACTCATATTCTTAATTCGTTAAATTTATGAATATCTGTAATGACCCAAAATTTACGGGCATCAAAAAATACATTATTGGGCCTCCGTCTTAGCGAAATGGGTTCGTAAATAATTAATAGAAATATTTATGAGTTTAGGGATGTGTTTAATTAGGTTTTAATTAAGTGAAATTAGCTTAATTTAGAGAAATTAGTAAAAAGGACTAAAGTGAATAAAAGGTAAAAGTTTAATTGTAGATTAAAAGAAAGTAAAAAGGACTAAAAAGGGAATTAAACCAAAATCATGAAATTGAGGCGGTTTATGTTTAAAAAATCTGAAATTTTTAAGTTAATATATATTATTATATTATTATATAACAAAGAAATTTATTATTATTATTATTATTATTATTATTATATATGTATTAACGAAACAGAAAGAAAAGAAAAAGAGAAAAGAAAAGAAGAAATTTAGGGTTTCCAAGGTTCAATTTGAAATTGGTAAGTCAAATTAAGTCATTTTCTTTTAATTTTTGAGTTTTTATGAACCTAGAACAAAATATTATTAAGTGTGTGTTGAAATTTTCAAAGATATTAGATTTTTAGACATTAAATTTTATTGAGTAAAAGTGTAAATTGAGGATTGAATTAATAGAATTTCTAATTAGAAGTGGGAGATAAATTAAATTGTAGAATAAGTTATAAATTTTGTATGATAGGGACTAAATTGCAAGAATTTTGAAATTAGGTATTTATAATGAAAATTAGATAGTCAAGTTTAAGTTTAGTTGAAATTTGAGTAGAAATGAGATATGAATTGAGATTGAAAAATAAATGAATTTAGTTAGGACTAAATTGAAATTAAGATAGAAATTGAATAGAAATTTAATTATTCAATATAAATTAGTGTTGTATTAAAAATATAAATTATTTTTATTTTCGTATCTAATAAAGAACTCGAGACACCCGCAAAGAAAGGAAAAGAGAAGGTTGATGAAGAGTAATCCGAGAATTACGGTTTTTATTTCTATAAACCAAACTTAACATTTAAATTGTTGTTTTTATTATTTGACGTGTATGGAAAGATTTTAAGGTAAGTATTAGTGTTTTGATAATGAATTGGATGTATGTGAATTTGTGATCATTGTGTAATGGATATTGAAATAGTTAATTACTGTGAATTGGGAAATGAATTGAATATCCTACTAACTATATTGGACTGAGTCGGATATAATTGGCATGCCATAGGATTGGAAGTGTTCAGGGATACTTCGACCTTGAGTCGATGAGGCACTATAAGTTTCGTACTGTTACTTTGACTTCGAGTCGATGAGGCACCTTGTGTGTCGTACTGTTACTGTTACTTTGGTTTAATCCGATGAGGTACTAAGTACCGTACTACTATTGTTTACTTCGGCAAAGCCGATGAGGCACTGAGTGCCGTACTGGTGTGTTGGTTGGATCCGTGTACCCGTCTAAGTCCGAGCTATGTTAATAGGTGTAAACTATTGCACTGAATATCAAAATGACTGTATTACTGGATTGAATAACTAATTGTTATTGATTGTTTGATACTGAATAACTGATTGTTATTGAATAACAGTAAACAAATAATTGTTATTGAAAAATAATGATTAATACTGAACTTGTAATAAAATAGTGCACTGGATTAAAATGTGAATATTTGAATAGTTATTGAATTTAAGTAGTGTTATATATATATATTTTATAATTATTTAAGTGATAGTTTATAAAAATACCATTGAGTGCATACTCAGCGTACGGTTTGTTTTCGTGCGCCGGTTAGGTACAAAAGTGATTAATTGTAACAGTGCGATTTAGGGCCTAGTCGGAATAGTGGTCTCGAGACCACAAATCCAGAGTCGAATAAATTATTTTATTATTATTTTGATGTTATAGCATGTTTAGTATAGTGCATGAAAAATTTGGTGAGCTAATTTTAACGTTTGTGAACCTAATTTGTAAAAAGGACTAAATTACATAAAATGAAAAAGTCCTAAATTGATAGCTAAGGGTGCCAAATTGCCATTTATCATAAATTGGGGTTTTTAAAGTGAAATTGGGCCATTAATTAGGTGATGGCCGGCCATGGTAGATGGAAATGTTGAAAAGTCAACATTAGGTGAAATTTGATGACATAGGATGTAATATAATATTACCTAAGCCTAGCTATCATCTTTTTCTTTCATTTTCTCCTCATTCCACTGATTTTTCAGCCATTTTTAAGGGTTTTAAGCTTCAAATCACAAGTAAGTGATTTTAATGAGTTTTCTTGAAGATTTTTACATTTTTTAGAACCTTGAAGCATAAGCTTTCAAATGAGGGGTCTATTTTGCTAAATGATTAAGAGTTTAGGGTTTTTCCATGAGTGGGTTTGTAATGGTTGCTGAGTTTTTACGGAAGAAAATGAATCTTGAGTGTCTTATAAACAACTTTTGTGAAAGGTGTTAGCATGGAAACACCTAAAAGGGATACATTGCATAAGTTCTAAAATAGATGTTAAATATGTGAAATAATGAGAATTTAGAGCTTCTATAAGAGTAAAAAGGGTTCGGCTAGTCTTAAGAAATGAAGAAATTCGATAAAAATTGATTTTTGAGCATAGGGGTAAAATGGTCATTTTGTCAAAGTCTAGGGGCAAAATGGTCATTTTACTAAAGATGTGAAATTTTGATTTGCCTAATTGTATTTAGTGGCTAAATGAGTGTATTTTTTTAATATAGATCAAGATTTACCCAATCTGAACCTAGACCGAGGGAAAGCTAAGCAAATCGAATAACCGACTAGTCGAGTACGTTTTGTAATCCGAGGTAAGTTGTATGTAAATATTACAACTACATTGTCACTTTGTGTGTTTGAAATGTAATTGAATTAATATAGTATGAATTACTTGTTTGTGGAATTGAGAATGCATAATGGTAATGAGAAATCCGGTTGGAACCCTAGGAAATAAACCGGATATTCATGCCGTGATATTTGGGTCATTTGTGTATGCTAGTGTAAGACATGTATGAGAAATGCATCAGCCACATTATGAGAGCCAGTGTAAGACCATGTCTGGGACATGGCATCGGCATTGAGACGAGTGCTAGTGTAAGACATGTCTGGAACATGCATCGGCCTCGAGACCTAAGCCAGTGTAAGACATGTCTGTGACATGCATCGGCTACGAGTTGTGTTAGTGTAAGACCATGTCTAGGATATGGCATCGACACGGATATGTGAGAGCTAGTGTAAGACCATGTTTGGGACATGGCTTTGGCATCTTACCCCATGTTTGAGGCTTATGGAATATCCGGTAGAGTTCTGAATGGTTCAATGGTGAAAGTTATGATTGTGAGTTAATAAGGAAAGTATAACCATGTTGTGACTGGTACAGGTACCTAATTGGTATGCATGACTAATGAGTTTGATAAAAAATATGAGACTTGAATGGATGGGAATGAGTAAGTTATATTTATGCTTACCTTTGTGTTATGAGCATGATGATCGTTGATGAAATTGTTGTTGTATATTTATTTATATGCAACTTACTAAGATTTTATGCTTACTCCCTCTTTCTTTCCATTTTTCTTACAGTGCCGCCTAATTAGCTCAAAGATCACCGGAAGTCAGAGATATCGATCACACTATCATCCGAAGCATTCGGTATAGTTGGATTTATATTTTTGAATATGACATGTATAGGGCTTAGACTTTAATATTTTGTGTCTTAAGAATTGGCCAAATATGTTGGCTTGGGTTAGAAACCCTTTATTTTGTATTAGGCCTTGAATGATGGCTAACATTCATTTTGAGTTTATAAAAGATGCAATTTCATAGTTGAATGAATGTCTATTGTGGCTGATTGGGTTGTATAAATTGTGCTTTATGTGGTATTGATTGGTATTTGTATGCAACTAGGTATATAAGGGAGGCAATGAGGCTTGGTAAATGGCCTTATATTGTCTACATGGGTAGACACACTGGTGTGTGTCTAGGCCGTGTATGACACACGGTCTGCCCCATGAGCGTGTGCTCCGGCCATGTGTCCCCTACACGTAAAAATCTCAAGTCAGTATGCATGGTAATAAACACATGGGCAGAGACACGGCCGTGTGTCTCAGTGATGTGAAGGGCACAACCTAGTACACGGGTGTGTGCCACGGCCGTGGGACATTTTGAGCATGCTGACGTCAGAAACATAATGTCTAAGTTTTTGCACACGGGCTAGGTCACGGGCATGTCGTGGCCGTGTGAAGGACACGGGCCATTGACACAGGCGTGTGCCTGACCGTGTGAAAACCCCTGTAGGTGTGAATTAGAAATTAATTCTACCTAGGTAAGGGACACGGGCGTGTCGCTCTTCCACATGGGCGTGTGCCATGTTTTAAAGACAAAATTTCCATAGTTGGTTTAATGACTCGAAATGGTCCCGAATAGTTCCCAATGGTCAATTTGGGGCTCGTAGGCCCACAATAAGAAGTTTAAGGTAGAAATTGAAAACGTTTTAATTTGGACCGAGTCTTGGTGACTCGAGATTGTTTGTGTGCATGAGATTAAGTTAGGTAATGCCTTGTACTCTGCCCTGGCGTGGGTTACGGGTATGGGGCGTTACATTAACGACTCAGCATCCAAGCTGATCCTGAACTCAAATACGTGGTGGTGTATTTTTTCTATTTTGAAAATGGCATGTACCTAGGTTGTAATATGTTGATATTTTGTTACATAAGTATTAATGATAAATGATGGTAATAGTTGTTCCATACAATTATATATGTCTTAAACACAGTCTATGTCATAGCTTTGGGCAATTTTGGTGAATGATAATTTAAATGAATCAATTAGACATCTTATGTTAGATTGTTAAAAACATAAAAATGTTAGAACTTTATATTATTAATTTTATGATAATTAGAGATGTATAAATTCATGAATTGATTTGTTTGAATTGGTTGTTGTTTGAAAATTGCAGGGAAGGTTAGATATTTCTAAAGGGGTTATATTAAATTTTTATTAAAAAAATGAATGACTTTATAATTAAACTATAATATGCTTGTTATTTATTTATTTATTAAGAATTATCCGTAAATTGTCTAATTTGTTTGGTAATGCCTAGTAACCCTGTTCCAACGACAGTTTAGGGTTAAAGGGTATTACAACATCCAAGTTTAATTCAACAATATTTGAATATGTAAAACGTAATTTAGATATTCACGAGTTCAACGTATTTTGAAACACTCTTGGAGTTTTGACTAAGTATTATTAAATAAAAAGAGGTTTGCTCCCATTTTTAGAGTTTAATGTCTTTCAAAACGCTCATCTTCTCCACAGAAAGTTATGAGTTGATGCTCTTCCTTCGGCGAGTCTTGTTCCGTCAGTTCTCGCTGATTAATCCCCAGGGAGAATGCTCTTCGAATGCGCATATTTTCTTTGTCTCCCTTTTCTTTTATAGGCAATCCCCAAGGTATAGATAGCGAAAGCCTTTTGCCCCATCAGATTAGAAATCCGAGATCTTTAAATCTGACATTCATGATGCCGCTACTTTGACCCTTGCTTTGAATTGTGGGTCGGTCTTGTGATAAATAAATCATTGTGCCATTATTTTATTAAAAAATGATAGCTGCTATTAAATCAATATTGTTTTTGTATATTACAAGATAGTTGAAATCACGACAGTCGGTATACCGATCGAAAAAATTCAATGTAGAGATACTTACTTCGGGGGCTTGAAAGGTATGGAAAATTTTCATTCTGCACCAATACTTCACAACTTGTAAACATTGATAGGGAGCATATAATAATAGCATGCTACATTTGGACTAGGTTTCGATTTTTTATATGTCCAAAGACACTAAACAAGTTTAACACGAAACTATTAAGGGTCAAGAAAGGCATGGTTTTAGATCCTCAATTGATCACATTTTGAGAAGAAGATTGCAAAACTGCTACTGAAATTTGGCTGGATCTGCGCATCATCAACCAGCAAACAGATTTGTTATCTATCTATTTGCGGGGATGAAAATTGAGATATTTAAATTTGAAGAGTCCAGGAGACTTCAATTGTGAGATTAAAGTTGAAGAAGAAGTGGTAATAAGGGGGATACTAACAACGGGGGAGAATATAGTATGTAAGAACTTTGAAATTTTTCCTATGCTCACACAAGATCTATGCCCACCGGTACACTTCATCTCATTCAAGCTACCTGGTCTTGTCAATAACTAAGAACCGACCACTTATTTGGAAAACGGAATGCTTGAAGCCATTGTGATTTTCATTACAGATAGTCAAATATTCTTATTCGCTGATCAATTCAATGCTAGAATCAAGCTTGCTATTAATGTGGGGATTTTCGTCTCCAGTGTGGGACCTTTAGTTCAAATTAAAGCTATGGCACAAGTTATTGGTAAATCAAAATTGGAATTGGCCTCATTTGCCAAATTAGAAAGCTTTATATGTATGCGCCACACATGTGTAATAGACGCAGAAAACAATGAATGGAGTTAGTTGAATTTATAAGTTTTAGATTGGGAGGCATATGTTAATTAACATTAGACATTCACATAATGTGCAGCCATATTTGGCATTTGTAAATGGATAAAGCATGTGTAGCATGCACGCAATCCTGAATTTTTGAAGAATCCTTCAACTAGAAAACACATACATAACATACACGTAATTAATAATTTTCAAGGAACTCTATGCTACCATAAATAAAGGGCTCTTCAAATCACACAATCAATGCTTCACATTCATCTTTCTAAAAAACTCTCTATTATGCATTTGAAGTTTAATTGGGGAAATGACGAAGGAAAGTGCTAGTAGATTAAGTTTTCTTTAGACAACATGGTGAAGAATTGAACTATAGATGCACTTATGCCTTGTAATCCACGTACACACATTTTACTTTACACGTGTTTACCTTTTTCAAATAGAGAAGGGCAAGCTCTGACACATAAAAACCTATAAATTTAAGAGAAATATCATTTTTATGAATCTATCTAATTTAGTAGCGATGTGCAATATCAATTTTTATTTTAAAGAGTAAAGCTTTCGAGAACTCCTTCAACCTACATTCCATATCTCGGATAAACTATATTACTAAAGATCTCTTCATTTTAACTAAAAGTTGGGAAACTTTAGACTCATTTTGCAAATCATGAAATAGACTTGTCAGCTTTTTGTATAGAAGCTTAATTGTGCTATCGTAAATAAAGAACTCTTCAAACTACAGAATCAATGCTTAATCTTTCTAAGAAACTATATTATGCCTTTGAAGTTTATTACAATAAAAAAGCTTGAATAAATTTAGCAATAAATCTTGCTAATTGCAATCTATAGACTTAGTTGGGCAAAATAAACACCATAGATATGGGATGTAACGAGTCAATGTCCTTTTTGGAATATATAAATTGCTTTCAATTTAAATAAGTTTATTATCTACATTAAATTTGATTATTACAGTTAGAAATTTGAATCGATTAAATATTTGAATTTAGTAAATTACTTAAACAAAAAGTTTTAAATTATAAATAGGATAATTGTATTATCCACACAAATACTGAAGTATATCTATGAAAAGTTGAGACATGTCAAAAGAATATAATCTCACAATCTTTTGATATCCTTATTTATAAGCCATTATACTTCATTAGCTAATAATAATCAAGATGAGAGGTTAAATTTATGCATTGAACTCAAAAGACTAATGTAACGTATATTTGAACTCTTATGTTTAAGAATTCAATAATACCATACATAATGCCCTAAACTCATATTCTTAATTCGTTAAATTGATGAATATCCAAATTTTATTCTACAATATTCGAATACGTAAAATGTAATTTAGATATTCACGAATTCAACGTATTTCGAAGCACTATTGGAGTTTTGACTAAATATTATTAAATAAAAAAAATTTTGATGTCATTTTTAGAGTTTAGTGTCTTTCAAAATGCTCATCTTCTCCGCAGAAGGTTCTGAGTTGATGTTCTTCCTTCGGTGAGTCTTATTCCTTTAGTTCTTGCTGTCTAATCCCCAGGGAGAATGCTCTTCGAATGTGCATATTTTCTTTGTCTCCTTTTTCTTTTATAGGCAATCCCCAAGGTATAGATAGCCAAAGCCTTTTGCCTCATCAGATTAGAAATCTAAGATCTTTAAATCTGATATTCATGATGTCGCTGCTTCACCCCTTGCTTTGAATTGTGGGTCATTCCTGTAATAAATAAATCATTATGCCATTATTTTATTAAAAAATGATAGTTTTTATTAAATCAATATTGCTTTCGTAGATTACAAGATAGTTGACATCGTGACAGTTGGTATACCGATCGACAAAAGTCAATGTAGAGATACTTACTTCGGGGGCTTGAAAGGAATGGAAAATTTTCATTCTGCTCCATTAATTCACAACTTGTAAACATTGATAGGGAGCATATAATAATAGCTTGCTACATTTGGACTAGGTTTCGATTTTTTATATGTCCAAAGCCATTAAAAAAGTTTAACACGAAACTATTAAGGGTCAAGAAAGACATTGTTTTGGATCCTCAACTTATCACAATTTGAGAAGTAGCTTGCAAAACTGCTACTGAAATTTGGCTGTATCTATGCATCATCAACTAGCAAACAGATTTGTTACCTATCTATTTGCTGGGATGAAAATTAAGATATTTAAATTTCAAGAGTGCGGGAGACTTCAATTGTGAGATTAAAGTTGGTGAAAAAGTGGTAATAAGGGGGATACTAACAACGAGGGAGAAAATAGAGTGCAAGAACTTTGAAATTTTTCCTATGCTCGTAAAAGATCTATGCGTACCGGCGTGCTTCATCTCATTCAAGCTACCTGGTCTTGTCAATAACTAAGAATCGACCACTTATTTGGAAAATGGAATGCTTGAAGCCATTGTAAAGAAAAATTTCAAAGTCCTTGCATACAATTTTCTTACAAATTGTTAGTATCCCTTTATTACCACTTTTCCATCAGCTTCAATCTCACAATTGAAGTCTCCTGCACTCTTTAAACTCAAATATCTCAATTACCATCCCTGAAAAATAGATAGAATGATTCAAAGATTTCCTAATGGAGAATTCAATATTAATGAACATCACCAGTAGATTAAATCCTAGAATAAAGGTTTAATGGCATGAACCATTTGCCATTGCCTTTCCTTCTCTTAATCAAAGAGATGTGGTTTTTCTCATCAAATAAAGATGTTGCTTAAGCTTAATGTAGGTTATGGTAGAAACTTATTACCGCGACTTATATATCTGTCACTCCCTTAATGCAATACCACTTTCCAAATGCACTCATTCTTTGTTCACCTTAAAAATATTAATATCTCCTTTACTACCTTGGATTTCTTTCCTTTTACAGTAAATTTCAATGTTTCCACCAGATTGCCTATTTAATAGCATATATAAACTTCCTAATTAGTTGCACTTACCAAAACAAACAAGATGTGAAGCTTATCCCAAAGATGTTTTTTATTTGCATTCGCCATTTTTAGAAAGAGCCGCTAAATCAAGTTTTCAGCTAGGTGAATAAAGTATGACAACTTTACCAATAGTTCAGGCCCAATCAGGAGATGTTTCGACATATATTCCTACCAATGTGATTTTCATTGCAGATAGCCAAATATTCTTATCTGCCGATCTATTCAATGCTGGAATCAAGCTTGCTATTAATGTAGGGATTTTCGTCTCTAGTGTGGGACCTTTAGGTCAAATTAAAGCTATGGCACAAGTTATTGGTAAATCAAAATTAGAATTGGCCTCATTTGCCAAATTAGAAAGCTTTATATGTGTGCGCCACACATGTGTAATAGACGCAGAAAACAATGAATGGAGTTAGTTGAATTTATAAGTTTTAGATTAGGATGCATATGTTAACAAACATTAGACATTCACATAATGTGCAGCCATATTTGGCATTTGTAAATGGATAAAGCATGTGTAGCATGCACGCAATCCTGAATTTTCGAAGAATCCTTCAAATAGAAAACACATACATAACATACACCTAATTAATAATTTTCAAGGAACTCTTATGCTACCATAAATAAAGGGCTCTTCAAATCACACAATCAATGCTTCACATTCATCTTTCTAAAAAACTCTCTATTATGCATTTGAAGTTTAATTGGGAAAATAACGATGGAAAGCGCTAGTAGATTAAGTTTTCTTTAGACAACATGGTGAAGAATGAACAAGGTTAGATTGTATTGGACTTATATATATCGATTTATTAATATTAATTCAAATATAATTTAAACATAGATGCACTTATGCGTTGTAATTCACGTACATGCATTTTACTTTACATGTGTCTACCTATTTCAAATAGAGAAGGGCAATCTCCGACACATAAAAACCTATAAATTTAAGAGAAATATCATTTTTATGAATCCATCAAATTTAGTAGCGATATGCAATATTAATTTTTATTTTAAAGTGTAAATGTAACAGTTTGGTTTAGACCCTAGTCAGAATAGTGGTTTCGGGACCACAAATTTGAGTCTGAAAAATATTTTAATATTATTTTTTGCGTCTGTGATATGTGAATTTATATATGTGAAATTTCTGTAATTTAATTTGTCTGTTTCTGTGCTCGATTTGCAAAAAGGACCAAATCGCATAAGTTGTAAAAGTTTCCTATTAGTTGCTAAAGTGCCTAAGTGCTATGGTTTGTTAAAGTTGAGGCCCTTGCATGTCAATAAAACCATTATAGGATAGTGGGAGACATGGTTTGGCAATATAGTAAATAGATAAATTTTTAAAGGATGGTTAGGTAATTAGGTAATATATGTTATTAAATAAAACTAATGCATGAAAAATTTGTTCATTCATGCACACCCTTGCCGAAAATACAAAAGAAAAATAGAGAAAAAGAACAAGCTAGGTTTCGGCAGTTTGATCTTTGATTAAGGTATGGATTTTTGTTCGTTTTTGATAATTTCTACGTTTCTGTGATAGTTGCTTCGTGTTCTTCAAAACCCATGTCTGAATTTTTGTTTCTGTTCAAGATTTCATGAAATGCCATTGTTGATATAATGAGTTTTGTGATGTTTTTGAATAAATTATGAAGGCTTGGTAGATGGTTCATAAGTTTTGTCTTTGGGTTTTTGATGAAATTGAACTATTTGGGTTAAATTTTGAAAATGAGGTTTTGAAGGACTAAATTAAAAATTAAACATGTTGTATGGGCTAATATAGAAGCCATGAAAATTTGGCTAGCCGTTGTTGCAAAGGAATTTTGCATATTGGTGATTTTGTGAAAACTAGACTAAATTGTCAAAGTGTGAAATTATAAGGGCTAAAATGCAAAGTGCCTTAAATGTGTGTATTTGGATTAAATTGAACGAAATGAACGATTGAATAGTTGAATTTGAATTGTATTAGATCAAGAACAATGAAAATCGGACTTAGATCGAGGGAAGTCTAAAGTAATTGAATAGTCGACTCGTTTTTGTCCGAAATCCGTACGAGGTAAGTCAAACTACACTTAAGTGTTAAGTTAATTAAATTCTGTGTTTATAAACTGTTATCTGCATTGGACGGCCTTGAGAGCCTGATGAATAAACCTTGATAATATGCTGGTGTTTGAAAAGTTCTGTATATTCCTGAAAGAATGCTGACATTGATCTGAGATATCGTGTAAGACCGTGTCTGGGACACAGGCCTCGGTTTGAGATTTCATGTAAGACCCTGTCTGGGATAGAGGCCTTGATACTGAATTACATGTAAGACCACGTTTGGGATGTCAGCATTGTACGTGTCTGTGAATATATATTCTGTTTCAGGATTGTTCGATGATGAAGTATGAAATATAGAATGTATAATTCATACAGGTACGTTTGTATCGTACTAGAATTCTGAATAGAAAATACTATGTTTCTGTGAAGTAAGGAAATATTGTATGAGACGGTTGTGAATTCTGGTCATTAACTGTTACTTATATGCTATGCTAGCTGAGTAATTGTGTTTGACTTACTAATCTCTTTATAGCTTACTCTGTGTAAATTTCTGTCTGTTTTACAGTTATCGTAGCTACGGAAGCCTCGGGATAGTCGAGGATTGTCACCATACTGTCAAACTCTTTTTGGTACTTTTGGAAATGTACATATTTATAAGTATGGCATGTATAGGCTAGATGGTCCAAGATTATAAGTTTTGAATTGTATATATGTCATGCCATGTCTGTAACACCCTAAACCCGGCCCAGACGTTATGGCCGAATTCAGCATGCCACACGAAAAAGTTGTGATTCATTTTATTAAAAATCTCTTTCTTAGGGTTTTAAAACGTTAATGTTATACGTTTAAGTGAATGAAAGCTGTGCACCAGGTAGGAAGCCAGAGAAGAGGAGGTGAGTCTGTTGGACTGCTTAAGTACCAAGCTCTTCCGGATCCAATCCTAGACATGCACACATCCATTGCCACACTTAAAAAGCATGTTATGTGTCTACTGAAAAATAAATCATGTTTAAGTCTGGTTTAGGTTTTTATTTCCTTTGAAAGCGTTTATATTATGGAAGCTTTATACATCATCGAGATATTTTCAAAACATAGAGTTTTTATAAACGCGCGTCCTAGTGCTAACTTGATTCGATAATCCATAGATGAAATAATTTAATGAGCGGCCTTATTACAACCTTAATATAAAATAATTAGAAATAAAAGAAGTACGATCTAAAATTTAAAAAAACAGAATTGTTCTTCATGGCCACTCTGAATCCCGCCCAGCTCCAAGTCTACCATTTAGGGCTCACCTGCAAGGATGGAAAGAAAAGGGGTGAGTTTTGGGGAAACTCAGTGTATACAGAAACCCATCCAAAGCCCAAACCAGCTCTAGCCCATTGGGCCTAAGCCCTATTCAGATAATGATTCATAGTGGGACGAAGCCTTTTCGAATCACTGAGAACAAGGCCTTAGCCCTTTTTCAGAACAGTGTGGCCCATCGGCCCAATTCAGTAATACATGTAACAGTAATAACAATGAATGCAATCCCGTTTGGGGAGACTACTCAACCCACCAACCGCTACACTTCCCCGCACGACCTACACACTCCATGTGGGGAATATCTCAACCCACCCAACCCTACACTCCACAGTTGCAGCATTGCTGCTCAGTTATCAGTAAAGTGAGGCAAAGCCTCTATCAGGAAGGTGAGGCATAGCCTCCAGTACGTGGATGTACCACTTTTAGCACTTCCTCCATCAATATTCCCAAACCCATGCAACATACATCCGTGAAAATATATCATGCGAGAACACGTATTTTCAATCATGCATATAAATCCATACAAACCCTAGGGGTATATCAGTAATTGTGCTCATTAGGGGTAAATCCGTAAACTTACACATCTACACAAGTTATTTAAGTAATTTTCAACAGTTATAAGCAATTCGAGTCTACCAACTAACTAACAGGCCGATTTGCCCATTTCTTACCCATATTGGTCCGTAAGCCCATTGGGTCCAGTTTTGGCCCATCGAGGCCCACTTACCGACGTTCACGTAATTTCGCCCACAACCAGCTTACCACTTTGCGATGTCAAATCTAACCGTTAGTCTATGACTTGAAAGCATTCGCATACTCACAAGCCCATGAAATGCCAAAATTTGGCTTTTCGGCTTTTTGCCGATTTGAACAGAGAAAGGGTGTTCGGTACACACCTATTTGCGACGACTGCTACCGAGATCCCTTACGATGTCCTATAATCGTTTAACACAGTTTTTATTTACAAACCTCCATCAATAACCCTCAAAAATTGCTTAACCAAAAATCGAGCTATATCCCTAGAAAGCCTTTAAATCTTACCTTCCTGCCAAAACCAATAGCTTGCACCAATCCGATTGCTCCAATGATTTACGCCTTTGATCCAACGCTTAAGAAGACTCTAATCACTGAAAGAAAACGTTAACAACAACTCTTAGAGCCTTATGCTCAAATCGACAGCCTCCCTATTTTTAGGGATTTCGGCTTTTCCTAACATCGTATAATAAAACCATGTCTGAGATGAAAGCACTTACCCACTTACCCCTCTTCGATTTCTACGTAATCTGATGCAGATTTAACTTCTAAGCAGCGGCAGAGTCGAATCCAAGAGTCTTTTTGAAGATTCGGCTATAAGCTCCTACACCAATGCTATTTTCGGCTTTTGGGTGATGAAGAAAATTATGCTGTATGACGATGCCCTTGAAGTAGAATTACCGTTAGGTATTTAGAATTAAGAAAAGCTGATTGTAGATTAAATAACACAAAAGAACATAGAAGAAAACCTGACTTGAAGAAATCGACACAAGCAGTAATCACAGGATTTCGGCTTTTTGTGTTTTCGGCAAAGGTATTGATGAGAAACAAATTTGGTGAGCAGTTTTAGGAAAGAAAGTGAAGAAAAGAATAGAAGAGAGGAGGGTTTCAGTTAGGGAGGCAAAAAGAAAGAAAAAGAAAATCTTTTGTGGAGACTGAGTAGAAGAAAACGGCACCCCAAAAGCCCTAAGTGCCGAATATATACACCTAAACCCCTTTGCCGAATTTTCCCTCTTCACTTCCCTAGATTCAGCCAACTCTAATCTCTCACCCAATCCCTTAAATCTCTCCCCTTATCACTCCTTAATTCAAGCATTTGAACTGATCAGACACTCCTTTGGCAGAATCCCCTTGGACTCCAACACTTACCCTTTCTGCACCCAAAAATAGTTGCACTTATTTGCCAGCATGGGGAATCGATCCCATGCCTTCCCCCACTGCTCCACACGCCACATTTTTAGGAGCTTAGTGGCGTCACCCTTGCCACTTTACCACAGCTCTTTTTGTGATGCAAATTACCCATCACCCTATATAAGGGCCACCTAGCCAGAACCCCTGACTCTTAAATCCAAAACTTCAAAAATCCAACCGGGTTTTGGCCAACACATGGGCCTTCCATAAGCCCATTCCCATACTTAGAATATTAATTTCTCATTCAAATACAAAAATTTTAAAACTTAACCAAAATATTATAACCCACAAATAAATCCGAAAATCGGGATGTTACAATGTCAATTGGCTAGCAAATGATATGTTTGTGCATTGTTTTGGTGTATGTTTGTAACGTGCCATGTTCTAATGTAAAATGGTCATTTTTAAGTATGAAATTGGTTGAAAATGATGATATGAATGTGTATATTATTACTTGTAGGATTGGACCCAAAAAGGGGTGGCAAATTGGCTTAAACTAAGCTTGCCTTGTGCTACACAGTCATGATACACGGCCGTGCCTATTGGCCGTGTTAAAAAGTCAGTATATGACCTCTTTTTGGCACGGTTGGATCACATGGGTGTGGCTTATGGCCGTGTGAGTCACATGGCCTAGTTACACGGGTGTGTGACTTTGTCAGTTTTGAAAAGTTTGATTAAGTTCTGAAAATTTTGAATGGGTTCGGTTTAGTCTCGACCTTCCCTAAATGTATGTTTTAGGTCTCGTAGACCATCTTAATGGATGAATTGTTGATGAATGCATATGTATTAATGTTATATGATATCGGTGAATCTGTGTTGTTCTGAAATGCTCTATCCGTCCGGTGATGCCCCTTACCTATTCCGGCAACGGTTATGGGATAAGGGTGTTATAGTAAAGCTTTCGAGACCTCCTTCAACCTCCATTCCATATCTCGGATAAACTATATTACAAAAGATCTCTTCACTTTAACTAAAAGTATGGATACATTAGACTAATATTCCAAATCATGAAATAGACTTGTCAGCTTTCTATATAGAAGCTTAATTGTGCTATCGTAAATAAAGAACACTTCAAACTATAGAATCAATGCTTAATCTTTCTAAGAAACTGTATTATGCATTTGAAGTTTATTACAATGAAAAAGCTTGAATAAATTTAGCAATACATCATGCTAATTGCAATCTATAGACTTAGTTGGGCAAAGCAAACACCATAGATATGGGATGTAGCGAGTCAATGTCCTTTTTGGAATATATAAATTACTTTCAAGTTAAATCAGTTTATTGTCTACATTAAATTCTATTATTACGCTTAGAAATTCAAATCGATTAAATATTTGAATTTAGTAAATTACTTTAAGAAAAAAGTTTTAAATTATAAATTGGATAATGGTATTATCCACAAAAATACTAAAGTATATCTATAAAAAATTGAGACATTTCAAAAGAATATAATCTCACAATCTTTTGACATCCTTATTTATAAGCCATTATATTTCATTAGCTAATAATAATCAAATTGAGAGGTTAAATTTATGCATTGAACTCAAAAGACTAATGTAACATGTATTTGAACTCTTATGTTTAAGAATTATATAAATACGATACATAATGCCCTAAACTCATATTCTTAATTCATTAAATTGACGAATATCCAAATTTAATTATACAATATTCGAATACGTGAAAAGTAACTTAGATATTCACGAGTTCAACGTATTTCGAAACACTGTTGGAGTTTTGAATAAATATTATTAAATAAAAAAAATGTTTGATCCCATTTTTAGAGTATAATGTCTTTCAAAATGCACATCTTCTCCGCAGAAAGTTCTGAGCTGATGTCCTTCCTTCGGTGAGTCTTATTCCTTCAGTTCTTGCTGTCTAATCCCCAGGGAGAATGCTATTCGAATGCCCTTATTTTCTTTGTCTCCCTTTTCTCTTATAGGCAATCCCCAAGGTATAGATAGCGAAAGCCTTTTGCCCCATCAGATTAGAAATTAAAGATCTTTAAATCTGATATTCATGATGCTGCTGCTTTGACCCTTGCTTTGAATTGTGGGTCGGTCTTGTGATAAATAAATCATTATGCCATTATTTTATTAAAAAAGGATAGTTGTTATGAAATAAATATTGTTTTTGTAGATTACAAGATAGTTGAAATCACGACAATCGGTATACCGATCGATAAAAATCAAAGCAGAGATACTTACTTTGGGGGTTTGAAAGGTATGGAAAATATTCATTCTGCTCCATTAATTCACAACTTGTAAACATTGATAGGGAGCATATAATAATAGCATGCTACATTTGGACTAGGTTTCAATTTTTTATATGTCCAAAGACACTAAACAAGTTTAACACGAAACTATTAAGGGTCAAGAAAGGCATGGTTTTGGATCCTCAATTGATCACATTTTGAGAAGAAGCCCGCAAAACTGCTACTGAAATTTGGCTGGATCTGCACATCATCAACTACCAAACAGATTTGTTATCTATCTATTTGCTGGGATGAAAATTGAGATATTTAAATTTGAAGAGTCCAGGAGACTTCAATTGTGAGATTAAAGTTGGTGGAGAAGTGGCAATAAGGGGGATACTAACAACGGGGGAGAAAAAAGTATGCAAAAACTTTAAAATTTTTCCCATGCTTATACCAGATCTATGCCCAGTGACCCACTTCATCTCATTCAAGCTACCTGGTCCTATCAATAACTAAGAACCGACCACTTATTTGGAAAACAGAATGCTTGAAGCCATTGTGAAGAAAAATTTCAAAGTCCTTGCATACTATTTTCTCACCAGTTGTTAGTATCCCTTTATTACCACTTTTCCATCAGCTTCAATCTCACAATTGAAGTCTTCTGCACTCTTGAAACTCGAATATCTCAATTACCATCCCTGCAAAATAGATAGAAAGACAAAATATGATGATTCAAAGATTTCCTAATGAAGAATTCGATATTAATGAACATCACCACTAGATTAAATCCTAGAATAAAGGTTTAATGCCATGAACCATTTTCCATTGCCTTTCCCCCTCTTAATCAAAGAGATGAGGTTTTTCTCATCAAATAAAGATGTTGCTTAAACTTAATGTAGGTTATGGTAGAAACTTATTATCGCGATTTATATAACTGTTACTACCTTAATGCAATGCCACTTTCCAAATAAACTCATTGTTTGTTCACTTTAAAAATATTAATATCTCCTTTACTACCTTGGATTTCTTTCCTTTTACAATAAATTTCTATGTTTCCACCAGATTCCCTATTTAATAGCATATATAAACTTCCTAATTAGTTGCACTTACCAAAACAAACAAGATGTGAAGCTTATCCCAAAGATGTTTTTTATTTTCATTTACCTTTTTTAAAAAGAGCCGCTAAATCAAGTTCTCATCTAGGTGAATGAATTATGACTACTTTACCAATAGTTCTGCCCCAAACAGGAGACGTTTTGGCATATATTCCTTACCAATGTGATTTTCATTACAGATAGACAAATATTCTTATCCACCGATCTATTCAATGCTGGAATCAAACCTGCTATTAATGTGGGGATTTTCTTCTCCAGAGTGGCACCATTAGCTCAAAATAAAGCTATGACACAACTTATTGGTAAATCAAAGTTGAAATTGGCCTAATTTTCCAAATTAGAAAGCAATATGCATGTGTGTCACACATGTGTAATAGACGCAGAAAACAATGAGTGGAGTTAGTTGAATTTGTAAGTTTTAGATTAGGATGCATATGTTAACTAATATTAGACATTCACATAATGTGCAGCCATATTTGGCATTTGTAAAAGGATAATGCATGCATAGCATGCACACAATCCTTAATTTCGAAGAATCTTTCAAATAAAAAACACGTATATAACATACACGTAATTAATAATTTTCACGGAAATTTTATTCCACCATTAATAAAAGGCTCTTCAAGTCACACAATCAATACTTCACATTCATCATTCTAAAAAACTCTATAATATGCATTTGAAGTTTAATTGGGGAAATGACGAAGGAAAGCGCTAGTATATTAAGTTTTCTTTAGACAGCCTGGTGAAGAATGAACAAGCTTAGATTGTGTTGGACTTAGATATATCGATTTATTAATATTAATTCAAAATATAATTTAACCATAGATGCACTTATGCGTTGTAATCTAGGTACATACATTTTACTTTACACATGTCTACCTATTTCAAATAGAGAAGGGCAAGCTCTGACACATAAAAACCTATAAATTTAAGAGAAATATCATTTTTATGAATCTATCTAATTTAGTAGCCATGTGCAATATCAATTTTTATTTTAAAGAGTATAGCTTTCGAGAACTCCTTCAACCTACATTCCATATCTCGGATAAACTATATTACTAAAGATCTCTTCATTTTAACTAAAAGTATGGAAGCTTTAGACTCATATTGCAAATCATGAAATAGACTTGCTAGCTTTCTGTATAAAAGCTTAATTGTGCTATTGTAAATAAAGAACTCCTCAAACTACAGAATCAATGCTTAATCTTTCTAAGAAACTGTGTTATGCCTTTGAAGTTTATTACAATGAAAAAGCTTGAATAAATTTAGCAATAAATCTTGCTAATTGCAATCTATAGACTTAGTTGGGCAAAATAAACACCATAGATATGGGATGTAACGAGTCAATGTCCTGGAATATATAAAGTGCTTTCAATTTAAATAAGTTGATTATCTATATTAAATTTGATTATTACGGTTAGAAATTCGAATCGATTAAATATTTGATTTTAGTAAATTACTTTTACAAAAAAGTTTTAAATTATAAATAGGATAATGGTATTATCCACAAAAATACTAAAGTATATCTAAAAAAATTAAGACGTTTTAAAAGAATATAATCTCACAATCTTTTGACATCCTTATTTAAAAGCCATCATACTTCATTAGCTAATAATAATCAAGTTGAGAGGTTAAACTTATGCATTGAACACAAAAGACTAATATAATGTATATTTGATATCTTATGTTTAAGAATTCTATAAATACCATGCATAATGCCCTAAAATCATATTCTTAATTCGTTAAATTGATGAATATCCAAATTTAATTTTACAGTATTTGAATACGTAAATATTTGAACCACTCTTGGAGTTTTGACTAAATATTATTATATAAAAAATGTTTGATGTCATTTTTAGAGTTTAATGTCTTTCAAAATGCTTATCTTCACCCCAGTAAGTTCTGAGTTGATGTTCTTTCTTCGGCAAGTCTTATTCCTTTAGTTTTTGTTGTCTAATCCCCAAGGAGAATGCTTTTCGAATGCCGTTATTTTTTGTCTCCTTTTTCTTTTATAGGCAATCCCCAAGGTATAGATAGCAAAAGCCTTTTGCCCCATCAGACTAGAAATCTAGGATCTTTAAATCTGACATTCATGATGTCGCTGCTTTGCCCCTTGCTTTGAATTTTGGATTGGTCCTGTGATAAATAAATCATTATGCCATTATCTTATTAAAAAAGGATAGTTGTCATTAAATGAATATTGTTTTCGTAGATTACAAGATAGTTGAAATCACGACAAAAAAAAATCAATGTAGAGACACATACTTCGGGGGCTTGAAAGGAATGGAAAATTTTCATTTTGCTCCATTACTTCACAACTTGTAAACATTGATAGTGAGCATATAATAATAGCATGCTACATTTGGACTAGGTTTCAATTTTTGACACTAAACAAGTTTAACACGAAACTATTAAGGGTCAAGAAAGGCATGGTTTTGGATCCTCAATCGATCACATTTTGAGAAGAAGCTTGCAAAACTGCTACTGAAATTTGGCTGGATCTGGGCACCATCTACTAGCAAACAGATTTGTTATCTATCTATTTGCTTGGATGAAAATTGAGATATTTAAATTTGAAGAGTGCAGGAGACTTCAATTGTGAGATTAAAGTTGGTGAAGAAGTGGTAATAAGGGGGATACTAACAACTGGGGAGAAAATAGTATGCAAGAACTTTGAAATCTTTCCCATGCTTATACAAGATCTATGCCCACTGACACCCTTCATCTCATTCAGGCTACCTGGTCCTGTCAATAACTAAGAACCGACCACTTATTTGGAAAACGGAATGCTTGAAGCCATTGTGAAGAAAAATTTCAAAGTCCTTGCATACTATTTTCTCACCAGTTGTTAGTATCTGTAACACCCCTTACACGTATCCAAGGCCGAAACAGGGTACGAGGCATTACCAGACTTAACCATACACATAGACGAAATTCGGGCCATAAAATTTTATTTAATTCAAAAATTTTCGAACACATGCATAGAATCATATTTAAAGACATATAACATGACATAAATGAGCACTTACACATCCGTAATCATGCAATAACATGTCATTCACTTTAAACATATTTGCTTACCATCCTGTATATAATATACATTCTTACATTAACTAGAACTATATATGCTAAATCTTATTCTCAGTTTATACCATTATAATGTAGTTACCAATTTGTCCATTAAACATCTATATTCAAGGCAAAATTACTCATTTCCATTTAATTCATGATCCACAGGCCTGCATTTAACTTACTTGATGTATTACCAATCATGCATAACAAACAAAGCTAACTATATCATCACATCAAAACATAGGACATGGCATGATTAATTAAACTTACAAACCATAATGGATAAGGACTACATCTCATGATCATATACGATAACTCAATGCAGACCGATACGTATGGCCAAAGTCATAATAATAATACATATCACAAACCAACTTCCTATACATGCCACTCACTTGATATTTCTAATATTTAAATTAATTCTCCCAAAAATGATAGCTTGATAGTGTGATTTTGCCTCCGACAATCTCCAAGCTCGAGACGACTTGCCAAAACTGAAGAAGTAGAGAGGAGGGGTAAGCTAAGTCCATATGAAATTAATAAGCAATTACCCACATACATTTTTTTAAGGTAAAACATCATAATTTTACAATTTACTCTTGTTCAGGTTAAGCTGTTTTACCGAGTTATAGTTACTAATTCATTTATATCTGGAGCTACGAGAATCCAAATTAAGTTTCATTAATTTTCCTTGAAACTAGACTCATATACCTTTCTCCCATAAAATTCCCAGAATTTTTGGTTTAGCCAATTAGTACAGTTTATTCATTAAAATTTCCCCTATTTCGCTGTCCAACAGTTCTGACCTCTATTCACTAAAAATTATTTTTCTCATAGTAAAGAATTTGGATAATGCTCTAATCTATCTTTATAGAGAATAGACTCAATAAAGATTTTAATAATGTAAATTACAACCCATAATTATTTTTATACAATTTTTAATGATTTTCTCAAATCTGAATAGGGGATCACGAAGTCATTCAGACTCTGTATCACAACAATTTAAATATCTTATAATATAAATTTTTATTGCATATACTGTTTCTTCTATGTAAAACTAGACTCATTTTGATTTAACCTCATATTTTATTCAACCATTAATTCAATTTCCAAAATTTATGGTGAATTTCCAAGGTTGCACCACTGCAGTAACCCAAAACTGTCAAGGCTAAATTTACTCATTCACTACTATTATTCACCAAATCCATACAATATCATTTCATTCATAATGGTAAGAACACATAATTATGATTCATAAGCATGAATCCATAATCTCAATGTCATCAAGTATCAAGGACTTATTCCAAATCATATCATTTTTATAGTATTCACCAAATATTATATACATCATAGATCATTAAATGTCAAGGCATCACACATAAGTTTAGTGTACATACCTGTACAACTTGTGACATAACTCAAAGACATACTCACCAATGGCTTATCTCATTGGGATCATCAACGAATACTTCGCCAAATTACCCGTTGAACACTTGGAATATAATTGGATACACGAAATGCATGCACATAAGTGACATACCCGCAGCTAGACAAACTCAATAGCCTGCGGAAATTATGTAGCCAAGCTACCATGTAACCCGCCCATAAGCAAACTCAGACTCAACTCAACGAGCTCGAATGCCTAGTTACATCTCACGAACTCAGACTCAACTCAACGAGTTCGGAACTCAAATATCCTAGTGACATGTCACTTGTATCCTAATCTATTCCTAAGGTTCAAACGGGATTTTCCTCGATCATGTCTCTGCCATCTTCCACAGGATACCGGAATCGATACTTGGTGGCATTTCATAGTTATCAAGTAATTCACATGATTTTTCATATTACTCAACAATAACCACAAAGCATAATATTTCATGATAATAATTATCATATCATATAAATTTACTTAAAATGACAATTATGTTACCACATTTACACATGAACTTACATCTCATTTAATATCAAAGCAATAACATTAAATTACACAATGCATTATTAAAAATCATATGAACTTACCTCGTATGCGAAAAATGGCCATTTTTACCATTTTGTCCACAACCTGATACTTTCCGATTTTAACCCGAATTTCGATTTTCCTTGCTAATCGAGCTTGGGAGTTTGAACAAACCCTAACCATGGCTGTTGCTGGTAGAAACGGTTGAATGAAGAAGATGATAGCTAATTTGGCTTATTTCCCTTTTTAATTCTTTTAATTATTAGTTTACCAAAATACCCCTAACTTAAAAATATTTTATTACACCCATTTCATGTCCATTTTTGTCCAACAATTAACCAATGGTCTAATTGCCATTTAAGTCCATTTTTGTCCAACAATTAACCAATGGTCTAATTCCATTTAAGGACCTTTAATTTAAAAACTCATAACAATTTGACACTTCTAACATGTAGAACTTAACTTTTGCACTTTTTACGATTTAGTCCTTTTGACTAAATTAAGTGCCCGAACGTCAAAATTTTCGAATGAAATTTTCACGAATTTATTTCGTGAAATCGTAGTCCATAAAAATATAATAAAAATAAAATTTTCATTGTCATATTTGTGGTCCCGAAACCACTGTTCTGACTAGGCCCAAAATCAGGGTGTTACAGTATCCCTTTATTACCACTTTTGCATCAGCTTCAATCTCACAATTGAAGTCTCCTGCACTATTGAAACTCGAATATCTCAATTACCATCCCTGCAAAATAGATAGAAAGGCGAAATATGATGATTCAAAGATTTCCAAATGGAGAATTCGATATTAATGAACATCACCACTAGATTAAATCCTAGAATAAAGGTTTAATGCCATGAACCATTTGCCATTGCCTTTCCCTATCTTAATCAAAGAGATGAGTTTTTTCTCATCAAATAAAGATGCTGGTTAAACTTAATGTAGGTTATGGTAGAAACTTATTACCGCGACTTATTTAACTGTCACTACCTTAATGCAATACCACTTTCCAAATGCACTCATTGTTTGCTCACCTTAAAAATATTAATATCTCCTTTACTACATTGGATTTCTTTCCTTTTATTGTAAATTTCTATGTTTCCACCGGATTCCCTATTTAATAGCATATATAAAATTCCTAATTAGTTGCACTTTCCAAAACAAACAAGATGTGAAGCTTATCCCAAAGATGTTTTTTATTTGCATTCACCATTTTTAAAAAGAGCCGCTAAATCAAGTTCTCAGCTAGGTGAATGAAGTATGACTACTTTATAAATATTTCAGGCCCAATCAGGAGACTTTTCAGCATATATTTCTACCAATGTGATTTTCATTATAGACAGAAAAATATTCTTATCCGCCGATCTATTCAATGCTGGAATCAAACCTACTATTAAATCAAAATTGGAATTGGCCTAATTTGCAAAATTAGAAAGCTTTATGCGTGTCCACCACACATGTGTAATAGACGCAGAAAACAATGAATAGAGTTAGTTAAATTTATAAGTTTTAGATTAGGATGCATATGTTCACTAACATTAGACATTCACATAATGTGCAGCCATATTTGGCATTTGTAAATGGATAACGCATGTGTAGCATGCACGCAATCCTTAATTTTTGAAGAATCTTTCAAATAGAAAACACGTACCAAACGTACACATAATTAATGATTTTCAAGGAACTCTTATGCTACCATAAATAAAGGGCTCTTCAAATCACACAATCAATGCTTCACATTCATCATTCTAAAAAAATCTCTATTATGCATTAGAAGTTTAATTGGGGAAATGATGAAGGAAACCGCTAGTAGATTAAGTTTTCTTTAGACAACATGGTGAAGAATTAACAAGGTTAGATTGTATTGGACTTAGTTATATCGATTTATTAATATTAATTCCAATATTATTTAACCATAGATGCACTTATGCGTTGCAATCGATGTACATACATTTTACTTTACACGTGTCTACCTATTTCAAATAGAGAAGGGCAAGCTTTGACACATAAAAACCTATAAATTTAAGAGAAATATCATTTTTATGAATCTATCTAATTTAGTAGCGATGTGCAATATCAGTTTTTATTTTAAAGAGTAAAGCTTTCGAGAACTCCTTCAACCTACATTCCATATCTTGGATAAACTATATTACAAAAGATCTCTTCATTTTAACTAAAAGTATGGATACATTAGACTCATATTGCAAATCCAGAAATAAACTTGTCAGCTTTCTGTATAGAAGCTTAATTGTGCTATCGTAAATAAAGAACTCTTTAAACTACAGAATCAATGCTTAATCTTTCTAAGAAACTGTATTATGCATTTGAAGTTTATTATAATGAAAAAGCTTGAATAAATTTAGCAATAAATCTTGCTAATATCAATCTATATACATAGTTGGGCAAAGCAAACGCCATAGATATGGGATGTAACGAGCCAATGTCCTATTTGGAATATATAAATTGCTTTCAATTTAAATAAGTTTATTATCTACATTAAATTCGATTATTACTGTTAGAAATTTGAATCAATTAAATATTTGATTTTAGTAAATTACTAAAACAAAAAAGTTTTAAATTTTAAATAGGATAATGGTATTATCCACAAAAATACAAAAGTATATCTATAAAAAATTGAGACATTTCAAAAGAATATAATCTCACAATCTGTTGGCATCCTTATTTATAAGCCATTATACTTCATTACCTAATAATAATCAAGTTGAGAGGTAAAATTTATGCATTGAACTCAAAAGACTAATGTAACGTATATTTGAACTCTTATGTTTAAGAATTCTATAAATACCATACATAATGCCCTAAACTCATATTCTTAATTCGTTAAATTGATGAATATCCAAATTTAATTATACAATATTCGAATACGTAAAAAGTAATTTAGATATTCACGAGTTCAACGTATTTCGAAACACTATTGGAGTTTTGACTAAATATTATTAAATAAAAAAATGTTCGATCCCATTTTTAGAGTTTATTGTCTTTCAAAATGCTCATCTTCCTTTGGTGAGTCTTATTCCTTTAGCTCTTGCTGTCTAATCCCCAGGGAAAATGCTCTTCGAATGCCCTTATTTTCTTTGTCTCCCTTTTCTTTTATAGGCAATCCCCAAGGTATAGATAGCGAAAGCCTTTTGCCCCATCAGATTAGAAATCTAAGATCTTTAAATCTGACATTCATGATGTCATTGCTTTGCCCCTTGCTTTGAATTGTGGGCCAATCCTATGATAAATAAATAATTATGCCATTATTTAATTAAAAAAGGATAGTTGTTATTAAATCAATATTGTTTTCGTAGATTACAAGATAGTTGAAATAACGACAGTCAGTATACCGATCGACAAAAATCAATGTAGAGATCCTTACTTCGGGGGCTTGAAAGGAATGGAAAATTTTCATTCTGCTCCATTACTTCACAACTTGTAAACATTGATAGGGAGCATATAATAATAGCATGCTACATTTGAACTAGGTTTCGATTTTTTATATGTCCAAAGACACTAAACAAGTTTAACACGAAAATATTCAAGGTCAAGAAAGGCATGGTTTTGGATCCTCAATTGATCACATTTTGAGAAGTAGCTTGCAAAACTGCTACTGAAAATTGGCTGGATCTGCACATCATCAACTAGAAAACAGATTTGTTATCTATCTATTTGCTGGGATGAAAATTGAGATATTTAAATTTGAAGAGTGCAGGAGACTTCAATTATGAGATTAAAGTTGGAGAATAAGTGGTAATAAGGGGGATACTAACAACGGGGGAGAAAATAGTATGCAAGAACTTTGAAATTTTTCCTATGCTCATATAAGATCTATACCCCCGCCATGCTTCATCTCATTCAAGCTACCTAGTCCTGTGAAGAACTAAGAACTGACCACTTATTTGGAAAATGGAATGCTTAAAGCCACTGTGGAGAAAAATTTCAAAGTCCCTACATACTATTTTCTCACCAGTTGTTAGTATCCCTTTATTACCACTTTTGCATCAACTTCAATCTCACAATTGAAGTTTCTTGCACTCTTGAAACTTGAATATCTAAATTGCTACCCCTGCAATATAGATAGAAAGATGAGTTACTATGACTCAAAGATTTCCTAAAGGAGAATTCAATATTAATGAACATCACCACTAGATTAAATCCAAGAATAAAGGTTTAATGGCATGAACCATTTGCCATTGCCTTTCCCTTTCTTAATCAAAGAGATGAGGTTTTTCTCATCAAATAAAGATGCTGCTTAAACTTAATGTACGTTATGGTAGAAACTTATTACTGCGACTTATATAACTGTCACTGCCTTAATGCAATACCACTTTCCAAATTCACTCATTGTTTGTTCACCTTAAAAGTATTGATATCTCCTTTACTACCTTGGATTTCTTTCCTTTTACAGTAAATTTCAATGTTTTCACCAGATTCTCTATTTAATAGCATATATAAACTTTCTAATTAATTGCACTTACCAAACCAAACAAGATGTGAAGCTTATCCCAAAGGTGTTTTTTATTTGCATTCACCATTTTTATAAAGAGCCGCTAAATCAAGTTCTCAGCTAGGTGAATGAAGTATGACTACTTTACCAATAGTTCAGGCGCAATCAGGAGACGTTTCGGGGTATATTCCAATCAATGTGATTTTCATTATAGATAGACAAATATTCTTATCTGCTGATCTATTCATTGCTGGAATCAAACTTGCTATTAATGTGGGGATTTTCGTGTCCAGAGTGGGACCTTTAGTTCAAATTAAAGCTATGACACAACTTACTTGTAAATCAAAATTGGAATTGGCCTAATTTGCAAAATTAGAAAGCTTTATGCGTGTGCACCACACATGTGTAATAGACGCAAAAAACAATGAATAGAGTTAGTTGAATTTATAAGTTTTAGATTAGGATGCATATGTTCACTAACATTAGACATTCACATAATGTGCAGCCATATTTGGCATTTGTAAATGGATAACGCATGTGTAGCATGCACGCAATCCTTAATTTTTGAAGAATCGTTCAAATAGAAAACACGTACATAACATACACGTAATTAATGATTTTCAAGGAACTCTTATGCTACCATAAATAAAGGGCTCTTCAAATCACACAATCGATGCTTCACATTCATCATTCTATAAAAATCTCTATTATGCATTAGAAGTTTAATTGGGGAAATGACAAAGGAAACCGCTAGTAGATTAAGTTTTCTTTAGACAACATGGTGAAGAATGAACAAGGTTAGATTGTATTGGACTTAGATATATCGATTTATTAATATTAATTCAAATATTATTTAACCATAGATACACTTATGCGTTGTAATCGATGTACATACATTTTACTTTACACGTGTCTGCCTATTTCAAATAGAGAAGGGCAAGCTCTGACACATAAAAACCTATAAATTTAAGAGAAATATCATTTTTATGAATCCATCTAATTTAGTAGCGATGTGCAATATCAATTTTTATTTTAAAGAGTAAAGCTTTCGAGAACTCCTTCAACCTACATTCCATATCTTGGATAAACTATATTACAAAAGATCTCTTCATTTTAACTAAAAGTATGGATACATTAGACTCATATTGCAAATCCAGAAATAAACTTGTCAGCTTTCTGTATAGAAGCTTAATTGTGCTATCGTAAATAAAGAACTCTTTAAACTACAGAATCAATGCTTAATCTTTCTAAGAAAACTGTATTATGCATTTGAATTTTATTATAATGAAAAAGCTTGAATAAATTTAGCAATAAATCTTGCTAATATCAATCTATATACATAGTTGGGCAAAGCAAACGCCATAGATATGGGATGTAACGAGTCAATGTCCTATTTGGAATATATAAATTGCTTTCAATTTAAATAAGTTTATTATCTACATTAAATTTGATTATTACTGTTAGAAATTTGAATCGATTAAATATTTGATTTTAGCAAATTACTAAAACAAAAAAGTTTTAAATTTTAAATAGGATAATGGTATTATCCACAAAAATACAAAAGTATATCTATAAAAAATTGAGACATTTCAAAAGAATATAATCTCACAATCTTTTGGCATCTTTATTTATAAGCCATTATACTTCATTAGCTAATAATAATCAAGTTGAGAGATTAAATTTATGCATTGAACTCAAAAGACTAATGTAACGTATATTTGTTTAACAATTCTATACATACCATACATAATGCCCTAAACTCATATTCTTAATTCGTTAAATTGATAAATATCCAAATTTAATTATACAATATTCGAATACGTAAAAAGTAATTTAGATATTCACGAGTTCAACGTATTTCGAAACACTATTGGAGTTTTGACTAAATATTATTAAATAAAAAAATGTTTGATCCCATTTTTAGAGTTTAATTCTTTCAAAATGCTCATCTTCCTTTGGGGAGTCTTATTCCTTCAGCTCTTGCTGTCTAATCCCCAGGGAGAATGCTTTTTGAATGCCCTTATTTTCTTTATTTCCCTTTTCTTTTATAGGCAATCCCCAAAGTATAGATAGCGAAAGCCTTTTGCCCCATCAGATTAGAAATCTAAGATCTTTAAATCTAACATTCATGATGTCGTTACTTTGCCCCTTGCTTTGAATTGTAGGTCAATCCTATGATAAATAAATAATTATGCCATTATTTAATTAAAAAAGGATAGTTGTTATTAAATCAATATTGTTTTCTTAGATTACAAGATAGTTGAAATCGCGACAGTCGGTATACCGATCGACAAAAATCAATGTAGAGATCCTTACTTCGGGGGCTTGAAAGGAATGGAAAATTTTCATTCTGCTCCATTACTTCACAACTTGTAAACATTGATAGGGAGCATATAATAATAGCATTCTACATTTGAACTAGGTTTCGATTTTTTATATGTCCAAAGACACGAAACAAGTTTAACACGAAAATATTCAGGGTCAAGAAAGGTATGGTTTTGGATCCTCAATTGATCACATTTTGAGAAGTAGCTTGCAAAACTGCTACTAAAAATTGGCTGGATCTGCACATCATCAACTAGCAAATGGATTTGTTATCTATCTATTTGCTGGGATGAAAATTGAGATATTTAAATTTGAAGAGTGCAGGATGTCGAAACCTTTTTTAAAATAGGGAGGGTATTTTAAAAAAAGGGGTTCAACTTTAAAAAAATGAAAACGGGACTCGCCACCAATCTTTTAAAGTGTGATTGGATCACTTTATAAAATATTTTGGTCTACGAAATTACGAGAAAATAGGTTTGGGAGTCGGTTACGTACGAGGAAGGATTAGCACCCTCGTATCGCCCAAAATTGGTACCAAACTGAAATATCTGTCTTGATGTCAGAAGTTTGAAAGAATTTAGAAATGAGATTTTCTTTAAAACCGTAATATTTTAAATTAAAAAGAATCAAGATTCCTTCACTTCAAAAGAATACAAATATCATATCCAGCATGATTGGACACGATATCTTTAAACTTTCGTAACTGAAATCATCTTGTAATTTATGAAACTCGTTTAAAAGGATATTTTAGACATTCAGTCAAACGGGAAATCGCAACCCAGCATGTTAGGACACTACTTCCCGAGTTCCTAAATACCAAAAAATTGCCTCTTTTTAAAATTCCTCTTGAATCAAATGAGATTTTTTTTTGTTTTAAAAATAATGATGTATTTTATATATTACAAGAAATTAAATAAACCTAGCTAAAATGTACATGCTTTATCACTTTATGCAAATATGATATAGAAAATAATAAATAATGGCACAAATTACATAATATACGTTATTATTTTATGCATGGTCATAGATAACATAAATATACATGCATTATCGTTACATGCAAAATACAAAAATGGTAAAATATATCAATACAAATTAAGCATACATAATAGTGTTTCATGTAAATATATTCTTAAAATAACAATATAAAATGATCAATTTTCATGCGAATATATAACAATGAATAAATACCATAAAAATAACAAAATAATTTATGAGATTAGCATATTAAAACAATATCTAATAAATATAAAAAAGATAGAAATAAAAATAAATAAAAAAATGAAATATCTTAAGTAATCTATAAGTAATAAAAATTAAAAAGAATAAAATATAGTAGCTTGACATATAAAAAATAATGTGTTAAATTGGAACAAAATTTCGTAATAGATTTTAAAAATAGACATTAAATACAATAGCAATATATATATATATATATATATATATGTTAGTTTATAAAAATTTACAAATTTAATAATAAATAATGAAATAATATATAATAAAAGAAGAATAATATAGAGAATAATATATAATAATATATGATATGTAATAAAATAAAATATAATGAAATATAAATGATGTGATAAAATATCATATAAGGATAATACAATAATTTAATAATATATAAAAAAATTTAAAAGTTCTAAACAATTAATAAATAATAAAATAATACATAATTTACAATAGAATGAAAATACAAGGAATAATGTATATATAGTAAAATACATACTAAATTTATAAATAAAGTGGATAATAATATGAATAATATAATAATTAATATATAAAAATAATATATACTATTTTTTGTATAATTAATATTTATAAATATATAAAGTATTTAATAGATTATAAAAATATTTAAAAGGACTACAATGAAATAAAATTAAAGTTTTAGGACTAATTTATAAATAAAAATGAATTTGGGCCTTCTGGAACGCGTGTTAAAACCAAGGGACTCATTGGGCAATTTGTCCTAATCCCAAAACGACACCGTTTCCCCAAATAGTCTTTAAGGATCATTGGGACCCAATTAAAACAAATACAAAGTTTAGGGCCAATTTAAAAATGAAAGTAAAATAGAATTATGAATTTCTGAAAAACGGAAGGGTTAATTGGACAATTATCCCATTTTACAAAAACATGCGGATCCTCCCGGGTAATCGGGTCAACACGCGGATCCTAGGCCTTGAAACGACACCGTTTTGTGCTTATTGAGTTCAACCAAAACGACGTCGTACAAAAGAAGCTATATAAGCCAAATTTTCAGCTTTGAAATCATTTCTGCAGTCTGTTTGAAAAAAAAACAAGGAAACCCTCTGAAGGAGGGTTGGGGAGAGGTTCTCGGAGTGCTATCGAGCCTCCGTCCAGGGGTTTGCACGCGCTCACGCGCCCCTGTCAATGCCACCATATACGCCGGTCGGAAACTGGAAAGTTTCCTTTCTCCGACGCGAATCAAAACGGTACGTTCCCTTTTTCTTTTTTTATTGTTTGCAATATATATATTAAAAAATATTCACCTTTGTATCTCAATCAACTGTGGTTCTCTTTTCTGTATAAGTGTGTAACAGTGACTTTTTATTTAAATTTCTGCAAAAAAAAATCCTCTTTTACAAATTAAGAGAGGGGTTTTTATAACCCCTGATTACATTTTGGAGAGAATCTGTTTGATTTCTTTCTGAATTTGTCTCTTTTCTGTCGTTGTTCTTTCTTTCTTTTGCAGGTTTCAGCGAGGAGATTTACCCATGCACGAACACTGATAACGGCACACCGGCGTTGATTCAGGCACCAATATCGGTATGATTTGAAGCCTGGAATCATGTCCTGGAATCACGACACTGATGGTGGGTAACTGGAACGACGCGAGATGAAACGGCGTGACTCTTGGGGTGCTTGCGGCGTGAAGCTTCTGGAAACCCTAGGGTTTCCAGATTCTATTCAGGCATTGGGCCTTGTTGGTTTGGGTCTGTCTTTGGATATTTGGGCCGTTGAGTTTTGGGTTTAAACGGGTATTGGGCAACTGTAGGCTTATTGGGTTGTAACCGGGCATAGGGTTTAGGCCAATTGGGTCACAAGTGTAACGGGTTTTGGGCTTGTCAGGCCTTGAGGCCTGTTTATTGTAAATAGACTGTAAATGAACTTTTATATTTAATTTTTGGTTTTTCTTTTTTTGTTTTTATATTTATTTAATTTATTTCACAGGCCCGGGCAGAAATGGGCTACTACAGCTGCGCCTCTTTGCTCATTGTCGTGTAATGATAATAGAGCAAAGACTATAAAAGGACCCATTTTGCCCGGTCTGGCCCAGTCTTGAGATCTTTTTTGAAATGGCCTTCAACCTATCTGCAACTTCAGAGGTATTGGACCATAAATATGATAGCTTCAATCTGCTTCATTGTAGTTTCAGGAAGGCATTATCTGCTGTTTTCAACCTGTTCCTTGCAACTTCAAGGATGCTATGTTGATATCGATCTGCTCTCTGACAATACAGAGACGCCAAATCTGCTATCTTTGATCTGCTCTCTGACAATACAGAGACACCAAATCTGCTATCTTCGATTTGCTCTCTGACAATTCAGAGATGCCAAATATGCTATTTTCGATCTGCTCTTTGACAATACAGATATGCCAAATCTATCATCTTCAATCTACTCTCTGACAATACAGAGACGCCAAATCTGCTATCTTCAATTTGCTCTCTGACAATACAGAGATGCCAAATCTTCTATCTTTGATCTGCTTTTTGACAATACAGAGACACCAAATCTGCTATCTTCGATTTGCTCTCTGACAATACAGAGATGCCAAATCTGCTATTGTCGATCTGCTCTCTGACAATACAGAGATGCCAAATCTATCATCTTCGATCTGCTCTCTGACAATACAGAGATGCCAAATTTGCTATCTTCGATTTGCTCTCTGACAATACAGATAAGCCAAATCTTCTATCTTCGATTTGCTATCTGACAATACAGAGATGCCAAATCTATCATCTTCGATCTGCTCTCTGACAATACAGAGACGCCAAATCTGCTACTTCGATTTACTCCTTGTAAACGCAAGGATGCCAAATCATCCTGGATCTTCTTCGATGTGAAAACATCCGAAAGTTAGATCTGCTATGCTTTAGCCTTTTACCCTACTGCTTAGGGGGTTAAGGTGTGTAACGCCCCCTTACCCGAGACTGTCGCCGGAGTCGAGCACGAGGCATTACTAAACTTATTTGAGCACATAAACAAATTCAGGCAATTTATATTACCTTTTCTAGATAAGCTGTCCAACTGCATCACAGTCACTAAAAAAATCATATCTCGAGTTACGAAACTCGAAATCCAAATCCGTAAATTTTCCCTGAATCTAGACTCATATATCTACTTACTAATTTTTTTCTAGAATTTTTGGTTGGGCCAATTAGTACAGTTTATTAGTTAAAGTCTCCCCTGTTTCAGGGTTCGGCTACTCTGACCCCTGTGTACTACGAACCAAATTTCTCCCTGTACAGAATTCAAATAACTATGAAGTTTGTTTCTATTAAAAATAGATTCAATAAGGAATCCATACATGTATATTATGACTCCTAAATATTTTTGTACAATTTTTAATGATTTTTACAAATCAGAACAGGGGAGCTTAAAATCACTCTGACCTTATCTCACAAAAGTTATTATATCTCATGATTTACAATTCCATTTCTTACATAATTTCTTTTATAAGAAACTAGACTCAATAAGCTTTAATTTCATATTTCATTCAACCTCTAATTAGATTTTCATAATTTATGGTGAATTTCAAAGTCAAACTATTGCTACTAACCAAAAACTGTTTTAGTACAAAATATTGTTAACTAGTTTATAACATCTTTACTTTAATTCATTCAAACTCTATACATGCCATATAAATCTTTAAACATAAAACAAAAGCTACCGGAATTGATCTGGATAGTGTGCCTTGTTGTGTTGATCCGATCTACCAACTTCACTTTAATTCAATCTACATAAAAATATCAAACATACACAAGTAAGCTTATTGAAGCTTAGTAAGCTCATAGGCATAAAAACACAAATCTTACCGAACATTGTACACAATCATATATCTTTTAATTTAACTACTTTACCCTGTAAATCACAAATCCATTATTAAGCTCCTTTGAATAATTTTCATATTCCTATTCACAAATTTAACTTCTTTGGGCCCTTTTTTTTTTCTCATTTATTTCCATTGACAATTTATTGAGAACTAATGGAATTGAGTGCTTCATTAACACATTGCCATAGAAAACTATGGACTTGCACATTGTCACATATCACACACCGAAGCCATAGTCCTGCTATGGTCTTACACGGATCACATCACATGCCGATGCCATATCGCAGATATGGTCTTATACGGAATCACATTATCACATCTCACCGATGCCATAGCCCAGCTATGGTCTTATACGGGAACACATATCACATTGCACCGATGCCATAGCCCAGCTATGGTCTTAGACGAGCGTATTTATCACATCTTTTCGTCAATTCATCATGGTCACGAATGAAAGCACTCAAATCCATTGTTCCAACTAATGTGTACTTTTATTTAACTATTATTTCATACTTGTTACAAATTGATAGTATTCATCTACAATAATATACTTAAAAATCATAATATCTTCATAATCAAACATTAAATTGCCATATGAACTTACAGGCTAATTTGCAAAAGTCGTAGAAATTCAGGACTATTCTTGAATTTTCTTCTTTCCACGATTCACTACGTTTTCTTGATCTATAATTATAAAATCATTCCTTCATTAGCATCCATTACAATTATATTCTATTTCACAAATTATGCCCTTAAAATTGTGAAATTACACTATTACCCCAAACTTTTCAATTTTTTTACAATTTAGTCCCTACTTAATTTATTCATCAATTGAACTAATTCTTCTCAAATAACACTTTATTTAAACATTATAAACTATTTCACAGCCTTTGACATTCAAAGTTTCATCACAAAACCCTAATTTCACAACTTTTACGATTAGGTCCTAAATAGTGATTTCTATAAAAATCTCTTCACAAAATCATCATATAATAAAATTAAAACCTCAATTCCATAATAAATCATCATATAATTTCAGCACTTGTTCATGGAAACTTTCAAAATTATCAAAAACTAATGAATTAAACATATGGACCTAGTTGTAAAAGTCTCAAAAATACAAAAATTGCAAGAAATAATCAAGAGTTGAACTTACATGCTGTAGGATATAAAAACCAGCTTCTTAAAAACTCTCTAATGGTATTTTTATCTGATGAAGATGAAGAAAAATGAAGAAAACTCTAGATTTTACCTAATATATCATATTTTACAATTAAATTATTACCTTATTTCCAATTTTGCCCCTTGTTCACACTTGATTTTTTAATTTTCCTGCACACACATGCCGTCCAGCCCAATAATAGGTGTCTAATTGCCTATTTAGTCCTCTTTTAATTATTACTAGAGCTATTTAATCACATCTCACAATTTTGCACTTAGTTCAATTTAGTCCTTTTCACCTAATTAACTACCGAAACCTTAAAATTTCTTAACGAAACTTTAATACTAACTTATTTACACTCCATAAATATTTTTAAAAATATTTATGGATCGGTTTATGAATTCGAGGTCTCGATACCTCGTTTTTATTCCGTTTTATCTACAACTTCATACACTACATAATTTCACTAATTCAAAATTATTTCTAAAACCACACTTAACATTTACTTACTAATATCTAAGCTCACATGTCGGATTTAGTGATTTCAAATCACTGTTCCGGTATCACTGAAATTTGGGCCGTTACAAGGTGCATCAATCTTCATTGTCCCTTGAAGGACATAACCTGTATAATGTGTATCATGCCTAATAATTAGAATGCTATGATCAAAGTGAGTCAAATGCTCCTAATTAAACCTGTTATAATGCAAAATGTTTATGAATATGACCCCTATTCCAGACGTCACCACTCATTCTTTCGTCGAAATTTATCTCTAAGTATCATTCCTACTCAGCCTGTGGATTTGTGTCATTCTTCAAATGCTATAATCTACCAAAATGTCTGTAAGATGATCCTCTCTTAGGATCGAATCGTTTGACTTGTCTAATCACTATTTTAGACTTAAAGAAAGAATTTCCTCGAGTTCTTTCAGACCTCACTTACGTGAATTCCTCAAACAATTATTCTGTTTTAGCTTCTTGTATTATCTAGAATTTCCATAGTAATAAGCAAAACTTCGTTTGTGAAAATTATTTAGTTCATCTATCATTATTTTAATGCAACACACTTTAAGAATAATGGAAGATGAATTTAATCTTGAGAATAATTAGATTTGAATGAATTTGTCAAAAATATAAAGGAAATTAATCTGAAAACCTATCTTTGGGAAGAAAGAGAATCTAAAGATAGTAAACAGGACAAAAGTTAGATGCCCTAGATATCGCTGTTTGAGCGTCTATACCCCAACTCCATGAAGACTTTTTTGAGTTCAACATGTGTTTAAAAGATCCAAAGTACTTTGTTGATGCCCCAATATGCAACGCGCTTCGCTCTTTGTTGAATCAAATATAGTAAGATTACTGCGTGCTCTTCACAATTTGAGCTGCCCTTTCGGGTTTTCAACTCAAAACCCTTTTGGTCTCGAGGTGCCCTTTGCGGGTTTTCACCTTAGATTTTCCTCTTCTTTAGACAAAGTGCTTTTTGACTGAGTCTGAATTCACTGGGTTGAGTAAACTCTTCCCATCAATTTCTATTAAGATTAATGCACCCCTAGAGAAAGCCTTCTTCGCGACATACGGCCCCTCCTAATTCGGCATCCATTTTCCTCTAAAGTCCTTCTGAATGGGAAAGATCTTTTTCAAAAAAAATCCCCCTCGTGGAATTCTCTTGGTCACACTTTCTTGTCGTAAGCTCGCATCATTCGCTTCTGATACATCTGACCATGGCAAATAGCTTTTAGCCTCTTTTCTTCGATCAAGTTCAACTGGTCATACCGCGATTGAATCCATTCCACTTCATCCAATTTTATCTCCGATAAAATTAGAAGAGAAGGTATTTCAACTTCAATGGGTAACACTGCCTCTATCCCATAAACCAACGAGAAAAGGGTTACCCTAGTAGAAGTTCTGATAGACGTTCGATAGGCTAAGAGTGCAAGCGGTAACTTCTCATGCCAATCTCTGTAGGTTTCAGTCATTTTCCCCACTATCTTTTTGATGTTTTTGTTAGCAGCTTCCACTGCCCTATTCATCTTTGGGCGATATGGAAATGAATTATGATGCTTAATCTTGAACTGACTACAAACTTCTGCTATCGTTCTGTTGTTCAAGTTCAATGCATTGTCTGATATGATCCTTTCAGGCATCCCATACAGGTAAATGATCTCTTTCTTTAAGAATCGACTTACAGTCGACTTAGTAACATTTGCATAAGAAGCAGCCTCTACCCATTTCGTGAAGTAATCAATGACCACAAAAAATAAAGCGATGCCCATTTGAAGCTTTTGGTGATATTGGCCCAATGACATCCGTGCCCCACATGGAAAAAGGCCAAGGAGAAGTCATAACATGTAGAGGTGAAGGTGGTACATGAATCTTGTCTCCATAAATCTGACTTTTATGGCATTTCTTGGCGTAGTTGATACAATCCCCTTTTATAGTAGACCAATAATATCCAAATCTCATGGTTTGTCTAGCCATCGTGAAACCATTAGCATGTGTCCCACAAACACCCTCGTGAACTTCTTCCAAGATTAACTTAGCTTCCACGGCGTCAACACATCTCAACAGTACTTGGTCTTTTCTTCTTTTGTACAAGATGTCCCCATCCAAAATGTAATCGTAGGCTAATCTCCTTAAAGTTCGCTTATCATTTTTCAGTTGCCTGTTCTGGGTATTTACGATCTCTCACATATCACAATATATCCTGATACCAAGGATTATCATCTTTTTCTTCTTCCTCAATGTTACAACAGCAAGCTGGAGCCTCAAAGATACTCATCTGAATGGGTCTCATCTCCTCCTCTTTATTCGCTCTAATTATTGAAGCCAAGGTTGCTAGAGCATCTGCCATCTGATTTTCGTCTCGTGGGATATAATTGAAAGTGATGTCATCAAACTCCTCAAGTAACCCTAAAACTACCTTTCGATAATTGATCAATTTAGGATCCCTTGTCTCCCATTCGTCTTTAAGCTGGTAAATTACCAACGCAGAGTCTCTATATACTTCCAAGGTTCTTATTCCTCGCTCTATAGCCGCTCGAAGTCCCATGATACACGTTTCATACTTGGCCATATTGTTTGTGCAATCAAAATCCAACTTGCACGTGAATGGAAAATAATCGCCATTTGGGGATACCAGGACTGCCCCAATTTCATTTCCCATTGCATTGGATGCCCCATCAAAACTCAACTTCCAAGGATAATCTTCTGTAGTTGCTACACACATTAACTCCTCATTTGGGAAATCAAAATTCAACGGCTCATAGTCCTCTAGGGCTCTACTAGCCAGAAATTCTGCTATCGCGCTTCCTTTTATAGCCTTCTGGCTCACATAGACTATGTTAAACTCTGAAAGCAGAATTCGCCACCTCGCCATTCTCCCATTCAAAGCTGTTGACTCCATCATATACTTTAAAGGATTAATTTTCGAAATAAGCCAAGTAGTATGATATAGCATATACTGTCTCAACCTTCGAGTTGTCCAAATCAAAGCACAACATAATTTTTCAATTGGCGAATATCTCATTTCACACTCAGTAAATTTCTTACTGAGGTAATATATCGCTTTCTCCTTTCTTCCTGACTCGTCATGTTGACCAAGCACACATCCCATGGAATTATTAAACACTGATAAGTACAGAATTAATGGTTTATCTAGACTAGGTTGAGATAGCACTGGAGCGTTTAACAAGTATTGCTTAACTTTATCAAAGGCATTCTCGCAGTCCTCATCCTAAGTACCTTGATTGTGTTTTCTAAGGAGACGAAATATGGGATCACATTTCTCAGTTAATTGTGAAATAAACTGAGCAATATAATTCAACCTTCCAAGAAAACCCCAAACTTCCTTCTGAGTACATGGTGGAGGCAAATCTCGTATGGCTTTAACCTTGTCTGAGTCAACTTCTATTCTCTTTTCGCTAACCACAAAACCGGGTAATTTCCCTGACCTAGCTCCAAAAGTGCACTTTGCCGGATTAAGTTTTAACTGGAACTTTCTTAATCTCAAGAACAGTTTCCTTAAAACTTCAATATGTTCCTCCTCTGTTCGAGATTTGGCAATCATATCATCGACATATACCTCAATTTCCTTGTGCATCATATCGTGAAATAAAGTCACCATAGCCCTTTGGGCCCCTGCATTCTTCAACCCAAAGGGCATTACTTTGTAACAGAAGGTACCCCACAATGTTATGAAGGTGGTTTTATCCATGTCTTCAGGATGCATCTTTATCTGATTGTACCCCGAGAAACCATCCATAAAAGAGAATAACGAATATCCTGTTGTGTTGTCTGCCAAAGTATCTATGTGTGGCAGAGGGAAATTATCTTTTGGGCTAGCTTTGTTCAGATCTCTGTAATCAACGCACATTCGTACCTTTCCATCTTTCGAAGGGACTGGTACAATGTTAGCTACCCATTCAGAGTACTTCACCTCCTGTAAGAATCCTGCATTGAACTGCTTCTTGACTTCGTCCTTTATCTTCAATATGATATCTGGCCTCATTCTTCGTAACTTCTGTTGGACTAGCTTACATCCTGTCTTGTTGGAAGGCGATGCACCACAATATCGGTATTTAACCCTGGCATATCTTGATAGGACCATGCGAAGATATCCTTGAACTCGCATAGTAACTCAATCAGTCCTTGCCTTGTGTCCTTGGCAATATGCGTGCCAATTTTTACCTCTTTCCCTTCCTTTAGAGCTACATTCTTTATTGCCTCTTTCTCATGAGGCATGATTTGTTTCTCTTCCTGTTTTACTATCTTCAATAGATCCAGAGACACATCACAATCCTAGACATCTTCAAAATCCTGAGATTCCTCTAAACACATGTCTTGCTCGTGAGAGAAATCAGAATTTGTAATATCAGTGCTCATGTCATTGATATCTAGGGATCTGTGAAGTATAAAGAATATACAAAGAATAAATGAACTTAAGAATGATTATTTATGTGCTATGAATGAAAGAATAAGAATCGCAAAAGTTTAATGGAATATTGGTTGATAAAAATGAAACAATACTCGTTCAAATTGATAAAAGTCATGTTTTATTAAAAATAATAGATGATCATAAGCCTTTTTCACAAATGTAATCCTATTACTCCTAGGCCCTAGAGTAACAAGAATGTTTCAGAAATTACTCTAAAAAATTCCTAAAAACTACAGGAAGTTCTTCCGCAGTCCAATTATTCAGAGAGCTTCCCGATTCGTAAAGGCGAATGCCCTCAAGGTTTCCTTGCTCCGATCCTTTGTAGTGTATAGCATTAATCTGATGACCTTTTCCTAAAAGTAACCCTCCTGATATAAAGGTTTGGGATATTGGAGGGAATGTCATCGACTCCCACTCCACTTCTCTTCCATTAAGGCGCGCCCTTCTTCCCTCTTGGCGTTTCTCAACTTCCTTCCTCCTTTGCTTATAGTCTGGCTTGAAACCTAGACCAAAGCGATCTCTCTTCTCTTTTAATTCTGGGATTTGAGCCCCTTCTTGTAGGTATTTTCCTAACCCTCTGCCTGGTAAGGCTCCTTTTCCCACCATCATTTGTAGAGCCATCCTCGTAGCTCTTGCTATCTTTGGCACCAGTAACTCACTCCCTTCTGAAATGAAGGTTGCATTCACAAATTATAAAGAGTGAAAGGAACACTCAATAGATTCTTCATCCATCTCGACATAAGGGGCCTTGCTAGTGACTGTGGCTATAATGTCCTCCTCCGCATTGATAGTTACTAACCATCCATCCGTCACTAATTTTAATTTTTGGTGCAATGATGAGGGTACCGCTCCTACTGAGTGTATCTATGGCCTCCCTAATAAGCAATTGTAGGAGGGCTTGATATCTATCACCAAGAAGTCTACTTCGTATATACTCGGCCCAATTTCCAAGGGGATGTTAATCATTCCCATCACCTTTCTTTTTGTACCGTCAAAGGCTCTTACCACATTTTGACATGTTTTCATGTGAGAACCGTCAATAGGTAATCTATTCAATGTAGACAACGGTAGAACATTCAAGGCTGATCCATTATCGACGAGCACGCTTGGGAGTGTGTACCCTTTACTTCGAGTGGTGATGCGCAAGGCCTTAGTTGACCCCCTGCCCCCCCGGTGGGATTTCACCATCACTAAAGTAGATGAAATTATCCGCACTTATGTTATTTACCAACTGGTCCAGCTTGTTAACGGATATGTCATGGGTGACATATGTTTCGTTGAGCACCTTCATTAATGCATCCCGATGCACCTCAGAACTCAAAAGTAGAGCCAATACTGATATACGAGCCGACTGCTTACGTAACTACTCAACCACACTATACTGGCTATGCTTAAGGAATTTTAAAAATTCCTTAGCCTCCTTCTCCCTTACTGGCTCCTTGACAGGCACTTCAGCCTCTTTTTCCTTCTCCGCACTAACATTCTTTGTTTTTGTGGGCTCCTCTCTGACGCCCAGCACATCATACTGCTTTCCACTCCGTGTATGGGAACCTTCAACTTGTACACCCTTAGACGTACTGGCTCTACTCTCCTCCTCCGGCACTGTCACACTGCAGTCATAACTCCATGGTACCATCTTGTTTTCCTTATAAGGGAAAGGCGTGGGCTTATGAATAATGACCTTAGGCACCATTTGTGCTCCCACTTCATTATTCCCCAGCAGAGAAATAATAATCCTTGGCCGGCTAATTCCTTTCTGTTCATCCTCTAGCATACATGTTTTTCACAAGAACTACCTTCAAAAATTTATAGTTCTTTGTTGTCTATAAAGCCTTGCACCAAGGCCTTGAATTCTTCACAATCTTGAGCTTCATGTCCTTCTTTCTCATGGAACTCACCATAGTTCCCTATTTCTCCTCTCTCATTTTTAGAGGTTAACATACCTCTCTTCATCATCTCCTCCTAAATCACCTTCATAGGCATCCTCACCTCAGCAACATCTTCCTTCATTTTCCTTTCACTGACTTCGCTAATGGCATTTACTCCTTGATCGCCATGATTTGGCAATGGGTTTTCAATATTAAGGGTATTGTCAAACTTTACTATCCCCATCTTAATAAGCCTCTCTATGGCCTTCTTAAGACCGGTACAGTTTTTGATTGAATGCCCCGATATTCCAGCATGGTATTCGCATCTGGCATTTGCGTCATACCATTTAGGATATGGGGGCTGCAGTGGTTTTAAGTGAAAAGGAGAAATAGCATGTGCATCGTATAAGCTTTGATAAAGCTCACGATACGTCACGGGGATAGGTGTGAATTGCATCTTTTCAGAATTCTGCCTTGTACCTGACTCCTGCATTTGAGAACTCTGTCGCTCAACCGTAGCTGTTTTAGTTTGACCAAATGTGATTGCCCTCGTGTTGAAGGTGCTTGTGTTATTCACTTCACTATCCTTTCTCTTTGGGGCTGATCTTTTGGTCGTTTCCCCCTCGATTTTGCCACCCCTTATGGCATTCTCGATCATTTCTCCCGCTATGACTATATCCGCAAAACTTTAGTGGTGCTCCTAATCATGTGAGTGATGAATGGAGCCTTTAGAGTGTTGAAGAACAACATGGTCCTTTTCTAACAACGGTGGTTGAACTTACATTGCCACCTCTCTCCATCTCTGTGCATATTGCCTAAAATTTTCATTAGGCTTTTCCTCCATGTTTTGCAGCGTGATCCTATCCGGAGTCATGTCAGTCACATGATTGTACTACTGCATGAAGGCCTGTGCAAGATCCCTCCACGAACTTATTTTGGCCCGGCTCAGTTGATTATACCACTTGGCCGCTGCCCCAACCAAACTATCCTGAAAACAATGGATCAATAATTGATCATTGTTTACATAACCCGTCATCCGTCTGCAGAACATAGTAATATGGGCTTCCAGGCAAGTAGTCCCATTGTACTTCTCGAATTCTGGCATTTTGAATTTATGAGGAAGCACCAAATCTGAGACCAAACTTAAGTCCTTAGCATCCATTCCTTGACGATTATCAGCACTTTCTAGTACCCTAAATTTCTCCTCTAACCATCTGCAACGTTCCTCTAATTGCCTTGATGATTCGAGTCTCATTTCTTCCCTCTCAGCTACATCTAGATTGGGGATAACCGGATTGGCAGGATTGTCTCCAGGATTGAATCCCGAACTCGTTTGAAAGTTCATGGGTATTCCAGCATCGACTTGACCCTGTTAAGGCCTTATTATGACAGACGGCCCTCGGGGATGTGCCTCAGGTTGGGTTTGTACGTGAGGTGGAGTGAAACCAAGAGGATGACCCTCATTACCCTCTCCAGTGATAGTCATAGGGGATTTTCCTTTATCTGTGGCCCTCAGTAGTTGAGCCATCTCAGCCATCATGTTCCTTTGAGCCTCCAACATTTGCTCCCTCATGTCGTTTTGCATTTTTGCCAATTGCTCTTGCAATTGGTCCTGCATGTCCTAATAATTTTAACTAATTAGGGTCTTTCTATAAATTTGAATGCATATGATGCAATGAGATGTAAATGCATGAATACAAAAGATATCGATTCTGATTAAATTTCATTTTAGAAAACGTTATTTAAGGAACAAAAATCTTTTCATAAAACGGATTACAAATACACATTTGCCCGTAGGTCTAGAGTCTTAACCCTATCCAATAATAATGCTAACTCGCCCTCCTGCTCGACGAGCGATGACTCATACATTATACTCAGTGTTCTAGCTTGTATTGCCAAATCCTGCAAGTGTTCAGCAACCTCTCGAATCTGAACTAAGGCCTCTTCCATGACATGATCTCTATCTCCCACTTGATTCTGAAGATGGTAAAGTTCTCCCTTCCACTGTTCTTCTCTTTCCTCGAGCTGCTCAATCCGTAGCTCATAGTCCTGTAGTGCTACTTCCAACCCTCCAATGTTGTGTTTCATTTTCTCGATCTTATCCAAGCTTGCCTTTAACTCGATCGCAGGGTTACGACTTTGGTGATGATGAAGATATCGTCCAAGCTCAGCCACCTTAGTTTTTAGTTCTTGATTTTCCTTCTCTAGGGTCTGATTACACGACTGCCTCTCTTGGAACTTCTTTCCCAATTCTCAGCCTTGGCTCTTTCCTCTTGAATCTCTTGTTGCCACTACTCTGAAGATCTCCCTAATCTGACCCTTTTCAAGGTTACCTGGGCCTTCTTGTAGTGCGTCTTTAAATAATCTCGATCTTCCTCAATCTTTCTTTTTTCCTTTTTTACCTTCTCGACTTCTATTTTTTGAACATCAACATCGAGACTCAAACACATTTTTTCCTCTTCGAGCTTCTCAATCCTCTTTTCAAGCTCCGAATTCTTTCTCTTGAACTCTTGCTCCATAACCTCCAACTCTGATGGAATCACTCGTAAGCTCTCTACTAATGATCGGGGCACCCCCAAAATTGGCCTAGGGACATTATCGTTGACTCTCCTACTAAACCACCCTTTATACTCAAGGGTTGACGTCGAGCCTTCAGTCAAGATCTTCATATAGAAAGGCTTCTTCCAAGCCCCCGAAATCTCTCGCATCCTCTTCTTGTAGTGATCTCTTTTATAAGAGAAATCACTCTAAGCTAAACCCTGTGTAGCCGGTATGAACTGCCTCGCTCGATATTGCCTTAGAACAAGCAATGGTATATATCCAACAACTCCCCAAATTCCTAGCAAAGGGATCCAATCAAAACTGCCACAATGGTAAAGGACTTCACCAGGAACCAACCAAGGAGCCTTCCACATAACATCTTCCTCTCGAAGATTCTGGAGAATGTCTATCCACCTCTCTTCTAAAATGTCATCTCTCCTAGACATGTCTACTGTTTCCTTTAAGGGGGAATAACCGTCAAAGAATACTCAGCACGGAACCTTATCAAGCTTCCAGAAGTGGCTATGCAACCAAACCAACAGCAACTTTGCACATCCAATGAACCTTCCTTCACCAGCTCTTCGACATGCGCTCAAGGATCTTAACGTCTCTCACTAAGATTGCGAGCACTGTGTGTTCTGCATTTACCAAGTCGATCGAATAAATCCACAACTGCCTCATCTATGTGTCCCAAAGCCTTTGGGAAGATCACTAAACCATAAATACTTAAAGCCAGGACATCTACCCTTTTCTTTACGTCTAGATGTGTTGCTATCAAATCCCTCAAAACGGCCCATGAAACGCACTTACTATCACCCTTTTGCTGCACACGAGCTATAGCCCACTGCTCACTCATCCCAGTAATCATTACCAACTTCTTCATAAAAGTTGGGAGGCTAGTAGGCCTAACATAAGCCTTGTGACCCAGAATCCTCGAGCAACGCAGTAAAGTCGCATACTCCTCTAAAGTAGGTATAAGATCAACATTACCAAATGTAAAGCAACTATAAGCAGGGTTCCAGAACTGTACCATAGCTCGCAACAAATGCCTATCTATCTTGATGTCCAACCAAATAGGAAGGTCTCCATAATTTCGGCGGAAAAGCGCTTAGCCTCTTCATCCCATTGGGCCCAAATGTCTCTCAACAACTCGAAACTCGCTTCGTGTCGAATTAATACGAGTGAAGTCCCATAACTCTGATGTATACCCCTCGGTGACACTATCTCCCTTCTCTAACTGGGTTTTCTCTGACCAGGTACAGACAGAGGCGTTGTCCTCTACTTTTTTAAGATATTCGTTCCTCATTACAAAACTTTCTAGTCTAGAAATCAAACCTTGAATTGACACCTTTAAATGCTGAATGACATGCAATGACAGCAAAATAAAAATAGGTCAGTGTCATATATATAAAAAAAAAATGACAAACAAGTACTTACAAGGGTAACTTACTAAAGGCTATCCTTATTTCCCTAGGGTAAACACTTAAAGTTCACTATATGAGTTTTATCTCTAAAGTAAGGGTACCTGAACCATCAGATTCCTCGGTCTTCACCCATTATAGGCTCATATAGACCAAGTTTAGTTCAGGGGGACACATTTCCCTATGGCCATACGAAGATGAAAATCTCACGAAGACATAGGTACAGTATCCCGGAAGCAATTCACTAGCTCATACGAAGGTGAAAACCTCACGAAAGCGTAGCTTCTCATTCCCACTTAAGGGTGTGACCACAACGGTCATGCAAATGCAATGTACGGTAATAAGATAACAAACATATGTAGCAAACACCTGTAAAAAGGATCAAATTTTAAATTTTCCAAACTTCCGACATTAAGAAATAATTAATTTCTTGGCTCGACTCTCTTATGTCCCCAGTGGAGTCGCCAAGCTATCGAAACCTTTTTAAAAATGGGGAGGGTATTTTAAAAAAAGGGTTCGACTTTAAAAAAATGAAAACGGGAGTCGCCATGAATCTTTTAAAGTGTGATTGGATCACTTTATAAAACATTTTGGCCTACGAAATTACGAGAAAATAGGTTCGGGAGTCGGTTACGTACGAGGAAGGATTAGCACCCTCGTATCGCCCAAAATTGGTACCAAACTGAAATATCTTGTCTTGATGTCAGAAGTTTGAAAGAATTTAGAAATGAGATTTCCTTTAAAACCGTAATATTTTAAATTAAAAAGAATCAAGATTCCTTCACTTCAAAAGAATACAAATATCATATCCAGCATGATTGGACACGATATCTTTAAACTTTCGTAACTAAAATCATCTTGTAATTTATGAAACTCGTTTAAAAGGATATTTTAGACATTCAGTCAAACGGGAAATCGCAACCCAGCATGTTAGGGCACTACTTCCCGAGTTCCTAAATACCAAAAACATTGCCTCTTTTTAAAATTCCTCTTGAATCAAATGAGATTTTTTTTGTTTTAAAAATAATGATGTATTTTATATATTACAAGAAATTAAATAAACCTAGCTAAAATATACATGCTTTATCACTTTGTGCAAATATGATATAGAAAATAATAAATAATGGCACAAATTACACAATATACGTTATCATTTTATGCATGGTCATAGATAACATAAATATACATGCATTATCGTTACATGCAAAATACAAAAATGGCAAAATATATCAATACAAATTAAGCATACATAATAATGTTTCATGTAAATATATTCTTAAAATAACAATATAAAATAATCAATTTTCATGCGAATATATAACAATGAATAAATACCATAAAAATAACAAAATAATTTATGAGATTAGCATATTAAAACAATCTCTAATAAATATAAAAAAAAGATAGAAATAAAAATAAATAAAAAATGAAATAACTTAAGTAATCTATAAGTAATAAAAATTAAAAAGAATAAAATATAGTAGCTTGACATATAAAAAATAATGTGTTAAATTGGAACAAAATTTCGTAATAGATTTTAAATATAGACATTAAATGCAATAGCAATATATATATGTTAGTTTATAAAAATTTACAAATTTAATAATAAATAATGAAATAATATATAATAAAAGAAGAATAATATATAATAATATATGATATGTAATAAAATAAAATATAATATAATGAAATATAAATGATGTGATAAAATATCATATAAGGATAATACATATACTATAATTTAATAATATATAAAAAAAATTTAAAAATTCTAAACAATTAATAAATAATAAAATAATACATAATTTATAATAGAATGAAAATACAAGAAATAATGTATATATAGTAAAATACATACTAAATTTATAAATAAAGTGGATAATAATATGAATAATATAATAATTAATATATAAAAATAATATATACTATTTTTTTATAATTAATATTTATAAATATATAAAGTATTTAATAGATTATAAAAATATTTAAAAGGACTACAACGAAATAAAATTAAAGTTTTAGGACTAATTTATAAATAAAAATGAATTTGGGCCTTCTGGAACGCGTGTTAAAATCGAGGGACTCATTGGGTAATTTGCCCTAATCCCAAAACGACGCCGTTTCCCCAAATAGTCTTTAAGGATCATTGGGACCCAATTAAAACAAATACAAAATTTAGGGCCAATTTAAAAATGAAGGTAAAATAGAATTATGAATTTCTGAAAAACGGAAGGATTAATTGGACAATTATCCCATTTTACAAAAACACGCGGATCCTCCTGGGTAATCGGGTCAACACGAGGATCCTAGGCCTTGAAACGACGCCGTTTTGTGCTTATTGAGTTAAACCAAAACAACGTCGTACAAAAGAAGCTATATAAGCCAAATTTTCAGCTTTGAAATCATTTCTGCAGTCTGTTTAAAAAAAAAAAAGGAAACCCTCTGAAGGAGGGTTGGGGAGAGGTTCTCGGAGTGCTATTGAGCCTTCGTCTAGGGGTTTGCACGCGCTCACGCCCCCCGTCAATGCCACCATATATGGCGATCGGAAACTGGAAAGTTTCCTTTCTTCGACGCGAATCAAAACGGTACATTCTCTTTTTCTTTTTTTATTGTTTGCAATATATATTAAAAAATATTCACCTTTGTATCTCAATCGACTGTGGTTCTCTTTTCTGTATAAGTGTGTAATAGTGACTTTTTATTTGAATTTCCGCAAAAAAAAAAAAATCCTCTTTTACAAATTAGGAGAGGGGTTTTTATAAACCCTGATTACATTTTGGAGAGAATCTGTTTGATTTCTTTCCAAATTTTTCTTTCTTTCTTTTGCAGGTTTCAGCGAGGAGATTTAGCCATGCACGAACACTGATGCACTCTGGCGTTGATTCGGGCACCAATCTTGGCATGATTCGAAGCCTGGAATCATGTCCTGGAATTACGGCACCAATGGTGGGTAACTGGAACGACGCGAGATGAAACGGCGTGACTGTTGGGATGCTTGCGGGGCGAAGCTTCTGGAAACCCTAGGGTTTCCAGATTCTGTTCAGACATTGGGCCTTGTTGGTTTGGGTCTGTCTTTGGATATTTGGGCCGTTGAGTTTTGGGTTTAAACGGGTATTGGGCAACTGTAGGCTTACTGGGTTGTAACCAGGCATAGGGTTTAGGCCAATTGGGTCACAAGTGTAACGGGTTTTGGGCTTGTCAGGCCTTGAGGCCTGTTTATTGTAAATAGACTGTAAATGAACTTTTATTTTTAATTTTTGGTTTTCCTTTTTTTTAATATTTATTTAATTTATTTCACGGGCCCGAGCAGAAATGGGCTACTACACAGGAGATTTCAATTATGAGATTAAAGTTGGAGAATAAGTGGTAATAAGGGGGATACTAACAACGGGGGAGAAAATAGTAAGCAAGAACTTTGAAATTTTTCCTATGCTCATATAAGAATTATACCCACTGTCAGGCTTCATCTCATTCAAGCTACCTGGTCCTGTGAAGAACTAAGAACCGACCACTTATTTGGAAAACGGAATGCTTAAAGCCACTGTGAAGAGAAATTTCAAAGTCCCTACATACTATTTTCTCACTAGTTGTTAGTATCCCTTTATTACCACTTTTGCATCAACTTCAATCTCAAAATTGAAGTCTCCTGCACTGTTGAAACTCGAATATCTAAATTTCCATCCCTACAATATAGATAGAAAGATGAGTTACTATGATTCAAAGATTTCTTAAAAGAGAATTCAATATTAATGAACATCACCACTAGATTAAATCCTAGAATAAAGGTTTAATGGCATGAACCATTTGCCATTGCCTTTCCCTTTCTTAATCAAAGAGATGAGGTTTTTCTCATCAAATAAAGATGCTGCTTAAACTTTATGTACATTATGGTAGAAACTTATTACCGCGACTTATATAACTGTCACTGCCTTAATGCAATACCACTTTCCAAATGCACTCATTGTTTGTTCACCTTAAAAATATTAATATCTCCTTTACTACCTTGGATTTCTTTCCTTTTACAATAAATTTCTATGTTTCCACTAGATTCCCTATTTAATAGCATATATAAACTTCCTAATTAGTTGCACTTACCAAAACAAACAAGATGCGAAGCTTATCCCAAAGATGTTTTTTATTTGCATTCACCATTTTTAGAAAGAGTCACTAAATCAAGTTCTCAGCTAGGTGAATGAAGTATGACTACTTTGCCAATAGTTCAGTAACTTTGCCAATAGTTCAAGTGCAATTAGGAGACGTTTTGGCGTATAGTCCAACCAATGTGGTTTTCATTACGGATAGACAAATATTCTTATCCGCTGATCTATTCAATGCTGGAATCAAGCTTGCTATTAATGTGGGGATTTTCGTCTCCAGAGTGGGACCTTTAGTTCAAATTAAAGCTATGACACAACTTACTGGTAAATCAAAATTGGAATTAGCCTAACTTGCCAAATTAGAAAGTTTTATGCATGTACGTCACACATGTGTAACAGACGCAGAAAACAATGAATGGAGTTAGTTGAATTTGTAAGTTTTAGATTAGGATGCATATGTTAACTAACATTAGACATTCACATAATGTGCAGCCATATTTTCCATTTGTAAAAGGATAGCGCATGGATAGCACGCACATAATCCTTAATTTCGAAGAATCTTTCAAATAAAAAACACGTACATAACATACACGTAATTAATAATTTTCAAGGAACTTTTATTCTACCATAAATAAAAGGCTTTTCAAATCACACAATCAATACTTCACATTCATGATTCTAAAAAACTCTCTAATATGCATTTGAAGTTTAATTGGGGAAATGACGAAGGAAAGCGCTAGTATATTAAGTTTTCTTTAGACAACATGGTGAAGAATGAACAAGGTTAGATTTTATTGGACTTAGATATATCGATTTATTAATAGTAATTCAAATATTATTTAACCATAGATGCACTTATGCTTTGTAATCGATGTACATACATTTTACTTTACACGTGTCTACCTATTTCAAATAGAGAAGGGCAAGCTCTGACACCTAAAAACCTATAAATTTAAGAGAAATATCATTTTTATAAATCCATCTAATTTAGTAGCGATGTGCAATATCAATTTTTATTCTAAAGAGTAAAGCTTTCGAGAACTCCTTCAACCTACATTTCATATCTCGGATAAACTATATTACAAAAGATCTTTTCATTTTAACTAAAAGTATGGATACATTAGACTCATATTGCAAATCAAGAAATAGACTTGTCAGCTTTCTGTATAGAAGCTTAATTGTGCTATCGTAAATAAAAAACTCTTCAAACTACAGAATCAATGCTTAATCTTTCTAAGAAACTATATTATGCATTTGAAGTTTATTACAATGAAAAAGCTTGAATAAATTTAGCAATAAATCTTGCTAATTGCAATCTATAGACATAGTTGGGCAAAGCAAACACCATAGATATGGGATGTAATGAGTCAATGTCCTTTTTGGATATATAAATTGCTTTCAATTTAAATAAGTTTATTATTTACATTAAATTCGATTATTATTGTTAGAAATTTGAATGGATTAAATATTTGAATTTAATAAATTACTGTAACAAAAAAGTTTTAAATTTTATCCACAAAAATACTAAAGTATATCTATAAAAAATTGAGACATTTCAAAAGAATATAATCTCACAATCTTTTTACATCCTTATTTATAAGCCATTATACTTCATTAGCTAATAATAATCAACTTGAGAGGTTAAATTTATGCATTGAACTCAAAAGACTAATGTAACATAGATTTGAACTCTTACGTTTAAGAACTCTATAAATACCATTCATAATACCCTAAACTCATATTCTTAATTCATTAAATTACTGAATATCGAAATTTAATTCTATAATATTTGAATAAGTAAAAAGTAATTTAGATATCCTCGAGTTAAAGGTATTTCAAAACACTCTTGGAGTTTTGACTAAATATTATTAAATAAAAAAATGTTTGATCCCATTTTTAGAGTTTAATATCTTTCAAAATGCTCATTTTCTCCACAGAAAGTTCTAAGTTGATGTTCTTCCTTCAGCGGCTCTTGTTCCTTCAGTTCTTGCTATCAAAGATCTCTAAATCTGACATTCATGATGCCGCTGCTTTTAGCCTTGCTTTGAATTGTGGGTTAGTCCTGTGGTAAATAAATCATTATGAAATTATTTTATTAAAAAAGGATAGTTGTTATTAAATCAATATTGTTTTTGTAGATATAGTTGAAATCACGACTTTCGGTATACCGATCGACAAAAATCAAAGTAGAGATACGTACTTCGGGGGCTTAAAAGGTATGGAAAATATTCATTCTGCTCCATTACTTCACAACTTGTAAACATTGATAGGGAGCATATAATAATAGCATGCTACATTTGGACTAGGTTTTAATTTTTTATATGTCCAAAGACACTAAAAAAGTTTAACACGAAACAATTAAGGGTCAAGAAAGGCATGGTTTTGGATCCCCAATTGATCACATTTTGAGAAGAAGCTTGCAAAACTGCTATTGAAATTTGGCTGGATTTTCACATCATCAACCAGCAAACAGATTTGTTATCTCTCTATTTGCTAGGATGAAAATTGAGATATTTAAATTTGAAGAGTGCAGGAGACTTCAATTGTGAGATTAAAGTTGATGAAAAAGTGGTAATAAGGGGGATACTAACAACGGGGGAGAAAATAGTATGCGAGAACTTTGAAATTTTTCCTATGCCCCCACAAGATCTATGCCCACTGGCATGTTTCGTCTCATTCAACCTACCTGGTCTTGTCAATAACTAAAAAATTCAAAGTCCTTGCATACTATTTTCTCACCAGTTGTTAGTATCCCTTTATTACCACTTTTGCATCAGCTTCAATCTCACAATTGAAGTCTCCTGCACTCTTGAAACCCGAAAATCTCAATTACCATCCCTACTGTCGAAACCTCTTTAAAAAATGGAGAGGGTATTTTGAAAACAGGAGTCGCCATCAACATTTTAAAGTGTGATTGGATCACTTTATAAAACATTTTGGTCTACGAAATTACGAGAAAACAGGTTCGGGAGTCAGTTACCCACGAGGAAGGATTAGCACCCTCGTAACGCCCAAAATTGGTACCAAATTGAATATTTTCATCTTAATGTCAAAAGCTTGAAAAACTTTTAGCAATAAGATCTTTTTTAAAACCATAATAATTTGAGTTGAAAGTCAAAATTCTTTCGTTCCAAAAGAATGCGAACATCACATCCAGCGTGATTGGACACGATATTCATAAACTTTCGTCACAAAAAAATCTCGTGATTTGTAAAATCTATTAAAAGGATACTTTAGATATTTAGACAAATGGGAAATCGCAACCCAGCATATTAGGGTACTATTTCTCGAATTCCTAAATACAAAAGACATTGCCTTATTTTTTAAAATTCCTTTTGATTAAATGAAATAAGAAACGATGATGCATTTAACCTATTACAAAATATCAACGTTGGATTAATTAAGCTACCTATTTTAACATTTCATACAAATATAATGTTGAAAATGGTAAATATGACATAAATCACACAATATACTTTAGTATTTCATACATACATAATCACAAATAACATGAATATACACATTATCATTTCGTACAAAAGTGCAAGCAGCAAGAATAATGAATATTAAACATATAATAATACTTCATGCGAATATATTTTTAAGATAATAACATAAAATGATCAATTTGCACACGAATACATAACAATAAATAAATAACATGATAAATAACAAATAATTTAAAAGATGAAATTAGCGTGTTAAGACAATATCTAATAAAAAACAAAATGACAACAAAAAATTTTAATCAATATAAGTAAATAAATAAAAAAAAATACATATCATTTAATATAGTAGCTTGATATATATATAAAAAAGGGATGTTAAATTAGAACAAAATTTTGTAGTGAATTTTAAATATAGACATTAAATATATATAATAACAATATATGTATTAGTTTATAATAATTTACAAATTCAATTTTTATATACTAATAAATAATAAATAACATATATAATAAAAGGGAGATAATATAGGGAATAATATATAATGATATATGATATGTAATATATAAATAAAATATAATGAAATATAAATAATATGATAAATATTATAAAAATAAGGATAAAATATATATGTACTATTATTTAATGAATTTTTTAAAAATTAAAATTTTACATAATTAATGAATAATAAAATAATATATAATTTATAAAAAAATAAAAATGCAGGGAATAATATATAGTAAAATATAATGTACAATAAAATTTATAAATAAAATGTATAATAATAAAAATAATATAATGGATAATATATAAATAAAAAAATATATATACTATTTTATATAACTAATATTTATAAAAATAAATAATATATAAGGTATTTAACAAATAAATTATGCAAAAATATTTAAAAGGTTAAAATTAAATAAAACTAAAGTTCTAGGGCTAATTTTAAAATAACAACAAAAAATTAGGCCTAATTGGAATGCATTCAAAACTACAAGGGACTCATTGGGCAATTTGCCCTAATCTCAAAACGACATCGTTCTTCAGAATGAATTTTAATGGCCGTTAGGATTAAATTGAAACAACTATAAAAGATTAGGGCCGAATTAAAATAAAAATAAAATGAAATTACAAAGATTAAAAATGCGAAAGGACCCATTGGGCAATTAGCCCATTCTCCAAAAACACGCGGATCCTCCCCGGGTCACGGGTCAACACGCGGATCCTCATCATTAATACGATGCCATTTTGAAGCTTATTATTTTAAGCAAAACGACACCGTTTTGTTAGGGCTATGTAAGCCAAATTTCAGTTTTGAAATCATTTTAAAATCTGATTTAAAAAAAAAAAAAAACAAAGAAAACCCTCTGAAGGAGGGCTGAGGGAGGGTTCCCGGAGTTCTCTTGAACCTCTGGCCAGAGATTTGCACGCGCCCACGTGCGACCGTCAACGGCGCTATGTACGGCGGCCAGAAGCTAGAAAGCTTCCTGTTTCACCGCAAATCGAAACGGTACGTCCCCTTGTTCTATTTTTGTGCTTTTAATATGTATTTAGAGAGAAAAAGAAATATAGTAATCACCTATGTATTCTCTGGTCGACAGTTGATTTCTTTTAGTGTAAAACACGTTCTGTTTTTATTGAATCTCCATGAAAAAAACCCCCCCTTACAGATTAAAAAAGATAGGATTTTATAGTCCTTTGTAAATCATTACATTTTGGGAAAGAAATCTTTGATTTCTTTCCATATTTTGCTCCTATTTTCTGCTGTCGTTCTTTCCATTTTGTAGATACCAGCGAGAATATCACGGCGGTGATTGCACTATCACTGATTCATGTACTGATTGCGGCGTGGTACAAGGCTGGAGTCACGTCGTCGATGGAGGATGATGAAAAGTCATTGGAACGGCACCTAAACGAAAGGTCGTGACTTTTGGTGTTCCTGCGGCGCCTAGGGTTTTAGAAACCCTAGGCCTTTGCATGTTCTGTTAACAATTTGGGCCATTTGGGCCCTTTATGTTTTGGGTTAAGGGTGTATTGGGATAATAGATTTTGGGCCAAGGGTTTAGGCTAATCGGGTCTTGGGTGTAACCGGGCATAGGGCTTTTGGGCTAACCGAGTTTTGGCTATAAATAGACTGTTTAAAGGGCCTTATTTAATGGACTGTTTTTTGTTTTAGTTTCGGCAAACTTTGTTTATTTATTTTACGGGCCCGGGCAGAAATGGGCTACTACACCTGCAAAATAGATAGAAGAAATATGATGATTCAAAGATTTCCTAAAGGAGAATTCGATATTAGAGAACATCACCACTAGATTAAATCCTAGAATAAAGGTTTAATGGCATGAAGCATTTGCCATTTCCGTTCCCTCTCTTAATCAAAGAGATGAGGTTTTTCTCATCAAATAAAGATGCTGTTTAAACTTAATGTAGGTTATGGTAGAAACTTATTACCACGAGTTATATAACTGTCACTGCCTTAATGCAATACCACTTTCCAAATGCACTCATTGTTTATTCACCTTTAAAATATTAATATCTACTTTACTACCTTGGATTTCTTTCCTTTTACAGTAAATTTCAATGTTTCCACCAGATTCCCTATTTAATAGCATATATAAACTTCCTAATTAGTTGCACTTACCAAACCAAACAAGATGTGAAGCTTATCCCAAAGTTGTTTTTTATTTGCATTCACCATTTTTATAAAGAGCTTCTAAATCAAGTTCTCAGCTAGGTGAATGAAGTATGACTACATTACCAATAGTTCAGGCCCAATCAGGAGGCATTTCGGGGTATATTCCAACCAATATGATTTTCATTATAGATAGACAAATATTCTTATCCGCTGATCTATTCCTTGCTAGAATCAAACTTACTCTTAATGTGGGGATTTTCGTATCTAGAGTGGGACCTTTAGTTCAAACTAAAGCTATGACACAACTTACTGGTAAATCAAAATTGGAATTGGCCTAATTTTCGAAATTAGAAAGCTATATGCATGTGCATCACACATGTGTAACAGATGCAGAAAACAATGAATGGAGTTAGTTGAATTTGTAAGTTTTAGTATGTTAACTAACATTAGACATTCACATAATGTGCAGCCGTATTTGGAATTTGTAAAAGGATAACATATGCATAGCATGCACACAATCCTTAATTTTGAAGAATATTTCAAATAAAAAACACGTACATAACATACACGTAATTAATAATTTTCAAGGAACTTTTATTCTACCATAAATAAAAGGCTTTTCAAATCACACAATCAATACTTCACATTCATCATTCTAAAAAACTCTCTAATATGCATTTGCAGTTTAATTGGGGAAATGACGAAGGAAAGCACTATTATATTAAGTTTTCTTTAGACAACATAGCGAAGAATGAACAAGGTTAGATTGTATTGGACTTTGATAAACCATAATATATACATATTTTTACCCCATGCTTGGCATATTTATGGATGATTTTTCATTGATTTCATTGAATTTGATGCTCCTAATCCTTTAATTTCATTTTTTATACTCAGGAGAGCCTAAGATAGCGAAAAGAGCAAGAAACGGGCCAAAAACAGACAAAATGGGCCTCATTCAGCGTAGCACACGGCCTAGGCACCCCACACGGGTGATCCACACGCCCGTGTGTGACACATGGGTAGACCACATGCCCGTGTGTCATGGCCGTGTCGACATTAAATCAACTCAAAATTGCACACCGCCTGAGCACCTTCACACGGGCGTGGCACACGGCCATGTCCCTGTCAAGCCTAAGTCTAATTCTACTCGGAAAAGGCTTATTTTAGGCTAATGTGGGCATTCCAAAGTCTATTTAAAGACCCTATAAGAGGATTAAGAGGACACGCAGAGTAGAAGGCAAAAAATACTCAAGGACAGCCATCAGAATCTCCTCAGAGGTAGGATCTACATCAAGACCGAAGATTTCCATCCAATTTCCTAGAAGTTCTTTGGGTTTCTTTATGTTTTTTTGTTTTCCAAACTTTGAGATGTTTTCTATTATTATTATGAACTAAACTCCCTAAATACCCAAGGGAGATAAAACCTAAGACGGATCTTATTATTTGAGTTATGTGATAAATACTTCTTGTTCTTAATTGTGAAATTAACCCTTGCTATAATATTCTAGGATATTAATTCAGGTTTTTGATGTGCATATTCAGTGGAGCAAAAGTCCCTATTTAAGAGTAGATCAATCATGATTAAGCAAAGTTGCATGCAATCCTAGAGATAAGACGACATAAATCTGCCGGATTAGAGTCAAATCTAATAAGGGAATTCATAGATCGAATTAATGCTGTGAAAAAATAAAATAAAATAAAAAATAAAGAACACAAAATTTTACGTGGAAACCCTTTCGGGAAAAAAACCACGGGCAGAGGAGAAGAAAATTCACTATGTCGAAAATTTGAATCAATACAAAAGGAATAGACTATGTCTATTTATAGGCTTGTAAAGCCATATTCTAGTAGGATTGAAACACCTTATCCTAGTAAATATAAAATAGATGGAGTTTAATAAGGTTTAAAAAACCTTATTCTAAAATAAAATAAAAGAAGTCTAGTTCTATATGGATTTTACTTTTATTTTATTTTCCATCGTATTTTATTTAAATAAGAATTAGGGTCACTTAATTCTAACAATCTCCACCTTGACACAAATTCTCAATGAACAAGTTCTTAATTGCGAACAAGTTCTCCACCTCTTCCATAAAACCCCTTAAGGGTTTAACTTCAACAATGAACACCAACCAAGTCTAAGCAATGCTCAAACTTGGTTATAGGAAGTGACTTGGTCATCATATCTGCAGGATTTTCATGAGTACTAATTTTGCTCACAACAATATCACCACAAGCAATAATATCACGAACAAAATGATACCGAACATCAATGTGTTTTGTTCTCTCATGAAACATTTGATCTTTTGTAAGAAAGATGGCACTCTGACTGTCACAAATATCGCAGGCTTGATTTGAAGGTCTTCATTTAGTTCACTAAAGAGTCCCTTCAACCAAATAGCTTCTTTACAAGCCTCGAATCGCCATGTACTTTCGGCTTCAGTGGTAGACAAAGCGATTGTAGTTTGCAAAGTGGCTTTCCAACTTATTGCACAACCTCCGATTGTAAAGACGTAACTGTGAGAGATCTTCTTCTATCAAGGTCTCCAAAGCAAAATCAGCATCAACATACCCAATAACTCCATCTTGATTCTTCCAAATCGTAAGCAAACATCAGTGGTACTCGTAAGTATCTTAAAATCCATCGAATCGCTTTCGTTGTTCTTTAAAGGATTCGCCATATATCTCGCTAATCGCATCGATTGCATGTGATAAATGCGGACGTGAACAAACCATAGCATACATGAGAGATCCCATCGCACTAGAGTATGGAACATGTGACATGTACTCAATCTCATCATCGATTGTGGAGACAAAGCCGATGAAAGTCTAAAATGGGCTGCTAAAGGAGTAATAATAACAGCTTAGCACTCTGCATATTGAACTCGCAAAGAAGTTTCTCAATGTACCCCTTCCGACTTAGGTACAATTTACTTGTTTTTCTATCTCTAAGAATCTCCATACCAAGTATCTTCTTTCTTTGGTCCCAAATCTTTCATCTCAAATTCTTCACTTAGTTGGGCTTTGACCTTTCTTATCTCTCCTTTGTCTTTTGTTGCTATCAACATGTCATCAACGTAAAGAAGTAGATACACAAAAGAACCATCATTGTTTTTCTTAAAGTAAACACAACTCACAAAACTACTTCTTTTGAAATCGTGAGAAGTCATAAAGGAATCAAACCTCTTGTACCATCGCCTTGGTGATTTGTTTTCAAACCGTAAAGGGACTTTTTGAGCAAGCAAACATAATCCTCTTTTCTCAAATGTAAAACCCTCTCGGTTGTTGCATGTAAATATCTTCCTCAAGTTCTCCATGCAAAAATGCAGTTTTACATCTAACTGCTCAAGCTCTAAATCATGCATGGCCACAATACCAAGCAAAGCTCGAATCGAACTATGCTTCACAACTGGGGAGAACACATCTGTGAAGTCCAATCCTGGAACTTGATCAGAACCCTTTGCAACAAGCCTTGCTTTATATTTAGGTTCTTCAACTCCTGAGTCCCTTCTTTCTTTTTAAACACCCATTTACAACGAATGCAGTCTTCTTACCTTTAGGAAGTTTCACAAGATCCCATGTTTTGTTTTTGTGGAGTGATTCCATCTCCTCTTGCATAGCAAACATCCATTTTTCGAGTCTTCACAACTAATCGCCTCAGAATAATTTGATGGCTCTTGATTCGCATCTATATCTTCACCACATTTAAAGCATAAGCAACTAGATCACCTCAAAGATACTTCTTTGGAGGTTTAATTTCTCTTTTAGTTCATTTTTGGCGATAGAGTATTGAGGCGAAGAAGCAACTCTATTCTCAATTTTTGTATCGACTTGAGGAGTCGACTGTATTAATCGATGCTCCACCGCTTTTGATTTTCTTTATTGGAACAGATCTTTAAGAGATAAGTTAGGAAGCATAGCAGATTTCATCAAAAACAACATCTCTGCTAATCACAACTTTCCTATTTTAGGACACCATAACTTATACCCTTTTACACCAAAACTTTATAACCAAGAAAAACACATTTAATGGATCTCGGTTCCAATTTTCCATTATTAACATGAGCATACGCAGGACACCCAAAGATCTTTAAATCGGAATAATTAGCAGGATTACGGACCATACCTCTTGTGGAGTCTTTTTCTCAATGGCAGCGGATGGAGATCGGTTGATCAAAAACATGCATGAGTGGTCGTACGCCCAAAACGATTTCGGTAAGTTGGCATTTGACAACATACATCGAACCTTCTCCATGATCGTTTCCTGTTCATTCGCTCGCAACGCCGTTTTGTTGTGGAGTATGACGAATCGTCAAGTGTCTCACGATCCCTCCGACTTGCACAATCTATTAAACTCATCGAACGTAACTCTAAGCCATTGTGCGTGCGGAGGTATTTTATCTGCTTTTCCGTCTGTTTTCAATCATAATTTTCCAAGACTTAAATGCGGAAAACACATCGCTTTCTACGCCGGGAAGAACGCCCAAACTTTTCTCGGAAAAATCATCAATAAAGGTTAGCATATAATTAGCTCCACCTCTCGAAGGCACTCTGGATAGTCCCCACAGATCGGAATGAATATACTTCAACGTTTCCTTCGTGTTATGGATTCCTCTAGTGAATCGAACTCTCTTTGCTTCCCAAAAACACGGTGCTCACAGAAATTCGGTTTGCAAATTCCTTGCCCATCAAGAAGTCCTCTTTGCTCAATTCTACCATGCCATTCTCACTCATATGCCCTAGGCGCATATGCCAAAGTTTAGTAATATCATCATCCGACAAGGAAGAGGAAGCGACAATTGCATCACCGAGAATGATAGAGAACCCCGCAAAACATATAACTTGGCGCTTTTTCTTTGCCCTTTCATCACAACAAGGGACCCTTTGAAATCTTTAAACCCTACTTTCAATTGTGTATCTGCACTTTTGAATCAAGAGTACTCAACGAAATTAAATTTCTTTTCAATTCTCGGAACATACCGCACGTCACTAAGTGTTCGACAACTCCATCAAACATCTTAACTTTAATTGTTCCAACACTGCGATCTTACACGAAGCATTATTTCCCATCAAAACAACACCTTCGCATAATTGTTTCGTAAGTTGTAAACCAATCCCGATTGGGACTCATATGGAAGGTGCAGCACTGAATCAAGTATCCACTCCTCACTTACTTTAGAATCATTGATGAAGCGACTAGAAGTTCACCATCGCTGTAGTCTTCTACAACATCGACTTCACCGAATTTTCTCGGTTGTTTTCCTTTGATTCGCAGCCCTCCTTTTAATCTTATTTTGTAGCTTATAGCACTTTCAGATTTAATGTGCCCTTTCTTCTTACTGAAGTTACAAGTTTTACCTCTACTTGAAGACTTTGATCTACCCTTAGATTTACCACGATGATTTCTTTCCTGTGTCCTACCACGATCATCATCGATATTCGATCTTGTCTCCCACGAACAATGAGACCCTCTCCCCGAGAGTCGAGTTTAACCACAAGATGTTTCATCTTATCATACGAGGTTAAAGAATCATAAACCTCATCAGCGTGAGAGACTCATGGCTATATAAAATCGTGTCTCTAAAGGTTGAATAAGACGGAGGCAACGAACAAAGTAGAATCAACCCTAGATCTTTCTTATCATATCGAACCTCTATGGCCTCCAAGTTTGAGAGAATTTCTTTAAACATTGTTAAGTGTTTAGGTGTCTGACGCACCTTCCTCCAAACGATGAGCATAAAGACGCCGCTTCATATGCAACTTGCTTGTTAGAGTTTTCGACATACATATTTGTTCTAGCCTCTTCCATAATGCAGTGTGATCTTCTCTTTCATCACATCCCGCAAAATTTCATTGGACAAATGCAGATGCAATTGTGTTAATGCCTTTCGATCCTTACGCTTCTTCTCTTCATCTGTTAATGTCGAAGGCATCTTATCTATCCCTAGCAGGGGCATCCTCCGAGATCCATCTGCGCAAGAAGCCGCTTGCATCTTAATCGCCACAACGCAAATCTGGTGTTGCGATCCAACAACGGAATTTCATATTTCAAAGACGCCATTACCGTGATCGAGATGAATAACCCTAAGCTTCGGATACCAATTGTGAAAAAAATAAAATAAAATAAAAATAAAGAACACAAAATTTTACGTGAAACCCTTTCTGAAAAAACCACAGGCGAGAGGAGAAGAAAATTCACTATGTCGAAAATTTGAATCAATACAAAAGGAATAGACTATGTCTATTTATAGGCTTGTAAAGCCATATTCTAGTAGGATTGAAACACCTTATCCTAGTAAATATAAAATAGATGGAGTTTAATAAGGTTTAAAAAACCTTATTCTAAAATAAAATAAAAGAAGTCTAGTTCTATATGGATTTTACTTTTATTTTATTTTCCATCGTATTTTATTTAAATAAGAATTAGGGTCACTTAATTCTAACAAATGCGACAATAGGGGTTTTAATTAGAAAAAGATTTCGATTAATTAACCTAGAGTCAGTTGTTTTTAGTCTCGAAAGGGATATTAACATAAACCAAGGATTTCTACGGATTAAGTCAAATGAATAAATCGTCTAATTCGAAGATAATGAGTGAAGCCTAGGTGGATTCTTCCTTGGGTATTGCCTTCTCCATCGGTTTTCTAAAAAGTATTTTCCAACTTTAATCTCTGTCATAATCTTAGTTAATTATATAATTAGTTTTAGTTTAAAAAAACATTCTTTAATTCATCGGCTAGATAATAAAAAGATAGTAATTACTAGTACTTTTAGTCCTCGTGGATACGATATTTTCGGTCTCACCATAACTATACTACTGTTCGATAGGTGCACTTGCCTTAGTCGAATTTTTAGTTAGTTTAGCGATCATCAAACTTAGATATATCGATTTATTAATATTAATTCAAATATAATTTAACCATAGATGCACTTATGTGTTGTAATCGATGTACATACATTTTACTTTCCACGTGTCTACCTATTTCAAATAGAGAAGGGCAAGCTCTGACATATAAAAACCTATAAATTTAAGAGAAATATCAATTTTATGAATCCATTTAATTTAGTAGTGATGTGCAATAATGTCCTTTTTGGAATATATAAATTGCTTTCAATTTAAATAAGTTTATTATCTACATTAAATTCGATTATTACTGTTAGAAATTTGAATCAATTAAATATTTGAATTTAGTAAATTACTGTAACAAAAAAGTTTTAAATTATAAATAGGATAATGGTATTATCCACAAAAATACTAAAGTATATCTATAAAAAAAATTGAGACATTTCAAAAGAATATAATCTCACAATCTTTTGACATCCTTATTTATAAGCCATTATACTTCATTAGCTAATAATAATCAAGTTGAGAGGTTAAATTTATGCATTGAACTCAAAAGACTAATGTAACGTATATTTAAACTCTTATGTTTAACAATTCTATAAATACCATACATAATGCCCTAAACTCATATTCTTAGTTCGTTAAATTGATGAATATCCAAATTTAATTCTACAATATTCGAATACGTAAAAAGTAATTTAGATATTCACGAGTTCAACGTATTTTGAAACACTATTGGAGTTTGACTAAATATTATTAAATAAAAAAATGTTTGATCCCATTTCTAGAGTTTAATGTCTTTCAAAACACTCATCTTCTCCGCAGAAAGTTCTGAGTTGATGTTCATCCTTCGGCGACTCTTGTTCCTTCAGTTCTTGCTGTCTTATCCAAGGGTGAATGCTCTTCGAATGCCCTTATTTTCTTTGTCTCCTTTTTCTTTTATAGGCAATCCCCAAGGTATAGATAATGAAATCCTTTTGCCCCATCAGATTAGAAATCCAAGATCTTTAAATCTAACATTCATGATGCCGATGCTTTCCCCTTTCTTTGAATTGTGGGTCGGTCCTGTGATAAAGAAATCACTACGTCATTACTTTATTAAAAAGGATAGTTTTTATTAAATCAATATTGTTTTTGTAGATTACAAGATAGTTGAAATCACGACAGTCGATATACCGATCGACAAAAATCAAAGTAGAGATACTTACTTTGTGGGGCTTGAAAGGAATGGACAATTTTCATTCTGCTCCATTAATTCACAACTTGTAAACTTTGATAGGGAGCATATAATAATAGCATGCTATATTTGGATTGGGTTTCAATTTTTTATATGTTCGAAGGCATTAAACAAGTTTAACATGAAACAATTAAGGGTCAAGAAAGACATGGTTTTGGATCCTTAATTAATCACATTTTGAGAAGAAACATGCAAAACTTCTACTAAAATTTGGCCGGATCTACGCATCATCAATAGCAAATAGATTTGTTATCTATCTATTTGCTGGGATGAAAATTGAGATATTTAAATTTGAATAGGCAGGAGACTTCAATTGTGAGATTAAAGTTGATGAAGAAGTGATAATAAGGGGGATACTAACAACGGGGGAGAAAATAGCATGCAAGGACTTTGAAATTTTTCCTATGCTCACACAAGATCTATGCCCACTGGCACGCTTCATCTCATTCAAGCTACCTGGCCTCGTCAATAACCAAGAACTGACCACTATTTGGAAAACGGAATGCTTGAAGCCATTGTAAAGAAAAACTTCAAAGTCCTTGCATACTATTTTCTCACTAGTTGTTAATATCCGTTATTAGCACTTTTCCATCAGTTTCAATCTCACAATTGAAGTCACCTGCACTCTTGAAACTCGAATATCTCAATTACCATCCCTGCAAAATAGATAGAAAGATGAAATATGATGATTCAAAGCTTTTCTAATGGAGAATTAGATATTAATGAACATCACCACTAGATTAAATCCTAGAATAAAGGTTTAATGGCATGAACCATTTGCCATAGCCTTTTGCTCTCTTAATCCAAAAGATGAGGTTTTTCTCATCAAATAAAGATGTTGCTTAAACTTAATGTAGGTTATGGCTGAGACTTATTACCACTACATATATAACTGTCACTACCTTAATGTAATACCTCTTTCCAAATGCACCCATTGTTGGTTCACCTTAAAAATATTAATATCTCTTTTACTACCTTGGATTTCTTTCCTTTTACAGTAAATTTCTATGTTTCCACCAGATTCCCTATTTAGTAGCATACATAAACTTCCTAATTAGTTTCACTTACCAAAACAAACAACATGTGAAGCTTATCCCAAAGATGTTTTTTATTTGCATTCTTCATTTTTAGAAAGAGTCGTTAAATCAAGTTCTCAGCTAGGAGAATGAAGTATGACAGCTTTACCAATAGTTCAGGCCCAATCAGGAGATGTTTCGGCATATATTCCTACCAATGTGATTTTCATTATAGATAGAAAAATATTGGTACTCGCCGATCTATTCAATACTGAAATCAAACCTGCTATTAATGTGGGGATTTTTGTCTCCAGAGTGGGACCTTTAGTTCAAATTAAAGCTATGACACAAGTTATTGGTAAATCAAAATTGGAATTGTCCTAATTTGCCAAATTAGAAAGCTTTATGTGTGTGCGCCACACATGTGTAATAGACGTAGAAAACAATGAATGGAGTTAGTTGAATTTATAAGTTTTAGATTAGGATGCATATGTTAACTAACATTAGACATTCAAATAATGTGCAGCCATATTTGGCATTTGTAAATGGATAACGCAAGTGTAAGAACCCAAATTCGTCCGGGCCTTAATAAACCAAACAGAAAATAAATAAATAAATTATTATTTAACAGTCTATAAAGTCCAATTACAAAACCCTACCCAGCAGGCCCACTGTTGCTACCCAACATCCCGTTAGCCTAAATCAAACCCAATAAACCCCATAGCCCATTACAGTGACCTAATACACCAATACAGTCATGGCCCAAATTCTTAGCAGGCCCAACTGGCCCAAACTGTTATAGACCCAAGGAGAAACCCTAGGGTTTCTATCTTCTCGCGCTGCAAGCAGAAGATTCCAGAAGCCATCCCAACAGACGCGTCGTTCCAGCAAGGCCACAATCCCAAGGCTCCGAGTCATGCTGAGATTAACGCCACCATTAGACCACTGTCAGGCCTTCGTCTTCGCCGGATTCCTCGTGAGACATCTGCAAAATGAAAGAACGACAGCAGAAAATAGTGGCAAAATATGGAAAGAAATCAAAAGATTTTGATTTCTTTCCTAGATTGTAAATCACTTACAAAGGGTTATATAAACCCATCTTTTTCTGATTTGTAAGACACAATTTTTTCAGAGAGAAATATACACATAGATTCAACAGAGCATAGTATTATCAACTTACAGTAACCAATCAAATACAAAGGTGAAATTTTTGCACATGTATATATACTGCAAATATGGAAAAATAAGTGATACCTTTAATCGATGTTGAAATGGGAGTTTTTTTTAACCTCCAACCACCGTATGCGGTGGAGACGACAGGGGCACTTGAGCGCGTGCAAACCCCTAGGCGGAGGTCCGGTGACCCTCCGAATACCCCTCCCCAATTCTCATTCAGGGAATTCTTTTATTTTTTTTTCAGAACCTGGTTTCTAAATGATTTTAAAACTAAGAAGTTGGCTTATATAGCTTTGATGAAACGACGATGTTTTTAGACCCCCAGGATCCGCGCGTTGACCCGATTACCCGGGGAGGATCCGCGTGTTTTTGAGGATTGGGATAATTACCCAACTAGTCCCTCTATCTTTTATGTTTACAATTTATTTTTTTATTTTTTTTTATGATTCAGCCCTGATAGTTTGTTTTAGTTTTAATTTAGTCCCTATAGTGACTGTTTGAAGTCCAAGATTAAAACGCAGTCGTTTTGGGAATAAGGAAATTTGCCCAATAAGTCCCTTTTGTTTTATGCACATTTTAATTAGGACCTTGATTCAGTTTTATTTTAAATTTACCCCTGTAATTTTGCTGAACTTTGAATCTAACCCTATATATTTATTTCTATTATTATTATTATATATAAATTTATATGGTTATTTATTGTTTTAAAACCTTATTTTTAATTTATATATTATATAATTATTTTGTTATATATTATTTATATGATTATTATCCATTATGTATCATTTTTCACAAATTATTATTATTTTACATTATTATCTATATATTATTATACTATTTATATATTATTATATTTCTACATATTATATATTATTTTCTTACATATACACTTTTACTTACTCGATGTTCAGGTAGATGAGCGCTTGTTCTGAGCCCTTGCCCAGTTTTGGAATCCGGCATATAGTTTTTTCACTTTTGGGGAAGTAGACTTGGTACTCACCGTGGAAGAGTACAACGCCTTACTACGTTGTCCCAAATTTTTGATTGATAGGATCTATTCTCGAGTGTTAGTGTCCCTACCTTTTGGAAGAAATTGATGACTATTACGGGGATGAGCAAGCAGTGGATCATTGCCAGAATTAAAGAGAAGGGGGAGTGCAAGTGCATTTCGTGGGACGCTTTGAAGGGTCTGATTTTGACACACCCTGATGAGACAAAGAAGGTAGATGTTTTTGCCTTAAGTTTGTATGGATTGATGGTATTCCCTAAGGCTTTGGGATATGTGGATGAGGCAACCACGGATCTTTTCCATCGACTCGGTAAGAGGGTCACTTCCGTCCCTGTAATTTTGGCGGAGACATTCAGGTCCTTAGGCACATGTAGGAAGGCTGGTGCTGGCAGGTTTATTGGTTGTGCTCAGTTACTTTTAGCTTGGTTCTATAGCCATTTTCGATTAATAGATAGGGTCATTTGTCGGGTTTTCCTCGAAGATTATTCACCATTGAAGGACATAGTCGCTTCAACTAGGAGAGTTGATATTCCAGAGGAGAATTGGATAATGCTACTTCAAAATCTTCAGTCGAAAGATGTTGAGTAGAGAGCTCCGTGGATGATTCCTGGTGCGATTCTTTACCGGTGCGGCAGTTTCGATTGGGTCCCTCTATTGGGAATTTGGGGTGCCATTGGTTATGCCCCCTTGCTTGTGTTAAGGCAATTTGGTTTAAGGCAGTTCGTGCCAGCAAGTCATGGGCTGGCTCAAAGTGAGTTCGTGTATAGAGGAGCTGACTACAAGAAAAGGGTCGGTGAGATCTCTAGTGCTTGGAACAAGACTTGTCAATTGAAAGGAGTAGCTGTTAGTCCTGCTACGACTCCAGAGTATGTTGAATAGAGAGGCAGAAGGATTAACGATAACATCCCTAAGCCAAGTGTGGAAGGAGCTCGATCGATGGAGGAATACTTGCAAGTGATGCCCTCAGAGTTAGAAATTATGAAGCAAGAATTTGAGAGAAAGAATTTGGAGCTCGATAAGAGGATAGCAAAGCTCGAAGAAGAAAATATATACTTAAGTTTAGATGTTGATGTCTAAAAAATGGAGGTTGAGAAAGAAAGAAAAGAAAAAAGGAAGATCGAGGAGGATAGAGATGATTTGAAGGAGCATTATAAAAAGGCACAGGTATCCTTGAGGAGAGCAAGAGTAGGAGGGTCTTCAGATAAGTTATAGAAGGAGGTCCAAGAAGGAGGGGCTAGAGCTGAGTACTGGGAGAAGAAGTTCCAGGAGATGCAGTCGCGGAATTTGGCATTAGAGGAAGAGAATAAAGGGTTGAAGTCCAAAGTAACTGAGCTTGGAAGATCTCTTCATTGGCATCGAAACCATGACTCTACGGTCGAGTTAAAAGAGTTAAAAAGTAAGGTTGAAGGTTTGGAAGTGGCATTGCATAATGGTAAACTTCAGATTGAGCAGCTCGAGGCACAAGAAGATTATCTAAAGAGAGAGCTTCATCAGTCTAGAGGACAGGTCAGAGAAAGGGATCATGTCATGAGAGAAGCTATAGCCCAGATTCGAGAGGTTACTGAATATGTGCAGGACTTGGCAGTACGAGCCGATGTATTGAGTCTGATGTGAGAGTCATCATCAGATATAGGACGAGAGTTAGCCCCTTTATTAGATAGAGTTAAAACTCTGGGCATTAGGGCGAAAGCGTACTTGTAATCCATTTATATGTAAAGATATTCTTTTTCTAAATAAAGTTTTCTAAATGAGATTGAATTGAGATTGATGCCTTTGTTGCATTCATACATTTGCATTACATTATATCATATGCATTCAAGGTTATAGAAAGACCCTAATTAGTTAAAGTTTCTTTACAAAGGTAGAAGAGAAAATCTGGAAATCACACATCCTTACAGCACTCGCACTAAAACTAAGAACATGGATCAAAGGTTTGAGCAGTTGCAAAAGGATATGTAAGACCAGTTGCAAGAGCAGTTGGCCAAAATATAGAATGGTATGAGGGAGCAAATGTTGGAAGCTCAGAGGAACATGATGGCCGAAATGGCTCAGTTACTGAAGGCCATTGATAAAGGAAAAGCTCCTATGGCCATCACTGAAGAGGAAAATAAGGGTCCTCCTCCGGGTTTTACTCCGCCTCATGTGCCATTGCAAACTAAGGCACCTCCTAGAAGGCCATCTGTCACTGTTAGGCCTCAACATGGGCCGATTGATGCTGGAATCCCTGTGAATTTCCCATCTAGGTTGGGAAATAATGTAGGTGATAACTTGATCAACCCTATCACTCCTGATCTGGATCTGATGGAGAAAGAAGGAATGGCAATTGAATCTGCAAAGCAATTGGAGGAACGTTACCGATGGTTGAAGGAGAAATTTAAAATCTTAGAAACTGCTGATAGGCATCATGGAATTGATGCCAAAGATCTAAGCTTGGTCCCAGACTTGGTGCTGCCTCACAAATTCAAGATGCCGGAATTTGAAAATTACAATGGTACTACTTGCCCAGAGGCCCACATTACAATGTTCTGTAGAAGGATGACTGGGTATGTAAACAATGATCAGCTGTTGATCCATTGTTTTCAAGATAGTTTGATATAAAGCGCAAGCGGTGGTACAATCGGTTGAGCGGGCTAGAATAAATTCGTGGAGGATCTTGCACAAGCCTTTATGCAAAGAGTACAACCATGTGTGATATGACGCTTGCATGTGATCACACTTCAGAACATGAAGAAAAAGCCTAATGAAAGTTTTAGGCAATATGCACAACGATAGAGGGAGGTGGCAATGCAAGTATAACCACCACTGTTAGAAAAGGAGACCACCATGGTATTTATCAACACTTTGAAAGCATCGTTCATCACTCACATGATTGGAAGCACCACGAAAAGTTTCGCGGATATAGTTATGGCAGGGGAGATGATTGAGAATGCCATAAGGAGCAGTAAAATTGAGGGGGAAGTGGCCAAAAGATTGGCCCCAAGAAGAAAAGACAATGAGGTGAATAACACTAGTAGCTTCAATTCGAAAGCAGTCACGGTTAGTCAGCCCAAAGTAGCCACAGTTGGGCAGCAGGGCTCTCAAAAGCAGGAATCTAGCACCAGACATGAGAGGATGCAATTTACACCTATACCTGTGACATATCGGGAGCTTTATCAGAACTTATGTGATGAACATGCTATAGCCCCTTTCCACTTCAAACCATTACAGCCTCCATATCCTAAATAGTATGATGCAAATGCCAGATGTGAGTATCATGCTGGAATATCGGGGCACTCAATTGAGAATTGTACTTGATTCAAGAAAGTCGTAGAAAGGTTGATCAAGAACGGGGTTTTAAAATTTGAGAGTACTCCAAATAATGAGAACCCTTTGCCAAACCATGACAATCAAGGAGTGAATGCCATTGGTGAAGCTGGTGGAAAAAGGGGAAAGGAAAATGTTGCTGAGGTAAAGATGCCTTTAAGGGTAGTTTGGAAAGAGATGGAGAAGAGAGGGATGATAACCTCTAAGAAGGAAAGAGAAGAAACGGGGAACTACTGTGAGTTCCATGGGAAAGAGGGTCATAAGACCCAAGATTGTGAAGAGTTCAAAGTCTTGGTGTAAGGCTTCATTGATAATAAAGAGCTACAAATTTTTGAAGGTAGCTCTTATAAAAGAAAAATAAATGTGCTGGAAGGTGAACAACAAGGAACCATCCGACCAAGAATTTTTATTTCCTTGCCAGGGAATAATGAAGTGGGGACACTAGCAGTACCCAAAGTCATTATCAATAAACCCACTCCTTTCTCCTATAAGGATGATAAGAGGGTGCCATGGAGCTATGATTGCAGTGTAACAGTTCCTCAGGAAGAAAGTGTAGCTAGTGCGTCTAAAGGCACGCAAGACGAAGGTTTCCATACACGAAGTGGGAAGCGTTATGACGAGGGGAGCATTAGAATGGAGCCCACCAAAACAAAGGATGTTGAGATTGAGAAGGAGAAAAATACCAAAGTACCCGTTAATGAGCCGGTAAGGGAGGAAGAGGCTAAGGAATTCCTAAAGTTCCTTAAGCATAGTGAATATAGTGTGGTCGAGCAGTTGCGTAAGCAACCGGCGCGCATATCAGTTTTGGCTTTACTTCTGAGTTCTGAGGTGCATAGGGATGCACTGTTGAAGGTACTTAACGAGACATATATCACTCACGATATATCTGTCAATAAATTAGACCGGTTGGTAAATAACATCAGTGCTGACAATTTCATCTATTTCAATGATGATGAAATTCCACCTGGAGGTATCGGGTCAACCAAGGCCTTGCACATCACTACTCGGTGCAAGGGATATACGATGCCAAATGTATTAGTTGATAATGGGTCAGCTTTGAATGTCCTTCCACTATCCACATTGAACTGACTTTCCATTGACAGCTCGCATAAACGTGCCAGAATGCCTTCGATGGAACCGAAAGAAAGGTGATGGGGCGAATTGACATCTCCTTGAAAATCGGGTCAAATACATATGAAGTCAATTTCCTAGTGATGGATATCAAACCCTCCTATAATTGCTTATTAGGGAGGCCCCGGATACACTCGGCAGGAGCGGTGCCCTCCTTATTGCACCAAAAATTAAAATTAGTGACAGATGGACGGCTAATAACCATCAATGCGGAGGAGGACATTATAGCAACAGTCACTAGTAAGGCCCCTTATGTCGAGGCAAATGAAGAGGCTACTGAGTGTTCTTTTCGCTCCCTAGAAATTATCAATGCAACCTTCATTCTGGAAGGAAGTGAGGTGCCAGTACCCAAAATGTCTGGAGCTACAGGGATGGCACTGCAAATGATGATGGGAAAGGGAGCATCACCGAGAAAAGGACTAGGAAAATAGTTGCAAGGTGGGATTCAAATCCCAAAATTTATGAAAAAGAAGGATCGCTTGGGTTTGGGTTTTAAGCCAGACCATAAACACAAGAGGCAAGAGATTGAAAAGCGCTAAGCAAGAAGAAAGGCACGTTTGAATGGGGGAGAAGTGGAGTGGGAACCGATGACATTCCCACCTATATCCGAATCCTTTAAATTAGGAGGATTGTTGATGGAAGAAAGTTATCAAATCAACGCTGTACATGATGAGAGATTGGAGCAAGAAAATCTTGAGGGCATTTGCCCTTACGAATCGGGGAGCTCTCTGAACAATTGGGCTGCGGAGGACCTTCCTTTAGTCTTTAGGAATTTTTCAGAGTAATACTCGAAACATGTCTATTACTCTAAAGCCTAGGAGTAGTAAGATTACATTTGTGAAAATAGGCTTATGTTCATCTATTATTATAAAACATAACTTTCATCAATTTAAACGAGTATTGTTTCACTTTTTATCGACCAATATTCTTTTAAATTTTGGGAATTCTTATTCTTTTATTCATAGTACATACACAATCATTCTTAGATTCATTCATTCTTTGTATATTCTTTCATACCCCCACAGGTCCCTGGATATCAATGATATGAGCACTGATACTGCCGCTCTTGATTTCTCTTGCGAGCAAGACACGTGTTTAGAGGACCCTCAAGATGTTGAAGATGTTCAAGATTGTGACATATCTCTCGATCTGTTAAGAATGGTAAAACAGGAGGAGAAACAAATCATGCCACATGAGAAAGAGGCGATAGAGAATATAGCCCTAGAGGAAGGGAAGGAGTTAAAAATTGGAACATTGATTATCGAGGACACAAGGCGTGGCTTGATTGAGTTGCTTCAGGAATTCAAAGATATTTTTGCATGGTCCTATCAGGATATGCCCGGGTTAAGTACCGGTATTATAGTATATCGTCTTCCGATAAGATAAGATTGCAAACCAGTCCAACAGAAGTTGCGGAGAATGCGGCCAGGTATCGTTCTGAAAATAAAGGATGAAGTTAAGAAGCAGTTTGACGCAGGATTCTTACAAGAAGTAAAGTACTCCGAATGGGTAGCTAACATTGTGCCTGTTCTTAAGAAGGATGGAAAGGTACGAATGTGTGTTGATTATAGAGATCTGAACAAAGCAAGCCCAAAGGATAATTTTCCTTTGCCACACATTGATACTCTAGTAGACAACACAGCAGGGTATTCGTTGTTCTCTTTCATGGATGGTTTCTTAGGATACAATCAGATAAAGATGCATCCAGAAGACATGGATAAAACTACCTTCATAACCTTGTGGGGCAATTTTTGTTACAAAGTAATACCGTTTGGATTGAAGAACGAAGGGGCAACTTACTAGCGGGCCATGGTGAACTTGTTCCACGACATGATGCATAGGGACCTTGAGGTATATGTCGATGACATGATTGCCAAATCCCGAACAGAGAAAGTGCACATTGAGGTCTTAAGAAGACTGTTCTTAAGGTTGAGAAGATTTCAGTTGAAATTCAATCCAGCAAAGTGTACCTTTGGAGCCAGATCGGGAAAGTTATTAGGCTTCGTAGTCAGTGAAAAGTGAATTGAAGTCGACTTAGACAAGGTCAGAGCTATACGGGAGTTACCTCCACCCTCTACTCAGAAGGAAGTTCGAGGATTCCTAGGAAGGTTGAATTACATCGCTCGGTTCATTTCACAATTGACTGAGAAATGTGATCCTATCTTTCGCCTCCTCGGAAAGCACAATCAAGTTACTTGGGATTAAGAATGCCAGAATGCTTTTGAAAAGATCAAGCAGTATTTGTTGAATGCTCCGATTTTGTCTCCACCTAGCCGAGATAAATTGTTAATACTGTACTTATCAGTGTTCAGTAATTCAATGGGATGTGTGCTTGGGCAACATGATGAGTCAGGGAAAAGGGAGAACGCAATTTATGATCTTAGTAAAAAATTCACTGACTGTGAAATGAGATATTCACCAATTGAAAAGCTGTGTTGTGCGCTGATTTGGACTACAAGAGATTAAGACAGTACATGCTATACCATACCACTTGGCTTATCTCAAAACTAGATCCATTGAAATACATGATGGAATCAACGGCTCTAAATGGGAGAATGGTGAGACGGTAAATTTTGCTTTTAGAATTTAATATAGTCTACGTAAGTTAGAAGGCTATAAAAGGAAGTGCGGTAGCTGGTTTCTTGGCTAATAGAGCTCTAAAGGATTATAAGCCATTAAACTTTGATTTTCCAAATGAGGAGTTAATGTATATAGCAATAACCGAAGATTCTCCATGGAGGCTCAATTTTGATGGGGCTTCTAATGCAGTTGGAAATGGAATTGGGGCAGTCTTGGTATCCCCTAATGGCGATCATTACCCATTCACGTGCAAGTTGGACTTTGATTGCATGAATAATATGGCCGAGTATGAAGCGTGCATCATGGGACTTCGAGCAGCCATAGAGCGAGGTATAAAAACCCTAGAAGTATATGGAGATTCTGCGTTGGTAATTTATCAGCTTAGAGGTGAATGGGAGACAAGGGACCCTAAATTGATCAATTATCAAAAGGTAGTTTTGGGGTTACTTGAGGAATTTGACGATATCACCTTTAATTATCTCCCACGAGACGAAAATCAGATGGCAGATGCTTTAGCAACCTTGGCCTCAATGATTAAAGCAAATAAAGAGGAAGAGGTGAGACCAATTCAAATGAGTGTCTATGAAGCTCCAGCTAGTTGTTGTAACATTGAGAAGGAAGAAAAGGATGATAACCCGTGGTATCAGGATATACTACAATATGTGAGAGATCGTAAATATCCAGAACAGGCAACCGAAAATGACAAATGAACTTTGAGAAGGTTAGCTTGTGACTATGTCTTAGACGGGGATATCCTGTACAAGAGCAGGAAAGATCAAGTACTTTTGAGATGTGTTGATGCTGTAGAAGCTAAGCTGATTTTAGAATAAGTTCATGAAGGTGTATGTGGGACACATGCAAATGGGTTCATGATGGCCAGACAAATCATGAGGTTTGGTTATTATTGGGCCACCATGGAAGGGGACTGTATCAACTATGCCAAGAAATGCCATAAGTGTCAGATTTATGGGGACAAAATTCATGTACCACCATCACCTTTACATGTTATGACTTCTCCATGGCCCTTTTCCATGTGGGGCATGGATGTTATTGGTCCAATATCGCTGAAAGCTTCGAACGGACATCGATTTATTTTCATGGTAATCGACTACTTCACAAAATGGGTAGAAACCGCTTCTTACGCAAATGTTACTAAATCCGCTGTAAGTTAATTTTTGAAGAAAGAGATTATTTGTCGGTATGGAATGCCTGAGAAGATCATATCCGATAATGCATTGAACTTAAACAACAAAACGATAGTAGAGGTTTGCGATCAGTTCAAGATCAAGCATCATAATTCTTCTCCCTATCGTCCAAAAATGAATGGGGCAGTGGAGAACGCCAACAAGAACATTAAGAAAATAGTGGGAAAGATGTCTGAGACTTATAAAGATTGGCATGAGAAGCTACCATTTGCACTCCTGGCATATCGAACATCTGTCAAAACCTCTACTAGGGCAACCTCATTCTTATTAGTTTATGGGATGGAAGCAGTGTTGCCTATTGAAGTAGAAATTCCTTCTCTCCGTATTTTGACTGAGATAAGGTTGGATGAAGCTGAATGGGTTCAATCTCGGTATGATCAGTTAAACTTGATTGAGGAAAAGAGGTTGAGAGCCATCCGACATGGTCAGATGTATCAGAAGCGTATGATGCGAGCCTATGATAAAAAAGTTTGTCCAAGGCAATTCCATGAGGGGGATCTCATGCTGAAAAAGATCCTTCCTATTCAAAAGAACTTTAGGGGAAAATGGATGCCGAATTGGAAGGGGCAGTACGTTGTGAAGAAAGCTTTCTCTGGCGGTGCATTGATTTTGACAGAAATGGATGGGAAGAGCTTAACCAATCCAGTGAACTCAGACTCAGTCAAAAAGTACTTTGTCTAAAGGAGAGGAGAATCCAAGGTGAAAACCCGCAAAGGGGGCCTTGAATTTTTGGCAAAAAAAAAAAAATAGAGAGGCTAAGGTGAAAACCCGCAAAGGGCGCCTTGTGACCAAAGGGGTTTTGAGTTGAAAACCCGAAAGGGCAGCTCAAATTTTGAAGGGCATACAACAATTTGGCCATATTTGACTCAACAAAGAAGTAAAGCACGTTGCATATTGGGGCATCAAAAAAATACTTTGGGTGTTTTAAAAACATGTCGAACTTAAGAAAGATTTCATGGAGCTGGTGTATAGACGCTCAAGCAGTGATATCTGGAGCATCTAACTGTTATCATGTTTGCTATCTTTAGATTCTATTTCTTCTCAAAGATATGCTATCGGATTGATTTCCTTTGTATTTTTGACAATTCATTCAAATTCAATTATTCTTGAAAATTTATTCATTTTTTATTATGTTGCATTGAAATAATGATAGATGAACTAAAATATTTTCACAAACGAAGTTTTGCACATTACTTTGAAATTTCTAGATAATGCAAGAAACTAAAACAGGACAATTGTTCGAGAAATTCACGTAAGTAAGGGATGAAGGAACTCGAGGAATTTCTTTCTTCCAGTCCAAAAGGAAAATGGATAAAACCAATGATTCAATTCTTACAGATATCCTCAGTAGATCGTAGCATTGGAGGAAGGCCTACAGGCTGAGCAAGAATGAATTTTGAGAAAAGAAAAGACAAATGAAGGAATGAATGGTGACGCCTAGGATAGGGGTCATACTCATAGCACTTTGCATCATAACATGTTTAATTAGGGACATTTGACTCACTTCGAGTATAGCATCCTAATCATCAGCCATAATCATTCTACAGGTAATCGAAGACATAGCAGATTTGACTCTCAGATGTTCTCGAGCAGACCTAAGATGATTTAACATCCTTGTGCTTACAAGGAACAAATCAAAAACATAGCTGATTTAGCTTTCACGCGTTTACGATGAAGCAAATCTAAGATGATTTGTTGTCTCTGTATTGTCAGATAACAAATCAAAGTTTGGCATCTCCATTTCGACGGAGAACAGACGCATAGCAGATCTAACCTTCAGATGTTTATACTGAAGCAGATCCCAGATGATTTGGCATTCTTGTGTTTACAAGGAACAAATCGAGGACATAGCAGATTTGACTCTCAGATGTTCTCAGACACATAGCAGATCTAACCTCCAGATGTTTATACTGAAGCAGATCCAAGATAATTTGGTATTCTTGTGTTTACAAGGAACAAATCGAGGACATAACAGATTTGACTCTCAGATGTTCTTAGACACATAGTAGATCTAACCTTCAGATGTTTATACTGAAGCAGATCCCAGATGATTTGGCATTCTTGTGTTTACAAGGAACAAATCGAGGACATAGCAGATTTGACTCTCGATGATGTTCTCAGCACATAATGCATCTAACCTTGAGATGTTTATATATCAAGCGGATCCAAGATGATTTGGCATTCTTGTGTTTACAAGGAACAAATCGAGGACATAGCAGATTTGACTCTCAGATGTTCTCAAATAAAACTCAGATGATTTGGCATTCTTGTGTTTACAAGGAACAAATCGAGAACATAGCAGATTTGACTCTCAGATGTTCTCAAATAAAACTCAGATGATTTGGCATCCTTGTGTTTACAAGAAGTGAATCGAAGACATAGCAGATTTGGCTTTCACGTGTTTACGCTGAAGCAAATCAAGATGATTTGGCACCTTTGTATTGTCAGAGAACAAATCAAAGAAGCAGATTTGGCATCTCTACGGAGAGAAGATCGAAGATATCAACATGACAGTTTTGAGTCTACAATGAGCAGATTTAGGACCATGATCTGATAAGGCCGGACAAATTCGATCTTTCTATAAGTCTTTGCTCGATTCCTGTTACACAAGCAATGAGCAAAGAGAGACAGCTGTAAGAGCCCAAATTCGTCCGGGCCTTAATAAACAAAACAGAAAACAGAAAATAAATAAATAAATAATTGTTTAACAGTCTATAAAGTCCAATTACAAAACCCTACCCAGCAGGCCCACTGTTGCTACCCAACATCCCGTTAGCCTAAATCAAACCCAATAAACTCCATAGCTCGTTACAGTGACCTAATACACCAATACAGTCATGGCCCAAATTCTTAGCAGGCCCAACTGGCCCAAACTGTTACAGACCCAGGCAGGAAACCCTAGGGTTTCTGTCTTCTCGTGCCGCAAGCAGAAGATTCCAGAAGCCATCCAAACAGACGCGTCGTTCCAGCAAGGCTACAATCCCAAGGCTCCGAGTCATGCCGAGATTAACGCCACCATTAGACCACTACCAGGCCTTCGTCTTCGCCGGATTCCTCGCGAGACATCTGTAAAATGAAAGAACGACAACAGAAAACAGTGGAAAAATATGGAAAGAAATCAAAAGATTTCTTTCCTAGATTGTAAATCACTTACAAAGGGTTATAAAAACCCATCTTTTTCTGATTTGTAAGACACGATTTTTCCAGAGAGAAATATACACACAGATTCAACAGAGCATAGTATTATCAACTTACAGTAACCAATCAAATAAAAGTGAAATTTTTGCACATGTATATATACTGTAAATACGGAAAAATAAGTGATACCTTTAATCGACGTTGAAAGGGGAGTTTTTTTTAACCTCCAACCACAGTATGCGATGGAGACGACGGGGGCATTTGAGCGCGTGCAATCCCCTAGGCGGAGGTCCGGTGACCCTCCGAATACCCCTCCCCAATTCTCATTCAGAGAATTCTTTTTTTTTTTTTTTCAGAACCTGGTTTCTAAATGATTTTAAAACTAAGAAGTTGGCTTATATAGCTTTGATGAAACGACGAAGTTTTTAGTCCCCCAGGATCCGCGCGTTGACCCGATTACCCTAGGAGGATCCGCGTGTTTTTGAGGATTAGGATAATTACCCAACTAGTCCCTCTATCTTTTATGTTTACAATTTATTTTTTTATTTTTTTATGATTCAGCCCTGATAGTTTGTTTTAGTTTTAATTTAGTCCCTATAGTGACTGTTTGAAGTCCAATATTAAAACGCAGTCGTTTTGGGAATAAGGAAATTTGCCCAATAAGTCCCTTTTGTTTTATGCACATTTTAATTAGGACCTTGATTCAGTTTTATTTTAAATTTACCCCTGTAATTTTGCTGAACTTTGAATCTAACCCTATATATTTATTTCTATTATTATTATATATATATATAAATTTTAACCTTATTTTTAATTTATATATTATACAATTATTTTTTTATATATTATTTATATTATTATTATCCATTATGTATCATTTTTCACAAATTATTATTTTACATTATTATCTATATATTATTATACTATTTATATATTATTATATTTCTACATATTATATATTATTTTCTTACATATACACTTTTATATTATAAATTATAATTTTTTTTATCATTATATTTTTATTACTATCATTATATTTTTAACTCATATTATATACATATTTAATTATTAATTAATTATTTATTATGTATTATTTTGATACTTTTTATTTTATAAATTCTTTTATATACTTTTTATTTTATATGTTTTTTTAACCCAATATATTTTTTATATATAATTATTATTCTTTTATAAATATTTTGTTATTATATTTTATATACTATTTTAAAATTATTACTAAGTATTATGTCTTTATTTGAGTTATATGTATATTTTGTTATCATTAACTCATCTCATTTTTTTTATATTCTATATATTATGTGTTATATGTTACTTTATATTTATTATTTGATATTACATTTCATGAGCATGTGCATTGATATTGTATTACTTTTTTTATATATACTAAATTATATATCGTGCATTATTTTTAATTATTACTTTGTATGTTGGTATGTATTGTTTATTCATTTCCAATGTATGCTATGTATATCTTTGTATGCATGCTGTTAGGATTTGCTATCTGTTATTGGGTTTAATGCACGATCTTTATATTATTTCCATCATCTAGTTTAAATGCACCTATTATTTACCTACTACAATAATATGTTACTATGTACGATTTATAATGCAATATAATACCCCACGCATCATTTTTTTTTTAAAAAAAGGCTCCAAAGTTTTCAAAGAATATAAAGGCAATGCTTGACGTTCGGAAATTTTGAGAAAGTAGTGCCCTAACTTATCGGGTTGCGACTTTTCTCGTTGAGTTCAAATAGTGAGGTACCCTTCTAAGTTTTAAAGTTTTTCAAAATGTAAACAACTGCCTTGGAATTGCAAAGCAATATATCCTAACTTCCTGGATGTAGCGTTTTGTTGTTTCGAGATAGGAATTTCCAAAAGCTAACCTGGTATCAATACTTTTATATCTTAAAACTTTCAAATTTCTGACATTAAAGACACTTGATAATCAATTAGATACTAATTTTTGGGCGTTACGAGGGTGCTAACCCTTCCTCGTACGTAACCGACTCGAATCCGTTTTTCGACTTTCAGAGACCAAAATTAATGTTTTAAAACAAAACATTTTATAAGGTGATCCAATCACACCTAAAAAGATTGGTGGCGACTCCCGTTTTCGTTTTTCTTAAAGTCGATTCCCATTTTCCAAAACTCGATTTAAAAATGGTCTCGACAGCATGCATAGCATGCATGCAATCCTTAATTTTCAAAGAATCTTTCAAATTAAAAACACGTACATAACATACACGTAATTAATAATTTTCAAGGAGCTCTTATGCTACCATAAATAAAGGGCTTTTCAAATCACACAATCAATGCTTCACATTCATCATTCTAAAAAACTCTCTATTATGCATATGAAGTTTCATTGGGGAAATGACTAGGGAAAGCGCTAATAGATTAAGTTTTCTTTAGACAACATGCTGAGGAATGAACGAGGTTAGATTGTATTGGACTTAGATATATCGATTTATTAATATTAATTCAAATACAATTTAACCATAGATGCACTTATGCGTTGTAATCAATGTACATACATTTTACTTTACACGTGTCTACCTATTTCAAATAGAGAAGGGCAAGCTCTGACACATAAAAACCTATAAGTTTAAGAGAACTATCATTTTTATGAATCCATCTAATTTAGTAGCGATGTGTAATATCAATTTTTATTTTAAGGAGTAAAGCTTTTGAGAACTCCTTCAACCTACATTCCATATCTCGGGTAAATTATATTACAAAAGATATTTTCATTTTAACTAAAAGTATGGATACATTAGACTCATATTGCAAATCATGAAATAGACTTATTAGCTTTCTGTGTAGAACCTTAATTGTGCTATCGTAAATAAAAAAAACTCTTCAAACTACAGAATCAATGCTTAATCTTTCTAAGAAATTGTATTATGAATTTGATGTTTATTACAATGTAAAAGCTTGAATAAATTTAGCAATACATCTTGCTAATTGCAATCTATAGACTTAGTTGGGCAAAGCAAATACCGTAGATATGGGAAGTGACGACTCAATGTCCTTTTTGGAATATATAAATTGCTTTCAATTTAAATAAGTTTATTATCTACATTAAACTCGATTATAACGGTTAGAAATTTGAATCGATTAAAATTTTGAATTTAGTAAATTACTTTAAAAAATGTTTTAAATTATAGTTAGGATAATGGTATTATCCAAAAAAATACTAAAGTATATCTATAAAAATTTGAGACATTTCTAAAGAATATAATCTCGCAATCTTTTGACATCCTTTATTATAAGCCATTATACTTCATGGCTAATAATAATCAAATTGAGAGGTTAAATTTTTTCATGGAACTCAAAAGAGTAATGTAACGTATATTTGAACTCTTATGTTTAAGAATTCTATAAATACCATACATAATGCCCTAATCTCATATTTTTAATTCGTTAAATTGATGAATATCCAAATTTAATTCTATAATATTCGAATACGTAAAAAGTAATTTAGATATTCACAAGTTCAACGTATTTCGAAACACTTTGGAGTTTTGACTAAATATTATTAAATCAAAAAATGTTTGACCCTATTTTTAGAGTTTAATGTCTTTCAAAACGCTCATCTTCTCCGCATAAAGCTCTGAGTTGATGTTCTTCCTTCGGCGAGTCTCTTTCCATTAGTTCTTGCTATCTAATCCCCAGGGAGAATGCTCTTCGAATGCCCTTATTTTCTTTGCCTCCTTTTTCTTTTATAGGCAATCCCCAAGGTATAGATAGCGAAAGCCTTTTGCCCCATCAGATTAGAAATTCAAAAATCTGACTTTCATGATGCTGATGCTTTGCCCCTTGCTTTGAATTGTGGGTCGGTTCTGTGAGAAATAAATCATTAGGCCTTTATTTTATTAAAAAAGGATAGTTGTTATTAAATCAATAATGTTTTTGTAGATTACAAGATAGTTGAAATCACGACAGTCGGTATACCGATCGACAAAAATCAATGTAGAGATACTTACTTTGGGGGCTTAAAAGGAATGGAAAATTTTCATTCTACTCCATTACTTCACAACTATTAAACATTGATAGGGAGCATATAATAAGAGCATGCTACATTTGGACTAGGTTTCGATTTTTTATATGTCCAAAGACACTAAAAAAGTTTTACACGAAACAATTAAGGGTCAAGAAAGGCATGGTTTTGGATCCTCAATTGATCACATTTTGAGAAGAAGCTTGCAAAGCTACTACTGAAATTTGGCTGGATCTGTGCATCATCAACCAGCAAATAGATTTGTTATCTATCTATTTACTGGGATGAAATTTGAGATATTTAAATTTGAAGAGTGCAGGAGACTTCAATTGTGAGATTAAAGTTGATGAAGAAGTGGTAATAAGGAGGATACTAACAACGGGGGAGAAAATAGTATGAAAGAACTTTTTTACCACTTCTTCATCAACTTTAATCTCACAATTGAAGTCTCCTGCACTCTTCAAATTTAAATATCTCAAATTTCATCCCAGCAAATAGATTTGTTATCTATCTATTTGCTGGGATGAAATTTGAGATATTTAAATTTGAACAGTGCAGGAGACTTCAATTGTGAGATTAAAGTTGATGAAGAAGTGGTAATAAGGAGGATACTAACAACGGGGGAGAAAATAGTATGCAAGAACTTTGAATTTTTTCCTATACTCACACAAGATCTATGCCCACTACCACGCTTAATCTCATTCAAGCTCCCTGGTCCTGTCAAGCAATAAGAACCGACCACTTATATGGAAAACGGAATGCTTGAAGCCATTGTGAAGAAAAATTTCAAAGTCCTTGCATATGATTTTCTCACCCGTTGTTAGTATCCCTTTATTACCACTTTTCTATCAACTTCAATCTCACAATTGAAGTCTCTTGCACTCTTGAAACTCGAATATCTCAATTACCATCCCTATAAAATAGATAGAAAGATGAAATATGATGATTCAAAGTTTTCCTAATGGAGAATTCGATATTAACGAACATCACCACTAGATTAAAACCTAGAATAAAGGTTTAATGGCATGAACCATTTTCCATTGCCTTTCTCTCTCTTAATCAAAGAGATGAGGTTTTTCTCATCAAATAAAGATGCTGCTTAAACTTAATATAGGTTATGGTAGAAACTTATAACTGCGACTTATATAACTGTCACTGCCTTAATGCAATACCACTTTCCAAATGCACTCATTGTTTGTTCACCTTAAAAATATTAATATTTCCTTTACTACCTTGGATTTCTTTCCTTTTACAGTAAATTTCTATATTTCCACCAGATTCCATATTTAATAGCATATATAAACTTTCTAACTAGTTGCACTTACCAAAACAAACAAGATGTGAAGCTTATCGCAAAGATGTTTTTTCTTTGCATTCATCATTTTTAGAAATAGTTGCTAAATCAAGTTCTCAGCTAGGTGAATGAAGTATGACTACTTTACTAATAGTTCAGGCCCAATCAGGAGACGTTTCAGCATATATTCCTACCAATGTGATTTTCATTACATATAGACAAATATTCTTATCCGCCGATCTATTCAATGCTGGAATCAAACTTGCCATTAATGTGGGGATTTTTGTCTCCAGAGTGGGACCTTTAGTTCAAATTAAAGCTATACACAAGTTATTGGTAAATCAAAATTGGAATTGGCCTAATTTGCCAAATCAGAAAGCTTTATGCATGTGCGTCACACATGTGTAATAGACGCAAAAAACAATGAATGGAGTTAGTTGAATTTATAAGTTTTAGATTAGGATAGCATTCACCCAATCCTTAATTTTGAAGAATCTTTCAAATAAAAACCACGTACGTAACATAAACGTAATTAATAATTTTCTAGAAACTCTTATGCTACCATAAATAAAGGGCTCTTCAATTCACACAAACAATGCTTCACATTCATCATTCTAAAAAACTCTCTAATATGCATTTGAAGTTTAATTGGGGAAATGACGAAAGAAAGCGCTAGTATATTAAGTTTTCTTTAGACAACATGGTGAAACATGAACAAGGTTAGATTTTATCGGACTTAGATATATCAATTTATTAATATCAATTTAAATAAAATTTAACCATAGATGCACTTATGCGTTGTAATCCATGTACATACATCTTACTTCAGATGTGTCTACCTACTTCAAATAGAGAAAGGCAAGCTCTAACACATAAAAACCTATAAATTTAATAGAAATATCATTTTTATGAATCCATCTAACTTAGTAGCGATGTTCAATATCAATTTTAATTTTAAAGAGTAAAGCTTTCGAGAACTCCTTCAACCTACATTCCATATCTCAGATAAACTATATTACAAAAGATCTCTTCATTTCAACTAAAGGATGGGTACATTAGATTCATATTGCAAATCATGAAATAGACTTGTCAGCTTTCTGGATAGAAGCTTAATTGTGTTATCGTAAATAAAGAACTCTTCAAACTACAGAATCAATGCTTAATATTTCTAAGAAACTGTATTATGCATTTGAAGTTTATTACAATGAAAAAGCTTGAATAAATTTAGCAATAAATCTTGCTAATTGTAATCTATAGACTTAGTTAGGCAAAGCAAACACCATAGATATAGGATGTAACAACTCAATGTCCTTTTTGGAATATATAAATTGCTTTCAATTTAAATAAGTTTATTATCTACATTATATTCGATTATTACGGTTAGAAATTGGAATCAATTAAATATTTGAATTTAGTAAATTACTTTAAATGATAAATAGGATAATGGTATTATCCACAAAAATACTAAAGTATATCTATAAAAAATTGAGACATTTTAAAAAATATAATCTCACAATCTTTTGACATCCTTATTTATAAGCCATTATACTTTATAGCTAATAATAATCAAGTTGAGAGGTCAAATTTATGCATTAAACTCAAAAGACTAATGTAACGTATATTTGAACTCTTATGTTTAACAATTCTATAAATACCATACATAATGCCCTAAACTCATATTCTTAGTTCGTTAAATTGATGAATATCCAAATTCAATTCAACAATGTTCGAATATGTAAAAAGTAATTTAGATATTCACGGGTTCAACGTATTTTGAAACACTATTGGAGTTTTGACTAAATATTATTAAATAAAAAAATGTTTGATCCCATTTTTAGAGTTTAATGTCTTTCAAAACGCTCACCTTCTCCGCAGAAAGTCCTGAGTTGATGTTCATCCTTCGGCGACTCTTGTTCCTTCATTCTTGCTGTCTTATCCAAGGGTGAATGCTCTTCGAATGCCCTTATTTTCTTTGTCTCCCTTTTCTTTTATAGGCAATCCCCAAGGTATAGATAGTGAAATCCTTTTGCCCCATCAGATTAGAAATCCAAGATCTTCAAATATGATATTCATGATGCCGATGCTTTGCCCCTTGCTTTGAATTGTAGGCCGGTCCTGTGATAAATAAATCATTACGTCATTATTTTATTAAAAAAGGATAGTTATTATTAAATCAATATTGTTTTTGTAGATTACAAGATAGTTGAAATCACGACAGTCGGTATACCGATCGACAAAAATCAAGGTAGAGATACTTACTTTAGAGGGCCCTGAAAGGATTTGAAAATTTTCATTCTGGTCCATTAATTCACAACTTGTAAACTTTGATAGGGAGCATATAATAATAACATGCTTCATTTGGACTAGGTTTCAATTTTTTATATGTCCAAAGGCACTAAACAAGTTTAACACAAAACAATTAAAGGTCAAGAAAGGCATGGTTTTGGATCCTCAATTGATCACATTTTGAGAAAAAGCATGCAAAACTTCTACTGAAATTTGGCTGGATCTGCGCATCTTCAACCACCAAATAGATTTGTTATATATCTATTTGTTGGTATGAAAATTAGGATATTTAAGTTTGAAGAGTGTAGGACAATTCAATTGAGATTAAAGTTGATGAAGAAGTGGTAATAAGGGGGATACTAACAACGGGGGAGCAAATAGTATGCAAGGACTTTGAAATTTTCCCTATGCTCACACAAGATCTATGCCCACCGACATGCTTCATCTCATTCAAGCTACCTTGTCCCGTCAATAACTAAGAACGAACCACCTACTTGGAAAACGGAATGCTTGAAGCCATTGTGAAGAAACATTTCGAAGTCCTTGCATACTATTTTCCCACCAATTGTTATTATCTCCTTATAACCACTTTTCCATCAGCTTAAATCTCACAATTGAAGTCTCCTACACTCTTGAAACTCGAATATCTCAATTACCATCCCTGCAAAATAGATAGAAAGATGAAATATGATGATTCAAAGCTTTTCTAATGGAGAATTCGATATTAATGAACTTCACCACTAGATTAAAACCTAGAATAAAGGTTTAATGGCATGAACCATTTGCCATTGCGTTTCCCTCTCTTAATCAAAGAGATGAGGTTTTTCTCATCAAATAAAGATGATGCTTAAACTTAATATAGGTTATGGTAGAAACTTATTACCTCGACTTATATTACTGTCACTGCCTTAATGCAATACCACTTTCTAAATGCACTCATTGTTTGTTCACCTTAAAATTATACTGTCACTGCCTTAATGCAATACCACTTTCTAAATGCACTCATTGTTTGTTCACCTTAAAATTATTAATATCTCCTTTACTACCTTGGATTTCTTTCCTTTTACAGTAAATTTCTATGTTTCCACCAGATTCTCTATTTAATAACATATATAAACTTCCTAATTAGTTGCACATACCAAAACAAACAAGATGTGAAGCTTTTCCCAAAAATATTTTTTTTATTTGCATTTACCATTTTTAGAGAGAGCCGTTAAATTAAGTTCTCAGCTAGGTGAATGAAGTATGACTGCTTTACCAATAGTTCAGGCTCAATCAAGAGGCATTTCAGCGTATATTCCTACCAATGTGATTTTCATTACAGATAGATAAATATTCTTATCCGCCGATCTATTCAATGCTGGAATCAAACCTGCTATTAATGTAGGGATTTTTGTCTCCAGAGTGGGACTTTTAATTCAAATTAAAGTTATGACACAAGTTATTGGTAAATCAAAATTGGAATTGGCCTAATTTTCCAAATTAGAAAGCTTTATGCATGTGCGTCACACATGTGTAATAGACGTAGAAAACAATGATTGGAGTTAGCTATATTTATAAGTTTTTGATTATGATACATATGTTAACTAACATTAGACGTTCCCATAATGTGTAGCCATATTTTGCATTCGTAAATGCACATGTTAACTCATATTCTTAATTCATTAAATTGATGAATATCCAAATTTAATTCTATAATATTCGAATACATACAAAGTAATTTAGATATTCATGAGTTAAACGTATTTAGAAACACTCTTGAAGTTTTGATAAGCTATAAAAGTAACATGTTTTTAATCCCATTCTTGATGTGTTTTTGGATGATTTATTATGTAAATTAGTAAATTTGATGCCTCTAATCCTTTAAATTCATGTTTTTATGCTTAGGCTAGCATAGGGGAGCGAAAGGAGTGAAAAATGGGCCAAAATCAGACGAAAAGAGCTATTTTTAGGATCCACACAGGCTGGCCATTTCCACATGGGCTGGGCACACGACCATGTGCCAGCCTGTGTCAATATCGCTCCCTGTTTCCCAAACTCACAAAAAAACTCAATTTTTAGGCTTTTTGAGCATTCTAAAGTCTATATATATATCAATTAGAAGAAGATTTAAGGGGGCACTCAGAGAAGATTAAAGAAATTACTCGAAGAACACCATCAGAAGAGAATCAGAAACGGATCTCCTTTAAGATGAAGATCTCCATTTAATTTCTCTAGAAGTTTTATTGGGTTTCTTTATGTCTTGTTGTTATCTTAAATTTAAGATGTTTTCATTCCAGATTATGAACTAAATTCCCTAGATACCTAGGGAAGATGAAACCTATATGAATCTTATTATTTGATTTCTAAATTACATGATAAATATTTGATTCTTGTTCTCGATTATGTATGTTTATTTCATGTTTTAATATTTTTAAGATATTAATTCATACTTAATGTGCTTCTTTCAGTGGAGCAAAAGTCTCTGTTTAAGAGTAGATCTAGCATAATTGAGTGGAGTATGTAATCCTAGAAATAGGACGACATAAATCTACCAGATTAGAGTCAAATCTAATAAGGGAATCCATAAATTGAGTTAATACGACAATAGGGTTTTAATTAGAAAGAGATTTCTAATCAACCTAGAGTCAGTTGTTTTTACTCTCGAAAGAGATATTAACAAAATTTGGGGATTTTTATGGATCAAGGCGCAAGTGAATAAATCGTTTAATTTAGATTCAGAATAATAAGTGAAGTCTAGGTGGATTCTTTCCTGGGTATTACCTATCTCATTGGTTTTATTCGATTATTTTCCTAATTCACTCTCTGTTGCGTTCTTAGTAACTATTTTAGTTAATTTTAGATTAAAAACAATTCCTTCAATTTATCGACTAGATAATAGAAAAATAGTAAGTACTAGTACTTTTAGTCCTCGTGGATACGATATTCCCGACTCACCCTAGCTATATTATTATTCGATAGGTGCACTTGCCTTTGTCGTAATTTTAGTTAGTTTAGTGACCATCAAGTTTTGACTAAATATTATTAAATAAAAAAATGTTTGATCCCATTTTTAGAGTTTAATGTCTTTCAAAAAGCTCATCTTCTCTGCAGAAAGTTCTGAGTTGATGTTCTTCCTTCGGCAAGTCTTGTTCCTTCAGTTCTTGTTGTCTAATCCCCAAGGAGAATGCTCTTGGGATGCCCTTATTGTCTTTGTCTCCCTTTTCTTTTATAGGAAATACCCTAGGTATAGATAGTGAAAGCCTTTTGCCCCATCAGATTAGAAATCCAAGATCTTTAAATCTGATATTCATGATGCCGATGCTTTGCCCCTTACTTTGAATTGTGGGTCAGTCCTGTGATAAATAAATCCTTATGCCATTATTTTATTAAAAAAGGATAGTTGTTATTAAATCAATACTATTTTCGTAGATTACAAGATAGTTGAAATCATGACAGCCGGTATACCGATCGACAAAAATTAATGTAAAAATACTTACTTTGTGGGGTCTTGAAAGGAATGGAAAATTTTCATTATGCTCCATTACTTCACAACTTGTAAACTTTGATTAGGGAGCATATAATAATAGCATGCTACATTTGGACTAGGTTTTGATTTTTTATATGTCCAAAGACACTAAACAAGTTTAACATGAAACAATTAAGGGTCAAGAAAGGCATGGTTTCAGATCCTCAATTGATCACATTTTGAGAAGAAGCATGCAAAACTACTACTAAAATTTGGTTGGATTTGCGCATCATCAACCACCAAATAGATTTGTTATCTATCTATTTGTTGGGATGAAAATTGAGATATTTAAGTTTGAAGAGTGCAGGACACTTCAATTGTGAGATTAAAGTTGATTAAGAAGTGGTAATAAGAGGGATACTAACAACGGAGGAGAAAATAGTATGCAAGGACTTTGAAATTTTTCCTATTCTCACACAATTCTATGCCCATCGACACGCTTCATCTCATTCAAGCTACCTGGTCCCGTCAATAACCAATAATTGACCAGTTATTTGGAAAATGGAATGCTTGAAGCCATAGTGAAGAAAAATTTCAAAGTCTTTGCATACTGTTTTCTCACCAATTGTTAGTATCCCCTTATTACCACTTTTCCATCAACTTCAATCTCACAATTGAAGTTCCTTTAGCACAAGCCATTACTTAACTAAATTACTTTTATAGTAAATACCTTCTCTTCCTCAAGCTAGTACCAAAAAGCCTATTCCGAAAGCCGTCTTTCAATGCCTGTGCCCCAAAAGAATGCTAGGTTCAAGGGTACGCACCTACTAGCTGCGAGCCTAAGATCAAAGGCAGTTCCAAAAAGGAGTTCCCTATTTCCAGCTTGATAAAGTTTATCTTGCACTCTTTAAACTGGAATATCTCAATTTCCATCCCTACAAAATAGATAGAAAGATGAAATATAATGATTCAAAGCTTTTCTAACACAGAATTCGGTATTAAATCCTAGAATAAAGGTTTAATGGCATGAACCATTTGCCATTGACTTCCCCTCTCTTAATCAAAGAGATAAGGTTTTTCTTATCAAATAAAGATGTTGCTTAAACTTAATGTAGGTTATAGCTGAAACTTATTGATGATCCCTAAACGAACTATAATTACAACAAATGCAAGCACACCTATCGAACAATAGAATAGCTATGGTGAGTAAGGAATATCGTATCCACGAGGACTAAAAGTACTAGTAATTACCGTTTTTCTACTATTTAGCAAATAAATTGAAGTGATTCTTTTTTTATCTAATTTAACTAATCTAGTTTAACTACGAACGCAACAGAGAATGAAATGGGAAAAATAATCGAAAACAACTAATGAGAAAGACAACACCGAAGAAAGAATCCACCTAGACTTCATCTATTATTTTGAATCTGATTTAAACGATTTATTCACTTATGTTTTGATCCATAGAAATCCATAAATTATGTTAATATCTCTGTCGAGAGTAAGAACAACTAACCCTAGGTTGATTAATTGAAATCTCTTTCTAATTAAAACCCCTATCGTCGCATTAACTCGATCTATGGATTCCTCTATTAGATTTGACTCTAATCTGGTAGATTTATGTCGTTCTATTTCTAGGATTGCATGCAACTCCACTTAATTATGCTAGATCTACTCTTAAACAGGGACTTTTGCTTCATGGAAATAAGCACATTAAACATGAATTAATATCCCAAAAATATTAAAACACGAAATAAGCATACATAATTGAGAACAAGAATCAAGTATTTATCATGTAAATCAGAAATCAAATAATAAGATTCATCATAGGTTTCACCTTCCCTAGGTATCTAGGGAATTTAGTTCATAATATGGAATAAAAATATCTTAAAGTCAGAAAAACCACAAGACATGAAGAAATTCAATAAAACTTCGAAAGAAGTTAAACGGAGATCTTCAATCTTAAAGGAGATCCGCTTCTGAGTTGGCTCCGATTGTGTTCTTCGAGTGATTTATTCAATCTTCCTTGAGTGCCCCCTTAGATCTTCTTCTAATTGATATTTATAGACTTTAGAATGCTCAAAAAGCCTACAAAATGTGTTTTTCTGCGTGTTTGGGAAACAGGGAGCGATATCAACAAGGGCTGGCACATGGGCGTGTGGCTAGCCCATGTGGGAATGCCCAGGCCGTGTGGATACTGGAAACAGCTTTATTCTTCTGATTTTGGCTCGTTTTGTAATACCTCCTACCCATATTCATTTCCGAAATAGGGTACGAGGCATTACCAGAGTTTACTGAACATTTTCAGATAATTCTGAATCATTTATTATTTATATATTTGAAAATAATTATAACATCCTTCAATTGGGCCCTCGAAGCCCAAAGCATACATTAAACATTCAATTCAGATTTATGTCACATAAATATACAATTCAAACATTCAATAATTCAATTCAAGTTGCACGAACTTACTTCATTGCTTATTCGTGTTTATAATTTCACTAATCCAAAAACTTTTCTTTTCCACGTTCAAGTCTCATATTTGAGCCGCCCGGATCTTTATAAATAAATTTGATCATTATTTTTATTTATTTTATATTCTGATACGTTCAATTAATGCTCTAGGCAAGATTATCACTTTACCCCTGAACTTTTGATTAATGACAATTTCATCATTAGGCTCAGAAAAATAAAGTTCTTGTAATTTAATCCTTGTTTCGAGCCTAATTATTCTTATATATTGATAACGGCCCATGAATTCTATAAAATAACAAAATTATCCAAAATTTCAACATTTTTTAATTTAATCCCTAAAACATGTTTTCACCCAATCTTGATCTAAATTAATAATTTCATTCAATTTTGTAATTTAAATAATAAGATAATCCATTTCATGCAATTTGGTCACTTCTAACATTTTTACAAAATTGCCCATAAAGTTTTACTTTTATTCAATTTAGTCCCTGAGCCTAAAACATGCAAGTTAGCCATGCTAGCTGAATATTTATATATTTTTTAATCCTCCTCCTCTCCATTCCACATCCTTGATGTATATATCATGCTTATAAGCAACATTGTCTATAATTTCACTATTGACTTATGTATATTCAAAGTTATCCATCCATGTCATAGTCACTAAATTATTTTTATCTTAAGATAAAGAACTCTAAATTAAGATCCGATAATTTTCCCTAAAACTAGACTGACATATATTCTTACCATAAAATTTTCAAATTTTCAAAATTTTTTATTTAGCCAATAAATACAGTCTATTCTTTAAAGCTACCCCTGTTCTGCTGTCTGACAATTCTGAACCTTCTTCACTAAGAATTAATTATCTCATCGTACGAGATTTTGATGATGTTCTCGCTTATTTATATTGAAAATATACTCATTAAGGATTCTAAAAATATAAATTTAAGCCATTAATTATTTTTCTCCAACTTTTGATGAATTTACAAAGTCAGAATAGGGGAACCCGAAATCTTTCTGACCTTGTCTCACTAAATTTATTATATCTCACAATTCACAATTTTATTGCTTACATGATTTCTTCTATAAGAAACTAGACTCAATAAGATTTAATTCCATATTTTATTCATCCTCTAATTCAATTTCCACAATTTATGGTGATTTTTCAAAATTAGCCTACTGCCTCTATCCAAAACTATTTTAGTGCAAGATGTTTATTTACCATGTTTATAACACCCTTATTTTCTTTCTCTACACCATTTCTTATTACTTTCTCTTATTTTATCTTCACTAACATATCAAGAATATAAGACCATATATAAGAAAACTCTACATTAACATCAATTCTATGCTTTTTCAATAATATTAATCTTAAAAATATATTGAAATCTTGATGTTCGTACCTTGTCCCATTGATTTCAATCTTTAACTTGATTTTCTCTCTCCTCCAGCTTCTATTTCTTGAATCTAACTTAATATTCTAGCTCCCCATAGTCTTCTTGTGATCTTTCTCTCTTGATGGCTATGAAAATTCTTTTGATTTCTAGGTGAAAATAATGGATTTTTGGTGAAAGGACCAAATTGTAAAGAAAGCAAAACTTTCTTTCTCTCTCTCTCTTCTTCTCACGTTGGTTTGCATGGGAAAGATGATGAAAATTCTTCATCTTTCCTTCCTTTTATACTTAATAAATAATAATATAATAATAAAATAATAAAATATCTTATTAAAATATTAATAAAATAATATTTATCTAATTAATAATTATAAAATATCATCAACATCATCATTACTTTCTAGATTTCTCTCTCTTCCAATTGACCCTTTTTCCCTTTGTGATCTTTTAAAATTTCATCATTGAATCATCACATAATTTGGTAAAATTATGATTTAGTCCCTCATAATTCTTTTTCTATTCAATTTAGTCCTAATTCATCCATTTTCCTTAGTTTCTAGATCATTCCACCCTTAAAATATTTTCACTATTAGTCCTTCAACTTTTTCATATTTATACTTTAGCCCCTTAAATTTTGAGTATTTACTCTTGTGCAATAAAACTTTTCTCACTTTTACAATTTAGTCCTTTCTTGAATTAATATATCATAATATACTTCCCAATGTTGACATAACTCAGAATTTTCCCTTTTTTTCACTTTATTTCTTTATTTTACTATATCAAGGATAATATATTACTATAAAAATTTTCGGGATATTACACGTTTTTCACTCCTTTTGCTCCCAAATGCTCTCCTAAGTATAGAAACAAGAATTTAAAGGATTAGGAGCATCAAATTCACTAATTTACATAATTAATCATCCAAAAAGGCATTAAGAATGGGATTAAAATATTTTACTTTTACCGCTTATCACTTACTACCGCGACGTATATAATTGTCATTGCCTTATTGCAAAACCACTTTCCAAATGCACTCATTAATATCTCCTTTACTAGTTTTGATTTTTTTTTCCTTTTAAAGCAAATTTTTATGTTTCCACCAGATTTCCTATTTAATAGCATAAACTTCCAAGTAATAAAAGCTAATTAGTTGCACTTACCAAAATAAACAGGATGTGAAGCTTATCTAGGAGATGTTTTTTATTTGCATTCAGGCTTTTTAGAAAGAGTCACTAAATCAAGTTCTTAGCTAGGTCAAAGAAGTATGGCTACTTTATCAGTAGTCGAGACCTAATTGGGAGACGTTTCGGCAATGGAAAAATATACTTATCCGTCGATCTATTCAATGCTAGAATCAAACCGGCTATTAATGTGAGGATTTTTGTCTCCAAAATGGGACTCATGGCTTAAATTAAAGCTATGAAACAAGTTGCTGGTAAATCAAAATTAGAATTGGCCTAATTCGCCAAATTAGAAGCCTTTGTGTATGTGCGTCACACGTGTGTAATACACACATAAAACAATGAATGGAGTTAGTTGAATTTGTTAGTTTTAGATTAGGATGCATCTATTAACTAACATTAGACATTCACATAATGTGCAGTCACATTTGGCATTTGCAAATGGATAATGCATGCATAGCATGCAAGTGATTCTTAATTTTCGTAAACTCTTTCAAATAGAAAACATGTACATAGCATACACATAATTAATAATTTTCAAGGAACTCTTATGTTGCCATAAATAAAGAACTCTTCAAACCACACAACCAATGCTTCACGCCCAACATTCTAAGAAACTCTCTATGCGTTTCAAGTTTAATTGGGGAAATGATGAAGGAAGACACTAGTATGTTAAGTTTTCTTTAGACAACATGGTAAAAAATGAACAAGGTTAGATTGTATTGACTTTAGATATATCGATTTATTAATGTTGATTCAAAGACAGTTTAGCCAAATATGCACTTATGCGTTGTATCGATTTATTAAGGTTCTCTTTTCCTTAATGATGTGGTTTGATTGCTCGGTTATTTTATGGTTGTTTAGAATTGATTATTGATTTAATGTTCGGGTTTGTTGCTTTCTCAACTTTGGGTTCTTGATTGAGATTGTGCTGGAGATGGTAGATAGTGAAATAGTGATCGTGTGGACTGTACAAGTTGTCTAAGGATCATGGTGTCTGAATGGTGATGCATTTGGTCAGAGAAGATTCAACGATAGTGACCATCAACTGTAGGGAGCTAAGCAACAACTAGAGTTTAAACTAATTAGTTAATGGGTTTATTTTTCAATTTTAGAAATATAAATATTTTCCATGTATTTTTTATGAGACAAATAAAAAAAAAACATGTGAACCATGACGTTTTGTTACGTGGAATTTTTAATCCACTCAGCAGAACTTTAACAGTCCATTAGGGGCTTTAATGAAAAATAACAATTCGAAAGGTTCAATTGATTGTTATTTTTTGATTAAAGGTCTAATTGATTGCATTTTCAATTAAGGGCGCAATTGATTTTCAAATTACTTTTGAGAGACTTTTTTAATATTTTACCCTATAAAAAATGAATTTTGAAATAAGAATTACTTTATTATAATACTAACAATATCACTTGTCACATGAAAATCATCAAAATTTGTAAGTTGCTTTTTTGTTGCCAAAATCTTAAATTTTTAAAAATGTTTCAAAACCTTACTTTAGATAATATATTAAATGCTTGATAGAGTGTCCATATTCATATGTTTTAAATTATGAGTTGAAAAACCAATTGATTGATGGAGATACACAAATGTTATATATTTAGAACAAAGCAAGAGTCGCGCTATATTTGGTGAGCATATAAATATGTACAGTGGAATAAAGGCTAATCCAAATAAAAATTCAATAATAAAATGTATTTTTACTTTTTATAAATATATATAACTAGCGATATTGTAATATTTTTTAATAATAAAATGGATATTTTACTTACTATAAATATAAATATATAGAAGTAGACATGAATTGATTTTGAGTGGACCGCTATGACATTGAGTTAATCTGACGCACATATTTTTAACCATTGTATGTGAAAAAGTAGATATATTCATGGTTGATGGTTGAATTTTTAAAAAAAAATTAGGCCCCAACTTATAACACCCTTTTAAAGAGTTAATTATTAAAAATATATTATTTTATATTAATATGAATATATATTATATTTACATTTAAAAATAAAATGGATCCGAAAGATAATTCTTTTATTCAACTCCTGTCCATATTAAATCAGGCCGGACGAATAATCTAATTCGTGGATAAATTATAAAGTAAAATTAATAAAATCTTAATCATGGTAGAAAGGTTAGTAAACTTCCACTATTTTCGTTTTCTACTATCCAAATAAACTGAATTTTAGTTGCTCAATTCCCTTAGATAGATGGTAATTAGATGCAATGATTTTATTTTGACTCGAATCATTACATGTCTTGTTCTTATCTCTTACAGTGTTGGACAGACAAAGAAGAAAGATATATGGTTAATTACAAAAAACGTCACTTAATTGTTTAATTTTCTTTTTTCTTTTTATTATCATCCTAATATGGTTGCTTTTAAATTTGATATAATAGTAATTTTAACTCTCAATATTTATATATTATGTCAGTTCAGTTTTGATTCTAAAAAAATTAACCTTCAATATTTACGAATTAAGTAATTTGATAAGATTTCATATAAGATTCCTACTTGAATCATTCATCAACCCAAATTTTAAAAAAATAGCAAATTTAATTCCTTGAATAATAAAGTATCCATTTTGTCGATTCACTTGAATTCAAGTCTAACAACTTCATATAAAATTTAAAGTTTTGATTTGCTTCCTCAATGGTAGCTAGCTCAAGGTAATAAAAAATGAGTTAATTGTTTTGAATGATATTAAGTTTTTGGTCATTTTAAGTATAAGGAAATAAATGTATTTGGAGATTTTCTAGTTTGATTATAAACATAATTTTTTTTAAAAATATTTTTGTTTTTATTTCTAATTTGCACCTTGTGTATCAGATTATATTTTCATGTAAAATAATAGGGTAAAATTAGGTAATGTAAACATTGAGAGCTAAAATTTTTAAAAATTAAATTAAATTGATACAATATATAAACGTTGAGGACTAAATTTGTTATTTTGCCAACTGATGCGTCGTTGAGAGCACCAAAAATATCCTATTCCCTACAAAATAATGAAAAAGAACAATAAAGGGGAAGTAGGGTTGAATCCTCAGGGACCGGATTATACGAATGCTTGCCTCTCGAAATCCTGGGCAGAATCGCGCCCAAGAAAACCTGCGTGACAGAAAAAAATAAAAATAACAGAATTAAAGATTTGATTTGGAAAAAATAAAAAAACAGAATCTAAAGTTGACTGAAGTTGTGATTACAAAAATAATAAAAATAATAAAGAGAGTTAAAGGAAAAGAAATTCTTATTGGTAGATTCCAGCCTCCAGCCGTCTCATTCCGCCTTCGGTTCAATCCTCGGCTTTTAAATAAGCCTTCTCAACTCAAGTAAGACAGTTATAGTGGAAAAGGACGCCTACGACCACCAGCTCCAAAGATTAGACTTACGATTTTTAGGGAACCTGACTCTAGCCAGTAATCTATGCTAAATCAACGCTTCTCAATGGCGAATCCCACGCCATTTTGTCTCTTTGGCTCGCCAACCTCTGACGCAGTAAGTTAACGAACCGACTGTGCAATCCTTCCAAAACATACAAAGCGGCCGCCTTTGCATATGCTGAAAAGCTTACTTCTTAAGGGCCACGGAAGAAAGCATCAGCCCGTAGTGCGGAGAAACGATAAATACTTGGCGAGAAGGCTAAGTACGGATTCTAGGCCTCAAGAACCCTTTTTGAGGAATATTGACAACTTTCGACTAGATAGGTTTTAGTGGCTCATGATAATGGTGAAAAAGAAAATAAATATAAAAAGGGAAAAGGGAATTTTATTGAAAGAAAATATGAAGAAACAAAAGCCTAGACTTTCAAAGGGAGAGTGTTTACAGAAAAAGATGAACACCCCAAATAGAGTCACTTCACTCCCTATTTATAGTGCTAGGGAGATAGTCTAATTTAACTTAAATTCTAAAAAGATAAATACATTTAATTAAAGATAATTAAAATAAAATCCTAAAATTAAATAATCCTAATAATTATCTTAATATTAATTATCCTAATATAAATCAAATGGAGTCTTATAAAATAAAATCTCTTCTTTTTGCGTTTTTAGTCCTTGTGCCTTCCATGCTCGTACTTTTGGCACAATCTTTTTCCTGTGTCGCATATCAGCCCATTGTGTCTCCAATTTCGCACTTTTGTCCCTTAATTTTGCTTTTGCCTCCAAATCAGTCCCTAAAAGATAAAAAGACATAAATAGCTCAAATTAGTAGGATCAAGCTCAGAATAAACACATGATTAATACATAAAAATACGTTATTCTAGAGCATTATCACCAACTTTCAAAGTTGTTATGCTATCTCCCCGTTAACCATTTAATAGCTTGTGGCCAAAAAAAAGAAAAATTGAATAATCATATTATCATTTTATAACTTTTTTATAGTTGGATGACAAAAGAAAAGACTGATACTTGAGTGATTACCAGTGTAGTTTACCTTTTTATTTTTTCACTTGTTCTAAAATAAAAGAATTTTGATGTTTTGCAATGGAGCAATTCGCTGTATAATTATTAAATATATCTTTTATATTATTTTTAAGCTTTTGACTAAGATGATATTATAAGTTTATTGGACATCAATTTACTTGGAAAATGATTAAAATATTTATTCTTTTTACAATGTAATAAATATAATTATGAGGGTATTTTTATTTTTTATATTAAATAAATTTAAAGAAATTATTACACATGGTGAGATTTGAGCATGAGTAACCAGAAATATAAAAGTATTACTATTATCATTTCAATCAAAGTCATATTTGATTTTAATTTTTATTTTTTTGTAAATATGTTAGACATAAAAAGCTTTTACTCCCGACGTGAGTGCATCATTTTAATATTATTTAAATATAATATTTCAAATTTATTTTTTTAATGTTTTTGAGATTTTTTTAAATATATAAATAATAGAGCTAGATTATTTTTAATCATTTAAGTTGCAAATTGCTCAGTTTAACGTTAAAAAACAGGTAAATTACTTTTATGTTGAAGCATTAACTTTCATTAAAATGGATAAGGTGTATCAATACGACAACAAAAACATCTTAATATGAGGGTTTTTCCTACCTTAACCAGTGGTTGAAGGTTCAATCATTACTCTAGGTATAAAGTAGATTTAAAACTCGTAGCCAACATCTGCCTCTTAATGGGCTTATAAAATATGAAAAATTAATTACTGAATTTGCTTGGATAGGTACATTTGAGAAATTAAAAAAAAAAACTCAAAATACACCGGAAGCACATGGACTTAAAATGGGCTAGAAAACCTAACCCCAAATAATATCAACAAAAATTGAAATCCATATACAAAAATTAAAAAGCTAGACTGCCCCATAAAAACAGTATCCATCGCAACATCGACGTCGAGTAATCGCGGTTGCTAGGTTGACCTACTGTTGCATCAATCATCATATCGATTCTTCAGTATCAAAATCAACCTTTTTTTCCTCCATTTTATTGTCCTTCTCTCATCTTCGTCACTGTGATATATATATATATATATATATATATATATGTGTATATACTATGCTCAGAATGTCAACACATTTAGCTCTAAGCATGAATATATATATATATATATATATGGAGACTTAGTGCTCCTTCTGTACTTTCCAATCTGGAAATGAAACACTTGTCGCTTGCCACCTTTCTTTTAAAACCCTAATTTTATTGGTTAAAAATAATAATATGATTATGAGATGAAAACTTTATTAAGAGTTTCAGGATCACCAAATATTTCTATAACTATATATAAATCTTTAAAGATTTTCTTATTGTCTTAGAAGCATGTGATAAAAAAATAACAATATACTTGAGAAAAAGCCTTAAAAACTCTTCTTTTTTACTAAATAGTTTGTTTCTACGCTTTTGTTTTGCATGGTGACAGTGCCAGCCTTTGTGCTAATTATTATCTGTTTTTTTTCCTCTCATTAACTCTTTCTTTCTTTCTTTTCTCCGTATATACTTTATGTGTTTTCTTTCTTTTTAATTTACAGATTTACATTGTGGGTTTCTTTTTTGTTTTCATAAGTTGTAATAGATAAATGATAGTGTTTGTCGTCACTGACTCTCCACCACCCACCAGCAATTTCTCTTAGAAAGTGGGTGGTCTTTTCGTCGACTTTTTAACCTGTTTTTACTTTGAGAATATTTCAAAAATAATAAATGATTTCACAAGTCAATTTGGACTTGTGTTGTCTTAAATTATATATATTTATATATATATATATATATATATATATATATATATATATATATTTGTTTTCCATTGTTTAATAAGTCTTCACCTTTAGAAATTTTTGTTTCTTCTTGTAGCATGTTATTTAGTCTTGCTTATGCATGTAGTCTTGCATTTGCAAGTGATTTTAGTGATGGTTTTGTCTCCCTCCTCACTAGTTTGGTAGATGCTCGGTTCTTTTGCCAATTTTTGCTCACTACTTTAGACTATTCGGGGCTGATTTCCTTATCGTATTAAGTGCTTGCAATCACTTCAAATATGTGGTACTTGAGTTGTAACAGAGCCAATTGTCAATGTGTCATAATGTTCATTTGTTGCTAAGGCTAAAACTTTTGTTGGATTGATGGAGCTTGACCTTCATCGTTTACAACGAGTGCTTATTTTTGTCCCTTTCATAAAATGAATTAATGAATTTATCTTTTTTAAAAAACCATGTGATAATAATTTGTATCACAAATTATAATAATAATAAAATCCTATTTATGAACACTATTATCAAATAAACTATCAAGAGTTAAGTACAGTAATAAAGTAAATTGTACTCTTAAAAAATTTGATTGAACCCTAAAGATGACATTGTTGAAAAAAATTATCATAAAATAACATGAAAAATAATTTAATTTAGCTAAAAGAATCATCTGAATAAAAATTAAAAAAGTTAGTAGAGTTAGTGTCATCACATAACTTGTCAAAACAAATTATAATAATAAAAAAAAAACTTTTAAAATGAAAACTTGGAGGGTACAATCATGATTTATTTATCTACCATAAAAGAATTTTTATTGTGTGTCACATGTTGGATCAGTGAAAGCTTAATTTGTGAGGGCACCTTCAACAAAGGAGAAAATTCCAAAGCCGAAAGGAAGAGGTAGCAGTGCAATGATAGGGTATCACATGCGCTAACTTTAACACAAATTCATCACCATTCAATACAAAAGAAAGAAAAAGGGCATTACCACAATATTATATATACATATATCAAACTAGAAAGCACTACTACTGTATGCTTCTCAGTGGCAAAAGCTAGGGTTGAATTTTTAAATTGGAAGTATATATAACTTTCATATCATGGCGTTAAAATGTCAACATATTATCACCTTCTTCAACTTGCCATCCATTTTTTTTTATGTTATGAGTACTCGAATTCGAATATGAGTATTAAGATATCAGAGTTGAATTATATTTACATTAAAAATTATAGGATAAACTGAATTTTCTTTTCTTATTTTTCAAATTTTTGGAGACCCAAAAAAATTCTATTCAAATTTCAATAATATAATTATGAATTTTTCATAAGATAACTTTTCAATGACTTTTCTTCAAATTTTAATATTATAATTATGAGTTTTACATAAATTTTCAAGATCCTTTTGTAGTTTCTAGAAAAAGGTCCTTCAAACTTCCACTTTGGATAATGAAGGGACAAGTTTAAAGTTGAACATTTGCCCCCTTAAAAATCTCTAAGCAATTTCTCAAATATTGGGAAACTTCATCTCTCAATGACTTTGTAACTATATCCACAATTTGATTGCTACAATTCATATAGAGTAGTTTTAAGTTTTTTTTATCTTAGGTCTTAGCTTAATTGACATTAATATTGTTGTCAGTATAGGAGGAAGTGGGTTTGAATGCGCTGAAGTGTATTATTCTCCTATTTAAAAGATTGTATAAAAAAACTGATATAATAATAACTTATAATGAAATTAATATTAAAAAAATTTCTTTTGGCTATGTAAACTTGTGAATTGAAATTGAGTATCATTCTAAGGGATATATTGTTCACTATGGCTAGGAATTAACAAGCACATAATGTTTATTTAAAGAAAGCTTGTTTATTTGATTTTGTATGAAATAAAGAGAGTACAAATCTAATTCATCTTAGGAACTTATTTTCAGTGCAAATACATTGCAACCAAACTATTGTGAGGTTCAATTTGTAGCCGAACTTTTAAGGGAAAAGTTTTAGCAGTGAGAGTAATCTTAATTGACGTATAAGATTAAGGTTACAATTTAGTGAGTGAGTTAAATTTAGATAACATTTTATATTGTTTATACATAGTGAATTATTTTCTCCGTGATAAGTTATTGTAGACATAATAACGGTTTTTAAATTATATTTTTATTATCTTTTCAATAACTTTTCAATTATGTTTTTATTGTTAAAAAGGAAAAGATCCTTCAAACTTCCACTTTGGATAACGAAGGACAAGTTAAAGTCCAACAATTACTACGCGTCTGGTGGGAGTATGTTTAATTTTTGTTTTTTAATTTTCATGTATTTGAAAATTTATTTAAGAATTATATTTTTATATTTATGTTGAATTTATATATACATATACATATAAGATTTTACAAAACCAATGACCAAGTCTCCTGTCATCAATGTTGTAAGAATTGTAACGGTGATTGAATGGATCAGATTATTAATTTTAGATTCAATTATGATAACATAAAAAAATTTTAAAAATTCCATAGAATTCATAAAAAATAAGAAAATTCTTTAAAAAAAAAAAGCTAATAAACAAATATAGAAATATAAACATTCCTGTAATAACAAAATTAAATATTTGAATTAACTTCAACACGGCTCTTAATAGTTTTTTAATAGGTTTGATAAATTCTTTATCGGTTTGACTGATTTTTTTAATCGATTCATCCCTTTTCTATTTATATAGTATTGATTAAATTATTAAACATATCAATTTTCAATTCAACTGACTAATTTAATTTAACCCTACGATCAGCTTGCCATTATAGAATGGGGTGTGTTGTGGAAATTTACATAGAAGACTGAGAAAGAAAAACTTATTAAGTTTATCATGTACATTTGCAATATGGTCAATTGTGTTGTGGCAGCATGCTCTATAGAGCTTACGGCTGTCAAATTGAAAATGAAGTGATATTTCTATTGTTACCTTCTAGCTTTATGCTAGATTGTAATATTTGTATTTTCAATTAATAAAATTCTCGGTTATTAAAAAAATGAAAATTCAAGTAATTCACTACAACTTGGCAATTTGCATATATATCAGAGGAAGGATAGTGTTTCAAGCTACTTTCAAAGAGCGGATGATGATGCTAATTAAATGGATGGTGAAATGAAAATTATGCAGAATATATATTTATGAAATTTGAAGGATTTGACAAGACAAAATAAGAAAGAATGTGAAGAAAAAAAAAACTAAAATGGGTGTCCAGGAAATATACATAAAATGGGTGTCCAGGAAATAAAGATTACCCAAGAAATTAACCATCTAGTTATTTTCATGTAAATTCAACAATTATACATAAAAGGATCCATCAAAATGATCAGACCCAGAAATATATATGAAGCAATATTTCATAGCTGACCATCCTTTCTTTGACGGAAACCTGGTAAATTATTGTTCCAAGTTAAAAAGTTAACCTAAAATTTGAAGTTACAAAAGCTAAAAAACAATATAACCCTCAGCATGGTGTGGTCCCACATTTGGCCATAAATAAGGACTCCAATGGAGGTACTGAGATTGTCATTCTCAAGCTAGCTCTCTGAAGAGTTTAAAATTGAGTGTTTCCATAGCTTCCTCATAGTGTCGACATGGTTTGGGAGAAAGATCCTTTGGTACAAAAAGTGTGCGAGTTGTATGACCAAATCTCGAGCCTCGGGAGTCTCAAACCTTCCAAGGATGTCAACATGCTCTTCACACAACTTGTCCTCACATGCATGCCACCAAGCCCTATTGATGTTACCAAGCTCTGCAAAAGAATTCAAGAAATCAGGTTTAAGTTGATTCGACTATGTGGGGAAGCTGAGGGTCTCCTTGAGAGCCATTTCTCAACCATCTTAGGATCCTATGAAAACCCTCTTCACCATCTCAACATTTTCCCTTACTATTCTAACTATCTTAAGCTTAGCCTACTTGAATTCGATATTCTTAAAAAACACTGCTCAGATTATGTCCCTAACAAAGTTGCCTTTGTGGGTTCTGGTCCTCTTCCCCTCACTTCAATTGTCTTGGCTTCTTTCCATCTCACTACCACCTCTTTCCATAACTATGATATTGACCCTTCAGCCAATTCCAAGGCTCTTCAATTAGTTTCATCCGACCCTGATTTATCTGAAAGAATGATCTTTCACACCACGGACATAATGGATGTTACATATGCTTTGAAAGACTATGATGTTATTTTCTTGGCGGCTCTTGTAGGGATGGACAAGGATGCTAAAGTTCGAGTCATTGATCATTTGGCTAAGTATATGGCCCCTGGGACAGTTTTAATGCTGAGGAGTGCTCATGGTGCTAGGGCTTTCCTTTATCCAGTTGTTGATCCTTGTGATCTAACAGGATTTGAGGTCCTCTCAGTATTCCATCCTACGGATGAAGTTATTAATTCAGTGGTCATTGCTCGTAAAGTTCCAACTACAAAACCCACCGTTGAGAACCCTAAACTTCCCAACAAGTGCTCGGACATTGATATGCTCAGTCCCCTACTCAACCACGTGAACCTGATCGAGGAACTTGATATTGAGGATCAACTCTCCTGATCGAATTGCCCCTTTTAACTCTCATCATCATGTGTTCTTCTATTAGGCCAATTGGATCCTTACGTTTTTCATTTGATTTTTGGCTATGTTTTTGCTTATCTACAAATTATATATCTACTATGGATTCTCTGTCTTTTCATATTGAGTATTAATAAATTAGAAGATCCAATTCAGCCCCATCAGGTTCAAAAATTGTTGTCAAGGTGATTGGTACTTCATTGATTGAATTTTTTCTGCTTTGCCTGCCATGATATATATATGACATATGTATCTATAAGCATGCAAGCAAGTAACTTTTTGTTCACCATCATCCAATGGTCTTACTATATCATTGATTCCTTTAGCTCAAAGGATTTACAATATTGTGATTGAAAAGATTGTAACAAGATCTATTTTACTGATATCACACACACACACATGCATACATTCGTGCCCTTACCTTCCTCTTCTGTTTACAGTTTTTGTTTTTTTAAAACTTATCTACTTAGTGCAGTTAGAGGAGAAAAAAAAAATCAGTTTGAGAAGACATTATTGTTATTGGATTCTGGAGTCATTGAGCAATTATAGATCATTGGTTGCGCAGGTAGCTAAGTATCTTTTTATCTGTTTATGGCAACCGTCAGCCTGTCGGAAAAACCCTAATTCCAAACTCAATTTTGTCTGTCAGTCTTTGTTTACTTCAAATATATGTAAATGGTTGATCCCATTTCTTCCATGCCACAAACTTGATATTGATGAGATATATAATTTCTTAAATGAAAATCAAAGTGAAAGGGGGTGCCTCTATGTTGAGCTTTGGTATGATGAAATGTTCATATGGTATTTTTTTTAAGTACCCAAGGGCTTTAGAAGGATCTTTAAGACAATTAACAACACACTGGCAGTCAATTTCAACAACCAAGTTGAATGAATCTTTCCACCTTGAAGTAGAGATTGTTTTGGATTGTAGGGTGCTAGTCTTATCGAAAGTTTTTAGGTGTAAAAGTCTACTAGAAGGAACTGGACTATGAGTTATAAAGGATGACTTAGAATTTTTTGGACATGGTTGTTGTGCAGCAAAGGTGAAAGAAAATATATTGATGAAATTGAAGAAAGAGGTGATTGTAGAGACCTTGAGGATTAATGGTAAGTGGGGGTCTAGAATCTGTTCAATATGCATTTTGACCGTCGGATTTGCCTAAATTTTGGCTCTGATTGTTTGTTTCGTATTGGCTACTTAATTTTGCCATGTCTTTGGGAGTGCTAATTTAGTTGCAAATTCTCTTCTGATAATAGGGGTGAACAGGAGCTATATGTTGTATGTTTTATGGGGGTTTTAGAATTTTTTTTTTCTAAAATATTTATATTATTTTTAGTTTGATATTTATTAATTTCACATATCTTTTCAATTTGTTAAACTTTTATATACGGACAATTTAAATTATGAATAAACTGCATTATTAGTCACTAAATTATGGGTAAGTATTTGTTTTGGTCACTTAACTAAAAAAAGTTATAATTTTCTCACTGAACTATTTGAAAATTTTTATTCAACTTACTAGACTATTTAAAAGTTTTTATTTAAGTCACTAGGTTGTTAAGTTTTTTTTTTTAAAGTTCTGCCAATGAGCTCCAAGCGACAATTTGACAATCGGTATGGTGGATCAATACCCATAAATGAGTAGAAGAACATATCTTAGATCCAAATAGATCTAACGATCAGTGTCGAAGATTAGAGAAAAAAGTTGTTAGAATTTTGGCTCGTAGATTCATGACATCCAAAAATAAACTATAAAAGAGAATGGGAAAAAGAGCTTGCAATTGGTGTAAGCAATGTGAACAGAGAAAGTCATATAGCATCGATTTTAATAGCCCAGTGACTAAAATGAAAACTTTTGAATAGTTAAATGACCAACTTATATTTTTTTTAAGTGACCAAAACAAAAACTTACCCATAGCTTAATGACTAACGGTGTAGTTTACCCTTAAATTATTTTAATGTTTGCATCATAATATTATATGAGTTTAATATAAATTTTGCCACAAGAACTTCTCCATTTGTATTTGACCGATATCTATTTTTTTAACCTAGTTGGTACCTAAACTTATATTCCGTCACCTAGGTTGATACCATTGCACTAACATGGTTAGTTTATGCTAATGTGGCACTGATAGCCAATTTGGCTGTGACACGTGACAACCTCTCAATATGCCACATGGCAAACATAAATAATGAAATAAAAAATATTTTAAAATATATAAATTAATAAAAAATGTATTTTTTTCATATCAAGAATAAACCTAGACAGTTGGCTGTCTAGGTTCAAGTGCATTTGAACAACCATTTGTCTAGACTCATTTGATATATATTTTTAGTAATTTTATGTATTAAAAATATATAAACTTTGTTAACAATACATTTGGAATGAATCTAGACAAACAGTTGTCTAGATTTATATGTATTTGGTCAAACATTTGTCTAGGTTCAATCTTGATGTTGAAAAAAAAGTGTACTTTTTTTATTAATTTATACGTTTTAAAATTTTTTATTTATGTTTTGCCATGTAGCATACTAAGAAGTTACCATGTTTCATCGCTAGATTGGTTACCAGTGCCACGTCAGTACAAACTAACAGTGTTAGTGCGAAGACACTACCATTGTTGACGGAATACAAGTTCAAGTATGAACTAGGTCCAAAAAATAGTACCAGCTAGGCATAAATGGAAAATTTTAGGGGGCAAAATATATTTCTACCCTATATAATATTATGATGAAAATATTAAAAAAATGTTATAATGTCTATATAAAAAATTTAATAAATAAAAAAGATATGTAAAACTATTAAATATAAAACTAAAAATAATATAAATATTTTTTAAAAAATTAAAGACTAATATAAGTGATTTTAAATTAAGTTTAAATTAATTATTTATAAATATGAATAAGCTTAAATAAAATTAAATTCCTAATTTGAATCAAATTGAATTTAGATAAGCATAAATTATAATTTTTAACTCCGTAAAATCTTGATTTAGCCTAGCCTGTAAGTGATTATTTGAGGGGAGGGGTTGAACTTGAGGTGAGGGCTATGATGATGATGAAGGTGCTGAGGGTCACAAATTGCGAAATCAAAGGTGATAAATAAAAACGGATCAAAAACTTTAGATTCATCAACATTGGATTCGAAACAAAACTTTAAAAAAGGAAGAAAAAAATTTGAACTCCAACAAAATTAGCTAGCAAACCAAAACGTCTAAGCAACATGTGTTATAAGGGAAAGAAAAAAAAAATGTTTAAGAGCCTCTCTTAGGTTGTCTTTGGATCCAGCCTCCATTGTTTATGAAAGTGTTGATATTTAATAAATAGCTCAAATCCTTAGACGACAGCTTCTTCTCCCATGCCACACGCTTCGACTTGTTTGCCCCTGCTCCTGTACAATCTACTTCTGCATAAACTATACTATTTCTGCACAAATTTTATCAATGAAACTATCAAAAACTAACCATGCTTAATTGAATCATTAGTTCCAACAAAGATAAAAAAGTTTCCAAGGCCTAAAAATCTTACTCTTTCCCAACATAATTCCATGCTGACCAACCCTGTGGTACGACGATACCCGACATCCTCGTGCGGTAAAACAATACTCTGGCATAAGGTTTATATGCTCTTCCTAGATAAGCAGGACCAGTTCCGAATATCCATCCCTCTTTGAACACGAAACCACTATGATCAACTATGCTATCCCGAGCTTGAGCGGTGATATAAGCCGCCATGCCGCTACGTTGAGCCGATGCCGTTACATTTAAATTGCATCCCTACATGAAACTGAGTGTAAATATACCTCATTCAGAGAGAGAGAGATTCGTGTGGTTATAACCGAGTAAATGCCTACTTGGTAAATTGATCTTCCGTTTCCCCATATGAAATCAACAGCACCTTCAATATAACAATTTTCAAAGTAATGACGACCTTCTGAATCTGTCAGTGTATCTTGTACACTTATAAACCCACATCGATAAAATGCAGCCATGTCTGCATTGATCAGAGCTGCTGGTGCCCATGTAATTGGTTTTCCAGGTTCAAGATTGTAAGTATTCTGTCAAACAAAAAAGGTTATTTGTTCCATATAATTGTGAACATTTTTAGACTTGAACGTGCAAAAAGTTAAAGCTGCTAGACCTTGATTGTTATATCCACGGCAACAAAATCGTCAGCATACAAAGAGAGTGTAGAACTTTTAATGGAGTCACCCCCATCTCCAAACTGGACAATTGTCGACCTGTATGACTCTCCTTGAAGAAGAATTCTTGGTTTATCTCTAGGGATAGTCACCTTTTCACTAAACAAATATTAAAGCATAAGATTAGAGCTATAAATAAACCACTTCATTGGTCCGCAAATATATATATATATACACCAAAGAGTTTCAGCGGTAAATATATTACTTGTAGATACCGGCTTTAACATGAATAAGTGTCCAAGCTTCATTGTTTGATGGAACAGAATCAATGGCATTTTGAATAGTGGTGAAACTCCCATGGCCTGATTGATCTACTATGATAGTTTGTCTAACTTGACCATCTGTCTTGGTTGACATCAACAGGACTAAAACCAGCACACTACTGTTGAGGAAGAAATTGAAAAACTGCATTTTTTAATGGAATAGGAGCTTAAGAATTATAGAAAAATATATATACCATTTGAGATAATATGTTTGAACTGGAAAGTTAACATTTGTTTTCTTCTTTTTGGCAGTTTATCTGGCAAAATTGGGAAAATAAGCCATTTTCTGATAGATTATTATGAAAGAATCAGGTAGTAGGGTGAGCCAGATAACTCAAAGCTGTGTTGACGAACAAAGCATAATGTTCCTTAAAGAGGGGAAAACCATATTAGCACCAAAATATCTGCTCATCTTCCTAAAGCCACCAAGTTAATATTATTTATGGTAAGTTTTAACTGCTTTCCATAGATGGCTTTGAAACCGTTTTTACTCGTAATGAAAAAGGACACTAATTTATAGGTGTTGTAATCCATATAATTAAAATTTTCAGCTTCAATTTTGAAAATCCAAGTTAATTTTTATTTCAAATTTCGGGGGCTTGACTTTGACTTTGATTTTGATTTTGATTTTGACTTTGACTTTTAATTTTTATTTATTTGTGATTGTTATTAGTATTACATATAAATGAGATGACCATGCATGCAAAGATGGCAGCCATATTTTGCAAAGGGAAGGAACAAAAAGGACAACAATTAAAAGCAAAGAGAGGGTACAAGACAAGGCAAGGAATAACCATGTCAAAGTAGAGAAAAAGTACAAAAATTAGATGTGACAGAGAAGCAACATGGCAAGAAGGAAAATAAAAGAAGAAAATTTGGCTTTTAAAAAGCCCAAGCTTAAGGGGGCTCAAGGGTGAGGAAAAAAAAAGAGCTCTACGTAAGAGAAAACCAGAGAAAATCAAAGGTGAAAGAAAAGAGAATAGCAAGGAGCCACCACTAGATAAGGCAAGATAGCAAGGAGAAAACAAAGACGTTACATGCGAAAGCCAAAGCTAAAAAGGACGGAGAAACTTTTAGTTGGTATAATTATATACACTTTGCTCTAACTTGCACTCATTTACTTTGTGTGTGCATTGCAAAATCTTGTTTTGGGTATCATAACAAGATTCAACTGAGTTAAAATTTGTATTTTCGATGCAAAGCAGAAATGACGGTGATTGAGGACTGTTCGCTTAGTGAGTGGAGTGTTGTAGATAATATAGTAAGTATGAGAGATGGAGGAAGTTGGGAGACGACAGTTGAAAAAGAGAAAGTGCCCTATCCCTCGTTCTTGAAGGATCTTTTAAAGGGCATCATTGTTCCTTCTTGAGGTACCACATGTTTTTTTTTCCTATTGGCTTCATATTCCCTAAAACTCAGTTGATTTATTGACGTCACTTTCTCTTAAGTATGAATCATCATGTCAGGACAACGAGTAAATTTTACATACGATAAGCATGATGTCTTTGTCAAAGGTGTGGTCCCTTTAGGGTGTGCTCTCCTAGCTGTGGGCCTGGCCCTGACTGACAAAACTTGTTGTCACAAATTATCTCAGTGCATGGAACACCTTGCGAGACCAGTGTATCATGAGGCGGGTTCGCAAGATGTAAGTATAACAATATCTACTTTTGTAAACATTTCCCTTGCATGGCTTCTCTTAATACTTAAGCTCCTTATGTTGCGCATTTTGGTGCGATAATTTTGCTTATCATTTTGGACTCGATTGTCTTACGTTGCAGTCATTTGAAGCATTTGAAAATAATCAGTGCTGACCAAATTGTTATTTAACTTGTTTATGATTTTGATAAAAAAAACTAACTTGTTTATGATTATGATAATAATAATAATAATAATAATAATAATAAACTTTCTTTGTATCTTAATCTCAGGAAACTTGTCTTTTATGGTATGAAAAACATGTCGAATTCTTCCTTTTGGCACTAAAAGCATGTATTCCTTCTAAAGCATTTGTAAGTCCTAGTTTTGGCACGAAAATGGGCACTATGTGAACCATAATGATTCTATGTTTCAAGTATGCACAAATGTATTTATGTTGACCTAAAACAGTTGTTAAGTTTACAAGAATAAGAGTGAGCAAAAGTGGTTGTAGAAGTGGGCACTTCTACAATAACTGTGATAGCCACAATGAAAACATAGGGTAACAAAGTTGTTTATATAGTTTGATTTTCTTATGTCTGCAGAGCTTAACTCAATGAGATGAATCCACTATCTTTGAAACAAATATAGCCAGTGATTCTAGCTCTAATACACCTAAGTGAATAATCCTCACTTTTGTATTTTAAAGACTAAACCTCTCGCCGCTAAATTCTCCCCTAAGAACTTAACTTGTAAAACCAAACACACAAGGGTTTTACAATAAAAATGCTCTCTTACAAGTAACATTCCTTACTGAACAAATAAGTGTTCTCAATACTCTATACATTCACCCATACAAGTCTCTCGATTATATAACATTTTTTAAACTCGCTAATATAATGAAGATCAATTACAACCCCTTTTAAACAACAACTAAAATTGCTAAATACAATATAATATTAATGACCAAAGTAAAAAGGATTGTTGGCATATAATTCTTTAAGTTTCAATTCTATCCAACTTCATTGATTTAAAGGATCCTCTATATATGTTTCTCCGAATGAATTGATCTTCATTTATGTGCTTGAATCATTCCATAATATCAACACAACTAATGATGATTCACTTAACTATCTAAAATCACGACAAAGGCAAGTGTACCTATCGAATAGCAGTATAGTTATGGTGAGTCGGGAATATCGTATCCACGAGGACTAAAAGTACTAGTAATTACTATTTTTTTATTATCTAGCCGATAAATTGAAGGAATTGTTTTTAATCTAAAATTATCTAAACTAATTATTAAGATGCAACAGAGAATTAATTAAGATAATATTCGAATGAACCAATAAGAAAGACAATACTAAGGAAAGAATCCACCTAGTATTCACTTATTATTCTGAATCTAAATTAAAAGATTTATTTACTTGCCTTGATCCGTAAAAATCCCTAAATTATATTAATATCTCTTTCGAGAGTAAAAATAACTGACTCTAGGTTGATTAATTGAAATCTCTTTCTAATTAAAACCCATATTGTCCCATTAACTCGATCTATGGATTCTCCTAGTAGATTTGACTCTAATCCGGTAGATTTATGTCATCCTATTTCTAGGATTGCATGCAACTCCACCCAATTATACCAAATCTACTCTTAAAAAAGGACTTTTGCTCCACTAAAATAAGCACATCAATCATGAATTAATATCCTGAAAACATTAAAACATGGAATAAGTACATATAATTGAGATTAAGAAATCAAGTATTTATCATTTAATTCAGAAATTAAATAACAAGATCCATCATAAGTTTCATCTTCCCTAGGTATCTAGGGAATTTAGTTCATATTGGAAGGAAAACATCTCAAAATTAGGAAAAAAACAAAACATAAAGAAACCCAAAAACTTCTAGAGAAGTTGACAGGAGACTTCAATCTTGAAGGAGATCCTATTTCTGAGTTGATTCTGACGGTGTTCTTTGAGTAATTTCTTCGTTCTTTTCTGCGTGCTCTCTTAGGTCTTCTTGTAGTATGTATTTATAAACTTTAGAATACTCAGAAACCCTAAAAAATGGCTTTTTTTGCGTGTTAGGGAAACAGGGTTCAAAATCGACACAGGCAGCACATGGGCGTGTGGCCAACCCATGTGGCTCACACGGAAGTGTACTCATCCCGTGTGGGAATGCCCAAGCCATGTGGTTCCTGAAAATAGCTCGTTTTGTCTGATTTTAGCCTATTTTTTGCTCTTTTTACTCCCCTATGGTCTCCTAAGTATAGAAACATGAATTTAAAGGATTAGGAGCATCAAATTCACTAAATTATATAACAAATCATCTAAAAACATGCCAAGCATGGGATTAAAACTTTTTACTTTTATGTTTTATCAAATATCCCCACACTTAAGCGTTTGCTTGTCCTAAAGCAAAATCCTCAACTCACAATTAAAATTAAACTTTCTCAACTCATAATTCTCATCAATAATGTTTTGTCATAATTCACAAATAATCATACATTGATAATTCAACTAAAAGAGCACTAAAGATTCAAACAATCCAAGTCAAACATTTTTAAAGCATGAAAACATAGGTATTTCCCCTTATCTAAATAATTACCTTTAATTCAAAATCAACAAGAATTGACATCCTCGCTAAAGATTCACTCAAATCACTCAAAGTGTTTAAGGTTTAAAAATAAGCACTCAACAGTCAAACATGAAAAGTCATTACCATAGGCTTGCATGAAAATCAAATCTCCACCACTATAAAATGAGATGATACACAAATCAAAAGGTCTTTAAAGGGTTGTAATGGGGCTTGGTTTAAAAGTGTGGATAAAGGCTGAAAAAGAGAGTTAGAATCGAGATCGAATTGATAAACTGTCAAACTATAAAAATAAACTAATGTTGAATAATTACATTAATCGAAATTATTTAAGAATAACACGAGCTTCTTATCAAAATATGAAATTAATTGTTTAAGCTCAAATAACATAGAACTAGTAATAATCAACATATATGTATTTTTTTCACTTCTTTATTTTTTATTTTTCACTTCTTTTTTTTTTTAGAACAATGGATAATAAGAGATAATTTAACAACTAAAACAAAAGAACATAGTTAGGCAACTAACCAAATCAAATCTCGACAAAAAGGGAGTAATAAAACGGGGATAATTCTCAATGAATCAAAAAAATGAGTTATGGGTTAATATTAATGAGTAAATCAAGAAACGATTTATTAGGCTCAAAAGGGTTCACTAAAGGTTAATTGTGAAGGTAGGCTTTTTATGGAATAAGTGGGTTAAAACCTAAGTGCCTTTATCATATCAGTATTTCAAATCAAAGGTGTGGTCTCGACATGCATAATCGAAGCAAGTTCTAGAATAACAAATCAATATTGAAAAACTCATAACCAATAATAAAGTGAGCAAGAAAAGTGTATGCTCTAAAGGCTCAAAATCTCACAAAAATTATGGTTTTTGATGTCAATCTTGTAAATCTCAAACTTCAAGGTAATACTTAAATTTAGGGAAACAACCTAACAAATTTTAATTCTGAAAATAGACTTATCATGCTTGATTCTCCCATGTCTTAAAGTTTAAACAATCAATGAGCAATTATCTATGACTTTAATCTAAAACATATCAATGATAATCACAAATCGATAAGAATTCATTCTAATAGTAATATGAGAAAATTCCTTGAACACAAGACATAGTTCAGGGATTTTCTAATAATCATATAAATAACCTCCCCACACTTAAGATGTACATTGTCCTCAATGTACAAAAATTGAAACTGCCCTGAATATTGGATGAAATTTCCAGAATAGTGAAAAGCAAAATTGTAGATAAATGTAGATGTAGGGCATGATTCTGAGCAACTGATAAGAAAATAAACACAATGCTGAAGAAGATTAAAGGGTTACTCAATTAGAAACAACCATAATAATTTAAAAAATTTATAGTTCAAAATATAAAAACAACAGAAGTCTAAAAACATAACAATAAAGATAAAAATAAAAATAAAGATAAAATAATAAATAATAAATGGACTCAATGGTCCTCATCATCAGACACATCAGCATCGTGAGTCGCCAGCGCTGGAGGAGAACTATGGAAATGCTGACAAATCTGCTACAATATTGCATCAATACTGCTAGTGAACTCCTCGGTGGATACTCCTCGAAAGATAGCAGTAAAAGGAACAGGTCTGTGACTCGAAGGTGGAGGTTGTGGTGGGTTTTCGTGATAGGGAGGAACATCATCAGTGAAGTCCTCGGGTTCATTCTGAGTGTCAAAATGAAACAATCGATATTGAAGAAGATCCACTTCGCGACGTCACTCGATCATCCTCATGTATATAATGCTCGAGATGCCCTGATGGGACATCTGGCTGACTAGTGTGAGTGCAGAGGACTACTCCGGTGTGTCAAGGAGACCGAGGTGTCGAGCGAGTCGAGTCACATAAGGGCCTAAACAGATGGGACCCTTCCTATGGCGGTCAGTCTGATGACGAAAGGCTAGAACGATGAAATATGTCAAATCAAATATATGTATGTGCGCCATGCTCCATAGGAAATAAGCGTCATGAGTGCTAATGACTCCGGTGCTCTCTCTCCGACCTGTTAAAGTGTGAGCTAAAAGTACGTGAACATACCGTAAGGTTGGAGAGAGAGAATTCGCCTTCAAGCGACTCGCGTCATATGGTATCTGACTAGCTATAAGATCAGCCCAGCAAAGTGATAACGAATGATGGATATGCCGATGAAGTCGAAAGAAATCATCGTCACTCATAAAGTCGTCTGTGTAAAGTCCCATGGCAGCATCGAACTCGGGGATGTTCATGTGGCACACCAAACCACCAAGTCGAAAAGTGATGGTGCCAGGCTCTTCATGAACTGTCATGACTTGTTGTACCAGAAATGTTGAGCAAAACTCCAACGTCAGCTCAATGTAGGTGGGCTCGATGATGGCAAAGGACCGATCCCACGAAGCTGTGGTGATAATGGCGCAAACGTCATCAGCGAGGCAAACCTACTCCAACGCGGCCCAATCAATGCAGCAGCCTAGGCTGAGTGGACTTACTCGAAGGAGCTGATATAAATCCTCCTAAGGGCCCACTGAGAATTGAAGATAGGGATGACGGGCCTCAGCGAAAGCACTCGAGGAGAAGGTCGCTCTAGGCCTCTTTCACTTTATCAAAGCGGGGACGGCGACCTTAGACTTGCCACGAGTGTTTGTCATGGTGTGCTTGAAAAAATAAAAGAATTTATCAATAAATAAATCAAGCATCACCAAATGTGAAGAATGTCAAATCTAAATAGTCCTAATTAGCAAATTTCTCCTAAATAAAGAATCAAAATATTCTAAAAGCAAAAGTAATGAAAAGTAGAGATAAATAAATAATCCTAATACTAGGAACAGAGAACACACGACTTAGCGTAATAAAAGGAAAAAACAGTAAGCAAGGAAATTGAAAGAAGAAACTAAGAGTGCATCAGGATAATGGTTATAAACATAAATTAAAACAACAGTAGTAATAAGAATAAAAGTAAATGATTTACTAAAAAAAAAAAGTAAAATAGGTAGTAAATATATTCAGAAAAGTAAAAGTAAATAACTACTAATAATAAAAAGAATAATAAACAATACAAAAATAAAATAATATACTAATAATAATACATAAAAAAATAAATAATTAATTAAAAATGGAAAGGCAAAAGGGGAACAAGAAAAATCGACGATGGGTGGTGGTCGGAGTGTCGCGGGTCGATCGATGGGGAACAGTGGTCGAACAGTGGGGGTCGGGTCGACTTTGGTCGAGCGCATAGGGTGGTTGGCGTTTTGAGGGGAAGAATGAGGAAGAGGAGATAAAAGAGGCTGAAGGAGGGTCGTATGGTGCGTGTGGGTGCAATGGCCAAAAAAGGAAGGGAGAGGCTTGGGGAAAGGAGGAGAAAGGCGTCGAAGGGAGGAAAGGTGGTCGAGGGTCTGGTCAGTCGGGGTTGAAAGGGGGTGTGTGATGGGAGAAAGAAAAGAAAAACGAGAGGTGGCTGGTGCGTGCGAAGTGGTTGAGGGAGTTGGGGTTCCATAGAGGAGAAAGGTGAGAGGTTAGGTGTAGGTGATGGAATTAACGACAGTGGCCGGAATAGCGTGAAAAGGGAGGGTACGATGGCTAGAGTTGAAAGGATGAAGAAGAAGACAAATTTTAGGGATTAAAATTAGGGTTTGTTTTAAAATGGGTGACACAGTCATCTAAAAACCCGTGTTGGCCACACGATCGTGTCACACGCCCATGTGACTCTGTTTTAGCCCGTGTGTGATTAATGAAACAAACCCAGTCTTCACACGGCCTTGGACACACCCATGTGTCCAGGCTATGTGCAATCTCCTTCGTTTCTCCTACGCCTGTGTGACCTCTCATACTCTCATGTGACGTCGCACATACCCGTGTGGCACGACCGTGCTTGCTCGTGTAACTCTCTAACTTGTTTTAAATTTGAAAATTTAAGCACCAGGTTTCACAAAGCCTAGGACATGCTCGTGTGTCCACGGCCTTGTCACATGCTCGTGTGGACTGGTTTAAGCCGTGTCTATATCAATTTTTGAAAAATTTAAGTCCTAAGCTCCATGCGGCCAAGGACACGCCCGTGTGTCTAAGCCGTGTAGGTCACAGAGCTGTGTCGCCCGGCCGTGTAACTCACTGTCAATTTTTTTCAATTTTAAAAACTAAGTCAAAAGATCCACATGGCTAAGGACATGCCCATATGTCCAGGCCGTGTGGGTTTTAAGAACCATTTTTTTTATTTTAAAAATTAATTAATTTTAAAAATATCATGAGATAAAATTAGTAAATTAGGAATGTTAATGCTCGGGTTGCCTCCCGAGAATAGCTTATTTAAAGTCTAAGCTCGACTTACCTCGTATTCGCACGATCACGATGGTTCATGGAGTCAAAACTCCTCTTTCTCGCTGTCAATTCTATTATTAAAATAAGGTTTGAGTTGAGTGATATTTACCTTAAAAATGCCGAAATCAGAATGATTTACCTCGACTGTACTGTATGAAAAGATATTAAGTACCGTAACAGCGATTGCTCCATTCGAATGAAACTTTGAAGTGGTAATTCGAGGGTCTGTTTCATCTAACAGTACCTGGTCCCCAACCTTGAAGTTGTTCGTTCCATCCTTAAGCTTGTCATGGAGTTGCTTCGGTTTTGCATCGTGTATTTTCAGTTTCTCCTTGACAAGTGTCCACCATTCATCTAGTTCATCAATTTGTAGCCTTCATTCTTCATGAGTTTTTATATTTTTGTCGCATGAGCTGGAACGTAGCTCTATATCACTTTTCCTCAGATTTTCTTGCAAAGAATGTTGAGTCACAATGTTACTCATATTAACAAAATTCGTAAAATCAACTCGATCATTAGATATCTTAGTAGAATCACGAGCTTGGAGTTTAATCGTGTCATCACCTACACGAAGTATAAGTTCACCTGTACCAACATCAATAATAGTTCTGGCAGTTGCTAAAAAGGGTCGTCCTAAAATTAAAGGTACATCACTATCCTCATCCACGTCTAAAACAACAAAATCAACTGGAATATGAATTTATCAATTTTAACAAGAACGTCTTCAACGATGCCCTTAGAAAATCTAATAGTTCTATCTACCAATTGGATACTCATCCTAGTTTGTTTGGTTTTCCCAAGACCTAATTGTTTAAACATTTTATAGGGCATGACATTAATACTTGCCCCTGAATCAGCTAAAGCATTATTAAAATTTAAACTACCAATTAAATAAGGAATAGTAAAACTCCCTGGATCTTTCAACTTATTGGGTAGTTTATTCTGTAAAATAGCTGAGCACACTGTATTTAGCTCCACATGCGACGAATCATCTAACTTCCGCTTGTTTGTTAAAAGCTCCTTTAAAAATTTTGTTGAATTGGGCATTTACGAAAGAGTTTCAATAAACGGTAAGTTGATATGCAACTTTTTAAGAAGTTTAAGAAATTTACCAAATTGTTCATTTGCATGATCTTTCTTTGTCACATTTGGGTATGACACATGAGGTTTATATTTCTTACCTACCGGTTTTTGTTCACTGTGGCTCACCTCAACCTTACCTTGAGTTACCACACTTTCTTACCTTAGTTCTGGTTCCGGTTCAACTAACCCTTCTTTATTTCTAATCGTAATTGCATGAAGCTGCTCTCTTGGGTTAGTTTCGGTGTTGCTAGGCAAGCTACCTTGTAGTCTCTCTGAAATCATCCTAGCAAGCTGTCCTGTCTGGTTCTCTAGTCCTTGAATAGATGCTTATTGATTTTTAAGTGCGGTTTTGGTGTTTTGGAAGCGAGTTTCTGACACCGAAATAAACTTTGTCAGGATCTCTTTAAGGTTTGACTTTTTGTCTTGCTGGTATAGTTGTTGTTGAAAGCTTGGAGGGAGTTTTGGTTTCTGATTTCCTTGACCACCCCACGAAAAATTGGGATGATTCCTCCAACCTACATTATAAGTGTTACTATGGTGAGGGCACCTTCTCAATAAATCATTATATATCTCTCATACATCATATAAGGTCTCTAAATCCATTTACACGAAGAAAGAGATATCATTCATCAACTTAGTTGTCTTGGCCGGTGGAAAATACTTCAATAAAAACTTTTCGGTCATTTGGTCCCATGTAGTGATAGAACCTCATGGTAGGGAGTTCAACCACTGTTTAGCCTTATTTCTTAATGAGAATAGAAACAACCGAAGGCGGATGGCGTAATCAGAAACGCCATTAATCTTAAAAGTGTCACAGAATTCTAAGAAATTAGCCAAATGAGTATTTGGGTCTTTGTCCTGCAAACCATCAAACTGAACAAACTGTTGAATCATTTGAATAGTGTTAAGTTTCAGTTCAAAATTATTTACAGCAATAGCAGGTCTAATAATACTCAATTCAGCCTCAGTGAGAGTGGGCTTAGCATAATCATACATAGTACGAGGAGCAGGATTTGCGGCAACCACAGGAGGTAGCTGATTATTATGATTTTCTGTCATCTCCTCAGTAATATTAATGATGTCCTCTTGCTCTTCCACTGTACTTTATCGACTCTGCCTCGCTTCTCTACAGTTTCTATGGGCGGTGTTTTCGATCTCACTATCGAATACTAGAAGTCCTGACAGGTTTCTTCTAGTCATAAACTAAAGGAACATGCCAGAAGCAGACAAAAAGAAAAATTAATAAACAGAATTAAACTAAAAACAAAAATAAATTGCAATAAAATAAAAATGGTTAAAGTAATAAAAATCTAGTGTTCCTAATATCTAAGTCTCCGGCAACGGCGCCAAAAACTTGATGACGGTTCACTTAACTAACTAAAATCATGACAAAGCCAAGCGTACCTATCGAATAGTAGTATAGATATGGTGAGTCAAGAATATCGTATCCACGATGACTAAAAGTACTAGTAATTACTATTTTTTTATTATTTAGCCGATAACTTGAAGGAATTGTTTTTAATATAAAATTATCTAAACTAATTATTAAGACGCAACAGAAAATTAAGTAAGAAAATATTCGAATGAACTAATGAGAAAGACAATACCCAGGAAAGAATCCACCTAGACTTCACTTATTATTATAAATTTGAATTAAATGATTTATTCACTTGCCTTGATCCGTAGAAATCCCTAAATTATATTAATATCTCTTTCGAGAGTAAAAATAACTGACTCTAGGTTGATTAATTGAAATCTCTTTCTAATTAAAACTCCTATTGTCACATTAACTCGATCTATGGATTCCCCTATTAGATTTGACTCTAATCCGGTAGATTTATGTCGTCCTATTTCGAGGATTGCATGCAACTCCACCCAATTATGCCAAATCTACTCTTAAACAGGGACTTTTGCTCTACTGAAATAAGCACATTAATCATGAATTAATATCCTGAAAACATTAAAACATGGAATAAGTACACATAATTAAGATCAAGAAATCGAGTATTTATCATGTAATTCAGAAATTAAATAACAAGATCTATCATAGGTTTCATCTTCCCTAGGTATCTGGGGAATTTAGTTCATACTTTGGAAGGAAAACATCTCAAAATTAGGAAAACAACAAAACATAAAGAAACTCAAAAACTTCTAGAGAAGTTGACTGGAGATCTTTAATCTTGAAGGCGATCATGCTTCTGAGTTGATTCCGACGACATTCTTCGAGTAGTTTCTTCGTTCTTCTCTACATGTTCTCTTAGGTCTTCTTCTAGTGTGTATTTATAAACTTTAGAATGCTTAGAAACCCTAAAAATTGGTTTTTTCTGCATGTTAAGCAAACAGGGTTCGAAATCAACATGGGCTAGCACATAGGCGTGTGGCCAGCCCGTGTGGCTCACACGGGTGTGTGCTCATCCCATGTGCGAATGCCCAAGCCATGTGGTTCCTGAAAATAGCTTTTGTTCTATTTTGGCACGTTTTCTGCTCCTTTTGCTCCTTATGCTCTCTTAAGTATAGAAACATGAATTTAAAGGATTAGGAACATCAAATTCACTAAATTATATAATAAATCGTCCAAAAATATGCCAAGCATGGGATTAAAACATTTTACTTTTATAGTTTATCAACAACCCAACGATATGATTCAATAAATTGTCAGTTTTCCAAATATGGCACATTGCAGCAACTTCAAATATTTCAATACTCTCCCATTTGATAATTTTTTGAAAAAAATAATATTAAGACATAGAACTTAATAAACAATCAACCAAAGCTCCCCCTTAGTATGATCCCCTTACTCCAACAACTTTAACTTAGAAAACAATTTAGTAGTTTAATCATCAATGCTCAGTTTGAAAGTCACATTAATAATAAAAAAAATATAATTATAGCTAAGTAAGTTTTGGACAAGACAAATATGAAACCAAGTAAAATAATATCATCCATCCTATAACATTCGAGTTCAATATTACAATCATAAAAAAATGTTTAAAAAATAAACAAAATAAAAACAAAAGCAACATCAGCAGCATTGCCCCAAACTCTCCCTCCACCAGCCATCGTTTGTCATCTCCCTTTTTTTTATCAAAATATTGCCAAGCCATTCTTCATCAAGAAAGGTAAACAGATCATTGCAAAGGGCTTTTTTTCTGTCCTTGATCTTCTGAACAACCTTCATTTCTACTGGGAGTTAGGCAATCAGTCAATCATTAGCCCCTATGGATAAAGTAAGCTCATCAACCATCCTTTTTATGATTCCAATAGGAATAGGCTTAGAGCCTGAGAAAGTGGGCATTTCTCGATCCTTAGCCACGTCCTCTTAACCATCTTCTTTAGCACTTACTAGTTAATCCTCTGGTTTATTAACTATGTATTTACTTTCCAATCACTTGTGTGAAAATTTGAGCTCAAGCATTAATTGCTCATGATGCTCAATGGTACCGAAAATGCAAGGATTTTGTTTGAAAAGGACTTGAAAGATCAAGGATGGGAATGGCATCAAATATAACTCGTGCACCTTTTCAACGTGTTTAATAATTTCAACATAGACCATCTGGCTAAGATCAAATTACACCATTTCTACAATTTTTCTAAGAAGGACTACAACCTTCTTACTTACAGAATTACTCTAGCTGTTTGGGAGCCAAGCTCTTGTAGTAATAGCATATAGAGCAACATAGATTGTAGAAAGTGAAGAGGCATGAATAGTACCTTTTTCTAGCCATATAAGATGCACGTTGCTAGTGATCGCAACTATAGTTTGGTTCATGGTCTCATCCAACTCAACCATGTTTTGACAGTAGCAATTTAGTATATTCTTAATCACTACTAGGCTATACTCAAACCATTCACCTCTGACAAAAGCCTCATGATGAAGTTTTCTTTTGTCATCATTTATGCTACGGAGGAGATAACATTTCTGACATAGGGCTTAACAAAACTTATTGACCCCACCAATCTATTGTTCTCAAGAATTGTATCAATCCCATGGTCAACGGGTATTTTTAATCTTATTTGTTAATTCGGTTTTGAGGTTAATTTTGCAAACTGATTATTAATATTTTGTATCCTTTGCAGGTTTTTCTTTATTTTTTAAGGTTCTTTTTCTTCTCTTTTCTTTGTTTCATTGGTTCTGTTTGGAATATGCAAATGTTCTAAAGTAAGAATCCATCTTCGGCATGGTCCAATTTTTATATTTCATTTGTCTGAGGAGTCTGACTTTGAATCCATGCTTAGGAGGCCAAGAGGGAGATCATAATTTAGTTTCAAGAACCATCAAACACCAATTTATCTATGGCCGACGAAGAGGTTTGACGTTGGTTCTTGGTATGGGTTACAGATTTAGAGTTTGATAAATTTGAGGGTTAATTTTTTAAAACTACGACTGGATTAACGTGTAAAAGTTGAAGGTCAAATTTGTTAGTATATTTTAAGTTGTTCCCTCACCCTTCCGTTAAACAGTTAACAACGCTTAACAGAAAAGAACAAAAAATAAATAAACTCGATTAGTTAAGTGACCAATTTAAAAAATTTATAGTTGAATGACCAAAAAATAAACAAGCTCATAGTTGGATGACCCGTGGTGTTGTTTACCTTAATTAATATTAGTATTTATATTGGGATTTAAACAATCTTAATCAACCTCTAATGATATATCATGTCACTCATATTATTATTATTGGTACAATATTAACTATATAGGTTAGAAGTTGTGTGACCTAAATTCCTGGTAAAATAAAATACTAGTGGCAATATAGAGGGATCTACGAGGGCGAAGTTTACTTCCTCTATTTGATGTTGATTAGAATAAGGTGTTTTAATCTTATTGTATTACTTCTTTTTTATTTTGATTAGAATAAAAAATTTTAAACCTATAAATAGACGTAATCGTCTCTCCTCTTGTATTATTTAAATTCGACATAATGAATTGTTTTCTCCTCTGCCCGTGGTTTTTTCCCAAAAGAGTTTCCACGTAAAACTCTGTGTGTTCTATTTTTCTCTTTTTCTCTTTTTCTTTACGATTCATTGTCATTATCGACATTCAATTTTAACAACATACTTAATTACTATGTGAGTGAAAAAATACTTTATGAAAAATAATACGTAAGACCTTCTTAAACAATTAGTTGACTATTTTTATCAATATTTTAAAGTTTCAAGTTCAAACCTTGATATGGTATTTTAAAAGTGTCTCTTTTAAAGATTCTACATAAATTATTAAAAAATATAAATACCCTTATAATGATGTTTATTATTTGCTTAAAAAGAGTATTCTAGTAATTTTCTAATTAAATTGATGACCGGTTAATTCATGACACCAATTCAATCAATGGTTTTATTATAGTAGAGATGATGATGACAGTTAATTGCAACATACATCTCAAACTATGGCTTGAATTTTAAATTGATCCCTAAATTTTAAAACATTCTAATTGAGTCATCAAAGCATCAATTAAGCATTAAATGTTAGTTCAAATATGATGTTGAGTATATTTTAAAACAGATGGATAAAATTTTAAATACATATGTACCTATAGTATATGGACAAATTGAATCTAGCATGTTTCAAAAAAAGGAAATAATCTCCTAAATTTTAATGACATTGTTTGTTTCTTTTAACACATTAGATGCAAATTGTTAATGCAATAGGTACAAATGTATTTAAAAATTGATTACATAATTTAGACATGCTCCACATCGTATGCAAGCAAGAATTTAAGCTCAAGAAGATGACTAATATAACAGAATGATTTTATTAATATGAGATTAATACCTTAAGGACTCAATTAAATTTGAGAACTATTTTAACCTTTATTGAAGGTTTTATTTATAGGTGAAACTAAAACCTTTTTATTAAGAAGTTGAGATAAAATTATATATTTTTAAAAAATGTTAGATTAAGTCGTTAATTTTCAAAAGATATTAAAATGTAATTTTATCATATAAATAAAAAAATTGAAGGTCCTTTCTACCTCTTATGCCTTGACACATAGTAATCTATACTATATATAAAGTAGTTGATTAAGTTGATATCACGAGTCAAATTCGATACTAACTCAACTGTAAAATTACTAAAATACTCTTACTTTGAAAAGTATTAATATTATTACAATGGTATTTTAATCTTTTTATATTTTTATATAATTTTTAAATAAAACAACTAAAAATATTATTTAAGAATCTAACACGATACCAACAAATTTATATAAACACCCTTACCACTCAACTTATAATCATTTATTAATATAAAATATTTTCTAATTCACCCACATAATTTGACTAATGATACAATCAATCAGTATGTAGAAATAATAATATGGATTATCAAAATAGACATCATCCATGTCAACTAGTAATGTTTGAATCTGAATAAATTATTATAATAATATAGAATAGAGTATTGACACCCTAAACCCCATTTATTTCACCTAATCTATTTTTAATCTTCTGTTCCCTCCTCATCTATTACAATATGTATATTTAATTCTGAAACCCATGTTAGGGAGCAACCCTACAAAGTTAATCAAACCTTGTTTGTCTTTTCTAATCATGCCCTTCATTTATTTCTTAATTTATTTATTTTAACAGAAACTACAAACAACTTTAATAATTAAATTTAAAAAATTAATATGAGAACTAAATTAGATAAGTTAGAATCAATTTTTTGGTCAATCAAAGATATTTATTTGATATATAAAGATATTAATTTAATTCAATTTTACTTAAAATAAATATAATAATATCTTAAAATTTAAGTAATAATATATGAACATGCATACGTGAAAATGTAAGTTTTGAATGTAGTGCAGAGGATGAGGTTGACAGTATGATAGAAGAAAAAAAATGAAGGATTGACTTATGAGATTGAAATGGGTGTCTCACACAAGGAGGCAACCCCACTGGCTCATCAGATTCTCTTTAGATTTTTCTACATTACAATTTGCTAATATACAATTAATCTTTCTCTTGTTAAGCTTTCCATGTCTACAAATTATTGGAACTACTACTTATGACCTAATGCATGTGATGTGATATCTCAATTTCTTGCAATTTATAACCATTCATGTATTTATATAATATGGGTTTATTCTACCAAATGGGTCCATAATCTATATTACTCTTCAAATTTTATATCTTTTTATATCAATTAAGTCATTTCATTAGTTCGGATTTAATGTAAAAAATAGCCCTCTTAATTATTAATAAGATGCCTACTTTTCTTTAACGTGTCAAATCTAAACTTACCATGCAATGGGTTTACCAAAAATTAAACTATGATTCACGTGTTTTGAATGTACTCCACCCAAATTGATATTATAATTCCAAAACTTTGAAGACTCAATTAAAATATGTCAAAGTTTAGGGGATAATTTAAAATTTAGATCATAGTTTAAGATATCTAATGCAATTAACACTATACATATTTGAAACCTATAGCTCAAAATTAGAAGAAAACTGGTAAACATAATATTATCTGGATTCCTTGATTTGTCGGTAGTGACAGAAAAGAAAAGAGGAAAGCGATGTATCAATAATTAAAAATGAGAAAGAAAAGGAAAAACACAAGAAATTGCATTATTTAGTGCATAGCAAGTGAGGAAGGAGAAAGGTGGGCTGAGAAAACATTCCAAAAATTAAAAATCGATTTAAATAATAGGGTTTTGTCTTGGATATGGAACAACTTTAAAACTCGTTGTCAGTATCTACCTTTTAATGGGCCTACAGAATGCGAAGTGCGAATGATTAGTTACTGAATTCGCTCCGGCAGATATCTTGAGACATAAAAAAAAAAATTACTCAAATAAATTGAATTAAAATTTTATTTATTTTGTAATTAATTTAATTTTTATGATGTGAAAATAAATATTTTATATTTAAAATAAAAAAATTAAAAAATACTAGAGTTATTGATTATTTAAATAAAAAAATTCACCAAATAATGTTTAAAAGTTATAAAACAGAAATATTTTGTCAAAATAAAAATTAAAAATACAAACTCATAATTAATATTAAAAAATCAAAGGAATTATGATAAATACCTCAACCTAACCCTAAAACAAGAGAATAAAATAATGTATGTGGATCAAACCTGTCCACAACTCAGAAGAGAAGGTGTGCTAAAATGGCCAAAATAAATAAGAGGACATAAAGAAAGTGCCATGAATGCAACCACATGATGCCTTCTTTTGTGTCTAATCCTTTGTTTTCCTATTTGTGCAACCCTCATTAATCATTGCTAACAATGAAAACAATTTCCATTACCCATTGAGTGCATATTTTCTTTTGTCATCCAATCATATTTTCCCACATAATCATAATTTAATATTGCAATAAACAAAATCTACCCTAAACATAATTATCTCTAAAGCAATGCTTTGCTGCCAAAAACCCATTCCATAAACAATAAATATATATATATATATATTTTTTTTTAATTTTCTATAACCCATTTCCTTATGCTTAAATTCACAAGTTTCTTGTAATAAAAAAAAGTTTCAACAATGAAATAATAATACAAGTTAATAAATATAATTCAATTCTTACCCCTCAAAAAATGTGAAATATTAGTTTAGTTTCTTCGTAAATTATAAAAAGTTCAAATATACTCTAAGTTCATATATTGTCCACGAATTTAGAATTTTGTTCATATAATTTTTAAGAATTTAATCATTCAACTTTTTTTTATTTTAAAATTCAGGTCCAATTGTTAACACTATTAAAAATATTTTGTTAAATTCAAGTTCATAATAATGTCATTTTTTTTAATTAGAGAATTTTTTTTATTTTAAAATATTGCATTAACAAATTTAACAAAAAATAAATTGTATTAACGATTGGATCTCACTACAACAAATTGACATATACTGACGAACATAAGTCGATACTATAAGTATAGAAATCCATCGATATAAAGCCTATACTTATATAGAGGGTCAAATGGGTTACCCAACAAAATGTGAGCCTGCTATAGGGGTTTGTCGGTATAAGCTTTTAGGACGGCTAGAATTCATTTGTTTATGCCTCTTACTCTATAGCGATGATTAGTCTGTCAGTGAAGAGGATTTTGAATGTTCACTATCCCACCATGCCTTAATGCACGGTTTAGTTCATCAATAAATTATTATATCATATACTGACAGATTTAAGAATGCTTTCCGTCGGTTAAAAACATTTTGAGTTTTTTATTTTTGTAATCTAGTGTCAGTAAAGTCCAATTTTGTAATTTTCTTTCATTTCTATTGCCTTATACTGATAATGGCTACCAGTGGCATAGATTTAAAAAGTCGTCAACAGAAAAATACGGTAAATAGTATTTAATTAATTTTAAAACCTTCTTGATAATTAAATTAAATTTTTGTATAATAGTAATTATTTAAAGAATATTAAATGTAAGATACAATTAAATCATTTATATAATGATAAAAATATTATCTTAAAATACATTTCATAGAGTTAACATGAATATAAAAGATAAATCACAAATATAACGAACTTGATCACATCTCTTTTCTTTTTACCTCCTACTCCACAATATGTATATATTTGAGTAGAGGGCTAAATTCTCGAAAATGAAAATATATAAAATAATTTTTAAATTTATAAAGAATATAAGGACTTATTATATATTTTAACCACAATAAAATTGTAAGTTTATAAAATTATATTTTAACCCTTTTTAAAAAATTTATAAATTAACTATAGCTTCCAAAAAAAAACTTCTGCCTTCTTCCTTGTTAAATGATTAATTATTTATTAGCTTGCAAGTATATTAAATCATAATTATTGAAATTAGAAGATCGATTTAATTATGATCCCATATGCCAATATTTTGTTTCAATTAAATATCTATTTATTTTTTATTAGAGTACATGTGTTAAATTTTCTTTGGTCCACATGTCATTTAGTTTAAATATCAAATTGAATTTTGAAGCCAACTCAAATAACAATTTTAAAAAAAAATTCAGGTATCAAATAGTATATTAATCCAAAAAGAAATCAATTATCATAGTTTTCAAATAAGTACTTGTAAAGCTAATATACTGGAAAAAAAAAAAACTCTTATGTAACAGCCCAATTTTCAGCGGTGTCGGAAACAGTGGTTCGAGACCACTAAATCCGACGAGTGAGTTCAAAAATTTTATTATTTATTATTTATTATTTATGAGTTAAGTGTGATTTTAGAAAGATTTTTGAATTAGTGATTTGTGTTTTAAAAGAATTTATTTGGTTAAGTGGTTCCGAAAATGAGGTATCGAGACCTCAATTTCATAAACCGAGCCGTAAATATTTTTATAAATATTTATGGAGTATCATTAAGTTAGTATTAAAGTTTCGTTAGAAAAATTTAACGTTTTGATAGTTAATTAATTAAAAAGGACTAAATTAAAAAATGTGCAAAACTTGTCAAAGTGATAAATAGCCTAAATGTTAAATGAGGAAAGACTTAAGGAGCAATTATGCCTAAAATAAAGGCATGAGGCGGCATAAGCAAAAAAGAAAACAAAATTCATGTGATTAAAGGGCAAAATTGTAAATTTTGTGAAATTAACTTAAATAAATTGAATCCTAAACTTTTCTAGGTTATTCTTCTTCAATTTATCAGCCAAAAACGCCATAGGAGAAGGTTTTAAGCTGGTTTTATTTATTTTACTTCATATCAAGAGCCCATGGATCAATGAGAAAAAGGGAAATTAGCTGAATAGTCCTTGAACTACTACAAACTTACAATTTAAACCAGGTAAGTTCATATGGTTAAATTTTAATGATTTTTTTAAATTAATGAATGTTATAATGTAATTAGTCATATTTTTTTTGTTGAAAATAAAATTATTATTAAACTGTGAAATCGAATAAAATGTTTAAATTGAGTAGAACGCGAGATTGAGTACAATCGTTTTGTGGCTACAGATGATTTGACAGATAAGACTATGGTTGGACTATGGCAGTGTTTATATGTAATACCATAGCTGGGCTATGGCATTTTAATGAAAAGACCATAACTGGGTTATGAAACTTTGAAAGTAAGACCATGGTTGGACCATGGCAGTATTTATAAGTAAGACCACAGTTGGGTTATGACATTTTGATGATAAGACCATAACTAGGTTATGGCACTACGAATGTAAAACCATGGCTGGGCCGTGACAATGTATGTGTAAGACCATAGTTGGACTATGGCACAAAGACAACGATGTACTCATATCCGTAAGTCGTTCCTCGATTCAATAAGAATTGGTAAAAGACTTATGTGAATGAATTGAAAGATATATTGATTATTAATGATATTGATCTGAAGGAAGTTTGTTCATTAACTTATGATGTATTTGACAAGGAGAATGATTGATTTATTTACAATTTAGTTTATTATATTAAGTTTGGTAAGATCAATGTTTAATCTATTGAACTTACTAAGCTTCATTACGCTTATCCGTGTTGTTTTATGTTCTTGTAGATTAATTTGTTATTGGGAGATCAGATCAACACATCAAGCTACGCTATCCAATTTAATCCGGTAATTTTTGCAATGTAAATTTTGATTTATATGGCATGTATAGGGTTGGTTTGGAAATGAAATAGTTTGAATTGGGGTTGTGAATCTTAAATGTTTGTATGTATGTAATTAGTAATAGAATTTGATAAATCAATGAAATGAATTAAATAGGTAAGTATAAATAATTGAAATATTTGTGATGTTATGTCATGTTGAGAACATGTTTTAGCTTATATTGATTGTTTGGTTGGGATATATTGGTGTATGTGAATGTTGTGTGCAAGTTCATGTCAAAATGGCTGAGAAAAGTGGCCTTAAAATGGCCGATTTTCGTCCACGCGGGCGTGCGTCTCAGCCATGTGTGACATACGACCATGCACATGGGTGTGTAGCCTGGCCGTGTGTCCCTTGATCCTTAAAATTTTGAAATAGAATGCTCAGTTTTAGCATACGGCCTAACATACGGGCGTGTAGCTTAGCCGTGTGACCCATGCTTAGTCCGAAAAATTTTGATGTTTTTCGAAAAATTCTCTAAGTACCCGGCTTAGTCCTGACTTAATTCTACTGTGTATTTTGGGCCTCGATGGCTCATATAAGGGACTTTATGATTGACTTTTGATATGAATACTATATGATGTGAAATATCTGTTTACTTGATCTGTAAATTTCGGTAATGCTTTGTAACCATTTTCCCGCGACGAATAAGGGTTAGGGGTGTTAAATCTTAAACTATTATATCTTGTTTAAACAAACACTTACATTATTATTTTTAATTAAATAACCCCCTGACTATAAATTTTACCCATAAAAGCCCTTGATTTTATTATTAAAGTAAACATATTTTAAAATTTTAAATTAATTTTTATTTTATGTTGATGAAAATAGTTTATTAAGTAAAAATAAAATAATATTTTACAATTTCTTGAAAGCGCTTACACACATAACACACTTAAATCACTTTTTTGAAAATGTTGATTAATTTTTTAAATTTTATGTTAATATTAGAAGTGTATAGAATTTTTATTGCATCAACAAGAAATTAAGATAAGAGCTTAAAATTAAAAATAATTTTATGTTAATATTAAAATCAATGACTTTTATGAGTAAAAATTATAGGACATTAGCTTATTTAACTGAAAGATAATTAAAGGGCTTGTTTAAACAAAGTCTAATAATTTAATTTTTTTTAGTATATTAACCTATTTTAAAATAAGTAATCAATTTTTAAAAAAATTATAGTATGTAGAAAAGTTAAAAAATCAATTTTAGTTAATATTTTTATTAATATAAATAATATATTTTATCAAAAAATAAATAAAATACCAAAGGAAAAAGTAAAATTTTAACATTAATAATAAAAACCAAGTGTTGATTTTTTTCTATATGAAAATGTGTACTTGACTACTATAGTAAAATAAACATTGCAATAAATTGAATCCCCCACTCTCCCTCCTCCCCAAAACCAAACGATAGGGAAAAAAAGAAAAACTGTTTCTTTTCTTTGGTCTCTTTCCTTTCCTCTCATTGCTTCCCACTTTTGATGGCTTCTTTCTTACCAGACCTCGAACCAGGCCCTGAGGTTTCACCGGAGTTTGAACGGAAGAAACGGAGGAAAACCGAAGGAAACCCATATTCTTTTCATCCTACGCAAGGCAACCGTAGAATCAAGCAATGGCGAACCCAACGAGAACAACGGATCTACTCCTCCAACCTCATCGAATCTCTCCGTCGTTCTCCAAGGGCTACCGGAAACTATGTCCGTGACATGGCGTACAGACTTCTCGCTGTCTCGGCCAAGGGTACAACGCGGTGGAGCAGAGCCATTCTCCTGGGCCGACTCGCTGCTGGTGCCAAGATGAGGAAACATAAGAGAGCCAAGGTTGGCGCCAATAGGAAGTCGAGGAAGCCGGTGAGTAACAGACAGAAGAGAAAACTGCCGGCCGTTGAGAGGAAGTTGATGGCTTTGGGACGTCTTGTCCCCGGTTGCGGGAAACTACCGTTGGCAAACCTTCTAGAAGAGACTAGCGATTACATAGCAGCTTTAGAAATGCAAGTTCGAGCCATGACAGCTATCAGCGAGTTTCTCGCCAGTGGCGGTGCACAGCCGCCGGCTGGTCGGCTTGTCAACTCGTAAAAAATGGCGAAAAAGGTGTTCATTATTATATTATATAATATTTTTTGGAAACTTTGGTTTTTACATTTTAGTTAAATTGGTGTATTTTATTGTATATTGACTTTTCTTTCTTTCTTTTTAAAGCTCCATTTGCCCTCTCCGTCTCTGTGTTCATTCTTGTGTTTTTCTTTTCGATTATAAATGAACAAAACATGGTTAAAGTGAATTTAATTATAAATAAAAATATGAGAAAAATAAAAGAGACTAATTTAAGAAACTATAAGCGTAATGAATGCATGTTGTTGTTGTCAATAAAATCTATGTGAAATCAATAGAATCTCAATTTACTTTGGTAAATCAAATGCCAATAGGTGGTAATAAATGAAAATGGTGTCGGCAAAAGGGTAAGGGCAGGGAGGAATGAAGGAACCCAACCAAGATTGAGATTTTAGATTTGAAACATGTGAGTTTAATTGTGACAGATTTTTGTAAGATATTAAAACTCAAAACACGTGTTGTGTGTGCATAAAGGATAGCACCAACAAGCTGCTAATGGTCATGTCCTTCCATATCTGACCAAATATGTTCGAATTGAATATCACTAGAAAATATCCTAATTTTACATTAAATCAAAATGGGGCATAGGCAGAATGAGGGACTATTATGAGCTAAAAGGAGCCTCGCACCACCATGTGACTACGTGGCCCTACATTTTCAAGTGGCTTGCATGTGCCCATGAACCAAATGAATACACAGAGAGGGCTTTCCATATTGTATTACCCACAACTGAAGATTAAAAAGAATTTTTAAAATATTTATAAAAAATTAATGTCAATTTTTAGTACTTCTTCAGATAAATATTTCTTTTTTTGTAGCGAGTAATATAAAAAAAAAAAGTTAATTCGATGTCAAATTTCAAATAAAAATTTATCTTTAAATTTATATAATATTATATATTAAAGGAGTTGTCCTATGTATTTTTTTTATCAGCAAGAAAACTAAAATTTTCATATTTGTTTAATTAAATTGATATTCACCTAATTTATGTGACATCAATTTAATTAATATTTTAATAATAAAATATATCTAAGTTTGGTACAGTTGACAAAGGTTCAGGCCTTAATCAGACCTTGAAGGCTTGAATTCAAGTCTTATCATTTGCAATTGTAACGTGGGGTTTCCTCCCCACCATATTTGTATATTTTGTGTGGGTTTTGTATTAGTCCAACTACTGTTCAATTTTATTTGTTTTTTGTTTATTATACATTATATTGATTAAATTTTAGATTGTAATCAATTAAACATATATTTGTGTTCGTCTAATATATTTATAATTGTCTTTTTACTATTGGAAAGAAAAAAACTAATGAATAATGTGAAAGAAGTCCAAAGTTGAAGAGAGTGGTTGTGATGCTCCAAGTCATTCTACTTTGGATTTTTTAATTAATTATTTATTTATATGATCTAAAATAATATTTGGTAATAGATTTTGGTTAAATAATATTCAAAATAAGGTGATGTTTGGATGAGTGTAATTGAAATGTGGGAAGATAAATTACATTTAAAGTTTCCTTTCGAGTGATCTTTTTAAGAAGACCTAATATTCCCGTATATCAAATGTAAAAAGAAAAGAAAAGCTACAAAAACTAGCATTCTTTTCAAACATGTTCAAAGTTATAAACATTACATCATATATGAGATTATCTATTTATATTTATATAAAGTATTTTTTTGGATTGATATCATAACTCACATAATGAATGTTAAGGGTAAGGCTAAAATTTTCTGTCAAGCCGAAATAAAATAAAATATTTTTTTGAAGAAATCAAAATATGAATTTTGCATCTCTTAAATTAAATTATAAAATATTAAAAGGATTAATAGATAAATTAATTCATCTGAGCTGGAAGGTCGAGGCTGGTGCTTGCCCTTTCGATTCACCTCTAGTGGGTGTGACAAAATCTAACATTCATAGATTAAATTAATGAATGTTATCGTTGTTATTGTTTTTAATTATAGAAACTAAAGATATAAATAGGTAACATGTGACTTATCTTCTCAGCTCTGACAGTTTGGCCGAGTGGTCTAAGGCGCCAGATTTAGGCTCTGGTCCGAAAGGGCGTGGGTTCAAATCCCACAGCTGTCATTTTTCAAATGATTTTGTTCCAAATGTCTATGGTAAGTCATCGTTTGGGGTTTCAGAGGTTTTGAACCAAGGAAGGAAATGTGATGAAAGTAGGAACAAAAAAATAAAGCACTATAGATTGCTTTGATTAAGCATGTTACAACTCCATAAATTTGTACAAAAAATCTTCTAAAACTTTCCTACCACCCATATTTGCTTTACCTAAATCACACTTTCTCTTTTCCCCCTCAAGTGATCTTTCTTCTATTTTGTTTTGTGCATCTGTGGCCTTCATAGATAGTCTAGACAGTTTGGGCCATGTTTGAGATTTTGCATGGGCCTATCTTTTGTATTTTCTTTACTGTATTATTCGAATCGGATTGGACCAGTTAGACTAGAAATTGATCAGGATATCGATATAGACAGTGAAAAAAAATCAATTGAGAATCAGTACAAACTAATTGAACTGGACTGAAAATTTGAGTGAATCGAATTTTATTGTTTTTAATATTTTTTATTCTTTTAAACATTATATTAAATTATTTACTTTGAATCCGATGCACTGATTAAATCGAAAATCAATGGTCTGATCAATTTGACCTTTGATCCCATTCCAACAATAATTTCTTCTAAAATCTAAGCTAAAAGAAAAATAAACTCTCCTCAATAAATTTATGTCTTGAATTTTAAATTACCAAAAAATCTTATTCATGGACATGGAATGATTTGGGCTTAAAATATTTAAACTTCTTTCTTTATTTTAATTATCTTTATTTATGGGATAAAATAGAAATTTTGAGATACGGGAGGGATTGTGTTTTAAATGAGAATAATTTAGCAAGTGGAGTGACAAGAAATAAATTAAATTTGGTAAATATAAAGATGATATGAGATAATCATATTTGAATATTTTATATTTATAAAAATTTCACGTGTTTTTTTTTTTTTTTATAATTAGAGGAGTGAAATTATGATTGAGATTTTAAATTTATCTTTTAAATTTTAAAATATTTTAATTATATTCTCAAACCACCGATATTATATTAATAAGGTCTTTCTGTTATTAAAACTATTAATTTAAATATTAAATGAGATATGAAATTTTACATGACATAATTTAAAATAAAATATATTTTTTTAAAATTATTTCACATAAGATTCAAAATCATGTCACATAAAATCTAACATCTCATTTAATAGATAAATTAACGTTTTTAATACAAAATGACCTACGATATAACATGAATAGTTTAAGAATATAATTAAAATATTTTAAAGTTTGAGGACTAATATCTTAAAATGAGGGATATGGTTTAGGGATGTCTAGTGCAATTAACTCATTAGAGTGAGAGATAGGGTTGCTTAGAATCAAACCCAAATACTCACACTTTCTCATTTGCATTATACTAAGGAAAAACCTTTTTCTTACGGTTTGTGACTCTTAATTTAGAAAATTCTAAAAATTAAAATTAAAATGAAAGTAAATAATTGTTTTAAACATAGATAAAGAGCGAGAAAATAAGCTTCAAATTTTCTCTCTACATTATCTTTATAGAAAATCCAATATCAATTCTTTAAAAAAATAGAAAAATAAAACATTAAGCAAAAGTATTAGTTGTCTGTTTTTTTTTATCTTTTCTGTTTCTTGACATTGTTTTTTCGTAATAAGGAAAGAAAATTTCAAAACATAATTTATTCTTACAGTTTGGATTTTTTTTTAAAATAATTTAAATGAATTAAAAATTTGAATGGAGTTCAAAAAATAAAATTTTGTGGTATATTTTGTATTTTTTCTAAGAAATAGCATCACAAGCCTCCATAATATCAAATCTGGATGTTTTCAAGGGCATGAAACTTGACTTGAATATATTACTAATTTGATTTGGAGAAACATTGAGGAAGCATGTAATGATCTAACTTTTTTTTATATTTTTGTTCTATTTGTAATTTCTTATATGATTCTATTGAATAATAATTTTCTATATTTCCCATACGAATTAGTTCTTCAAAACAACATTTTTGAGGTTTTATTTTCTAGAATTTTTTATTGAATTTTCTATTTTTTAAATAATTTTATATAGAATTAGAGTCAAATTGACAAACAATATAAAAATTGTTATTTCACCAGCTAAAAAGTGCCACTTAACAGCCGAGTGACCAAGAAAAACAATTTCAAAAAATTTACTGACTAAATTGTAACGTATTTTAATTAAGTGATCAAAACGAAAATTTACCGACAAATTGTATAGTATACCCTAAATAAATTAGTGGCATGGATTTCACCGTTAGTCCCATTGGAACTTATTACCCTTGCAATAATTACGATATTCCTGTATGTTTGGTACTATATTTATAATTTACTTTCATATCTGATTGCTTTTCGTATTGAATCCATCCCATACAGTAATTGGTAATTGCAATCTCACAAGTTTTTGGATTTCCTTTCTCATTGTTATTTGCTTGTAAATTAGTATATTAGCATTGTACAAAAATTCCCCATTTGCGTAATGTATTTCTTTCTCTCCTTCGACTTAAACTCGAATGAGCTCAGTAAAGGGGAATTTAGTATTGCTTCTTAAATAAAAATAAAAATTTTCTATTTTTGCCTTTGGTAAAAATAAAGTACTTTTGCAAAGTAATTTTTTGTCCCAAAAACATTTTTAAAAAGCTTAGAAACATTTTGTCTTACGATTCTTTTATCTCAAAAGTATTTTTGAGAAACAATGCTAAATTGACCCTAAGTCACTTAAACCAGTTAAAACTAATAATTCATTTTCCACTTCGCACTCTCTACCTCAGTCCTTGAGGTAATGGTTAGGCCCGATCGTAGGGATAGTTTGAGAGTGTGGCTGCCCAGGGCCAAGGGATGGAAGGGGTCCAAAAATAAATTTTCTAGCTTTTAGGGTGAAAAAAAAATCTTCCACCTTTTAAATTTTCTGATCGACGCTTCATTGCAGGCAAGAAAAGAGGCTCTCAATTTTTTTATTTTATTACTAGTATATGCTTTTATTTTATTATATTACATTTTATAATTTTTCTTTAAAAATGACTCTAATTTATTATTTTACTTGGGGCCCCAAAAATGTCAAAAACAGCTTGATAATGATAATGGTGCAATTATGGCAGTTGAATAAATGAACCCTCCAAATTATCCATGCTACATGGAAGTTATCTAATTTTTGCCCTCACAAGCCACCACCCACACCATTTCAGCCTGCAGAGATTGTGGGTTTCTTATTGGACTCCACGTTGTGCAATATTTATAGATGGTATGCGCCCATCCATAACATGCTGTAAATTTTAGTTCATAGCAATTGAAGCATTGCTTAAAAATGTGACCTTTTAGATTCAGCAATCGTGCACGTTTATAAAGGAATATACAAAAGCAATATTCCTGCTGAGTTTTCTTCTATCAAGTGCTGAATCATTCGGATAAATTTCATGCTTAAACTGACTATTCGGTGCTGATAATAATCACCCAAAGATGGTGTTTTTTTTATTTGACCTGTTATTCAGTAAAGCATTATAAATACATGGGCTAAAGTAGTTGGAATAAAAAGAGCAGAAACATAGCTTGCATGAATCTTGGTGGGAGCAATTTATACTAGATTTTATATAAATAATTATTTATTAATTAGTACCTATATTCATGATAGTTGGGCCGTGTGGACTAAAACTTCTTACTGGTTCAATGCTAATGCCATACAATCTGGTGATGGGAGGGCCACTCCAACAAGTTGATGGTTCCTCATAATTTTCTCACCCCTTCGTACACAGGCATGGCGACTGCCCGTCTATAACTTAATCTACACCCTTCACAATTGCCAGACAAAGTTATTAATGGCTGCCCCTTATATGTTGATATATTATTTACTCTCCTCCACTTTTTTTTTCTTTTACGGATAATTTCGTTTGGAGTTTTTTCCTCTTTTAATGAAGCTCTTAACAAAAACTATTTGTCATGTTAATTGGTTTTCAGAGTTTATCCCTTGGCTGAGATCGGATTAGGGTTTCAAAGTATCGAAGTTACAACAATCCCTTTCTAATTTTCTTTTAAAATGCAATGTATTTTACGTAACACTTATTCGTGATACATGCTGAAAGTGGCAAAGTTTTGTCCTAATCTTATGCAATCCAGCAGATATAGCCCCAACATGTATATCAAGCACCCATAATAGATTAGTAGTTAATTTTATAAGCAGGCTTCAACCACTACCACATTCCTATTATTTATGTTTTGATTTTGATTTCTACGAAACATAGATTTCACCTTTTGTATACAACCTTTTAAAAATGGGTTAAGCAACTTAATCATATACAGCTTGATATGGTACTCTAATAAATGAATTCCCACCTACCTCAAACACTTGGCACATTCCTATTGGAAACCCCTTCCAAACACCCGACTCTTTATCGCTTTTTTTTTCTCCTCCCATAAATTTATGCAATAAATCTCCCAACTGTATCATAAATACATACAGATGGTAGCTAGGCAGAATCTTAGCCCCTTTTACCGCTCTCACCTGTTAGTCCACCTAAAGGTGATGGCTAAACCCAACCCAGCCTTGACCCACCAAAACACTGTGTCCAGACACCACGCACAGCCTATAAAGCTTTGCCACAATGGCATTATGGAAATATTTTTGTACTCACAAGGGTGAATAACTAGCTTAACAACTATATCAAGACCCCATTTGTCTTGAACAAATTCATCTTTCTTGAACGACAAAGGTTACAGAAAGAAAGAAAACATGTCTCTTGTGACAGAAGAGATAAAAGCGAGTGCATCAGAGATTTACCATGGAGATGAGATATGCCAGGAGAAATCCAAGTTTTTGTTGGAGGAAGTAGGCATGCCAAGGGGGCTTTTGCCACTTAGAGACATCGAAGAATGTGGGTACGTGAAGGACACAGGTTTCGTGTGGCTCAAACAAAAGAAGAGCATCACCCACAAGTTCGAAAAGATAGGGAAGCTGGTTTCCTATGCAACTGAAGTCACGGCTGTCGTTGAGAAAGGCAAGATCAAGAAGCTGACTGGGGTGAAGACCAAAGAGCTTTTGGTTTGGATCACACTGAGTGATATCCAAGTGGATGATCCTCCCACTGGGAAGATCACTTTCAAGACCCCTTCAGGGCTGTTTAGGACTTTCCCTGTATCAGCTTTTGAGATTGAAGGTGAACAAGTTAAGGGTTCTAAGGGTAAGGATGAAGAGAAACAAGTGAATGGAGCTGTCGAAGTGAAGGAAGTCTAGAGTCCTTTTTCAATTCCCAACAGAAGAAAGCCTTAATGTACTAACTATCATTATTAGCAATCAATAAAAAAAATGATTTTATTTTATGGTACTACATGGTTTCCGAAAATGTGTTGTGTTGTTGCTTCAATCAACTGGAATGGTAGTGCAACCAAATGCCTTTGTAAGTGAAAAAAAAAAATGCTCTGTTTCCCATGACATGATGAGGCCTACTATGTTTCAGTTTCTTCTTTGTATACTCTTATGTTAATCATATGTGAGGCAAAGAGAATACATAATTTGACTACTAATACTTCATTAGTTCTTGAATCTTTTAGATTCATGGTTTGGATTTTCAAAGTATGATTTTAACAACAAAATTTTAAAAAAAAAAATCCATTTAATATTTAATATTAGGGTAATTTACACTCAATGTCACTAAACTATTACTAAGTTTACGTTTTGATAATTTTAAATAGTCATAAAATGGTCATTTAAATCACTGAATTATTCGGAAGTTTTTATCTAAGTCACTAAGATGTTAAATTTTATATTTTAAAAAGTTTAATTGACAAGCTCTAAACGACGATTTGACAGTTGATACGATGGGTTAATACTCATCGATGACTAGAAAATATATATTAGATCTAAGTCAATTTGATGATCACCGAAGATCACAAAAGAAAATGTTTGGATTTTAACTCGCAGAATTGTAACATTTAAAGTTGTTATATGAAAAAATATGAATTGTAAAATAAGAGGAAAAAAAAACTTTCAATTAGTATAAATAATGCCAATGAAAAGCCATATGACAATAATTTGAACAACCCAATGACTTAAATGAAAACTTTCAAAAGATTTAATAACTATTTTGTAACTTTTCAAAATTAGTAACCAAAACATAAACTTATTAATAGTTTAATTGCATCATGTGTAACTTACCCATAATAATATTGTTGAATAAAATACAGCTTTTAAACGTAATGCCACCTTTAAATTGAGATAGACAAGTCTTATTTTAATGCTTGAACAACCTCCATGATTTGATTTGAGTTTCACTACCATCATAGATGTCATGAAGCAAGCCACACACACACAATGTGGGATAAAAGTAATGCATCATTATTAATCCTTCATAGAAAAGACTAGGCATTTGGTATGCCATTCATACAAATTGACGCTTAAGTAAGCTCTACTAAGTTCAGCTTGCTTGTTAAGGTAACTTTTTAAGTCTCTAAAGAATGCCTAAAACTGGTTACAGAAGCATTCACCATCACCAAATGCAATAGCTGGAAACCAGAAAAGATTTGGCTTTACTTTGGTTCTGACCAAAAGGCCCCAAGCATGAGTATTGTTGACACCTCTCCCTTCTGCAGTACTTATGACTTCAATGCCTGAGTAGAAACAAATCACAATCAATTAAAAATCAGTACAAGCTTGTGCTTCCATAATTGGTGCAATCAATTTACTGTTTAAGAGTCAAATTAAAACTTGGAAGAAAGAAATGAGTGTTGCATAAGACACGGTATGAGAGCTACATTCCAACTGCTAACCATGTACAAAAGATGAAACAAATGTTAAGGATGCATTTGTTGATCAAGTCTACAATAGAAAATAAACAGCATAAAATCTGCCAAAACAAATGGCATAATTGGCAGAGCAAGAATCAAAGCAAATCAGATACTATTCTGCTAGCAATTCATCTCTTAATTCTGCAATTTTATTAATGTTTTTTTTAAACGATGTATCGCATACTACATAAAGGCCATCAAGAAAGGGAAATGGAGAAAGGATGTCAATTATTCTTTTGAGGTCAAACAGTTCCCTCTAAAGAGCCTTCATTAGCTCTTTCCTCCATAGGTTCCTCCAAGAAGGAAGGCAACACCAACAAGAGTACATTCACCCTCTCAGAGAAAGATTTCCTGTTCACCATCCTGTGACTCAATTCTGTTCTGAGCATAGAACAAATTGCTCTCAGTGCTACCAGTTGTCGTGGGAAATCCCAAATGGAAGACGGCAATGGACATACACATACAGAAAACAAAAGGACGACTAGAAGAGTTGTCCAATCAAATATAAACAACAACTAGCCAAGATTTGGATATCATCAAAGGCTTCCTTCACACTACTGCTTCCTGCAATGCAAATGGCAGCAAGTCCAGCGGGAGCAAAGTCAATCTCAATCTCAAGCACGAGTAGCAACAAGCACTTGACATGGGCTAAAATGGCAGAACGCAAAGGATTGCGTTTCAATCATGATGAACCCTACACCTTTGGGCATCAGTGCAAAAGACTTTATAAGCTGGAAATAAAAGATTGGGACCTAGATAAACATAATCCAAACTCTAATGAGAGAATCTCCCTTCATGCAATCACTAGAGTTTGACATTGAAAAACCATGCAATTGTCAGTAAAGTGAAAATGCAACCAATATATTGGGACTTCCAATCAACAGAAGTGTAGGTATGAAAGTGATAGTGGCAAATGGTGCAAAAATAACTAGCTTGGGGGTTTGTAAGTTGATAAACTTCAAACTAGCCCAACATTCTCACTGCTGATTTATTTTTTCACTTCACTAGATTGGTTTGATGTTGTTTGGGGGGCAAAATGGTTGGAGATATTAGGTTCAATATTATGGGATTTTTCTTCTCTAACCATGGTACTTGAGTTAAATGAAGAATGTGATTTTCCATGGGTTGCCATAAAAAAATGCATCCTGGGATTCACACACTAAGAGACACAAATACAATTTACGAATTTGAAGACTTGTTAGTAGAATTTTCAGATCTATTCCAAGAGCCTATTGGAGCTCCTCCTATTTGAGCATGTGACCACAAGATATGCATGCTTCTAGGAGCAGGCCCTGTGGGAGCTTGCTCTTATCACTAACCGCATCTCTAGAAGGATGAAATTGAAAAGCAATACATTGAAATGTTGAGCCAAGGAATTATCCAGCCCTGTAAATCTCCATTCTCTCCATCAATCCTCTCTTTCAAAATCAAGATGGTGCAAGGAAATTTTGCATAAAGAGAATCAAATACCCAAAGTTTCAAAGATAAATTTCAAATTTCAGGTGTCAAAGTTAAATTTCTAATTCGGTAGTAGAATGCTACTAGATGAACTACATAAGATTGACTCTTCACCAACTTGACCTCAAATCAAGTTATCATCAAATTAGAGTGAACCAAACAAACATTGAAAAGACTGTCTTTTACACCCACCATGATTAGTTCGAATTCTCAATCATGCCATTGGGATTGACAAATGTCCCTTCAACCTACCAAGCATTGATGAATGAGGTATTTCAATTCTATCTACAAAAAATAGTACTCGTTTTCTTTGGCAGCATTTTAGCATACAAGTTTTGGGAGGAACACCTCCAGCACATTAAGAAAGCCTTGGAACTCTTATGTGCTCATCACTCACGTTTGGAGCTAAACAGGTGGCATACTTGGGGAATATTATTTCAGCTAGTGGAGTTTCAACAACTCCTAGCAAAATCAAGGCAGTAACAAACTGGCCTACGCCACATTCCACCAAAGCTCTCACCAAATTCTATGTACCTTACCAAATCCTACAACAAGATGGCCCTATGGCCAATCAGTTGGTCCTTCCGCCTACCAGCAAGAAACATAATCTATTTCATGTCTCTCTCCTCAGTTTTTAAAAGAAACTAGAAGTCTGCAATTTTATAAGTGAAACTAAAAGCCATACTCAAGTGATCAATAGGATAGAATTTGACCAAGCCTAATCTATGCAAATTTGAAATTATTCTTGCTAACAATTTAGCTCCTATAAGTCTGCAATTTTATTAATTTTTCCTTTTTAAACAATGTAATGCTTACTATATAAAAGCCATTGAGAAAGAGAAATGGAGCAAGTAGAAAAGTTTGTCTACTATTCTTTTGAGGTATGAAGTCTCCTAAAAAACCTTCATTAGCTTTTTCCACCATAGATTCCTCCAAGGAGGAGTTTTTTATTCATCACCCTTAGCCTTGGCCCTATTCTTGTGCACGCAACAAACAAGTTTCCATCATTTGATTAGCAAGCATGTATTTGTTAATTGACAACTTGTGTTTAATCACACATCTTTCATTTTTTCCCCTTGTGATAATGTAATCATGCATATCGCTCTTAGCCTCTCATGCATTCATTCAAGAATTTCTAAAATACAGATGTTTAGAAAATAAAGGAATGTGATTTTAACAAATCAAAGTTTTTAAGCAGTTGATAAAGATTCAGGAACTAAAGGCCTAAATCCATGCTTGCACAACAAATGCATACAGAATTTAGCAAGTCTAGAAAAAGATGGATCGTGTTTTTGATTTCTCAAGCAAACGTCATGCAAACACCATTCAAGAACACATATCTAAAATGATATTGAAAAGGGATAGTGTCATACCTGGAAAGCTGCAACCCATTTCCCATTAATCCAGTCCTGATGTAGCCTTAACTCAGAGTGTTCAAACTTCATTTCCTCCTTGGTAGCCTTAAAATAGACTTCATACTTTGAATCCGAAAGAACCTTAGAAATCACACCCACCCACCAACCATCATTGTAGAAAGCATCAACTTCATCAAGCTTTTGGAACCGATCAGCCATAACAATTTCTGGTGGACAAGGTCTAATGTGCAGGTCATCAAACTCCTCCTTTAAGAAATCAGTGTCATCGTCAGTTCTTAAGCTCTCATACTGAACTAGGTACCTGTCTTTCCCCACTACTTTAACAATAGTTCCAGCGAACCAAGCACCTTCAAAACCATCTTCATCACTGGTTACCTCAACATGTGCTCCCTTACAAAAAATTTTATCCATTGTTATTTTGCCAGACCCCAACTTCTCTCCGCTCCCAGCTAAACCAGACTTTGACTTTTTTTTGCTTGCTGCATTATCACGCTTTAACTTCTCTTGGTTGACAACTTTGTTAAATTTCATCTTTGCTTCGGTCACTGCTCTGTCAGACTTGATTTTTTTTCCATTTATTTTATTGTTAATTAGGAATCCATCAATTGTTACTCAAAAAGTACAAACAATCTAGAACACCTAAGGTAACATATATTACAAACAATTTTGAGAAACAAATTCATATAATGACTTCCAAGTTTAGACATTCAATCAGTAAAATAAGTCATTATCAAGAATATTGAATAGCAACACCAGTTTTCTGAAATCAGGATATCTATCTAATTCAAAGAGCATATTTATTAAAGTTTATATTCAGCACGTGATATACTTAGATCCTCAAACAGACAACCTATTACTTTAGTACTCCTAATAACCTACAACAAATGGAGCATTTGAACAATATAAGACTTAAAATATATGCAGAACTCGCAAAATAACATATATCAGTTTACAAACATTCTGAGCTACTTTATATTCAAATAAATAAATCATAAATCCCAATTTCTAGCAAATTTTTTATCTGAAGAAACCTAAAGGAATAAGAATTACTACAAAAAAAACTCAATTACGAAAGAAAAGTGAAATAGTAAGAAACAAGAAATACCCAAAAGAATTTTACCTCCTTAACTTGCTCATCTCCCGCCAGTGGTGGCGTCCAAGACCCATTAATCCACTCTCTATGAAGCCTCAACTGCTCCTCTCCAAACTCCAGCTGCTCTTTGGACCTCTTGAAGTAAACATGAAAATTACCATTCTCCAACTCCTTAGTAATCACCCCTTCCCACCATCCGTCATTGTAATAAGCATCCACCTCTTCACTGAACTTAAACTTTCTGGTCGACTCTCGAGGGGCCAGAGGGCGTATATCCACAGCGTCGATGGTTTCCTTCAAGGGTGTAGTACCAGCCTCGTCCTCGAAGAGGTGGGTGTATTGGACTAGGAATTTGTTGGGCTTTTTAGAAGAAGGGCGCTTGATGATGACGCCGGTGTACCATGAACCACGGAACCCAGGGTCGTTGGAACTGATCTCCACTTGGGAACCAGGTTGCAGGTGAGGAGGGTCGTTGGTGGCGGGGGCAGTGGTGGGCTTACGTTTTGTCATTTCCCTGTCCCGGGGGAGGTGGAGTGATGGATCTTTTGGCGGGGAAAATCTATGGGAATCTTCTGATCTGTGTAAAATGATCTCAACACCCAATCGATATTTATAGTACTTAAGTTTCTTAGGGTGTTAATAGTACACAACCAAACACAAACCAAACCCAACCCAACCCAACCCAGTGACGGGTCTTTGTGTCGGAGTAATACAAATTACAAAGGTCACTTTTTTTCTTCTCTTTACTTTAGGGCAGCTTCCTCCACTGGCTGCCTTGCGCAAGCGCAACTTCTTTTAATTCCTCAAAACCCCCTCTAATTTTTTAAATTTAAAATTTAACCTCTACATTTTAATTTTGAGATCTTAATTTTTTGTGTTTTTTATTTATTTAAAAGTCTTCAGACTCCATCCAATTTTACTCTTGAAATTGTTGATGTAGCAATTATAAAGGAGTAAAATAACTCTCTTTTAGCTCTTAATCTTTATCTTTCTCATTTCAATCCTTACACTTTCAAATTACATAAAAAATTATAAAATAAAAATAAAATTTAATTTTACTTCGCATTTTTACTATAAATTCATAAATATTTAAAAAATTATTGTTTAAATTTTTTTCCAAAAATTAAAAAAACAAAACTAATTAAAAATTCATTTAAAACTTTTCTTAAAATTATGAAAAATATAAAAATTCAAAAAAGGAAAGTGTCAATCATGATAAGATTAAAATATTTTTAAATTATGTTAATATGATACTTTATATAATTTATAATTTATCCAAATTAAATTTAAAAAATTTGTTCAAATTCAATTCAATATGCACTTAACGGATAGCTTTAACTTTGGAGAGATTTTATAACTTCGGAGAGATTTTATTACCATAGAAGGTGTTCATACCTAAATTGGACTAAGTCGAGCTTAAGCCTAATTTCAAAATAAAAAAATTCAGGCTCAACCCTCCCATATCACCCTTTCATTGTTTAAAAATAATGATAATATTTGAATTTGAATTTGAATTTAATTATGAAAATGTATGATTAAATGTTCAAACTAGGGCTTAACATTTTAGGGGCAGCTTAGATAAGGATCAAAATCTTTCAAAATAGTCGTATGAGGATTTAACCATTACAAAAGTGCTCAAATAAAGACTTTTCATGCACTTCAACCTAGTTTGTAGTAAAAATTAGATGAATGTTGGCGTGCTTAGAAGAAAACACATGATAGTTGAATCAAATATTGCCTGAAAATAAAATAAAATAATAAAAACATAACTTGTAACATGATATATGATTTTTGAGTAGCCCTTATATGAGAACTTTCAAAAATGTTTAACCCTTATTTATGCACTTTCGAAAAGATTTGACCCTTTTCTAATCATTTTTTATAGGTTTAGCATCCATTTGAGCATTTTTGTAAATGTTAGACCTTTATATAACCATTTTGATATATTTAGCCCTTATGTGAGCAATAACTAAATTGACTTTTTTTTAATACTGTGTATATTTATGTCTGTTTGATAATAATAAATTTTAATATTTTAAATTATTTATTTCATAATTTTAGACTTATTAAAATGATATTGTATAATTTTGGATACAAATTAAATATAATAATTTGAATATTTTATTTTTTTAGAGAAAGTAAAGAGATAATTTATTTTGAATATAATTTTAAAAAAAAAAAACCAATTTGAATTTTCATCATTAAGTAATACGTACTTATTCTATTCAACATTTTTGGTTATAAAATATTTCAGGTTATCGTGTAACTCATTGATAACTCTTCTCCACCATTAAATTGGAGAAAAATGCGTGTTTAAACGAACTCAAACCGACATCTTCTTAATTATTGTAATAGTAACAATACCAATTACATTAAGATTTAATCATGTTTTAATAAATAAAATAGAAACATACTTTTCTTCATTTTTGATTAAAAAGTTATGAGATGTTTATCCCCTCTCTGATTACAGTTTATTTATTTGAAAAAGGAAATGAGGTATGAAATTAATTTACTAAATAAAGGTATAAAATAAAATATTATAAGCTTCAGCCTTTGTGGAGTAAATAATAAAAGATGTAACATATTCATTAATATGCTATTTTATTATAAAAATAATCTTATATTCTATGAATCAAAGTGCGGAAAAATACAGTTTAAGGGGAGACCATAACCAATTATGAGAACATAAAATTTCATTTTGAAGCTCTGGGAATTTATTGATAGAGTGGGACGACCCTTTTCCTATTGAATTCTTTCAATTAGAAAGCACAAGAAAAATCAATGGCCAGTAAGAAACATCCAATAAATTGGTCATCCAGGGGCCTAATATATGGGAGAAAAATTTATACTTTCAGTGCCAATCAACTTCCATGATTGATCGGAAAAAATAACATATGCTAAACTAGTTTGTAATACAAACCTGTATGTTGATGAACTTTTTAAGTATTGAAAATTGCTTATCAGAAAATCTTAGTCTACCCTAAACTTGTAGCTGTACAATAACAAGGCTCTCCACCTTCCACATAATGGTGTTCGATTACACGAGTATCTGAGATTTAGCAGCACCACGAGAACATTTTACCCGGCCGCTTTTGCTAAGTGCACAAATGCAGATCTCGAGAAGTTCGTAGTCCTCCTCCCAGAATAACAAGGAAGCCATCTCTCGGTTCTCCACCATCATTTTAGAGGTCAGGAAACCAGCAATGGTCCATGTCTGGTAAAGTCGAGATTGCTTTCCGATAAACTTCCCACTTCGGGTGTCATAATATTCAGGCCAATGGTCTCTTGAAAGCCTCTTCTCTGCCAAAGCTATGGCCTTTTGGGCTAGTTCTAATCTGCCCATCTTGACACATGCCAAAGTAAACTGAAAGAGTAATTTAAGATTTAGAGCGAGCATATAACCGCATTAACAAATTCAAGGTATTCAAACAAGCATCATAGAACAGAGTTGGATATTTGAAACAGAAAAGAGGCCATTCTTGACAAAGGGTATTCCAAACTACAAGAAAATTCAAGCTTACCTGCCAGAGAAGTGTTGGCCAAGATCCACCATTATGATATGACCAAGGGCTGCATAAGTTCATCAAGCACACCAGCGTCAATAGATAATATGTAGGATGATACACACACACACACACACATATATATATAGAGAGAGAGAGAGAGGAAAGTCTTCATGATAAAGAGAAAGGCACTCACGTATTCTTTGGGTCACTGCCCGTAATTATGCGCCACTCTTCATTCTCTACTGCAGGATAGCATATCTTGAGAGGCATATGCCCCACAATATCATCCCATTTGTTTTCAATTAAGTTCAGAATAGCTTCATTCTGTTTTGGAGTGCCCAGTGATGAAACAATGGACCAGAGGTTCCCAAGTGTGAAGAACCTAAAATCCATGTGAGCTGGCTGTAAATTGCCAATTAGATATCCACCTTCTTCAGGTACCCAATCCATAAGCCAGGAAGGAATTTGCTCTGGATAAATATTGAATTTGTTGGTAGCATCCATGGAGTACTCTTCTGTCTTATAACGGTATATCTCATTGATCTTTTTCATGTCAACCCAATAGTATTCTCTGATGTGGAATGATAGTGCATTCAGTCTATTGTTTATAGCCCTCACCAAATTCTTGGAACCCTCATTTACTGAAAGAATCTCACGAGAAGAACGTAGAGCAGCATAAAACAAAGCCTGTGGACCAAGCATGTGACAATTAGGGCAACAATTTCAACATAGAAAGGGCAAATGAAAGCCTCTGTTAAAAACGAGGCAGGATCAGAAACCATGTGCAAATTAAGATAATGAGCAAAGAAACAGAAAGCAATTATGGTCTAAAAAAGTTAATATAGCATCCTTTTTAGAGGTTACAGATAAAACAGCAACCTAACTTTTTGAGATCAGGTTAAATCCGATATGATTAACAAGAGCAACATAAAGCAACCTTTTTGGCTGTTTTTTGTTCGGAAACTTTAAAACTTCTAACAATGAACTCACTTGGATCTCAAGGGGATGACCATGAATACCCATCCTTCTATCTATCATGCAGGATCCATCAGTGACTAACAGAGAAGGAAACATATCAAATCCATCAGCTAAACACAAGTTCAGGATCAGCTTCATTCCCGTTTGAACATCCACTCTCTCTTGCAATGAATAATCACCAGTGATTTTCCCATATGCCCTCAACAATATAATCCACCATAATCCTATCAAAGAAGTCAATTCAATAAACTCACTTTATCAATTTTCCCTCTGTGTGTCAATTCAATGAACTAAGTCAATCAATTTTCTTTGAGCAATAACTTCGAAAAGGAAAAAAAAAAAAATAATAATAATAATAATAATCACATGCGAACTTCAAAGTACAAAAGCATCATGAATGCTAAAGCTGAATGATTCAACACCTTCGTATTAACTAGCAAGTTGTCATAGTAAATGGTCTACAAAGTTGCAATAAACTAACCGGAGTCCACTGGTGCAACACGACCAATAGCTGATTCTCCAAAATCTGGATCTAGAACTTCCTCAAACTTATTGTCATCAATTGGTACAGTTCTAACCTTAAAACTGGCTGGCATCAAACCCTGTCCAGGACTATAGCAGTCCACAGTTTTCTCCCAACTCTAGATCAAAGACAACAAAATAGTTGGTTAAGTTTTAAAGGTATAATTTTGCAAACTGACAAGGAAATGTTCAACCTACATAGTACATAGCAAACCCATATCCACCTCTGGATTGAAATTCAATGCGTCTGAAACTACCAGCACGTAGAAAAGAGGCATGAAATTGATTAAATTAAGCAATAAATGCCCAAAGTCCTACAATGATTGAAAGGAACCTAAAAGCACAATTCGCCAACTTTATGGTGAATATGTGCATTGGGTTTGTTTCTACACAATGTTGGGAAAGGACCAAAACACCAAACCATAAAGATAATCAATGACAAATGATGATACATCAACAAAACAAGTACCTAGGCTATCTGAATGATAAATAATACACAAATAAACAAATGGATATCAAACACTCAATGACTAGTCACACCAAAAAAGGAAATGCACTACTAATGCTGCTACAAAGTTATCCAATATACCTTAAGTGAGTATGTATACCTGCAGCTGCAAAGTATGGAGGAGAAAATTCTTGAGAATCTCTCCTTCACCTTTAAGCAAAAAAGCCAAAGCTGAAGGCACAAAATCACGAATGAAGACCTGGTCGTAATTCAAAGGCTGCTTATCACCTGGATCATTTGCAGCCACTGTACCAACAGGGAACCCACAATACGACACAACTGAATCTCTCAATAAATCCCATGCCTCCTTTTCAATAGCACTATCAATTGAAACTCCATTTTTTCCCTTTCCCAAACCCTCCCCAATGTTCTTCACGTTGTTTCCAACTTCAGTTAGAGGATTTTCTCGTCCTACAAGGTTCTTATCAGTGTCAATTCTTTCAACAAGCGTCTTCACATTAATTCCGTTTTGCACGTGAATTCTTTCGAAATTCTTGTCGTTTATACCTGTTTCGACAGATGTTGAGAGGTCTCTTACCTTTGATGCTACCACGGCTTGAACAGAGAAACCGTAAGGCATCGGAACCGTCCTGGGTCGGGCAAAAACGGAACTTGGTAAACAATTAAACTTCTGGGCATTGTTGATAACAGGTTGAAATCCTACGAATCGAGAAGGATAGGCGTGGAATTGAGAGTTTTTACTGAAATTCAATAGAGAAGCTTTGCTCTTGTAGAAAAGCTTATCTTCACAACAAGGAGGATTAAACCGATGTCGGGACCCCAAAAACAAAGCGTTTCTGAGGTTTAGGAGTGTTGAAGGAAGCTTCATGGTGGAATTGATGATGAAATTCATAGCGTTCATAATCAACAAATGAAACTGCAGCGATTGATCAGTAAAATTCGCTTTATTTTATTTGGGATTTAATTACACCGGAAATGAAATTGAACAGATTGAATTGGAAAGATAAAAAAGAGTTACCCAGAAATTGATAGAAGAAATATGGAATGCAACATGTCTGATTTCTCCGCGTGTTTCCAACAATTCAGCATTTGCAAAATCTATATTCCTTTATTACATTATTGCTATTGGTTTTTACTCATTCTTCTTTCCTTGCCATGAAGAGCAAGCAAGCTTTTAACCAACTTTGAGGTGAACAAAATTGGTAATTTAGTCCACCTTAATATTTGCTTTTTTTTTTTTTTTTTTTTTTTGGTTTTGGTATATCAACTTGATAATTAAGTTTATATAATCTTGAAATTGGATAATGTAAAAGTTTTATAAGGTTTGTTAATGGTAATTAAGTTCAGGATTCGAAGTAAATTTAGTTGTTAAATTTATATATTAAAATGAATTTAATTGTTAATTGAAATTACAAGCTGAGGCTAAATTCTTGAATAAATCTATTTCTTCTTGTGTTGGGGTAGAATGGTAGTAAATCTATTTCTTGAATAAATGATATAGTTTTTTTCTATTTCCTTTAATATGATTGTAGCATCATCATTCCTTTTTCTTCTTTTTTTTTTTTTTTTTGTTACAATACTTCCCTCTAATTAGGAAAAGTAAATTAAATTAAATTTTGTATAATGTAAACGAAAATAAAAATCTTAGGTTTTTTTTAATGAAATTATTGTTTAATATTATTGAAAAGCTTTTTAATAATAAGGGTAAACTATCATAATAGTCTTTTTTGTTTATCTCAAGTTACATTTTAGTCATTTATGTTTGAAATATTACGTTTTAGTCACTTACGTTAACTTATTGTAACATTTTAGTCACTAAGTCATTAATTGCCATTAACGATAAGCTGACGTGGTACATTAAATTATCATCTCAAACAAAATTTTTAGGTTACATTTTATAATTGGTCCCGATATTTTTTTTATTTTGTGCAATTTATTTTTTTCTTTTATATTTTTTTAACTTTCTTTTTTATTTATTTATTTTCATTCTCTTCTGCTTCTTCCTTTTGTCTTTCTCCTTTCTCTATCTCTATTTTCCACATAATTAATTCAAAGAAATGAGATTTCAAATATGAGGCATATGCAAAGTTATTTCGCTTGAATAATTTAATAATTAATTCAAAGAATTAGGATTTCAAACATAAGGAATCTGCAAATTATGTCAAACAATTAACTAAAGATTACTTGTTAATGTGTAGCATTTAACCGTATGATGGATTTAAAGGATTGGTTGCACGAAAATCATTTGAGGCAGCTCTTGAAAGCGCTATTAGAATATGGAGAAAGGAGAAGGGAACATAAAAGAATAATAAAAATAAAGTTAAAAGAATATAAAAGATATGGAGAAGGGGGGGAAACAGATGGAGAGACAGAAGAGAATGGAAAAAACAAAAGAGTTAAAAGAACATAAAAAAAATTAAATTGCTCAAAATGAAAAAACATAGAGACCAATTGTATAATTTAACCTAAAATTTTTGTTTAAACTGATGATTTAATATGCCACATTAGTTTACCGTTAACAATAATTAACGGCTTAGTGACTAAAATGTTTCGACACAACAACGTAAGTGATTAAAACGTAACATTTTAAACATGAGTGACTAAAACGTAACCTGAGACCAACAAAATTGACTATTTTGATAATTTACCCTAATAATAACATGTTTTAGGGTAATTTAATTAAGTTGAATTAACTATTTTGTATTTGATAATTGTGTTTAAAAAAATAATACATGATAGCATCGAAACCACCAAATAAAAATAATCCCCACAATAAAATAACTCTAAACAGTAGTAAATAGTAGTAAGATCGATTTCAAAGGGATTGGTGATTATGATCAACTTTCGTGTTTTTCTCGTGAATAAAATTTTTGTCGTGCCAATAATCATGGCAATAGACGTGCCCACAACTCCAAATGACCTGTTGAAAAATAAATAAATTAAGGGAGTTTCGAAATGACTAGAAATTAAATAAATGAAATAGCATAAATAAACAATTAAATAAATCGAAATAAAATTAAATTAGGAAATAAATTCAGATTTTGTAAACTGAGTTATAAAGTCTTAACCCTAGACTCTGTGTATTCTGATTTTTGAACCGATCCTCAAAAATTAGTTTTCTCCTCTAAACAATAAGCTAGTTATAGTGGCTAAAAACGTCCTAACCGCTAATTCTTCCTCTCGTAGTTAATCCTGATATGCCCTGCAAACCAACCCTTACCAATTGTCTAACCGCGATACACGCGTTTGCAATTCAAAACCACGACAGCCTTGCGTTCTGAAGAACCCAACTCGGATTAACGACCTCAACTGCGCGGGACATTTAAATCCGATCATAATCTCCCTTAACTTGTTCGCGGAAATCCGAATACAACACGATCAACTCGTCTTCCCAACTGTACGCCAAAGCAACTCCAACCCAACGCGCTTTTTGAATTGAAATCGAGTTAAATTTAAGGGATGAATTTGTTAATATGGTGAATACCAATTTGAAGGATTTTTAATGTAGATACAATTTCTCACTATTCTTAACCAGAAAGAATATCGGCCTAAAACTAATTTGAATTTAGTGAAGCATGAAATTTATCATGCTTTGTTGGTTATGGAAGTTGATTTAATGGTTATGGAAAAAGATGGAAAGGGGAAGGGACTTGGAAATAATTAAACAAATTTGCTAAGAAAAAGAAAAAGAAATGAAAGTGGCAGTATGTCTACTGACGCAGTAAATGGAAAGAATAAAAAACAATTTCAATTCAATTCCGGCTAATTAAGGTGTGTTTTTTCAAGTGTACCGTACCACTTATTTGTACATAAACCATATATTAAAATTAGGCTTGTTCCACTTACTCACTAATTACATGAAATAATATCATATTTTATTTTCTAAATTTAGTTTTTACAATGTTAAAAATCTGGCCAACCCCTCAAATATTTCAAATTTACGATTCAGCCTCTTTCTATTTCACATGCTTCAATTTAATTCTCTTTTTGCTTGTCTTTAATTTACATCCGAATTTCGTCCCTGACAATATTTAAACATAAAATTTACCAATTCGCATGAATTAATTCAAGAACAAGTCGAGTTGAGCACGTAAAATATGTAAAATAGATAAGCTATCAATACATATTTCATAATTGTTAGATGAGTATAGTAGCAGGAAATGCAAACCTGTAACACAATGTGTTAATTGTTCCAATCTTATCAAGATAGTGCTGAGGGCACAAATTATAGAAATAAAAGTAAAAATGCTTGATATAACATTTGGTGCCTGAACTCGACAGTTTTTCCTAATTTGGTATCTAAACTTTTTTTGGGCCCAATTTGGTACCTGAACTTGACATTTTTTTTCTTAATTTGGCACCTAAATTTATTAAATGTTATACAAAGTATGCAAAATACTAACAATGTTTTTTTTTGTTGTGCTACAAAAATATTGTCAGTATTAAAGCAAATTCATGTTAAAAAAATAAGTACTGAGCTATGCTTAACTAATTAATATTAAATAAGGAAAAAAATTTAAAATTCCAAATTAAAATAAATTCATTATTTTCAATTAATAGAATAATAAAATAAATAAAACTAAAAGTAATTGAACATATAAAATACAAAAAAAAATTATATCATCTGTCACATGTCAATCATACATTGATTATTTTTACTACTTCATAAAAAATAATATTGTTAGTATATTGGAGTAATTTGTAAAACTTTTGACAAGTACCAAATCAAACAAAAAAAAAAAGATTATATACCAAATTAGTAAAAAGAGTAAATTTAGGTACCAAATTGGACCCAAAAAGTCTAAGTACCAACTTAAAAGAAAAGTGTCAAATTTAGGTATTAAATTAAAAAAAAAATGTCAAGTTCAGACAATAGGCATTAGAGAAGAAAATTCTTAAGGATCAAGTCAATCTCGTAAAAAGAGAGAGAAGCTAAATGCAATCAAGCCCCTTTGCAAGCGAGGGCATAGCTTGGCATCACCGACAACTATCAAAACCACAACAAGAGGCCTTATTATTTTGAGAGAGCTTAGGTGAAGGCAGGAATGAGGAAGGAAGGGGAAGAAAGATGGAAAGGACAAAAAAGGGAGGTTAACAGCTAGTCCTTAGTAACCAAGCAATCGACCATAAAGCAAACTTTACTAAGCAATCGACCATAAAGCAAACTCTTAGTTCATTCTTCATTGTATATTGTTGTTAAAAGAATTTATTGTGTGGGGATTGAATTTTAGTCTGATAAGGATTGATATTAATACAAATGCAATGTAAGAAGACGTGAATTTAAATGTGCTGTTTAAAAAATAAAAAAATTCGGTGTGCACCAGCATCTAAAGAAAATTTTGGAACTAAAAAACCCTCACATTTCTCTAACATGTTTAACTTGCTACCATTTCTCTGTGCCATCTCTGTTTAAGAAGGGTGTTCGTTGACTTCTCTTTTTCCTTTTTTCTCCTTTTATCAGTTTGTACTTTCTTAAATTTGTCTTCTATTATTCAAATTTGATCAAAAAAATGCTATAAAAGAATAAAGCGTTTGATAAATAGTTCGATTTATGTTTCTTTATCAAACTAAATAAACAAACATGAATAAAATTTTAAGGCTCGTTTATTAAACGAATTGAATACGAATAAAACTTATTCAATTTATTTATGTTCATTTAAAGCTCATTTAATAAATCATTTAAAGTTTATTATTCGATTATTATATATTAATAAAGTTATTATTTTTTGTGTGCTTTTTTTATTTATAATATAATTTTTTAATACTTATATTTGATTATTTTATATCTAAAAATAAGATATATGTTTGTTTGTTTGTTTATTGTTAACTATCCATGAACATTATTTGTGAATATATTCAACTATGTGTTCATGAATATGTTCATTCAACTTAAATGAATAAACGTGATATTTATATACATATAATTTTAAATAAACGAACATGAACAGAAATTTAAAATTCTTAACAAGCATGAATCAAATATGAATACATTTTAAAAAATAAACAAATGAGCATTTAAACTCAATTCATTTATAGACATAAAGGAGTTATACGTTTTTGCCAATTAATTGCAATTTTCAATTAAAAAGTTCCTTGGTATGATGTAAAATTATATTAGGAAGGCTAAATTGATTGCTAATTTTTGATTAACGACTCAATTAATTGTAATTTTCAATTAAAAATTAATTATTTTTAATTATTTTATAAAAGTTTTGTTTTATCATTTAAGCTTTCTTTTTAGGTTAAATATATAATTTGGTACTCTAATTTGACCTTTTTTTTTCTAATGCGATACTTGTATTTTTCTTTGTCTAATATGATACCTATATTTTACAAAAGTTATATATTTTAGTATTTGAAGGTAACAATGTTAATTTTTTTAGCGTTTAATTCGTATTTTAGAATTAATTTGATGAAAATTAGTAACTAATAATATTACAAATTAACTTTTATGGAATCAATCTTAAAACCCAAAATAAATCATATTTATAAGATTTTGTTTGATAAATTAAATGCAAAACTAAATTTATTTTATTAACAAAATCATGAAAAATTCAAATTTAATAGTATTAGCAATTAACTTTCACCAAATCAATACTAAAATCTAAATTAAACATTAAAAATTTAACACCATTACCATTAAATATACATACATCAAATTAGATAATAATAAAAAGAACAAGAACTCAAGTTCCACATTAAAAAAATAAAAAATGATATATTAAGCGTCATTTTACTACGCATTATTTCTCCGGCAAATCAACAATATGTTAACATAGCTGAAAATCAAGATAAATTGAGCTGTTTTCGACCGTCGGATCAGCCACAGCACAATTAAGATAACCAATCAGAAACTGCCACGCATGCATCGCCTCACACAATTTGATCCAACCCAAAATTCTATCCTTTTGCTGCTGCCCTCTCTTGTCCTCGCCTGCTGCCACTGCCACTGCCACTCATGCGAGCTATCGGAAAATGGCTATCATACTTGACTCGCTCCTGCCCCTGAGTCGACCCACCCTTCCAGCTCGCCTTTCCACGCCATTCCGTCCTCCTGCTTCTTGTCTTTGCACTCGCAGAAACCAATCGGTAAACCATTTTCACACTCCTTACTTCCCCACCATTGTCACTTATGTTTCTTTCCATTCGTAGCGGTAATTATCATTCCATGCATTCCTTTATGTGAACTTTGCATTTCTAGTTAGCGATTTCATGTTGAAAATAAATGAAAAAGAGTGAAAAGAAAGCATCTTTGAGCTGTTTCTGTAAGTGGGTCAGTCATTGTAGAAAAACATGCTCTCAGTCCCAGATAATTCAATGAAAAGAACTTCCAGTAGTCATATGATAGCAGATTTGTTTAATTGAATTGTTTTTTGCAAGTTGGTTTACATGACATATGTTCGCTTCCCTATTATATAATCAGTTTCAAGCTTTTTCAATCCCAAGGAGGAATGCAATGGCCTTGATCTTATCAACATACATCTTCTCAGAAGTTGGATTACATGATAATATTGCATTTGCTGAACCATCTGTTGGGTTCAGAGAGTACATAGATACATTTGATGGGTATTCATTGAAGTACCCTCAGAACTGGATTCAAGTTCGAGGTGCTGGAGCTGATATATTCTTCAGGGACCCTTATGTTCTTGATGAAAATCTCTCAGTGGAGTTATCCTCTCCATCATCTTCCAGGTATAAGACTGTTGAAGATTTAGGTCCTCCAGAAGAAGCTGGGAAGAAAGTACTTAAGCAATACCTGACAGAGTTTATGTCGACAAGGCTTGGTGTGAGACGTGAATCAAATATACTTTCAACATCCTCAAGAGTTGCAGATGATGGGAAGCTATATTATCAAGTTGAGGTGAGCCAGATTTTGTGTTATTACCATCTTTTATAACACATAGTTGATGTTTGATTATATATGTGATGATTGTGTTGTTTTGCTTTAGGTGAATATAAAATCATATGCAAACACCAATGAACTTGCTGTGATGCCACAAGACAGAGTACCTAGATTGGAATGGAACCGCCGGTACCTTTCTGTTCTTGGAGTTGAAAACAATCGGTTATATGAGCTGAGATTACAAACACCCGAAAGTGTATTTGTAGAAGAAGAAAATGATCTGAGGCAAGTCATGGATTCTTTTAGGGTGAACAAGGTGGCTGGCTGATCAGTTTTTATCTTGAGACCTTTTTTCCATTGGATGAGATTTTTTTTTTTTCTTTTTAAGTCCTTTTAGTTGCAAAGAAGTGATACTTATTTTCAGCTTTTGGTTATCATGCAAGGCTACCCATATTGAATATTATGAATATGACCGTCAAAACATCCTCCAAATACATGGAAATATAACAAAATTAAATAAGCTTGTCTTAAATACTAGGTATGAAGTAGTCCAGCTAAAGATGGTAACAAGAAAGTTGGTGAATGGCATTGATTTAATCTTGTATGATTCAAGAAATATAGTTTTTGTCAAAAGGTACTCAAATTCCAGAAGTACCAAATACATCAGTTTCTGAATCAGCAAAGCAATGTAAGTAACTCAAAAAATGGAGCAGCATCAAAATACTGATAAGCATGTCCCTCACCAACTCAACTTGATGCAAACATTCAAATTATGACCTCACTTCAAATTCCCCTGCTCGTGTCAGAGCTCGAAAGCCTTTGTACAGACGACTCGGTGCAGTCTTTAGATCGAGTTTATCTATTTGCAAGCCGGAGAGCGCAACACCCATAATCCTAAAACCCACTCGAAATGTGGGAAAAACATGAAGACGCTCTAGCTCTGTCTCAAGCAACAATGTGCCAGACAACGATGGGGTTTTATCCTTAGGAATCCGACCAATTGTCCAAGAGCATATCTGCAAAGGCATGTCATAAACATGTAATCAGATACAGCAGTAGATTATATACTATTAGCATCTACCAACTATATACTGATCACTATCATACTCTAAATCAAGGTATAAGTTCTGTATCAAGTTCAGAAAGCAGTAAATACCTTGTTGCCGAGGATGTTTACAGTTCCATGATTTGAATTCAAATCAGCTGATAAAATACAAGGAGGTAGTTGAAACTCCAAAGTTATTGAGTCAATTGTTTTTCCAGGATCATTTCTTATACCAACCAACACATTAACACGGCATTTCCCAGCATCTGAAGTTAGCTGTGGCTTCACATATAAGGGAGTACTCTTCAACTTTTTAATTCTGCATGGAAATCAAGACACTTTAAATATAATATATACAGCAGCATCAGCTTAAACTTAGCAGAAGGTAAAATGTATGAGAGAACCTGTAACTCATAAGCTTAAACTCTCCATCAGGAGGTACAAATGACAAAACTTGATGGGATTCCCAGGGACGAAAGCGAACGCAGGGATGGAATCTGACATCATCTAGAATTGATGGGTTCGCAAAAGAAAGTGTCAAATCTGGAAGACCTGAAAGATGGGAATTTACTCGAACTTCACCATAAACTTCACATTTGACCAACGCCCCTTCCCTAAACAGCACATACAAAAGAAAGAGGATCAGGACTTTGAATGTAAAACAATGCATACAAACAAGTTAGACATTCCACTATTGCACATTAAATTTTAACCTAAATCCAAAAGACCAACGTTAATAAGAAGGAAACTTCTAGCCAGATCAGAGAATTCACCTGTTTATAACTGCATCCATTTCTTCGACAAGATCAACATAAACTTCATTGTTTGCATACTTTGGTTCTGCTGCTCTCCATGGTATGCAAGACCCTGTAGCACCAGGAAGGGTATCACTTACATTGGAACTATTACCAGTCACCACACTCAGAACTTTGCTGACAATATTTGGTGGAGCAATCATCTCTCTTAAAATGTTTGCTTCTGTTGTGAGAGGGAAACCATTGTCTATCATTTCATCCAGAAGCTGCAACAAACATGCTAGTTCAGCTTGATTTGGGCAGCACATATTAGTTCATGGAACACACACATTTCACCTAGTGATAAACAGGCAAATCATGTAAAATGACACAATCTGCTTAGGCACATATGCGAATGATACAATTAACTTTTACACTCATTCATCTTAGCATACACAAAAGACCTACCACTTTGATTGCCTTCCCCACGAAATTCTGATAAGCACATAACATATAGTAAGAAATACCTCATAAACAATTACAAAGTTATCCTTTATCACATCTTCATTCAGCCCACCAAGATAACCCGAGAGGACATCCGATACTCTGCAAAGGAACTGGAATTCAAACAGTTAAAGCCCGAGAACTTCAATTGGTTCAAGCATACATAAGCATAACAAAGGATTATAATGTTAACTTACTTACCTCGATGCCCATTAAAGGAGGCATTTCAACTTGGGTGCAAGCTAAAAATGTAATCCCCTCTCGAACTACTTGGAAAAGATAATGAGTAGGTGAAGCAATCACTGGCTGTGACTGTACAAACAAGCAACAATAAAATAATAACATTTTTGAGAAGAAAATGATTAAAAACAAAAAGAGGAAAACAACTAAACCAACTGGAATGATTTACAAAAACGATAAAGAGAAGAACAGAGGTATTAATCTAGGAAGAAACTGGGAAATGGAATAAATCTAGAAATCAGAATTGGATAAACAAGCAAAAGAACCTGAATTGGTTGTAAAATTGGGAATATAAAGATGAGTCAGAGATTGAACAAAAAAAAAATTGGGGGTATAAAGATAGTAGAGGGAAGATTAAAGGGAAATAGGGAAATGGGGTACCTTGAAGGAATCGCCTTGAGAAATAACATGATCCCAAAACCAATCACATATTGATCTGTCAACGCGATGCCCAGTTAGCTGTTTCTCTAGCATCACCTCTCTGTCAATTACAAAGATCCATATATTCAAATTCGCTTTTTTAGTTTTAATTTAATCGTAATCGAAATGAAATTAAAGTTGAAAAGACTGTAAAAAGGAAGAAGGATTGAATTGAAAAGAAACGACTTACCCAGAATCAGATAGAAGAAATATACACTGCAACATGTCTGATTTCTTCTCTGCCTCTTTCACCCTTTCTAACCAACAACAATTCAGCAATTGCAATTCGTATTATCCCAAGCTGAATCTGGGATTATAACCAAGCAGGTTTAATCAACAATACGATACTTTGTTTCTTTTTAAATTCTTAAGTTAATGAAAGAGTGCTATTTCCATTTTTTTTTTTTTTTGCAAAATTAAAAAAACAACATGATCAATATGTGCACAATATGTGCATGCAGGTGATTAGGTCGGGTCAAATTTAAGTATAATATTAATATATTTTATATTTATTTAAACTCAGTTTAAATTAAAATATTATATTATATTATTTTAATATTTTAAGATTATTTTAATGTTTACGTTAGAATAATATTATATATTTAATATAAGTTTATTTTTAGTATTTTTAAATTACATAATATATAAAAATAACATAATATAAAATTTATAAACATAAAAATGGGTTGAGCCAGACTAGGCTTGGACTTTGGATGTTCAAACCTAAGCCAGACTCATATTTTAAACGAGCCTAATTTTTTGTCTAAACCCATTTTTCGGACCTAATATTTTTGCGCAAACTCTCCCAAATTTCAAACCAGCCCTCGGGCCTGAGCGAGTAATCCAATCCATGAATAGGTCTACATGCATCCAACTATTTTGCTGTAAAATATTAAGATTTTGTATCAATCAGTATGTGTACACGTCAGTATAAGTTGATATTTGTCAAAACGAGTGGAAATATATAGGAACAATTATAACACATTGAATTCTTGATTATAATGGAGCCAAATATTATCAATGCTGATTAATGATCAAAATATTATGTATTGATTTGAACGATTAGGGGAGAGCAATTAGTTTAATTGATCGATTTTTTCTCGTATTGATTTAAATATAAGAAAATCAACCCAACCGACTTTAATTAAAAAAACCGGCCAAACCGAACTGACATTGATTAGTCGATTTGATTGGGTTGGGTTTAAGGTTATTGATGTGAGTTTATATGTCAATATATTTATTATATATCATAATAAATAAATAAATTTTAAATAATTAAAAGATAATATAAAATAAATTATATTCTAAAATTTAAAATATAAGAATTGATCGAGAAAATCAATTAAACTGAGATCAAAATCGACCAACCTATTTCACCTGATTAAAACCGAGTATTACTGTCTCTTGGGTAGGAAGTGGTTTTTGTCATCTTTGGCCAAGTTCTTTGTTTTCAATTTTTTGACTTACATTCCCTTGAAGACAAGGCTCGTTTTGAGTAGTTAAATTGAGACAGAATTTAAAGGTGAGTTTAGATAGATGGTGCGTTTAGCTGCGGTTAGTATAAAAACAACAATAACGGTGAGTTTAAATGTTGTAACTTGAGTTAAGAAGTAAGCTAAATGCACCGCACTTAATCGTCCATTCAAATTCATCCTAAATCTAGGTTTGAATTTATAAATATTTAATCTTTTTATTATCTTCTTAATAAATGAATATTGTAAGTCATTAGATTTAGAGAAAGCATAGAAAACCTCGGAGTAGTAACTAACCTAGTTCACAAAAATCAACAACTTTAGTTTATACTAATATATCTTATTTCGTTAGAAAATCTTTCTCATATTTATTTTATAGTTCCTTCTGATAAGATTATTTTCAAAATTCGAATATGTATCTCTTTTTAAAATTATAATATATTTTACCTTCTTACTCAACTACATCTAAAATTTAATTATCACAAAATTTTTCATAAATTGACTATATGTATGATTTGAATGAAAATAGAGTATATTGATATGACATGTGATGCCTGAGTGAAAGTCGACTATAATTTCTTCAACCTTAAAACGCTGAAGCTGTTGCTGAGTTTGAGGCAGTATGGAATGGTATGGGCCTAAGGGGCTAAATCCAGTTACGAAAATACCTAAAAATTAATACAGCCAAGAAGCAACAGCAGTCGACCTGACACAGTGACATCCCCACACCAGCAAGCAAACTAGGAACCCAACCAACCAACATTTAGCCCACCCAATAGAGCAACCATTAACCCACTCTATAATCAATGCCAATGTGGTTACTAATTAGTGGCTCAACTTAAAAAGCAAAATCAACCCCCAACCTTCTATGGGCTAATTTGATTTTTTAGAGAAAAGTTGAAGGTGAAAAATGCCATTATGCCTTATTAAAAGAATCAGACAGTATATTCCCAACTGTTGAAAACTCAAAATTTGGACGTAAAACAAAGGGGTGGGAGTTAAGTGTAAAGTGAAAAAGATTTTTCTTAAAATTAAGGGCTAATTTGATTTTTTAGAGAAAGATTGAGGATGAAAAATGTCATTATGCCTTATTAAAAGAATCTTGTAGTATATTCCCATTCCCAGTCCACCTGTTGAAAACTCAAATTTTGGACGTAGAACAAAGGGATGAGAGTTAAGTGTAAAGTGAAAAAGATTTTTCTTAAAACATTATCCAAAAAATCTGGTCGGTTAGTCCCCAACATCATTTTCATTATCTTGATGCAATTGTTGGTTTAATTGTGCTTCAGTCCTTATACTCTTTGAAATTTAGTTTCTCTACATGTTTGATTTAAAATTAAAATTCAATTAATAAAACTATTAATTAACTTATTTTAAATATGAATATGTGGTTATCATTTGAAGTTTAATCTTTAAATTAGGTCTTTGGATATTGAAATGTCACATATTCAAATTTAACCAAAAAAAAAAATTATCACTTGGATTTTAATTTTTAAATTAGAAAAGCATAAAGACTAAATTCTTGGAAATAAAAGCAGTGGGACTAAATTTTAAAATTTTAAAGAATACAAGGACTGGGGGAAGAATTAAACCTGCAATTGTATGTTTTGGGTTAGGGTTAACTAACTTAACTAGAAACAAGGATTGCAAAATTTAACGAAAGGCAAGGCAACGGCTGTGATTGGACCGTTTGATTCAAACAGGCACACGCATTTTACCACGTGGCAACTCGCCGACCTTTCAATTTCATGCCGGCACGTGGCATCCGATTAATACCCCCCCCAGCACCATCGACACGAAAACGGGGGCAGTGGACCCTACGTCACCTTCTTGCCACTTGCCACTAGAGTTACAAAATATACATACAACATATAAATGACCGACCCCTATGGGGGTGCCACCTTGATTCGGGTTGATTACGTGGCGATATACAGTGGACCCCATGCTACGTGGTCCACCAGAAATTTCCCACGTTGAACAGTGCGACACGTGTGTTTGGGAAATCCACGTGTGCTATTTGTATGGGGCTTTTAATTTCTTGTGGGGCTGTGGTCGGTGGATCTCTCCCCCTATTTCTCGGTGATGTTGCCTACTGTTGTGGGGTTTGGGTTGGGTTAGGGTAGTTAATCTGCACTTTAGCATAAAATCTTAATGGGTTTAATTCTGATTTTGTCCCTCTATTATGTTGAAATTTGAGAAAATCTTATTTTAATTTAATATAATTTGGTTTTTTTCTATAATATTATTAATAGATTCAGATTATGATACTATTAATTATTGTGAGAGATGTTTGTGTACCAAATCAAACCATGACCTAATTTAAAAAAAAAAAAAAAATTCAAGTTGAAGCTTGAGCTTAACCATGCTAGACCTACTCAAATAAATTGTTTTATTATTTAAAAATTAAAAATTAAAAATATAATTTTATATTAATATTTATATATTTTTACTTAAATTTTAATATTTTAACAAATTATTTAATATGAATTCAAGCAGAGTAGCTGCTATTAATATGATTGAGTTAAGAATGATTCCTTAATTGTATGATTGAATAACAACAAAAGAATAAAGTCAAAATAGAATAGAGGACTAAATCCTGAGTTTCAACACAATAGAGGGACTAAAATCAGAATTATATAGAATTTAATGCAACCTTGGATTGGATTCTTTAATTATTTTGTAAATCTCATTATTAAAAAAAGAAAAGAAAAGAAAAAGGATCAATCCAATTCCTATATAAACGTCCACTTGCTCCCCCCAAGAACCTCACTCAAGGCAATCAAAGTTTCTCTTGCAATATACATACCAAACACTTTTCTCTCAAAGTTTACAAGACAGTCATCATTTTCCTTCCAACCAAACACTCTTCAACACCTTAAACATTGTCATACCCCATTTGATCCTATCAAAACATAACATCTTTTCTCTCACCTTTGCTCCAAATTTCAAACATGGCACCTAATATTACCAGCAGCAGAGCTGCCACTGTCACCGCCAGGGTCCCGGCTCTGACCAAGGCTCCCACCCCTCCCGAAAGGGCTTACGTTACGTTCTTGGCAGGTAACGGTGACTACGTCAAGGGTGTAGTGGGGCTAGCCAAGGGCCTAAGGAAAGTCAAGAGCAAGTATCCACTCGTGGTGGCGGTCTTGCCGGACGTGCCAGAGGATCACAGAAAGATTCTGGTGGCTCAAGGGTGCATAGTCAAGGAGATCGAACCCGTCCTCCCACCTGAGAACCAGACCCAGTTTGCCATGGCCTACTACGTTATCAACTATTCCAAGCTACGTATATGGAAGGTATGTTGTTCTTTTTTCTTTTTTTTTTGCGTGTGGCTAAAAACGTAACGTAACCTTACACATAATGCTTTAAAATTTGCAGTTTGTGGACTATTCCAAGATGATATACTTGGACGGAGACATTCAAGTGTTTGACAACATAGATCACTTGTTTGACATGGAAGATGGTTACTTTTATGCTGTGATGGATTGTTTCTGTGAGAAAACATGGAGCCACACCCCACAGTACAAGATAGGTTACTGTCAGCAGTGTCCTAACAAGGTGGAGTGGCCTGCTCCCTTGGGTCCTAAACCCCCTCTTTACTTCAACGCTGGAATGTTTGCATATGAACCCAACCTTTCAACTTATTATCAACTCTTGGCCACTCTCAAAGTTACCCCTCCTACACCTTTTGCTGAACAGGTAACAATTATATTCGACCTTTCTTTTTTATTTAACTTCCTATATCAAGAGTCTTGAATTTTAATGTGCTTTTGTTATGTTTCATGCAGGATTATCTGAACATGTTCTTTAGGGACATATACAGGCCCATCCCACCAATTTACAACCTGGTGATGGCCATGCTATGGCGTCACCCGGAAAACGTTGATGCAGAAAAAGCCAAGGTGGTTCACTACTGTGCAGCTGGGTCCAAGCCATGGAGATTTACTGGGAAAGAAGAGAACATGGATAGGGAAGATATTAAGAAGCTGGTGACCAAATGGTGGGACATTTACAATGATGCGTCGCTCGACTACAGTATTGGTGAAGCAGAAGAAGCAGAGGAGGAGGATGAACAAAGAGGGATTGAACAATTTTTGGCAGCACTGTCGGAAGCTGGCGTTGTTCACTATATCAGCGCCCCGTCCGCTGCATGAAGTTTGTGGCCAACGGTGGCGATATATATGATCATGTATAAATATATCTTAAGTTTAAAACAAGAGTCTAGCATTGTAAATGTGTTTTAATGTAAGGGTTTTTTTTTTTCGGCTTACTAGTTGCTTTCTTCTGTCCTCGGGGAGTTTTAAATTTTTTAAAATTTTAACCTGGTAACTCTTAAAATTATATATTTTAGTTTCATAAAATATAAATTATTAAAATGAGAGAAATTAAAATTTGACAATATTTTAGTTTCGTCCCTGTCTATCCTTCCTTTTTTGTGATGTTCAGATAACTTATACTAACAAATATAGTGAGTTAATAATGAGAAGCTCCCACAGAGTAATAAAGTTTTGTTGGAATTGAATCAAAACAGTGATTGCTTGAGTTAAGGTTTGAAAAATTGTTTAAAACTTAGATTAATTAATAAAAAGAATGGATACAGGTGCTGGGAAAGATAAGTGATTCAACCAGGGTAGTAAATAATTTGCATTACATTGCTTTTGATATGGGTCTGGATTTCCGTCAACCTTTTTCATCTCTGATAATATCAAAATTGTACAGTATCCATTAGTGTGCTTTCTGGAATTAGAGTTCAGGTGATCATATAGAAAAAATTGTCATATTAAATCATTCACTCATTCCTCTGGGCAAAAACACATAAGATGAGATTTAGACGTCAACTAAGTATTTGATAAGAATATTATTTGAGAAATCAATCTACAAAGAAGGCCAAATGCCTAATTTCAGTAGTACGGTGAATATATATTAATTATATAACACAATCTGATACATTTCCTGTAAAACTTAAAAAAGGAACCAGAAAATAATAAGGATAGCTGCCTGAAGATATGACTGGAATTCAACCAACCCTCAACCCTATGGAAACAAAACAAGCAACGCAATAAGTTACAACTGAACAATATCCACAAAATGGATGCACGTGAGTTGTGAGTCTCATCCTACCTTGTTAGCAATGTTGTTGGAAAGCCAGTCCAGTCCCTCATACAGCCCTTCGCCAGAGGTGGCACAAGTACTCTGGATATACCTGTGAGAAACGCACAAGAATATGAATACAAGCGATTACATTTTGCAAATGCAAACAAACAAATACCCTAATAAGTAGTAAGCAAACAGGGAAACAGTTAATAACATAATACCAGTGGCGCTGACGAAGGGAGTGAAGGCCAAGCTTATCAGTAATCTCAGCAGCATTCATAGCATTCGGCAGATCTTGCTTGTTTGCAAACACAAGAAGCACAGCATCCCTCAGCTCGTCCTACACATATCACAAGTAACATAATGATGGGAAAAGGTTATTACATGTGTATGATAATAATCAACTAATTTACACCACAGCCTCGTAATTTCCACACATATGACAGGTATATCACAGTTTCAAACAATGTACTTCCAAGTCCCAAAGACCACTCAGCAACATGCCTAAAGCAAATTAGTACCTCATTTAGCATACGATGAAGCTCATCCCTGGCCTCAACCACACGGTCACGGTCATTGCTATCAACAACAAAGATTAGCCCCTGAGTGTTTTGGAAGTAGTGCCTCCACAAAGGTCGAATCTGAAAGTGTCCATAAAAGCTTTCAGAACATTACATGCTACCAAACTCCACATATTTAACTCTTATTCAAATAAAAGTATTGGCAAATAAAACCAAAAATATCAACCAACAAAATTTTTTTACTAAAACTGTTGCAAGTTCTTACAAGTTAAGAATGACGAGAAACAATTATCATGCATGCAGACACAAACAAAAATGTATGCATGCCACAATGCCGATAGCATTCCTCCAACATAGCTGAAGGAAGCATTTGAAAGACAAGGCAGCATTATTAAATATAGCTTATGATTATGTTATGTGCTAAAGGGGACCATCTAATTAGCACAAGACCGTCAATAAGCACTCAAACTTATGAATTGCAACTATAATGAACTTAAACCTAAAACCATTAATATTTATTAAGAGGTTAATCTTCAGCTAAAAGTTGTTCTATGACATTGATTTGAAGGGGGAAACCCTAAGAGGTCACTTACTTATAAATATGAGGGGGAAAAGAGAACCCAAAGCATTACTCTGTATGCTTAACAAATCAGGATTTAATAAGGGTCAGGTATGAGATGATATAGTAATATTCACTCAGAAAGGGCATTAGTAAAAGCTGAAAAATGGCAACTAAATAGAAGTGCTATGAATATATAGAAATACATGGCTAAATAGTTATGTGATGTTTGCCACAGAATGAATAGCATTCCTCATTAAGAGGAAAACAAAATACATAAGGTGGCAGTACATGTAGCTTATGAATATGTTATGTGCTGACGGATAATAATCTAATCAGCACAGGACCGTCCATAAGCACAATTAATACCAAGAAAACTACAAGAAAGAAGATAGTTTTTATGTTTTCAGCCACAGCACGGATAACCTTTCCTTGTATAATTCAAAGGAAAAACTTGAAAGACAAGGTGGCATACGTAGATGCAGCTTATGATTATAGTTATATGCTGATGATGGAATACAAATCACCATAAGACCGTCATTAAGCACATCCAACAGTTTCAACATAAGCTTCTATTGCACAATAAAATAACACAGCACAGCAAATTATAGAAACAGCTTATGAACATGTTATGAGCTGATGGAAAACAATCTAATCAGCAGCAAAGGACCATCCACAAGCACAATTAATAACAAGAAAACTGCCAAGGCAGAAGAACATGGTTTTTAAAGGCAGCCACAGTACAGATAGTTTTTCCCAGTATAATTCAAAGGAAACATTTGAAAGGGAAGGTGGCATAAGTAGATGTAACTTATGATTATGGTTGTATGTTTCTTATGGAATAAAAATCAGCGTAAGACAGTCCATAAACACATCCAACGGTTTTAATATCAACTTCAATTGAACAATGAAATAACATAACAAATTATAATGTTTCAGCAGCGGCTATAATGTAATTCGTAAACGTAAAACCGTTAATATTTATAAAAGGTAAAGACTTCAGCTAACAGCTGCCCTGCACTATTGATTAAAAGGAAAAACCAGAGAAACATTGCCCTACACACCCAATAAATCAAAATAAAATATGGTTCAATTACATATTGATACAAGAAAATCCAATCAGAGAAAGAGCTTATGAATAAGCAAGTGATGTTTGCCACAAAATGAATAGTCTTCCTCATTCAGTGAAGAGGACAACAGAAAACATAAGGTGGCCATACATGTAGCTTATGAATATGTTGTGTGCTGATGGAGAACAATCTATTCAGCACAGGACCGTCCATAAGCACATCAATAGCAAAGAAAATACAAGATGAAGAGGACAGTTTTTATGTAACAAGCACAAAGCAGATAGCCTTCCCTCATACAATCAAAGGAAAACCTCAAAAGACAAGGTGGCATTAGGAGATGTAACTTATGAGTAGTCTATGCTAATGATGAAATGGAATCAGCATAAGATAGTCCATAAGCACATCCAAGTGGCATTAGTAGATGTGACTTATGATTATGTCCTATGCTGTCAATGAAATTGAACTGGCATAAGATAGTCCATAAGGAATATGCAAGATGAAGAGGACAGTTTTTATGTGTCAGCCACGGCAAGGATAGCCTTTCCTCATACAATCAAAGGAAAACCTCGAAAGACAAGGTGGCATTAGTAGATGTAGCTTATGATTATGTCCTATGCTGACGATGAAATTGAATCAGTATAAGATAGTCCATAAGCACATCTATCAGTTCTACAGTAACTTCAATTGCAGAAGAAAATAACATGGCAAAAGATGACGTTAACATGAAACAGCAGGCCCAAAACAGTATAACGCTAAAAGTCTGAATACTTAAGGTTTTGTTCCACAAATCTTAAAGCAAATGTTGTATTACCTTGTCCTGACCACCAACATCCCAAACAGTGAAGCTAATGTTCTTATATTCTACGGTCTCCACGTTAAAGCCTGCATTAGGTTGTCACAAGCATCACTATTAAGGATCAAATCATTAAGATATATAAAAAAAAAGGAAAAATCTAATATAGAATGGGGCATACCAATGGTGGGAATGGTAGTGACAATCTCACCGAGCTTGAGCTTGTACAAAATGGTAGTCTTACCAGCAGCATCAAGACCCACCATAAGAATTCGCATCTCTTTCTTGGCAAACAGCCGACTAAACAGCTTAGCAAAAGACAGCCCCATCCTTTTTTATCTACGCTGACACCAAAAATACAAGACATGGTCAATCCTAACTTATTCATCCAATTGATACCATATAAAAAAGGAACAAAAACCATAGGACCCTATTATATACACATAATAAATACAGTAAAGCCCCCATTTTTCATTTTAAAAACGCATTACATTGCCAAAATAAAGAGTTGAACAACATTAAAAACAATTTCATTTGAGAAAATCTTGCAAAGCAATACAAATCTAAACAAACAGATCTACATCAGCAACAATATCATATCATATAGAATGAAATGAGCAGATCAAAGCAGAACAAAGAAAACCCAGATCCAGATCTAGATCTGGAATCAATTGGAGAAAGGCCCATACATAAATCAAAGCAAGGAAGGACTTCTATTTAGACAGAGAAATCTAAACAAATGCAAACATGCAGAAGCAACACAGAGATAAGATTAATACATTACTCAGAAACCGAGAGGCTGCCGAGGAAGCAACAAGGAATAGAGAAAGAAATGAAAGGCAAACAACACTTACAAATATCAAATTCAATGGGGGAAGGGGTTGGGCTTTGGGGCTATTTATTACGCAATTGGAGGAGCTGGAGGCGGGGGTGAGTGATTTCAGATTAGGTTTTCTTAAAACGTTGCGATGCCCTTTGATTAGATCCAAACGCTGCCGTTTTGCAAATCCCAATCACCTTCGTCTTTTTCACATACTTTTTTATTCTTTAAATTAATCAATTTTGGTCAAAGTAAGTACGGATACTAAGATTTTTTTAACATATGTTGGTGCAAACACTTTGGGGCTTAATTTAATTTCAGCTTAAATAGACGGTATTTATATAAATTATTTTAAGATGGTTTAATATATAATCACATTGGATATGTCCAAATTGAAAGTACAATCATTTTAAAATATGGTTTAAGGAACATCAAATTTGGAGGTAGCTTTGCCTTGTTTTGTAATGAGGAAAGAAAGATTATTATTAATAATAGCTAAACATACTAAAAACTCTTTAACAGCTGGATCCAAGAACAAAATAAAACCCACTAAAACACTCTGCTGGGGTGTCACAGCAGGGTTGTACATTCATACATATATGTTAACATTCCTTTTTTTGGATTCCGTACGCCCTAGTTAACCACGGGCGGCGCCGCCTTGCTGCAACTGCATCTCCAAGTCATGATCTCTGTCACCAGCTTTGGTGACTTCCACTGCCCCTTCTTCTACTACTACTTGCTCTTCTCCTCCTCCTTTTTCATTGCCTTTCATCTGTTTCATCTCTTTATCTTTTCCCCACAGGACAGCATACAGTCCACCAACTATCAGCAGTGACCCTACAACACTGACTCATCATTGCAATTTAATCAATACCCAATAAACAATTAATTAATAATAAGGAGTTTTAACTTTTGGTGATAGGGGTAGGGGGGGGGGTTAGCATAATGTGTGTACGAACGTACGTTCCCACATATAGTTTCTCACGAAGCAGGGCCCAACTTAGAATAGCCACAATGACAAGCAGCAAAGGGCTGAACACTGACACATAGAGAGGACCTCTTTTCTGGATGCACCATGACATTACGCAAAATGCTACTGCATTACATATAATTCCCTGAAAGATACATCATACATAAACCATTACAAAAAATATATATATATAGATATAGATATAGATATCGATATCGATATAGATATATGTAATGCTCACCGCATAAAGAGCTGCAATAAGCCTCATGCTGGAGCTCAATGACCAAGCTGATGGCTTGGGGTCTGAAAATATGCCGATTATTGTACACTCAATGCTGGCCATGAAGCACATTAGAGTAGTGCTTGTGTAAGGAGCTGGGAAGCTCTTGCTTGTTTGTCCCTGGATTATGAACCATAGTGCCCAAGCAACAGCACTGGCCATTACAAGGAAAGGACCAAGGAAGAAATTTGAACCACTAGGGCTGGGACTTGAATTTGCCATTTTATTGGCATAGTTCCAGTGAATGCTGGATTCACCTATGCCGATGATGTGTCCATGGTAAAATGACAGCAGCATAGCTCCACCAACACATACCAAAGTACCTATTACCTTAGCCTGCCCTGATGCTTTCTTTATCCCCACAGCTTCTTGTCTATATATCGAACATCAAATTCGACAATTTATCAGATGAAACCCATTTTTTTTTTTTTTTTTTTTTTTTTTTTAGAATTTAAGTACCAAAATATGACATTGGGACCTGCAAATGGCTGCGAGGAGAAATGTGGCTGCTGGCAGTACATTGTTCAATGCACATGCAATCGTTGCAGTAGTATTTTGCAGCCCTACAAAATAAAAAACCTGGTTTGCTGTTGCCCTGCATTCATCAATGGTCATTTTGATGTTAGCCATAGGCTTTTGATGATAAGGAAGAAAAGGAACCGTGATCAAATTGAACATGCAAAAGGCCACCTAGGTAGCTTGGATGATGAGGATCAATTCAACGCTAACAGTAGGCTTACCCTGTCAGTGAACATAAGAAAATCTGGAAAAGAATTGGCATGGTGAGCTTAGGCCTTGTTTTCCTGCATAAAAAAAGAGTGAAAATTTAAGGTTTTCACAGCAAACACACATACACACACAAAAACTAAAACTGCAAATCAACATGCATGGTTGTTGCTGCCAGTACGTTACATTAAAGAAAAAGGCAATAGACAAAATGACTTGGCAGCCATGCATGAAGCTAAATCTACTTTTTTTTAAGCAGTTGAAAAATCAAATAATCTAACTCCCTTTAAGCTACCGATTAACAGAGCTCTCTGTCTTACTTAGGCAACACGGCTTCATACGTAGAGCCTTTTTGTTTTTGTTTTTTTTTTTACCCAGAACAGATACTGTATTATATTGTATATATGTTGTTCCCTTCGATACTAACATAATCCTTTAATTTATTCTTTTTTTTTTTTCCTGTTGTTTCTTAGAAACCAACCAAACGAACAATACTACTGTCCTTCTTGATGTTCCAAGAAAGCTATTAACACAGAAAATTGAAATCGACCCCTTCTTCATACATTGATAAAAACATCCGTATGAAAAAAGAAGGAAAAAAGATGGACCCCTAGCATGCAATATGCAATGTGCAAGAAAGAACAGATCAAGTCAGAATTGAGAAGCAAAGCATGGAAATGGCTCCAAAAGGGAAAAAGAAAAAAGGGTTCTTGATGAATAATTCAGAAAGCATTACCGCTCTAAGAAAAAGGCAAAAGGAGCAATGGCGAGGGTGGCAAAGATTTGACGGTAAGCAACAAGAATAAGAGGTTTCATTCCAGATTCCAGGGCCAGTTTTGATGTAATGTTCATGCCTGCATAGCCTACTTGCAGCAGAACATTGGCCAAGAATGGCATGAAATCAGCCAACATTGTTTCTTTAATTCTTTAGAGCCGATATTTCCACCACTACGTATATAGTCAGGCCCCTTAGAGAAACAAAGCTAGCCTTGGAAAAGAAAGCAAAGCAAAGGAAAAGAAAAGACACTTATGAAATGAAGCAATGGTGAACCCCATGTATATATAAGGGGGAAAGAGTTAGAAGAAAGATCCATCTCCCCTTTGCATGAAAGAGGGTGAAATCGTTGAGGATTTCTTGCAACACCTGGTCTCTGCATGGGACAAATGCTTGTCAGTGTCACCACTTGAAAAAAGAGAGAGAAAAAAAAAAAGAAAAAATAAATAAAGTTGCTTTCAGTTTTGTAATTTTGTCTTGGGCTTGGCAAAATACGTTTTGAAAACAAAACTTGAAGCAACGAAATTTGCCTAATGCCCCATCAGCAAACAACCCACAGCTAGGGGACCCTACTATCCCCTTTACTAGGGGTCCCTACACCTGTTGTTTGTTACAACTCATCAATCTGCATGGCTTCCATTCAAGCACACCCACACCCCCTTTCAAAAGTCAATTCCTTGAACAAGGATCTGTCTGCAGTAATGCTCCATTAAATTCTCAAACAGGTTGAAGTAGGTAAACCAGTGGCCATTCATTAATTCAAAGATAATAATATCTAATACCCCAAATGTATAATTTAGAAAAAAAGGGGTTGGTTTAAGTTAGGGATATCCATCCATAATGCAATAATCTCCCTAAATTAATGTTATCAGATCTTTAGCTCAAAGTTCAGACTCCTTCCCCATACAAAGCCAATTAAAATTTATTGTGTCTCTCCTTTTCATGGATCATATGAGCTGATTCCTCTGGATTCTTTTCACTTTTTCCATGCTTGTAAATAAATAATAAAATAAAGATGGGATAATCATGCTTTTTTCCATATTTTTTTAACAAGTTGGTGTTATATTATGGGAATTTACATCAGCATGTATCAGTATATCACTATATAATATTTATATTCATAATCTGCATATATAAATGGAAAAAGGGTTGATTATGGGATCCTTGTCTGAACCCACTATGATCTTAGTTGTCAACTTTTTGTCCATGTTTCTCAGCTCAATCTTTGCCACGTTTATGTACTTTACGTATATGTGCATAACATTTCTATGGTTAGGGATTGGAGATGTTAATATTTGTTTATTCATATGGATCAACTTGATATTTTCATATTTCTACATATATATGGTAAGCTTAAAAGAAAGCCTTACATAACAAAATCCCAAAAGATTTAACTTAAGATAATGTAGGTTAATTATATTTATTAAATGTTTGAATAAAGTGTTTTAAACTTATAATTAACATTAATTAATGAAAATGATGGAACATATGAAGAATGAATGTCAGCATTAATTGTGGAAATGCAATGATTAATTCGTCTCTTATGAGATTGCAATAAAGCTTAGCTATGGGAGGATTCTGTTTTGGGCAAACATTTCAGAGTATCCCATGCATGAAGAAATGTACGACACGAAATATGGTGGTTATATAAGTTCATTAATATTTACAAGAAAAAGATACGTGCAAAAGATCATATATGTGTCACATGATGCATGTATGTATATGTTGCATAATAAATGAATAATCATCATGTATTGGGATGACATCCAATCATTGTTGATTAAAATATTTCAATAATTGAATCATGGTTGAGTCTTAAAAGTTAGCTTAACTCATCACTACAACAAGTTTGCAGCATTTAAAATAATATCACTCAAATTTGATGTTTACGCCACCATTCGTTTTTAGTAACGGAACACCACATCTGTCACTTTAGCTCTATAGTTAATGGTACATTTTACTAACTATAAGGTTATGGTAATGTGTATTCTCACCCTTCAATTAGTATTTAGTGACAACTATTTTTTATCACCGAGTTATATACAAGTTCATTGTTGGCTTGTTAAATCGTTATCTATAATGAAATAACATTCAACATACAGATGACGAAAGAAACACCGTCACATTCTTAATAACGTAATATATCATCACATTTATGAATTACAAATGAAAAAGTGACAGCATGGATAACGTCACTATATAATTGTAATTGTGGTATAGCCAATGATGCTAAAATTGAATCGAATCGACTAGTTGAATAAAAAATAATGGTCTAATAAATTGAATTGATGATATATAATCGAATAAAAATTAAACTATTGTGGACCGATAAAAAAAGAAACCGAGACAAAAAAGCTAATAGTTCAATTGACTGATTTGATTTAGTAGTTTTTTTTTTATAGTTTAAATTATTGTTGAATCAATGATTCAATTGATTAAAGTTAGAATCCATGGCTTGGGCGATTTTACCAATGGTCTAGTTTTTACAACATTGTCCATAACTTATCTTTATCACCTAATTACAAATAATTCTATCATTGGTTTTCCAAATTGTCACTAATAATAAAAATTCAAGATACCAGTGACGGAAGTGTAATTTTCGACACCTAATATAGTAGACTAATATCATGAAATAATTTATTTTAAACTTTTTTTCCTGGAATAAATAGCTTTTTTTCTTTATAGTACAGAATTTTTTTATTTAGTGACATTACCACTTGTGTCTTATATTTGTCTCAAATAAGCATAGATTGTTCATGAATTATAGGCAAATTTAATGGTATTTTTGAACAATAAATAACATGTTATAGTTATAAAAAAAAGATTATGATGCCGTTTATAATGTCGCATCAAATCATACATTTTGGCAACAATGTTTTATTGTTTAAAAAACTTTTAGGGACATATGTGTATGTCATTGATTTGCTTTATAAAATATATTTACAATATATGACGAGTGATAAAAAAATCTTTCATAAAACAAAACATTTGAAAGTTTGTTCTAATAAAATTTTTAATTAACGACAAAAACAAAATGTCACATAAAAATAAAAAAGTCACAAAAAATTTCAACAATTTTAATCTCAACACCGAACATTTAGTGACATAATTTTATGTCATTTATTGAAATGCCACAGAAAGTATAGCTATAATAACAAAGAGTGACGAGTCATCAAACTTGTCATTAATAATAAATTCAAAATATTACTTACAAAAGTGGCATTACCATATCGTGAATGATATCGTTCAACACCTAATATAAAACACTAATATTATATAATCATTTCTATATTGATTATGACATGCAATCTTTCTTAAATTCTTTTCAAAATATTATAAAACCTATATTCTTGCAAAAATAGTTAAATACAATCCAAAATGTTGTCTTAAAATTTTTGATAATGTATCAACAGTTGCACAATAATAAATTAAGTTTTAAATATAAAAAAATGGTTTGTATATAGTTAGTACAATAGCTCGTTTGAAGCTCTTAAACCAAATATTGTGTAGATGGTGAGTTTATAGCACCAATCGAAGTTGCAATAAAAAAAATTAGTCGTTGATGCATCTCTGGTGAGGTGACAAAAATGATATAAATTAGACAAGTAGATAACCATTGCAATATTCATTAAGCTATAAATTAAATTATAATCTATTATGTAATATAAGATAAAAGAAAACCAAAAATTACTCTTGTCCCTACTATCTAAATTTTTTTGTTTAAATAAAAAAGAGTAAATGTTTTGTCTATAGTACATTTTTTTAGTGACATTACTTACACCAATTTTGTATTATATTCGTCACAAATAAACATGCATTGTTCATGGAGTTCATACAATTTTTTTCTGGTATAACCACATATGTCCTCGTTTATTTTACAGTATGAGCCTAGTCTTGTTCAGGTTGGGGGTGGTATTCAAGTAAAGCTCTCCCAACAATGTTGATTGCATATGTCCAAATACAATGGGAAGAAGTTAACTTTCGCTACTTCCATCCACTTCTTAGTTTCGTACAAATTAGATAGACAATTGATGAATAAATAATGTTGCACATTGATATAAAAAGATTATAATGTTACTAATAATGTCAAATAAATCAAACATTTAGGTGACAAAATTCTGTTGTCACTAGTAATAAACTTTCAGTGACATAGGTTCATGCACTAATTTCTTTATAGAAATGACAAACCAAATGTGTTACTTAAAAAATATATTTATGATAATGACTTGAGATACAAATTTATTCATAAAACAAAATATTTAAAAAAATTTAAATAATAAGTTTTTTAATTAAAACAAAATATCACAAAAAAATTAGAACATTGCAAAAAAATTCACACCATTTTTTCAATGGAAAATCTTGGCACCAAACATTCAGTGACATAATTCTGTGTTGTTTCTTAAAACTGTCACGTAAAATATAACTATAATAACAAAAGGTGACGAATATTATATCTAACACATTAAATTATATATTTTGTGACGAAAGTTAATTTGTCACTTAAAAGTTTCAAAACTAATTGATACATTACTTGTAATGCAGTAATGCATGAGTCATAAATCCAAATAATGAATAATCTTTCAAAAGTCAAGAGATAAGACAATGGAATTATAGTGAAGTAGGCCTTCGTTTAGTTAAATAATAGGATTTAATTAAGTTTTAGTTCGCTAGTTTATGTTAACCTTATTTGAGTGCAAATTGAATTAGATCTCAATAAAAGTTTTATCAAATTAACTCGATTCAATCTAAATTATTGTTCATTCAATAAAAAAATTGTATTTAATTATAAATATAATTAATAATATAAATAAAGTATTTAATATCGTAAAATAGATTTAAGAATTAACTTGAGTCGAGTTTAGAAAGAAAAAAAAAAAGAAGCTTCTTATTGGTACTCAAGGACAAATTTAGTTGTGTGTAGAGCCTACAATGAAGATGATTAATGAATGAAAATGCAAATGCAAATGCTTTCTAATGTGGAAATTAGTTGGCATCCCATTGAAAAGAAATTATTACACCACAATTCTAAGATTAGAACACCACCTCATTTTGAAGTCGTCAATCAACAAAAACTTATGCTCATTTATTAAAAAAGTCCTTAGATGGGGGAATATTCTAAACTAGATATTGCATAAATGGACAATAAAAACAAAAGCATCATTGTTGACAAATTAAGAAATGTGTTGAACAATTGAATCCAAGATGAAGATAATGATAAAGCAAAGCCACCCTTGTATCCAAGTCTAAGTTTGCAAGCTAATTAGATGAATAGTACACAATACTAGGGTGAGTAATTGGTAAAGTTAGGGGGTTTAATGTTAGTGAAATTTGGTTTGTTGGTTGGATGGATTGTTATAAATAATCGATTTAACCGATCAATTTCTAATTATAATCAAATCTATCGATTAATATAAGCTTAAGCAACGACTTAACATCGGTTAGTTGGATCGGTTAAGTCAATTAATCAACTTCTTTTCTTATAATATTTTTGGTTAAAATTTATTATAAATCCTTGTATTGTTTTTAAATTTGGAATTTAGTTGTTTTTCTTTTATTTCAAGGAATTTAGTTATTCTACTTCTTGAATTTAAAAATGCAAGTTCAAATTGTTAATATTTTTTAAATTCATTTGTTAAATTAGGGTTTGTTATAGCACCATTTTCTTTGTTACATGACAATCTTGAGAATTTTTTTTTTAATTTCAAAATGTCATACCGGTGAATTTAATAGTACAAACATTTTGATAGTATTAATAATTGGATCTAAATTTTGAAAATTTAAAACTAAAGAGATTAAATTCTAAATATAAAAAATTTACAAGAACTTGGAAAATATTTTAACTTTTTTGGGGTTTAGTATAAAATTTGGATTAGGTTGGATAGTTGGAGTGGGTTTAATTTAAAATGTAAATTACAAAATCAAATGCATCAATTACATTGATTAATGTAATTTTAACCGACTTTACATAAAAGTAATAAATTAACGCAATGTTAAATCAATTTCGTGTTGGGTGTTAAAACTTCATTTAAAATTGAATTAATCGATCAAATTGATCTAATTCGATTAATCGGTTAATTAATCGATCTAGTTCGGTTAGAGGCCGATTAAAGGTTTTTTAAAATTTCAGTTAACAGTTAATTAGGTTAGAAATCGGGTAATTAACCTAATTAATCAAACTTAATAAATAATATTATATATTATATGTATTAGGCTATTATTAGTTCGGTTAATTCAGTCAAATGAAGATTATAAATTTATTTATTTTATATGTTTTATATTTGTTTTAACAAAATATATATAAATTTCAGTTAATTCAGTTAACCGATCAAATTAACCGAAATATTTCAGTTTGATTAATTTTTTTAAATTTCAGTTAATTCAGTTAACCGATCAAATTAACCGAAATATTTCAATTTGATTAAATTTTTTAAATTTCAGTTTAATTAACGGTTAAAGAATTAAAAAGTTCGATTAATGCTAGTTTAATTTAGTTAACCGTTTGAAAGACCTTAATTTTGTGGATGTGTTACTGCATTATATTGAGGTTCAAGTAATGTGCCAGCCAGTAAAAAGGTACTTTTGCAAATTGGCATTGTGCTACCATGTGATTCATTGTTTAAAACACAAATACCACTGTTTGCCTAAAGTGGGTATCGTTTAAATCACAAACTCATTCTGAAAAACCTAGTCTATGTTACATAGCATACCTAAGCTAGGCATTGATTTAATTTATTTTCCTTTTAATTTTAAGATATCTGTTATACATAATCACTTCATTTAGGTACTTAGTTAAGCCAACACTTTGATGTAAGAGGGACTCCTCCAAGTAAAGCTCCTGCATGCTAATTAGCCACATGGATCGCCACATTTTATCACATTTTGCAATAAAGTCTTCCTTAATTCTATTATCAACTCTCCAAGGTACGATCAAATAACATCTTAGTAGAATATTTTATGACCTTACAATTAACTCTACATGGTGAAACATCTTTTTAGAGGGACTTGCAGTAAGCTCTTCTTCTATATAAACTCTTTTCAGCACTAAGAAGATTCCAAGACACTATCCCATTACCTATACCTTGCCAAAATCAAATCCCAACTCTTCAAATGCCCCTAAAAAACCACGAGTAGCTCTTGGTACACCATGTGAACTGCCTTAACCTTTAACACCACATTTTGTATCAATAATTAGCACCGTTTGTGAGAACTAGACTAAAAAAATATCTTGTCTCACCTAATAATTACAACCCTAACATGCAAAACCAAGACATTTCAACTGATTCCTACTATCACTACGACCTAGCTATTTCTTTTTTCTCCTTCAACACCAATAACCAACAACAACAAATAGGAAAAGGGTTACAACAACATTTATTATTTTGGTCACTATCAGTATATTGGAAAAATCATACTGTTATTTTAATTATAGAGGAAGTTTAAAAATTTTCTTTGAAATCGAGTCATTGTGTTATTTATAGCAATAAATTTAACCGAAATATGCATATGCTTTGTACAAAACAGTCTAAGTCGATCTCGACTTTCTATCAAATGACCTTCTCCTCTATTATTGAACCACAAATTACCTCGAGTATGGGTTCGAATAACACGAACCAAATCACAGAATGAAAATTTTAACTTAACTTTTAGTAGGAAAGATAATTCTCTCTATAGTTCTCTTTATAATTGGAATTATGTGTTTTTTTCCAGAAAATAAAATTTCTTCTATAAAATAAATGTCCACTATTTCTGATAGAATAACAACATATGAGAAGTGTTGTAACAATTTCTATTTATAGAGAATCAATACAAAATTTTTATTCAAATACGACTTAATTAAATAATAATATTTAATAGAAAACACAATTTTTACTCCAATTAGGAGCATAGGGTACAACGACATGCCCTAGTAAATACTAAGGTTTGCCACCTCTTATACTAGTCGAGCCTATTTTGGGCCTCTCATGTATTGGGTCAATTATATGTGTTATTTGAGATTTTTATTCAACATTTATAATTTATTCAACCCAATATTTGTTTTCTATTTTTTCAAAATATTATTTAAGCTATTAATTTAATTAATTAAATTAACTAAATTAATTTCTCAATTAAATTATTTTCTCAACCCAATTCTAATTCTATTAAAGTTATGACAACTTTATCGTAATAGAATCTATAAGGAAATATAATATAATTTCCTTATTTAAAAAATCTATAATGACGAATTAATTTATTTTTTCTTCAAATTTCAATTATTTAATTGCAATCAATTAGAAAATAATTCAAATAACTTAGACTAATTTTCAAGTTATCTTTTATACTTAGTGAGAAAGCATATTCACCGCGGATGGTGATACATACAATTTATTTCTCTTACTTCACAATTTTCATTCATTTCATAATATTGCTTCTACATACAATTTGTTTTTGGTTATCTCGAGCTAGCGGAGGGACCGATTGTACATATATAATTAGGGCTCAAAAAATTTGTAATTGAATTTCGACTTTACGTTTATTAATTACAACATTATCTAGTCACGAAGTCATTCCACTAAAGCATTGTAACTGAGCTCTCCCTTATTATATACCATTACGAAAGTTATTCAATAATTGCTTGTCCAATGACCTTGTCATAAGTGTGCTACCCTCATAGAAAATCTTTAATCTTTTTGGGATAAATCCATTCTCCTAATATGATCCTATTTCATCTCATGATAACCATTACATTTTCCTTCATGAATAGTTAATTACTTTCGAATAGTAATTAAATCATTTATCACAAAGACAAATGACCCATGATCATGTTTACTTTTCATCTATAATGTAATGTCAATGAGAGGATATCATTTACCTTTTATTGGGCTATGAATTCCACTGTTGTGGAATGATTCTACATACTATAGAAGTTGTATACCCAATGTACTAGCTTTCAGTTCTTGATCTATCTAAACTCAAACTTTTATTTGTATCAAAATATATGAGTCATAAATACATAGTTTATCATCTACTTTGGATTAAGGTATGACACACTATGAACGTTCTTATCCAATTTACTGCCAGTCCAGCCAGTAACATTTATGTTTCTATAATCTGGGAGTTATCCGCTACAATACCCAAGACAAGGTATCTCCCTAATTGGACTTAATAGACGACATATTAGTCTATTAATTAATTTGTTCAATTTCGATTAAACTAAATAGGTGTTTAAATTATCTACTAATATAAGTTGTCTGTTCGTAATACCACTTAGTATTAGTTAAACATTAGATAATCAATGAGCCGATATTTGCTTTCATTTTGCTTTGCATGCAAAAATCGTTGAGGACAATATAAGCAGATAGTAATGAAACTAATGAATATTTTATTAAACCAATTTGTTCGAAAAACACAAGTACATAAATACAAAAGTACCACACTAAAGGCACTAGACCCCAACACAATATCCTTAACAAAACCACATTTACCCTTAAAGTTGATGAACGACTATGGAATTCTTTTGATTTTTTTGATAAAGATGAGAATCACTTTCCCATAGGTCGTTTACCAGTGTCAGAGCTTTAGAATCTGCCTCTCTTTTTGCTTTGCTGAGTTCCTCAGATTTATGTGCTCTACCAACCAAAACCATGAATTCTTTCAACTCAAGAATCCCGACTAACAACTTAATATCTTTATTTAGACCGTCTTCAAATCGGGTACACAAAACATCCTCTGATGGTATACACTCTTGAGCATATTTTCTGAGTCGCACAAATTCTCTCTCGTACTCGGCTACAGTCATACAACCCTATTTCAATTCTAGAAACTCTTTGTGTTTCTTATCGAGAAATCGCTAGCTAACATATTTCTTTCTAAACTCTGTCTAAAAGAATTCCTAATTCACACGGTCTTTAGGTACTACTGCAATCAATGTGTTTCACCATAATATGCTGAGTCTTTCAACAGTGAAACAACACATTTTAAGCATTCAACCGGTGTATCAAAAACTCTCATTTTGTTTTCCAACAAGAATTCAGCTCTTTTTGGATCGTCTTCGGCTATACAACGGAATCTTTAGCCCCATATTTTTAAAATTTTTCAATTGGAGGCTTGCTTGCTCGAACTTCTTCCAAAACTTGAGGAATAATAGGGATAGGTTGGGGTACGAGATGGGCTGAAGGCCATTGAGCCATTGGGTTCATTCATATAAACTCTGTAAACCATTCAGACATCATCTGAAAGAAGGCTTGTAATGCCCCGAATTTTATAAATTTGTTTCCGTAATTATTTGACATAAATATACATCTGATTTAGTGATTAAGTGTTCTGGGTGTATGTGTGTGGTCCCAAGTTCAAGCCTTAGCTTTGGCCAAATTTTGGTATTTTTCTGAATTATGTCTTATCTCTGGTTAGTAGGCTTTTATTTAATTGTCTGGTGGTTAAGTGATGTGTTATTATGATGGAGATCTTGTGTTCGAATCCTTGCGTAAGCAAGGGTATTATTTTTGCTCAAGTTTGGATGAGAGTTGTGTGGGAAAGGGATTCTAAGTAGTGGATGTGTAGTGGAAATTAGGGGAGAAGATTAAGGGATTTTGGGGGTTATCGGTATTTCATATTTATTTTTCCCACTTTCAAAATTTTGGCTTTCTTTTCCAAAAAGAAAATCTTTGCCGTTTTCCCTCTTCCTTTTCCCCCTTGCTGTCGATTTTTCACTTCTTCTTCCTCTTTGCTATTGTTTTCTTTGGACTGAAAAGTCCCTGTATTCTGCTAATTCAGTCTTAGAACGGTATTGGTAAGTTTTGGTTTTTGCCTTTTCAAACGTTTCTGATTACTCTCTAAGTGGGGTTTTCTTTTTGGTGTTAGGAGTTATTCAATAAATGTTAAATCGATCCCAAGTGTCAAATTAAGTGCGGGGATTGCTCGTTTCGTTCGAAGGTAAGGGTTTTGTTAAATGGTTAGAAGTGTGCCTTTCGACTAAATGTTGAATATTGATTTAAGAGTTTAATGGAGTGTTATTGGACTTTTTTTTAGGTTCAGGAGGCTTAGGAGTGCTTACGCATCGAAAACGTTACAGGTGTGTACTCCGATTGCATAGAAAACAAGAATCGGTAAAAGCAAAAAACGATTCTGTCAACGCCACACGGGCGTGTTGTCACCCGTGTGGTAGTACACGAGCATGTGGTCGATGAACCAGGCAGTGCGCACGCGACACGAACGTGATGGACACGGCCGTGTGAAGGCTGATAGGCCATGTACGAGACACTAGCTTGGGAAATTGGGCCGTGTAGGCTACACGGGCGTGTGGGAATTTGGGCCAGGCCGTGTGATCCACACGGCCAAGGCCAATTTGGACTGTATGGGCCCATACGGGCAGGCCACATAGGTGTGTGAGCCCATTTTTCTGAGTTATATTATAAGGTTGCATGGGTCGCCCAAGACGACTGTAACCTGTCGTAGGGTCGGTAAGCATTACCTAGACCTCTGTTCTGTGATATGATACTGTGATGTATGTATATATATATGTTCTGATCTGATTATAAGTATATGTCTGTTAATCTGCATTATAGTAGACCATTCTTATATGATGCATTGCATTGGGGTGAGTTTGATGAAGTGAAGGAAGAACTGAAGGGCTTCATAAGCCCGTTATCTGGTAGCTGAGCTGCGTATTTATGATATATATATCGTATTACGGTACTCTATGGTGTCTAGGGTTGGATGGATTGATTTTATCCCCATATTTGGTGTGTAAGGATGGGTAGGTCGATTTTATTCCCACATGGTGTGTTGGGTTGGACGGAGATGGTGTGCAGGGTTAATGGGCATTTTTCTATTATTCTGATCTGATATGCATGCTACGTCTGATATGGGCTAAGGCCTTAAGTTGTAACTGATTCTGTTCTGAGTGGGCTAAGGCCCATATCGATTCTGTGAAGGGCTCAGGCCTGAATTATGATTGTATTCTGTTATCTAATTATATGCATGCTGAACTGTGGGGATGTATACACTGAGTTTGCGAAAAATCATCCTTTATTTGTTTAATCTGTTCAGGTAATCCCCAGCAGTAGGCGGATCGGTGCAGAGGGGACTCGACTGAGACTACGGCTATCTACTCATGAGTTTTACGTTTATAACGCTTTAACACGTTATTTTATTATTTTGGGATAATTGTTGATTATGGACTTGGACTTTTGATTTTGATTTAGGTTTTTTTTTTTAACTGTGATTTTGGAATATGAACTGCAACGCCAAAGCATTTTTTTTAAAAACTTAACTGAGGTTTTCGAAATTAAAACGGTAACAAGAGTTATTTGGATTTTAAAGCTTTCGCGTGTTAAGAAATGTTTTCAAGCCAATTTAATAAACTTACGGTTTCTTTCAACTAGGTATCCAATAATATTTGAACCGATTTTTATGTGTTGAAAGGTTTGCCAAAACACTCTCATGTGACATTGCAGTATTTGGCCATAACGTCTAGGCCAAGTTTGGGGTGTTACAAGGCTTCTTTAGCCTCACCTCCTCGACCCTCAGCTATGGGCCCACTACCACCACTAGTTGCTCCGTGTACGGAGGCTTGCGCATTACTTTCTACTTCATTAAAATTGGCTCGGTTAGATGACATCTTATCTATACGTAAACATAGTTCAATTTGAGTCAGGAGTTATCACACTATCACAGTTTATATAATTGCATATATTTCTAGACTCCATACATACTATGTTTTGTCCGAGAATTGACTAAATTGTAGCTCTGATACCACTAAATGTAACACTTCTAACCGTTTTTTGTTATCGAATTCGGGTTACAGAGCATTATCATATAATAAAAAATATTTAAACACCTTAACATTTAATAATTTAAATTTATCATAAACCATTCAATCACATACATTTCATCCCTAAATCGAGCCCTAAAAGTCTTAAAAATAGCTTTGAAGCAGTTCGAGACTAAATTGAAGCAAAACGAAAAGTTTAGGAAAAAATAGTAAAAATTAGAAACAGGGTTCAACGGCCGTGTGACATAACCCTAGGCCGTATACCTTTTGAACAAGGGAAACACGGCCATGTCCCAGCCCATGTCCTCACCCGTGTAATTCTCTAAGTTGCCCCATCGCCCGTGTGTCAAGCCATGTGCTAAGCTGTGTAACTCACTGACTTGAACCTTAAGAAATTCTCAAATAACACACTGTCGTGTTGCCAGGCCGTACGTCTCACACGGCCGTGTGACAGCCCATGTCCCAGGCCATATGAACCCAAATTTTACCTAAAATCAAGCCATTTCAAAACCATTTCATGCATAACTATTTAAACTATTTGTGCACACATTCAAGGGGTTAAAACACCATTTAAACTTGTATAAACATACCATTTCAAGCATCCTAAGTTACCTAACCAATATGCCATTCAAAGGCACCACAAATATACCAAAACATAACATGCTAACATAAATCAACATTACCATATTTCAAGCATTATAACTTAGCTCAATTACTTACCAAAACATACCACAAATTTCCCATTATCAAACCATTTTAAACATACCATAAAGAGCCTTAGAAACATACACAATAAGGTAACCAAAATGACATAATTTGATAAGGCATCAAATTATACCAAACCAACATAACTTTTAAAACTTATACATACCAAAACACCATTAACACATTCACCAAAATACCATTACAAAACACCCTATACATGCCATTATAAACCTTGGCCAAAATACTCAAAAACTATCGAATTGACTGTTGGATAATGTGATAGGTCTCCGACGAGCTTCTAACCAAATCGAGCTTCCAACGATCTATAAAACAAAGGAAAATAATTACGTAATCAATGAGTGCTTAGTAAGCTCGTATAAACTTTAAACTTAATTTACCATTTCTATAAAAAATTCCTAGAATAAGTATAAACCAAAACCAATGCCATAAGCTTAGTATGAGCCTATACAACATCATCAAACTCACAAGTTAGTATACTTGTTCATGATATATATGGAATCAACCATAAGATATGTGGTTTACCATGTATAACATAACGTTTTACACAATCAATGTTACCATAATATAATGATTCATTGCATTTGCATACTTACCATTTCCTTTTCCTTTTCTTACCCATTGAACCATCTAGAATTACATTGGATACTCGAGAAAGCTCACACGAAGTGTGCCTTTACACATAACCGTAACATTTTCTTTACATCAATGCTCACATGAGCTGTAACACCATGAAAATTTTTACAGTAAGATATTATCCTTAATATAGTAAAATAAGGAAATAAAGTGACAAGAAGAGGAAAAATTTAGTTGTCACTGGAAAGTATATTATGACATATTGATTCAAGAAAAGACTAAATTATAAAAGTGAGAAAAATTTTGTGGCCCAAGAGTAAATACTCAAAATTTGAGGGATTAAAATGTAAATATGAAAAGTTGAAGGACTAATAGTGTAAATATTTTAAGGGTGGAATGATCTAGAAACCAAGAAAAATTGATGAATTAGGACCAAATTGATTAGGTGAAGAATTATGAGGGACTAAATTGTAATTTTATCAAATTAAGTGATGACTCAAAAATGGAATTCTAACAGATCACTAAGGGCAAAATGGTCAATTGGAAGAGAGAGAAATCTAGAGACAATGATGATGTTGGAGATATTTTAGATAAATTAAATAAATAAATATTAGGTTATTAATACTTTAAATTAATTTTTAAATGATATTTTATTATTTTATTATTATTTTATTTAGTATATATAAGGAAAGAAAGATGAAGAATCATCATCTTTTTCCCATGCACCCAACGTATGAAGAGAAAAGAAAGAAAGAAAAACTTTCTTTTCTTTACAATTTGGTCCTTTCATAAAAAATCTACCATTTTCACTTAGAAATCAAAAGAATTTCCATAGCCATCAAGAGAGAAAGATGACAAGAAGACTATGGGGAGCTAGAATATCAAGTTAGATTCAAGAAATAGAAGCTGGAGGAGAGAGAAAATCAAGTTAAAGATTGGAAACAATAAGACAAGGTAAGAACATCAAGATTTCCATGTATTTTTAAGTTTGATATTATTGAAAAAACATGGAAATGAAGCTAAAGTAGAGTTTTCTTATATATGGTTCTATGTTCTTGATATATTAGTGAAGAGAAATAAGAGAAAGTGGTGGGAAATATTTTAGAGAAAGGAAATAAGGGTGTTATAAACTTAATAATTAACATTTTGCACTAAAACAGTTTTGGGCAGCAGCAGTAGTCTAATTTTGAAAAATCACCAAAAATTGTAGAAATCGAATTAGGAGCTGAATAAAATATGAAATTAAATTTTATTGATTCTAGTTTTTCATGGAAGAAACGGTGTAGGCAATGAAATTGTAAATTGTGAGATATAACAAATTTAGTTAGACAAGGTCAGAATGATTTTGGGTTCCCCTGTTTTGAATTTGGAAAATCATAAAAAAATTGGAGAAAAATAATTAGGGGATTAAATTTATATGCTTAGAATTATGAATGAGTCAATTTTCAATAGAAATAAACGAGAACATCATTTTAATCCTGTACAATGAGATAATTAATTTTTAGTAAAGAAGGGTTAGAATTGTCAGACAACAGAATAAGGGTGACTTTAAAGAATAAACTGTACTTATTGGATAAACCAAAAATTCTAAAAATTTTATGGTAAGAAGATACATAAGTCTAGTTTCATAGCAAACTAGCGGATCATAATTTTGAGTTCTGTATCTCAAGATATAAATAATTTAGTGACTATGACGCAAATGGATAGTTTTGAATATGCATATAAGTAAATAGTGAAATTATTGATATTGTTACTTGTAGCATGTTATATAAATTAAGGATGTGGAACGGAGAGGAGGAGGAGGAAAATATGTATGAATATTCATCTAGCATGGCTAATTTGCATGTTTTAGGCTCAAGGACTAAATTGAATTAAAGTAAAACTTTATGGGTAATTTTGTAAAAAAAGTTAGAAATGACCAATTTTCATGAAAAAGATTATTTTATTATTTAAAATTACAAAATTGAATGAAATTATTAATTTAGCTCAAGATCGGGGAAAAACATATTTTAAGGATTAAATTGAAAAGTGTTTAAATTATGGAAAATTCTAATATTTTATAGAATTCATGGGTTGTTATCAATTTGTTTGAGAATAACGGCTGGAAATAAGGATTAAATTGCAAGAATTTTATTTTTTAGACTAAGGATGAAATAGTCATTAATTAAAAGTTTAGGGGTAAAATGGTAATTTTATTTAGAACATTAATTGAATGCATTAGAACATGAAATAAATGAAAACGACAATTAAATTTCTCTATAAAGATCTGGATGACTCGAATACGAGACTTGAACGTGGAAAAAAAAATATCGGATTAATGAAATTATAAACATGAACAAGCAACGAGGTAAGTTAGTGTAACTTGAATTGTGTTTTTAAATGCATGAAATATCGATATAATGAATTCCCTGATTTATGTTTATGAAGAAATGGTAAGGGAATGATATTTATCATGACATGTAAATAGGTGATTATCTTTGATACGTTGATACAAGGAAATTAAGTAAATTGAGACGAGTAATAAATTCAAGTAAAAACATATCGAGAAAAATAAGTACGTTAAGGGAGAATATGTTTGATTTTAATTGGTTCCAAATATGAACGTTAGATGAAATGAAATATCTGATAAACAAATCGGTAACTCCGGTAATGCTCCATAACTCTGTTTCGGTAACGAATTCGGGTTAAGGGCGTTACATGAGCTATGGAGAATTCACAAAAAAATGCAGGACCTCAACCATCGGTGGAAATTTCATGACTAGCACTCGAAATATGAAATCCCTAATAACATGTCATTTGTATCCTAAGAATTTCTAAGGTTCAACCGGGACTCGATATCTGTCAATTCATCATAGCATTGATACATTGGTATATATATTTATTGATAATAAAAAAAAGCTAGTAAACATTCAGTTTAACTATCGTTAAAATGATGACACACAATACGAACTTACTTTGATAATTAGGGGCATAGAAGTAAGATCGTACTAATCCGAAGCTTTAGCTTTACCTCGATCTAAGTCCGAACGTGATTCATCTTAATCTAGATAGATAATTTCAATCAGTTAAATACTTCTAGTATTTAATTTAATCCATATTTCATATTTATGAAAAATTAACAATTTTCCCCTAATATTTTAACTTTTCACAATTTAGTCCTTATGTTCATAACTTAACATCTAACCATTTTAACCTAAATCCATGTTAAGCATAGATGTAAGGGACTTTGAAACAACCCATATATATCATTATTTGATAATAAAACCCTAGAATTTATACCTTCAACAAATTAATCCCCATTTCCAAAATTCATCAAAATCACTTAACAAAACTTGTTCATTTTTCAACAAGGATTAATAATATATCAAATAAAATCAAAACTCATTCAAAAAATTTCATGGTAAGTCCCTCAACCTTTAAAATTTTTACAAATTAACCCCCGGGCTAGTTAGATTAAGCTAAAATAAACTCAAAAACATAAAAAATTATTAAAAACGAGGCTCAAAATCATACCATGCAAGGAAAAATTCAAAACGAAGCCCTCTCCCCCCTTCAATGGTGTATTTGGGCAAGCAAGAAGAAGAATGGAAAGATGATATCCTTTTTCTTTGTTTCTTTTAGTTTTGTTTACTATTTTACTATTTTACCCTTAATGATAATCAAAATTTTCAATAAATCCTATCCATCTTTATCTTATAACACTTAAATTGGTATATTTACCATCTTAATCCATTTAATTTAAAATTTGATGGCCACTTGACCCTTTTAACTAATAGAACTGTACTTTTTCACCTTTTACGATTTAGTCCTTATCACTTAATTAACTATGCGAACATCAAAATTTCTTAATGAAATTTTAATATGACCTTAATATAATCCCATAAACATTAAAATAAAAATAAAATAATAACTCACTCGTCAGAATTGTGGTCCCGAAACTACTGTTTTTGACACTACTGAAAATAAGTTGTTACAAGTCCTATTATGTAGGAGGGACAAATCCTATATTGATCACTCACATCCCACTACACATATTGTGGCACATCAATATTTATAGTACAACCTTTTATGGGAGATGTTTGACTGTGTCAAAGCATACGGCTCACGATATTGGAATAATAATGATCTCAAGTCTAAGGATTATACATACAATTATCACTATGAGAAATGTTGTGGCTATTACATAATAATCCTAGAAACATTCTCATGGCGAGTTAGTCCAATACATCGTTTTCTAACATGTAGTTATGCATTGAACTTAGACACCCATATGTCAATGAGAACACATTATCATCAATTTATTACATAGTAACCTCAATGCATTATTGTTGTCCAAACTCACAATAATACTTGACTAAGGACATTTAAGAATAATCATATTATTCTTAGGATTTTATCATTAAACAATTTATTTAATACACGAAATAGAAACTGAAATAACAATAACAATGCATTTTATTAATAAAATAGGTGAACAAGTATATGGTTAAAATAATCTTATAATTGGTATTTGGACATACTCCAACAGTCGTGTCATAATTAAGGTTCATTATAACGCCATTTTCTTTGTTACATGACAATTTAGTGAGTATTTTTTAATTTCAAAATGTCATACCAAAGAATTTAGTAGAAGCATTGTAACGATATCAACAATAAGATTTGAATTTTGCAATCTAAAAAGTAGAGAGACCAAATTCTTGAAAATAAAATTAAATGAACTAAATTCTCAATGTACAAATAATATAAGGACTTAAAGTATATTTTAACTTTTTTTTTGGATTTAATATAAAATTTGGATTAGGTTAGCTAGTTGAAGTAGGTTTAATTTAAATTATAAATTATAAATTTAAAACAAAAAAATAATATATATTAAATCTTTTAAATTGATGAATTTGATTGTGAAACCTAATAATTTATATTTGATTAACTTAATTATTTTAATCAAAACATAAATATAATTAACAAAATAATCCACTTAATCGGAACTAACAAAATCGAATCTCTCACTTAAATTGATTAATTTAATTTTAACCCATACATAAAACAAACAAATTAATGCATGCTAAAATCAATTTCCTACATGTGTTATTACATTTATCAAGGTCCAAGTAGTGTGTTAGCCTGTAAAAAAGTACTTTGCAAATTGACATTGTGCTACCATGTGATTCATTGTTTACAACACAAATACAACTATTTGCCTAAAGTGGGCATCAATTCAATCACAAACTCGTAACTCTAAAAAGGCAACTGAAACCTTTATTATTTATGACTCATTAAGTCTACCTTACATGGCATACCTAAGTTAGTCATTGATTTAACTTTTTTTCCATTTTACATTTATGATATTTGTTTTACATGATAACTCTTTTTAAATATTTAATCGATTGAGTCTTAGTTTAGTTGGTATCGACATTGTTGCCAGTGCAAAAGGACATGTGTTCGAGTGTGATGAAGCATATTATCCTCTTATTTAAAAGTTGCAAAAGGGGTATGAGTAGTTATAGACATTGTATCAAAAAATAAATACTAGGAATCGTGATGCTACACTCATATAAAGAAAGTAAATAAAAAGTGTATTTAGCTAAGTCAATCACTTTAATCAAAAACATATTTATTCAAGTAAATGCTCATGTATGCTTACCACGTGAACCACTGCCAATCGTACTAAAATCTATTTGAAGATTTCTTTTACCACATTCAAATCTACTTGCAATAAAGTCCCCCTTAATTCTGTTATCAATTCTCCAAAAATGATCAAGTCACATCCTGTTATATCTTAATGGTGCTCCCTATTGACCCTACAACCAACTTCACATGGTGGAACAACTTTTTAGAGGGACTTGCAATAAGCTCATCTTCTATATAAACTCCCTCTTTTACTAAGAAGAATCTAAGATATTATTTTTAGGATCTATTGCCTTAAGTGTAGTATATTTATCATTTTACACTTATAATTTTTCAAACAAATTGGTTTAAATAAAACTCCATTATGCAAAGTAAAATGTAAGCAAATACTAGTTCATTGATTATCTAATATTTAACTAAATTTAAGTTGCATTATTTGGTTAGATCATTATGCAATGAGTTAACTTATATTAATAGATAATCTATGTAATGCCCCAATTGAATACTTGAATGTTAGATTCTGTCGTAATTAAATCTTTGTACCTATAGTTCTGTGCTCTACTTATGTGGTCGAGGTCAGGAGTTCTAGTCGCATCTTTAGAATTTTTCTATTTTATTCTAAGCAACCACAATCCTGGAATTGCATAATTAAGTTTAATTCAGTGTAAACCTATGTCAAGAATGAGCATGTTGGTTTGCTGGTTAAACTTCTATATTTTGTTTGGTCTTGTGTTTAAATCCCAGGGTATACGATAGGGAACATTTTTGCTAAGTGTTAGACATTTGATTAGAAGTTATTAGGATTTAAAATTAGTTATCTTCATCTATTTCGTTTCTTTCTTTTTATCGTTATTCTTCTTTCCTTTTCTTTTCTCTTTTTTAATTTTTTTCTTCATTTTGATTATTGTTGTAAGTAAATACGGGACTAGTCAAAGTTATACTCTGTTAGTTGCATCGATCGAAATGTTACTAAATAAATTTCACTATCAATTCGTTAAATTTTACGATTTTGTTTTTGTTTTTCGTAGAATGTTATGAATTAAGCATTTCGAGCGTATAGTGTAATTTTTTATAATTAGTCGTTTGGTTTCCTCTTAGGCGGGGATATCAGGGGTAGCGAATCTCAACTCGAGAATTCGAGTAATCATGTTTGACCTTCTGGTAAGTTTGATTTCTTTAAAGGTTTCGTGTCGAAACTTTTGGCATAAAGTATTCTGCAAATAAATGGGCATTATTGTCGATAAGTTGGTTGATTGAGTTATGGGATAGTCATTATCGACTTTAGAGATCCTCTACATTGTTATTCCTTCGAAATCTCTTCATGTGCATACCGGAAACCTAAATTTTTATGAATTTTAAAAGCCAAAAAACATGGCTGTTGACGCCACATGATCGTGTGCCAGGCCGTCTGGTTGGCCGTGTAACTCATTGTCTTCCAAAAATGAACCACACAGGCAAAGGACACTAGCGTGTGTCCAGGCCATGTGAGGTCAGGTTAGTGCAGGGTTCACATAGGTAAAGGACACTGTCGTGTGTCTAAGTCATGTAACTCATTGAGTACAAGATAGGGATCACACGGGTTAGGGACACAGGCGTATGTCCAGGTCGTGTGACTCACTGTTACTTTTAGAGTCCACACAGGCCAGAGACACGGGTGTGTGTCTAGGTCGTTTGACTCACTATTTGTAATTTAGGGCCACACTAACCGATGACACGGATGTGTGTTAGGCCTTGTGGGGTTATTCGGGCATATGGGTTAGGTCCAGAATTTATTTCTAAGGCGTAAGCATTGCCTAACGAGAACGTCAATTTTCGTAGTGCACTGATAACTTGTATTAGATTGTATGTGCTGCTATCTGATAAATATAAAACTGAACTGTGAATATGTAAATGGATACTGAATATTATGACTATTGATGACATTGACCTGTACCATTTGAATATGAATTGAATCTGAATGACTGTGTGGACATTTTGATATCTGTGATTTACATTTGCATTGGGCGAGAAATGTGAAAAATAGGAAGTGTCTATTCTGATTTAGTGGCTAAATCCACAATTATTTGTGAATTTGGCATTTTATTGCATTTTGATCTGGCAGCTAGTCTGCACCTCACTAAACGTGTCAGATTGGCAAATCTAGTGTGTAGGGTCGGATGAGTATTAAATGCCCTTAATGGTGTGTTGGGATGATCGGAGATGGTGTGTAGTGGTAGGGGTAGGAATAGCTGCATCTGTTTCTGATCTGTACCGTATATGAACTGGAATCATTCTGACACATAACTAATACATTAAATCTACACTAGTTATTCTCTCATTCTGATTGACATATGAGATTCAATAGTTTACTATTGCAGTGTTTTTAGTTAAACCTATTATGATTATACGCTGAGTTTTTAACTCATTTTGTTTCTAACTGAATTCCAGGTAACCCACAGTCTTGATCGAGTCGGTGTGGCGGAAGCTCAGTCAACTCATTTTTACCCTTTATTATTGTTATCAGTAATTTTATCATACTCTAGTAATATGACCTTAAGGTTGTTAGATTATTAGCTGACCCTTATAACTATTATAAATTGTCGAACGGTTTCCTTTATTTGTGTTTATAAAATGGGTTTCTGTAGTAATGTCAATGTAACTCCTCGGATTTGGTCTGGATGCCCAGGTGGGTTTGGGGTGTTACAATCTAAATAGCTTGTAATCTAAGTGAATGAGCAAATCGATTGAGAAACTATTATGTTGTCTATCAAAACCAATTAAGGAGATGTTTTGTCTTGGGCATCAAAGTGGATGATTTCAAGAAGATAGAGATATAAAAGTCATTATTTGGATTGACATTACATTGAACAAGACCCAAGTAGATGAGTCACATGATGATGATTGAGCAACAACGTGGAGTGGGTGCACGTCGATACATATTATCTCATTCCGACCCTCAGGAAGAGCATGAGGAATTTCTTGACGATGATTGTCCTCACCATACGGACCCACCTCGTTCTCCGCCTCTGAGTCACCCTACCGTTGCTCGCACTGTTACACTCAAGGATCTCTCCGAGCAGTTCGGCCGATTTGAGCAGCGACGCTTTGAGTAATTCAATAGCATCGATGCGGCTTTACATCAGATTCGTCAGCACCTCCATATCTCTCTACCCGATTATGCGCCTCACGATCTCGACGCCTCTCATGACGAAAATCACTGATCTATTTCATTTTATTTGCTTCATTTATATTATCTGTGGTTGTACTTTTATTTTTGTTTTTAGTTGTTTTTTTTTTTTTTTTTAGTTGTGAGACTTGTTTATTTATTTTGAACTATGTTATTGTTTTTATTATTTTGATGGTTGTTTGTAATATCTTTCTCTTCTTATTTATTTGTGTTTCTCTTATTAGTTGCTTAGAAACATGCACTACATTTAGACTCGCCCACATTTCTGATTTCTCTATTTTGGTGATTTAATCTAAATTCTGGGCGATTTTAGTTTTCTCCCTCTCTTTTGATATTGTGCTTGTTCTATGCCTATATATGTTTGTACATTGAGGACAATGTCTATCTTAACTGTGCAGAGGTTGTTTGTATATTTGTGATAAAATCCCTGAACTATTTGTTGTGTTTAAGTAACTTTCTCATGCTCTCCATTAGAGTGAATTTTTTTATTTCGAATTTTTATTGATATTATTTTGGATCATTGTGGATATTTATGTATTAATTGATTTATACTCTAAGTCACGAGAGAGTCAAGCATTATAAGTTTTTTTCAGAAATAAATATTTTAGGTTGTCTCCCTGAACTGAATTATTATCTTGAAATTTTGAAATTGCAAGTTTAACATCAAAATCATAATTTTTTTATGTGCTTTTGAGCTTATAGAATATATATTTTATTTTGTACTCATTTTATTTTTTGTTATGAGTATGTCGACTTGATTTGTTATTCTAGAACTTGCTTCGATTATGCATGTCAAGACCACATTATTGATTTGATATACTAAGATGATAGAGGCACTCAGGATTTAACCCCATTTAACCTGTAAAAAGCTTACCTCTTGAATTAATCCCTAATAAACCCTTTTGATCATAACACATTTTGGTTTTCTAACCCGTTTTTATTAATCTGTAACCATATGTTTGTTGAAAAATTATCTATATTGTTGACTCCTTTTTTGTCGAGATTTGAACTAACCTATGTTTCAATTTTTTTAAAATTGCTAAAGTTTATTTTTGTTCTAAAAAAAATGAAAAAAAAAAGAAATTTTTTGATTGAGCTTGAATAGTTAGTTTCATTTTGTGTTGAAAAGCTCATCTTTATTATTTATTTCTTGTTGATGTTTATTATTTTAATTCAGCATTTGATTTTTTTCTAGTTTGGCAATTTATCAACTCGATTCTCGATTGTAACCAACTTTTCTAGCCTTTGCCATACCCTTAACCTAAGCTCCATTACAACCTTTCAAAGACCTTGATTGGTATGTCTTTTCATTTTATAGTGGTGGAGATTTGATTTTCAAGCAAGCATTTGGTAATGACATTTCTCGTTTGACTGCTGAGTGCATATTTCATGAACCGTAAACACTTTGAGTGCTTCAATGATTCCTAGTGAGGATGCCAATTCTTATTTATTTTGAACTTAAGGTAATTATTTAGATAAGGGGAGACACTTACAATTTTTTGTGCTTAAAATTTTTTGGCTTGGACTGCTTGAATTTTTAGTGTCTTTTTGGTTGAATTTCTGATGCATGATTTTTTGCGAATTATCTTGAAACATTATTGATGAAAATGAAAAATTGAGAAACTTAACTTGATGTGGGTTGAAGATTTTGCTTGTGGACAAGCAAACACTTAAGTGTGGGGATATTTGATAAATGCTAAAAGTAACATGTTTTAGCCTCATTCTTATTACATTTTTGGATGATTATTTGATTTAAAATGGTGAATTTTATGCTCCTAATCCTTTAAATTCATGTTTCTATGCTTAGGAGAGAATTTGGGAAAAAAAGGAGCAAAAAATTAGCGAAAATCGAAAAATTGGAGCAAGTTTCAAGAGCCACACGGGCTGCCACACAGCCATGTGCCAGACCATGTGGATTTCGTGAATCGCATTCTGGACACGCGGAAAAACGTAATTTTTAGGTTTTTTTGGGCATTATAAGACCTATGTATACCAAATATAAGAAGAGAAGAGTAAACCGTAATAGAAAACTCAAGAAAACAACTCAGGAAACACCATTGAAGCTGATTTTGAAGTAGATTTCCATCAAGATTGAATATCTCCTTTTTATTTCTTTAAAGTTTATTATGAGTTTTTTTTTTTTATTTCTTGTGGTTATACTATCTTTGAGATGTTTTTATTTTGGAATTATGAATTAATTTTCTAAATACCTAGGGGAGATGAACCCTATGATGAATTTTGTCTTTTGATTTCTGTTTTACACAATAAATACTTAGATCTTGTTCTCAATTTTGTGTGCTTAGTTATTGGTTTAATATTTTTGGACTATTAATTCATGTTTAATGAGCTTGAATAGAGGAGGGAAAGTCTCTATTTAAGAGTTGATCTACCATAATTGAGTGGAGTTGCATGCAATCCTAGAAATAAGACAACATAAATCTACTGGATTAGAGTCAAATCTAATAGGGGGATCCATAGATCAAGTTAATGCGACAATAGGGGTTTTAAATAGAAAGAAATTTCAATTAATCAACTTTAAGTCAATTGCTCTTAGTCTTGAAAAAGGGTTAGTTTATATAAATAATATAAAAAAAATTAATTTCTGAAATGGGTTGTCAGTGGAATTAATTACGAAAATGGTATGTTTTTTGGGTGGAGCCTTTCTCATATGCGCCACCACCTTTTTTTATAATATTTTTTTTGTTTTTATAAAGAAATATTTTTAAAAAAATATATATATACTTATACGGGTCAAATTACGGGTTGAAAATACCCGTGACGTGTTGCGCCACGTGGACTAGTGGAACCAGTCGCGCCTGTCAGATAAGTGGCACTGGTGTTGACCAATCCCATCTGCCCCTGCACTGTTGCTGCGCCGGATGACGGCCTTCCCCCTGCCTGCTATGCACACTGCTAAGCAGTGTTATGTCCCTTCAAATGGGAATTTTTTTTTTTTTTTTGAATGGGGGACCTTATAAGCAGCATGGTCCCCCATAATATGAATCCACTAGGGAAAAAAAGAGGGAAAGAAATGAGAAGAAAAGAAAAAGAAGAAAGAAAGAAAGAAATGTTTATGTTTGATTAATATGTTGTAAAAAAATTTTGTTATTAATTATTATATATAAATTGTTTATGTTTAGGCTTATGGTTTTGGTTTAATAATTTTTATGAATTTAATTTTTTTATAATTGTTTTAAAATTGTTTTGTTAGTAATTTAGGATTATATTATAAATTGTTGTGTTTAGTTTAGTATTTTGTGATTTTTTATTAATGTAAAATTGTTTTGTTAGTAATTTATGATTAGGTTATAAATTGTTAGTATTTTTTGTTTTGTGATTTTTTATTAATGTAAAATTATTTTGTTAGTAATTTATGTTAGTGTTTTGTGATTTTTTAGTAATGTAAATTTTTTAAAAAATATATTTTTATAGTTATTTTTTTAGTAATTTATGATTAGTTTATAAATTGTTAGTGTTTAGTTTAGGGTTTTGTGGTTTTTTAGTAATGTAATTAAAAAAAACAATTTTATAGTTATTTTGTTAGTAATTTATAATTAGGTTATCTAAATTGTTAGTGTTTAGTTTAGGGTTTTGTGATTTTTTATTAATGTAAATTTTTTATAATCTAATTTTATTTTATTTTTATTTATTTGACAATTTTTATTGATTTATTGAAATGCTGATTAAATTTGTTGTTATATAATTTTATAGGTTGTTTGAAGGAAACTAAACATGTATGTTTCTATTTTTATTTTATTTGATTCGTATTTTTTTTATGTTTAGATAGTATATATTTATTTTAATTATATTATTATTGTAAACTAACATATATTTTTTTATTGTAGGTAAATTATGGGAAATTATGAGATATTTACTGTGTTTTTCTGTTTCTAAAATTTCAAATTATTTACTATGTTTTTTGCAACAAATTAAATGAATTCATTTTTTTAATTGTAGATTTACAATAAATGAGTTCTTTGATTAAGAATGACAATCACATATCAAGTATTATTAATGAGATTGTAATGAAATTGTTATTTGATACTCACGTCATTTACGGAATTAAATTAGATTGTATGAACTATTTTGCTAATTTAATAATGGCAGGGTCTGTATTGCGCATTGAGGGGTTGTGCTAATAGTGTAGGGTTTCTGCCAGATAAACGCCTAATGCCATACTTGGAGTTAGCTGGATTAGGATCAGCAGCATTGATCTGGACTTTTGATCTCCGATACAACTTGATTTCTGCTTTAGTTTAGCGATGGTGTTCGGAGACCCACATATTTCATTTGCCGTGTGGGGAGTGCACCATCACTCTACAGGATGTTGCACTGTAGCTCAGGCTCCCCATCGACGGGAATGTTGTCACGGGTATTAGTTCGATCTCTAGGTCAACCGTCTTTTGCTATGACTTACTTGGACGCTCGCCTAGTGAGGGAAAATTTACGGGTTTGAAGATTTCATGGCTAAAGGCCAATTTTGAGTATTTACAGAGTACTGCCTGTGAATGGGAGGTGATGCAGGCCGTTTGAGCTTACATTATGCACAGTATAGAGGGTTTACTCATGCCAGATACAAATAGAAACAGGGTCCACTTGATGTACTTACCCCTATTGTCCAATTTGCATAACACCCGTTCGTATAGTGGGGGTCCGCAGTGTTAGCCATGTTGTATCGTGAACTTTGTTGGAGGACAGATCTTTCTACGATGGACATAGGCGGATGTCTCATATTGCTGCAGCCGTGGACGCTTTACCAAATGCCATTGTTGGCATCCATTAGTCACCAATCATATGTATTTCCACTTGTTAATAGGTGATGAATTTTACTCGTTATAACAATAAGTTGACTTTTTTTTCAGGTTATATTATTCTAACAATTTGTTTTTATAGATGGAGCACTAATCTGGGTATCGGGAGGTTATACACAGTTCAGAGATACCGTCTGATGATCAAGAATCATGTTGGAGAGGGGGTAAGTTTTTCCAGTATCAACTTAATTTTATTATTTTATCTCACTCGACTAGCGTTAATATAATCATGTTATTAACTGTGCATTTCATTTGGATGTCGTATTTTTTTCAGAAATTATGGCAGTTATTCCCTCGTCTAACCACGTCCACTCAAACCTATGGTGCATTAGCACATTCATTATCATTAGCTGCATACAGTATATCTCGACACTACCAGTACGATTGAGGGAGATCCATGGGATTAACAAGAGGGGGAAACATGGAAATGATTGGGCAGAAGTGCATGAAGAATATATTACAATGTGGAACAACCGGTTGGGAAGGGTACCTCAAATGGATTGTGCTTTGGATTTGCAACCCTCATTAAAGTACATTAGAGATAGGGAAACCATTTTTGTTTGGTGGGCGGTCAATGGTAGTCCCCCGCATATGACATGACTTGGGCAACCCCTTTCAGATCCACATCATGCACCAGAGCCGGAGGCAGAGCCGGAGCTATACTTTGGGGATAATTTTTATCACCCAGATTTGGGGGGTGATTACTATTTTCCGAGCTCGTCAGGCTATGGATATCATTCAGAGTTTGATATCTTCAGCCCACTACCACCTCAGTACTCCAATCATCCCGACCTGTATCAACCACTGTACTCCACTCCTCCCGGCCCATATCTATCGATGTACTCGACTACTTCCGGCTCAAGTTTATCGATGGCGTTTGAGACATATGATTTTTCATTTATATTTTGCACACCACCACATACTAGTGAAGAGAACATTGTTCGCCGCAATCACCCGCAACGTGAACGTCGAGCTCCACAAAAATATACCCCTAGAACCACACCATCAAACCATCAATTTTAGGGGGTTTTGTAATTTAAATAACTTTATATTTATATAGTGACTTTTTTTTGTCATTTTAGTTAATAACTTTAGGGGTTTTTTTTTTGCTATTTAAATAGTCAACTATCTATTTAGGTAATGACTTTTTCGCCATTTCAGTTACTAATTTTAGAGGGTTTTTTGCAATTTAAATAGTCAATTTTGTATTTATATAATGACTTTTTCACCATTTTAGTTATTAATTTTTGGGTTTTTTTTACAATTTAAATAATAAAATTTATATTATTTACATAAAAATGTTATTTAATTCAAAAAAAATATAAACGCAACAAGCTTTAGACTAACTTTGTAATTCAAATTAGATTAATTGCAACAAATTTTAGACAAATTTTAGATCTCTACATGTAGTGAACGTAATTAATAGGCCTTGAACAACATCTCAATTTCTACTTGATCGTGACGATTGTCCAATATGGTAATTTCGAAGCCGGCATTTACTTCAATTAAGACCGGCTAATCTACATACGTCATACAACTTCCTGCCAAATTCCCCCCTAATGTCCATTTCGTTATTAATTCTGGATTATTGCGGACGATCTTTCGGATTCCTACACAACCCTTTGTCTAGGAAAAGCTCGAAAGTCGTCGAAGGCACCTCCCACGTAAATAAGTTAGGAAGCGTGGGGAACTCGTTCTCCTATACACGCAACGTGCACTCGAGGGTGTACACTTCATTGATAAATTGTTCAATATTGAATGAGACTTTAGCACAAGTTGTCATGACATGTGCACAGGGATAATGAAGTGTCTGGAACCTCCTGCAATCGCGCTGTCTGTTTCAGAGATAAACTCCATATGACTTAAGTGTATAACCGGTCAACGATTGATGGTCTCTGTAACTTGAAATGTTTCATTACGTCGTGAATATACTTCTACATTCATCGACCTCGCCATTCGTCGGTTTGCAACCATTGTATTCTTGACATATTCGACAAACACGTGTCAAGTCTCCATTTGGTTGACTTGGTGTTGCCCCATTCTTGGCATCAAGGTAGCCAACCTGACATATTCGACAAACACGTGTCCCGGCTATTGGGCTCCAAGTTCTTCGCCTAATGGAGGTGATCTTTAGTTGGCTCCACACCAGCTAACTCAGCAAATAACTGAATCGGTGCATTTTGGTTACTTCGATTCCCACAATAAAGAGCGACTAGTGTCTTCATGTCTTCATGTCTTCATTGTCTACAAGTTCCATTTCAGTAAATTTATGGGATCCGTCGAAACTGGAAACTTGTAGAAAAGTTTCAGGATCCTTCTCCCACAACGTCTATCAATTTTTACACTAATCCTTTCCTTCATATCATCAAAGGAGATATTTCTATTAAATCTCATTGCTATTTGTTGACGACATTTAAATATACATCCCACGGTTGTTAAAATTTCTCCATCAAAATAAACGCATAAGAAAAACTGATTCTTCATCTTCAATACTAGATCTGTTAAAAGAATTCAAAATTCTCAAAGCAATTTTGAATAGCAAAAAAGTTACTGACATAAAAATTTTAATGAATAAAAAGAGACAAAATTATAACAATATGCAAAAAATTTCATTCAGAAGCTAACAAAATTAATAACCTAACAAAATAACTTTTAACTAACAAAATTACTTACAAAACTCTCCATTCTATTTAAAAAGAAATTAAAATACATTATCCTTCTTTTTTCTTTTCCTTTCTTTCTTTCTTCTCTTTATCTTTTTACTTCTGTTCTGCTAATTTTTTTTGGAATTCTCCTACTCATTTCATATTCAGGTGAGTTTAAAGAGGCAAAGATTTAGGGTTTAGAGACCAATGGCACCCACTAAATAGGAGTCACCAGTGGCGCCTATCAAATAGGCACCACATATCCCAAACCACCACCGTACATATACGCGGGTCATGTACTATACAGGGAAAAAAATACAAGTGGCGCAGCCAATGAGAAAGGCACCACCAATAGAATAATATTTTTTTATATAAAAACAAAAAAAATTATAAAAAAAAGGTGGTGGCGCCTATAAGAAAGGCTCCACCCAAAAAACATACCATTTTCGTAATTAATCTCACTTACAACCCATTTCAAAAATTAATTTTTTTTATATTATTTATGTAAATTAACCCTTGAAAGGGATATTAACATAATTTAGGGATTTCTACAGATCAAGATACTAAGTGAAGAAATTGTTTAATTCAGATTGATAGTGACAGATAAATCTTGTGGATTCTTTCCTGGGTATTGCTTCGCTTCTTGGTTGTTAATCATTTGTTTTCTTGATTCGTTCTTTGTCTTGTTCTTTAGTTAATTAATTTAGTTAATTTTAGTCTTAATCAATCACTCTAATTTGTTAGTTAAATAATAGAAAGATAATAATTACTAGTACTTCTAGTCTTCGTGGGAGTGGTATCTTTGCTCACTGTAACTATACTATTAATTGATAGATGCACTTGCCTTTATCAAAATTTTAATGTGATTTCATAGACATTAGAAAGCCATGTAATATATATATATATATATATATATATATATATATATATATATATATATATATATATATATATATATATATATATCTAATTTCCCATTACTTTCCTAAAAGATTATTGAAGAAACTTATTTTCCAAATTTAGAATCCAACTACATTCTCATATTCAATATTTTTATTTGTTTATTTGACTTTTCACCTTTGCAATATTAGTCAAAAGTTTTTATTTTAAAAAATAGGAATTAATTATATTAGAATCATCCTAAAAAGCATAGTTTTTAGGCACCAATAAAATAGTGTCGCGTCATTAAATTTGAAAGATAACAAGCTATTATCATACACTCATATATATCTAATATCTTCTGCAACTTAATTTAACTTAATTAAAATATTTAAATTAATTAATTTTTTAAATTATAAACAAACATTTTTTCTTTTACAAATTTTAATCATTTTGTTCAACCAATTTTTTAAAAAATAGTAATTTTTGTGCATTTTTTTCAATATCATTGACACATAATTTTGGTAATTTTTTTACCTGAACCTCGAACCCTGAACATTAAACCTTGAACCCCGATGTTCAGGGTTTGGATTCGAGATTTAAAGTTCAAGGTTCAAGGGTTCGAGGTTATAGGTTATGAGTTTGAAGTTTAAGATTTGGGTTTAGAATTCAAGGGTTCGAGGTTTGAATTTAGGGTTTGGGGCATGGGCAAAACTAGGGGGTGGCAGGGGCCTCGCCCACTTAAAATAGAAAATTTTTCATTTAGGCTCTTTAAAATTATTAAAATTTGAAATTAGTTAAGGTAATATTGCACTTTGCCCCCCTAAAAATGATAAAAATTTGATCTAATCCTTTAAAAATTATAAAAGATATAGGCTATTAAAATGATAAAATTATATTTTTACTATCGTAAAAATTACAATTTAATTTCGGCCCCCTAAAAAAAATTTCTGGTTTCGCCCCTAGTTTGGGGTTCTATGTTTTGGGTTTGTGATTCCATATTTAAGGTTCAAGGTTTTGGGTGTGGAATTCAAGGTAAAAAAATAAACAAAATTATGCGTCATTAATAATATGGAAAAAAATTGTTGAAATGTAATTAAATAAGTGAGAAGGGACAATGAATAATGTGGTGGGAATGGTCCATAAAATAATTTCTTTGTGGATGAGTGTATAATAATAATTTTATGTTTTTAAAATTTGATGATGTGACAAAATTTTATTGGTGTCTAAAAACCTTAATTTTTAAAATTATCCTAGTATAAGTTATTCACTTAAAAAAATCATATCCAATTTTAACAATTAAATTAAAAGAGTAAATTAATAAATTTATTGAGATTTAAAGCAGAAATTTTTTTTGGTGATATACAAAAAACTTTAGAAAATTATAAAAGCGTCTATTGAGTGAATGTAGCACTCATATGCTTGTCCCTATTAATAAGGCCACAAGTCCTCTCTGTAGGAACATCAAACACTTGCATGTTAGTCTTTTCAATTAAAACTTGCTTAGCTAGACAATCCGCAACTTGATTATATTCCTTCGGAATGTATCGTAAAGTCCACTTATTTTCTTGAAATAAAATATTGTGAATGCGCCGAATTATAGTAGAACTAAAATTAGTAAAAAAACTTCCAATAATGGCTTCGACTACTTCCAAGCAATCGGAAAAGATAAGTAGAATTTTAAATGTTAAAGAAAAATGATGAGGGAGGAGTAACAAATGAGAAAACGAAATTGTGACACCACAGGTGTGATTAAAGGAGCAGCACCTCATTCTCAAACTCAAAGACGTGAATCAACAAAATTTTGTGCCCAAATTATTAAGTAGTCCTTGATTGGGAATATTTAAGGCTGGATTTTGTGTACAAATAAAAACATCATTCTTGTCAAATTAAGGTATGTACTGATGATGATAATCAAGCAAACCCAAATTTAAGTTTGCAAGCTAATTAGATAACCATTTCATCAATTGGGGACAAACCGAAGGATTTCATCAATTTCCTATATCTGATATTATTGCATTATAATAACAATCCCTCTTTTATAATTATATTCATTTTTTTTATCTATTTAAAATTATATGTGTTTATATCCGTTCATTCAAGTTCAACGAATATATTTCAAAACATAAAATTAAAATTCATTAATAACTAACAAACAATAAATATATATCTTATTTATATATATAAAATAATTAAATAAAATAAGCACACGAACAAAAATAATTTTATTAGTATATAATAATCAAACAATAAATAAATTTTAAACAATTAAATGATGTTATTCATGAACAAAAAAAAAAAAATTAAATAAAATCTGTTCGTGTTCAGTTTATTAAACACTTAGTGCATTTATAGTGTTATCCAACTTCAAGCCCATTCACATTGAGCTATACCCATTATTAATTGTGCCTAAAATGAACGCCAATTCAATCACAAACTCTAACTCTAAAAACCTTCATTATTGATGCCGGATTTGGAAAATTGAAGCGTATGTTACATAGCATAATCCTAAGCAAGTCATTGTTTTCATTCTCTTCTCTTATATCCCATTTGTTTTTTATTATAAGAAACCATCACGTCCAAGTCAACTATTTTGATAAGAGGCAATTAAGAAGAAGCTCACTTTACCTATAGTTGAGGGATTCCTTAACTGAAAGGGGCTATTTTGTTCATACTCCGACACTTGTCAATACCCATGGGTTCCATAGCAAGACAACCAACCCTTGGGTTATATTCAAAGTACCATGACTCATCATGATGAATATCCCCTCAATCTGAACGAAAAACTTTCTTTTCTTCTTTCAAACTTTCTTTTCTTCTTTCAAACTTTCACAGCCATTTTATACCACTCCTAACATTTTCATGTAAACCTTCATCAAACTCTATCACTAAATCTTGTATAAACAAATTTAATTTTATGGTACGTATCAAGCCAACCCATTCCAATTTTTTATATGCAAAATAAAAGATTTAATGTACACTTTAGCTCTTAAAGTATATTGCTTCTTTCATTTTAGTCTTTCAAATTTTTTCTTGTTCACTTCAGTCCCTAATGTTATCAGACGTTCCCAGTTCAGTCCTTTGGACATTAAAAACACATATTGAGATATCCAACCAATCATATGCCGCCACATGTCATATAATAACGTCATCATCCAAAAAAAAACCTTCAAATCTTTTTTTTTTTTGAAATCAAATTGGGGACTTTTTTATTAAACAAAATAATCCAAACAAATGCATAAACCTATATAGCCAAAGGAAATAGTCCTAAAAACTAATTGTAGTCTAACAAACAAAATCAACACAGAACCCTCTAGAACTAAAGCAATTAAAATGAAACAAATAAAATAAAGTAAGATAAAAGTCTCAAAGTCCCAGTCTGCCTTTAATGATCTGTCTCCAACTTACCCACTCTCATTAGTGTCTTTTGGACTTTTATTGGATTCGGAGACCTAAGAGTTTTTAACCAGATTGGATGAAGGGCCTCTCAGCTCCCTTTTCCTCATTTTTCCATCTATCCGCATCAATCTGGTTCTCTTGGCTGTTCCTTTTTCGATTGCCTTTTAGCGTAGCAAGGGACCTCTCTAATCAAGTAAACCATTTCCTTCTGCTTTAGACTTGTCGTGGCGATGATGTGGGCTAACTGATTAGCCGAACTAGGAATAAAGTGAAAAACAATTGACTGAAATCTTACTTTTTCTTTTTGGATGTTTCTGATATGTGCACTGATTTGTAATTTATCAACTGATTTTGTCATACATTTGTTGATGATGGATTTAGAGTCTCATTTCGCAATTACATCTAAGAAACCCATATCTATTCTTGTGAGGACGGTTTCATAATAGGCAATGGCTTCTGCGTCAAAGATCGTACCAATTGTTGTATAGAGGCAAGATTTAGAAATCATAAGTTAACCATTATGGGAATAAAGTTCCAAGACACCCTCCAAGCATGATTTTAATTTTGTTAGGGATTTGGAGTTCCCATAGTTGTTTGTAAATTTGTTTTATTGTGTTCTATGTAGCATTAGATCTAGTTGTAGTATTTTCGGTTTGTAATAGTTTGTAGGCACTTCGGACTATGAATGTACCCGAGGGCTCATCGCGGTAGATGATCATATCAACATGATTGTCTCTCGTTAATGGGATCTGCAAGATTCTGTTTGCATCATAAGTCTCAAAGGTATTACGAATAAGCTCTTCCCTCTATACTCTACTGTTATTATCAATTAAAGATGCAACAGTAGTAATATCTGCACTATTAACTTGAAAATAAACTCTATAATTGTCTGCCCCGGGCAGCCACGCATCTTCATTAATTAAAATACTTTCTCCTGTACCAACTCTCTAACCTAGTCCTTCTCTAAGGAGGCTTTTTGCTACCCAAATACTTTTCCATGTGTATGGTGGTGTGCGTCCTAGCTCAGTTTGTAGGAAATTAGTAGAAGGATAGTATTTTGCTTTTAGAACTTGTGCTAGTAAAGAGTCTGCTTGATCAATTAGACGTCATCCTTGCTTCACGAGAAGAACCACATTAAATTTGGCCAGATTCTTAAAACGCAACCCTCCTTCTTATTTTAATTCACAAATTTTCTCCCAACTACACTAATGGATTCCTTTTCATCCATGCCCTTTCTGCCACCAATACTTAGCTATAATTGATTCTATTTCTCCACACAAAGTTCTTGGTAATAGAAAACACATCATGGAATAGGTAGGAATCGCTTGCAAGACTGATTTGATGAACACTTCCTTTCTCCTTTGAGACAAGAATCTTAAGCTCCATCCATCAATTCACTTTTTGATCCGGTCTTTTAAACTTTGAAAGGAGGTTTTCTTTTTTTTCCCTATCAAGTTAGGAATACCGAGATACTTCTCAATATCATTCGATCTTCTCACTCCTAGCAATCCCGTAACAATCAGTCTATCAGCTTTTAAGGTATTAGTACTAAAAAATATGGTACACTTTTTAAAGTTTACACACTGGCCAGAACATAATTCATGCTCTTTTAATATTCCTCTAATCTGTTGAGCTCCTAAAGCTATTGCCTCACCGAATATGATGCAATCATTCGCAAAGAGGAGGTGTGAAATCTGTGGGCCACGCCTACTTGCCCTTAGTCCTTTAATCTCTCCCCTTCTCAATGCCGAACGCATGAGGGACTATAGGCCCTCACTGCAAATTAGAAAAAGATAGGGACTAAGAGGGTCCCCTTGACGAAGTCCTCTCATTGGCTAAAAGCGATTTCCTTTTCTTCCATTTAGAATGATTGAATAAGAAATCGTCAAAATATATTTCATTATAAAAGCCACCCAAGGTTGCGCAAAACCCATTCGCTTCATCATAACCCTTAGGAAATCTCATTCTATCCTGTCATAAGCTTTACTCATATCAAGCTTAAGTGCCATATGCCTTTTTTTCCTAACCCTTTTATTCTTTAAAGTATGCACGATTTCATAGGCCACAAATACATTATCTGTAATTAAAAGTCCTAGAACGAATGCATTTTGTGCTTTATCAATACATGCTTCCAAAACATGTTGAAGTCTATTAGCTACCACCATAGCTATTACTTTGTAAATAACATTACATAGACTAATAGGTCTAAAATTTGTCATATCTGTGGGTTGAGAGGTTTTAGGTATCAATACAATGTTCGTTACATTTAGAAGTTCTAAATCTTTGCCTTTATTTAAAATTTCTAAACAAAAAGAGGTTACCTCAGTACCAATTATATGCCAACATTTTTTCAAGAAAATTACTAAAAAGCCATTGTCTCCGGGAGCCTTTGTAGGACCCATTCCCTTCAAAGCTGTCCAGATTCTTCATTGATATACTATGTTGTAAGTTATAAATTTACATCTTCAGTAATGGATTTCTCAACTCTTTGTAAAATTGATTCGGTGTTGCTTATTACTCTCGACATAAATAGTTCTTGAAAAAGTTTTTTGCTATCTTTTCCATCTCGACCTCATCATTTACATCTTCCACATTTTTACTGCGTAAGTTATTAATAGCATTAGTCATGTTCCACTAAGTGGACCACTTATGAAAAAACACAGTATTTATCTCTTGATCTTAGCCAATTGGCACATACTCTTTGCCCCCAGTATGCTTCATCTTTATCAATTTTTAGATTAAGATGTATCTTTGTGTCCATAATTTCAGCCAAGTTTTCCTAAGTTCTCTAATTTTTTACTTAACTTCTGTTTGATCCCCACCCTTCCTTTTCGAATTTGAATTGCCCGTTGAATTATTCCCTGTTTTAAATTTTCAAGTTTTTCAGGTAGTGGTCCTGCAAATTTTTCCCAAATATCCACCACCATTTTCGCGAAAGAACTTTCTAGCAACCACCATGCTTCAAAACGAAAGGAAACCTTATGAGTCTTTCTACTTTCCTACTTTGTATGAATGAGAAGAGGGCAATGATCTGAACGTAAGTAGGGCAAGTGTTGAATACGTGTATGTGGAAAAGTCGAAAACCACTCTGCATTCACCACCCCTCTATCTAACTTTTCCCTTATGTTTGTTTTTGGTTAGTTTCCCCTTTTCCCATGTAAACCATAAACTAGAAAACCCTACATCCATGAGTTGACACTCATCTAGAACTGTGCGGAAAGCCTTCATTCTCCTTTAATCTCTTGGCACCCCTCTTCTCTTTTTGAATAAGTATAGAATTTCGTTAAAATCCCCACAAACAAGCCAGGGATGAGTCTGGGTTCTTCCCAATTGTCTTAGTAAATTCCAAGTGCTACACCTTTCATTAGCAAAAGGAGTTTCATAAAATCCCATGAATCGACAATCTCTATTGCCTTGATTTTCTTTAATAAGAGCATCTATATGGTTTTTGAAGTAGCTAATAATCGTGACTTGGATATCTTGTTTCCAAGCCAATAGGAGCCCACCTTGCGAACCATCTGCCCTAACATCAAAGCCATTTGTAAACCCACAATTTCTCCTAATCCTGTCTATCTGAATGCCATTCACTTTCGTCTCCATGAAGAAGACCATTTGGGGATTGTGTTGCTTCAGTGTGAACCGAAGCCTTCAAATTTCTCGAGGACTCCCAAATCCTCGAACATTCCAGCTTATCATTTTCATTGTACCCGATCGGCTTGCCTATTGGCAGCCGTCGGTCCTAATTGTGAAAACGCATTCAACTGATCTTTTGATTTCTCCAAGACATGATAATTTACCGCATTGACTTCCAATCGCACCTTTTTGTGACTTTTATCACTAACTAAACAGGTTTCAATAACTTCTTATTCAACTGAAACACCTTTCCTCTTGTATATTACGTTTTCCATCTGAACATCATTAGTGTGCCCTATCCTTCCCTTTCTTTTCCACCTCAACTTTTTAGGGTTTTCTGAATTACCTATCTAAGATGCAGCAGTGTTTGTCCTAACTTTTACTGTTTCCCAAGGCTGTTCAATTTCAGTGAATAAAGATTTAAGATCGGTACTGCTAGATTCAATTAAATCAAGACTTCTTTGATTATTTGCCTCATTCTCCTCAGACTTGCTAGGTATCCTTTAAGATCTTGGAATTGTCGAAATTATTTCGTTTTGTAGTTTTTCCTGCCCTTGTTGTGTCGCAACCTATTCTCTACTTGTGATGATATATTTTATCAAATTAATTCCAAATGTGTCTCGTTCTTCTTTTTCCCCAGTATATAAGCACTGTTTCGTAAATTTTCTTTTTGAAACACCCATTGTAAACTCTATTTACCAACTAAATTAGATTTAGCTTTCAACGCTAGTGAGTAAGGGAAGTCGTCTTCCCTTATTTCTTTCCCTAACTTTGAGATCTTCGTGCACTCTTTCATGACATGTCCCATATTTCCACAACCAAAGCAGAAATTCGGTAAGGATTCGTATTTAAATGTAAGCCATACTTTCCTTTGATCGCCAATTGCAATAAAAATTCCTCTCCGAAGTGGTTTCCAAACATCTAATTGGATTTTCAATCTACAGATTTCATTATTTATCTCCGATCTTAATATCCCTCCAAAAGTAGAGCCTACTGTGTGCATCTGATCTTTCTTCTCACATTCTGGTGGGCAATGGCCAATTTTTAGCCAAAATGGAGAAAAAGTCAATTTTATTTTGCTCCTCTCTATCGCCTCTTTCATTCTATCAAAAATTATCAGTTGTCTTCTAAATAGCCACGGTCTGCCATCCATAATTATCTCTAAATCGTTTTCATCCTCAAATGAGATCTGGAACAGATTCTGTCCAACCACTTAGATTTTAAATTTTCTTTTCGTTTTCCATATACTTTTTAGTTGTGCACGAAAACTATCCGGGTTGTATGATTTCCTCATCCACACAGAGCATAATAATGATAAGCAACTTTTCGATATAACTAGAAAGCTCTTGACCGTCAACTGTATTAATTCTTCTACTAAGAGAGAGATCTTATCTCCTGCCATATCGGATAGAAGTCACTGCCCTACTCCACCCCAACTACAGTCGCACCTGTTTCTTTGGGATACTAAGAGAGAGCACTCTTGACCTAATATTAAAAAAAAAACCTTCAAATCTTTAAAAATTAAAAAAATTACAAAAAATTATTTAGAAATTACAAAATCTAAAACTCTTAAAAAAATAGAAAAAGCATAAAACTAATATATATATATATATATATATATATATATATATATATAATATAAAAAATTACTATTTTTTACTATTTTTTTAAATTAGAAAATTTAGTATTTTAAATTTTTTATAAAAACACATTTGTAGAGCTTGAACATGAGCTTATTGTCTATTGGAAGGATATCACCTATGATAATTATTTAAATAATAAAAAAACCATGTTATTTATTGCTTAATTGAAATAATTTGAAAAAAAATTATCCAAATTTATCAACTAAAAAGATCTACCGATTATAAAGTTTGATTGATTGGATTATAAAACAAATTTTGTAAGTGGTATCCTTTCAAGAGACAACAATCTCATGTTCAAACTCTAGCAAATGTGAACATATTAAAATTCCTATTTTAAAAAAATAGTCAATTTGTTTATATTTTTCTTTTTTTAATAATTTTATTAATTATTAAAAATTTTAAATATATATTTTTAATTTTAAAAATATTATTTATATTTTTTTTCATTTTAAAAGTTTGTAAGATGATGGCATCATCACATGACATGTAGTAGCGTTTGTTTAGCTGAATATCCTAATCATTAGTTTTTAATGTCCAAATGGCTAAATTGAGAATGTCTGATAACGTTAAAGACTAAAGTGAGCAAAAAAAATTTTAAGGATCAAAATGAAAAAAGTAGTATACTTCAAGGACTAAAGTGTGGATTAAGCCAAAATAAAACTCATATAATAGTAATAGTTTTCTCACTCATGAAGGTCTTACTTAATATATAAATTAGTTATAATTATAAAAACTACGGACATCTGTCAAAAAATTTGAATTTAAAAATAAGTTAGTTAATAAATAATAGTGAGCAGATGGCAATATTGAATATAATTTTAAAAAATTTCATGTGCTTTTAATTAAAATGGTGTAAAATAATATATATATATATGTATATATATGTAGGGATTGATTTTATTTAAACTAAAAAATATATTGAACACATAATATAATTTAGTACATAACATATTTTATTGTAGTATATAAATAAATTGTTCCATTTCAAAACATTTGAAACAATTTTTTAGGATTGGATGCCAACATCTTAAAATTGTATTGGAAAAATAAACTTGCGTTTAGAGGCAAACTTGTAGTTATTGTTATTGGATGTCAACCTCTTCGTATTGTAGTAAAGTTGTAGATTATTTTCGAGTAAATAGTTTTTCTAAAGGTTATTGTTTTTGTCTTTCATATAATATATTATTATATATAAGTAATTTTAAATTGTAAGTCATTTCTCATTAATTTCTTTAAATGAAAAAACTCTAAAGACTAATGAAAACAACACTTATTTATAATATAAGTGTGATATATAATAACCACAAAAAAGTTCGTTTTGAAAAAAGTTATAATCTCAAAAATGTCACAACACTAAGTATCATTTCATAAAAGTTCTAAACTTTTGATGACTAAATGCAGTGTTTTGGAATCACCAACATTCGTTTGCAAAATCTTAATTTGCATTGCATTGACAAAATCTTGGTTTGCATTGCTTTTGAATCACTATTTATTTATAAAATTTTAGCATTGTATTGGAATCACCATAATAATTGTACTACAATCACCATTCATTTGCATTTACAAAATCTTAATACAGTATTGAAATCACCATAATAACTATATTAGAATCACATTTCATTTACATTTGTAAAATCTATTTCCATTTATTTACATTCACAAAATTTACAATCTTAGTATTTTATTGAATCACTTATTTGCAAAGGTTAGAGAAGTTATTATTTCTTTCATTTCTTATAATTTATATTATTATATATCAATAATATATAAATAACTTTAAACTATAAACTTTCTCTCATGATTTTTTTTAAATGAGAAATTTCTAAAGATTTTATAAAAATAGTAAAAAAAATGACACTTATTTATAAAGTGAGTGTGAGTTATGAGAATGTGAGATTAAAATTAATTTTTTAAAATTATCTAAAAATATGTATTTTTTATTTTATTAAGTTATTTGTAAATTAAAAATTCTATTTAAGATAATTAACATAATAATTTTTTATTTGAAAAGAAAAGATAATGGGATTTTTTAAAAAAATTTAGACAAAAAATAAATTATTAAAATAATTTTTTTAGGCGGATAATAATTTATTTGAAATTTATGTTTTTAAAATTTGTTTTAGAAGAATGGAAATTCATTTAGCAGTAAATTATTTAAATTTTTATTAGAACCAGGTGGACAGAAGGTACAACCATCAAAACATCTGCTTGAAAACAAAATAAAATTGAAGCATAAAACAAACAAAACATAAATATCAGCTCTCTGGTTGAGAAACTGTGAAACCACTGCTTGACGAAGTTGAAGCGCTCCAACCAGAGTAAAACCAGGCCAAGCTCTACCTCTCTCAGAAAAATCTCATCTTCAATCTGGTGGATCCACCCAGCAACGGTCCGCTTCCACCGCCACCACTGCAGCTACCGGACCTCCTCCACCCAGAAGGTACTATTCTCCATCTTGAATCCTTCTTTGGCTATTTCATGGGCCACTTTGTTACATTCCCTATTTGCATGCAAGAATTTGATCTCTATAAAAGAACTGGCAAGAGACTGAATGTCATTTATAAAGGCGCTGATTCTTGATTTGTCTCGTGTTTCTGTCATGACTTTTGAAATCACCGTGCGAGCATCACCCTCCATCCTGAGAAACCCCATGGTTTATATATATATATATATATATATATATGTGATATTAAAATTCAGGGTTTTTTACACGGATAATATAAAAAAACAAATAATTACCAAAATAGGATAGTTAAAAAACTAATTAGGAAAGTAAGTTAACCGAACAGCACAGAAGGCATCACCCTACTTTTTTCCTCCCGTCATCATTAGTTTAATGAAAAAAATTTAGTACTGTCATTGTGTTAAGCGGCATTGTTATATAATTTTTAGAAAAGATTTGTATTTCTTTAAGTATACCGGGGTAAAGAAATATTTTTTAATGGTGTCATCGTTGTGTTCAACGGCACCGATAAGATTTTTTTAATATTTTATTTTACTTTGAAAAAAAAAATAATTGTTTTTTTAAAAAAAAGTGACATGTGATTCTTCGACTACGCAGCCAAGTGACATCAATTTGCCAGCTTATCACAAACGTGATCGAACAATCACGTCTTTTTTTCTTTTCTTTTTTTTGCTTTCCAACTTTTTTTTAATTTTCAAGATTTTCTTTTTAGTTTAAAAAATAATAATATATTTTAATCAATGTTGTCGACGTGTCAAGGGGCACCATTAGGCGTTACATATACCCCAAACCTTGCCAAAAACATGTTATTTGTATATTTTATTTTGTTAAAGCTTTTTTTTAACAATTTCAAAGAAGAAAATGACATGTTACATGACCAGACAATCACGGGTCTGAAACGGTGTTGTTCTAACTCGTATCTTGTGTATGTATTTTGTTAAGACATGTTACGTTTCGTTACACAGTTTGTAAATATATTCAAAAAAATGAAACTGTGAATTATTCATGTTCACGACTTGTTTGCGTCAATCCGTATTCTTGAAATCCTTTTTGAAGTTTATTACAATGTGGCGGATGCAGTAGATGGATCTTCATGGAACACTGGAACGACTAATCGCAACAACTTTTTCCTTTTATCTATCAAAAATGATGAAAATGTTATCTTGTCTAACAATATACCTCCATAAGTTCATTAGGAAAAATTATCACAATTCTATTTTTTCAACTCCACAATGGCGAATGCTATTAGTAGCACATTTCGATTTTTTTCTTGTACAATCGTAATAAGGAGGATTTGTGTATATTTCCTATACAGTTAAGTCTCATCAAGTGACTTCCAATGGGGAAATTCCCGAATGCATGGATCAAATGTCAAAAACATTTGGTGGAATTTTTTTTTCCATGATTGTGGTTGGTCATTTGGGCCGTAAGAAGGTAACATTTGCAAGTCAACAATAGTCCTTGACATGTATTCTTACATAACAACTATCCAGCCTTGAAATTCATTGTTCGACACATTCTAATTTTCGTACAATTACTCCATGGTCATTGATTTAGTCAATTATGCATTTCGGTGTGACACTCGATATTGGAATTGTTATTGCATTTCAACAATTAGGACTGATACAGGAATATTGGACGTGTCTTTAATCAGTAGCATGATGTAATTGTAGAAAATTTTCGAATCAAGTTTGCGATAGTTTTGTGTTATACGTGCAAAAGTGCATGTATGAGGCTCAATATATTTTTGGATCTCCCACAGTTGGAACTTCTAAATAAATGTAGCTTATACGTGCCACTTGCACCCTTCTGTCGACCTCTAACACTCCCCAACATATATTGTCGGTTTAGAGTCAGCGACTTTGTAGTTAACTGGCACTCATTGATGGTCTCTAAACTAACTAAAAATTCGACTAAGGCAAGCGCACCTATCGAACAGTAGTATAGTTATGGTGAGACCGGAAATATCGTATCTACAAGGACTAAGAGTACTAGTAATTACTATCTTTTTATTATCTAGCCTAAGAATAAAGGGAGGTTTTAAACTAAGACTAATTATTTAATTAACTAGGATTACGACAGAGATAAAAGTTAGAAAATAATATTGGAAAACCGATAGAGAAGACAATACCTAAGGAAGAATTCACCTAGACTTCACTTATTACTTTTGAATTAGACGATTTATTCACTTGACTTAAACCGTGGAAATATCTAATTTATGTTAATATCTCTCTCGAGACTAAAAATAACTAACTCTAGGTTGATTAATTGAAATCTCTTTCTAATTAAAACTCCTATTATCGCATTAACTCGATCTATGGATTCCCTTATTAGATTTGACTCTAATCCTGCAGATTTATGTCGTCCTATCTCTAGAATTGCATGCAACTCCACTTAATTATGGAAGATCTACTCTTAAATAGGGATTTTTGCTCCACTGAATAAGCACATCAAAACCTGAATGAATATCCTAAAATATTAAAGCAAGGATTAAAACTCACAATTAAGAATAAGAACAAGTATTTATCATATAACTCAAATAGTAATAAGATCTGTATTAGGTTTCATCCCCCTTAGGTATTTAGGGAGTTTAGTTCATAATAATGGAAAACATCTCAAAATTGAGAAAGCAAAAAAACATAAAGAAACCCAAAGAACTTCTAAGGAAATTGAATGGAGATCTTCAGTCTTGAAGTGATCCTGCTTCCGAGCTGATTCCGATGGCTGTCCTTGAGTATCTTCTGCCTTCTACCTTTTGTCTCCCTTTTGATCCTATTCTAGGGTGTTTAAATAGACTTTGAAATGCCCAAAATAGCCCAAAATTAGCCTTTTCAGAATAGAATTAGACTTGGGTCTAACAGGGACACGGCCGTGTGCCACACCCGTGTGAAGGTGCTCAGGCCGTGTGCAATTCTGACTTGATTTGATGTCGACACGGTAATGATACACGGGCGTGTGGCATGCCCGTGTGCCTCATACTGGCGTGTGGTTTACTCGTGTGGAAATGTTTAGGCCATGTGAAACACTGAATTAGGCTTATTTTGTCCGTTTTTGGCCCGTTTCTTGCTCTTTTCGCCTTCCTATGCTCACCTAAGTATAAAACATTAATTTAAAGGATTAGGAGCATCAAATTCACTAAAGCTTATGATAAATCATTCAAAAATATACCAAGCATGGGATAAAAAATATGTATATATTGTGGTTTATCAAATATCCTCACACTTAAACATTTGCTTATCCTCAAGCAAAATCATCAACTCACAATTAAAATAAATTCTTCTCAACTTATAATTCTCATCAATAATGTTTGAAATAATCCACAAGTAGTCATATATTGAAAATTCAACTAAAAGAACATTAAAGTTTCAAGTAATCCAAGCTGAGCATTTTAATCATAAAATTATAGGTATCTCCCATTATCTAAATAAATATCTTTAATTCTAAATCGACAAAAGTTGACATCCTCACTAAAGATTCACCCAAATCACTCAAAGTGTTTAAGGTTCAATAATCAGGCACTCAATAGTCAAACATGAAAAGTTATTACCATAAGCTTGCATGAAAATCAAATCTCCACCACTATAAATGAGATGATACACAAATCAAAAGGTCTTTAGCAGGGTTGTAATGGGGCTTAGGTTAAAGGTGTGGATAAAGGCTGAAAAAATAGGGTTAAAATTAAGATTAATTTAATAAATTACCGACCTTAGAGAATGAAGCCAATTACTGAATTACAAACAAGTGTCAGAATAAAACCATCCATAACTAATGACGTGAGCTTTATTTTTTTTAATATTAAGAACAAGTAGCGAGTACATACTGAGAAATAATTCAGCAACTGAAATGGACGAAAATCGTTAGGTAACTAATCAAATCAATCTCGATAAAAAGGGAGTTAATAAAAAGGGAGAAACTCTTGATGAATCAAAAAGGGTTAAATTGTGAGTTAACTTTTTAGTGGGAAAATATCAAGAAATGATGTTTAAGGCTTAGAAGGGTTCACTAAGGGTTAATTATGAAGGTGGGCTTTTTAGGGAGTGAGTGGGTTAAAACCTAAATGCATTTATCATCTCAATATATCAAATCAATGGTGTGGTCTCGACATTTATAATCGAGGCAAGTTCTTGAATAATAAATCAGTATTGACACACTCATAAGCAACAATAAAAGTGAGCAAGAAAGGATATATGCTCTAGAGGCTTAAGTTCTCATGAGAATTATGGCTTTTGATGTTAATCCTGTGAATTCAGAATTTCAAGATAATACCTCAATTCAGGGAAACAACCTAGTAATTTTAATTCTCAAAAGTCAACTTATCATGCTTGATTCTCTATTGTCCTAAAGTTTAAATAATCAATGCACAATTACTTATGTTTTAGTCCAAAACATATTAATAAAAATCATAAATCAATCAGAATTCACTCTAATAATAAAATTAGAACATTATTTGAGAACGAGATAAAAATTCAGGGATTTTCTGTTAATCATATAAATAATCTCCCCACACTTAAGATGTACATTGACCTCAATGTACAAAGATAGATAAGAACAATATAAGCATAATATCAGAAGAGAGGAAGAGAAACGAAACTGCCCTAAATTTTTGGTTGAAACCCTTGGAATAGTGAAAGTTAGAATTGTAGATAAGGCTACTGAAAGGCATGATTCTGAGTTACTAGTAAGAAAATAAACACAACTGTGGAAGAGAATTAAGGGAGTACTCGATAATAACTATAAAGATAAACATAATTCAAAATATAAAACATAAGTCTTCAAAAATAAATAAAAGAAAATTAAAATTAAAATTAATAATAAAATAAATGGACTCAAAGGTCTTCATTATCGGATGCCTCGTAGGTTGACGGTGTCGAAGGAGAAATGTGAAGGTGGGGGCAAATCTGTCGAATAGTGGCATCGATGCTGTCGAACTGCTCATAACACTGCTGCTCAAAGCGAGTGAGTCGCTCGGATATATCTGTCAAAGTGGCCACAGTAGGGCGGTAACTTTGTGATGGTGGTGGAGGTGGGTCCTCATGAAGGGGAGGGACATCATCAGTAATATCCTCTGGATCATCCTGAGCATCAGAATGGATGAGTCTGTACTGAGGGGGTCGAATCCACGGCGTCACTCTATCATCCTCATGTAGATCATACTAGATATTCCTTGAGGAGATATCTGGCCTACTAGTGTGAGTGTTGATGACATCTCTTGAGTGTCGAAGAGGCCGAAGTGTCAAGCGAGGTGAGTCACCTAAGGGCCTAGACAGATAGGGCCCTTCCTATGGCGATCTGTTTGATGGCGAAAGGTGAGAGCAATAAAATAAGCTAATTTGAATATGTGGCCGGTTGCCATGCTCCAAAGATAGTATGCGTCAGTAGTGCTTACAACTCCTGTGCTCTCTCTCCTGCCAGTCAATGTGTGAGCTAATAAGGCGTGGATGTATCGTAGAGCCGGAGAAAGGGATGTCACCTTCGAGCGACTCGCGTCATAACGGAACTAACTAGCTGTGAGATCAGTCCAACAGCACGAAGGTGAGTAATGGATGTGACGGTGGAGGTGAAAAAAGTTATCGGCACTTATAAACTCGTCGGTGTAGATGCCTAAAGTTGCTCCAAACTCAGGAACACTCATATGTCGCACTAAGCCACCAAGTCGGAATGTAATGGTGTCGTGCTCGTCATGTGATGACATCACTCGCTGAAGGTGGAACGTCGAGCAAAACTCTAAAGTAAGCTCCATATATGTGGGCTCGACGATATCAAAGAAATGGTCCCATGGTGCCGTAATAATGAAAGTACAGGCCTCATCAGCTAGTTCGACCTGCTATAATGTGGCCCAGTCAATACATCGGCCCAAACCTAGCGGTCGCACACGCAATAGCTGGAACAAGTCTTCAGGTGGGTCCACAGAGAATCGGAGGTAAGGATGACGAACCTCAGCAGAGGCGCTCGAGGAGGTCGTACCAAGAACGTTCTTCTTTTTTGAAGCGCGGGCAGCAGTCTTCTTGCCTCTTGTGTTTGTCATGGTATGTTTGAAATTAAAAGAAGGTATTTTAACAAAAATAAAGTAGCATCCAAATAAAATTCAAGTGGGCCTAAAATAACAGTGTATTTCTAGACGATAAAGGAACATAAAAACCTAGAAAATGAAATGATAAAACAAAATAACTATTTAGTTTATTCTAAGCTAAGGATAAAAAACAATAAAAAAAGAACAATGGACAAAGAATATATAACCAAAGAATAACTCGTGAGCAAGGAGTGAATAATAATCAAGAGTAAATTAAACAGTGAAATAAAAGATATAGTTTTAATCAGAACTAAGCATGAAAGTGAAATCTAACGTCTTTGACAACTAGTTATTAATAACTGAAAATCATAAAACAAAATAAAAAATAAAAAATGAGAAAGAACAGAAAATAAATGAATAAATAAAAAAGAAAAAAATTAAGGAATAACAATGAACCGTCGGGGAGGTAGTCGGAGGCACGGGTGGTCGACGAGGAGTGGTGGCCGAACGAGGGGTGGGGTTTGCTTAGGTTGGCGTCTTATGCAGGAGGGGAGGGGTCGATTTTAAAGGTTGACGTCGGGGCTGGAGAAGTACACGGGTTAAAAAAATAAGGGTTTTGATGTGCGTTGGGCGTAGGGGTGGTGTGCGGCAGTGAGAAGAGTGCGACAGAGGAGGTCGACGAGGTGATGGGTGGTCAGTTGACGAGGAAAAAGAGAGGGGGAAAAGGGAAAGAAATGAGGAAGAAAAAAGAATAGGGGGAAACAAAAGAAAAGAAGGAAGAAGAAAGGGGGAGTGAGGCAATGGTAGAACGATGGGGAAATATGGCAGGAATAAGGGGAAGCGGCGGTCGCTGGCTGGGAGATTGTGAGGAGAAAGAAGACAAAATTAAGGGAGAAATTAGGTTTTTAGGGGGTTTAAATGGGACACGATCGTGTAAGGCCCGTTTTGGGTTATACGGCCGTGTCACACGCTCGTGTGGCTCGAGTTTAGCCCGTTTTAGTTGCGAACATTGAACGCCCATTCGTTACACGGTCACACAGCCGTATCGTACGACCGTTTGCTATGTTGTTCACTTCTCCTACGCCCGTATGGTATGTCATACGCCCGTGTGTCCGAACACACGGCCGTGTGCCTTACTCGTGTAGCTCTCTGATTTGTTAAAGTTTGAAAATTTAGCTCTAGTTTTCACATGGCCTAGGACATGCCCATGTGTCCAGGCCGTGTGGTCCACATGGCCGCGTCGCACACCCATGTGGATTTATCGCAGGCTGTGTGCATGTCAATTTTTGGGAAATTTCAGCCTTGTTTCCACACGGCCAAGGACATGCCTGTGTGTCCAGGCCGTGTGGGTCACTATACCTGTATAAAAATACAAAAAATAGATAAAATAAACGGGTTAGTGGTGTTAGTATTCGGGTTGCCTCCTGAGAAGCGCTTATTTATAGTCTAAACTTGACTCACCTTATATTTGCATGGTTATGGTGGCTCGAAGAATTGAAACTCCTCATTCCTGTAATCAATCTTATCAAAATAAGGTTTTAGACGAGTACTATTTACCTTAAAAGTATTGAATTTGGAATGAGTTACCTTGACTACACCGTATAGGCAAACGTTGAATACCGAAAAAGGGATTGTTCCATTAGGTTCAGAAGTGGCAACACAATGGTCTGCTTCATCTAACAGTACTTTGTCTCCAACTTTTAGTTGATTCGATTCACCTTTATGTTCATCATGACATTGCTTTGGTTCATCGTGTATCCTCGGTTTTTCCTTAACTGTTGTTCGCTATTTATCTAGTTCCTCGATTTTTAATGTTCGTTTGTCACAGATGATTCCATCATTGGTACTAGAACGTGGCTCGTTTATGTTTTTTCGATGCGTTTCCTGCGAGGAAGGTTGAACCACATGATTAATCTTATTAACAGGTTTTATAGAATCATTTTCATGACTTGCTGTCTTAACCGAATCACGAGCTTAAAGCGTGATCGTATCTTCTCCTACACGGAGTGTGAGTTCACCTGTACCAACATCAATGATAATTCTAGCAGTTGCTAAAAAGTGGCGTCCTAAAATTAAAGGGACATCACTATCTTCTTCTATGTCTAGAACAACAAAATCAATTGGAAATATGAATTTATCAAATTTTACAAGCATATCTTCTATAATACCCTTAGGGAATCTAATGGTGTTACCTGCTAATTGAATGCTTATCCTAGTTTGTTTGGGTTTCCCAAGACCTAGCTGTTTAAACATTTTATAGGGCATAACATTAATGCTTGCCCCTAAATCAGCCAAAGCATTGTTAACATTCAAACTACCAATTAAGCAAGGAACTGTAAAACTCCTTGGATCTTTCAACTTGTTGGGTAGCTTATTTTGTAGAATGGCTGAGCAAACTGCATTTAATTCCACATGCAACGCATCATCTAACTTTTGTTTATTAGCCAAGAGCTCCTTTATAAATTTCACTTCGTTTGGCATCTACGAAAGAGCTTCAATAAATGGTAAGTTAATATGTAATTTTTAAATAATTTAAAGAATTTACTGAATTGTTCGTCCGTGTGGTCTTTACTTGTCGCATTGGGTATGGCACACGAGGTTTATACTCTTTGCTTACCAGTTTCTGTTTATTATTGCTTACATCAACCTTACATTTATCTTCCATATTGTCTTGCCTCGGTTTCGGTTCATTTTCAACTAACCCTTCATCATTGTGCACAGTAATGGCATAAAGTTGCTCCCTTGGGTTAGTTTCAGTGTTACTTGGTAGGTCACCTTGTGGTCGTTCAGAGATCAACTTAGCAAGTTGTCCTATTTGAGTTTCGAGCCCTTGAATCGACACTTGCTGATTCTTAAGCGTTGTTTCGGTATTCTGAAAACAAGTTTCTGACACCGAGATGAATTTTGTAAGTATCTCTTCAAGGTTCGATTTCTTTTCTTGTTGGTAAGGCGGTTGTTGAAAACCTAGAGGATGTTGTGGCATTTGATTTCCTTGACCACCCCACAAGAAATTGGGATGGTTCTTCCAACCAGCATTATAAGTGTTACTATACGGGTTATTTTGAGGTCTAGAATTATTACCCATATAGTGGACTTGTTCCTCCTAGGCGCCAGGGTTGAAGGATAGATAATTTGTGTTGTGCACTCCTCCTCCATTTGAATTACACCTCATCACTGGATGTACCTGAATAGAACCATACAAACCATCAATTTTTTTATTTAAAAGTTCTACCTGGTTAGATAGCATAGTGACCGCATTGAGGTTGAAAACACCAGCTGTTTTTGTCAGCTTCGTTCCCAGTACTTGCTACTAATAGTTATTCAGTGACATCTCTTCAATAAATTCGTAAGCCTCTTCAGGTGTTTTGTTGTTTAAAGTTCCATCGGCGGCTGCATCGATCAGTTTCCTTGTTGAGGGGTTCACACCACTGTAAAAAGTCTGAACCTATAGCCATAGAGGTAACCTATTGTGAGGGCACCTTCTCAATAAGTCATTGTATCTCTCTCATGCATCATAAAGAGTTTCTAGATCCATCTATACAAAAGAAGAGATATCTGTTTTTTTATTTTTTCAAAAAAAAAACCTCTTTTTAAAACATTTCATTCGGGTTTTATAACCCTTTTACATTCATTTTTAAATTGTTTCTGTCTCTTCGTGTTTAATTTTTACAGGTGTTGCAGGCGGTGGCGACGTGACCGTTGGAGCGGCAGAGTAGGCTTTTGGCAGAGGGGTAGGTGGCCGGTAATCCGGGGCAAGTGGGGGGTAGGTTCGGCGCAAGTGGGAAGGGGATAGGTGGCTAGGGTTTCTGTTTTTGATTTGGGTTTGGGTATTGGGTTAGTTTAGGCTTTGGGCTAGTAGGATTTGGGCTAAGTAAAAATTTGGGTTTAGTGTAACGGACTGAGGTTTTGTAATGTAAGTGGGTCAGGGGTTTAATACGAATGGGCCCAAAATTGGCCTATAACAGCTGCCCCTCTTTGCTCGTTGTCTTGTAACGGGAATGGAGCAAAGACATAATGAAAGGCCAAATTTGCCCTGTCTTGCCAAGTCTTGACTTCATTGGTGCTCTTCTTGTTTAGATGGTCTCCTTCCAGTCCATCGCATCTTGTAGCTTTGGTTCAATCCACTTTATCTTCTGACATATGCCTTGTAGCTTCGATCTTCTCTAATGTAACTTCAAGGATAAGAGATTTGTGGCTTTTCTGCTTCACTTGTAACTTTAGAAAGATAAGATGTACATCTTCAATCTGCTCTTCTATCGCTTCAGTGAGATAGGATTTGTGGTCTTCTCTTCTGCAACTCTAAAAAGGCAAGATTTGATATTCTCGATCAGCTCAACTACAATTTCAGGGAAACAAGACTTGCAACTTTGACCTACTCCACTGCAACTTTAGGGGTACAAAATCTGGTGTTTTCAATCAGCTCTCATCTTTATTCTTTACTCGGCATGAGATCTTGAGCTCAACTTATTTCTTGCAATATGAATTGACTCTGTAAAACAGATATTAAAACATAAATTAAAAATAGCTCAACACGTGATCCAAAGCTTAACTCAACTCTCGTAATATGAGTTGATTTTTGAAAAGTATAAATTAAACAGAATTTGAAAATACATCAGTATATCCTGAGGCTCAACTCACCTCTCACAATATGAGTTGACTTTGGAAAAGTAGAAATTAAAAACAGAGTTTGAACAACAGAATTTGAAAATACCTCGGCATGTGACCCGAGGCTCAACTCACCTCTCGCAATATAAGTTGATTTTTGAAAAGTATAAATTAAACAGAATTTGAAAATACCTTGGCATGTGGCCCAAGGCTCAACTCACCTCTCGCAATATGAGTTGATTTTTTTTTGAAAAGCAAGAATTGAAAAGTAGGAATTGAAAAGCAGAAACTGAAAATACCTCAGCGTGCCCCGAGGCTCAACTCATCTCTCGCAATATGAGTTGATTTTTGACAAACAGAAATTGAAATTACCTCATCGTGTCCTGAGGCTCAACTCACTTCTCGCAATATGAGTTGATCTTTTTATGAACAAAAATAGAAATTAAAATTACCTCAGCGTGTGACCCGAGGCTCAACTCACCTCTTGCAATATGAGTTGACTTTTGAAAAATGTTGAAAAGCAAAATTTGAAAATACCTCAGCGTGCCCTGAGGCTCAACTCACCTCTCGCAATACGAGTTGATTTTTGCAAAGTATAAATTGAAATAAATAAGAACTGAAAATACCTCAGCATGTGGGCCAAGGCTCAACTCACCTCTCGCAATATGAGTTAATTTTTGAAAAGTATAAATTGAAAAACAGAAAGTGAAAATAGCTCAACACGTGAGCCAAAGCTTAACTCACCTCTCGCAATATGAGTTGATTTAAAGATAAATAGAAATTGAAAGTGGCTCAGCATGTGAGCCAAGGCTCAACTCACCTCTCGCAATATGGGTTGCTTTTTGAAAGACAGAAATTAAAAGGCTCAACTCACCTCTCGCAATATGAGTTGATTCTTTGAAAAGCATAAACTGAAAACAGAAATTGAAAATACCTCAGCGTGCCCCGAGGCTCAACTCACTTCTCGCAATATGAGTTGAATTTTTTTGAAAAAGTAGAAATTAAAAAAACAGGAATTAAAATACCTCAGCATGTGAGCTGAGGCTAAACTCACCTCTCGCATTATGAGTTGATTTTTGAAAAGCAAAAATTGAAAAACAGAAATTGAAATCACCTCAACATGTCTTGAGGCTCAACTCACCTCTTGCAATATGAGTTGATTTTGGAAAAGTAGAAATTAAAGACAGAAATTGAAATTACCTCAGCGTGTCCTGAGGCTCAACTCACCTCTCGCAATATGAATTGATTTTTTTTTTTAAAAGCATAAATTAAAAAAACATAAATTGAAGATACCTCGACATGTGGCCCAAGGCTCAACTCATTTCTCGCAATATAAGTTGATTTTTAAAACATAAATTGAAAATACCTCAACTGTCTTGAGGCTCAACTCATCTCTCGCAATATGAGTTGATTTTTGAAAACAGGAAAAAAACATCAAAATACCAAAACCTGTCATCTGGTGAAACTCAGGTGTCTTTTCCTTTGATTCAGTACAGCTATCATCATATCCTCTCGCTCTGCTGGAGTACCTAAATATGTCGTGCATGATGTCATCATGATATGCACATGTTTGCCTTAAATGCCTTTATGCCTACATGATTATGCTATGCGCCTTAGGCATGTTTGTCGTATGTTCTTTCTTGTCACGATTTTCATGATGATCTGCATTCATTACTTCGGCTCTTGACTTTCTCTTTAGGCCCTGTACCCATCCTCAAACTTCACGAGTAATCAACGTTTCTCAGATATCACTCTTTTGCCCCTGGTTGAACTTTGTCCTTCCTTTGAGACTCTTGTACTTATCAAATTCTTATCCGAGTAATGCTTAACATTCCTTTTGTTTAGATTATGTCATTTCACTATTTATCATGTAAATAAATCACATAATGAGATGCATGAAAATGGTCAGGTAGGGACAAAAATGATACCTCGCATTTATTTATTTCGAATGTGGCAAATAAAGAAAGTTAACCAATGATAATAAAAAAAATAATAAAGAGAAAAAAGATCGCATTCAATGGATACAAATGCTCTAGATATTCAACGCATGAACTCTTCCACGTTCCTCAATCAAGAATCATTTCGAGCATGGCTTCTTGCGTAGAAGATTTCGAGCTTTCAGAAATGCTTCAAATACTGTAGTCTCGCTGTTTGACCCATCGTTCGACCGCCTTGCTCTTTAAGCCCAAGTTTACTTCACTAGAACGCCCTCTCAGGTTTTCATCCTAATCTTTTGTGTTTAATTAAGACACCCTTTTCGGGTTTTCGCCTTGATCCTTTTTTTTTGAGATGTCCTTTTCGGGTTTTCATCTTGATTTTATTTTTTCAAGCATAATATTTCTTCACAGCATCTGAGTTCACTGGATTCGATAACTCCTTCCCATCCATCTCGTTGAGGATCAAAGCTCCACCTGAGAATGCCTTCTTTACAGCATATGGTCCTTCCCAATTTGGTGCCCATTTTCCTCGCAGGTTTTTTTGCATTGGGAGAATCTTTCTCAGCACGAGCCCTCCTTTGTGGAATTCTCTTGGCCATACTTTCTTGTCATGGACTGCGATCATTCTCTTCTGGTACATCTGTCCATGACAGATTGCCTTCAAACGTTTTTCTTCACTGAGGTTTAACTGGTCATATCGAGCTCGAACCCATTCTGCTTCCTCTAGTTTTGACTCCATTAAGACTCGTAGAGAAGGGATCTCAACTTCAATAGGTAACATAGCTTCCATTCCATAGACCAGAGAGTTGCTCTTGTAGATGTCCGCACAGATGTGCAATATGCATACAAAGTGAATGGTAACTTCTCGTGCCAGTCTTTATACGTCTTGGTCATTTTTCCAATGATTTTCTTAATATTCTTGTTGGCCGCTTCAACAGCTCCATTCATTTTCGGGCGATAGGGTGATGAGTTATGATGTTTTATTTGAAGTTGCTCACATACTTCCTTCATCATCTTGTTGTTCAGATTCATGGCGTTATCCGAGATGATTCTTTCAGGCAAACCATATCGACAAATGATTTCCTTTTTCAAAAACCTGCAAACTGCAGTCTTCGTCACATTGGCAAACGAAGCAACCTCTATCCATTTTGTGAAGTAATCAATAACCACAAAAATGAATCGGTGTCCATTAAAAGCTTTTGGGGAAATTGGCCCTATAACATCCATGCCCCACATAGAAAAAGGCCACGGAGAAGTCATGATATGAAGGGGCGAAAGGGCTACATGAATTTTATCACTATAAATTTGACATTTGTGGCATTTTCGTGCAAAACTAATGCAGTCACTTTCCATCGTCAGCCAGTAATAACCAAGTCTCATAATCTTCCTGGCTATAGTTAAACCATTAGCATGTGTCCCACAAATTCCCTCATGGACATCTTCGAGTATTTTCTTAGCTTCAACAGCATCTACACATCTCAAGAGCACTTGATCTTTCCCTCTTTTGTACAGGATGTCGCCATCAAGAATAAATCCCGCTGCCATTCTTCTAATTGTTCTTTTGTCGTTCTCATTTGCTTGTTCGGGATACCTTTGATTCTTGATATATTCTAAGACATCATGGAACCATGGCTGTCCATCTGGCTCTTTTTCAATGCTGAAACAATGTGCGGGGACCTCGTATATGCTCATTTTGAAGGGCATTATTTATGTTTCTCTATTTGCTTTGAACATGGAAGCCAAAGTGGCCAGGGCATCAGCCAATTGGTTTTCCTCTCATGGGAAGTAATGAAAAGTTATTTCTTTGAATTCCTTGATCAATTCAGCCACTAAATCACTGTACTTAATCAATTTCGGGTCCCTCACTTCCCAATCTCCATGGATTTAGTAAACCACCAAGGCTGAGTCCCCATACACCTCTAAGATTTTGATATTTCGTTTAATAGCTGCGCGAAGTCGCATGATACAGGCCTCATATTCCGCTATATTATTGGTACAGAAGAAGTTCAGTCTTGCAGTGAACGGATAATGATTCCTGTTTAGTGATATTAAGATTGCTCCAATTCCATGCCCCAAAGCATTCGACGCACCATCAAAACTCATCTTCCATGGCTTCTCTTTTGATGACTCGGATTCCTTTTCTGTGATGCATATTAAGTCTTCATCTGGGAAATCAAACTTTAATGGCTCGTATTCCTCTGTTGTTCGAGTTGCTAAGAAGTCAGCTATTGCGCTTCCTTTTATCGACTTTTGGGTTACCTAGGCAATGCCGTACTCCGATAGTAAGATCTGCCATCGTGCCATTCTTTCTGAGAGTGTAGGTGATTCCATCATGTATTTTATTGGGTCTAGCTTTGAAATTAGCCATGTCGTGTGATACAACATATATTGCCTGAGTATCCGAGCTACCCAAACCAGAGCGCAACAGTATTTCTTAATGGACGAGTACTTTGCCTCACATTCAGTGAACTTTTTGCTGAGGTAGTAGATCGCTTTTTCTTTTTTTCCTAACTCGTCGTGTTGCCCCAGTACACAACCCATTGAATTTTCGAACATAGTCAAATACAATATCAATGGTCTTCCCGGAGTTGGCGGTACTAGTACTGGAGGATTAGACAAATATTGTTTTATCTTATCAAAGGCCACCTGTAATTCCCCATTCCATCCTCCGGGGTTATGTTTTCGAAAAAGCTGAAAGATTCGGTCGCATTGGTTGGTAAGTTGAGCGATGAATCGGGCGATGTAATTTAACCTCCCTAAAAACCCTCTGACTTCGTTTTGCGTGCGTGGAGGTGGTAACTCTTGAATGGCTTTTATTTTATTTGGATCAACCCCGATACCTCTTTCACTGATAATGAAGCCTAACAACTTTCCCGAGGTAGTCCCAAACGTACATTTGGTTGGATTAAGTTTTAACTGAAACTTTCTCAGCCTTCCGAACAACTTCTTGAGGTTCACTACATGCTCTTCTTCCTCTCGGGATTTAGCAATCATATCGTCGACGTAGACCTCTATTTCTTTATGCATCATATCATGGAATAACGTCACCATAGCCCTCTGATACGTTGCCCCGGTATTCTTTAACCCAAATGGCATCACCTTGTAGCAGAATGTTCCCCACATTGTTACGAAGGTAGTTTTCTCCATATCCTCAGGGGCCATCTTGATCTGATTATACCCCGAGAATCTATCCATGAAAGAAAACAATGAATGTTTTGCTGTATTGTCCACCAACGTATCAATATGTGGTAAAGGAAAATTATCTTTAGGGCTTGCTCGGTTCAGGTCACGGTAATCCACGCACATTCGTACTTTGCCATCTTTCTTTGGTACCAGAACTATGTTAGCCACGCATTCTGGATATTTGGAGGCTTGTAAGAAGCCAGCATCAAATTGCTTCTTGACTTCCTCTTTTATTTTCAACAGCATTTCGGGTCTCATCCGTCTTAACTTTTGCTGAATGGGTTTGCACTCTGGCTTTAATGGGAGCTTATGGACCATTACATCTTCATCTAATCCTGGCATGTCCTGATATGACCATGCAAATATATCTTTGTACTCGCGGAGCAAAGGGATCAAATTATGCCTGGTGCCCTCTGAAATAGAGGTCCCAATCTTCACTTCTTGTTTCCTTTCTTCAGTGCCCAAATTTATTGTTTCAAAAGATTCTTGATGAGGCAAAATCTGTTTATCCTCTTGTTCCACCATTCTTAGCAAGTCAGGAGACGAGACATAGTCTTCAGCATTTTCTTCGACTTCAAATTCTCCTAAACAAACAGCCTTTTCAAAATTGATTTCAGGACTTGTAACGGGTTTGTTCATGCCATTGATATCTGAGCACCTGAAAGTTGAATGGAAAAGGAAACTATAGAGGGGCATCTAAATATTGGAACCAACAAACAAAATGTTATGGCGTGGTATGAGGCAAATGTAAAGATAGGCTATGAAATGAGAAAATGATTATGAAATTAGTGATAATACGAAAGATCGTGACAAAATGCATCTTTATTGATATTCATTTGAATGATAAAGAGCGAGTGCAAGCTCTTACAAAAGAATTCTATTATATCTAAGGACATAATAGAGGGTTAACGTTTAAGCATTACTCTGAAGACTTATAAACTATAAGAAGGTCCTCGGCAGTCCAATTGTTCAACATGAAACCCGGGGGACAAGGGCGTATCCTTGAGATGTCTTTACTTGCATCAGCTCCTTTGTCAATGACATATATACTGACACTCTGAAAACCCCTTTCAATTAACAACAGTGTGCTTCGTGGATTATCTAGCTCGGGGTATATCATTCCTGCAGATGTAAATGTTTTTGACAATGGAGGGTACGTTATGGGCTCCCATTCTGGTTTTCGGCCTAAGGTTATCGCGATCCTTCTTTCCTGATCTTTCTTCCATTGTTTTTTTCTTTGACGTGCGTCTGGCTGGAAACCTAAACCGTATCGAGCCTTATGATGCACTGGCCTTAGAACCATAACTATTCCTTGCTGAAATTTTCCTAAACCTTTCTTCGCTCGGGCTACTCTCCCCACAGTTAGCTTGATACTCATCCTGGTATTTCTCGACAGTTTTGGTGCAAGAATTCTGTTTCCCTTAACGACGAATATGGCATTGACGAACTCAAAGGATCGGAAGGAACATTCTATTGCATCTTTGCTCACTTCTAGGTACGGTGCATCGGCAGAGATGGATGCGACAATGCCTTCTTCTCCCTCGACAGTGACCAAACAGCCGTCTATGATAAATTTTACCTTTTAATGGAGGGATGATGGGACCGCTCCAGCGGAATGGATCCAAGGTCTTCCCAAGAGGCAATTGTATGATGGTGTAATATCCATGACTTGAAATTCAAGATCGTATATATAAGGGCCCACTTCCAGAGGAATCTCAATATAAGGGCCCACTTCCAGAGGGATCTCAATCTTTCCCATGACTTCACGCCTTGTCCCATCGAATACCCTTACCGTGGAGTGACAGGGCCTTAAATAGGACAAATCCATCAGAATTCTAGAAAGCGTGGCCAAAGGCATGACGTTGAGTGCTGACCTATTATCGATGAGCACGTTTGGTATTATGTAGCCCTTGCAACGAGTCGTTATATGCAATGCTTTCACTGAGCCTCTACCGTTTGGCGATATCTCATCATCACTAAAAGAGATAAAATTGTCCGCGTTCAGATTGTTCACCCACCTATCAAGCTTCTCAACAGATATATTGTTTGCTACATAAGCTTAATTTAACACATTCAACAAAGCATTCCGGTGTGGCTCTGAATTTAACAGTAAAGATAAAACTGAGATTCGTGCTGGTTGCTTATTTAATTGTTCTACCACATTGTATTCATTGTGCTTGATAAATTTTAAGAACTCCTGTGCTTCTTCCTCATCCACATGCTTTTTAGTTTCTTGCACTAGTGGAGTTTCCTGCTCGACTTCGGCTTCGTACATCATTGCCTTTCCTTTTTGTTTCAAGTCACTACTTTTCTTTGTCGGCTCAATTTCTTTAGAATGGTAACGCCCACTGCGGGTAAAATGTCCTACTTCCCCAACATCTCCAGTTGTGGCTTCAGGCTTTTCACCTTCAGGTGTGACGATGTTGGTATCGTACTTCCATGGTACTGTTTTATTGTCCTTATAAGGGAAAGGAGATGGTACTTCTATTATCACCTTTGGTTTTACTGGCTCCTTATTCGCGTCGTAATAAATTATTAACGGTCGGTCGGCGCTATACGGGAAACCTGATGACTGATTGTCAGAGGCACATATTTCCCCTCTATCAGCCTCTTCGCCTTTATAAAAAATCCCAATCTCCTTATTATCCATCATGTTTTGCAGTAATCTCCTGAACTCCTCGCATGACTGAATGTCGTGCCCTTCAATACCATGGAATTCACAAAAACTGTGACCTTTTGCATTTCTCCCTTCGAATACTCCGTTAAGATGTCAGAGTAACCCTTTTTCAACTAGTACCTCCCAGATTTTCTGCAAATGTGTTCTTATTTCAGAAACCTATCTTCTACTTTGCCGTTTGTCCTCCTCCCCTATTGTGCTCACATTCCCTTCAGTGTGGTTTGGGAATGGATTCCCGGCCGTACCGCCAGTACCATCAAATCGCAAAATGCCCGCATCAATGGGCCCTTGAACTCTCATTTTAAAGGCAAGGTAATTTTTCGTAGAGTGCCCCTGGTTCCCAACATGGTATGTACAACTAATGTTTGGATCATACCATTTCGGGTATGGAGGCTTAAGGGGTGCCATGTAATGGGGAGATATTAATTACTTTTCTAAGAGTTTTGGGTATAGTTCCCCATACAACACAGGAATAGGAGTAAATTGCAGTTTCTCGGGATTGGGCCTTGCTGGTCTTGGTTCGTTTCTGGGTTGGCTTTGAACGGGTACAGTGTTTTGTGGGAATGTGGCAACGGGTCTTTGGTTGTTCATAGCGTATACGGGGTAGGAAGGAGGTGGTGTTTGGTAGTAAGGGGTTTGAGGAGGGTAATAGAAATTTGGAGGTGGATAATTTCGAGGTCGGGGTTGGTTTAAATATGGATTAAGGATATAACGGCTTCCCATTCCCACCATATGCGCTTCTGGCTCTTTCTTTCTTATAGGTACTGCCTTTTTTGAACTTTCTAAACCTTCCATCCTCCCACTTTTGATGGCACTCTCAATAAGTTCTCCAGATATTATGATATCCGAAAAATCCTTTGTAGCACTTCCCACCAGCTTGTCATAGAATGGTGCTCTCAGAGTATTGATGAAAAGAACCGTTATCTCAGTCTTAGTCAGTGGAGGCTCCACTTGGGCTGAGATATCTCTCCACCTTTGAGCGTATTGCCTAAAGGTTTCTACTGGTTTCTTTTCCATCATTTGTAGAGTCATTCGATCAGGCACCATATCCGACACATGCTTGTACTGCTCACAGAATACTGACGCCAAGTCCTTCCAGGATCGGATCTTTTCCCTACTAAGCTGATTATACCATTGAAGAGCTGATCCTACTAGACTATCCTGAAAACAATGTATGAGTAGCTTATCTTCGTTCACATAGCCGGTCATCTTCCGGCAAAACATGATGAGATGCGCTTTTGGGCATCTTGTCCCATCGTACTTTTCAAAATCTGGTACTTTAAACTTTGGAGGCAAAACTAAATCGGGTATCAAACTGAGCTCTTTAGCGCCCAGTGCCGAGAAGACTTCAATGACTTCCATTGCCTTGAGCCTTTCCTCTAGGCTCTTATATTTCTCCTTTGCATCGTAATCATCTAATTTTAACCTGGCTATCTCTGCTAGATCATCCAAATCTGGAACGAGTGGATCAGCAGGACTAGCTCCTGGGTTTGATACAAACATTCCTTGCCCCAAATGAGTAGGTGGCACCAGCCGTTGTTCCAGGACTGTGGGTTCCCCTTGAGTGTACCCTCTTTGTGTTGCGTGGGCGTGTGGCGGAGTGAATCCTGAGGGATAGAACGGGTCTTGATTGTGATTAACTCTTGACCGATGTTCTTCGACGTCAGGGCTCTGCATGGGTCCATTTCCTTTTACCAGAGCCGACATCATTTCCATCATCTTGGCCATTTGATCCTTCTGCTCGAGCGATTCTTCTCGAGATCTCACCATTAAGTCTCTTGTCTCTTGCTGCGATTTAGCCAACTGCTCTTGTAATTCCCTTTGTATTCTTTCCATCCTTTCAATCCTTTCATTGAATTCAGCCTCCATTACTCTAACTTGTCGGCGCGTTTTATATGAATAGCGTGGTTCCAGATTTGAAGTATTGCAACTGCAAATTATGTGATTCTAACCTTAGCGAACGATTATGGGATATGCAATAAATGAATGAATGAATACATAAATGTCAAATTAATGTTAGTCATGAGTGAATATGCAAGAATTTAGTGTTGATTTCAAGACGGCCCCTTATTTAGGCATTTCATTTATCAAAAGAATTTATTACAAAACATTTTGCCATTTTCGATTTAGCCATTACAAAAACTTCCTAGCCATATCACCATATTTCTTTACTCGTGCTAAGAATTCTGATATATTTCATCTTCGGCTCGGAGGGAATTGGCAAATAAGAATTTCAGCTTCTTCTGACAGTTGTACCACGTGCATGGCTACCCCATGAATTTCATTGATCAGATAGGTAAGTTGCATTTCTTTTTCTTGGAGACCCTCTTTGTAAGCGCGAATGTCTCTATTATATTGACTATTCTTTTCTTCCAAAGTCTTCAAGAGAGTATCTAGCTGTTGTTGACGATCTTGCAGCATGTCTTCTAAATCCCGTATCCTTTCTTTTAGTTCTTGACGATTAGATCGACTAGTCATTACCTCGGCAGACATAGTTTCATATTCGGCGTTCTTCTTCCTTAGCTCTATCATAGCCCGAGAGGCCTTTTCTTCTTCTTTCTTCGCTTTCCCTTTCCAGAATTCCATCCCGCCTTTGATGCTGCTTAATTCTTCTTTCCATTCCGCTGATGACTTGCCCAACCTACTATTCTTGGTAGTGACTCTTAACTTCTTATTTTCCAGATAAAGGTCCCTTAAGTCATTTCTTACGACTTCAACTTCTTTTTGCACTTTCTCGGTTCTGGATCTTTCAATCTGAACATCAATCTTCAGTTGGTAATTTTCCTCTTGAAGAGCACTAAGGTCCCGAGACATCTTGTCCTTTTCTCGTTCAAATTCTTGTCTTGCCATTTCTAACTCAGATGACACTTCTGCCGAGAAAAGATTCTGGACGGTATAATTTGTCGACGAGACGTGCTGACTATTCACTCGTTGCTTTCTCCATATAACATAATCTTGGGTGAGAGTATCAGCGTACATAGCTAATTCCATGAGATGAATTCTCTTCCAAGACTTTGCAATGTCACGGACCCTTCTTATATAACCTTCACCCGCGAAAGCAAACTCGGACTGTGCTAATCCTCCAGTGACGGGTATGAATTGTCGTGAAGAAAATTACCTTTGGACCATTAACGGAGCATAACCAACTCCTCTCCATAATCTAAGCAGTGGCACCCAATCTTGGTTTCCCACCTTGTATAACAGAACGAAGGGCGCATCCACGGTGCTCTCCAAGTTACATCTTCAGCACGAAGATTCTGAAAAACTTAAACCCAATGCTGTTCGGTGACCTCATTTGGCCATTCTTTCTCGAGATGAGCTTTTAACGGGGAGAATGTTTTAGAAAACATATGGAACGGTGTGCGCTCTACTTTCTAGAAGTGGCTCAAGATCCAAACATTGAGTAACTGCGCGCATCCGATGAAACGACCTTTCCCTTTTCTCCTACAGATGCTTAATGATCTGAAGGTTTCGGCCAGGATAGTTGGGACAAGGTTGATTCCTTGTTTTAACTTTTCAAAGAAATCCACTACTGCAACTTCTATATGTCCAAGAACTTTTGGGAAAACGATCAGACCGTAAATGGCTAAAGCGAACAGATTCACCCTCTTCAACATGTCGGGGTAGTTCAGAACTAAACGTCGCAGGGAAAACCATGGAATACAGCTAGTTTCATTCTTCTTCTTTATCTGTTTTTCAGCCCATATGTCGGTCATGTCTGTCAATCTCATTAACTTTTTCTTGAAGGTCATCGGCTTGGGCTCTTTCACATATATTTTGTAGAGTTGCACATTATCGATACGAAGCAAAGCAGCGTATTCTTCTATAGTCGGGGTCATGTCTTCTTGATTGAAGGTGAAACACTGGTAAGCTAGATCCCAAAATTTGACCATGGCTTGAATCAATCGTTCGTCAACATTGATGGCAATCAGGTTGGCTATATCTCCGTATCTTTCAGTGAAGATTCCCCTAGCGTCCGAGTCTCACTGATTCTAGATTCGAACCAAGTCTTCCAGATTATTCTGACGAACATTCACAGTTACGTACTCGGGTAGATTAGAAACACATCCTTCCATTAAACTATCCCCTTTTTTTTCTGGGTTTTCAAAGACCAATCCCGGACCACAACATTTTTCTCGGTTGTTTGTATAATCAACTCTTCCATCAGAAACCCCTTTTTTTGGTAACCGATCTCTAGTCAACACTTTTTCTAATATGATGCCTATAATGCATGATGAAAAATAAAGCAAAGACGAACAACCCTGGTTAGTAGTCAAATATAGGCAGAAAAATCATGGAAAATTTATCAAATTACACTACCCGATCTAGTTTATTAAACCAACCTAATTCCCTTTGCATACAAAGTAAAAGTGCAAAAGGTAAGAGGCGTTTCTCCTGTGTACTTATTTTGGTGACTACTAAAACGAGCAGAGGTTCAGCATGGCTCTAGTTAGAGGGCTCGTACGGTTCACTATATGCGGTTTTAGTTCTAGGTGGGTGCCCTAATTGTTAGTACTATCGTCTACTAAGACTAGTACGAAACCTCAGTCGTAGCCCATCACAAGCTCATGAGATCAATTCGAGGGGTTACATTTACTTATGCCTATGCGGAGAGACAAGTTATGTAACGTCCCCTAACCCTATACCGTCGTCGAAAAACAGGTTACTAAACATTACCATCAAGAAGACAGTCTAATTTCAGTCATTAATTAAAATAAATATTCATACTCATCCTAGTTTTAAGATGTTGTCCTTTAATGGGCCCTCATGGTCTAATATGAACGATAAATTCAATTTGGAACTAATTTAGAATCAATACTTAATTTTTTTTTATATTTCAAAATTCATACTATATACCGTTGTCAACCATAATTTACTTATTTCATCAATACTTTTACAACTTAAATGACTCTATTAAACATCCTAGGTACATGCCATTATCAATACTCAACATACTTTACCTCATTGAATTCGGGATCGGTCTAGAATGCTGATTCAACAGTCTAGCCTTAACTTAACCTGCGCACGGAAACAAAAATCAGACACTGAGTATACACTCGATGGTATTTCTATAATCCGAACACTTGATAATATAACAATTAAACTTAAAATCACAATAACAAATATAACTATTCATTTATTTATTTTATAGATAAGTTTCATTTACTTACCATAAAAATTCTATACAAGCCATATAACAAACATAACAACATATTTGCTCAATTCTTTTCATTTGCTTACCGTATAAATTCTTTACAATATATTCACAATTCATTTGTATTCACACTTTACTTCTTAACAATATACTATTTTAATCCATTCTAACATCAATCATCATCCATTTGAACTTCACTCATTTCATGAACCTTTTGGTTCATGTTTTCAATCTCATATCTCAATTTCAATTCTCAATTCAATTTCTCATTTCATTCCAATAGCTCAATCAATCAAATTCACTCGATTTATCTTTTCACTTATTTACCCCTATTAACAAGACTAGGACTCACGATAGATACGTGGATTCCTCCCAAACACACCAGAATATCCAACCTAAACACACCAAAATATCCAACCCAAACACACCCGGAATATTATAAATCCTCCATAACACACCAGTATATCATATCCTCCCAAACACACCAATAAGGCATTAAATGCCTCTTGGATAAACCAAGTATATAATAATGAAACATCTTCTCGGCCGAACTAAAAATCTCCTCATCACATCATAATCCAATGGCATGCCATTTGTATCCAATCTGTCCGACATCATAATAGGGTATTTGATTCACTTTCTCAATTTAATAAATCTTTCATCAATATACCATTCTAATAATCACATATATTCACACATTTTCATAATTTCATACATTTTCATTCAATTCAACAAATATATTTCAATTATTCACATTAATTCATAATTCAATACAACTCAATTCACTTTTCAATATCAAATATTCAATTATCACAAATCTCATATATTCATATCAATTCCCTCATATTCCAATCAATATAATTTTTCAATATAACATTCATTCAATATTCAAATTTTTACATAAATCATATATATAATATATATTTCAATCAATATAAATTCAATCAAAATGATTTCAATCAATATAAATTTGATAAATTCATCACATACCAAAATCAATCCATTTCAATTGTAAAACATCATAATTCTAACACTAACAATTTTCATATGTATATAAATATAACAATAATGACTGAGTTCGGATTATAGAAATACAGACCGTAATTTTCGAGCTAACTCCCGTTGACTTTGTCTTGTCCTTCCTTAGCCGAGATTTTCGGTACCACATTGACTACTTAAATTAATACAATTCATAATCATTAATACATTACTAATTTATATCTTGAGTTACAGAATTCTAAATTAAGATCCGTTAATTTTTCCTGAAACTAGACTCACAAATCTTCTTACTGTAAAATTTTCAGAATTTTTGGTTTAGCCATTAAGTGCAGTTTATTCTTTAAATTCACCCCTATTCTGCTGTCTGACAGTTTTGACCCTTCTTCACTAAAAATTAATTATCTCACAGTACAGAACTCGGATAATATTCCCGTTGATTTCTACTAAAAATAGACTCATTAAGGATTCTAAACATATAACTTTAACCCTCTAATTATTTTTCTCCAATTTTTTTGTGATTTTCCAAAGTCAGAACAGGGGAACCCGAATTCATTCTAACCTTGTCTCACACAATTCATTACATCTCATAATTTACAATTCAATTACTTAAATCGTTTCTTTTATAAGAAACTAGACTCAATTAGCTTTAATTATATATTTTATTCATCCTCTAATTCAATTTCTACAATGTTTGGTGATTTTTCAAACTTAGACTACTGCTGCTGTCCAAAATAGTCTTAGTGCTAAATGTTGATTTTCTACTTTTAATTTCAATTTAATCCTAACTAAATTCACTTACTTTTCTATCTTAATTCATACTTTATTTCTACTCAATTTTTAACCAAACTTAGACATAATTATCTATTTTTCATCATAAAACCATAATTTCAAAATTCTTTCAATTTAGTCCTTAAAGCATAAAACTTATGAATCACTTTACAATTCAATCCTTATTTCATTTCTAACTTGAATTTCTATCAATTTAGCCCTTAGTTCATCATTTTACTCAACATGAACAATATTTAGAAATCTAATAACTTTCAAAATATCAACTTAATTTCATCAAAACTTTGTTCTAAAGCTTTTAAAACATCAAAATTAAGTAAAAATGGCTAAATTGACATACCTATTAAAGTTTAAAGCTTCAAAACCTTGATTTTCTTTTCTCTCCTTTCTTTCTTTCTTTCCTTTCTTTCTCCCCTGTTCTTCTCTGTTTCGTTTCTTTGTTCTTCTTTTTCATTTCTTTTATTTCATTTATTTCATTTCTTTATTTTATTATTAAACTATTATAATATTTATTATTTATACATGTGTATATTTATTAATACACATGTTTATCACCTTACACTTGTCATAACTTTTATTTATTTATTTAATTAATATAAAATAATATTAATATAATATACTTTAATTATTATTATTTTACTTATATAATAAGTAAATACACATGTATAATACATGTGTACCATTTATATTTGTACACATTTAACTTATTTTAACCATACATTTGTCACCCCTTTTTGGCTTATTTCCTATTTAGTCCCTTCACTTTTCTTTATTCTATAATTAAACTTTCACACTTAATTCAATTTAATCATTTCCACTAATTACTCTTAATTAAGCTAAATTTACTTAATTAAAGTCTAATTAACCATACAATTGACTTCGTAAATATTTTTAATAAATATTTACGAATCTATTTTTTTAGAAATGGAGACCCGAAAATTCACTTTCCCGATAACCGTAAAATTTGGGTCATTACAATTCTCCCCCCTTTAATAAATTTCGTCCTCGAAATTTACCTGAAAAGAGGTAGGGGTATAAAAGTCTCACTGTTTCTTTCGGTTCCCATATTGCTTCATCAGTATTGTAACTTCACATTGCAATCTAGTATCTCAATCGGTTCTTCTTCTTCGTACAATGAATTAATTTGAATTTCAATATCCCTTGTCAAGCTAACATATAAGAGATTTGACCTACATTTTCTGAGCATCACAAATTTTGTGTAGCTTCAGAGGTGAAACCAATCAATTCATTACCGACTAACTTTTTCTATAATTTGTGTACCCAAGCGTAACGAGAATCCAACCTATCTTTTCAATCTCTTCCACTCTTATTCAATTTCACAAATCAAATGACCTTGTATTTTTATTTTCTCACCATGTTCAATCGACATCGTGAAGTTTTACATTTCAATCATATAAAGCTTCATGCAAAGGCGATAAACTATTATTACATCCTCAAACTTCTTATATTTGTTCTAGAGTCGAATATAAACCATGTATTTCAATCGTAAATAATAATAAAATTACCATACCATGAATCGACGATCTCAAAACCCATATTTTGCATAGCTTATTAAGTAAGAAATTTATTCATACCAGAACAAAATATGCAGACTTCACCATACCTTTAATGATCATTCAAATATCATCTTTCTTTTCGCAGATAGAGATGATTTCAATCCAAACCCATATAAATTCTATTCCATTTCCATTCTATTATCATTATTAGTTGTAACAGTTCTGAAGGTATCTGTATCTGATATAAACATTTATATACAAGTTCAAACTACCGCTTTTCATTCCAAGTCATCACCACATCTGCTTCGAATCACAGTACAACTTATTTCTTCCAAAATGCATAGACATGTTACTACTATAAATTTTATACAAAAATCTTCTGTATAAGTTTCTGAATTCTTTGGTACAGCTTCTATCTCTACATAACAGGCAATCATTAGATTCAATCTGAAACATTTAATCAAAGGTCATTTGTATACTATACCCATTTAACCGATAACTCATTATCACATTTTTGAGCTTTGCAGACCTGTTGTAAACAAGTCAGTTTAACTTTTATCTCAACTACACTTGAGCCACCATCAAGTAATAACAGTCGGATGTCCATAGCTTATAACACAAAACAGAACTTTCAATTCTAAATATACATACCTTCATTTACCTTTTTCGGATGATAATCAATTATCATTTCTTGATCTTTTAATGCAAGAACAATAACTATCATTTCTAAATCAAGTATCAAATAATTCTTCTCATGTAATTCTAACTTTCCAAAATATAATTTATTAGTTTTCTTTCTTGCATCAAAACACTGCTATCCCTGTAAATCACAAGTTTCTTGACTGGATTTCAAACTAAACCAGAACAAATGCTTCAGTTAACTGAGCTTTCAACTAATCAGAACCTTGCTAACGTCTATCAGATCATTCCAATTCCACATCTTTTCGTAATAATCGACTAGTTTTTAAAAAACCTCTGATTTCAAATATATTTTTCACTATCATTTCAGTCACAAAATCTATAGCATATTCAACTTCTTCAATCAACAGTAGTTCGAGCAACTGTTCTGGAAACACATCAGAATTCTCTCACACTATTGTCACTGATTTAAACCTTAACTTGAATACTTTAATATTCAATACATAAGCAAGGTAAATACCATGACCCCTTTCTGGCATATATCTGTGGCGGCATGTTCAATATCACAATAGACATTTAGTTCAATCTTTCTCGATTCAACAAAACATTTCATCATCTTGATCTTGCAACATAATTTCGCTTATAATTTATCACAAACATCGTGCAAAATTAACCATTCCATTCTCGTAATCACATCGAACAATAATAATATCAAATCGATCGTAAAACAAAGACCTTAGTATCATTATCGGATAGTTTATACAGATTCTATCAATCAATAAACATCGACTGGAAATCGATACTTTAACCAAAAATTCATGAACTCAACAGCAAATCTTTAATGGATGTCAGAATGACATCCGATGAGAAATATCTTCTTTTATACGATTAACATATGCCGTGGCTGATGTTCATACTCCAGATTTTTCAGTGAAGTCCTTTATCACACTTCGACTATCACCCATATTTCGGAGTTACAGAGTAATCTGCCTCTGATAGCTGTGTTACTCGGTCTTGAATTCGAATAATATCTTTTCAACTTTCCTCGAGCAATCACTAAAATAATAATAAGAAGAATCATGTCTAACACATATTCCATTCATTATTCTATATTGTCCAAACTGCGTCTTCATTTAAACCATCTTTAAACCATTTGTATCATACGGTTTCTATCGGAATACACCCTCGCTATACTTATTCAATCAAACAAATTCCCTTCATACACGAAGCTACGATCATATGATCCTCTGTTTAAGCTTCAAGAATTCTCGTACATTTACGATAAGAAATCTCCAAGCGATGTATATATCTTTCAGAACTTATCTCGAGAAAATTTCCAAATAACCCTTTCGAATCACTGTAAATCAATATTTTCCACACTGGCAAGCTGAATCTTTTAATGAAATATCATACTTTTCTAACATTTAATCGATGAACAGAATAATTTATTTACAATCCCGATAATATTCTCTAACTAGATTTCAGTTCTTTCAAAATCATTTTCAGCTTTAATTCTCAATTCATCCACACTATATTTATGAAGTATTAGTAACAGATAACTTACCCGTTTAGACAAACTCCGTACCTTGAAGCACTTCGGGAACCGATTGAGAAACAGGAGGGGTAGATGTCGAGTGTATACAATTTCTTTTATTCATCATGCGGCAAAAGATTAGTTATAATTCTAAACAGTTATATATTATCTATTTCTCTATTATTTCATCAGTCAACAATCAATAATTAATTACTTATTGAGTTAATACTAAATATTACCGATTCAGTTTTCATTTAATTCACCAAACTATTCATCTCCAATATATAATTCATAATCAATGCCATCGATATGTTCATCTAACATTTCAACTATATAAAACAAGACCAAACAAATATATCAAAGATCCGATCCCGACTCAATTTCGACTCAATCATGGCATGTACTTCCAGAATCTTTTCAAGATTTGACTTAATACTAGAATCGGCTAAACTCTGGTTAGCTCGATACCACTAAATGTAACGCCCCCTAACCCTATACCGTCGTTAAAACAGGTTACTAAACATTACCATCCAAGCAGATCTAATTTCAGTCATTAATTAAAATAAATATTCATACTCATCCTAGTTTTAAGATGTTGTCCCTTTAATGGCCCTCGCGGTCCAATATGAACAAGATAAATTCAATTTGGAACTAATTTAGAATCAATACTTAATTTTTTTTTTATATTTCAAAATTCATACTATATACCGTTGTCAACCATAATTTACTTATTTCATCAATACTTTTACAACTTAAATGACTCCTATTAAACATCCTAGGTACATGCCATTATCAATACTCAACATACTTTACCTCATTGAATTTGGGATCGGTCTAGAATGCTGATTCAACAGTCTAGCCTTAACTTAACCTGCGCACGGAAACAAACCGTACGCTGAGTATACACTCAGTGGTATTTCTATAATCCGAACACTTGATAATATAACAATTAAACTTAAAATCACAATAACAAATATAACTATTCTTTTATTTATTTTATAGATAAGTTTCATTTACTTACCATAAAAATTCTATACAAGCCATATAACAAACATAACAACATATTTGCTCAATTCTTTTCATTTGCTTACCGTATAAATTCTTTACAATATATTCACAATTCATTTGTATTCACACTTTACTTCTTAACAATATACTATTTTAATCCATTCTAACATCAATCATCATCCATTTGAACTTCACTCATTTCATGAACCTTTTGGTTCATGTTTTCAATCTCATATCTCAATTTCAATTCTCAATTCAATTTCTCATTTCATTCCAATAGCTCAATCAATCAAATTCACTCGATTTATCTTTTCACTTATTTACCCCTATTAACAAGACTCGGACTCTGATAGATACGTGGATTCCTCCCAAACACACCAGAATATCCAACCTAAACACACCAAAATATCCAACCCAAACACACCCGGAATATTATAAATCCTCCATAACACACCAGTATATCATATCCTCCTAAACACACCAATAAGGCATTAAATGCCTCTTGGATAAACCAAGTATATAATAATGAAACATCTTCTCGGCCGAACTAAAAATCTCCTCATCACATCATAATCCAATGGCATGCCATTTGTATCCAATCTGTCCGACATCTTTGTTAATAGGGTATTTGATTCACTTTCTCAATTTAATAAATCTTTCATCAATATACCATTCTAATAATCACATATATTCACACATTTTCATAATTTCATACATTTTCATTCAATTCAACAAATATATTTCAATTATTCACATTAATTCATAATTCAATACAACTCAATTCACTTTTCAATATCAAATATTCAATTATCACAAATCTCATATATTCATATCAATTCCTCATATTCCAATCAATATAATTTTTCAATATAACATTCATTCAATATTCAAATTTTTACATAAATCATATATATAATATATATTTCAATCAATATAAATTCAATCAAAATGATTTCAATCAATATAAATTTGATAAATTCATCACATACCAAAATCAATCCATTTCAATTGTAAAACATCATAATTCTAACACTAACAATTTTCATATGTATATAAATATAACAATAATGACTGAGTTCGGATTATAGAAATACAAACCGTAATTTTTCGAGCTAACTCCCGTTGACTTTGTCTTGTCCTTCCTTAGCCGAGATTTTCGGTACTACACATTGACTACGTAAATTAATACAATTCATAATCATTAATACATTACTAATTTATATCTTGAGTTACAGAATTCTAAATTAAGATCCGTTAATTTTTCCTGAAACTAGACTCACAAATCTTCTTACCGTAAAATTTTCAGAATTTTTGGTTTAGCCATTAAGTACAGTTTATTCTTTAAATTCACCCCTATTCTGCTGTCTGACAATTTTGACCCTTCTTCACTAAAAATTAATTATCTCACAGTACAGAACTCGGATAATATTCCCGTTGATTTCTACTAAAAATAGACTCATTAAGGATTCTAAACGTATAACTTTAACCCTCTAATTATTTTTCTCCAATTTTTTTGTGATTTTCCAAAGTCAGAACAGGGGAACCCGAATTCATTCTAACCTTGTCTCACACAATTCATTACATCTCATAATTTACAATTCAATTACTTAAATCGTTTCTTTTATAAGAAACTAGACTCAATAAGCTTTAATTATATATTTTATTCATCCTCTAATTCAATTTCTACAATTTTTGGTGATTTTTCAAACTTAGACTACTGCTGCTGTCCAAAATAGTCTTAGTGCTAAATGTTGATTTTCTACTTTTAATTTCAATTTAATCCTAACTAAATTCACTTACTTTTCTATCTTAATTCATACTTTATTTCTACTCAATTTTTAACCAAACTTAGACATAATTATCTATTTTTCATCATAAAACCATAATTTCAAAATTCTTTCAATTTAGTCCTTAAAGCATAAAACTTATGAATCACTTTACAATTCAATCCTTATTTCATTTCTAACTTGAATTTCTATCAATTTAGCCCTTAGTTCATCATTTTACTCAACATGAACAATATTTAGAAATCTAATAACTTTCAAAATATCAACTTAATTTCATCAAAACTTTGTTCTAAAGCTTTTAAAACATCAAAATTAAGTAAAAATGGCTAAATTGACATACCTATTAAAGTTTAAAGCTTCAAAACCTTGATTTTCTCTTTTCTCCTTTCTTTCTTTCTTTCCTTTCTTTCTCCCCTGTTCTTCTCTGTTTCGTTTCTTTGTTCTTCTTTTTCATTTCTTTTATTTCATTTATTTCATTTCTTTATTTTATTATTAAACTATTATAATATTTATTATTTATACATGTGTATATTTATTAATACACATGTTTATCACCTTACACTTGTCATAACTTTTATTTATTTATTTAATTAATATAAAATAATATTAATATAATATACTTTAATTATTATTATTTTACTTATATAATAAGTAAATACACATGTATAATACATGTGTACCATTTATATTTGTACACATTTAACTTATTTTAACCATACATTTGTCACCCCTTTTTGGCTTATTTCCTATTTAGTCCCTTCACTTTTCTTTATTCTATAATTAAACTTTCACACTTAATTCAATTTAATCATTTCCACTAATTACTCTTAATTAAGCTAAATTTACTTAATTAAAGTCTAATTAACCATACAATTGACTTCGTAAATATTTTTAATAAATATTTACGAATCTATTTTTTTAGAAATGGAGACCCGAAAATTCACTTTCCTGATAACCGTAAAATTTGGGTCATTACAAGTTACTCATGAAAGCATAAGTCATATGTAACCCGAAAGTATTCACTAGCCTGTACGGAGGGACGATTTAACTCACGAAGGTATAGCGTTTACTTTCAATTAAACGGACAGAGCCCAGGTATATAGCTCATGTTATGCAAAATACAAGTGCACGGTGTGTGGAGAGAAACTCAAAAACCTTTACGTTTAATTTTGAAAAAACTACAAAACTAAAACCATAAAACTTGAAGCTGAAAAACAAAAGGACAAAACAAATTAGATAAACATTTACAACATAATGCGAATGCATGACTTTTTGAAAACAAAAATTTAAGGATCAAGACTAAATGTTAATTTGAACAAGGAACTTTGAAAATTTTGACAACACGGGTTTACTTCCAGACACGACTCTCAAAAATGTCCCCAGCGGAGTTGCCAGCTGTAGCGACGTAAAAATTTGGCTTGGTCGCTAATTGTGGCGATTTATAAAAAAAAAAATTGAAAACTGAAGTTTGATTTTGAAAATAAAAAAAAGGAAGGAGTCGCCACCGATCCTTTTTATAGGTGTGATCGAACACCTATTAGATTTATTTTTTTAAAACAAAAAGAAGGCTGAGTTTGGGTCTACGTCAAAATCCAGAGAAAAAGTAGGGTTCGGGAGTCGGTTACGCGCGAGGAAGGTATTAGCACCCTCGCGACGCCCAAAATTGGTATCTTATAAACATATGTTGTCTTGATTTTCAAAAATACGAGCTCAATATCCGATTGAAAAGATGAGAACTTTCAATTTTTGATTTTTGAGAAGGACATACCGTTTTAACACAAGTCGATTGATGTTCACCCAACATAGCGATGAAATCGACGACTTGGTGTTAAACCGATATGTTGGCTCATGCATTGAAATTGATTGGAAAAACAAGAATAAGATTTTCGAAATAATGCAAAGCAAGTTGATATGAAATAAAAATAAATAAAAGACAGAAGTGCATTGAAGCAAGTAACGAATATGACAATAATATTAGAAACGATAAAGGTATAATGTAATACTAGAATTGAACATGAAACGAAAACAATGAATGTATATACATAATAATAATATTAAGAACACGTACGTAAAATAATATATATATACACGAATAAAATAGTGTTAGAAGTATATACTATAATAAAAACATAACTTGCAATATTATGTATATATTTATCATATATGCCATGTATGTACATTTTTCAATGTTCATTTTATTCATGTATATATATTATTTATATATTTTAACATTGCAAGTTATGTTTTTATTATAGTATATACTTCTAACACTATTTTATTCGTGTATATATATATTATTTTACGTGACGTGTTCTAAATATTATTATTATGTATATACATTCATTGTTTTCATTTCATGTTCAATTCTATTATTACATTATACCTTTATCGTTTCTAATATTATTGTCATATTCGTTTCTTGCTTCAATGCACTTCTGTCTTTTATTTATTTTTATTTCATATCAATTTGCTTTGCATTATTTCGAAAATCTTATTCTTGTTTTTCCAATCAATTTCAATGCATGAGGCAACATATCGGTTTAACACCAAGTCGTCGATTTCATCGCTATGTTGGGTGAATATCAATCGACTCGTGTTAAAATGGTATGTCCTTCTCAAAAATCAAAAATTGAAAGTTCTCGTTGTAACAGCCTAATTTCAGTGGTGTCGGAACAATGATTCGAGATCACTAAATCCGAAAAATGAGTAGGAAATATTATTAATTTAGTGAGTAAAAGTTAAATGTTAAGTTAGGAAAAATTTTGAAATGATGAATAGTGTACAAAAATATATATATATTAAAATAATTAGAATCGAAAACGAGGTATTGAGACCTCAAAAATTTTAAATCGAGCCATAAATATTTTTATAAATATTTATGGAGTGTTAATAAGTTAGTATTAAAGTTTCGTCAAGAAATTTTAAAGTACTGATAGCTAATTAAATAAAAAGGACTAAACTGAAAAAGGTGTAAAAGTTGCTAAAATGATTAAATAGCTTAATTGTCAAATGAGGAAGGACCTAAAGTGAAAATAAGCCCAAAGGAGATATTTTGGGCGGCAATAGCTGAGAAAAATCAGAAAATGGGTGAAATAAGGGCAAAATTGGAAAATTGCCAAAATTAACTAAATAAAAATGGGACTAAATTGGAATATCTAGAATTCTCTTCATTTCTCTTCATATTCATCAGCTGAAAAACAGTCATGGATGAGGGTTCAAGCTGGTTTTCATACTCTAGCTTCATGTCAGTTTAATTCTTGCTTTCTCCTTGAAATTTTTATGTTTTTGGACTTTTACAATTGGGTCCAACTTACTATTTCATTAGTTTTTGATTCCATGGCTAATTTTTGAAGTTTTTATGGATGAGTACTGGAAGAATATGATGAATAAACATAGAATTGAAGTTTTAATTTTGACATATGGTGATTTTATCAAGTAAAATTGATGAAAATTGGTTTAGGACCTAATTGTGAAAGAGTTTGGAATTAAGGTCTAGTGTTAAAGTTCTGGTTTTCAAGGGTTATGAAGTAGTTTAAAATGATGGAATAAAGTATTAAATGAGAAAAATTATCTCAATTGAGGAGTTAATTGAACAAGGATTGAATTGTATGAACTATGAAATTTGGGGCTAAATGGAAATCAATATTTTCACTAAAACTGTTTTGGGCAGCAGCAGTAGCCTAACTTTGAAAAATCACCAAAAATTGTAGAAATCGAATTATAGGATGAATAAAATATGAAATTAAAGCTTATTGAGTCTAGTTTCTTATAAAAGAAATTATGTAAGCAATGGAATTGTAAATCATGAGCTACAATAACTTTTGTGAGACAAGGTCAGAATGATTTCGGGTTCCCCTGTTCTGAATTTGGAAAATCATCAAAAATTGGATAAAAATAATTATGGGCTTAAATTTATATTTTTAGAATCCTTAATGAGTCTATTTTCAATATAAATAAGCGGGAACATCATCCAAATCTCGTACGATGAGATAATTAATTCTTAGTGAAGAAGGGTCGGAACTGTCAGACAGCAGAACAAGGGTAACTTTAAAGAATAAACTGTACTTATTGGCTAAACCAAAAATTGTGAAAATTTTATGGTAATAAGATATGTAAGTCTAGTTTCAGGGAAAATTAGCGGATCTTAATTTTGAGTTCTGTACCTTAAGATATAAATAATTTAGTAACTATGACGCAAATGGACAGTTTTGAATATACATATAAGTAAATAGTGAAATTATTGATAATGTTACTTGTTGCATGTTATATAAATAAAGGATGTGGAATGGAGAGGAGAAGGAGGAAAATATGTATGAATATTCAGCTAGCATGGCTAATTTGCATGTTTTAGGCTCATGGACTAAATTGAATAAAAGTAAAAATTTATGGGCAATTTTGTAAAATGTCAGAAATGACCAAATTGCATGAAATGAATTATTTTATTATTTAAAATTACAAAATTGAATGAAATTATTAATTTAGCTCAAGATCGTGGAAAAACATGTTTTAAGGATTAAATTGAAAAGTGTTGAAATTATGGAAAATTTGATATTTTATAGAATTCATGGGTCGTTATCAATTTGTTTGAGAATAACGGCTGGAAATAAGGATTAAATTGCAATAATTTTATTTTATTTTAACCTAAGGATGAAATCGTCATTAATTAAAAGTTTAGGGGTAAAATGGTAATTTTGTTTAGAGTATTAGTTGAATGTATTACAACATGAAATAAATGAAAACGACGATCAAATTTCTTTATAAAGATCCGGATAACTCGAATACGAGACTTGAACGTGGAAAAGAAAAGATATCGGATTAATGAAATTATAAACATGTACAAGTAACGAGGTAAGTTAGTATAACTTGAATTGTATTTTTTTAATGCATGAAATATCGATATAATGAATTCCCTGATTTTATGTTTATGAAGAAATGGTAAGAGAATGATATTTATCATGACATGTAAATAGGTGATTATTTTTGATACGTTGATACAAGGAAATTAATTAAATTGAGACGAGTAATAAATTCAAGTAAAACATATCGAGAAAAATAAGTACGTTAAGGGACAATATGTTTGATTTTAATTGGTTCCAAATATGAACGTTAGATGAAATGAAATATCTGATAAATAAATCGGTAACTCCAGTAATGCTCCATAACTCTATTTCGGTGACGGATTCGGGTTAGGGGCGTTACACTCGTCTTTTGAATCGGATCACGATTAAATCTTATATTGAACTCGTATTTTTGAAAATCAAGACAACATTGTTTATAAGATACCAATTTTGGGCGTCGCGAGGGTGCTAATACCTTCCTCGCGCGTAACCGACTCCCGAACCCTACTTTTTCTCTGGATTTTGACGTAGACCCAAACTCAGCCTTCCTTTTGTTTTAAAAAAATAAATCTAATAGGTGTCCGATCACACCTATAAAAATGATCGGTGGCGACTCTTTCCTTTTTTTTATTTTCAAAATCAAATTTCAGTTTTCAATTTTTTTTTTTTATAAATCGCCACAATTAGCGACCAAGCCAAATTTTTATGTCGCTACAATATCATTCCTTAATTTAGCCGTTTTAGCCGGCGAAAAATATTTAAGTAAAAATTTTTCTGTCATTTGTCCCAAGTAGTGATTGTCCTTCGTGGTAACGAGTTCAACCACTATTTAGCCTTATTCCTTAATGAAAAGGGAAACAACCGCAGGCAAATAGCATCGTCAGAAACGTCATTTATCTTAAAAGTGTCGTAAAATTCCAGAAAATTTGCTAAATGAGTGTTTAGATCATCTTCCTGCAAACCATCAAACTGAACAAACTGTTGTACCATTTGAATCGTGTTAGGTTTCAGTTCAAAATTATTTGCAGCAACAGCAGGTCTAACTATACTCGATTCAGTTCCTGTTAAATTAGGTTTAGCATAATCATACATAGTACGAGGAGCAGGATTCTGATTTACTGGATTTACAGCAACCACAGGAGGTAGCGGATTATTCTGATTGTCAGCCATCTCCTCGATTGTGGTGTGGATATCGTCCTCTCGCTATTTCTCTTCAGTTTCTGCGAATTGTGCTCTCGATTTCACTGTCAAAAAGCAAAAGTCCTGACTAGTTCCTCCTAGTCATAAACTAGAGATACCTGCTAGAAGCAAACAAAAAAAAATTAGAAAAGAAAATTTTAACTAAAAACAAAAAGTAAATTGCAATAAAAGTAAAAATGGCTAAAGTAATAAAAATTAAGCGTTCCTAATATCTTAATCCCCGGCAACGGCGCCAAAAACTTGATGGTCGCTAAACTAACTAAAAATTCGACTAAGGCAAGCGCACCTATCGAACAGTAGTATGGTTATGGTGAAACCGGAAATATCGTATCCACAAGGACTAAGAGTACTAGTAATTACTATCTTTTTATTATCTAGTCTAAGAATTAAGAGAGGTTTTAAACTAAGACTAATTATTTAATTAACTATGATTACGACAGAGATAAAAGTTGAAAAATACTATTGGAAAATCGATGGAGAAGACAAAACCCGAGGAAGAATTCACCTAGACTTCACTTATTACTTTTGAATTAGACGATTTATTCACTTGACTTAAATGGTGGAAATATCTAATTTATGTTAATATCCCTCTCGAGACTAAAAACAACTAACTCTAGGTTGATTAATTGAAATCTCTTTCTAATTAAAACTCTTATTATCGTATTAACTTGATCTATGAATTCCCTTATTAGATTTGACTCTAATCCGGCAGATTTATGTCGTCCTATCTCTAGGATTGCATGCAACTCCACTTTATTATGGAAGATCTACTCTTAAATAGGGACTTTTGCTCCACTGAATAATCACATCAAAACCTGAATTAATATCCTGGAATATTAAAACAAGGATTAAAATTCACAATTAAGATCATATAACTCAAATAGGGGGATGCTCCGTATTAGGTTTCATCCCCCTTAGGTATTTAGGGAGTTTAGTTCATAATAATGGAAAACATCTCAAAATTGGGAAAGCAACAAAACATAAAGAAACCCAAAGAACTTCTAAGGAAATTAAATGGAGATCTTCAATCTTGAAGTAGATCCTGCTTCCGAGCTAATTCCGATGGCTGTCCTTGAGTATCTTCTGCCTTCTACCCTCTGCCTCCCTTTTGATCCTCTTCTAGGGTGTTTAAATTGACTTTGGAATGCCCAAAATAGCCCAAAATTAGCTTTTTTGAATAGAATTAGACTTGGGTCTAACAGGCACACGACTGTGTATCACATCCGTGTGAAGGTGCTTAGGCCGTGTGCAATTCTGACTTGATTTAATGTCGTCATGGTCATGACACACGGGCATGTAGCATGCCCGTGTGCCTCATATGGGCGTGTGGTTTACCCATGTGGAAATGCTTAGGCCGTGTGAAACACTGAATTAGGCTTATTTTGTCCATTTTTGACCCGTTTCTTGCTCTTTTTGCCTTTCTATGCTCACTTAAGTATAAAACATGAATTTAAAAGATTAGGAGCATCAAATTCATTAAAGCTTATGATAAATCATCCAAAAATATGCCAAGCATGGGATAAAAAATATGTATATATTGTGGTTTATCACTCATGTTATCTCATTTAAGAGCAAATATGCAATCATCTTTGTTCGCGAATTGTTGGCCCAAAAACAATTCTTCTGATTTGGGATCTATTACCAACCGATGAGCAAGTATTATATCAAAACACTTGGATGCATCTGCTACATCAGAATCAACGTTCAACATGTGGACCCCAAGGTCATTGCATATGACAATGCCACGACTTGAGTTATCGATCGAAGGTGCGTAAACATTTTCATCATCGTCCGTGCTTTCGTCGTCAATATCATCCGGAATCTCATCTAAATCGGGGTCATTAAAATCTTCACACTCGTGATCAAGACGACCATTATTATCAAATTTATCTTTACCATTCGCATCAATCTCAATCACAACTGAATGTATCTATAAACAAGCATGGTGTGGATATTTGGCCTATGTCGATGTCGCTCCACCACCGTATTATTTTGCCCATCCATCATTAAGATTGATGTCAAATTTGTGCACAAACGATCGCTTATCGATAGATGCTCTCAGAACCTTCGTACACAGGTCTTGAACTCTGTATTGTTGACTTAATGGAGTGACATCTTTAACAGGTTCCACATCTGCTAACTTGGCAAGCAACTGAACTGGTTCAGTATTCACCCTCCTAGTATGGCTATACAGTGCAACCATTGTTTTCACGTTTTTATTTTTTAAAAGTTTTATCTCGATAAATTTGATAAGATTCGATGAAATTGGAAATTTGTAGAATAGTCTCAATATCCTTCTCTCACAATGTCGAGCAATTTTTTTATTGATTTTTTCTTTCATATCATTAACAGACATATTCTTATTAAACCTCATTCCTATCTTCTAATGAGATTCAAATATACAACCAACAATTGTTTGTAAAATTTTTCCATCGAAATGAATGTATAAAAAGAATTAGTTATCCATCTTTGATACTAACTTCAACAAACTGCTAAAAAAAAAATTCTCTTCTCTGAAACTAATAAAAGAAACTTCAACAAAACACAATATACAACCAACAAATTTTTGGTCAAGTATGGGGTATATATAGCGCTCGATGGTGTCGCCTGACACGTCGACGGCACCGATTAAAAAATATTATTTTTTAAACTGTAAAAAAAAAAAGTCATGAAAATATTATTATTCTCGCTATTTATATAAAAGAATATTTCAAAGTTTTTAAATTTATTCTTCCACATGAATTTTGATTAAAGAAAATTTACAATTATATAATTAAAAACAATTCATAAATATCAATGGTGCAGCAATAAGGTGCATTATACTCCTAAAGGCAGACGTAGGTTCGAACTACCTTATTGGAAAGGAGAAGGACAATTACGAATGATTCCAAGAAAAAAAACTCCTAACTGATTTATTTTATCTAAATTTAAATATATTCTAATTATTCATCAAATCTTATTTTATTTATTTAAAACTATTAAAAAAGATAATTGTCCACGTGACATTTAGACGGGTCATCAAACTCTAGTGTAAGAATAAAGTTGAGTTACATATTTTAATGATCCAACAGTTAAATTTCATATTCTATTCATTTGGATCATACAAGTCTAACTTGATGTGATTTTAAAATTTCTAACTACTTGTTTTATGTCGTTCAATAAATATTAATATGTATATATATATTTTAGATCGACATAATAAAAATATCAAATGAATTCGAAATTTTATATACATGACAAGTATAATTATATTGATAAAATTAATTGTTAGATTATTAAAATATTAATTGTACAAAATATATGAAAGTACCTAAAATAACTTTAATTTTATATCAGTGGATTTCTTTTCCATATCTATATATAAATATGTATATGGAGTTTTGAATAAACGAATCAGATTATATGTAAAAACTGGAATTGAATTGATTAAGGCATATTGATATTATTTTAAAAAATATTATATTGATATAAAGACAAGTAAATTAGGTGATATTTGAATGACTTTTATTTTATGAAAACAAATAAATATTTAATTTAAAACTGCAATTAAAAAATTACTCTAAAACCGATCATTCGCAAATCCTTTCCTTTTTCCCTGATATCAAGCAATTTAGCATCTTCCTTCGCCATGGAGAATTCAAAATTTTTTGGCATTCAGAAAGAATTAGAACTCAATGAAGGGTACCAAAAGACATACAAAAAGATGGATGAACTGATGCCAATCTCCCTCGAAGTAAAGGCTGGTGGTTAGACCAGCTTCTTCAATACCAAGGCTTCTGGTTATCAAATCACGGCATCCGAGGAAGCATGTTGATCGATGACCACTTCAACCGTCGTCCCACGGACATCATCGTTGCAACGTCCCCTAAATGCGGCACCACGTGGCTACGAGCCCTTGTTTTCTCCATTATCAATAGGAATTCTTTTGATTTCAATGACCATCATTTGAGCAAGGCAAACCCACGAGACTTGGTCCACTTTCTCGAAGCACATATTCGTGGAGATAGGTCAACTGCTTCCATTGATGGGCTTCTTTCACCTCGCCTTCTCTCAACTCACCTTCCTTACTCTTTGTTCCCGAAATGCATGACCGATGATGCCTCCTCGGCTTGTCGTTTCGTTTACATCTGCCGAGACCCTAAAGATGTTTTAGTCTCGAAGTGGCATTTCGCTAACAAGTTGAGACCCAAAGAATTGCCACCACTTCCACTAGAGGAAGCCTTTGAGTTGTTTTCCAACGGGGTATCGCACTATGGACCGTTTTGGGATCACGTTTTGGGGAATTGGAAAGCTAGTTTGGAGTGGCCAAAGAAGGTGTTGTGCTTGAAGTATGAAGATGTAAAGAAGGAGCCTTCAGGGTGTGTGAGGAAAGTGGCGGAGTTCTTGGGGGTACCCTTCTCACCGGAGGAAGAAAAGAAAGGGATTGTGGAAGAAATAGTGAAGTTGTGTAGTTTTGAGAGTTTGAGTAATCAAGATGTGAACAAAAGTGACACCAGAAGTCGGGAAAATCCTATGGGTAATTCTGATTTCTTTAGGAAAGGTGAAGTTGGAGATTGGGTTAACCATTTGTCACCTCAAATGTCTGAGATATTGGATAAGATTTCTGAACAAAAGTTTCAAGGTACTGGGTTTAGCTTTCATTGACTCCCCAATGATTTGATCAAGTTATCCTCCATGCCCAGTGTGTCGGTCCTCTAACAATGTAGTGAGTTTTCTTTTTAAGAGCATAATGTATTTTAATTTTTCGATCTTCGATTTTAAGAATGTATATTTAAAAATAACATATAATGAAAACTTTAATTGAATAATAAATTTAAAATATTTTCAATATAATTGGCATAGATTCAAATATGAATTGATGCATATTTTTTATTTTGCCAAGAACTGCAATCGACTTGTTTGAAACCCAAACCTGGCCTTGTGATATGCAAGTGGTAGCTCCTATGTCAAAGGCCCTGCAAACTAGTAATTTGGTAAATCGGAAACCATGAAATTAGGTCTCGAAATACCTGAGTTAATAGGCTGAAAACAAACTTGAAGCACCCAATTAATACAAAACTACATATTTGAGTCTTACATATTTGAGTCTATCAGCCTGTACATATGTGATAGAAAGTGAAATTCATCCCCAAGTTACAGTTAGGCCGATTGGCTATTTAGGCCTGAAAACGTAACGCCATTTTTAAAATCATAGTGAAAAAGAATTGCATATTCAAATGCTTATTTTACTTGTTTAAGTAACCCTATTCCCACCACCATGGCCCTACTTTCAATTCCCACAGCCAGAGGCTTGCCTCTGAAACTTGAACCAAGCAGAGCCACAAATTTACATACAGAAACACCGAGACAGACCACTATTAACATCCATCAACAATCACCATATGAATTCATATGCCAACTACAAAGATAAAGAAAGCTTAAGGTCCAAACCACCTCCACCTTCTCCTCCGCCGTCGTCCTCGGTTCTTTTTTCCCGTTCATGTTGTACTTTGGAACTGGAAGGGCCTGCAACATTCAACCCCAAAGAATTATTCCCAGACCTGGATATGGAACCCTCCATGAAATCCTCTGCTTGGAACGTTGGATTCCACTGTCCGACGCCGCCACCACCAACAACAACCGCCTTATCTTCCTGTTTCTTCTTCTGATATTCTTCCTCTTTTGGTCCATTAGGCACCGCCGCGTTTCTTAGACGATCACGCATCTCCCTTGTGCTCCTTATCAAAGCAAAGAACTTCTCCACTTTCTCTTCTTCATCATCATCTACATCGTCTTTTTCCTCTTCATTCCCCATTTTTCTCTTCTTTCTTCCACTCTCCATGTTTCAGTTACTGTGGAAGCTTGAAGTCAGAACATGAACAACCATATACATATACATATACATATATCAAGGGAGGAAAGGAAAATAAGAGGAAAATGGGATTTTAATTGACTTACCAGTGAAGATGAAGAAGTAGAAACCGTGTTGGTTGACTGTTGATAGTGTGTCATCACAAAGATGTGATGATGATGATGATGATGATTTTTTAGGGAAAAAAGTCATTGATAGAGGAGGGTCCAGTAGTTTACAAGAATGCCCATGTGATTGTCTGTAAAGAAGGGAGATGAGGAATAAATGAAATGAAGGGTAAAATGGGATGTTGAGGTGAAACTTATGGGTAAAGATGGGTGACAGGAAATAAATGGTTCACGTCAATACCCATATCATCATGTTCCCACCAACTCAAGCTGACGCCATGGTTATGACATAAGAAAATACGGCTTTTTGCTGGCGGCTCCGTTCATTAACGGGAATCAATTAGGTCATCAAAGGATGATCTTTTGGGACATTGCTTTATCTAGGGTCGGTAAAACCTCAGTATTTCTATAATTTTGAACTCAAATGAAATGGGTTTTTTACCTGTTCTTTTTTTTAAAGCCTCGGTGTCTTTTCTTTTTGGAAAGTAGATGTATCAGTGACAGTGTTTCTGTTGGTAAGGAAAGGTATATGGAATTATTATTTTCTCTTTATATTTAATATATAGAGAGCTATTCATAATTTATACCTACTTCCTATTTTTTTACCTAATTAATATTTAAATTTAAAAATTATAAGTACCGATTAACAATGTTAAAATATATTAAAATAGTACTAGTGTGACATTGACAACCAATTACATAGTGACATCTAACAACCTCACATTTTAACTTTTGACAAAATAAAAAATTATAATTATAATTTTCATAAATATTTTTAATTTTTTTGTCATGTTTCAAAATATGAGAATGTCTTATGTCCCAATGATATTGGCCGTCAGTGTCGGTGTTAGTTAGGTACCTAAAAAGAGTACCAGGTTGTCTTATGATTTCTAAGTTCAAGTACCAAAAAAAAGTTTAGATACCAAGTAAGTATAAGTTGTAAAGTTTAGATTAGAGGTGCTCATGGGCCGGGCCAAGTTGGGCCTAACAAAAATTTTAGGCCTGTTTGCTATGCTCAGGCCTGGTTCAACAAAAAAATGGGTCTAAAATTTTTTCCAAGCCCAGCCCGAATAAAAATATTAAAACTGGGCTCGACCCGCTCGTATTAATTTTTATATTATTTTTAAATATATATAATACATTAAAAATACTAAAAATATTAAAATAAATATTTTCTAATAAATTGAAAATAAATTTTAAAAAATGTGTATACTTAAATAACACTAAGATAGATGCAACTTAATAAGTAAATGCTTGTAAAATAATAATAAAATTAACAATAAAACAAGTGATATACAATATCCAAACAATAACAACAAAATCGTAGTAACATAATAGTGAAATAGTAGCAAAATAGGGAGAAAACAACATGAAAATAGCATTAAAACAACAAAAAATAGTAGATTTTTTTTTTTCCTTTTGAGAATTTAGGCCAGCATTATTTTTTTGCCCAAACCCTCCCACCTTTAGTGGGCCTTCGGATCAAGTCAGGTGGCCTGGCCCATAAACAGTTTAGTTTAGATACTTCTATATATATTAACCCTTTAAAAAATGATGTAATGATATATGATGGGTTAAAATATACTATAGATTTTTGTATTCTTTTTACATTTGGAACTTAATCCTACTTTTCAAAATTCAAATTCAATTGTTAATACTGTTAAGATTATTTTGTTAAATTCAAGTTTATTATAAAATCAATTTTTTAGTTACATTGCTACAAAGGGAATATGTTTTTCTTATTTCAAAATGTCACACCAACTTTAACAAAAAAATTAACAGTAATAACAATTAGACTTGAATTTTGATATTTAAAAAATAAAAAGACTAAATTCTTGGAATTAAAAGTATATGGACTAAATTCCAAATTTGGAAAAAAAAAAGAACCTATGACATATTTTAACCTACATTATATTTTAAAATGATGGCTTACAAATATTTTATGCTCAATTGAACCCCTCAAGTTATAAACATGGGCAAATAGACTCTTTGACCATTGTTGACTAACAGTATTGATTTCGAATGGCAATGCATCGCAAACCTATATATATATAGTCCGTTAATAAACGACCAACTATGCTTGAATAAAATTTCTTTTTGGAAGCGTCCTTTTTTGAGGACTTACAGAAATCCCTCGAGTGGTGCCATAATCTGTTCTACGTACAACAATATGTTGAACTACTTCAACAAGTCTATGCATAAGATATCCAGCATTTGATGTTCGTATGGTGGTATCCATAACCCCTTTTCGAGCTTCGTAGCAAGAAATGATATATTCTGTTAAAGATAATCCTTCACACTGTCATCAGTTAATGAATGTTAATGTCCCTAAAAGAATGAAAATTTTTAAAATTATTTAAACTAGAAAATCATTTATTCAAATTCATTTGTAAATGTTGTTTAATAAAAAATATTTAAAAAATGTAGCAATCGTTAAAAATATATAGTAGATTATAAAATCTATAATTTTTAGAAATTATAAAAGATCATTAAAAATATTAAAAAATCATAAAAAAATTTATAAAAAACATAAGAATTTTATCAAAATGCTACGATGACATGTAACGACCCAAAACTTACGGGGATCAAAAAGTATATTTTCGGGTCTCCTTTTTAGTAAAACGAGTTCATAAATATTTTAAAAAATGTTTACGAAGTTAATTGTGTGGTTAATTAGGTTTTGAATAGGTGAATTTGTTTAAATTAAGAGTAATTAGGTATAAGGACTAGATTGAATATAGGGTAAAAATTAAATTATAGAATAGAGAAAAGTTAAGAGACTAATTAAGTAATTAAACCTAAAATTTTTATTTAAGTAATTATTATTTTAATATAATATAATAATATAATAAACATAAAAAAAATAAAGAATGAAAGAAAAAAAAGATAGAAAAAAAAAAGAAACAGAAGGTTGAAACGAAAATAGAGAAAGGGAAAGAAGAAAGAAAAGAAAAGGAAAATTAGGGTTTTTAAGGTTCAAGCTTAATTTGGTAAGTCTATTTAGTCTATTTTCTTGAAATTTTTATATTTTTGGAATCCTAGAATAAAATACTACTTAATTTATGTTGAAATTTTGAAAGTTAGTGGATTTTTAGATGTTATTCATGTTGAATAAATTGAAGTCTTAGGGGTTAAATTGATAGAATTCAAGTTAGAATTGAGAAAAAGATTTAATTGTAAAATAAATCATAAGTTTTGAGTAATAGGAACTAAATTGAGAGAATTTCAAAATTAGAGATTTATGGCGAAATTAGAGAGTTAAAATTTAGTTTTAAGTGTTAATTGAATAAAAATAAAGAATACATTGTGAAGAAAATAAAGTTAGTTTTGGTTAAGCATTAAATTGGAATTTAGGCTAAAGTTGAGTATAAATTGAAATATTCAATGTGAAATTTTGTGTATTGATGATTTTAAATTGTTTTAATTTCCGTAGCTAACGTTGAGCCAGAGACCTTGGCTAAGAAAGGAAAAGACAAGGTTAACGAGGAATAGCTCGAAAATTAAGGTTTGTATTTCTATAATCTGAATTTAATTATTAATTGTTGTATTTATTATTATATTTATGGTAAATGGAATTGAGGTGAGTATTGTAGTATTAATTGAATTGAATTGAATTGAATTGAATTGAATTATGAATATATGTAATTATTTGAATTGAAATGTGTATTGATTGGAAATTGAAAAATGATTTGGAAACTCTATTAACTGTATCAGGCTGAGTCGGATATAGTTGGCATGCCATAGGATTGGAAGAGTTCAGGGATTATTCGACTTTGAGTCAATGAGACACTGAGTGTCACATTATTACTTTGGATAAATTCGATGAGGTACTGAGTACCAATTTACTTAGGTAAGGCCGATGAGACACTAGGTGTCAACTTATTGCTTCGAATTATCCGATGAGGCACTGAGTGCCATACTGGTGTGTTTTGGTTGGATCCATGTATCCGCCAAAGTCTGAGTCTTGTTAATAGGGGTAATTAAATGAAATAGCATTATGATTGATATTGGATGGTATTATATGTGAATTGAAACGGGATAGTGAACTAAAATATGCATATGAAATGCATGAACTATGTGTTCATGAAATGGTTATTGATATAGTGAGATGATATGTGTATTCCATTGAGAAATGCTATTAAATAGTAATTATGAGATTGAAATAGTAAGAAATGAGTATTGAAATTATTATAACTGATTGTTTATGAAATTGATTATTTGTTGAATGATTTTTGTTATGTGTATTTAGATATTTAAATATTGTAAATTATTGTTTAATAAGTATTCGGATTATAAAAATACCATCGAGTTTTATACTCAGCGTACGGTTTGTTTCCGTGTGCAGGTTAGATTAAAGTCAAATTGCTGAATCAGCATCCAGAGCCGATCTCGATCTCATTATGGTGAAGTACCTTTTTTTTTTTTGGTAAATGGCATGTACCTAGGATGTTTGTGTTTGTCATTTTGGGAAATGTTTGTAAATGATGTTATAATGTGATAATGGTTGGTTATATATATATATATATATATATATATATATATATATATATATATGTTAAAGTTATCAAATGATAAGTTTTAGTATGTTTTGGTATAAAAATTAGGTTTGGTTTGAATGAAGTTAATTGAATTAATTTGGATGTTACGTATGAAATACTTATGAATATATTTTAGATAGATCAATAGATTAATAGTTTAAACATGTTTTAGGTATATTTATATGTGTTTTGGATTAGTTGAAATATTGATAAATGAATTGTTTGTTGTTCAAGATTTACAGGGTTTGTAAACTTGATGTATAGAGCTCATTTTGAGTCCACACGGCCTAACACATGGGCGTGTGATCAGACCGTGTGAGAGACACGGCTTCCACATGGGCGTATGGTTAGGCCGTGTGTCCCCTGCAATTTTAATTTTTCAAAACAGAATGCTTAGGTTTTACCACACGGGTAGAGACACGGGAGTGTGTATCAGCTATGTGAGGAACACGGCCTAGTACACGGGCATGTGCCTTGGCCGTGTGAAATCTACACCTAATTTTTGAAAAATAAATTGACCACAATGCTTAACACACGAGCGTGTGGCTTGACCGTGTAAGGTGTAACACCCCTACCCGTATCCATTGCCGGAATAGGTACGAGGCATTACCAGAGTTTACTGATAATTCTGAGTCATTTATTATTCATATTTTGAAAATAATCATAACGTCTCTTTATTGGGCCCTCGAAGCTCCAAACATACATTAAAAACCAACCGGAATTAAATCGGGATCATAAAAAAAATTTCGCAAAATCTTAAATTTTATTTTCATCTAAGTACTTACCATTTCATTGCTTCTTGTAATTAAACATGTTACCATTCAATCAATAGCTTGTCATTTGTCTAAGTGTCAAGCCACATCATTGTTAGTATACTTGCATATATTTCATATAAATTCAACATTGATATACTTATTTTTTCGACATGTCACACTTGAGTTTAATAATTGTCTTTACTTACATAATTTCCTTGTATCAACGTATCAAAGATAATTATATATGTACATGTCATGAAACATATTATTCTATTACCGTTTCTTTATAAGTATATATCAATAATTTCATTATATCAATATTTCATGCTTCATCATTTCCATATATTTTAAGTATATTTATTCCGGTAAAGTTTATATCAAACTTAACATAAATTATATTCCATGTACTTATTCTTATTTTGTTTATCTATCTTCATAATTATTTCATACAACTACTTTGTACATATATGACCAGTTCTTGTAAACCTTTCACACAACCATTTTATGTAACCATTTGTCATCTAATACGTATTACCTGAATATCAATTGTTCAATAGATATCGTAGCGTCTCCCATCCACGGTCTTGTTTATCTTTGACATGATGCCATAGTGTCTTTCAACTATGGTCTTACTCATTTTCTGTCATGTTGCCATGGTATCTTTCAACCATGGTATTATTCTTTTCATGTCACGTTGCCATGGTGTCTTTCAACCATGGTCTTATTCATTTCCCGTCATGTTGCCATGGTATCTTTCAACCATGGTCTTATTCGTTTCATATCAGGTTGCCATGGTATCTTTCAACCATGGTCTTACACATTTCATATCAGGTTGCCATGGTATCTTTCAACCATGGTCTTACACATTTCATATCAGAGAGCACACTCCCGCGAACCTCATCCTTACGGTGGGATTACGGTCCAGCTAAATCCTGTAATATAAACTCATAGAGTATTGTCGGGATTATCGGTCCAGGCTAAATCCACAAGCGACAATTACTCTAATGAGCTTGGATCTGAATTACCAGTCTAGGCTAAATTCAGACCCTAATTTGGATTACCCGTCCGGGCTAAATCCATTTTACACATATTCTTCGGGAGGGCTATATCAGGATAGGATCACCCGTCCGGGCTAGATCCTTTTTACCATCAATTCCTTTTCAGAGATCCATCGAATTTTCCTTTCATTCAACCGGGATTTTCTCATTGCTTGTTTGTGTTTATAATTTCATTAATCCGATATCTTTTCTTTTCCACGATCAAGTCTCATATTTGAGTCGTCTGGATCTTTATAAATAAATTTGATCATTATTTTCATTCATTTCATATTCTAATGCATTTAATTAATGCTCTAAGAAAAGTTACCATTTTGCCCCTAAACTTTTAATTTAATGACGACTTCAACCTTAGGGGCTGGAAAATATAATTCTTGCAATTTAATCCTTATTTCCAGCTATTATTCTCATACATATTGATAACAATCCATGAATTCTGTAAAATATCAGAATTTTTCCATAATTTCAACACTTTTCAATTTAATCCCTAAAACATGTTTTTCCCCCTATCTTGAACTAAATTAATAATTTCATTCAATTTTGTAATTTAAATAATAAAATTAATCCATTTCATGCAATTTGGTCATTTTTGACATTTTTTACAAAATTGCCCATAAAGTTTTACTTTTATTCAATTTAGTCCTTAAGCCTAAAACATGCAAATTAGCCATGCTTGCTGAATATTCATATATATATGTTCCTCCTCCTCCTCTCCATTCCACATCCTTAAATTTATATAATATGCTTATAAGTAACATTATCAATAATTTCACTATTTACTTAAATGTATATTCAAAGCTGTCCATTTGAGTCATAGTCACTAAATTATTTATTTCTTGAGTTATAGAACTCCAAATTAAGATCTGTAAATTTTACCTGAAACTAGACTCACATATATTCTTACCATAAAATTTTCAGAATTTTTGGTCTAGCCAATTAGTACAGTTTATTCATTAAAGTCACCCCTGTTCTGCTGTCTGACAGTTCTGACCCTTCTTCACTAAAAATTAATTATCTCCTTGTAAAGAATTCAAATGATGTTCTAGTTTGTTTATATTAAAACTAGACTCATTCAGGATTCTATAAATATAAATTTAAGCCCATAATTATTTTTCTTCATTTTTTTATGATTTTTCAAAATCTGAATAGGGGAACCCGAATTCATTCTAACCTTGTCTCACAAAATTCATTATATCTTAAAATTTACAAATCCATTGCTTACAATGTTTCTTCTATGAGAAACTAGACTCAATAAGATTTAATTCCATATTTTTTTCATCTTCTAATTCGATTTCTACAATTTATGGTGATTTTTAAAAGTTAGACTACTGTTGCTGTCCATAACTGTTTTAGTGCAAGATATTAATTACCATGTTATAACACCCTTATTTTCTTTTTCTACACCATTTCTCATCACTTTCTCTTATTTTCTCTTCACTAACATATCAAGAACATAGGACCTTATGTAAGAAAACTCTACTATTTCCATGCTTTGTTAACAATAACAAACTTAAAAACATATTGAAATCTTGATGTACTTACCTTGTTCTCTTGGTACCAATCTTTAACTTGATTTTCTCTCTCCTCCAGCTTTTATTTCTTGAATCCAACTTGATATTCTTGCTCCCCATCATCTCCTTGCTATCTTTCTCTCTTGATGGCTATGGAAATTCTTTCAATTTTTAGGTAAAAATAATCAATTTTTGGAGGAAGGACTAAATTGTAAGAAAAGGAAAACTTTCTTTCTTCTTCTTCTTCTCACGTTAGTTGCATGAGAATGGTGGTCATCCTCCCTTTCTTTCCTTACATATATATATTAAATAAAATAATAATAAAATAATAAAATATCATTTAAAAATTAATTTAAAGTATTAATAAACTAATATTTATTTATTTAATTTATCTAAAATATCTCCAACATCATCATTGTCTCTAGATTTTCTCTCTTCCAATTGACCATTTTGCCCTTTGTGATCTTTTAAAATTCCAATCTTGAGTCATCACTTAATTTGGTAAAATTGTAATTTAGTCCTCATAATTCTTCACCTATTCAATTTGGTCCTAATTCATCAATTTTCCTTGGTTTCTAGATCATTCCACCCTTAAAATATTTGCACTATTAGTCCTTTAACTTTTCATATTTACACTTTAATCCTTCAAATTTTGAGTATTTACTCTTGGGCCACAAAACTTTTCTCACTTTTACAATTTAATCCTTTCTTGAATCAATATGTCATAATATACTTCCCAATATTGACATAACTCAAAATTCCCTTTTGTCACTTTATTTCCTTATTTTACTATATCACGGATTATATTTTACTATAAAAATTTTCGGGGTATTACATGAGGTAAGTCAGAAAGCACATGAATTAGGACACGGCCTGAAGCACGGGCATGTCATAGGGTCACACGGGCGTGTCCCTAGACCACACAGGCGTGTGTGCCCTATACTTAGGAAAAATTTTGAAATTTCGCGAAAAATTCTCTGAGTATCAGATTAAGTCCCGATTTGTTTCCAACACATGATTTGGGCCTCGAGGGCTCAATAAAGGGACATTATGATTAAATTAAGATGTGTATGATAAATTATTATGTGATTGTTCGTATTTGTTCTGTTAAGTCCAGTAATGCTTCGTAACTCTGTTCTAGTGACGGATAAGGGTTAGGGGTGTTACATGACAACATGCATTTATCGAGATGATAATAAGTATTAATCGAATTCTGTTATGATTATGAGAAATGCTATTATTAAATTTAATTCTTATACTATTAAAAAGAATTAAATAAGATTAAATTGAAATAGATCTAACCTCTATTGTTTAAAAAATATCATTTATTGTTTAACAAAGTTAATATTTTTGAAGTTTTTACGATTCTATAAATAAAATCTTTTGTTTGGAATTGAACTGTAAGTGAAAAATAATTTTTAAGATATTTTTTGTACAGTAAATATTAAGTTTATTACAATTTAGATTTATTTAATTCTTTTAAATAGTATAATAACTAAATTGATCCATTTAATAATAGAAGGACTAATTTGATATAATCCCTATAATTGAGGGACCTTTCAAATACTATAACTTAAAAAAAAATTCAGTAAAAAACTGGAAGTTTAAATCTGCAATTATTTTTATTGGCTCTTTCATATTGTATTAGTTGTAAGGAAGGGTTGTCATTGTTGACTAACTCTTAACTCGATTAGCATCGGTATTTTTATCAGTGTAGGAGGATGTGGGTTTGAGTACACTAAGGGCTAGTTCTGCATTGCTTTTCAAAAGCACTTCTGGCTCCAAAAGCACTTCTGGAAGTAAAGCTGTGCAGAACAAGCTGTTTTTGGCTGAAATTTTTAGCTTTTCAGAAGTGCTTTTGAAAAGCACTTCTGAAAAAGAGAAGCTAAAATTTTTAGCTTTTCCTCTCCCAAAAGCACTTTTAGTGATTAATTACTTTTTCACCCCTCCAATAACATAGTACTTTCCGTTTTTTTTCTTGATACTTAATTACACATTAATTAAAAATAAAAAAATATTTTTTAAAATACTAATTACAAATATTTAATAGTTATATTTAAATATTTAAAATATAGTTTATATATTCTAATTAAATTTTATAAATAATTAATATTTATTGCTTAAAATATTTAAAATTTATATTTTATATATTAAAATATTAACAAGAAGTTATAATAAATTTTTTATATTCTTACTAAAATATAATAATATTAACTAATTTAAATATTATTTAAATACATATTTGTTACTTAATAATAACATGTCTAAAATGGACATTTTATTTCTCAAAAGTACTTTTTGACAGCAATGCTAAACACTCAAATTTTAAACCAAACTTTTCAAAAGCACTTCTCAAAAGCACTTTTCCACAGCACTTCTCAAAAGCACTTTTCAAAAGCATTGCCAAACTAGCCCTAAAGCACATTATCCTCCTAGGGGCTATAGGTAGTTTTAGGCATTGTATGATAAGAATCTATAATGAGATTTAATGTTAAAAAAAATTCTCATTTTCTTCTTTAAATAATTCAATGATCCAAGATTAAATAAAAGTATCTTTATTGTTTTAGATATTCAATTTTTTTTAACAATTTTAAATGGTCTTTATCATTTTTAATAATATTTATAAAATATATTTAATTTTTTATATTTTAAATTATTTTTTAAAATTGTATATATTTTTATAATTTTTTATTAAACTATATCAAAAAAAGAATGAATTTAGACAAAAAATTGTCTATATTCAAATAAACCAAGACAATCATTTATCAAGTCGATTTTAGGTTTTTTTTTTTTTTGAATTACTTGAATTTTTATTGGTGACTCATCATCATTCGTTGGTTGATATCAACGCTCATTAGCTGACGTCAACAAAATAGTTAGTCAATGAGAATCAAAAGGGCTTATTTAACCTGTTTTTTTTGGTTTAGGGCAGAATAGAGTAGAAAAAGTTTGTGATGAGAAATGATTTTTTGGGAATATTATGAAACCTAAAATGACTAAATATAAGTAACAGCAATTATGAAATGAGGTGGGATGAATGGATAATTATAAATGTATTCAACTTTCATGGATGGGGCTAGGGTTGAGGCAAACTGTGCCTCACCCTGCTAACCTTGTTATGAATTTTCACTATATAATTGAGAGGCATAGGGGATTAGAGGTGAAATATAGTAAGAGATAGGGCACTCCCCTCCCCCAAAATTTCATTAAATTTCTAAAATTGTCTAAAAAAATTAAATTTCTTTAATTATAAAAATTATTAACATAAACTTCTCAATTGATTTGAATTCGATCTGGATTCAAAATAACTCGAGTAAATATTTTAAAGTGATTAAACTTAAATTAATATATATTTTTAAAAAGTTAGTAAAAATAATACTTATAACCTAAATTATTAGTTCATTTTAATTTATAATTTCTAAATTGTAATTTTCATTTTTAATTTTATAAAGTATGCAATTTTACTCTATATCATATTATTTCCATAACAAATTACAAATGCAAAAACACTTTATTAAAATATATATTATCTTTTTGTTCTCAAGTAAACTTATTAAGTGAATAAAATTTATGAAAATACAATGTAAATTCTTAAAAGGAAGTGATATATTTCGAATTCTCAAGATTTGGAATTTTTATTTTTATTTTGATTAATTTGAAAATAATTTTTTCTATTATGTTTTCTTTTAGTTTTCCCATGTGTTCTGAATTCTGAATTTATAATGACTTATTATATTTTAATTTGAAAATTTACTTATAATAATTATTAATTTATAATAAAATTAAACCAATTAAATAATTTATTTTATTTTGATTTTTGGTTTTAAAATTAAGAAATTGAACTTTACTAATTAAACAAAAAAAAATATTTCGATTCAAAATAATTTATATATTAAATTAAACTTGAATAACTAATCATGAAATGACCATAATCTAAAATAACTCGATGAATACAAAAAAAAAAGAAAAAATAATCCGAGTCAAAATAAACTAAAAAAAGAAGATAAAACTCTGAACTCTACAAAACTATGTGCCAACAGAAATCTGATGAGAGAAGAAAATTTGGCAGAGTGAGGAACCATTAGCTTGATAGTCTGTTGCTAGCCATGAGCGCAAGTTATGGCTAATTTCCTAAAGCAAGCAACATCAACTCTCCTTTTTCGGTTTTACAGCTCGTTTTGTCAAATAAAGGCAGAACATATATACCCCACCATTTAACTATTATCATACGCTTGGAAGGGAGCACCCTACCTTAATCTCACTGTCATCTTTATCCCTTACATACTAATACCATGCATCCATACTGCTTCGGTGGTGGTGTTTATATTGGATGCATTGACGTACCTGATTTTGTTTTTACGTATTATTATTGAATCAATTACTAAAATATCATTATTATTATTTTCTTATGTTAGATCATTAATTGAGTGTTCATAGTTTGGTTAAAATCGAATTAACTGACTGAATCAATTTAATTTAGTTAATCGATTAGTGGTCAAATTTAGTTTGTTGATTATGACTGCATTTACTTACGGTTAGTGTAAAAACAGCAATGGCGGTAAGATTAGATACTATAACAATATTGTAGCATGAGATAAAAAGTAATCTAAACGTACCACACCACATATCTAAATTCACCTTGATATAATTAATTATTTTATTTAAAATAATGACATGATTTTTTTATTATCAAACACCGAATTAGAATTAAAACGAAACATTTGAGAATGAAAGTCAATTTAAATATAAAAATAAAGTTTAAAATTTGAAGTTAATAAAGGTAATAAAATCTTAATTTGATATAGAGTGCTTAATGGCGAAGAAAGCTAATCAGTTTGGACCAAAACGTGTAGTTTCCGACTGCTTCAAACCCAAAACGAAATGTCCAATTTGTCTACAAAACCAAATCCAATGATGTTAGACAAGTGTATTTAAATTATTTTAAAAATAAAAATTAATTAAAGAAGGCATATCACAAATTGCTTGTGAAATAATTAATTGTATTCAGTTCTGTCATTTATATTTGACACGTTAAGTTGCTGTTTTTATAAATTATCGTTTGGGAAGGGCAAGGAAAGGAAGGAAAGAGAGAAAAAGAAGGGGTTTATTTACCATTTGACTTTGATTTTATATATTAGTATTTGAATTATTATTTTCCTTTTTTTTTAAATAAACTTAAAGAAAAAATTAAAACAAATATTTAATTATGAAAGTGAATATATATATATATATATATATATATATATAATTCGAAGGCGAATTTGTAAATTTAGAACGAATGGAATGAGAACAAAGAAAGGAAAGAAAACATCCAACAAATAAAGTAAAAAAAAAAAAAAAAGAGATAGGAGAATAAAAAGATAACTTATACAATATTTCACTAAAGTTTATATTTACAAATATAAATAATATGAATGATATAAAATTTTATTTTTCCATAAATTAAAAATATTACCATACAGATTGAATTTGTTATTCTAACTTATCTTTAAATGATAAGTTTATACGTTATCTTATAGATTGCTTTAACGTTCGTATTCGAACATCTAACCATTTTAATTTTAATTTTGAATGAATTATTGCAAAAATAACCACCAGTTTCTCCCAGCCTACTAAAAAAAAAACCGACCAGAAAATAATTGAAAATCTTAGATATCCTTTCCACGCTTTTATTGTAAGTTCAAACAAAGAGATATCAAGGTGCATCATCATCACCCATAATTTGATGCATAGTTCCTTGAGCAAGGACCACTACCACATCTTTCTCAGTCCAGAAGGTACTGTTCTCATCCTTAAAACCCTCATTTTCCATGATTTGTTTTTAATCAATTTCTTTTGCATTGAGTTTCTTGATGATGAAAATAAAGTCCCTTAAAATTCAATGTGATGAAACCCTAAATCCAAAACAAATTGTAGATCTCGATTGTATGCTAGTGTGATATGTGGGGAATAGTATATAAAAAGTCAATTTAAAAATAAAAATTTAATAACATTTCAAATAATGTTTACTACTTTCTCAATAGTTAAAAGTGTACAATACTATTGTCAAATAATAATTACAACAAAATAAATCTATTAGAAAGTATTTCGAGGTTCAAATTCATACGAAAGTGTGGAGCTGATTTCAGTTAATTGACTTGACTCACTAACTAATTTAATAATATAAGTTAAAAGTCAATAAAACATGTAAATATAAAGAGTGCGAAAAGTAAATAAAACATTAAAAGATTATTTTGATTATTCAACCTCAGTTTACGAATATAGTGGTTAAAAATCACATTCAATTAATGACAATTAATAACCTATGTTCGATTAATTTTAATCTAGAATCAATGACAGAAATATGTCTCCAGATCTAGGCCAAATGCTAAAACTTGCAAATATCACTATTGCATCTCCCCCAACACCTCTAAGTGGCATACCATAGTTATCAACTTCGCACTTGGCTTTCATGGTCGTTAAATGGAAGTTGTTAATTGGAACCAATCTGGGCAACCTCTGACTAGATGGCTAGCATAAAGTGGGTGGGTGGCTCTCAACCTGTTTTCCACTAGAATTTCCATTAATTAATATGTCACCTAAAAATTAATGGCATGAGAATAAATCAAGAAAATTAAATCACAACCATCTTTTTTAAATTAGTTTTTAATGCTATTTCAATTATTAAACCATTAACCTACATCTCTCCCAACCACATAATCAATTTAGTTTATTGTAGATTTGCGAATAACATAAAATATATAAATTAAAATAAAGCATAATGAAAATGAAATAAATAAAACTAAATAAAAATTACTATTAAATAAATCTCAATCGAATTACCACAATTCAAAAACGAATTGAGAGTTGAATATCCCTACTTAAAACTATGAAAAGAAAAATAAACTTAAGAAATTATTCGAAACTAAGATGGTGGCTCCTTCTTCTTAGAACTAATAATGAATTACCTTATAACAATGTTTTTGGAGCAAATTCACGAGCTAAGTTGAAAAGACCCCTTTGCTCATGTTAAAACAAATTAACAAGCTCAAGCCATGACTTGAATAGTTGTAAAATCAATTAAAAGAATCTAATTTAACTAAAAATCACTTTGAAACAATGTAAACGTGAGTGAATAAGAGTGTAAAATATGTAACAAATATTCACTCATCACAGTTAATTGTAAATGCATTGAGTATATTTTTATTAAAATGGGAACAATCAACCATAACCGGAATATCTTTATTTTGAATAATCACCCCTGAATTTGAGTGATTTCTTGAGTGCATAAATCCAACATCAAGGTTCACCTTAATAGAATGTTCATTAAGTAGAGCCCTGATAACAATCTGATGATTCCTCGACAGTGTAGCAGTCTCACAAAGCATCTTTAGTTCAAGCAAATATGAAGTGATAAATGTATGTATCTCCCTTGCCATTTATGTTGTTGAATCACAAATAAACATGTTCCCCACATACAATACCATAGGGCATAATTAGATTTAACAAATTCAACACATTTCTCGACATTAGAATTTTGAAAAACAATTCTAACCATTTTTCCATATTTTTGTCTATATAAGGTAGAGACCGATTGATCCCCAATCAGTCCCAATTTGGTCCGGCAAAAGAACAATCTCAAATGGCATGATCTATAGATTATGTATGGATTAGACACCATGGACAATTCATAGAACTAGTTACTTATTTAGTATATAAATTCCGTAAGGTTGGTACATAGTTGTTATAGAATTTCCGATGTGTAATTTTAATTTTCTCTGGTCTTGTAAATTCTAAAATTGTCTGCTGAAAATTTTCTAATAAGATCTAGGCTAGAATTAAAAAGGTGTAGTGGAATGGTGAGTGCATGCAAGCAACATTCTATAGTCACTTCAAACTAACTATGATAGTATGTTCTCACTCCCTCCCACCAAACAATCACGCCTCTGACAATATGAGAGAGGAATGCAAAGAATCCTTTGTGCTTCATCCGAGGAGAAGATATTATGTATCAAGTATTCTTCCATTCCTTACTTAGGGCATTAATCAAATCAGCAACCATATTGATAGAATAATTAACCGGCGTATATTGTATTTTGTAGGTATTTAACTAGTTCCTACTTTCCACCACAAGCTAGACTACAAAAGACCTTTTACACACTGAAATGCTCCTTCAAGTGAGGAAGGGTTTGTCCTTAAACTCGACCTTGTAAACTCAATATTTGCATCATATTTGGATTTAAATACGCGAGTTGCCAAATAGGTGGGTTGGAAATGAGACGCCAACCTTGTTTAGTCAATAAAACAACATTAACTTTAATCATATCTCAAAAACCAAGACCACCATTATATTTAAGTTTATATAATATACACCAATGAACCCTGTTATAGGTCAATTTGGCCCACTTACGTTCTCAAACCCAACACCTAATACAATTAGATCCCAAAACCCATAACCCAAATGCATTACATAAATCCAAATTACCTATTTTATAACCCCAAATATTAATAACCCATTAAGCCCAACTAATACCTTAACCCGTTTGGCCCATTTACTACCCAAACCCACTAACCAAATAACCCCAAATCCCACCAAACCCTAGTCCCCTAATCAGCCAAACCTGCCCCCCACTTTCGGTTCCCACTTGCCCCTGATTAACCGGCCACCTACCCTCTGACAGCACCACTCCCTGCACCGCCGGTCACCTCCACCGTTTGCCCATCTCCTGCAAAGAAGACAAGACAGATATAATAGAAAATAGGTAAAAGGGTTATAAAAACCCAAATCAAAAACTGTAAAAGGGGGATTTTTTTCATCAATACAAGAAAAGAGATTTAAACATAAAAAAGAGTAATTCCAGTAGCATCAAAGTAGGAGAGTATCATAAAATCAAGTAACCAAAGTACGAAAAGCACGATCTAAGAACTAAGCTGATTTTTTTTTTTACTTTTGTCCTAATTCGAAATTATTTTCTTGCATATATACGTATACTATAAACCTAAAATATAATACAAAATATAAAACAAATATTAAAAAAATAAAAAAAAAAGAAAAAAAATATAAAATTTTATTTTTCCGCCATCACATGGCATGTACAACACAATGACACTGACGACATTTGGTCGAGCCATTGGCCGTGATGGCTGACGGCTGCCTAAATCGCCCGGTCTCCCCCCTCTCTCCTTTTCTCTCTTTTCCTCTTTTTTTTTTTTTCTTTCTCCTCTTCCAAATAAATTTTTTTTTAAATTTTTTATCTTTTATAGGGGACCAAATTGGTCCCCCCCTTTAAGACATAAAAACGACGTCGTTTTGGACCCCGGGTCGGGTCGACCCGACCCGCTCCGACTAGGGTCTGCGTGTTTTTTTTAAGGGAGGGGCTATTTGCGCAATCGGCCCCTCCGCTTTTTCATGCATTTACAATTAAGTTTTTATATTTTAATTTGGCCCTGAAATTTTGTACAGTTTTCAATTTAGCCCCCGTGTTAAGTGCTGCGTTTTAATGACTGGGGATATAGCTATTTTGGTCCTCCCATGTTGCGCGCATTTTATAATCTGATCCTTTCTTTTATTTTCTTTTTTAAATCTGTCCCAAAACTTTGATTTTAATTTAATTTTCGTCCTTTTTCATTTTATTTATTTATTTATTTATTTTCGTTTTTTATATATTATTATTATTTTTACTAATATTATTAATATTATTATTTCTATTATTATTGTTGTTATTGACACCCTGATTATGCACATATAATTATTTTTAATGTACTATTATTATTAATTATTAGTATTATCATTATATGTAATATTAGTATAGGTTTTATTATATATGTAAGTATATGTATATGATGTTATTTTGATTACTTTATTTTAATGTTATTATTATATTATATTTATCTTTCATATTGCATCATTATTTTAGTATTACTATTATGAATATATTATTACTTTATTTAGTATCAATCATGGTACCTATCTTGTTATACATATATGTATATATACTTTTTAGTATTATTTTCATATTATCTATTACTATACGTATTCTTTTAATGTGTATTACACGTATATATTTCTTATGTTATGTATTTTTCAATATTGTGGTTTAAATTACATGTCATCTTATGTATATTTTTTAAATCCCATATTATGTATGTATATTTCTAATATTATGTTATATTTTCACATATATTAAGTATATGCTTTAGTATCATAGTTATATATCATTACTATTTTATGTATATATTTTTATCTTTATTACTATTGATATTAATCTTAGTATATCTTTTAAATATGTATGTATATATTTCTAGTATATATAAAGGTAAATATATTCATGTAGTATTGGAATAGGTTTTTTATTATTCCCAATGTATGTATTACGTAAATATTTAAATATTATATTATATATGCATTTTCTACGTGTATATACTTTTTAAAATATCGCATTTTTATGTATCATGCATGTATTTTGAATGCTATATTATATTTTTAATACTATATTATATATATACATTTTTACATTGTGCATACATACTTTTAACATTATATTTTATATGTATACTCTTAACATCATATTATATATATATCTTGCACAAATTTTTAATACTTTAGTATATATATACCCTTATATATATTATATGTACATTTTAGTATTATATTTTCATATCTATGTTTTTAATACCATACTATATATAAATTATTATATTTTATTACATAATTAGTTCCCATGTTTTATTATACATATACATATATATACTTTTTAGTTGTATTATTTTCGTATGTCATATTATTCATTTTTATACTCATTATTTTCATTATTGCCACTTATATATTATTATTTGGTATACTTACATCTTTCATTATTATTATTAGTATAAATATATTTTCCATGTTTATAGTATTCCTAATATATTGCATATGTTCATTTATATTATGTGTACATGTATCTAGTATGTATATATTTAGAATTATAGCACATATATGTCTTTTAGGCATTATATTTTCATACATCATGTATATATGTCATATATTATATTTTTGCATGTTATCTTATGTACATATTATCTTATATTATTATGACTAAGTGTACTTTGTATTTGTTCATGATTTGTCTTTATTTTTATTTCTTTTGTAAATATCATTGTAATTGTTTCTCTAATGCTCTAGTATTCTACGTTAACATTTTTATTAATAATATCATTTTTTTTGCATCTTTAATTTATTTTAAATTCTTACTTCATAAATATTTTTTATGCTTTAATTAATAATCGAGGCAATATATCGATTTAACTTTAAGTCGTAAATTTCATCGCTATGTTGGATGGATTTTGTCGACTCATGTTAAAACGGTATACCCTTCTCAAAAAACCGAAAAAAACTAAAATTTCTTGTCTTTTCAATCGGATCACGACTAAATATTATATTGAACTCGTATTTTTGAAAATCCAGATAACACGTGTTTATGAGATACCAATTTTTGGGCGTCGCGAGGGTGCCAATACCTTCCTCGTGCGTAACCGACTCCCGAACCCTAATTTTTCTCTGGCTTTTAACGTAGACCTAAACTCGGCCTTTTTCTCGTTTTAAAGAAAAAAGAAACCTAATAGGTGTCCGATCACACCTAATAAAAAAGGATCGTTGGCGACTCCCTGTTTATTTCAAAAATCAAACGTCAATTTTTAAGTTTTTAATAAATCGCCACAATTAGCGACCAAGCTAAAATTTTTACGTCGCTACAAACCCAATGAATTCTATTCTTATTTTGCGAAATTTCCCACCGATAAGAACTAGTAATGGAAATAAACTCACGAAATAAAGAACTAGGCAAAAGAAAAACAAATATAGCATATGTAGGGATGACCTATAATACATCTTTAATGAAAACTACTTTTCCTCCTTGCGATAACAACTGTGAGCTCCAACTTGCTACCCTATCTCACAATTTTTCTTCAAGCTTTGGAAGGTTACACCCAATCATTATAGGTAAACCAAGGTATTTTTTGGTTCATTTGTACTCCTAACACCAAGCACTCGTATTACGGAAAGTTTGCCAACCGTAGGAGTATTGGGGCTAAAAAATGCAAGTGATTTATCAAGATTAACACCTTGAATAAAACAATCTTTATCAAATGTACCCCTAAAAGTGGCTTCCCAAAATAACACTATTGTTGATAAAAAAGTGTAATATTAATAATTCCTCGACAAACTGTTTCCTTTCAAATTCCTATCACATCGTATCAAGAAAGTATAGAAACCCTTACTAAAGTAAGAAACAAATAGGGACTAAGTGGATTTCCTTGTCGGAAATCTCTACTAGGCACTATAATGTCACCACATTGCCTATAAGAACCACAAAATAGGTGATCAACCTCTCTCAAATCATAATTAGATCCACCCATCCACAACCGAAGCTTAAATGAATAATTATAATTTTATTTGAAGTACTACTCTACACGGTTGTATGTTTTACTCATATCAAGTTTTAAAGAAAATAAACCTTTTTTCTTACGCTCAGTATTTCACAACTAGAATGTTCTTAATAATAAATCCTTAGTACAATGACGCTTTGCATTTCTTCAATGTAATAATCAAGAAACATTTTAAATCTAGTATTTTCTGTATTTTATTAATAATAAATCCTTAGATATAATTTTACAAATGACATGACACAAATTGATGGGCAAATTTTATGTATTTTCTAGGATTAGGACCTTAGGATATGTGTCATTTTCTAGATGGTTGGATCTATTTAGAATTGCTTGACAAAAGCTCCCCAATATTTTTGAAAACATAAAGTAGGCAAACATTCCCATGCTTTGAACCGCATCCACACTTTCCTCCTCTTGAAATTTTGCTAAAAGCTACCATGATGCTCCTTTCAAGTCTAGAAATTAAATGATCCATATCCCCTGCCTTGCCAACTATACAATTTGATTGCAAATACCTTTTTGTTATTTCTAAATTAAAATCATTATTTTGAATTTCACCCATGATTCCATGTAATATAAGTAGCCTGTCTTAAATTAAATTTTACAATTGCTTAATGTTTAATAAAATTAATTTATAATTAAATTATTATTTGCACTTCTACCTAAAGAGATTTCATATGTTTTAAGTTAATGTAACTTTTTGTTCATTTTCATAATTTGGTCTTTGGACTTTTTTTTTAATCACATTAGTCTCAAAATTTGATATTTTTTTTCTAATTTGACCTTTGAACTTGAATTCTATTAAGGTTTGACGACGTGACACTATAAGATTGTATAATATCACCTGAAAAAAAAATTATATAAAATAGGAAAAACTACAAGAATATAAAAAAAATAATAATCTCTTTATAAATTTTTAAGTGACAACTTGGTAAAATATTAGAATACTATATTATCACACCTTAACAAAATATAAATTCACTAACAAAATTGAAAAACAACCTATCAAATTCTAACCCAAAAAATTAAATATTTATAAGAATGACCCATGTTAGTAATTTTTTAAAAAATTATGAATAGATACCAACAATTTAAAAACAAGATTAAAAAAATTATGAACAAATATCAATACAATCACGGGAACAAAAAAAATTCTATTGACATAGGTGTCGGCCACCATAGTGCTGACAAAAAAAATTATCGAAAAAAATTAAACTGATTTTTTACGGTGTTGGCCACCTAGACATTGGCACTTAATAAAAAATATTTTTTTTCTGGATAATACCTACATTTTAGAAAATACAATTGAAAAAATACATACGGATGTCGACCATTACAGTATCTGACACCAAAAAAGTATCTTTTTAAACCCTAACAATCAATAGCTAGTGACGGGTGAATGATTAAGTTGGGTGCCGACACTATCCTCCCTATTCATTTCGGATCATTCATGTTATTATGTTTGAAGTTAAATCATTCTTATAAATATTTAATATTTTTGGATTAGTATGGTAAAAGGCGAAATTGTAGTTATCGACATGACTAAATATTGCAGCAACCCTATTTATAGACTTAGCTTTGTTTTCCTTCAGGTGCGCCGGCCATGGACATGATATCCAAAGCCCAAAGGCAAAGAACGAATATTTAAAGAAAAAGAAGAAGCATTAATTGTAGTTGGAAGAGTCCGTCGGAAATGGATAATAGCAGAAGATGGAAACACTAAAAGTACTCCCCCACACCCACGACATATACATGATTGCCTGCCATTCTGCTACTAAAATAAATGGTTTTGAAAAATATTTCATAGTCCATCCTTTATTTTTTTTAAAGTATTTACGATGAAAAGAGTAATTATTACTATTGATAGTGAATATTTTGATTTCACCCTAAAAAAGAAAAAAATATTTATATTACATATATTCAAGGTTAAATTATAACTTTGATCTCTTTATTAAGTTAAAACTTAGAATTTAATCTTATAAACCATATCAAGTTCTTTCCTTAATGACGAATGGAACGGTCTATTTATATGCAAAATGCTCTAATACAACCATGATTGTTATCGGACTAATGGATCCGGTCAATTGGATTAGGAACTAGTTAAGGTATCGATTCGAAGAACGGTATCAGATCAATTGACTCACGAGTTTATATGAACTGGTTGAACAGATTGAACATATTTTTAAATTTTTTAATGAATTTTAATATTTTATTTAATTAAACTATATGAATTGATGAACTAATCGAATTGACCACCAAACTGATTACGAAAACCTTCATTACAACAATTGTATAATTGTGTAACTCTTGTATACCATACCAACTATAATCAATCAATTACATTCAAGTTTAGCTAATTAAGCTTCACATTGTAATACTCTAACATGGGCTAACTAATGATATTATAAATTTAAGAATAGTGAAGGGATTATAACCGCAATTTAACCTTTTCTAAGAAGAACAAACCTTAGCCAAAACCAACTAAATGACAATTGACAAATCATTGGTACCCTTTTGTCTGTGGGGTAATCTTTTAGAATTTTACAATGTCTTATGGCATGTTGGAATGTAATGTTTCCAATCATTCAACTTACACATGATCCATGAAACCATCAATGATCCATAACCTAATCTTTGTTTGTTGGAGGGATCACCTACTCTAATTATTGAACTTAGCTGTCTCTGTCCAAGTAGGAAAATGATAACATCAATACTAAATTTATTAATTTTTAATGGATGGAGTAATAAAGAGTTTAAATTTTATACATAAATGAAACATTAGTCTCTATTTAAGAGTCTGATGTTATTCAACTCGAAGGTTAAAAATTTGGAAAACAAGATAGAATCAATGGTATAAATACGATGTGGATACAGTATTTCTTTTTCCTTCTTTGAAATGGACATTGCATAGAAATGGATAGATATAAAAATAGTAATACAATTTCTATTGGGTTTTTTTTTTTTTTTGGTTTTACTTTCTCTCTCTTTCTTTTAATCAAGTGGGAATCTCTAACATCAGCTTAGCCATTGTTTATTTAAATCAACTTTATATCAGATAAGACTGGTGGTTGAGTCATTTCATTTTTCTTTCTCTTGCCTTTTTCGTCAACATTACCGGCCAGCAAAATAAAACTTCTTTATTCTTTTTTGGTCTTTTTTTTTCATTTCACATGTGACATGTTCTAATCTCTGCCCTTTGTTTTCCAGGTAGAGTTCTGGGTTTTTATTTTTTCTTGTTTTTGCCCATCTGGGTATTTCATAAATTTTCTATCTTGGCTTGGTTTTTAAGCACCTATTGGTCTTATATTGAATTTTCAATTGTAGACTTCCCTATTAAATTGATTGGTTTTAGATTAGGTTATCTGAATTTTTTTTTTTTTCATATTGTTAATCGATGGTTTTAGAAGTAGATTATTGACTTTTGCTCACCCAGTTTTTCAATTTCCCCTTAACTTGTTCCTTTCTGCAGATTCATGAATAATCATTCTTTTCTCTTACATCTAGATGCTTTCAAGGCTTTTAGAAGTTTTGGGTTTTTGAAGGTTTTGTTAATTTATATATTGTTTAATGAATTTGACATCGGAATTCTTGTGTATAAACATACATTGTTAGGTGGTTAAATTGATGCACTAGAAGCTAAAACTCATTTCCCTGCTACCAATTTTTGAAATTTTTTACTTACATCTTAATTGGTATTGAGAGTTGCATGTGTTCTTGCAAACTGTTTGGGGATGAAGTGGATAATTGTTAACCATGAAAGTTATGAAATTTGAAAGTGGGAGGAGGTCCCAGTTTCCTGTTTCATCAAGCTTGTGTGTTCCTGGTTCTGTTAACTTATGTTACGTTGGTTAATGTAGGTACTTAGGTAACTAAATCAAATTTTCATGCGATAACAGATTGTCACTATCATCCAAAAGTAGTTGATTGATTGATGGGGTCCGAAGGGCCAGCAGCAGTAACCATCCATGTGACTGGTTTTAAGAAATTCCATGGAGTTTCTGAGAATCCAACTGAAACAATTGTCAGTAATTTAAAAGAATATACAGAAAAGAAAGGTTTGCCAAAAGGTGTTATTCTTGGCAGCTGTAGTGTTCTTGAGACTGCAGGTCAGGGAGCACTCCCTCAACTATACCAGACATTGCAATCTGCCTTAACCGGCAAGGATTCTGAATCTTCTTGTTCGGGGAGAATTATTTGGGTTAGTTACTCAATTTCTATTGTGTAGTAATTGCTTATTTTCATACATTCATGTCAACTTCGTAGCTGCCTTGGTAATCTCTGTTTATGTTGTCGGAATTCTTTTATTGTAGTGTAATGCGTAGTAATTTGTTTTAGCTTTGCATAAAGTAGGCTGAAGCCTTTTCTGGTTCCTGATTAATGCATAAAAAGGATCTTATTGTTGTGATTACAACCCCTACATATTCAGCTATTGCCAAAAGTAAAAAGGTTAAAATATCTGTAATGTGATTTGGTAATGTGCCAATACCTGATAAATCCATGGTAAAAATGCATGTTATGGGATTGGGTTCTATGATCAGCCAATCAGGTAATCCAAGGTTGTCCGGTTCTTTCCGGCCATCTTCTTTATACATTCTTTGATATCTTAAATACATGAAATAAGAACTTCTGTAATAGGTGAGGCCAATTTTTGTTCATTGTTTATTAGGGATTTCAACAGTTGTTATCTTAATTACTAGTCTTTGGTGAAATCTAATTCTCTGTCTGACAAATGAAGGCTCACATATCTTGGTCATTCTTACAATGTTTCTTCAGCTACATTTTGGAGTCAATAGTGGTGCAAGTAGATTTGCTGTTGAGCGTCAAGCTGCGAATGAAGCTACTTTCCGTTGCCCTGATGAGATGGGATGGAAACCTCAGGTTAGATATAATCCTTTTCCACTTTTATGGTACATGTGCAACTTGGCATGCCTCTTTTTTTTCAAACTTTCTTTCTTTTGTTAACATTTTCTATTGATTACAGAAAGTACCCATTATTCCTGCAGATGGTGGAATTTCACGTGTAAGAGAGGTAGTATTGTTTTCTTTGAGCTATCATTTGCTGCTTAGCATGGTTAAATTACACCTATAATTTATTCTTTCATTTCTTACCTCCATTTTAAAGAGTTTCCTTTGTTACCTCTGTGCAGACTTCTCTTCCTGTTGAGGAGATTACGAAGGCCTTAGCAAAGAAGGGATTTGAGGTGATGACCTCCGATGATGCAGGACGGTTTGTGTGCAATTATGTTTACTATCACTCCCTTCGCTTTGCCGAACAGAATGGGATCAAATCTCTCTTTGTCCATGTCCCTCTCTTCTTGACCATAGATGAGGAGACCCAAATGAAATTTGCGGCTTCCTTGTTGGAGGTACTCACTTCTCTATGTCAGTAACATACTGCATCCACTCATCTTTATGTCCAGAAATTGGTATGGTTGTACGGTTGTATGTGAGGGGTGGATGGAAGGATGCATGTTTGTTGAAAGTCTTTAATAAAAGGATAAGTGTATGTGAATGAATAAAAACTGTATTTCAGCACATACACCTTATGTATTTCTTTTATTTCTCTAAAATGCTTCCTCTGCTGCATGGAAATTTCTTGAATCTTCATGTTAATATGTCAATAAATTCCTGTTTGCTTCTATTACCAGAATATTTACTTTTTCTTCTCACTTATGAGTATCTCTTCTTGCATTTTTTCTTATCCCTAACTGTATTTTTGCTCTGTTATCATTCTAGCTAATCCTTAATTAGCTGGTGGTCTGCTTTCCTTAAAGGCTTTTTATAAATAAGGTTGAACCATCTGTTGATGTAGTGCAGAAACTGAAATGAATTAGGATTGAACTATGACATTCAGGGAAGACTTTACATAACTTAAGATTACTTTCACTAACTCATTTCCTCTTTCACCCTCGATGCTTATAGCGAGTTTCATGCTAGACAAATTATCTTTTTAAGTATGAAGTTGCATGCCAGCTTAATTTAGTGTCTTTTCATGCTGTAAATAACCAAGGCTGGAGGGCTTATTTTCTTGTATATGCTATGTTGGTGGGGTTATTTTCTGATTCAAGTTAATATTATACTTAACAGATAATATAATTAAGGGATGGGTTATGGGATATCTTCAAGTTAATATTGTGATTTGGTATGTGTGAACCATTGCGCATAAATCAGTAAGTTAGTTGCCCTTTGGTTGTCCAGTTACTTGAGTTTGTTTCTGCAAATTTACATCATTGAATTACCTTTGGTGTCAACATCTTGCCGTATGAACTGAGAGCCGAGAGCCGAGAGCCGAGAGCCACTTAGCTCTATGGCATCTCTGGTTCAGATTTTTTACTAATCAAGAAAGAAAGGAATTTCTGGTATGAAATGCCATAATAAGATAAGGTTTTTTTCCTAGCACTGGATTGAATTTCATACAACTTGAGAATCCATCATTTTCTTCTTTCTTGATCTATTCCTTGGGTACTTATACAGTTGATTAATCTTATATATTTTACATGACCATGTGATTCAACAACTATCCACACAATAGTGTGTTATCAATTGTGGCATTAGTTTCCTCCATCAAGCAATAAACTGGTGGAATAGTTTGTTTGAGGACAGTTCCATAAGCATTCCAGCAAAAGGGATTTGCCACAGTGCGACTTTTGGCAGTAGGTAGCAGCTCTACTTGTGTCAGTTTAAGGTTTGTGCATGGAATTGAGTCACTACAAGCAAAACTCATTGGTGGACTTCTAACATCAAATGAACCCTTAATATTACTGTAGGAGATGTCATTAATCACAACTGCACTCGTTTGGTTACTGCAGTTTTTGGTGAGGCAGTAGTATTGATCTATGATAATCGGATTCCGAACAGCTTCCATATGGATGTTACTGAATTCAACTTTTGACACGCAACCCGAGCCGCCTTGCCAGGTTTTAATTCGAATGCCGTAATTGGAATGTTGTATGACCGAATCCGAAACGCTGATGTTCGAAACGCAGGCACGTGATTTATTGATGCCGAGACTACCAATGCTGCAATAAGAAATAAAAAGATGCTAGCCTAACCTAGAAAGTTTTAAATAGAACACAATGGTACTCATTTAGAAATGAAACTAAATAATAATGAGGTGAAGAAAAGAGACATAAATAGCATCCTTCCGCCGCCCTAAGATGTTTGATAGGTTAAGAAATTCAATGGCAACTCTGAAGCCTATGATACTAACGGTTTTGCATACCTTATTCCATGACTTGGGCCACAAGTTATGTTGTTTATATCAACATCATAGCAACCAGCTCCAATTGATATACAATCATCACCTAAAAGATCATAAATGTCGTACATGTGAAGTATTTCAAAGAGTTGTAAGCACTATATTCTGATTATATGTATGACCATGTGTCATTTTGTATGAAATCTCACCGTTGGATATGATGGAATTATAAATCTGCACATTATTTGTGTTCTCAATGTGAATTCCATCTGTGTTGGGACTTTGGGATGGTGCTTTGATGGTTAGTGATTCTACACGAACGCCATGGCAGGCATCAAACCGGAAATGGAACTGTGGACCGTTCTTGATTTTAAGTCCTTTAACTGTCAAGTTAGAGCTCATGAAAAACCTTATAGCCTGCATTAAGAAAACCCAGTGATAAATGTTAAAAAAACCAGAAAGAATTTGCTATTCGAAAAAGGAAGGGCCACTTAAAGTGCAAGTCTCAGTTGTACTTACTACAGGGCTATCACAGGGGCCAGGCATTGTTGTTCCATTAACTCCCTGCTTAGCAGACACATACTATGTTAGTCATGGACTTTAATGGTGAATTAAGTAACATGAATGTTAAAACATGAGTACGGTGGATTACTTTGTGAGGCTTGCAGGGAAGATTCCACCAATTCTCTCCCTTGCCATCTACAAGGCCACCACCTTGCATTGACATCCCGTTGATTCTATAGAAGACTAGCCATTGTCGTTTGCTGATATTTCTTGGCCAAGAATCAGGTCCATCAGGTGGCATTATAATTCCATCAATCTTCTCACCAAAATCCAAACTAGTCAATGGTTAAAATGTTACAGAATATATAAAGCTCAATCTAAGCCGAAAATGACAACGTTTATTACCCGAAACACAAGGCCAACAGTCTTACAAGGTCCTGCAAAGATCGTAGATTGTAACATAAAGGAATAGCCATCAGGAACTAGAAGAACAGCTGATTTAATTTGGCATGCCATGTCCCAAGCCAACTTAAATGCTTGAGTATCATCAGTGACTCCATCCCCAACAGCACCAAAATCAAGTACATTGAAGACACTGTAACTTGGACGAGCAACAGCAGCTTCTGCTGCAAGTGAAGGAGGAAGAGAAACATGAGACACAATGTTGAATTGCTCCTGTTCTGAGTGGCCATAATGATGTCTGCTTTGAATGGTAACGAAGAACAGGCATGAAAAGATAAAGAAAAGCAATTGAAGAACTTGATGAAAGGGCATGGTGAGCTTAGCCATTAGCTTGAGTGAGGAGTGAGTGGAGGGATGTAATGAAAAATATCAGTACCCTCTACTTATAGAGCAAAAGCAGGCTCCACTATCCTAGGTTTGCCCTGTGTACTAGGTGGTATATAGCATTATAGCCATTAACCAAATTCTCACTTTTGACATTCAAAGAATGTCACTGGTTCTTCACCTAAAGATCATGGAAGTTACAAGAGAAGCAAGCAAAAAGGTCCCCATATAATGTGACCACTAACCACTTGGAGCAAGAGAGAGCGGCTGAAAGAATATTGAGTTGCAATAGAGGAATTCTCAATGGGAAGCACCATTTTGGTTTGTGGTCACCAATTTTACAAATAGTGGCAAGAAACCGACCAGTTCCATGCTATATGTATAGGGGTTGGCCACATTCTAGAGGATGTGGAGATATTGAGATGGGGCTGTTGTAAAATCAGCAGGGCATGCTTTGGCTGTTGGGTTTCATTCTCTGTTCATGGTCCCATTTCTTTACTTATTTTAGAAATGGAGCTTAACCACATTTTGGGATCCAAAAAGTCAGATGACAGGTGGGAGTTTTAGGGATAAAAAGGTTCCTTCTTTTTGTGAATGTGATGCTTTAAGAAAATGGCTTCTATGAGAGATTTAAGGTGAGATGCATAAGTATTTTTGGGCAGTGCCCAATTCAAATGAGGATTTGAAAGAGGAAAATATGTGTTGGCCCAATAAAGTTTGGTTTTATAAAACTAAAGGCCAACCCAAAGCCCAATATTTCCCTTTTCCGGGCAATCAATGTTTTAATTTGAATTCAAATTCGATTCTATTATAAAATTCAACCACCAAAACTTATAAAAAAATATAAATCTAAAATCATCTTTTTTAATTTAAAACTTAAGACGTAGTATAAGGGCTTACTATGAATTAACCCTTTAATGAAGATTTTCAGCCGGCACTAACCATTCCGTAATATACTCTTAACAAACTAACCTTGGCCCAACTTTTTTTTTTTTTTTTAATTTTAAAAATTTGATTTTGATTTGACAAAGTTAGACTCAGCTCGTTTTTATTATAAATACTTAATAATGTAAATTAAAAATAATTCGAGATCTAAACTCAAAAGGATGCAAATCAATTCAAATATGTAACTTAAAGTGAACTTAAAATTATTTAATATGAAAAAACTCAATAAATAAAGTTGAATAATCTGAATCCAGAACAACATGAAGTTGAAATTATTTAAATTCAAAATATTTGAACATTTAAAATCTGAATTAATTAAAAATTAAATTACTATTTCCAAAAAAAAAAAAAAGTTATATAATTCCTTGAAATATAATTATGACACACGACTTGATTCTAAAGCTTACACAGTAAATGGTCCAAAAGAAGATTATAAATTACAACAAGCACTTCATTAAATAAAAAAAAAATATCTAAATAAAACAAAAAGAAAAATAATCCAAAAAAGAAGAAGAAAGAATTGACCTAAGCCTTGAAACATCTCATAATTGATATTTCCAACAAATTATTTTTAAAAGAAAAATCTCCATAGGCTATTTTACTATTTAGCCTTCATTCTCCTATTTCCTTCTTTCTCCATTCTTTTTTTCACCATTGCCATTATCTTCCCCATCCTGCTGCTGCTGCTTCATATTTCCCATTTCTCCATTATTACTATCTATTTCATAATCCTTAAAACGATGATCTTTCATATCTGATCCACTTTCTTTCTTTGCCCAATCCTCCCAAATAAAGAAAACACCATCCATATTCTTCAAATCGCATCCACTTTTCGTCATCGTCATCTGCTTATCCTTTTTTCTTTGCTGTCTTCTTTGATTTCACTCAGATGATATCCTCGCAGGTTGGTTCTTCGTCTTGACCCAATTTTATTTACATTTTCAATCTTTTTCTCTATTGGTAAAGGTTTACAAAGGTTTACCGTTTTCCTCTTTCTAGATCATCATCTTTTTTTTTTTTTTTTGTATGGATAGTGAAACCAAGGATCGACTGCTTCATGCTGGAAATCTGGTGATTGGGTTTGCTGGAATTTAGCTTTCGCCATCGAAAAATTGAGGATTTGATACAGCTAAAGGCTTTTTTCCTTCGCAGGTGATCTCTTTTTACCATTGAAATTTTGTTCTATGAATGAATCGTTGTAATATGACGAATTCAAAGCTGACGTGAATTTAGAATTCGTTGTATCAGGGTCCGTAACAAACGAGCTGCTGCTTCCGCTCTAGGGGAGACAGAAAGCTGTAAGGTATTTGCTCAATAATCTCTTTCTAGTGCCTGAAATATCTGATTAAAAGGAAATAAATTAGTTTTAAACAGATAATTTAGACAGTCTGAATATGATACCAGCATTGAACATATACATGATACCAACAATTAATTCAGTGGAAAATGACAAGTGGCACAAAGCTTTTTTGACTGAAAATTTCGATATTTAGTTCAAGATCGAGTCAAGTCAAAACGAGAAATTATTTCAGCTATATTTTGTTCAAGATAAATCAAAATGAGAAACTATTTCAGCGTTAATTTTCTATCCACGAGATTTGAACCCGAAATTTTAGTGAAGGGATATTAAACTCTTTGCGGGGATATTAAAATTAAACTCTTTGCCGCTTAATCCAACAACGGATAAAACGAAATTCGGTTTTATAATACTACCCTATTGGGAGACAGGATATTCATCAGCTTGTGCTGTGTTAATGGTTTCAGCAATTGAACTTTTTGATTTTTCCAATCATTTTGTGACTTCCTTTATCTAATCTTATTATGCATATCAGGCTGAGATTATTTCAAGTGCATGCAGCATAAATCATATAGCTAATGGGATGTTTCAGGTTGAAGTATCGCCAAATAGAAAAAGGAGATGAGAACTGATAACTCTTTGTTGTTTATCACAGTATATGCTGACCGCCACACCCAACAAGCTTTACTTCCTTGATTCAAGTTCAGCATTTGAGTGATTCCCTATGGCTGACAACCGGAATAGAAATGTCAAGCCTGCAAATGGCAAGCCGGCGGCAGCTGCCAACCCATATGCCATCAACCTGGATAACTTCAGCAAGCGGTTGAAAATGTTATATTCACATTGGAATAAACACAATACCGATCTATGGGGTTCTTCCAGTGCTCTCGCCATTGCAACTCCACCAGTTTCAGAGGATCTGAGGTACTTGAAATCCTCTGCACTGAATATTTGGTTGGTAGGCTATGAATTCCCGGAAACCATTATGGTTTTCTTGAAGAAACAGATCCATTTCTTGTGTAGCCAAAAAAAGGCCTCTTTGCTTGATGTTGTGAAGAAGTCTGCCAAAGAAGCTATTGATGTTGAAGTCGTTATTCATGTGAAGGCCAAGGGTGATGATGGAACCGGTCTCATGGATACCATTTTTCGAGCTATTCATTCTCAGGCTAGCTCTGGTGATCATAATGTGCCTATTGTTGGTCACATATCAAGGGAGGCACCTGAGGGGAAGTTTCTAGAGACATGGGATGAAAAGTTAAAGAATGCGAAATTTGAGCTAAGTGATGTAACAACTGGGTTTTCTGACTTGTTTGCTGTGAAAGATGAAACTGAGCTTACAAATGTGAAAAAAGCTGCATTCTTGACTTCATCTGTTATGAGGCAATTTGTGGTGCCCAAACTTGAGAAGGCAATTGATGAGGAGAGGAAGGTTTCTCACTCAACATTGATGGATGATACAGAGAAGACTATACTGGAACCGGGACGGATTAAGGTGAAATTGAAGGCTGAGAACATTGACATTTGTTACCCTCCAATTTTTCAGAGTGGAGGAGAATTTGATCTAAAACCAAGTGCTTCAAGCAATGATGAGAATCTTTACTATGACTCAACCAGTGTAATCATATGTGCACTCGGGTCTCGATACAACAGCTACTGTTCAAATATTGCTCGAACCTTTCTGATTGATGCCAATTCCAAACAAAGCAAGGCTTATGAGGTCCTCCTTAAAGCTCACGAAGCAGCCATTGGTGCTTTGAAATCTGGGAACAAGGTGAATTCTGTTTATCAGGCAGCAGTCTCAGTGGTAGAGAAGGAGGCTCCTGAATTAGCTGCAAACTTGACTAAAACTGCAGGGACTGGAATAGGCCTTGAGTTTCGTGAGACAGGGCTCAGCCTTAATGCCAAGAATGACCGAATCTTGAAACCAGGGATGGTTTTCAACGTCTCACTTGGTTTCCAGAACTTGCAGACAGAGACGAACAACCCCAAGACTCGAAAATACTCGGTGTTGCTTGCAGATACAGTCATTGTTGGTGAGAAAGTACCAGATGTCTTAACTTCGAAAAGTTCTAAAGCTGTCAAAGATGTGGCATACTCATTTAATGAAGATGATGAAGAAGAAGAGAAGATGAAGGTTAAAGCCGAGGATAATGGTAATGAGACATTATTCTCCAAGACAACACTCAGGTCAGACAACCACGAAATGTCTAAAGAAGAGCTAAGAAGGCAGCATCAAGCTGAACTTGCTCGCCAGAAGAACGAAGAAACTGCAAGGAGACTTGCTGGTGGGGGTGCTAATGCAGCAGATAATCGCGGTGCAGTGAAGACAGTCGGTGATTTGATTGCATATAAGAATGTTAATGATCTGCCTCCTCCTAGAGATTTGATGATTCAGGTTGACCAGAAGAATGAAGCTATCCTCTTACCAATTTATGGTAGCATGGTCCCCTTCCATGTGGCTACAGTGAAGAGTGTGTCCAGCCAACAGGATAGTAACCGTACTAGTTATATCAGGATAATATTCAATGTACCTGGCACCTCTTTCACTCCGCATGATGCAAACTCTCTCAAGTTTCAAGGATCAATATACTTGAAAGAGGTTTCATTCCGCTCCAAGGACTCGAGGCATATCATTGAAGTCGTGCAGCAAATCAAAACACTCCGCCGGCAAGTTAATTCTAGAGAGTCTGAAAGGGCTGAGAGGGCAACTTTAGTTACCCAGGAGAGGCTGCAACTTGCATCAGCCAAGTTCAAGCCAATTAAGTTGCACGATCTATGGATTCGCCCCCCTTTTGGTGGTCGTGGTAGAAAGCTGACAGGTTCACTGGAAGCTCACACAAACGGATTCAGGTATTCTACTTCAAGGCCTGATGAACGTGTTGATGTGATGTTTGGAAACATCAAGCATGCCTTCTTCCAGCCAGCAGAGCGAGAAATGATCACCCTGGTGCACTTTCATTTACATAATCATATCATGGTTGGTAATAAGAAAACCAAGGATGTGCAGTTTTATATAGAGGTGATGGATATAGTTCAGACATTGGGCGGTGGGAAGAGATCTGCCTATGACCCTGATGAGATTGAGGAAGAGCAACGCGAGCGTGACCGAAAGAATAAAATTAACACGGACTTCCAGAACTTTGTGAATCGGGTTAATGATTTGTGGGGACAGCCTCAATTTAAAGCATTTGACCTTGAATTTGATCAGCCTATGAGAGAGCTTGGCTTCCATGGGGTTCCCCATAAAGCCTCTGCTTTCATTGTGCCAACATCAAACTGCCTGGTTGAGCTAATAGAGACTCCTTTTGTGGTGATCACCCTAAGTGAGATTGAGATAGTTAACCTCGAAAGAGTTGGTCTGGGGCAGAAGAATTTTGATATGACTATTGTATTCAAGGACTTCAAGCGAGATGTCCTTCGGATTGACTCGATTCCCTCTACATCGCTAGATGGCATCAAAGAGTGGCTTAATACCACTGATCTCAAGTACTATGAGAGCAGACTAAATTTGAATTGGCGTCCTATACTGAAAACTATCACTGATGATCCAGAAAAATTCATTGAAGATGGTGGATGGGAATTTTTGAACATGGAAGTCAGTGATTCCGAGTCTGAGAACTCAGAAGAGTCTGACCAAGGGTATGTGCCTTCAGATGTGCAGTCTGAATCAGGATCAGAGGACGAGGATGATGATAGTGAATCATTGGTTGAATCTGAAGATGATGACGAAGAAGACTCAGATGAAGATTCGGAGGAAGATGAAGGAAAGACTTGGGAAGAGTTGGAGAGGGAAGCAAGCTATGCAGATAGAGAGAAAGGAGATGATTCCGATAGCGAGGAAGAAAGGAAGAGAAGAAAGATGAAGGCTTTCGGTAAAGGTCGTGTACCTGATAAGAGACCCAGTGGTAACCTTCCGAAGAGGTCCAAATTGAGGTGACATGCTTTTTGAAAACAAATGTAGTACCAGCAACCTAGTAAAATATGGTAGTCGTACTAAATAATACTAGTTGCTTTCAGTAGTATATGTTTAATCAAGGTTTTTATTTGTTGCTTTCCATCTCTTTTTTGTGTGTCAATCAACTTGTTATAAACTTTTACCAGTAAATTAGCTAAGACAAAATATCATGGAGGTTTTACCTGTAATCTTGGATGTGCATCTCACCTGCTTTCATTTTTATTCTAGCTCCTCCATATTATGAATTTATAACCAAACAACAGGAACTAGACAATTGTCATTAGGTTTTTTCAACAATGTAATGAGCAAACTAATTGCCTCGCGGTGAGGTACCTGAGCCTGCAAAAACATGCTGACTGTAAATAATGCAACAAAGATAAAACTGCAGAAACAAAAGAAAATTAATCTGGTAGGATCATAAAGATGAAGGAAATTACCACTAGCATAATTCAAGTTCCAGCAACTGGGCATTGGCATGATCAAGCATGCTTATCTTGGCTTCACGAGACTTTGAACCTGAAAGCTTCACAACATCCTGGGAGATGAAGCTTGTAAATTAAGCAGTCTAAATAGCACCCTACCACATTTATAAACATCAAAACATGGTTACACCATAGGCGAAGTTAAAAAAACAGATTTTCTTTTTCTTTTTTGATATTGAAATAAAGTGGTACATGCCATTCGAGGCATAAAGCCAAAAAAGATGAAAAAACCTCTTCCTTAAACAAGTACCATGGCAGGCAAGTAATTTTGTAAATCCAGTCCCATAAATTTGAAACTTTCTAAGAAAAAATCCAATAAAGGGACTAAAATGAGACGAAATAATAAAAATTTTACTCCCATTGAACTGATGCCACAAATTTACAAACAAAACCATCCTCCAGATAATCAAACTTACTGCCTAACTGCTTAAGACAAAGGAACAGGATCCATAAGATGAAACTTCTGAATTCAGAGCTATGTTAGAAAACAACATTCTTCTAAAGCACTAGCTGCTAACTAAATCATGTCTAAACAATAACCCCCCCCCCCCCCCCCCCAAACCAAAAAAAAAACTATCACAACTATCGTAGCTTGGAACGTTTGGGAATAGCACTACTAGGAGGCGCTCGAGATTTCCCAAAAGCCTTCATTTTCCTTCTCCTCCTATCCTCCTCACTATCTGATTCATTCCCTTTCTCCCTGTCTGCATTGCTCGCTTCCCTCTCCAACTCCTCCCATGTTTTTCCCTTTTCTTCTTCCGAGTCTTCCTCAGAATCTTCCTCCTCTTCATCCTCAGATTCAACCAGTGATGCACTATCAGAGTCATCATCCTCTGACTCAGATTCAGACTCCATATCAGATGGCTCATAACCCTGATCTGACTCCTCTTCATCCTCAGACTCTGAATCACTAGCCTCCAAGTTCAAAAATTCCCAACCCCCATTTTCAATGAAGCTCTGTGGATCATCAGTAATTGTCTTCAGAATCTGCCGCCAGTTCAGATTCAACCTGCTCTCATAATACTTGAGGTCTGTAGTATCAAGCCATTCCTTGATGCCATCAAGTGAGGTTGAAGGAATAGAATCAATCCTGAGCACATCTCTCTTGAAGTCCTTAAACACAATGGTCATGTCAAAATTCTTTTGCCCAAGACCAACTCTCTCCAAGTTCACAATCTCGATCTCACTTAAGGTGACCACAAGGAAAGGAGTTTCTACCAGCTCGACCAGACAGCTAGAAGTCGGGACAATAAAAGCTGAGGCTTTGTGAGGGACACCATGGAAGCCAAGTTCTCTAAGAGGCTGATCAAACTCAAGATCGAGACCATTAAACTGAGGCTGCCCCCAGAGATCATTAACTCGATTCACAAAACTCTGGAAATCCATGTTGATCTTATTCTTCCTATCCCTCTCCCTTTGCTCTTCTTCAATTTCATCTGGATCATAAGCAGACCTCTTTCCCCCTCCCAATGTCTGGACTACATCCATAACCTCAACATAAAATTGCACATCTTTAGTTTTTTTGTTTCCCACCATTATGTGATTGTGCAGATGAAAGTGAAGGAGAGTGATCATTTCTTTCTCTGCAGGCTGGAAGAATGCATGCTTTATGTTCCCATACATAACATCAACACGCTCATCAGCTCTAGTAGTAGAATATCGAAAACCATTAACATGAGCTTCAAGTGTTCCTGGAATCTTCCTCCCACGACCGCCAAAAACAGGACGAATCCAAAGGTCAGGTAGCCTAATAGGCTTGAACCTATTTCCTGCAAGTTGGAGTTTCTCCTGAGTAACCAAGGTTGCCCTCTCAGCTTTCTCAGATTCCCTAGCAACAACATGCCGACGAAGTGTTTTAATCTGCTGTACAACTTCACTGATGTGCCTTGGATCCTTGGAACGGAATGAGACTTCTTTTAAATATATTGCCCCTTGATTCTTTAACGAGTTCGAATCATGGGAACTAAAAGGAGTCCCTGGAACATTAAATATAATCCGAATAAAGCAATTCCGATTGGTATCCTGCTGGCTTGAAACTGTCCTTATAGTAGCCACATGGAAAGGAACCATACTGCCGTATATTGGCAAGAGCACAGCTTCATTCTTTTGGTCAATTTGAATCATAAAATCTCTTGGAGGGGGCAGGTCATTGACATTCTTATAGGCAATCAAATCAGCTGCTGTCTTCGCAATTGCTCTATTGTCTCCAGTCTCAGGTCCACCTGCAAGCCGTCTAGCTGTTTCTTCATTCTTCTGACGAGCAAGTTCGGCTTGGTGCTGCCTCCTTAACTCTTCCTTAGAGATCTCATGATTATCCGACCTGAGCACTGTCTTAGACATGAAGTGGTCAGAACCATTAGTTTCAACCTTCACATGCTCATCTTCTTCTTCCTCATCCTCATTGAATGAATAAGCTACATCCTTAACAGCCTTGGAACTCTTTCCAGTGACCACTTCTGTATTTTGCTCGCCAACAATAACAGTATCAGCAAGTAACAGAGAAAAATTCTTGTTCTTTGGATTTTTACTTGCACACTGCAAATTCTGAAAACCAAGTGACACATTGAAAACCATTCCAGCTTTCACCACACGCTCATTCTTCATATTGAGATTAAGCCCCGACTCACGAAACTCGAGACCAATTCCTGTCCCAGCAGATTTTGTTAGATTTGGAACCAAATCAGGAGCTTCCTTTTCAACAACTGAAAGTGCTGCTTGATATGCTGCACTGATTCTGTTCCGAGGTTTCAACATACCAATTGCAGCTTCATGGGCCTTAAGAAGAACCTCATATGCCTTGCTCTGAACTGGAGTGGCATCAATCAGGAATGTCCTGGCAATATTTGAGCAATAACTGTTATAGCGAGCTCCAACTGCACACAAGATAACACTGGCAGAATCATAGTACAGATTCTCTTCATTACTCGCAGCACTAGGTCTGAGATCAAACTCACCCCCACTCTGAAATATGGGAGGGTAACAAATATCAACATTCTCTGGCTTGAGCTTCACTTTAGCTAGCTGAGGATTGCCTATGGCTTTCTCTGTTTCATCCATCAAGGTAGCATGAGTGATTTTTTTTTCCTCATCGATTACAGTCTCAAGCCTTGGAACCACAACATTGTTCATCACATTGTAACTTAAATAAGCAGCTTTCTTCACATTCATATGCTCTTCTTTGTCCTTAAAAGCAAAAAGATCAGACAACCCATTTGTTACATCAACAAGCTGAAAGCTAGCACTTTTTAGTTTTTCAGCCCATGTTTCTAAAAGCTTTCCTTCAGGAGCCTCTCGAGCTATGGAACCAAAAAGAGGAGCATCTTCAGAACCCTTGTATTGTGCTCTGATGGACTGAAATATAGCATCCATCAATGCGGTTCCATCATCAGTCTTTGCTTTCACATGCATTACAACATCAACCCCCACAGCCTCCTTGGCAGATTTCTTTACAACTTCAAGTAGAGAAGCCTTCTTCTGGCTGCACAAAAAATGTATCTGCTTCTTTGTGAAAACCATTATTGTCTCTGGAAACTCGTAACCTAGTAACCAAATGTTTAGAGCTGAAGATTTCAGGTAACGCAAATCTTCAGAAGGTGGTGGCGTCGCTACTGCAAGGACATCAGAAGAACTCCAAAGCTCAGCTTTGTGCTTATTCCAGTGTGAATACAAAGCCTTCAAACGTTTGCTGAAGTTTTCCAGATTAATAGAGTAAATACTTCCTGACCCAGGAGCTGTCCCATTTGGAGGCTGGCCATTTGTACTCCTATGATCAGTCATTGAGAAGCTATGCTGCACAATTACCAATTGTTAAAGATGAGCAAATTACTAAAAAAATTCAGCAGCAACTATTAACAACTAAAATTTAGGGATCGATTAGTTTTTTAGAAACCTGAAAACACTTCAGAAACTTCAAAAAGTAAACAAACAAATTAAATATACCAAAATATCTCACTCTTTACGAATAAAGATTCAACAACTTCAAATTCAAAACCAACACTTTAAATTTCGATTAAGCCTGAGTTTCACAAATTAATACTAGAGAACATATAAAACCTAGTTTTTAGGTGTCCAAATACCAACGGAAAACTTCATCAAAGGAAACTCAAACTCGAATGCAAATTAGAGTTTTAAAACGTGGAAAACACTTAAAAATAAATACTAAAAAGGAACAAAATGAGAAAACTAACAGTTCCAGCTCCGCTAGCACTAAGATTCAATCTGGAGACGAAGAAATCCCAAAGCTCTGAAGGCAACTGGGCTTTCTTTGCCCCCGCGGCGGCCTCAGAGTAAGTTGAAAGACGCGAAAACTAGGGTTAGGGTTTCGAAGAGAGCGGCCGAAACAAACAGAGCCCAATGCTTGAGGCTTAGAAAACAAGGGAAGTATAGTGAAAGGCAAGAGAAACGAAGATTGAGCCGCGAATAAATAAATAAAAAGAGAGGGAATTTGGGGACTAATTGAGGAGATTGAAAAAGGAAGAAGATTTAAGCAAAAAATCGAAAACCTGAAGATGGGATGGGAGAGGAGAAAAAATACGAAGGTAAAAAAGAGAGGGAGAATAGAACGGGAAGGAGGGAGTTTTATTATTTTAGATTTTATTAAGAACAGTCTAGAACTCTACACTAGAGTGGAGTGAGTAGGGATCTATTATAAATGTTAAAATTTGCTTTTACTCTTTCTACTTTTCACATGTTTTGAATTTAGTCCTTTTAATTTTATTTTCAAGAATTTAGTATTTTTATTTTTTGGATTTAAAAATTCAAAGTCTAATTGTTAACAATTACCAAAAAAAAAAATATGTTTTGTAATGTACTTATATTTAAAAAAAAATTTCAACTATGTTAATAATTAGATTTGACTTTTTTAATCCGAGAAAAATAAATAGACTAAATTCTGAAAAAATAAAAATAAATGAATTAAATTCCAAATTTTGAAAAACTATATAGACTTGAAACATATTTAACCTGTAATAAAAGCATAACATTTTTACTACAAGCACAAGATGTGGAATGTTGGGTGGGTAAAATGTTTAAATTTGCTACTAATACTTGTATTTTTTGTATATTTAAAAATTATTATTTTTTACTATAAATATAGTCCCTTTATTTTCTTATTTAATAATTGAAAGTCAATTCACAAGGACATCAAAAGACTTTTATTAAATTGAATTATATGGCAATTTTTAGAATTTAAAAATATTTTACTTTCATGACTAATATTACACGAACAGGTAAATAATCAAATAAAATTACTAGATTTGGGCTTGTAAAAATTTTATTAAGATTTTTCTATTTCAAAAAATGTGGAGTGAAAGCTTTCATATATATTTGCTTACATGTTTACACGACTCATGAGTATTTTATTTATTTATTTTAAGAATGTTCAATGGTTCAATTAAACATAAATCCATAGACGGAGTTCTCAATTAGACTTGTGTTTTTTTTTTACAAACAATTGTTAAATCAGGATTTGAAATTAAAAATAGGGAGATTAAAATTTCAAATGTGAGAAGAGTTTAGGGATATCAGAAAAAATTATGAATAGTTGAGGGCCTAAAAAACCCCCACGAGAAGGGAGGTTCGGCCATGCTGGCTAAATGGACTTTCAGGCTGGGCCTTGCTGGCTAAATGGGCTTTCTGGCTGCTATTACTTGAAGACTCAGGAAAATCCAAAATATATACGAAGTACATAATACGTATGGTCCCGGCGAGGCTCGAACTCGCGACCTTCGGCTCATAAGACCAACGCTCTAACCGACTGAGCTACGGGACCAACGTTTTTTCAATTTAATAGTTAATTTTATTTCCTTCTTGCATAATGACTTATTACCAAAAATAATAACAATGTAAATGAAAATATTACAAATATAAAAAGTGAAATTAATAATAAATCAAAATAGTTATTTCGGTGGTTACAAAGTTAGTGGTTAAAAAATAAGAACGCTTTATACTGTTGTAAAGCAGGAATATTTTTTTAAACACCTTTATTTTACACCTTATTTAAATTAATATCAAACACCTTCCGACTCTTACGGTACGGTACAGGCTGCACAAGAAGAATCTATATAGAAGTTTATTTCCTCTGTTTAATATTGATTTGAATAAGTGTTTCAACCTTACAGATGTTGATTAGAATAAGTTTTTCTTACCATTATCGACATTCTATTTTTACAGTCTAAATTTGTTTAAAACTCAAGGTTATACTTACAAGTCTTTGATTGGGGGTTACAACTTATTCATGAGATCATAAAGATGTTTATATAGTGCAACTGATATCAACCACCATATTGATGAACCACATTAGCCTTCTAATGCATTATCTGGTGCTCAAGTTTTGTAATAGAGAAGATTCATCAGAAGTAGTTGAATGAATAAGAATGCAATAACACAGGGACATATCTTCATACTTAAAAAGAACACGTATCAGAGTGGCAGTCCAAGATTTAAGGCTAAGCAGACCTATTAATTTGTTGTTAGGTAAGGACATCATAAATTCATCAGCAGAACCATAAATCCACCTTAAATGCTCCAAGGATCTAGGTGAGTATTAGTGGTCTGTAGAATCCTAATAGGAGTCAATTAGTTAAAAGACAGTTATGCCCCAAGAACTAGCATGTTTCAGCATTGTATCAAATGATAGGCAAGTATTTCTAATTTGGACTGCCTGGCTTCCCTTTGATTGACAATTGCACCACTTAGACCTTCTCTTGGAGCCCTCATTAGCAGCAGCACAGAGACTAGTAGCAGCTTTGATAATGATGCAAGCTTGATTTTAATTTGTATTTACTGTTGTTTCATGTGCGCTTATAGAAGTTACAGTTGAATTGAATCACAATATTAGCTTAAATTTCATAGTTGTATCATTTAGTGACCATAACATAATTTCCAATTAAAGACTATCCCTTTATGCTGACAAGAAATTAGGCTACATTAATAGAAGTGAAACTTTGGTGCTATAAAGATGGAGTGGAGAGTGGTTAGACTTCTCACATAATAACCAATTACAAACAGTGAGTGAGAGAGAGAGGAGTCTGCTATTTGCTAAGGTGCAGTTTGGAGTGGTTTTCATAATGGAAAGAGGTGCAAGGATGCTGTTGATCTCAGTCATGGTCCTGCTGGTCCTTGCTTCAAATGCTGAAGGGAGAAGACTCAAAGAGGAAGCTTACCACCCTCAGAACTTCCTCGGAGCCTTTGGTACTAGTGGTGGGCTAGTTCCAACCCCTGGTGGAGGTGTTGGCCTTAATTTAGGGCCATCAGTCTTTTGTTCCTATCCTGGGACCGGATGTGTTCGTGTCCAGCCTACTATTCCTGGTAGTACTAGTACCATTGGCGCTGGCACACCACCATGATAGATGTCCTGATTCAGGCTTAGAGGGTGTTGAATGAGCTTCAGTTATGGAGGTCTAAGCTGTTGTCTCTTCAGTTTGGTGTTTTTTAGTGTGTGTTTGATAGGACCACCTTAATGTTTTGTTAACTGCAAATGACCATCCTTTATGGTTGATTATTTGCCTTATCAAAACATTAAGGTTCTAGGTTCAGGCTTCAAATCTACTAGACTACTACTAAGTTGATCTACAACATGATCCATGTCTCAGTTCAGCTGTTTGTTTACCATTTTGCTCAATATATATAATGTTTGATGGTTTGTTCAAACTTTCATCCCACCACCTATCTCTTTATCTTTGTCATACCAAAGCCTAAAACCTCAGTGGATTTCTGCCATAGCAGAAACAGCAAAGGTTTTACAGATAAGTCCATCAGGGTATAATAAGAACATGAAACAGGTTTATCAACTTGAGAAAGCTGAAACTAGAGATTTTTCACTCTAACAAACAAGAGAATCTTGAAAAGCTTATCAGACTATAAGACCATAATAAAGGAAGTTACATAATGTGTAAGTCAATGTACAACAATTTCATCCTTATGGGATGGAGAAATTCACCTTCTCTCAAAATTTAAACGTGAAAGGAAAAATGCAAAAAGGGTTGCAAAGATTAGGGAATAGGAAATCAGAAGGATTGCTGTAATAGGTAAGCGGTCATGATGAAACCCAAAATAATTTTCTAGCAAAGAAGCAACTGTCTTGGCTTCACCGAATACCATAATCTCATCATTTACATCTCCATATTGTGAAGTAAGCAAGCAATTCAATGTCCATGATGAAGGCATTAGATAATACAACCACACCCACCATTTTGGGATTTGCTGCACATGAAGAACAAGACAACCAGCCAAGTGAATATACTATCTCATGGTAATAGTTGTTAGAATTAGATTTTGACGTTATCACTTAGTACTAGCTTACCGGTTGAGGAATCAAAAAGCCAGAGAAAAGATTAAGCAGCGGATAGAAGGCAGATGATAAAGCTCCAGCTATTGTGACTTCTGGTGTCAATGACACAAACAACATTCCGAAAAAGGTGAAATAGAGCTGTGTGCAGAAGATGGCATAGAAGTACCAAAAAACCTTATACGGTGATCCATAATAGCCAATCATGGGATATGTGATAGCCTCAAACACAAGAGCTTGGATAAATAGATAGGGTACCTCAATTGTCACCTGCAAAATATTTAAGCGCTCCTTATTTACTATAAGGTTTACCGAGATTTCAGAAAACTAGCAACTCAACTGGAAAGAAAAGAATGAAAAGTTGATGTTAACTTATCATGTGAAAGAGAATGTACCTGTGCTAATGCATAAGCCCAAGAAGAGTACATTCCTGCAAATCTTTCTCGATACATAACAACCCTCTCTGTGGCAACAAATGGTTGGACAGATGAGCTGCTGTTCATCCCCAGAAACAGCAGAGCAGCATACATTGAACCGAAAACATTGAACACATTTTGCTGGTTATTTCTGGGATTTTAAATAATAAGATAGTAAAGTTAATTATCATCAAAGTTACTGCAAAGGAAAAGTAATTATTATATATATGACTTCTTATAAAATGATGATTCCTATGCCAGTTTTCCTCCATTCTTACATTTTTTGTCCTTGGTTCCAAAATACTAAGCCCTAAGCCAAAGATAGTATAACAGTCTGCAAGAGACGTGTCAAGTTATATGAAGGACTTCTCCAATAGGACAAATGTAGTTTCCATAGGCAAGAATTAAACTGGCCCCAGCAACTTTGTGAAAATTTGGTTTGAAAATGAAGATCTCTTGATCCAGGGGGTGGGTCACTCAACTGCCCGACAAGCTCTTTGTTGTTCCTACCAGCAAAAAGAGAGAAAAAAAAGAAGAAAAAGAAATAGTAAGTGAACCAGCCAGTTTGTAATGATAATTATTTTTTTGAAAATTAAATTTTATTGCTGCTAATCAGGGATGGCAAAAACACTTGCAGTATCAACAAAACAAACCCAACTGGCAACATCCACTACCCGCTCATCTTAGTCCACAAGACCAGATACAAGACAGCAACACAAAACATACTGCAAATACCTATAGCTAAACCGATTTTGCCTCATATTTAGCAAGCAAATCTGCATCCTTATTCAACGATCTCGGAAAATTGACCAAACGCCATTCGTCAGCCCTATAGACACTTGAGTTAAGGCATCCTCCTCCTAAGATGCAAGTATAGACTAATACTATAGAGTTAAACAAATACCAGGAGCCAGGAGGTACTTGCCAGTCGCCACTTTAAGTAGCTCCTTTCGGAAGATAAGATATCATCATAACAAGGAAAGAGCTACTCTTTGAAATCCTACTTTTCTCAATGACTCCTATGATGATCCTCAAGCACTCCCATATACTGGAATTATATATAATAGAATATAATATAGTGGATTCTGTCCAGTTAACCACTCTCTTTCTTACCTATGAAAGTAGTTGATGCTTCAAGTATAATTCCTACACAACATAAGAGGTGGTTTAAAACAATCTGACATGGTCCTCACCATATGCTTTCCAAGAAGAAACAAAAGGTTTATATCTTTCTAAGGTTTTGATTGGTGATGAAGATAAGAGTATTCCATTTGAGGTCACTAATGAATCACTCAACTTTATGAAAATCAAAACTACTACTAAGTAATTGAACTCACTCATATAAAGTAGATTTCTTGTAAATTTCCGAAAAATCAGCCCCAAGTTCAGCCTCCACAAACGGGGAGGTTACCTCTAGCATCCATGTTGCTGGATTGATATTGTCTTTAATCTTGGGCATCCCAGGGATACTCTGTCAGTAAGATTTCAGAGAGTGTGAGGTCAGGGTCGATCAAGAGTATCTGGTAGAAGCAATGAATGGAGTTTTGAGAAAATGGAAAGAATATGGGGTGGTTAAACACTTGAACTAACCTCAAAATACTGTATAACTTTACAAGAATGTTCACCTAATGGGCCAAAGTAGATTAAACTCCCACCAGTTTTCAGAAGAATCAACTGCGATGAAAGCAAAATATATATATATATATATGAAAGAAAAATGAATGCTATATATAAAGAAAAAGTTCCATACATCATGATAGATATCTTCAAAATAGCAATTATATTTATATATAATTAGACATTAACATAACTGGTTTTACCTCATCAAATGCTTCAAATATATCAATGCTTGGTTGGTGGATTGTGCAAATAATTGTTCGACCTGTATCAGCTACATTCTTCACTGCACGCATGACAATGGCTGCAGCTCTTGCATCCAAGCTAGTTTTAGGTTCATCCATGAAAATTACAGAGGGATTAGCAACAAGCTCTACCGCTATTGTAAGCCGCTTCCGTTGAGCTGTTGATAAACCAGAAAGACCAGGTATCCCAACTAAGGCATCCTTGACATCGTTGAGCTCCACAATTTCAAGAACTTCTTTAACAAATTCCTACAAAACCATCAAAAGCAACTTCATCACAACTTAGCTCAAATTTTGGTTTCTGTGAAAACATCAGCTCTTATATTTGAGACTCTTACAGCTTTAGTTTTTGAGTCAATATGAGAAGCCAGGCACAATGAAGCCGAAAAAATTAAAGATTCTTCTACAGTGATTTGTGGAGAATGAATGTCATTTTGTTCAAAATAACCAGATATCCTAGCAAATGTTTCTTGAACCTTACGGTATCCACCAACTTTAATTTCTCCTTGTATGCAGCCTATAGTTTTTCTACCTGCAAGGACATCGAGAAGAGTGGTTTTTCCTGCTCCGCTAGTACCCATCAATGCTGTTAGAATACCAGGCCTTAATGCTCCGGTAACATTTGAAATGAGTTGCAACTTTCTCTCAGTGTATCCTTTTTTTCTCATTTCCTAGAGCCAAGAAGAAAAAATGCATCAAGGTTCTATGGTTCATGAAAAGTGTTTTTTTGCGAAAGAATAATGTTTTTTTTCATTACCAAAGGAGTGTCGATATAGTATTGCACATCCTGAAAAGTTAATGTCAGTGGTTCGAAAGGTAATACCATCCTGCCTGTGATGTAGACAAATCAACCATAAGTATGATGAGAATGAGATCGAAAAAACAATTATATGATGAAAAACTAGGAAAAGTCATTACTAGCTGGTTTCTTACTATTGGAATTTATATGGCTTGATCCATTCTCCATATCTTCACCTCCAGTGGAATCTTCCTTCTGTCTCTTGGAAAGCTTTTCACGTGAAATAATAACACGAGACCATCCAGGAGCTGCATATGTTTCAAGTATCAATGATAAATAACCCATTATTTCTCATCTTCATGAGTTAAACACTAGAAAATGAGAAGAAAGGACCAAGAAGACAAACTTACCCTTCAAGAAACCTAAGGCTAAGGTGAACCCTATGTTTTGAACTATAGTAAAACCAAACAAGGCAGCTATTGCTATCCGGAAAAAATCTTGATCGAAGTTTAGTCCACGACTCTCTAATGTTGCTTGTCCTATTGTAGTGCGCAAGGTCAGCATCTGCAAAATAAATAATCAATGGAAAACAGAGTACACTTTCTGCATTGCTGTGAGCTTTCATTAAGCATCATGTCAGTCAAACAACCATTTTCCTTGTTAACATATCTTTGTGATCTTGCAGGTGACTGCTTTAAATGATCAACAATGGAAATAGCATGTTCCCTACAACTCAGTCCAGTATATTAATTACACTCGTGGAGACTTTCCAGCAGCATCTTCTTTGGGAGGAAAGAAGCTGATCTCTAACATAATTCCTTGGACTCGTTCAATCTGATATGCTTAACGCTTGTCAAATATATTACTAGCAAGAAATCTGTGAGAATTCCTCATTCTTTTCAAGAAGGCTGTTTAACTACCTGAATAATAAAACCCATTTAAACCAATGAAACTCACCTGTTGCCATCGTGGTGCAAGTAGTTCGTTTCCAGAAAGTGCTATCTCTGCATATGACATAGGAGAAACCCAAAAAAGCCACTTCATCCAACCTGGCCAGGATGCTGTAACAAATGAAAAAAATACTAATAAGTATGCATTTTTTTACAGGGATCATTTAAATAGACTGATCAATAAGAGGTAGGAAGAACTCTACGCCGTGGGATTACGAAGCCACAGAATAAATAGTGTAAAAAGATAATGAGGCCAGAAGCTGCCACAGCAGAATGAAAATTCTGGAAGACGGAGGCCACGAATCGGAACAAGGATATTCCTGCTAGTTGCACAGCAACAAATGTTACAAACTGGCGGAGAAACCTGAAAACAGCGCAAATGATCAACATTCAGTCTCACCAACATTTATATTCCCTCTTATGGAGTTAGGTTGCATAAAAAGAGTAGAACTTCCTTGGCTAAAAGCCTAAAACAGTTTATTTTAAAATTTCTCTTTTAGAACATGAACTCACCTTGAAACCTCAGGAGTGTATCCCATCACGAAATAAGTGATAGATATCCAAATCAGGGATTGCAAAAAAGGCATGGGAAGCTTTACAATGACTGCTGGAATTGCATAAGCCCAAGCTGGGTAAAAGCATAACATTTTCTGCTTGTAGAAAACTTGAAGTCTTGAAATTGTCATGTACACCTCCGGAAGCTCATCCACCACAAGTATCATGAGCGTGTAAAACAGCGCAGCCAGGTAGTAATTTGCATGAACAATGTCGATATCCATCCGTGTCTTATAAAATACTGTCATTGTGACGCATGCTACGATTACAAGCTGCCAAAAGAAGATAATTTTAATGTTTCAAAGTTCATACGCTTTACGCCTAAGGTTGCTTGTTACAAACTTCATCCTGAAAATTTGACCCCAAATTTTCAGTTCTATCAATATGTTCTTGAAGCTTGAAACTGTTTAGGCAGGAAACTTGATTGATGAAATGGAAAGGAGTGAATTAAAGAAAGTCCTCACCTGAGTTATTTTGAATACGTAAAAAATTGAGTTCCTTCTGAAAAGAAGAAGCTCCCTTGACATGCAAGCTCTAAAGATTTCCCATTTAGAAACAGAATACTTAGTAAAGGAAAGGGCATCTTTATGGCATTGGGACTTGTCGTACGGTTCTAAGAGATCCTCATCTATCTTCTTCCCCAAGGAGGATGCCTTAAATTTCCTGGAGAACACATCAACTGAAAAGTATGAGTAGGGAAGCTCAGTGTTGTACCAGTATTGTGCTTGATCTTGCTTGCTTACAACCTGCACAATACAAACCAAAATACTTTCAAAGTGTAGAAGCAAGATACTACACTGCACTGCAGGAAAGGGAAAAGAATGATCAAAAATTGGATTTCACTTTCCTCCTGAAGGAAGTCCACAACCGCTTTCCGTGGAGGACATCTAAACCCACAGTTCTTGAAAAAGTCTAGAATGTGATCGCGTGGTCCGTGATACAAAATTTTGCCTTCTGCCATCAAGATAATATCATCAAAGAGATCAAAAGTTTCTGGTGCGGGCTGTAGCAGTGAAACTAACAGAGTAGCATCCATCATGTGTACAAGCTGCTGAAGACAAGCAACAATCTGAAAGGCAGTGGAACTGTCAAGTCCATTTGTTATTTCATCCGGAAACAAAGTTTTTATGGGACCTACAAGGATCTCCCCTGCATATTTCAGAGAAAATATATTCAAGCTAAGCTCAGAATGACCGGAAGATTAATATTTATCTATTTTAATTAATTCCCTGCTAAACTTTGCTATTTACATACACCACCAAATTCACTACCTGTACTCAATCTTTTCTTCTGGCCACCAGAGATACCTCTTCTTAAGGCATCGCCAACAAATGTTTCAGCGCACATATCGAGTCCAAGGATCTGATCGAAATGCAGGAAATATTGCTAAACATGTTAGCATGAAGGAGAGGAGTGATACAAAATATGCATTCAGGAGTAATATAATTACTTTTAATATGTAGTCAGTTTGAAGTGTTGCCTCTAGCCCTTTGACAGATGTTGCCTATGATGATGAAACACAAACCATAGAAATCATTTATGTTTTTAATAAATTCGTTAATACTACTAACTACCAACTAGCAAGATATGTGAGAATACAGTAATTTATATTGTTTCTGCATGCACCTTCATATAAGCATCAATTACTGGATCGGGGACAATTCCTGCCTCTGCCTTTCTTTTACTGACTTCCATCATCATCTCTGTGAAATAAAACCATACACATAGAGAACATGGTGAAAAATCTAAGGCCATGATTAGGTATTTATAACAGCTGAGGGAAAACAGATATATACCTGCACGGCTTCCTACACCCTGACATTGGGATGAGAAATCAAGTGTTTCCCTCACTGTCATCTCAGAAATGTGAGTGTCATTTTGACTTATATATGCAAGTTTTCTGGGGCACGAACTCTTCCAGTTTGTATCCGTTATATGAAACTTCCCCTGTGAGCTATTGGTAGCCAAGCCAACACAAGAGCACAGTCACTCACCATATCAATCTAGCAGGATATGTAATCATATGGATAAGCTTCACAAATTGAAGTAAAATAGCGGTGATATGTGCATACCTGAAGCGATTGGTCTAGATTTCCAGAAAGTGCCTTCAACAAGGAGGTCTTCCCACATCCTGGAGGACCAAGTAGTAGAGTCATCCTGAAAGATGTATATTAGAGAGGATATTACATTAGTTCCAACTTTGGGATATTGGATCTGGCCAAGCCAGTTTTAACTTTAAAACTTCAGCACCTTCTAGGTTTTCTGATGCCATTGATATCACTAATAAGGCATATGTTAGCTTGGTGTGATTTTGAACCCATCAGTTTGGCTGCTGCAGGAAACTGTGAAATAACATCCAAATAATTTAGACCATCATTAAGTATGGTTGGCTACACCATATATTCCTGGAATATATATATATACACACATACAGAAATCATGGTTTTTAGAGAATTCCATAGTGTAGGTAGCGGCTTCCCATGAACTACATCACATTCAGCTTCCACGTGGAGGTTTTTATATCTCACTTCAACAGTTGGCAGTTTTACACCAACCCTGCAAATGTTTTCCGGTTTAGCTGTGCCCACATATAAAAGTTTCAAATGTATTCTTCTAATTATTATTACCTGAGTAATCTTTGTCTGATATCGTGCAGCAATCGAAAGTTATCAGCTTGAATGTTTTTTATGAGGTTGTCAACGAAGAGGCGGCGTTCCAAAGGTGATGGAAGCTTTGTAAGTGTATCCATTCCCGTATCCATTTCGATCCCCTTCCTTTGTTTGATGATGAGATCCCTAGCCTGCCTGTTTCTTCGTTAGTGCATGGCTACCGTTCTGACCGGCTTCAACGATAGCAGCCTCCCTTCCTTTATTATGAGTCCACTCCTCTGTCCTAAATACTCGATCCCCACAAATACATATACGTGCGTGTTGTTGGCTTGCCATCCCATCCATAAGTATGGCTACGTTAGGAGGCATGTTAAATAAGTTTTATCATGTGATTCAAAACTTACTTATCTCCATATCCATATCTCAACTGTTAACGCTCATCGCCCTTTCCCGCTCTTCCTTAAATCATACACCTAAACTCTGACATGAAGTTATACTTTATAGTTTTTCTATCAGCCTTGGTATTTGAAGCGTGAATGATTAGTGATCATTCATGACCATGAAAATATATACATGATATTTGATTTACAATTTACGAATATTTTTTTATATAAATATAAAATATTATTAATTATTTTGAGAAACTAAAAAAAATTATAATAGTAATCCTAATTGCTACTTATATAAAAACAAAGTAAATAATTTTTTTGTGGAATAAAGGAGGGCTACTAGCAAATCCCGTGGCTTCTGCTAATAAGACCTTGCTAATACCGTGAGGTGGTACATAAAAAACATAGAGACTAGGTTCATTACTGTTTGTGTATCTTGTCATGAAATCCGCTGTGACATTCACCTCCCTATAGTTGTGTTTAATCCCAACTTGTCATGATTGACCTTCAAATTCTATAGTGTTGTATATTAGTAGTACTAATGGGTGACTTCTAAAAGTTAGCGCTCAAACATTTTCAAATATTGAAAGTATTCCAATAATTATAAATGAAAGGGATAATGTCTTTTGGTTATTGAGCAAGAGTTATATTACTTGGTTTTCTTATAAAAAAATATAATTATACATGTAATATTACTTGAATAGTTATGAGATATTAATTGCGTAATTATATCTCCTTTAAAGAGTGATTATTTAGAAAAAGCACGCATTGAAAGTTATGTTTCTATGAAAAGATATTAGAGTTCATATAAATAAGAATGAGATTTTATTTAGAAGAGATACCAAAAAAATTATCAAAAATTTAATTCAATTTGTCCTTCATCTTCTACTATTATTAGACTGTTCTATAAAGAATTACTGCAGAAATTTTTTTTATAGAAATTAATTTTCTTGTTATGCTCTGCTCAATGCTTAGTAAACTATTTTCGTTAGTGCAAAATACAAGTAGCCATTGAGCTTCATTGTATCCTTGAGGTTCATTTGCTTGAAACTCATTTGCATACCACGTATAGATAAGGGTGAATAGAACCTTAAAGATAGTGCTTAATACATATCTTGGAAACTTGTCCTATTACTTCATTTTTTTCTGTTCGAGTTGTTGTTCATGTTCCGTTCGTGTGTTAGAGATTTTCCTCACCAAAGTTTCGCACTAACATTTTTAAGGTTCTCATCATTTTCATGATGACTACTACAACACATGAAAGTGGAATACTAAGTGAGTTGACTTCTAACTTTGTCAAGCTTGATCGGTCTTATAGTGGCAATTTTCGACAATGGCAGAAAAAAATTCTCTTCTTACTATCAACTTTGAAGATAACTTATGTTTTAGATACTCCAAGATTGAAAGAGAATGAAAATGAATATATTGTTGCAACCCAAGAAACGAAAAAATGAGACAATGTTGATTACATGTGCATAGGCCACATATTGAATGGTCTGTTCAAAACTGCCAAAACAAGGTCACTACTAAGGAACTATTAGACAAATTGGAAATAAGATACATGACCAAAGATGCTACAAGTAAGAAATTTCTTGTTAGTCGTTTTAATAATTATCAAATGATTGATGGTTGTTCTCTTATGGAGCAATTTCGTGATATTGAAAAAATGTTAAATTAGTTTAAGCAATATGTGATAAACACACTAATTTACATAATTCTTGTGCTTAATTTGCTTTATTTCTGAATTAATCCCTGCTTAATTGGTGTTTTTATGATTTGATTTTGTCAGGGATGTAATTGGTAAGGAACAAGCAAAAAGGGGCCAAATCGAAAGAAAAATCGTTGAGTTGGGGCCAAATCATAAAGATAGGAAGGCCAAGGATTAAACTTCAAATTTGACTTTGTAAAAATTAAAAATAGAAGATTTTATTTTGTTTTATTATTTATTTATTTTTATTTTATTAAATTAGAATATGCTATTTTTAGTAACCCTATGTATATAAATAGGGGCATTTAGTTTCCCAGAAAATCATCTCTTGTTTTTGTATTCCTACTCCTATTTGGAATTGAAATACTTTCCTTTTTCCTTTCAAGCTGACGTTAAGCATTCTGCCATTTTACATTTGGTTTTGTTTCTTTTCTCAAATTGGGCTAATTGCCTTCTAAGTACTTTTCCTTTCCAATTTCCATCACCTTTCATGTAAATCCATCACAATCCACAACCTTCAAGCATGATTAAATTCATGCCACACTAAACCCCCTTTCAGCTTTAAGCCGGTGTTAACCCCGTCAAAGACTCGTGAGTTACGAACCCAAGCTGTTTAACTCTCAATTTTTGATATTTATTATTTCTCCAGATTAAGAGTATGACTTCGTCAACTCACAAAGTCAAGATAGCACTAAGTCAAAAAAAGACGTCGTTTGAGTTAGTGTGGCTAGACGTACAGTTGGAATTCCGAAAGGATCGATTGTCTAATTAGTCTTCCGTAAATGCATTGGCGTGCCAAGTGGGGATTGCTGTTTGGTTCCATCAAGGGAAGTAGTAACCGGATTTAAATGTCCCAACGTTTGAGGGCATTGGTTTGAGCTAGGCTCTTCTAGAACGCAAAGCTGCCGAAGTTCTAAATCTCAAACGTTTCGTAGGTTGTTCGATCGGTAAGGGTTAGTTATAGGACGTTCCATAACTAATTTACACAAGGAAAAGTTAGTGTCCGAGGCGTCCTTAGTAGCTATAACTAGCTTATTGGAAAAGAGGAGTTCACCTAATTTCGAGGATCGGGTCAAAGACGGAAAAATCCATACTTGAAGCTGAGCTAAGTTTAATTGATTTTTTTTTAGATTACTTCGTTGTTTTTTTATTTCATCTTTTACTTTTTACGTTCTTTTTATTTCAGGTTTCATATTTTATTCCCCCCTAACATCGCGGGCACGACAATTGCCCAGACATAAATCTAGTCGAGAGATAAATAATTTTTAGTAAACCCAGTCTCTGTGGGATCGACCCTACTCCCTATATTGCTTTAATTTGCAAATTAGGTGTAGGTTTATATTGGTAGAATCGACAGCCATTAGTTTTGGCGCCGTTGCCGGGGACTGGCAACACTTACAATTGTTTAAATTGTCTTCATGACCAGATCTTCATCAGGAGATCTCGAATACGACCCAGAGATCGAGAAATTGGCGCGAGCACGACGAAAAGAGACAGAATCTCTTAAACGTGCAAGTAAAGCAGGAATTGAGCTAGGACAAGGGATCCTAGAGTCCGAAGTTGAAAAGCTGAGCAAAGTAATTCGTGCAGAGGCAATTCGATGTGGGAAGCAAGTTGAACAGGTTGAACCTGAGACCGAACCACTCTTTGAAACAAAAGGCAACCTCGGTGAACCAGAAAGGATGGCAAACCGAACCATTCGTCAACTAGCCGCTGCTCCTAACGAGCAAACACCGTTATGCATCAACTATCCAGTTGGAGGAACTCTTTTCGAATTGAAGTCGGGCTTGATTCACCTTTTGCCCACTTTTCGAGGCTTGAAGAACGAAAATCCACACACTCACTTGAGAGAATTCCACATGGTCTGCTCAAGCATGAAACCCTAGGGAGTACCCGAAGATGAAATCAAACTTCGGGCCTTTCCTTTTTCTTTAGTTGATACAGCAAAAGAATGGTTATTTTACTTACCCCCCGGTTCTATCACAATATGGGATGACTTATCTCGTGTATTTCTTGACAAGTTCTTCCTAGCGTCACGAGTAGCTGAGCTTAGGAGGGACATAGTGGGAATTCGCCAAATGGAAAGTAAATCACTCTACGACTATTGGGAGTGGTACAAAAAACTGTGTGCAAGTTGTCCTCAACATGAGTTGACCGAACAATCACTTCTTCAATATTTCTACGAGGGTTTGCTCCCTATGGAAATGAAGATGATTGACGCTGCTAGTGGAGGGGCGCTTGTCAATATGACCTCTCAAAGGGCGAGAGAACTAATATCCACCATAGCAAAAAACTCTCAACAGTATCGGCTAAATTCGGAACCGACAAGACAGGTTAATGGGGTAAACGTTTCATCTTTAGAAGATAAATTGGATAAGCTTACGAATGTTGTTCAATCTTTGCTTACAGAAAAGAAGAGTCTGACCCAACTATGTGGAATTTGTACTACGTCTGAACACCCGACGGATTTGTGCCCAATCCTTAATGACAATTCAATGGCACATGTTGATGCCGTTGGAGGTTTTCCCGGACCTTCGCAAAGACGCTATGATCCTTTCTCCAACACCTACAATCCCGGGTGGAAGGATCATCCCAACTTAAACTACGGAACTAATCCCTGATATAATCCATCATACCAACCGAGACCTCTACAACCACCACAACAATAACACAAGCCGAGCACATCTCTAGAAGCTATTGTGGAAAGACTCGCCGCCGATGCTGCAAAATATCAATAGAAGATAGACGCATCAATACAAGAGTTAACTAATCAAGTTAGTAAACTCTCGATGGTAGTTAATCGCTTGGAGTCTCAAGGTAAATTACCTTCCCAGACAGAGCCAAACCCTCGACAGAATGCCAGTGCAATAACTCTTCGTAGCGGAAAGGTTCTGGAATTAGTTTTAGTCAAAAGTCGTAGGCAAGACAAGGAACAGAAAAGGCTAATTTTTGATCCAATAGCCAGGCCAGAATCCGAAATTCAGAGACCAGTTGTGATGCCACCTCCTTTTCCAGGGAGGCTTGCAAGGGATAAGAAAGAGAATGAGGAAAAAGAAATCCTCGAGACATTCAGGAAGGTGGAGGTAAATATCCCTTTACTAGACGTTATCAAATAAATCCCTCGTTATGCAAAATTCCTCAAGGAATTGTGTACTAGCAAGAGGAGGTTAATAGGTAACGAAAGAGTGAATGTAGGAGAAAATGTCTCCGTAGTATTGCAAAAGAAAGTTCTGCCCAAATATAAGGACTAATGTATGTTTGCTATTTCCTGTGAGATAGGTAATGCAGGCATTAAGAAAGCCATGTGTGATTTAGGGGCTTCCATTAATGTTATCCCTTATTCTATCTATAAGCTGATTAATGCAGGTCCTTTAAAAGAGACAGGATTAATAATTTAGTTGGCGGACAGGTCAGTCGTCTATCCCGAAGGGCTGCTTGAAGACGTCCTTGTTAAAGTTAACGAATTAGTTTTCCCTGCAGATTTCTACATTATTAATATGGAAGATGATAATTCAGCTAATTCGTCCGACATTTTGCTGGGAAGGCCGTTCCTAAGTATTACAAGCGTAAAAATAGATGTTCGAAGCGGGACACTGACCATGGAGTTTGATGGTGAAATTGTAAAATTCAATGTCTATGAGGCCATGGGTCATTCTAACTCACTATTAAATATTTCTAGCATCGATATTTTAGATTGTTTAACTCAATCTTATTCTGAATATCATGACTTTGACAAGTTGGAAACTGTCCTTTACAGAAACATTAACATGGATGTTTTACATCATCTCGAGGAATTTGCAGTCATTGAAGATCCGTTGTAAGAAATTGTTAATCACTTAGAGACACAACCTTCGTTGACAAACCGAGGTAACCAATTTGAACTATTACCTACCCAAACTAAAATGTTACCTTCGGTTTTGTAGCCACCGACCTTGGAGCTTAAAGCATTACCGAACCACCTTAAGTACGTCTTTCTGGGAGAGAAAGACACCTTACCGGTGATAGTGTCAAACAAGTTAACCAAAGACGAGGAGAAAAGTCTGGTTTGAGTTCTGAGAGATTATAAGGAAGCTATTGGTTGGACGATAGCCGACATAAAAGGGCTAAGTCCATCCACTTGTATGCACAAAATTTCTATCGAAGACAACACGAAACTAAAGAGAGATGCTCAAAGGCGCCTTAATCCACTCATGATGGAGGTAGTAAAGAAAGAGATCCAGAAACTGTTAGATGCTGGAATGATATACTCGATTTTTGACAGTGATTCGGTTAGCCCAGTTCATGTCGTGCCCAAGAAAACTGGCGTGACAGTGGTGAAAAACCCATTAGGAGAGCTGGTCCCTACACGAGTCCAGAATGGATGGAGGGTTTACATCAATTACAGAAAATTGAATGCGGCTACCCGAAAAAACCATTTTCTACTCCCCTTCGTCGATCAAATGCTCGAGCGATTAGCCGGTAAGACCTATTATTGTTGTCTCGATGGGTACTCAGGATTTTTCCAGATTCCAGTGGCTCCGGAGGATCAAAACAAAACGACTTTCACGTGTCCCTTCGGAACATTTGCGTACAGACGAATGCCGTTTGGACTCTGCAATGCTCTGGCCACCTTCCAAAGATGCATGGTAAGTATATTCTCCGATTATGTTGAGAAAATCATCGAAGTCTTTATGGATGGCTTCACGGTTTACGGTAACTCTTTTAACGAATGTCTCAATAATCTCGTTAAGATATTACAAAGATGCCTACAATTTAATCTTGTTTTAAATTATGAAAAATGCCATTTCATGGTTGACAAGGGATTAATTTTGGGTCATATAGTCTTCTCGAAAGGAATCGAGGTTGATAAGGCAAAAACGAATATTATTAACTCATTACCTTACCCCTCATCAGTGAGGGAAGTTCGTTCGTTTCTTGTCCATGCAGGATTTTACAGACGATTCATGAAAGATTTCTCGAAAATCGCGCAACCACTTTGCAGTTTGTTGCAAAAGGATAAGGAATTTGAATTTGACCAGATTTGTAAAGACGCATTTGATGTGCTGAAGCAGATATTGGTCTCCGCTCCCACAGTGCAGCCACCAAATTGGAACTTCCCGTTCAAAATCATGTGTGATGCGAGTGACCAAAGTGTGGGAGCTGTTCTTGGCCAAAGAATAGGAAAAGAGCCTCATGTTATCTACTATGCTTCGAAGACTTTGGATGCTGCCCAAAGCAATTACACAACCACCGAGAAAGAATTATTAGCTATTGTGTTTGCTTTAGATAAATTTAAATCTTACTTATTGGGAACTAAGGTAATTATCTTTTCTAATCATGAAGCTTTGAAATATTTGATAGGGAAGAAGGAGGCAAAACCCCAACTGATCAGGTAGATTCTACTCTTACAAGAGTTCGATTTTGAAATTCGGGACAAAAAGGGATGTGAAAACCTAGTAGCTGACCATTTGAGTCGATTACCGATTCCAGTAGGTGACGCACCCTTGAAGGACAACTTCCTAGATGAAATCCTATTCTCAGCAAATGCAGTTCATCCTTGGTATGCAGACATAGTAAATTACCTCGTTACAGGTACTATTCCTTCAAAATTACCAAGGTCTAAAAAAGATAAGATAAAAAAAGATGCGCGATATTACATTTGGGACGATCTTTACCTTTGGAAGCATTGCTCGGATCAGGTAATACGACGGTGTGTAGCAGAAACTGAGGTACAGTCTATCTTAACTTTTTGTAATTCTTATGCATGCGGAGGGTACTTTAGACCTAAACGCACTGCACATAAAATTCTAGAATGTGGATTATTTTGGCCGAACATCTTTCGTGATGCCTTTTTATTCTGCAAAACTTGTGAAAAATGCCAAATAGTTGGCAACCTTAGTCATCGAAATGAGATGCCTCTTACACCTATTCATATTTGTGAAATTTTCGATGTGTGGGGCATCGACTTTATGGGTCCCTTCATTTCTTCTTTCGGTAATTTTTATATACTCTTAGCTGTTGATTATGTCTCTAAGTGGATAGAGGCGAAAGCCACTCGAAATGGTAATGCTAAAACCATAGTTGACTTTCTTAAAAGTTTTATTTTTTCCAGGTATGGCACTCTACGAGCATTAATCAGTGACAGAGGAACACATTTTTGCAATAAGCTTGTAAGCGCGCTTATGGAAAAATATGGAGTGACTCAAAGAATTGCCACTACTTACCATCCACAAACAAACGGGCAAGCGTAAGTGTCAAATCGAGAGATCAAGTCTATTCTGAAAAAGACGGTTAAACCTAACAGGAAGGATTGGAGTTTGAGACTGAATGACGCACTTTCGGCTTATAGGACAGCTTACAAGGGACCAATAGGCATGTCACCTTATCGACTCATTTTCGAAAAGCCGTGCCATCTTCCGGTCGAGTTAGAGCACAAGGCTTTTTAGGCAGTTAAGCAGTGTAATATGGAGATGGAATCCGCGGGAAAATCTCAGAAATTAGACATCTAGGAACTCGAGGAAATCAGAAATGATGCATATGAAAATGCTCGAGTTTATAAAGAAAAGACGAAGGCATTTCATGACAAGTTCATCACTGTGAAAGCGATTTTCAATAGGACAAAAAGTTCTCCTATACGACTCTACCTTAAAAATCTTCGCTGGTAAGCTTCGATCCAAATGGATAGGACCGTTTATTATTACTAATTTATTTTCGAATGGTGCAGTGGAAATTTGAAGTGAAGAGACACGAAAGTGCTTTAAAGTGAATGGTCAACGACTAAAACCCTTTTTCGAGAATTTTCAAACACACACAGTTGAGGAGATTGTTCTCGATGAGCCCAAAGTTTGAATAACAGGTCGTCGAGCTAACGACGTTAAACAAAAGTGCTTTTGGAAGGCAACCCAAATTTATTCTCATTTATTCTTTTTATTTAATTTTAGTTTGAGTAAATTAGAGTGTAAATAAATAAATTAATTTCTATTTAACTCAGTTAATTTGATGTTTTCAGGAACACTATAGAGGTCATGAATTTTCAAAAAGACGAGTACTAATTGAGGCGTGGGCACGACTTGCTAATTCGGTGACAGTAAAAAAAAAAACCCAAATTTCTTAACCTTCATGGAATCCCAAAACTAAATCCATACCCCAAATCCAATAAATACCCAACACACCATTCACACCCATACTAAAATACCCATCCAAAATATTCTTAACCCAAACCTAAATACTACCCTACACATCCATCAACCCAAACTAATCAACCTACCATACCCAATACCTACATAAACCCAATACCCAAGATTGGCCCAATAACCAATTCCTACCCAATTACCTTACCCACAATAACCCAAATAAAAAGAAATAAAAAAATAAAATAAAATTCAAACACCCCAATCTTCTACATCTTCTTCATTTTTTTTTCTTCTTCAAAACAAAACCTAAGCCTAACACCAAGCCACGCTGCCGCCGTCGCACCACCGATCGCTGGCCTTCCACCACCGTCTAGGCATCGTTGTCGCACCTTGCCACTCCACCTAGCACCGATGAACCCGAACCCTGCCTCCAATCTCTTTTCCTTTTTTCCTCTTACCCACGCCGTCCGACGCCTTGTCTACCGCTGAACCACGACCGAACAAAAACCTCGTGCCACATCGCACCGTCGTCACCGAACAGAGTGCCCACCGCCGTGCACCACCGCTCATGTTCTCCTCAACCTTTTTTTCTTCTCCTTTGAACCACCCAAACTCCCACCTTCCACCTTCCACCTTAACCAACGCCAAAACTGACACCCCCCACCATTAAAAAAGTCAGCCGCAAATCACCCCACCAACCGTCGCCGTCGTGCATCGCCGTCGTGCGCTGCCACTGTACGCCACCGCCGAGAGCGCCGTCACCGTACCAGCAGAACTGATTACTCTTGACACTCACACGGACACCATGGTCTAAACTCAGAACCAAACGGCCGACAACTTCTCAGTTTCACTTAATCAGAGTTGGCACTATTTTTTCTCTCCTTCTGTCATCGATATCGACGATGACGAACCACCACACCACCTCCTAGACGAACAGCACGCCCAACGAGAGCACGACACCAACAACATTTGACTCCCGTCGAACCAGAGCTTTCGGACAGCAGCTCCGATAGTCCCGAGAGGTCGACCCTTAACCCGCCATCTAATTTACCTTTACTGACATATCATGCAGGTAACTCGAACGCGGCTCAGACATCTCGCGACCATGTCGAGGCTCCTTCGACCATGAATGCACGTGTCAGTCAACGCCAAACACGATGGTCCACCACTCGAAGTCGTCGACAACAGACACGTGAATCAACGACACCGCCGGAGAGCAGTACTGACACTGCTGAAAATTCAAGTCCACCACCCTTGCCCAACGAATATGTGCGACCAGCAAGAAATATCCAACGAAATAGACAAGGTCGTGCTAACACCATTCCCACAGAAGGACGATTGTGAGGATTTTTGGATTTTTCGACCCCAGAGCATCGCACACGATACGAAGAACATCGGCAACGCACACTCCTGGTCTGTAAGAAAATCGATTCCACCACCCTTAATATGCTAGATATTTATGATACTGTGGCTACTTATTTTGATGCTATTGGTTGGAGCTCTTTTGCAAACATATCCTGTGATGCATATTATGAATTGATATATGAGTTTTACACTACATTTAACTTCAATACTACTGCATTACAGACTGTTGAAATGTAAAACATTGTTTGTTTTCGTTTGCTTGGACAGGACTTTAACATGTCTATTTCTGATTTTAATATTGCCATGGGTTTCATTGACCCTAACAATATTCAGTCCGATTCCTATCATTCTGCTTGGTTAGACTTTCCAAGCAACTTTAATGCTCAATACGCCTACCGTATTTTAACCAATTCTAATCAACTTTATAATCCGAAAACCACAAAAGACTTATTGGTGCATGAACCTGCTTTAAGATATATTCACTGATTTTTGGCATTTAGTTTTTCAAGACGAAACGATTCATCCGCTGTTTTAACGAGAACTGAATTATTTTTCTTGTGGTGTATGCATTTCGGTTATAAAGTTAATTTAGGATATTGGTTTGCAAAAAAATTTCATGCTATTGTGCGTTGTAATCGTCCTCTAATACTTGGGTCGTATATCACGAACTTAACCTCCACACTTTTTCCTTCTGAAATTGATTTCTCGTCCTTGACATGTGCATATCATATGGACAGCCTAGATAAATATTGTTTGGATTTTATGGGTTTGCTTGCCGGCACCCCTACTGCGTGTTATTTTGTTCCTCCAGGTACACGGACTGCTCGTGGGAATATGGTTTTTCGCCAATGCCCACATCTAGCTACTCAAGAACAAGAGGAACAAACTCCAACTGTAGAGGCCCGTTTAAGCCAAATCGAGGCTCGACTTGGAACGATGGAAACCCAAGTCTCTACAATCCTCGACATCCTACAGAATCGCTACCCCCAACACCAACCACGTCAATAACATACATGGGGAGTACTCTTAACCTTTTCTTTTTGTTTGGGCTGCTGACTTTTATTTCTTCTAATCTATGCTTGAGGACAATCATTGATTAAGTAGGGGGGATGGATGGTAAACATGCATGATTTTTGCTCTTTTGCATGGGTTAAATCTTACATTAAGTTCATTCGACAATTTATTTAAACATTGAGCCTTTAAATCTCATACTCAGTTAATTTGGGCAATGGGGCAAAGTTTGAATTAAAATGTTCAAGTATATAGGTTAGTCAACACTTGTGTCTTAAGATTGATGTATGTAGCTAGATTTTTTTCATATAAATTGATTGTTTGGATAATTAAATTTGCTTGTGCATTAATAAATAAGTGAATAAATAAAGGTTCGAGTTATGAATGAAGTTTCGAAAACGTGACCGGATTGAGTAACCGGGGTAAGGTGCTTGGGTTGTCATCTTATCTCGCATAAAAAGGTTCGAGTGACAAGTTAATAACTTGTAAACATTCCGCTAACTGAGCTTTCACGTTAAAAAAAAAAGAAAGAAAGAAAGAAAAAAGAAAAAAATAATAAATAAATTTAAGATGGTTTGGACTGAGTAACCGGGATAGGGTGCTTGGTTGTCATCCTAGCTCGCGTAAAAAGGTTTGATCACGTCAATAATTTTATTTTTTCTAGTACATTGTTAATTAATAAATGCCTTGCAATTTATTGGATTCAAACTCGATTTAATGAAATTATTTAGTTAACATATTTCAATTTTATGAACAATTGTTGATCAAACTTTATATTTTGAGCATTTATTTATCTTTTGCCTAAGTTGTTTATATTGATTGTGTATGCGAAAAGAGGCTTGATTTTTAATGAATTGTAGAAAAATTTAATGTTTGAAAGAACAATATGCTTGAGGGCAAGCATGAGCCAGGTAGGGGGAGTTGATAAACACACTAATTTACATAATTCTTGTGCTTAATTTGGTTCATTTCTGAATTAATCCCTCCTTAATTGGTGTTTTTATGATTTGATTTTGTCAGGGATGTAATTGGTAAGGAACGAGCAAAAAAGGGCCAAATCGGAAGAAAAATCGTTGAGTTGGGGCCAAATCATAAAGATGGGAAGGCTAAGGATTAAACTTCAAATTTGACTTTGTAAAAATCTAAAAATAGAAGATTTTATTTTATTTTGTTATTTATTTTTATTTTATTAATTTAGAATAGGCTATTTTTAGAAACCTTATGTATATAAATAGGGGCATTTGGTTTCCTAGAAAATCATCTCTTATTTTTGTATTCCTACTCCTATTTGGAATTGAAATACTTTCCTTTTTCCTTTCAAGCTGACGTTAAGCATTCTGCCATTTTACATTTGGTTTTGTTTCTTTTCTCAAATTGGGCTAATTGCCTTCTAAGTACTTTTCCTTTCCAATTTCCATCACCTTTCATGTAAATCCATCACAATCCACAACCTTCAAGCATGATTAAATTCATGCCACACTAAACCCCCTTTCAGCTTTAAGCCGGTGTTAACCCCGTCAAAGACTCGTGAGTTACGAACCCAAGCTGTTTAACTCTCAATTTTTGATATTTATTATTTCTCCAGATTAAGAGTATGACTTCGTCAACTCACAAAGTCAAGATAGCACTAAGTCAAAAAAAGACGTCGTTTGAGTTAGTGTGGCTAGACGTACAGTTGGAATTCCGAAAGGATCGATTGTCTAATTAGTCTTCCGTGAATGCATTGGCGTGCCAAGTGGGGATTGCTGTTTGGTTCCATCAAGGGAAGTAGTAACCGGATTTAAATGTCCCAACGTTTGAGGGCATTGGTTTGAGCTAGGCTCTTCTAGAACGCAAAGCTGCCGAAGTTCTAAATCTCAAACGTTTCGTAGGTTGTTCGATCGGTAAGGGTTAGTTATAGGACGTTCCATAACTAATTTACACAAGGAAGAGTTGGTGTCCGAGGCGTCCTTGGTAGCTATAACTAGCTTATTGGAAAAGAGGAGTTCACCTAATTTCGAGGATCGGGTCAAAGACGGAAAAACCCGTACTTGAAGCTGAGCTAAGTTTAATTGATTTTTCTTTAGATTACTTCGTTGTTTTTTTATTTCATCTTTTACTTTTTACGTTGTTTTTATTTCAGGTTTCATATTTTATTCCCCCCTAACATCGCGGGCACGACAATTGCCCAGACATAAATCTGGTCGAAAGATAAACAATTTTTAATAAACCCAGTCTCTGTGGGATCGACCCTACTCCCTATACTGCTTTAATTTGCAAATTAGGTGTAGGTTTATATTGGTGGAATCGACAGCCATCAATATGATATAAAAATGGATGAAATTATTGTTATATCCTCCAGTACAGACAATTTTTTTATATTTTGGAAAGGCTTTAAAAGAAACTTCAAACATAAGAAAGATAAAATATCTCTTGAGGTTTTGACAAACCATCTTTGTATTGAAGAAGAATATCGAAAGCAAGATCAGGACCTAGATTCTGAAAATGCCAAAGAGCATGTTACGAAGGAAGTATAAACTATTAAACCATTCCAGAGAAAGTTTAAATAGACTGTTAGAGCACCTATGTTAAAAAAGAAAAAAAAATGTTCATGCTACCATTGTAACACCCCTAACCCGTCTTCATCGTCAGATTAGGGTTATGGAGCATAACCGTACAATCAAAAAACATTTAACCTTAATACATCTCAATACAATAATTAAAGATTAATTAATTAAATCACATTAAGTACGATCAATCATATGCATTTGGTCCCTAAACCGAGCCTTCAAGGCCCTAAAAATAACTTAGAAGCAGTTCGGGACTAATTTGAAGCAAAACATAATATTTGAGAAAAAGTTGAAGAAAATTAAAAAATGGGGGTCACACGGCCATGTCCCAGCCCGTGTCCTCACCCGTGTAACTCACTGAGTAAGGTTACACGGCTGTTTCGTAGGCCGTGCCAGGCCGTGTAACTCACTGACTTAAAAAACTAAGAAATTTCAAAAGACACATGGCCATGTAGTCAGGTCGTGTTTGTTACACAGCCGTGTGACAGCCCGTGTACTAGGCCGTGTGATCCCAAAAATTGATCTAAAATCAAGTCATTTCAAGGCCAAGTTATGCTTAACTAACCATTTCATTTGGGCACACATTCAAGGGACTTAAACATCATTTAAACACATCTAATGTGAAAAATAAAATAAAATAAAAAATAAAATAAAGAACACACAAATTTTACGTGGAAACCCTTTCGGGAAAAAACCACGGGCAGAGGAGAAGAAAATTCACTATGTCGAAAATTTGAATCAATACAAGAGGAATAGAATATGTGTATTTATAGGCTTGTAAAGCATTATTCTAGTAGGATTGAAACACCTTATCCTAATAAATATAAAATAGATGGAGTTTAATAAGGTTTAAAAAACCTTATTCTAAAATAAAATAAAAGAAGTTTAGTTCTATATGGATTTTACTTTTATTTTATTTTCTATCGTACTTTATTTAAATAAGAATTCGGATCACTTAATTCTAACAATCTCCACCTTGACACAAATTCTCAATGAACAAGTTCTTCATCGCGAACAAGTTCTCCACCTCTTCCATAAAACCCCTTAAGGGTTTAACTTCAACAATGAACACCAACCAAGTCTAAACAATTCTCAAACTTGGTTATAGGAAGTGACTTAGTCATCATATCTGCAGGATTTTCATGAGTACTAATTTTGCTCACAACAATATCACCACGAGCAATAATATCACGAACAAAATGATGCCGAACATCAATATGTTTTGTTCTCTCATGAAACATTTGATCTTTTGTAAGGAAGATGACACTCTGGCTGTCACAAAATACTGTACTGATTTGAAGGTCTTCATTGAGTTCACTAAATAGTCCTTTCAACCAAATAGCTTCTTTACAAGCCCCAGTAATCACCATGTATTCAGCTTCAGTGGTAGACAAAGCGACTGGAGTTTGCAAAGTGGCTTTCCAACTAATTGCACAACCTCCGATTGTAAAGACATAACTTGTGAGAGATCTTCTTCTATCAAGGTCTCCAACAAAATCAGCATCAACATACCCTATGACTCCATCTTTAGTTCTTCCAAACTGTAAGCAAACATCAGTAGTGCCTTGTAAGTATCTTAAAATCTACTGAACTGCTTTCCAATGTTCTTTACCGGGATTTGCCATCTATCTGCTAACTGCTCTGACTGCATATGATAAATCTGGAAGTGAGCAAACCATAGTATACATGAGAGATCCCATTGTACTAGATTATAGAACATGTGACATGTACTCAATCTCATCATCTGATTATAGAGACAAAGCCGATGAAAGTCTGAAATGGGCTGCTAAAGGAGTACTAATAGGCTTAGCACTATGCATATTGAACCTACAAAGAACTTTCTCAATGTACCGCTTCTGACTTAGGTACAATTTACTTGCTTTTCTATCTCTGATAATCTCCATACCATGTATCTTCTTTGCTGGTCCTAAATCTTTCATCTCAAATTCTTCACTTAGTTGGGCTTTGACCTTTCTTATCTCTCCTTTATCTTTTGCTGCTATCAACATGTCATCAACATAAAGAAGTAGATACACAAAAGAACCATCACTGTTTTTCTTAAAGTAAATACAATTGTCTAAACTAATTCTTTTGAAATCATGAGAAGTCATAAAGGAATCAAACCTTTTGTACCACTGCCTTGGTGACTGTTTCAAACCATAAAGGGACTTTTTCAGCAAGCAAACATAATCCTCTTTTTCTGAGATTGTAAAACCCTCTGGTTGTTGCATGTAAATATCTTCCTCAAGTTCTCCATGCAAAAATGCAGTTTTTACATCTAACTGCTCAAGCTCCAAATCATGCATGGCCACAATACCAAGCAAAGCTCGAATCGAACTATGCTTCACAATTGGGGAGAACACATATGTGAAGTCCACTCCTGGAACTTGACTGTAACCCTTTGCAACAAGCCTTGCTTTATATCTGGGTTCTTCAACTCCTGAAGTCCCTTCTTTCTTTTTAAACGCCCATTTACAACGAACAGTCTTCTTACCTTTAGGAAGTTTCACAAGATCCCATGTTTTGCTTTTGTGGAGTGATTCCATCTCCTCTTGCATAGCAAACATCCATTTTTTTGAGTCTTCACAGCTAATCGCCTCAGAATAATTAGATGGCTCTTGATTCGCATCTATATCTTTAGCCACATTTAAAGCATAAGCAACTAGATCAGCCTCAGCATACTTCCTTGGAGGTTTGATTTCTCTTCTAGTTCTGTTTTTAGCGATAGAGTATTGCGGCGAAGATGCAACTCTATTCTCAATTTTTGTACTGGCTTGAGGAGTCGACTCTGTATTAATCTGATGCTCCACCTGCTTTTGATTTTCTTTATTTGAAGAGTCTTTAAGAGATAAGTTAGGTAGCATAGTAGTTTCATCAAAAACAACATCTCTGCTAATAACAACTTTTCTATTTTCAAGACACCATAACTTATACCCTTTTACACCAGCTTTATAACTGAGAAAAACACATTTAATGGATCTTGGTTCCAATTTTCCATTATCAACATGAGCATACTCAGGACACCCAAAGATCTTTAAATTAGAATAATTAGCAGGATTACCAGACCATACCTCTTGTGGAGTCTTTTTCTCAATTGCAACGGATGGAGATCGGTTGATAAAAAAATATGCAGTAGAGGCTGCTTCTGCCCAAAATTATTTCGGTAAGTTGGAATTTGACAACATACATCGAACCTTCTCCATGATCATTCTGTTCATTCGTTCTGCAATGCCGTTTTGCTGTGGAGTATGACGAACTGTCAAGTGTCTCATGATCCCTTCTGACTTGCACAATCTATTAAACTCATTAGAACAGAACTCTAAGCCATTGTCTGTACGGAGGTATTTTATCTATTTTCCCGTCTGTTTTTCAATCATAATTTTTTAAGACTTAAATGAGGAAAACATATCGCTTTTCTGCTTCAGGAAGAATGCCCAAACTTTTCTGGAAAAATCATCAATAAAGGTTAGCATATAATTAGCTCCACCTCTCGAAGGCACTCTGGATGGCCCTCACAGATTAGAATGAATATACTCTAACGTTCCCTTCGTGTTATGGATTCCTCTAGTGAATCAAACTCTCTTTTGCTTCCCAAAAACACCGTGCTCACAGAAATTAAATTTGCAAATTCCTTGCCCATCAAGAAGTCCTCTTTTGCTCAATTCTGCCATGCTATTCTCACTCATATGCCCTAGGCGCATATGCCAAAGTTTAGAAATATCATCATCTGACAAGGAAGAGGAAGCGACAGCTGCATCACTAGTAACAGTCGAACCCTGCAAAACATATAACTTGGCAATTTTTCTCTGCCATTTCATCACAACAAGGGACCCTTTGGAAATCTTTAAAACCCCACTTTCAGCTGTGTATCTGTACCCTTTTGAATCAAGAGTACTCAATGAAATTAAATTTCTTTTCGATTCTGGAACATGCCGTACGTCACTAAGTGTTCTGACAAATCCATCAAACATCTTAACTTTAATTGTTCCAACACATGCGATTTGACATGAAGCATTATTTCCCATCAAAACAACACCTTCAGACATTGTTTCGTAAGTTGTAAGCCAATCCCCGATTGGGACTCATGTGGAAGGTGCAGCCTGAATCTCATATGGAAGGTGCAGCCTGAATCAAGTATCCACTCCTCACTTACTTTAGAATCATTAACAGAAGTGACTAGAAGCTCACCATCGTTGTAGTCTTCTACAACATCAGCTTCACCGAAATTTTCTGGTTGTTTTCTCTTTTGATTCGCAGCCTCCCTTTGAATCTTATTTTGTAGCTTATAGCACTCAGATTTAATGTGCCCTTTCTTCTTGCAGAAGTTACAAGTTTTACCTTTGATCTACCCTTAGATTTACCATGAGGATTCCGTTCCTATGTCCTACCACGATCATCATCAGTATTCCGATCTTCTCTCCCACGAACAATGAGACCCACTCCCTGAGAGTTGGGTTTAACCACAAGGTGTTTCATCTTATCGTACGAGGTTAAAGAATCATAAACCTCATCAACTGTGAGAGACTCGCGGCTATATAAAATCGTGTCTCTAAAGGTTGAATAAGACGGGGGCAACAAACAAAGTAGAATCAACCCTAGATCTTCCTTATCATACTGAACCTCTATGGCCTCCAAGTTTGAGAGAATTTCTTTAAACATTGTTAAGTGTTCGTGTACAATGCACCTTCCTCCAAACGATGAGTATAAAGACGCTGCTTCATATGCAACTTGCTTGTTAGAGTTTTCGACATACATATTTGTTCTAGCCTCTTCCATAATGCAGCGGTAGTCTTCTCTTTCATCACATCCTACAAAATTTCTTTGGACAAATGCAGATGTAATTGTGTTAATGCCTTTCGATCCTTACGCTTCTTCTCTTCATCTGTTAATGTTGAAGGCATCTTATCTATCCCTAGCAGGGCATCCTCTAGATCCATCTGCGCAAGAACTGCTTGCATCTTAATCTGCCACAATACAAATCTAGTGTTGCGATCCAACAGCAGAATTTCATACTTCAAAGACGCCATTACTGTGATTGAGATGAACAACCCGGAAGCTCTGATACCAATTTATGAAAAATAAAATAAAATAAAAAAATAAAATAAAGAACACACAAATTTTACGTGAAAACCCTTTTGGGAAAAAACCACGGGCAGAGGAGAAGAAAATTCACTATGTCAAAAATTTGAATCAATACAAGAGGAATAGACTATGTATATTTATAGGCTTGTAAAGCCATAATCTAGTAGGATTGAAACACCTTATCCTAATAAATATAAAATAGATGGAGTTTAATAAGGTTTAAAAAACCTTATTCTAAAATAAAATAAAAGAAGTCTAGTTCTATATGGATTTTACTTTTATTTTATTTTTCATCGTATTTTATTTAAATAAGAATTCGGGTCACTTAATTCTAACATCTAAACATACCATTTCTAACATTCTAATTCATCCAACCAATATGTCATTCAAAGGCACCACATTTATACCAAAACATCATTAATCAAATCTAAGCAATATAGCCACCTTTCAAGCATAAGATCTAATTTCTTTAACTACCAAATAACATCATGTATAACCATTTACGTATAATCACAAACATCCCAAAAAGCACCATATAATCCAATTACTTAAAAATGGCCAAAATAACCATTCCAAAACATGTCACCATACCATATACTATCTAGAACCTATGGAGTATGCATGAGGTTTTGATTCACCCATATTTGCAACTATTATTCATGTCAACATTTACCTTATCAACCACAACAAGCTTGACACAACTCAAGACAAGCAATTTCACCTAAATAGCCTTTCAACCCTATTACATGTCATTTATAACCATTAACCAAAATAACCAAAAATACCAATATGTCGAATAGATAGTGTGATGATACTTCGACGAGATTCCAACTAGCTGAGCTTCGTAATAATCTACAAGACAAAGGAAACGATTATGTAAGCATTTAATACTTAGTAAATTCGTATAAGCGAAACTTAACTTACTAATCATATTAATTTAAACAACCAAACCTACTCTCATCAAGTCGTATGCCAAACTTCCTTTCCTATACATATCATCTCATAAGGTTAGTAAATATATCATTACATATAAATCCCAAGTATCTCATGGCATATACATGATAACATTTAGGCTTCATCCATTATCCATCACCTATACATACATCCTTTACACATATTTTCCATTGAAATTATATGGTTAATAGATATGATAAACCATAAAAGTAACATGTTTTAATCCCATGCTTGGTATGTTTTTGGATGATTTATTATATAATTTAGTGAATTTGATGCTCCCAATCCTTTAATTTCATGTTTTTATACTTAGGTGAGCATAAGGGAACAAAAGGAGCGAAAAACGAGCCAAAAACGGACAAAACGGGCTGATTTAAGGATCCACACGGCCATAACCATTCCCACACGGGCTGGCCACACGCCCATGTGGCAGCTTGTGTCGATATCGCTCCCGGTTTCCCAAACACACAGAAAAAGCCAATTTCTAAGGTTTCTGAGCATTCTAAAGTCTGTAGATACACACTAGAAGAAGACCTAAGGAGATACGCAGAGTAGAACGCAGAAAAGACTCGAAGAACGCCAATAGATTCAACTCAGAAGCAGGATTTCCTTTAAGACTGAAGATCTCCATTCAATTTCTCTCGAAGTTTTTGGGTTATTTATGTTTTGTTGTTTTCCTAATTTTGAGATGTTTTCCCCTAAAAGTTTGAACTAAATTCCCTAGATACCTAGGGAGGGTGAAACCTAAGACGAATCTTATTATTTGACTTTTTTGAATTACATGATAAATATTTGTTCTTGATCTCAATTATGTGTTCTTACTTCATGTTTTAATGTTTTCAGGATATTAATTCATGATTGATGTTGATAAACCATAATATATACTATTTTTACCTCATGCTTGGCATATTTATGGATGATTTTCCCTTGGTTTCATTGAATTTGATGCTCCTAATCCTTTAATTTCATGTTATATACTCAGAAAAGCTTAAGATAGCAAAAAGAGCAAGAAACAGGCCAAAAATGGACAAATTGGTCCTAAAACAGTGTTTCACACGGCCTAGGCACTTCCACACGGGTGTTCTACACACCCGTATGTGACATACGGGTAGACCACATGCCTGTGTGCCATGGCCGTGTCGACATCAAATCAAGTCAGAATTGCACACGGCCTGAGCACTTTCACACGGTCGTGGCACACGGCCGTGTCCCTGTTAAACCTAAGTCTAATTCTATTCGGAAAAGGCCAATTTTGGGCTATTTTGGGATTCCAAAGTCTATATAAACACCCTAGAAGAGGATTAAAAGGGGACACGGAGAGTAAAAGGCAGAATATACCTAAGGACAGCCATCAGAATCATTTCAGAAGCAATGATCTACATCAAGACTGAAGATCCCCATCCAATTTCCTAGAAGTTCTTTGGGTTTCTTTATGTTTTGTTGTTTTCCATACTTTGAGATGTTTTCCATTGTTATGAACTAAATTCCCTAAATACCTAAGGGAGATGAAACCTAAGATGGATCTTATTACTATTTGAGTTATATGATAAATACTTATTCTTATTCTTAATTATGAGTTCTAAATTCTTGTTTAATATTCCAGGGTATTAATTCAGATTTTGATGTGCTTATTCAGTAGAGCAAAAGTCCCTGTTTAAGAGTAGATCATTTATAATTAAGCGGAGTTGCATGCAATCCTACAGATATGACGACATAAATCTGCCAGATTAGAGTCAAATCTAATAAGGGAATCCATAGATCGAGTTAATGCGACAATAGGGGTTTTAATTAGAAAGAGATTTCAATTAATCAACCTAGAGTCAGTTGTTCTTAGTCTCGAGAGAGATATTAACATAAATCAGGGATTTCTACGAAATAAGTCAAGTGAATAAATTGTCTAATTCAGAGGTAATAAGTAAAGTCTAGGTGGATTCTTTCTTGGGTATTGTCTTCTCCATCGGTTTTCCTAAAGTATTTTCCAACTTTCATCTCTGTCGTAATCTTAGTTGATTAGATAATTAGTGTTAGTTTAAAAACACCATTTAATTCTTAGGCTAGATAATAAAAAGATAGTAATTACTAGTACTTTTAGTCCTCGTGGATACGATATCTCCTGTCTCACTAAAACTATACCACTGTTCGATAGGTGTGCTTGCCTTAGTCGAATTTTTAGTTAGTTTAGCGACCATCAAATGTGTTTATTCAGTGGAGCAAAAGTCCTTGTTTAAGAGTAGATCTGACATAATTGAGTGGAGTTGCATGCAATCCTAGAAATAGGACGACATAAATCTACCAAATTAGAGTCAAATCTAATAAGGGAATCCATAGATCGAGTTAATGCGACAAGAGGGGTTTTAATTAGAAAGAGATTTCAATTAATCAACCTAGAGTCAATTGTTTTTATTCTCGAAAGAGATATTAACATAAGTTAGGGATTTCTACGGATCAAGATAAGTGAATAAATCATTTAATTCAGATTTAAGATAATAAGTGAAGTCTAGATGGATTCTTTCCTGGGTATTTTCTCTGTTATTGGTTTTCTTTAATTATTTTCCTACTTTATTCTTTGTGTCATCTTAGTAATTAGGTTAGTTAAGATTAGGTTAAAATCAATCCCTTCAATTTATTCTGCTAGATAATAAAAAGATAATAATACTAGTACTTTTAATCCTCGTGGATACGATATTCCTGACTCACCATAGCTATACTACCATTCGATAGGTGCGCTTGCCTTTGTTGTATTTTAGTTAGTTCGTGACGTCATCAAGATAGTTAAATAAACAATACATTTATTTATATATATATTTTTTGAACTTAATGCTCTGATTGGGCTTTATTTAAAAAATCATGTAGCTACAAATATAAGTCCAAGAAAGCAAACTGAAACAACGGTCCAATAGACTCTTGGCCCGAATAAAGCATAAAAACAAATAAGCAGAATACTCTAGAAACTAAAAAGTAGTGCTGACATTTTCGCCCAATCAGAGAGGTCTGTATGCGTCTCGTCATTTCGTATGCCTTTTCTTTGTAGAGACGTTGCTAGAATTTCCAGGAAAGCTTTTAGCCCCGTGACTATTGATCTTCTTTTTTATTCTTTCCTTTTTCCTTTTCGTATCCATCTGTTCTCAACCCAAGAATTTCCAGGAAAGCTTTTAGCCCCGAGACTATTGATCTTTTTTTTTATTCTTTCCTTTTTCCTTTTCGTATCCATCTGTTCTCAGTCTAATTCTCATTTTCTTCCATTTACTGTAGTCTTTTTTTAGAGTCGTATAAATTGCCTAATGTGAAGAAATCGCCTTTTCCTATTTCAGCATTGCGCTTGATGTTGGTTCTAACTGGCTAGAGGTATCATCGCCATCCTCGATCAACTTCCGCTTTAGTAACAACCTATCTAGCATGCCCATTATTAAGGTATGTTTCTGGCCATTTTTAACCCCGCTGATGCCAGATTGTATGCTACTTCATTTACTATTCTCTTTATATGTTGAAACTGACAGTCAGAAAACACTATTTTTCATTTTTTGATATAAAAAATAAAAGGTTCTATTTCTGATCTATCTCTGTTAAGATTCTGAACCTTCTTTATTACTGTCAAGGAGTCTCCCTCAATGATAACATGGTTTAACCCTAAGTCTCTGCCCACATTAACAGCCTGTAAGCATGCGTTGGCCTCAGCCGCAAAACTAGAGGAAATGTTGGTATGGATTGTTGCTTTTGATGCCATAACTTATCCTTTGAAATTCCTGACTATTATTCCTGAGCATGACTTTTTCTCCTTATTATCAAAAGCAGCATCGAAGTTTGTCTTGAAGAATCTTTGTGCCGGAGGCTTCCATGACTCAAAATCCTGACCCAAGGCAAGATTCTTTTGTTCAAAATCTTTCAATTCTTGCATATATTTCATAATGAATGTTGGTGTTTCTACTCCAGACCTCTTATGGCCTTCATGGATCCATTTGTTCTTGGCTAACCATATAGCCTATGTAGCACAGATGAAGGTCTGAACTACTTCTGTTGTACTATTTAGCAAAGTCCAGGTAAACCATTCCATATACTCTAACTATGAGATGTTCTGTGGCCATGCAAGCTCTAATTTTACCCATGTTTCTTTTGTAACAGCACAGTCGCGGAAGGCATGCTCCCTGGTTTCCAATCCTTGCATGCATTTCTGACATATAGCGTCGTTAGTTACTTACTTAGTTTTTAAGTTTACTAGGGTAGGGAGGTGAGGGTGGCTCTCCAAGCTGTAATTCTAATTTTTGAAGGGAGGTCACTCTTCTAGAGTTTTTTGTAACATGTATTAATCTCGCTTGGGTTGTAGTTTTCATTACTTTGTAAGAGAATTTTGTAACCGCTACGCACCGTATATTCACCAAGTGCCTCAGCTCTCCAACTTAGAAAGTCTTCATGAGAAAGACGAGTCAGTGGGATTAACATGATCTTTTAAGCAACCTCTTCAGAAAAAGGTATTTAAAATCAACTCAGATTTCCATGTTCTGTTCTTATGATCAATAAGGTCTGTAACTTTTGTGACATCTTACCTATCGGCTGTTTTCTTAATCAGTAAACCATTGACATTTGGAACCCAGACATCTTCTTCAATTTTAATATTCCGCCCATTACCTACCCTCCAGTTCAGACCTGAAAGCAAGAGTCCTTTTGCTACCCATTTACTTTTCCAAGTATATGATGGTAAGTTTCCTAATTCCAAACTTAAGAAATCAGAATTTGGATGGTATTTAGATTTTAATGTTCATGCCAAAAAGGACGTCAGATTATCAATTAATCTCTATCCTTACTTTGCAAGGAGGGCCAAATTAAATTGAGCTAAATTACGATAACCAAGTCCACCCCCATCTTTTAATTCACATAATTTATGCCATGAACACCAATGGATTCCACGTTTACCTTGACCCTTTTGCCATCAGAAATTGGCCATTAGTTGTTCCATCTCATAGCACGTTGACACCGGTAGTAGGAAGCAGGTCATTGTGTATGTTGGAATTGCCTATAAAATGACTTTAATAAATACCTCTTTTCCTCTTTGTGATAACAAACGAGTACTCCAACTGTCAATTCTCATCTTTATACGATCTTTTAAGTGTTGAAAAGCCCCGCTTTTTTTCTTGCCCACCATATTTGGCAAACCCAAGTAGTTTTCAGAATTACTGGACCTTTTAACTCCCAGCCGATTTGATAAATTCACTCGAATTATCTCTAATGTATTTGAACTAAAAAACACAGTTGATTTTCCATAATTGATACATTGGCTAAAGCATTCCTCGTACTCTTTTAGAACTTTTTCAATCGTCGCTATTCCCATCTCAGTCGCTTCCCCGAATAGAATGCAGTCATCAGCGAATAAAAGTTAAAAAATCTGAGGTCTTCGTCTGCTTGCTTTAATCCCTTTTAATCTCCCTTCCTCGGTTGCTAGCCTGAGTAGCGTAGAAAGTCCTTCACTACATATGAGAAATAGCAAAGGACTAAGTGGGTCACCTTGTCGCAGCCCTCTGTCCGGGGTAAAAACCAATCCTGGAACTCCATTTAAAACCACCAAATACGAAATTGTGTCAATACAGTGCATAACATATATTAAAACATAGATTCCATGCATATTTCACCCATCACTCGACAAATTATCATCCATTTTCATACTGTATAAGCATATTCATATTTCTTTGCATGGAGCAAAATTCTTGAAGATTAAATCAAGAGGATAGATAAGCAAGGGGACTGGTAAGCTTCTAAGTCTTTTTGTGTCCGTAAATTTGAGAAAAATGAGTTAAAAGTTTTCAGAACCTATGAGGGGGTTCTGCATGTTTTTGGAAATGGATTTTTTCAGCTGGAATGATGAGTTTAGCTTGTGGCTTTGGTTGTAATGCTTAGTTGCCAGGAGAATGGAAGCGCTGACGTTCGAAAAAGCTAAGTTGTAAAGGCAAAAAAGCATCAGGTGAGTTTCTATACTCCATTCTTAGGTTGTATGGCTGACATGAATATGTGTTGAGTTTAGAGAGAGTTATGTGATGATGTATTGTAACAGCCTGGTTTTAGCTTAAATCGGAACAGTGGTTTCGGGACCACAAATGTAATACCTCGAAAATTTCTATAGTAAGATATTATCCTTGATTTAGTAAAATAAGGAAATAAAGTGACAAAAAAGGAAGTTTTGAGATATGTTAACATTGGGAAGTATGTTATGATATATTAATTCAAGAAATGACTAAATCGTAAAAGTGAGAAAAGTTTTGTTGCACAAGAGTAAATACTCAAAATTTGAGGGTTTAAAATGTAAATATGAAAAAGTTGAAGGACCAATATTATAAATATTTTAATGGTGGAATGATCTAGAAACTAAAGGAAATGGATGAATTAGGACCAAATTGAATAGGTGAAGAATTATGGGGGACTAAATTATAATTTTACCAAATTTAAATGATGTGTCAAGGATGGAATTTTAAAAGATCATAAAGGGAAAAATGGTCAATTAGAAGGGGAGAGAAATCTAGAAGGCAATGATGATATTGAAGATATTTTATAATTATTTAATTAGATAAATATTATCTTATTAATGAGATATTTTATTATTGTTATTTTACTATTATTTATTTAGTATAAAAGGAAGGAAAGATGAAGAATTTTCATCTTTCTTTCCATGCATAAACGTGAGAAGAAGAGAGAAAGAAAGAAAGTTTTCTTTCCTTTACAATTGGGTCCTTCCAACAAAAATTCACTAATTTCACCTAGAAATCAAAAGAATTTCCATGGTTACCAAGAGAGAAAGATAATAAGAAGATCATGGGAAGATAGAATATCAAGTTAGATTCAAGAAATAGAAGCTGGAGGAGAGAGAAAATCAAGTTAAAGATTGAAATCAATAGAATAAGGTAAGTACATCAAGATTTCAATATATTTTTAAGTTTGTTATTATTGAAAAAACATGGAAATGGTGTTATAGTAGAGTTTTCTTATGTAAGGTTCTATATTATTGATAATTTAGTGAAGAGAAATAAGACAAAGTGATGGAAATATTATAGAGAAAGGAAATAAGGGTGTTATAAACTTGGCAGACAACCTTTTGCATCAAAATAGTTTGGATAGCAGCAGTAGTCTAACTTTGAAAAATCACCAAAAATTGTGGAAATCGAATTAGAGGTTGCATAAAATATGGAATTAAATTTTATTGAGTCTAGTTTTTCATAGAAGAAACTGTGTAAGTAATGGTGTATAGGCCCAAATCTGCCCGGGCGCGTATGAAAACCAAAACAAAAAATAGAAACCAGAAAATAAATAAAAGTCCATCAGTCCATTACAAGCCCAATACAAATTCTAAACTAAGTCTAACCCAACTAACCTAAGTAGCCCAAAATACCCCTAGCCCAAATGGCCCAAAACTTAAACAAGCTTCAACTGAAGGGCGAAAATCCTAGCTGCTAGGCGCTGCAACCCCTCGTCCTCATCTCTAGCACAGCGCCATACAACCACCGAGCTCCGTACCTTCGTACCTGCGCACAAATGCAAAAAGGACAGCACAGCAAAGAGAAAAACAACAACAAAGAAATTCTTTGTATTTTCCTTTTTATTTTCGGCTATAAAGCCATAAACATTCTCATTGTATTGGGTTACATATACGATACACACATACTGAATAGAAAATTCAAAGAAAATTTCTGAGAAGGTGATTTCCATTTTTTAAGTCTCTTTAATATTCTGTTGATTTTATTTATTTATTTTCTTCATTTTTTACCTTTTTCATTTTAAAAAGCAAATAATAAAGGAGAAAAAGAAAAGACGAAGTCATACCTTGCGATTAGGCCGTCGATTCTCTTTCGCTTCACCGAAATCGGAGTTTAAAGGGAAATCGGAGGCTAAAAAAAGAATCCTATGAGCGCCGGTCGCCGTTCCTAGTGGCGGGCTAGTGGTTTTGAGGGAGAAAACTTAGGGTTCGGCTGAGGGAAAGGGGAACTAGGGTTAGTGCTGCTAAACAACCAAATTTTAGACCTTTTAAAGGACTGAATACGGCGTCGTTTTGAGCCTGATTCAGTGGCTCCAAAAACGACGTCGTATTGATTAAACCCGACTTGATCCGTCCCCTTTACCCCTAGGATCCGCGCATTTCTGCGGAGAGGGGATATTTGCGCGTTGGTCCTTCCCCTTTCGCGCTAACATTCAATTAGGCCCTGTCCACATTTTCTTTATTTTTTTTATTTATTCCTAGGATTTGCGTGTTATTGCAACTTAACCTGCGTCTAAACGCAACATTTTGGGAGCTGGTATATTTCCAATTTTGGTCCCTGTGTGTTGGTGCGCATCGCGCGTTTGTCCCCTTTTTAATTTCAATAGTTTATTTTGTTTATAAATCATCCCTTTCATTTTAATTTTATTTTAATTGGGTCCTTTTGATTTGTATAATTTATTTCTTTTTTTAGTCACTTAATACTCATTTTTATATGTGAATGCATACCTTTTTGAGTTTTCATGATGATTTTACCCTTTTTTTACATAGAATCTTTATTTTAAAGTTTTTATCGTATTATTTTAAATTTTTTTTTGTATAATACTTCATTTGAATATTCTTATATATTATTATGCATATGGAGTTCATGATTAACGTCATTTTTATTCTACATATATATTATTAATTCTATGTTACTTTATATACAGGATCTCTTTTAAATCTACTTATACATATTTTTAAACCTTATGTATATATAACATATTTTATTATACATTTTTGTCATTTTAAAAACCTTTCATAGTGTATATGTTATTTAAATTATTTTTCTTTTTTTATATGTATATGGTTGTCTTTAAATAGATATTTCATTAAAAAAATATTTTGTATATTATTTGACTCAAATTTCCTCTTTTGTAATGTCTATTTTTAATAATAAGTTATGTATATACTTAGTTTTTTTTATGTATAAGTTCTTTCAAATTTTGCATGTGTTATTCCCTTATAATTTTTTATATATAGTTTTTTATATCGTTTCGCCTCATATTAGCTCCTAATTTCTATATTGTTTTGTATTTTGATTTCTTTTATTATTCCATATATTGCTGTTGCATATTATTTATTCGTTTTTTTATTATTATATCAATTGTTGTTCATATATGCTTAGAAAATTGGTTTCATTTCGCTTAGATTAATTATATTTAATTGTTTATTTTTTTAGTTGATTAAATAAGGTTATGTATCTTCATTCACCAAGTATAGTCCTTTATTTGTGCATGTTGCCCCATGTTTATAATTTCACTTTTTTTTTACAAATGCTACTTTGTAATTTGCAACTTTTTGTTTTAAGATTAATTATCCCATTTTATTTCAAGTCAAATTAATGTGTTTTAAGCTGGTTCTACAATTATTTGTTTGAAAATTCCTTAAAACAAAGGCAATGTTTGATGTTTGGAAATTCGAGGAATCGTGCCCTATCGTGCTGGGTTTCGATTTCCCGTTTGTTCAAAATAATCAAATATTCCTTTAGAATTTCACTCGTATTTTCTAAATTCTAAAACAAGGCAATGTTCAATGTTTGGAAATTCGAGAATCGTGCCCTATCGTGCTGGATTTTGATTTTTCGTTGGACTAAAAAATTGGGCATCCTTTTGTAATTTTCAACATATAAACTTTCAAAAGTCAAAGATTTATTGTGTTTTCAAGGGTATAAAGGATCGTGTCCTATCGTGTTGGATGTGATGCTGTGTTCCTTTGAAACAAGAGAATTTTGACGACCAACTTAAACCATTCAAATGTTCTAAAAGGAACCATATTGCAAAAATAGCTTTAAATCTTAGACATAAGGACATTATCTAATCAATTCGGTACCAATTTTAGGCGTAGCGAGGGTGCTAATCCTTTCTCGTATGTAATCGGCTCCCGGACCTATTTTCTCAAATTTCATAGGCCAAAATAGATTTAAATGGAATGAAATATATTTTTTAAGGTGATCCAATCACACCAAAACAAAAGATTGGTGGCGACTCCATGTTTTGTTTTCAAAAAGTCGATCCTTATTCTTTCAAAACTTAAAAAATGGTTTCGACAAATGGAAGTGAGACAAGGCCAGAATAATTTTGGGTTCCCCTGTTCTGACTTTGGAAAATCATTAAAAATTGTATAAAAATAATTAGGGATTTAAATTTAAATTTTTAAATTCTTAATGAGTCTATTTTCAAGAGAAACAAACGTGAACATCATCCGAATCCCGTACTAAGAGATAATTAATTTTTAGTAAAGAAAGGTTGAAGCTGTCAAATAGCAGAACATGGATAAATTTGAAGATTTTACTGTACTTATTGGCTAAATTAAAAATTCTGGAATTTTTATGGTGGAAATATATTTGAGCCTAGTTTAAAAAAAAAGCGGATTTTAATTGGAATTCTGTACCTCAAGATATAAATAATTTAGTGACTATGACTCAAGTGGAGAGCTTGATATGAACATATAAGTAAATAGTGGTATTATGTATATATCAAGGATGTGGAATAGAGTGGAGGAGGAGGAAAATATATGTGAACATTCATCTAGTATGAGTTTATTTTTAAAACAGCTAATTTACATGTTTTAGGCTCAGGGCCTAAATTGAATAAAAGTAAAACTTTAGGGGTAATTTTGCAAAAATGTCTAAAATGACCAAATTGAAGAAAATGAATTGTTTTATTTTCTATATTAATGTATAGAAAGAAATTATAAATACCAAGTGGGTTTAGAACGTTAATTTTGTTGTATGATGATAATATAAAGTGATTTTGTTAAATATTGATGTTAGTATCAAATTGTGGAAAATAGTTTTAAATATTAAGGTTTAGTATTAAATTTTAATGTTTATATATTTAATTTATGATTGGTATTTATATTATTATTGATGCTTAGACAAGTGCCAAGCTAGTGGTTAAATGGTAATATGTTTATTTATATGATGCGTTTAAAGAGTAAGTGTTCAATTGAAAGTATACTTGTGTTCTTGAAATAGTGATTATTTTTAAGTTATGCAAATTTTTTTATGATATGGGTTATCATGTGATTAATTTTATAAAAAAAATCTATATGATGGTGTATAATTATTTCAGTTATGAACAGTAATTGCCATAAATTAATTGAAATTGTTCTATAAACTCCAGTAATGCTTCGTAACCCTATTTCGGCGACAAGCATAGGTTAGGGGTGTTACAACAAATTCGAGGTCAAAAAATTATTTTAATATTATTTTTGGTGTTTATAGCATGTGATTATTTATGTATGAAAATTTCGTGAGCTAATTTTATCGTTTAATAGCTCAATTTGAGAAAAAAAACTAAATCGCATAAAATGAAAAAGTGGCATTCTATATGTTAAATGTGTTTAATTGCTATCGTTGGTTAAATGTGAAGTCCTTATGTTGAAATTAGACCTTTGAATGGTTAATGGAGATTTATGGTCATGTATATAAAAGTTTTAATATAATTTCATTAAGGATATTATGGTAATTAGCAAAATAAAAGGTTAATTAAAGAAACAAAATGTTGGTGTCATCTTCTCCATGCTTTCACCGAAAATCAAAAGAAAATAAAAGCTTGAAGCTCATTTTGGGTTCGGCACTTGTGTGGCTTAATTAAGGTACGGTTTTAACTCGATTTTTGATGATTTCTACGTTTTTGTGATCGTTACTTTGAGTATTAGCTAGCCCGTGCCTTAATTTTCGAATTTGTTGATGATTTTATGAAGTGCCATTGTTGAATCTATGTGCTTTGTGATGGTTGATGATGAAAAATGGAATATAAATGATAGATTAATATGTTTTGTTAAGTGATTTTTAGAGAAAATAAAAATTAGGGATTAATTTGTGAAAAGATGAAAATGTGGGGTTAAAAGTGTGAATAAATGAAAGATATGAGCTACTAAGGGCATAAGGGTAATTTGGTCAAGTATGGGTCTTATTGAATTTTGTGAATTTTGTGTATTTATGAAAAAGTAACTAAATTGAATAAATGTGGAACTTTAGGGGCAAAAGTGTAAAATTGCCCAAATTTGTGTTTGTGGATTAAATTGAATGAATCAATGAATAAATGAGTTAATTTTGAATGTATATAGATCAATAACAAAAGAAATTAGATTTAGATTGGGGGAAATCGAAAGTTATCGAGTAGTCGATCCGATCCGTTCAGTGTATATACAAGGTAAGTTCATATGCAATTAAATGTTTTTAAATTGAATTATACATGTTTAATTGTTATTGAATTGATATGAATGTTGAACAAGCAAATACAAACAAGAATCGACAGAGTTACGGCATATGAAAGTCCCGTACGAACCTTAGGAATAGTATAGGATACGAATGTCATGACATTAGGTTACCGATATGTGATGACATGTAAGACCATGTTTGGGACATTGGCATTGTATTGTGATTACGTGTAAGACCATGTCTGGGACATTGGCATCGTTATTCGGTTTCGTGTAAGACCCTGTCTGGGACAGTGGCATCGATATGTGATAACATGTAAGACCATATCTGGGATATGACATTGTACGAGCTTTATGTGATTCTGAGTATCCTTAATGATTCCGAATGGTTCAACAGGCAAAGTCAAGTCGAGAAAGAATGTGTGAATGAGTTAAATGGCTTAGGTACGTACGAGATTCATACGAATAATGAAAGGGAAGTATTTGATGAATTCAATTATGATATTGAGTATATATACTATGAGAAAGGTTTGTGATCTTATAATTGTTTATTCATAGTTGCCTATTGATGGAAATGGTATTGATTCATGTGGTAATTTATTTTTATATGACTTACTAAGCTTTTAAAGCTTACTTTGTGTGTTCTTTCCTTGTTTTATAGATAAATCAAAGCTAGCTCGAACTAGGGGATCATCAAGAACACTGTCACACTATCGATGAACTTGTTAGTACTTTTGAAGCTTTGTATATATGGTATATGGCATGTATAGGCTAGTGTCATTTTGGTATGTTTTGAACTTTGAATTTAGCCATGTGAGTTGGCTTGTAAATGGTGTTGTTGATGAAGTTGAATTTGACTTATGTTATGAGTTAATATGTGATATGTGATGTATTTATGATGCCTTATGTTTTGGTAGACATGATATGGTTATTTTGATGGGTTGAAGAATAAGTATTTAGTAAATTGTTAATGATGTGTTATGAATTTAGAAATGGTAAACTTTGGTATAATTTAAGATGGTGTTTGGATGCCATTTTGGTTTAGTAAATGCTTGATGATTTGGGTTATGTCTTAATGTGGATATTAGGTAAAGTATCAATTTGATTTGGCATGTTTTTGGTTGTAGGATTGAGTAGTGAAAATGATGATGTTTAAATGGCATGAAATGTGTATGAAATAGCATGTTTTGGTTGCCTATTAATGTATTGAAATGGTACCATTTTGGTTGTTAGGTGTGCATGAAAAAAAAGGGTGGCAAATTTCCTTTACAAATAGCCTATTTTTGTCCACAAGGGTAGAGACTCAGGCGTGTGTCTCAGCTGTGTGCGACACACGATCATGCTACACGGCTGTATGTCCCCTAGGGTAGCCCTTCAAATTAAGTCAGTATACCCTACAGGTTTGACATGAACTAGACACACGGGCGTGTCTACTGGCCGTGTGTGACACACGGGCTGGCACATGGGCGTGTGGTCGGCCGTGTGACCCCAATCAGTAACTCCTCCAGTTTTCCCACGACCATGGCACACGGGCATGTCTCTGGCCATGTGGTGTACGTCAGTATGTATGCCCTATTTTTATACAACCTATGACAAGGGCGTGTCTGGTGGCCGTGTGAGGCACACGAATTGTTCACACGGGCGTGTGACCCTTGAATGCTTGAAAATTTTATAAGTTTCCCAAAGTTTGCAAATGTTATCGGTTTAGTCTCGAACCACTTCTAAGCATGTTCTAAGGCCTCGAAGAGCCTCGTAAGGGACAGTATGATTGTGTTCTGCATAAATATGACTATGAATGTTTAAAGTATGTAATATTGATGTGATTTGATTAGTAATGCCTCGTAACCCTATTCCGGCGATGGATAAAGGTTAGGGGTGTTACATGAATAATCTTTTTGATTGAGAATGTTTTGCATGTATAAGATTGTGTAGGCATATGAGTATTGAAAAATGTATTTCGATATGCATGAAATGGTTATGATTTCATGCCTAAAAGTAACATACTCTGTGATAATATGTTTATGAAATGTATGAATTGCATATTTATAATGGGGGAGAATGAATGGAAAATTATGGGCGGGTTAGATGAAGTTAGGATTCGACGATGTGGAACTTTTAGGTGCAAACTGTGACGTGTGAAGCTTCTAGCCTTGCGGAGGGGACACTATGATGTTTGAGCATCAAAATAAGAAGTGAGGTGAAATTGATGGGTTGTAATAGGGTATAATGTGTAAGACCATAACTCGACTATGGCAACATAAAGAGTCTATCAGGATATTAAACATGGGGTATGATGTGTATGACTATAGCTCAACTATGGCAACATAGAGAGTCCGCCTGGACATTAAACATGGGGTATGATGTGTAAAACCATAGCTCAGCTATGGCAACATAGAAAGTCCACCTGAACATTAAACATGGGGTATAATGTGTAAGACCATAGCTCAGCTATGGCATCATAGAGAGTCTACCATGGAACACCCCAAACCCGGTCAGGAAGATCCGACCTAAATATGTCATGCCACATTAGCCATCAAAGTGACACTTCATTAACTCCCAACCTAACCTCCAACACACCACTTATACATATCATGCAAACATAGTGTTAATATTTAGCAAAGCGGCGGAAAAAACACTTACACAAAGCACAAAGGCTCGCATGCACAAAACATCAGAGTATGTAATCATGCGAGGCAATACTTCTAAACATTTAGAAATATCAATATGTTCGTACTACATTTAAACACCACACAAAACATTCAAACATAGATCGCATATCGTTATCAACATAAGAGGTTGCAGACTAGCAAACAAACATAAGCTTGCATATTACCATAGACTCGCACAAAAAATGAGTTCGCAAGACCTGACAGTTTGCATGTAGAGAAATCAAACTTTAGGAACACTATAGCTCGTTAAACACTTAAATTACATATACATCCTAGTTTCACCAAATGACAGGCTTCATAAACCAAATAAACATGCATGCAGAAGATTATCACACTTAACCAGGGTTCGCACATATGCAAGGGTTCGCAAAGCTAAAGGTACGTATGTAATTATGCTAAATATACCTAGGGTTTCACATGTAATAAAACTAACATAATAGGGGTACGTAAGTAAATATGGTACACAAGAACCAATGGTTCGTATGTAAATAATTAAATACTTACAAGAGTACACAAGTAATTTACACAAGGACTGCAATTAATAAAGTAGACATGCATGAATAACCTCGATTTATTAATTAAGAAACAAAAGGCAAAATCCATAGCATGGTTTGTAGAAATAGAGTAAACTTAATGACATGGCATAGCATAATTTTATACTTAAGAAAAGTATTTGATAATCAATTTAAATCGACCTCACTTATGTCGTCTGCAACCTACTTACCTAAGAAGTAAGAGAGGAGTGGGTGAGTTTGGGGAGAATTAGATGAATAATCAGAAACCATTAAATTATGCTTAAAACAATATTTGTAATTAGTAGAAAACTTAGTTTGAAAAAAAATTATGTGTTGTGTTCGCAAGTAAGGATGTCAGATTGAGTTCGCATCTGAAAAACATATTTTCGTGAAAATAGTTTAAAAACAATGGTTACAAATCCTTTCTTCTAAAAACTTGCTTTAAAAAAAAAGAAGGGGCTCGGATTAAAATTGTGAGGTCATAGTTCTTTCAAAAAATATTTAAAAATTTGAGACTGAGTTCGTCTTTGGTCGCGAAGCCAGCTCGCACATGATTTTTAGAAAACTTTCCTTTGAATAGGGTCTACCTAAGTCGCAAGACCAATTCACACTTACAAATAGAGTCGACCTTTATTTGTACAACTAGTTTGTCAATCAGAGTCTTTGTCTCGTTAAGTATATAATACCCAACTGAACTCACAGATGAGCACACACTTTGAGACATATCACATTAGCTCATATATAGAGCTGGTTTCACTGATAAGCAAACTTTGTCTTGTGGAGTAAATAATTACCCAACCGAACTTATAGAGAAGCACGCACTTTGAGACACCACTTTAGCTTATATACAGAGTCGAGCTCACTGGGGAGCAAACTTTGTCTCATTGAGCATATAATTACCCAAACAAACTTACAAAGGAGCACACGTTTTGAGACATATCATGAGTGAGTACTCACAGTATTGGTATACCAATCAGAAGGCTTACTAAAGAGCTCACAGAACAGAAAGCTTGCACTAAGACAAAGCTAAATGGAGAGCTCACACAAAGCAGAGCTTAAAACATTTGCTTATAAAAGGCTCGCACGTTAAGTGCCTTTTAAAAAAATAGTTTAAAATCGTTTTTTAAAATATTCTTATAATCAAAAGCTCGCGTAAGAGCTCGCATACAATTGTGTTTTAAAAATCATCTTTTCAAAATCGTAACTTTGAAAACAGAGTTTCATAGCTTAAATTAGAACCTTTCAGAAAACTTACTTTTGGGTTTTACAAACAAGGTTTCTTTTAGAAAAACCATAGACATTAGCAAACATAATCAGAGTACCATTGAAAACCCATAAACTAATAGTTATCGATCACTCACCGGAAACAAAGAACTTAAACGGTTACTAACAGAACATTCAGAATTCACACATGTATGTGAACCTAGCTCTAAGGACAATCAACCCTAACAAGCCAAGGACTTACCCGGATTACTAAGATCAGAATTTTTAGAACAGAGACTTGACGACAAGATATTCAGTGAAGGTCTTATTTATAAACCTAAGAGTCCTAAATATCTTTGTATACGTTATTTGCTTTAGGAAAGACGTTACTACGTAAAGTATTCCTAGATACATTAAATCACTTATTTCCTAATTTGAGTATGACTATATCTTTGACTGGTAAACCTAGTTTGCACTTTGACTGGCGAACCCCTACCTCGCCAACACATTAGCGAACTTACCTCGTAGTAAAACTAGCGAACTCCTAGCTTGCCAACATATTAGCAAATCTACCTCACAATAAAACTGGCGAACCCCTTACCACTTCATTTGGCGTACACTGCTGCTCAATCAACACCCTTGCTGAAACTTCATTGGAGAACACCCAACTCGCTTGAATCTTGGTGAACCCAGTTTGCTGGAACAATGGCAAACCTTACTTCGCACGGCCTAAACTTTTGGCCTTGATTTTGGTTTATGACACGTCAGGACATTAAACATGGGGTATGATATGTAATACCATAGCTTGACTATAATAACATAGAGAGCCCGCTAGGGCATTAAACATGAGGTATGATACATAAGACCATAACTCGGCTATAACAATATAGAGAGCTCGCTAGGACATCAAACATGTGGTATGATGTAAGGCCATAGCACAGCTATGACAACATAAAGAGTCCATCGAGACATTAAACATGGGGTATGATGTGTAAAATCATAACTCAGCTATGACAACATAGAGAGTTCGCCAGGACATTAAACATGGGGTATGATGTGTAAGACCAAAACTTGGCTATGACAACATAGAAAGTCCACTAGAACATTAAACATAGGGTATGATGTGTAAGACTATAACTCAGTTTTATGATGCCACTGATATCACTAATAAGGCATATTTTAGCTTGGTGGAAACTGTGAAATAATATCCAAATAATTTAGGCCGTCGTTATGCATGGTTGGCTACACTATATATATATTTATATATATTCCTAGAATATATATAAATACAGAAATAATGGTTTCTAGATAATTCCATAGTGTAGGTAGCGACTTCCCATGAACTATATCATATTCAGCTTCCATACAGAGGTTTTTATATTTCACTTCAACATTCGGTAGTTTTACACTAATAAGGAACAAAACAGTTGTGACAAATTAGTAGCAGTTAGTGGTAGTTAGCAGTTAACAATTATGTTGTTAATGACTAGCAAGTAGTAGGTAGTTATCCGTTAATAATTAGTTAATCTATTATGGATTAGCTGTATATAAACCCTAGTTGATGTTCTCAGCGAGATATGAAAAAATTCAATTTGTTTGCATCATTAAGACTGTTTCTCATTATGGTATCACAGCCATAATTTTTTTCTATGGCAACTGAAGCTATTTTCGACAATGATGCCGAGAATCGTCAGTCGTTTAATATGGCTACTCCAGCAGATGGCTCGTCTCCTGATCCTAGTCCTGGCTTCTTGTGCAAGGTTCAACAACCTTGCGACACTCTCTTTACTCTCAAAAGAAAGGTTCTTTAACGATTAAAGAATATTTGGCTAAGGTTCAAAGCTTGTGTGACACTCTTATGGTTACTGGGAATATGATTTCTGAACAAGAACAGGTGAGTATCATTTTTGCTGGTCTACCAGTGGAGTATGAGTCCATTCGTATTGTGCCCTCTGTGATGAGTATCTCTCTTGATCTTCTTGCTGAAATGCTCTTTGACTGTGAGAATCGTCAGTTAGACTTGGCTTCTAGTATGTCTCTCCAAGCCAACCTAGCTCATCAATAAGCCTCTATAGATAGTAGCTCACGTCAATCTGATAGAACGTTTGGGTCATCTTCTAGGGGACATGGTTGGTTCTCTCGGGGTAGAGGTTGAGGTAGAAGATTTTCTCACAACAGACTTCAGTGCCAGTTGTGTGGATGGATTGGTCATACAGTTTAAAAGTGCTATTATCAGTTTGATGAATCCTTTGAAGGAGTTTCTGATCAGCCCATGCAGGTGCACTGTCATCAGTTTCAAGGGTCGTTGTCAGGCTCGTGTGATAGATCGCGGTGTTGATGTCATAATGGTCAGATGCAAGGTTCTTCTGTATAAGCTAATACAGTCTCCAAACAAGGACAATTTTCTCTGACTGAAAAAGTGTGGCACCCTGACTCAGGTGTGTCCCATCATGTTACAAATGATCTGGCCACTTGCAGGAAGTAGCACTATACACAGGTACTAAGCTTTTTATGGGAAATGGTGTGCTCGTGTCCGTGGCTCACACTAGCTCGAGTAGTTTCACAACTGCCAATAGGGTTTTTCATCTAAAATCAGTATTACACGTTCCTTGTATTTCTAAAAACTTAATATCTGTTGCAAAGTTTGCCAATGATAATAAGGTTTAGTTTGAGTTTCATCCTCTACATTGTTTTGTGAAGGATATTAAGACAAAGAGCATATTGTTGATGGGCCGCATGCATAATGGTCTATACCAATTTGATCTCTCAAAATTCAGGCAACTTGAGGCTGGTTTCTCTTCAGCTACTGCTCATGCTACTCATCTAGGGTCATATGTTCCTAGGGATAGTGTTTTTGATTTGTGGCATAAGAGACTTGACGACCCTTGTAATAGAGTTGTTATGGCAGTTCTTTATAAAAATAACATTGTTTCTAACAACTGCAAGTTGCATTCACTATGTTCAGCATGCCGACTTGGAAAATTTCATAAGCTTCCCTTTTCTGCCTCTACTACCAAATATTCAGCTCCTTTTGAACTTATAGTATCTGATCTTTGGGGGCCAAATTATGTATTGTCTGAGGGTTGTTCTTACTATGTCTTATTTGTTGATGCATACACTCACTATACCTGGTTGTATCTCATTAAACACGAATCTAAGGCCCTTGAGAAATTTCTTCACTTATAAAAGTTTGTTATTGTTCAATTTGGTTGCTCTATTAAGGTACATTAGTTTGATTAGGGTAGCAAGTTTCAATCCTTTCCCAAGGTCCTTACTCAGCTAGGAATCCATCACCGATTCTCCTGTCCTCACACTTCAGAACAAAATGGCTTAGTGGAATGAAAACATAGACACATAGTTGATGTTGGTCTTACTTTGTTGGCTCAAGCTGGTGTTCCCATGCGATTTTGGGCTCATGCATTTGTCATTGTTGTTTACCTTATTAACAGGCTTCCTACACCTGTTCTCACTGGAAAATCTCCTTATAAGATGTTGCATCATTCTTCTCCTAACTATATGCACTTAAAAGTTTTTGGTTGCAGGTGCTATCCTTATCTTAGGCCATTCAACACTCAGAAGCTGCAGTATCGTTCTAACCCCTGTGTATTCCTTAGCTATAGTCTTGTTCACAAAGGGTACAAATGTCTGGATGACACTGGGAAGTTGATTGTGTCTCGACATGTAGTGTTTGATGAAACCTGCTTTCCCTTTGCAGCTACTGTTACTTCACCTGGTGGTTCTATTTCCTCAGCTTCTTCTTATCATTTTTTGCATCAACAGTCTCAGGTACTAGTTGTATTCTCATCCTTGCCTCAGTCTGGCCTCGGTTCTTCTCTTGTGTCTACTCCTACCGAATGCACTGGCTTACAGACCAGGCCAGCTACTACCATGTTGTTAGGAGATGAAGCTCGTAGTAATCGGTCTTCTCCTGCTTCATTCCTGCCTTCTCCTACTGTTGTCTCTCCAGTTACAGTTAAAGCGGTGTTCAGTAGTATTCAGGCTACTGAACCACTACCTGTACCTCTTGTCAATACTCATCCTATGCAGATAAGATCTAAGAGTGGTATTTTTAAGCCACGATTTTTTTCAGCTGAGCTAGGAGTTTATGAACCTTCTACAATTGAAGAGGCCTTGTCTTGTAAGGAATGGGCCCTAGGAGCTTAGCAAGAGTTTGATGCCTTGCTCAGAAATTAGACATGGGACTGGTTCCCTTATCAGCTAACAAGAAAGCTGTGGGATGCAAATGGGTGTTCAAGCTTAAAAGGCATGCGGATGGCACCATAACTTAATACAAAGGACGTTTGGTGGTCAAAGGATATCTTCAGGAAGCTGGAGTTGACTTCCATGAGACTTTTAGTTTAGTTTTCAAACCGACAACCATTCGAGTTGTCCTAACTTTGGCAATGAAGCTTGGCTGGCCACTAAGGCAGCTTGACATTAACAATGCATTCCTTAATGGCGATCCTTCTGAAGAAATCTACATGGTTCAACCTCCTGGTTTTGAATAGCAACATGGGGATCAAACACTGGTGTGTAGGCTAAAGAAGGATTAATACGGTCTTAAACAGGCTCCTAGGGCCTGGTTCTCCAAATTGGGAGAGTTTTTACTTATGTCTCAATTTGTGCTGGCTAAGTCCGATGGTTTGTTGTTTATTCGAAACACTGAGGGTGTATGTTTGTATGTTCTCATGTATGTTGACGATCTTATTGTCACTGGCAATCACCAACGCATCATTGATGAGTTTGTTACAACTCTTGACACAAAGTTTTCCTTGAAGGATTTGGGGCCCCTGTCTTACTTCCTCGGCATCGAGGTGCTTCCTACTACTAAGGGGTTGTTTTTAAGCCAGCAGAATTATGTTTGTGATCTTTTAAAAAAGGCTAAGATGGATCAAGCCAAAGGCTCTCCTACACTGATGGTTACTTCCACTACTTTGTCTCAACATGTTGGAAGTGCTGTGGAAAATACGTCTGACTATAGGAGCATTGTAGGTGCCTTGCAATATGTGGTCATTACTAGGCCCGACATTGTGTTTGCTATCAATAGAGTATGCCAGTTCATGCATGAACCTCTAGATCAGCATTTTAATGCCGTGAAACGAATCCTTAGGTATCTTCGCAACACTATGGATTATGGCCTTCATTTCACTAGAGCCAACAGCCTGGATTTGGTAGGATACTCGGGTGCCGATTGGGGCACAGATGTGGATGATAGAAGGTCTATTACAGGGTTCTGTGTTTTTCTTGGTGGGAATCCTATAGCCTGGGGGTCCAATAAACAACAGGTGGTCTCCAGGTCAACTGCGAAAGTAGAATATCGAGGCCTTGCTCATACTGTCTCTGAGGTGGTCTGGCTCGAGTCACTTCTATTTGAGTTGCATGTTCTTCCTTCCCGCAAAGCTGAAGTTTGGTATGATAATTCAGGAGCTGTGGTTGTCTCAGCTAATCCATAAGATGCAATCCTCTTTTAAACATTTTTGATTTTGAAAATTGGAGTTCACTAGTATCAAAATATTGATACTGAGTTAGCCTTTTGGAAATCCCTTTCTCGAAATAACAAAACGCCACATCCAGTAAGTTAGGACATATTGCTTTGAAATTCCAAGACAGTCGCTTTCATTTTGAAAACCTTTAAAAACTTAGAAGGGTACTTGATTATTCGAACTCGACGAGAAGAGTCGCAACCCAATAAGTTAGGGCACTACTTTCTCGAAGTTTCCAAACATCAAGCATTGCCTTTTGTATTTTGAAGACTTTGATGCCCCCTCTTTTTAAAGTGATGTGTGGGGAATTATATTGCATTATAAATCATACATAATAACATATTATTGTAATGCATACATTTAAACAAAGTAATGGTAACAATATAAAGATCGTGCATTAGATATATACATATAACATAATACATATAAAGCAAATATTAACAATATACATATAAAGATATATATAGCATGTATCGAGAATGAATAAACTAATATACAAACATACAAAATGATAATTAAATGATGCATGAAAAAAAGCAATAACCAAATAATGTATGATGTACAAATAGATGAAATGCATGTTCACAAAATATAACATATAATAATAATAAAAATAACATTTAACACATACTTGATACATATAATATAAAAATATCTTAAAGAACTAAAAAAGAATGATTGATTACTAACAAAATAGATACATAATTAAAGATAAGATATTTCATAACAATTTTATAATAGTGTTTAATATATAATATATAATATAATAACAAGAATATTTACAAAAGAATAATAATTATATGGTAATATATTGGTTTAAGAGTATATAAGAGAATTCATAATATAACAATATTAATTTAAAATGAAATAATATATAATAAATAAATAAATAAATAATAATGAAATGTGTATATAATATGAGTTTAAAATATGTTTTAATAATAATAATTTATAAATTCTAAATAATATATATATGATATAACATAAATAGTATAATTGGTAATATGTGATATATAATATATATAAAAAATAATAAGTAATATAAAAATAAAACATAATAAATGTTATATAATAAAATAAAATATAAATATACATATAGGTAAACAATGTGTAATAAATAAAAGTTTTTATAAATATATAAATAGTATTTTAGTAATAATATAAGTATATTTTTTATAATAAATAAATTATATAAAGAGAATAAAATGAAAAGAAAGGGTTAAAATTGAATTTAAATAAAATTACAAGGCTAATTTGCAAAATAGTAAAAAAATCTGGATTTAATCAAAACACAAATTGAAAGTCGAGGGACTCATTGGGTAATTTAAACCCTAATCCCAAAACGACTGCGTTCTGTAGAACCGAATTTAAAAGTTGTTTAGGACTAAATCAAAACAAATATAAAAGTCCAGGGCCCAAATTAAAATAAACATAAATAAATTAAAAAGATTGAAAATGTAGGGGGACCGATTAGAAGATTATCCCAATAATAGAAAACACGCGGATCCTTTTCGGGTAATCTGGTCAACACGCGGATCTTGAGGTCTTAAAACGTCGTCGTTTTAAGCTTATCAGACTAAGCTAAAACGGTGTCGTTTTGTTATGGCTATATAAGCCAAAACTAAGGCTTAAAAATCATTTTGGATATCGTTTGAAAAAATAAATAGAATCCTCCAGAAGAGGACTAGGGCAGCCATCGGAGTTTAGTGGAACCTCCGTCCCATCAGTTCCCACGCGCCTCTGCGCGCCGCCATGCACCTGGTGGTCGGAGGGATAAAAACCCTTCCCTTTTCCAGCGTAATACAGGTAACTTTCCTTCTTTTTTTTAAAACCCAACAATCTTTGCTTAGAATGATTTATATATGCATGCTAAAATAAGAACAAGGTACAATCAAATCACCTTTTAAGGACTGTTTGTATTTCTCTGAATGAGTGTCAGTATATTTTCTGTTCTCTCAAAAAAATCCCTCCTTTGTACAATGTTTTGATTCGGGCTTTATAGCCACTGTTTACATTTGGTAAAGGAAAATCCTTTAGTTTCTTCCTATTTTGTACTACTATTTTGTTTTCCTTTCCATTTGTGTGCAGGTGATCACAAAAATTATGGCTGTGATGAAGGCTTCACGATGACCTTTCGGAGGCGTTAATTAATGCGTGATTCAGAACCTGGAATCGTGGCCTTGAAGGAGGCACGATCTGTGGCTGTTGGCGAGGCACCGATAGGTCATTGAAACCGGAGGCAGAGCATTGATGGCTGTCTCGATTTTGAGAACCGAACAGATGCTCCCGAATCTTCTGGAAGCAACGGCGGCTCGAGGAGAATGAAAAACAGAAACCCTAGGGTTTTCTGCCCTGGATTAACCGTTTGGGCCAATTGGGCCATTTCAGTTTTAGGGTCAGGTTATTTCAGGGTATTAGGAGTCTTTATTTTGGCTATTGGGTTATAACCGGGTATGGACTTTTGTATTTGGGCTATGGGTAGCAACAATAGGCGTGGACTTTCAATGGACTGTTAATAAATAAATGCTAATTTTTTTTAAGCCCGGTCAAATTTGGGTTATTACAGCTGCCCCTCTTTGCTTATTGATGTGTAACAGAAATCAAGCAAAGACTCATAGAAAGACCCAATTTGACCGGCCTTATCAAATAATGAAATTCAATTTTATGACTGCTATGTTGATATCTTTAATCTGCTCCTCACCGATCGTAGAGATGTCGAATCTGCTTCTTCGATTTATGGGGATGCCAAATCCACTTGAGTCTGTTTTGAGAACATTCGAGAGTCATATCTGCTACGTCCTTGATTTGTTCCTTGTAAGCACAAGGATGCGAAACCATCTTGAATCTGTTTGAGAACATTTGAGAGTCATATCTACTACGTCCTCGATTTGTTCCTTGTAAGCACAAGGATGCCAAACCATCTTGAGTCTGTTTGAGAACATTTGAGAGTCATATCTGCAATGTCCTATATTTGTTCCCTGTAAGCACAAGGATGCCAAACCATCTTGAGTCTGTTTGAGAACATTTGAGAGTCATATCTGCAAGGTCCTCGATTTGTTCCTTGTAAGCATAAGGATGCCAAAACATCTTGGATCTACTTCAGTATAAACATCTGAAGCCTAGATCTGCTATATCTGAGAACAACTGAGAGTCAAATCTGCTATGTCCTCGATTTGTTTCTTGTAAACACAAGAATACCAAATCATCTTGGATCTACTTCAGTATAAATGTCTGAAGTCTAGATCTGCTATATCTGAGAACATTTGAGAGTCAAATCTACTATGTCCTCGATTTGTTTCTTGTAAATACAAGAATACCAAATCATCTTGGATCTACTTCAGTATAAACATCTGAAGGCTTGATCTGCTATATCTGAGAACATCTGAGAGTCAAATCTGCTATGTCTTCGATTTGTTTCTTGTAAACACAAGAATACCAAATCATCTTGGATCTGCTTCAGCATAAACGTCTAAAGTCTAGATCTGCTATACTGCGGCCTATTACCCTGCTGTTTAGGGGACTAAAGCACACCGCCTTTGATATCCTGTAGAATGATTATGCCTGGTAATTAGGATGCTATGCTCAAAGTGAGTCGAATGTCCCTAATTAAACATGTTATAATGCAAAATGTTATGAATATGACCCCTATTTCGGACGTCATCACTCATTCCCTCATCGAAGTTTTATCTTTATACTTCTTGATGTATCAATCATACTCTACTTGTATGCTTTGAATCAACTTAGTTCGATTGTGCCATTTTCCAAATGTTGTGACCCGCGGGAGATGTTTATGAAATGATCCTTTCTTAAGATCAATATTGCTTAAAATGTCCAACCACCTTTTGGACTGAAGAAGAAATTTCCCCGAGTACTTCCGACCCTCAAATATAGAAATTCTTTAAACAATTGTCTTGTTTCAGTTTCTTGTATTATCTAGAAATTTCCAGAGTAATATGCAAAACTTCGTTTGTAAAGATATTTAGTTCATCAATCATTATTTCTATGCAACATACTTTATGAATAATGGAGGACGAATAAATTGATCTTGAGGATAATGATTTATCAAAAATACAAAGGAGGTTAATCTAAGAATCTATCTTTGAGAAGAAAGAGAATCCAAAGATAGTAAACAGGACAAAAAATCAAATGCCCCAGATATCGCCGCTTGAGCGTCTATACACCAGCTCCTTGAAGACCTTTTTTGTTCAACATGTGTTTAAAAGATCCAAAGTAATTCGTTGATGCCTCGATATGTAACATACTTCACTTCTCGTAGAATCCGGTATAGCAAGGTCACTGCATGACATTCCAAATTTGAGCTGCCCTTTCGGGTTTTCAACTCAAAACCCCTTTGGTCTCAAGGCGCCCTTTGCGGGTTTTCACCTTGGCCTCTCCATTTTTCTTTTTTCTTTTTATTATTTTTTTCTTTTTCTTTTCTTTTCTTTCTTGAAATAGAAGTCCCAAAGTGCCCTTTGCGGGTTTTCACCTTGGCTTCCCTTCTCCTTCGACAAAGTACTCTTTGACTGAGTCTGAATTCACTGGATCAGATAAATTCTTCCTATCCATTTCTTGTCAAAATCAATGCACCTCTGGAGAAAGCCCTCTTCGCAACATATGGCCCTTCCCAATTCGGCATCCTTTTGTAAGGTTTCCTTTATGAAATTCTTTTAGACGAACTTTCTTTGTCATAAATCTGTGTCATCCATTCTTGATACATTTGCTTAGGATGAATATTTTCAAGTTAAGTTTACTAGAGGTATTCAATTCTTGACTCCATCAAAGCTTGGAGGAAAAATCTTGATTCATAAACCCATGAGAAAGGGATTACCCAAAGCAGTAAATCTGGTCGTTGTTTGTCAAACCCTATAAAAAGATGGTTCAATGATTCTCAGTAGACAAAAATGAAGTTGCTGACTTTATCTTTCAACCTGGAAGGCTGAGGTACAGAGATTACTCCCGGAGCATGACTCGATGATGTTTCTGAAGCATCCCTAATCTTCATAAATTGCCCCCAACTGGGAAGCTGCCAAATAAGCGTAGCAAATAAGAGCCACAACAAATATGGCTGTGGTGCTTCCTTTGATACATATAGGATAGAGAATGAACAAACTTTTGCAGATCATCAGCCGAAAACCCAGCCTGGTCTAAGAGAACATGATAGTGGGTCTGCTTCATGATTCCAATCATTCCAGCATGGGTACCAAGGTAAAAATCATTGTTCGTTGGATGGCATACTTTGTTGTCAATGATAGTACCATGTAGCACATTGTCAGAAGATCCTTGCTGAAAAAACTTGGTATGATGGTTTTTCTTACAACAATAACCACAATCTTTAGGGTTCCACTTCTCGTCAAGGAACTTGCAAGCTTCAATAACTTGATCAAAACTTGATTGAATTGATACTCGCTAACCCCATCCCTAAAAATAATGATTTGATCAGGTTTCCTCTTCCCTGAACTTGTATAGAAGTCTAAGAGAGCTTCCTTCATGATACCGTCATCCACTTTGTTAGAAACTGGTTTTGAAGAAAGAATCTATCATTTTAAGCTTCAGAGACTGTGTATGGCCTGATGTCCTATAGCTGGAAATCGATGGCCACCGCTTGGAGCTAACCATCGCAGCTATTGACGGCACATCAGATTGCTCAGGAAAGCCAAACAATGCACCTATTCCAAGGATGATGGTTGGAACCTTTGAAACAACTAGAATTGAAGGTGTTTGCCCCAGCGTAAGCATAGAGAGTAGGCGGTAGTTTCTTATGCCAATTTTTACCAGTCTCGGTCATCTTTTGTAATTTGGCTTTTTCTTCTTTTTCTTTTCTTTTAGCAACCTTTGTTGTACTGTGGTATGGCGCATTTTCTTTGAAAAGACTGCAAACTTTTGGCATTGTGCAGTTATATATAATCTTTTTTTTTTTTTGAAATAGATGACTTTTGACTTTGTAATATTGGCATATGAAGCTATCTCCCCCTCTTAATGGAGTAGTTGACGTCCACAAAGACAAGTCATTGTCAGCTTGAAACTTTTGACGAGCTCGGGCCCATAACATACATGCCCCATAAGTCTTGACTCCTTTAAATTTGGCATTCATTGTACAACAGATGCGATCCCTTTCCATGGTGGACCAACAGTGCCCCAAAACCTCATGTTTATCCTGGAAATTGCAAATCCTCCTACATGCGTCTTTGGACCAAATTTTTGAATTCCCATGATAGTCTCAACAAGGTCTTGTTTTGTCTCCTCAGCTAATTCCAATTTGGTAACCTTTCCTTCCTCTAAGGTTATATTTCCTACCACCACTTCATGGGGTAAAAACCATTTTCAACAAATTTAGAAACAAGTCACAATTTCTGTCACCTTCAAAGTACTGAGATTCCTCTAAACACATATCGCACTCAAAAGGAACTCTGAATCTGTAGTACCGTTACCCGTGTCATTGATATCTAGGGATCTATGATAGGCACACAAAAGAATATACAAGGAATAAATGAATTCAAGAATGACTATTTACATGAAATGAAAATTTATAAAGAATGTCAAAGGTCAAAAGAATCAGAATGAAAGAATATTTACTCAGATAAATAATAAAAGTATGTTTTATTGAAAATAAAAATGTCTGAACATGAGCCCACTTCTCAAAATAAATCTCATTACTCCTAAGCTTTAGAGCAACAAGAGTGTTCTGAATATTACTCCGTAAAATTCCTAAAAATTACAGGAAGTTCTTCTGCAGTCCAATTGTTTAAAGAACTTCCCGGTTCGTAAGGGCGAATGCCCTCAAGGTTTCTTTGTTCAGTCTTTTCCTCATGTATGACATTGATGGGATGATTTTCATTTCCAAACACCCCCTTCTCCGGGTAAGCTATTCCTTTTGACACAAAAGTGAGGGATATGTAAGGGAACGTCGTTAATTCCCATTCAACTTCTTTTTCACTTAGCCATGACCTTCTTCTCTCTCTTTTTCTTTCTTTTTAATAACTTTAACTAATTAGGGTCTTTTTATAATTTTGAATGCAAATGATGCAATGAAATGCTATGAGATGCAAATGCATGAATGCAAAATGTCTCGATCTCGATTCAATCTCATTTAGAAAAATTTATTTAGAAAAAGAATAACTTTACATATGAATGGATTGCAAATACGCCTTCGTCCTATGGCCTAAAGTTTTAACTGAACAAAGCTAACTCTTGATATGATCTAACTGTAGCTTGTATTTCGCGCTCAACGTATCAGCTTGTACCTTCATGATCCGTAAATGATCTACTACCATCCTGAATAGCTTTACCCACGAGATAATCCCTACGTCTATGGACACCTCTTCCAACGTCTGTGAAGTTGTTCTGATTATATTGAAAGAAAGATTGGCAAACAAGTAGGTATTCCTGCTTAACATACTGCCCTAAAATGATATCCTGCACCTTTAGTGTTTCTTGAGAACTTTCAAATTCCTGTCCACGCAAAACATTTTGAAATGCTTACATAGGTACCTTCTCAACATAGTTAATCTCTACTTTAAAGGTTTTTAAATGATATGAACTTCTTTAATCTCATTCTTTTGCATCCATTTTGACAGACCATCAGGGCTTGCATTTCCATTGTCTCTGATAAGTGCAACATAGTAAACTCATGCTTGTTGTTTAATCCTATAATAAATAAGCCTTTTACCATCATAGAAACAATTCTTCCCGCCCAACTCACCTTTGTAGGTCCATTCATTCTGTCAATCACTTTCCTTTCAACACTCTTACCATCGACCATCTTCCTATGAAAGAGAAATGTTGTAATGGTGGAAATGTCCATCAATACTCTTCTTGTTCACCTTAAAATGACTGGTGAGTTCATTACCTTTTGCCCTGTAGCACGTCTTGCCATAGAGTGTCGAACAATCTTCTTCGTATCCAATTCTGCTTTGATTGGAAACAACATTAAGACGCACCACTGGCGGAAGAGGCAGGAATTCCAAGACTGCCCATTTTCCTTCCTGCTCTTTCCATTTTAACTCACTCCCTATCCCCATGACGTTCATCATCTTCCTCATAAAAGTTAGAATACGGCCAGCCTTTGAGTAAACTTGAATCATAGGACAACGCCACAAAACTAAATATTCCTCCACCACGGATACCATATCAGCTTTTCCAAACGTAAAGCAACTGTATACAAGATTCCAATACTGAGTGATGGCCCGAAACAAATTCTCGTCTATTCCTAAGTCTAGCAAGTACTGCGAGTCCCCATGGTTGTTGTAGAACAACTGCTTGGCTTTGATACCCCATTGATCCCATGTTTCCTTTAACTCATGCTGATTATCCTGTATGACGCTGATACGAATGTAGTCTGATAGCTTTGACACATATCCCATGGTTAGACTATTTTCCTTTACTAACTGAGTTTGCTCTTGACCATATATGGATGTTAGTGTTACCCTCCACTCTATCAAGAAGTCCGTTCTCCATAATAAAACTCTCTAACTTAGAAAGCGATCAGTGAATCGATACCTTTGTAAATGCAAAATGTCATGCAAACAAAAGAAAAGAAATAGTCAGTATCACATGATATCAATAAATCTTAACAATAATTTATAAGGGTAATATTTAAAGTTTAACTCTAACTAAGTTGGGCTCTTACAGTTCTTTCTAAATGAGGTTGGTTCTAAAGTTTTAGGTACCTGAACCAGCAGATTCCTCGATCCTCACCCATTATAGGCTCATTTGAATCGAGTTCAGTTCAGGGGAATACATTTCCCTATGGCTACACAGAGATGAAAATCTCACGAAACCATAGGTACGGATGTATCCCGAAAGTGATCCACTATCCTGCACGGAGGCGAAAACCTCACGAAGGCGTAGCTTCTCACTCCCACTTAAGGGTGTGACCACAACGGTCATGCAATGCAATGCATATTAGAATATAGCAACACATGCAATAATATAAACACATGTAATGCAAAGAGGATTAAATTTTAAAATTTTTAATTTCTGACATTAAGACAAGAGATAATCAATTACACAACTTGACTCTCTTATTAGTCCCCAGTGGAGTCGCCAAGCTGTCGAGACCATTTTTAAAATAGAGTTTTAGAAAATGGGAATCAACTTTAAAAATGAAAACGGGAGTCGCCACCAATCTTTTTAGGTGTGATTAGATCACCTTTAAAACATTTTGTTTTAAAATCATTAGTTTTGGTCTACGAAATAAAAAGAACGGGTTTGGGAGTCGATTACGTACGAGGAAGGATTAGCACCCTCGTATCGCCCAATAATTGGTACCTAATTAATTATCAAATGTCTTTAAGGTCGGAAATTAGAAATTTTAAGATGCAATCCTCTTTTAAACATTTTTTATTTTGAAAATTGGAGTTCACTAGTATCAAAATATTGATACTGAGTTAGCCTTTTGGAAATCCCTTTCACGAAATAACAAAACGCCACATCCAGTAAGTTAGGACATATTGCTTTGAAATTCCAAGACAGTCGCTTTCATTTTGAAAACCTTTAAAAACTTAGAAGGGTACTTGATTATTCGAGCTCGACGAGAAGAGTCGCAACCCAATAAGTTAGGGCACTACTTTCTCGAAGTTTCCAAACATCAAGCATTGCCTTTTTGTATTTTTGAAGACTTTGATGCCCCCTCTTTTTAAAGTGATGTGTGGGGAATTATATTGCATTATAAATCATACATAATAACATATTATTGTAATGCATACATTTAAACAAAGTAATGGTAACAATATAAAGATTGTGCATTAGATATATACATATAACATAATACATATAAAGCAAATATTAACAATATACATATAAAGATATATCTAGCATGTATCGAGAATGAATAAACTAATATACAAACATACAAAATGATAATTAAATGATGCATGAAAAAAAGCAATAACCAAATAATGTATGATGTACAAATAGATGAAATGCATGTTCACAAAATATAACATATAATAATAATAATAAAAATAACATTTAACACATACTTGATACATATAATATAAAAATATCTTAAAGAACTAAAAAAGAATGATTGATTACTAACGAAATAGATACATAATTAAAGATAAGATATTTCATAACAATTTTATAATAGTATTTAATATATAATATATAATATAATAACAAGAATATTTACAAAAGAATAATAATTATATGGTAATATATTGGTTTAAGAGTATATAAGAGAATTCATAATATAACAATATTAATTTAAAATGAAATAATATATAATAAATAAATAAATAAATAATAATGAAATGTGTATATAATATGAGTTTAAAATATGTTTTAATAATAATAATTTACAAATTCTAAATAATATATATATGATATAACATAAATAGTATAACTGGTAATATGTGATATATAATATATATAAAAAATAATAAGTAATATAAAAATAAAACATAATAAATGTTATATAATAAAGTAAAATATAAATATACGTATAGCTAAACAATGTGTAATAAATAAAAGTTTTTATAAATATATAAATAGTATTTTAGTAATAATATAAGTATATTTTTTATAATAAATAAATTATATAAAGAGAATAAAATGAAAAGAAAGGGTTAAAATTGAATTTAAATAAAATTACAAGGCTAATTTGCAAAATAGTAAAAAAAAATGGATTTAATCAAAACACAAATTGAAAGTCGATGGACTCATTGGGTAATTTAAACCTTAATCCCAAAGCGACTGTTTTCTGTAGAACAGAATTTAAAAGTCGTTTAGGACTAAATCAAAACAAATATAAAAGTCCAGGGCCCAAATTAAAATAAAAATAAATAAATTAAAAAGATTGAAAATGTAGGGGGACCGATTAGAAGATTATCCCAATAATAGAAAACATGCGGATCCTTTTTGGGTAATCGGGTCAACACGCGGATCCTGAGGTCTTAAAACGTCGTCGTTTTAAGCTTATCAGACTAAGCTAAAACGGTGTCGTTTTGTTATGGCTATATAAGCCAAAACTAAGGCTTAAAAATCATTTTGGATATCGTTTGAAAAAAAAAATAGAATCCTATGAAGAGGACTAGGGGCTGGCCATCGGAGTTCCGTGGAACCTCCGTTCACTGGTTCCCACGCGCCTACGCGCCGCCATGCATGGTGGTCGGAGGGATAAAAAACCCTTCCCTTTTCCAGCGTAATACTGGTAACTTTCCTTCTTTTTTTAAAACCCAACAATCTCTGCTTAGAATGATTTATATATGCATGCTAAAATAAGAACAAGGTACAATCAAATCACCTTTTAAGGACTGTTTGTATTTCTCTGAATGAATGTCAGTATATTTTATGTTCTCTAAAAAAAAAAATCCCTCCTTTGTACATTGTTTTGATTCGGGCTTTATAGCCACTGTTTACATTTGGTAAAGGAAAATCCTTTAGTTTCTTCCTATTTTGTGCTACTATTTTGTTTTCCTTTCCATTTGTGTGCAGGTGATCACGAAAATTACGGCTGTGATGAAGGCTTCACGATGAACTTTCGGAGGCGTTAATTAAGGCGTGATTCAGAACCTGGAATCGTGGCCTTGAAGGAGGCACGATCTGTGGCTGCTAGCGAGGCACTGATAGGGCATTGAAACCGGAGGCAGAGCATTGATGGCTGTCTCGGTTTTGAGAACCGAACAGACACTCCCGAATCTTCTGGAAGCAACGGCGGCTCAAGGAGAATGAAAAACAGAAACCCTAGGCTTTTCTGCCCTGGATTAACCGTTTGGGCCAATTGGGCCATTTCAGTTTTGGGTCTGGGTTATTTCAGGGGTATTAGGTACTGTTTTGGCTATTGGGTTATAACCGGGTATGGACTTTTGTATTTGGGCTAGGCGTAGCAACAATAGGCCTAGACTTTCAATGGACTGTTTAATAAATAAATGCTAATTCCTTTTAAGCCCGGTCAAATTTGGGTTATTACAAGTGACTTTTTTTTTCATTTTATGATTCTTGTTGCGAGAATAATCTATAATAAATTGGTGAAACTAGTCAAACGAAATCTCTTACCTTGGACTTAACGAGAGTGAGTTTGAAATTAAATGCCAATCAACCTCTTAATAGATTGAATACAAATCTTCTTATGCATCTTGTAATTTTCGTGGTAATCTACTTGAATGGATTGACCATATTGTTTGAGAATGCATGGTTGCAAAGGAGAATTGGATTTCTTCTCGTCAAACCTCTATGATTGGTTTCAGAATAATCATAAGTCTAACAACATGTTGAACTCAAAGTTGTCATCAAGGTTATATATATATATTTTTTGGTAATAAGGTATTCATTGTTGATAGTAGTGATCCTCTCATTACACATGCTCTCCGAAAAGGTAAATAGTTGATCGTGAATTGTGATTTATTCTCATAAATGATTCCGTTCTATTTGCTTCTTTATTATGGTGTCTGTGAAAGTATAGAAATAATAATATTTTACATAGCTTCAGTATGTTAGGACTTGATATTTTGGTTCTATTCTATGTTAGCAGCACACTTGGCTGTTCAAATTTAAAATTTTGCACTTGATATTTGTAAGGACCTGTATAGTGCGACAAACCAAATAGCCAGAGGGCCAAGGTTGGTCAGTTGGTCTAAGTTAAACACTGGAACTTAGGGATGTGAATTTGGATTGTGGATTGGATATTTGACTTTTTGTGGATTCACATATTGCGAATTCAGACAATATTTGGATATTTCGGATGCAAAAATTACAATTTGTTTCGAATTTGGAGCGGTTGCTTATAGACTCCCTTATAAATTTATTATTGGAATCCACATTCCTACACTTGTAGATTTAGACTTAGATATTGACAAATATTTGATCAGAATCTACTAGTTACAAAATCAATGCTTCTATCAAAGTTTGAACACAAAAGTCATGTTTTAACTATCAATATTTACCTTAAACATTGGTTATACTTTACACAAATTATTAAATGTAATGTAAAAATATAATAAATTATATATTTTAAAATTAATTATAAAAATATATTATAAAAATATTTTCTTTAACATATTATTCACTAATATCAAATTTAGTTTATCTTGGTTTATATTCTTTTGCATTAGTAAATCTAACAAAATAATGAGATGGAATCATAAAAATCCCTATATTTTTTTATTTTGATAAATTTAATAAGTGAAATTACTTTAAACAAAAAAAATAAAATTTATATAATTAAAATAAATATTATTGATAAGCCATAAAAGTAACATATTTTTAATCTAATTCTTGATGCATTTTTGGATGATTTATTATATATATTAGTGACTTTGATGCTTCTAATCCTTTAAATTCAAGTTTTTATATTTAGGTGAGCATATGGGAGTAAAAGGAGCGAAAAACAAGTCAAAATCGGACAAAAAGAGTTGTTTTTAGGATCCATACGGCCTAGGCATTTCCACACAGGCTGGGCACACGCCCATGTGCCAGCCCGTGTCAATTTCGCAACCTGCTTCTCAGATACACAGAAAACCCAATTTTTAGGGATTTTGAGCATTCTAAAGTCTATAAATACCATTTAGAAGAAGACCTATGGGAGCAATCAGATAAGACTGAAGAAAACACTCAAAGAACGCCATCATAATCAACTCGGAAGCAGATCTCCCTCAAGATCAAAAATCTCCATTTAATCTCTTTTTAAGTTTTATTGAGTTTCTTTTTGTCTTGTGGTTATCCTAACTTTAAGATGTTTCTATTCAGGATTATGAACTAAATTCTCCAGATACCTAGGGAGGATAAAACCTATGATAAATCTTATTATTTAATTTATTTTCTTACGCGATAAATACTTGATTCTTGTTCTCAATTATGCATGCTTGTTTTGTGTTTTAATATTTTTGGGATATTAATTCATTTTTAATGTGCTTATTTTAGTAGAGCAAAAGTCCCTATTTAAGAGTAAATCTAGCATAATTGAGTGGAGTTGCATGCGATCCTAGAAATAGGACAACATAAATCTACCGGATTAGAGTCAAATCTAATAGGGGAATCCATAGATTGAGTTAATGCGACAATAGGGGTTTTAATTAGAAAGAGATTTCAATTAATCAACCTAGAGTCAGTTATTCTTACTCTCGAAAGAGATATTAATAATTTAGGGATTTCTACGAATCAAGACAAAAGTGAATAAATCATTTAATTCAAATTTATAATAATAGGTGAAGTCTAGGTGGATTCTTTCCTGGGTATTGTCTATCTCATTGGTTATTTTCGATTATTTTCCTATTTCATTTTCTGTTGTGTTCTTAGTTAGATTAGTTTAGTAATTTTAAATTAAAAATTTTATTCCAATTTGTCGGCTAAATAATAGAAAAACAGTAATTACTAGTACTTTTAGTCCTCGTGGATACGATATTCCCTACTCACCATAACTATACTATTGTTCGATAGGTGCACTTGCCTTAATCGTATTTATAGTTAGTTTATTGACCATTAATTATAACTAATATGAATTTACTTTATATTGCGAGATATAATTATAGTTAATATACATACAATTTAACTTCATATAATATGTCAGTTGTTATAAATAAGTAAATTACAAATAGTGAGTGGTTCTGTTCATTCCCAGACGCAGTTTTGTTTCATCTTCCCTTACTAAAATCGAACCATATTATGATTTCTTCGCATTCGACAAGACATATTCATCATAATAGGTCTTTTTGGTTCTTGGCTTCTTAGGTGCAACACCTTCCTTTTCCCAACTTATTCGAGATAGCTTGAAAATGGGTTTAGTCAGTTCTGAAAATGTGGAATAAAGAAGTGTATAAGCATATTACTACAAGGAAGCTTTCGTTCTCATATCCAACATGTAAACGGGCCAATTTGCCCGGGTCCATCAAAATACAAAATAAACATAAAATATAAAGCCCAACACAATGGCCTAATGCCCAAAACAAGCCCAAACAACCTAAAATTTTGGTCACTAGAAACCCTAGCAGCCTCTAACGCCAACTGCACCCTCCATACCTCCGTACGCAGTACTGTACGGCCTCCTTGCGCCATAGCCACGCCCACGCCTCCAAGTCAACAAGCCGTGCGCCACAGCTGGCCCCGTACCCCGTACCTGCAAACAAAAAAAAGCAAACGGCAGCAGGACAACAGCAAATAGGAAAAATGAAGAAAATTGTATCTTTTTTATTTTATTTGTTTTGGGATTTCGGCTATAAAGCCAAAAAAAACAATGTATTTTCGTTTTTTATGCAATATACAGACACAAACGCATACTGAATAGAAAAAAAAGGGCATTTTGAAAGCAAATCAGAAGAGGTGACTTTTAGTTTTTATTCCGACTTGATTTTTATTTTCTTTCTTCGTGTTTTTTTATTTAGTGTATAATAAAAAAAGGAAGGAACTAACCTGTGTTTGGAAGCCTTTGAATCTCTGCTTGTTTTGTCATAATTGAAACTTGGTAGCGATTTAGAGCTTGCGAGTGAAAATCACGAACTTGTGGTCCAATGAAGCCTTGATTGACCATTGTAGGGTCAAAAGGAAAGGCAAGAGGATCGTCGATGGAGAGCTTGTCGATCGGCCGAATATTGGAGAGAAAAGTTTGATTTTCTTTCTCTTTTTTTTGAAGCGGCTAGGGGATTTACTTACGGTTTGCTTTTGTTGCTTTGGGGAAGATTAAGTGGCACCGTTTCAGGCTAATACTAATGGCCCCAAAACGACACTACTTAAAAAAGAGGGTTATTTGCGATATGAGTCCCTCTTCCCTTATGCGTGTCTCATTTTACCTCAAATTCCAGCTTTTTAATTTATCCCTTAAAGTTCATTTCTTTTTATTTTTGGTTCCTTGACCATTTAATCTTGTTTATTTTTCCTTGTTTATTATTTTCAATATTCTGCTTTTATTTTTATTTTCTTTAGTATTTTATTTACTTGCTTAATTTAAATTCAACCCCTTATATTTTATTTTATTTTCACATTTATTGATTTACCTATATTTTACGCCTTAGACTTCATTTTTGATTTTAAATCGAATCCTTTTAGTTTCCATTTTTGTTTTTTCTTTATTTTTATTTCACTATTGTTTTGTACTATTCTTTTGCCTTTATTTTACATTCATGGCTTATTACAAATTCTCATTATATTATTAATATCCTTATCACATTTTTCTTTTTTGTTCCATCAATATTATTTGTTATTTTTGTCTTATTTGTCTTATTTATTTTATTTTTTTGTTTCTAATTTCAAACTAAATTGTTTTATTTATTATCTTGTTCATCTACTTATTTCTTTATTCCTTTAACTTTTTATATTTAAAGTTGATTTTTTTATGTTTTTTTATATGCTCTTCGATTTTACTATTATTACTATTATTATGTATTTATATATATATATTTAGTCCCATGCTAATTTATTTTATAAATTCTTTTAAATTTATCTTAATATATTTTTATGTACATAAGTCATTTTTTTAAGAACATATTTTACTACATATTGTTTTGATTTAAAATCTCACATTTAAATACTATTTATATATATACATTTGTTAACTTTAAATGGATACATCATCTCTAAAATGTTTATGCACATTATTTGACTCAAATTTCCTCCTTCGTAATCTTTATTTTAATAATTATTTATATGTTTGTAGTTTGCCCATATTGTTTTGTATATCATGTGTGTTTTGTTGTTTTTATCGTTTTATAAGTTATTACGTAACATTTGCGATTGGTACTTGGTGTTGCTATCTTAATTTTATTTATCTAGGTTTGAAAACTTGTTGGGGCTTTTACTTTGATTTGTTTCTTTAGTTATATTTTTAGCTTTCTTGATTTTGATTGTTAATGTTTGGATGTGAGCTTACTGCTATTTTATGCACGTTAAATTTTTTTTTATTTTTTTATTCATCTTTACACTATTTTTATTCATTAATAGAGTTCGCTATCCATCCATATTGTCTCATGTTTATAACTTCGCCTTTTACTTGCAATTGACTCGTTGGGATTTTAAACTTGTTAATCTAAAATAATTATTCCATTTTATTTCAAGTCAAATTAATGCGTTTTAAGCTGGTTTTACAAATTATTCATTTAAAAATTCTTTAAAACGAAGGCAATACTCGATGTTTGGCGATTCGGGAATCGTGTCCTATCGTGCTGGGTTGCGATTTCCCGTTTGTTTAAAACAATCGAATATTCCTTTGGAATTTCACTCATGTCTTTAAAAACTCCTCAAAACGAAGGTAATACTCGATGTTTGTCAATTCAGAGAATCGTGCCCTATCGTGCTGGGTTGCGATTTCCTGTTTGTTCAAAATAATCGAATATTCCTTTGGAATTTCACTCGTGTTTCCTAAAGTAAGGCAATGTTCAATGTTTGGAAATTCGAAGAACCGAGCCCTACTGTGCTGGTTTTCGTTTTTTTCGTTAGGACTGAATAATTGGGCATTCTTTTGTAATTTTCAATGTATAAAATTTCGGAAGTCAAAATTTATCGTTGTTTTCGGGGGTATAAAGGATAGTGTCCTACCGTGCTGGATGCGGTGCTGCATTCCTCTGAAACAAGAGAATTTTGGCAACCAACTCGAGCCATTCAAATGTTTCAAAAGGAATCACATTTCAAAAACTCTTTTTCAAATCTTAGACATAAGGACAATATTTAATCGATTTGGTACCAATTTTGGGCGTAGTGAGGGTGCTAATCCTTCCTCATACGTAACCGACTCTCGAGCCCGTTTTCTCATATTTTCGTAAGACCAAAATCGTTGTTTTAGTAAAAAGAAACATTTTATTAAAATAACCGAATTTCTAGATGATCCGATCACACCTAAACAAAAAGATTGGTGGCGACTCCAGATTTTCGTTTTTCAAAAAGTCGATTCCCAATTTTTCTTTAAATTCGAAAAAATGGTTTCGACACAACATGTATAAGAGTTGTCTTGAAATATCAAGTTTGATCCCACCTCTAACTAACGAAATACCATTTGTAGACAATACATTGAGATTCAATGGATCAACAAAACACATAGCTTTGATGGACTGGAAGCTTGAGGGTAACCCACATTGGTCTTGATGCCCTTGTGGAGGCTACTTTTACCCAATCTTGTATCTCTTTGTAAATATTAGTTTTATTCTCTAAAATTCATATATAGCACTAGCGTTGTTCATCAAGTCTTTAGTGTAGGTCTAGTCTTTCGGTTAGGTATTGGGCTAAGCTTTTTAGTTTGGTTGGCCCAAACCCAACTGTCTTAAATTTTATTTGGACCTTTGTGACATAAATGGTATATATCACTAAAATAAGAAATATGTAACTGACAGCCAGATATATGAACCCTAAACATAATTATGCATTTAATGTCTACATTAAAATTGCAGCTACTATGGTAATGAATTTGGTATCATATCTGGAATTTAAACACCTGTCTTCTTATTTCCTTTTTAGGTCAAAATTAATATGTGTCCAACAAGGACAAGTGATGCATCCCTTCTTCTCTGCAAGCCTCTAATATCCATATATAAGCGTACACATTGTTGGCGTAACATGCAATCAAATACATAGAAACTAAGACTTCAATTCTCCATGTCTAGAAAGAAAATGAAGCTTGCCTACATTACCAATGATTCAAAAAGGAAAACTACCTACAAGAAAAGAACCAAGGGTTTGGTGAAGAAAGTGCGTGAACTCACTACCCTTTGTGGGATTGAGGCTTGTGCTATTATCCACTCTCCTGATTTCGACTCTCAACCAGAGGTATGGCCGTCCCATGTGGGTGCTCAATGGTTGCTTTCTGAGTTCAAAAAGTTGCCCCAGTCGATACGAAACAATAAGATGGTTAACCAAGAGAGTTTTCTCGAGCAAAGCATAGCCAAAGCTACTCAGCAGCTTAGGAAACTATGCGAGGAGAACCGCCAAAAGGAGTTGAAAAAAGTCATGTTCGAAAGCCTGAGTGGAAAAGGGATAATTCAGAGTTTGAATGCGATGAATTTGAATGAGGTGGGTTTGTTGGTTAATCAAAACTTGAAGGATATTGACAATAGAGTTCGTGTGCTTACTAAAGCATCTCGTTCCTAAGGATGTTATTTGCAGTGCTCTTTGGATCTAGTGCGTTCTTTTTCTTGGGATATATAGGTGTATCAACTTCAATTTTTGCTTGTGTTATGTCGACCAAATATTGTAGTCGTTTACCCCTTGAATTTAATATGGTTCAATAAATTACATAGAATTTGAATATTGTATGTGGCTATCTTCTTCGTAGTAATCGAAATATATCATTTCCCCCATTTCAGATTTCTATTGAGTCATTATTTATGAAGGCTTATTTTCAAAAAAAAAAAAAAATTTTTTTAACTAGAAAGAAAAAAGAATATTAATGTTTGTTTTATGATTTTAGATTTGTACTGAAAATAACATTTCAGATTTCTATTGAGACCTATACTTTCTTTCCACTGAGTGTTTAAATACGCTTAAATCAATATTCTCTTAGTTGTTATGATAACAACAATTTCAATTGAGTTAAGGTTTAATCAACATAATTGAAGAAATTTATAAAATAGTTTTGTTAATATATTGATAAAAAAGACAAGATTTTTTTTCTTTCCCTATTACTGAAGATTGTGGTGGCTCTCGCTCATCGGAAGTAGATCGGAATACCAAAAGTGTACATTTTAAAGAAACCAAAAGGGAGGAAGGTATCGATATGGTCATTGAGCTATCCCTTGAACCAACACTTTCATGGAGGGACAAACTTTGGGGCAAGGGATCTCTTGAGCGTAAAAATGTTTGATGCAGTCGTAAATTAACTAAAAATCTGACTAAGGCAAGTGCACCTATCAATTAATAATATTGCTACGGTGAGCAAAGATATCATTCCCACGAGGACTAAAAGTACTAGTAATTACTATCTTTCTATTATTTAATTGACAAATTAGAGAGTTTGATTAAAACTAAAATTAACTGAATTAATTAACTAAAGAACTCGACAAAGAACGAATAAGGAAATCAAATGATTAACAACTAGGAAGTGAAACAATACCCAAGAAAGAATCCACTTAGATTTCATCTATCATTATTAATATGAATTAAACAATTTCTTCACTCAGCACCTTGATCCGTAGAAATCTCTAAATTATGCTAAAACCTCTTTTGAGAGTATAAGCAACTAACTGTAGGTTGATTAATTAAAATTTCTTTCTAATTAAAACCTCTATTATCGCATTAACTCGATATATGGATCCCCCTATTAGATTTGACTCTAATATGGTAGATTTATGTCGTCCTATTTCTAGGATCGTATGGAACTCCACTCAATTATGCTAAATCTACTCTGAAGCAGAGACTTTTCCTCCTCTGATTTCAGCACATCAAACATGGATTAATAGTTCGAAAATATTAAACCAAGAATTAAGTACACATAATTGAGAACAAGATTCAATTATTTTTTTGCATAAAATAGAAATCAAAAGACAGAATTCATCATAGGGTTCATCTCCCCTAGGTATTTAGAAAGTTAGTTCATGCTCGCAAATAAAAATATCCCAAAGATAGTATGCTTGCAAATAAAAACATCCCAAAGATAGTATAACCACAAGAAATAAAGAAAATCATAATTAACTTCAAAGAAAGCAAAAGGAGATCTTCAATCCTGATGGAAATCTACTTCAGAGTTGGTTTCAGTGCTATTTTTTGAGTTGTTTTCTTGAGTATTCTATGATGGTTCCCTCCCGTATTCTCATATTCGATATATATAGGTCTTAGAATGCCCGAAAAACCTAAAAATAGCGTTTTCCTGCATGTTTGGACTGTAGATTGTGATTTCCTCACGGTCTGGCTCATGGCTATGAGGCTCACACGACCTTATGACCAGCCCTTGTAGCCTCTTTACCTTGCTCTGATTTTTCGGTTTTCACTCGTTTTTCTCTCCTTTTGCTCCCCAATTCTCCCTTAAGTATAAAAACATGAATTTAAAGGATTATGGGCATAAAATTCACCATTTTAAATTGAATAATCATCCAAAAATGCATTAAGAACTAGGCTAAAACATGTCACTTTTGGATAATCTAAAGACCGTTATTCTTGATATGTCTACCCCTCGGATGGTAATCGGAGACTTTAATGCTATTCTTTTAGCTATTGAAAAGAAAGGTGGGCAAAATCCTGGGAAGAGGTGTTCTTTTTTTGGGGGATTTTATTGATTTGGATTGCAATAAGATACTTTTATGGATTTGAATGATTTGGGTTTTCATGGTCCCTCTTTCACTTGGCTTAGAGGCAGGATCCACGAGGGTCTCGATAGGGCTATTGGTAATAATGTGTGGCTTACTATATTTCATCCTAGTTTGGTGAATCATCTCCTGCGAATCATGTCTGACCATAGGCCTGTACTCCTTATTGTAAGACTTGATGCCAACTTACCCAAAGGTAGACCGCTCAGATTTGTTGTTGGATGGGTTGGACACCTAATTTTTTTGGAGTTCGTTAAGGATAATTGGAGCTTTAATGGAAACATGATTGATAAGCCATAAAATTAACATGTTTTTAATCCCATTCTTGATGCATTTTTGGATGATTTATTATATAAATTAGTGAATTTAATGCTCCTAATTCTTTAAATTTATGTTTCTATACTTGGGTGACCATAAGGGAGTGAAAGGAGCAAAAAACATGCCAAAATCGGGCAAAAAGAGTTTTTTTAATATCCACACGGCTTGGGCATTTCCACATAGGCTAGCCACACGCCCATGTGCCAGCCCATGTTGATATCGTACCCTACTTCCAAAATACACAGAAAAACCCAATTTTTAGGCTTTCTGAGCATTCTAAAGTTATAAATGCCAATTAGAAGAAGACATAAGAGAGCACGTAGAGAAAATTAAAGAGAAGACTCGAAGAACACCATCGGACCCAACTCAAAAACGGATCTACTTTAAGATTGAAGATCTCTTTTTAACTTCTTTTGAAGTTTTAATGAATTTCTTATGTCTTGTGGTTTTTTTGACTTTGAGAAGTTTTCATTCAAGATTATGAACTAATCCCTTAAATATCTAGGGGAGATGAAACCTATGATGAATTCGATTATTTAATTTCTATTTTACGAGATAAATACTTGATTCTTGTTTTAAATTATGTATGCTTATTTCATGTTTTAAAATTTTCGGGATATTAATTCATTTTTAATGTGCTTATTTCAGTGGAGCAAAAGTCACTGTCTAAGAGTAGATCTAGCATAATTGAGTGGAGTTGCATGCAATCTTAGAAATAAGACAAAAGAGATCTACCAGATTAGAGTCAAATCTAATAGAGAAATCCATAGATCGAGTTAATGCAACAATAGGGGTTTTAATTAGAAAAAGATTTCAATTAATCAACTTAGAGTCAGTTGTTCTTACTCTCAAAAGAGATATTAACATAATTTAGGGATTTCTACGGATCAAGACACAAGTGAATAAATCGTTTGATTCAGATTCATAATAATATGTGAAGTCTAGATAGATTCTTTCCTGGGTATTGTCTATCTCATTGGTTATCTTTGATTATTTTCCTATTTCATTCTCTGTTGTGTTCTTAGTTAGATTAGTTTAGTAATTTTAAATTAAAAAATTTATTCCAATTTGTCGGTTAAATAATAGAAAAACAGTAATTACTAGTACTTTTAGTCCTCGTGGATACGATATTCCCTACTCACCATAACTATACTATTGTTCGATAGGTGCGTTTTTCTTAGTCCTATTTATAGTTAGTTTAGTGACCATCAAGTTTTTAGCGCCGTTGCCGGGGACTAAAATATTAGGAACACTAGATTTTTAATAATTTATCTATTTTTATTTTTATTATATTTTTATTTTTAGTTTAATTTTTGTTTTCTAATTTTTCTTTTATTTGCTTTAGGCAGGTTCTTTTAGTTTATGACTAGAAGAAACTCATGGGGACCATTATTGTTTGACAGTGAGATTGAAAGTACAGCTCGTAAAAATCATAGAGAAGCAAGGCAAAGTCGACAGATTATAGTAGATGAGAAAGAGGACGTTATTATTATTACTGAGAAGATGGGTGATAATAAGAATAATCAGCTGCCTCCTACGGTTGTTGTAAATCCTACAAATCTAAACCCTGTTCCTCGTTCTATGTACGATTATACCAAGCCCGCTCTTACTGGGGCTGAATCGAGTATTTTGAGACCCACCATTGGTGTGAATAATTTCGAACTGAAGCCAAACACTATTCAGACGGTACAATAATTTGTTCAGTTGATGGTTTGCAAGACGAATATCCAAATACTCATTTGGCTAATTTTCTGGAAATCTGTGATACTTTCAAGACAAATGGGATTTCTGACGACGCCATTCACCTACGGTTATTCCCTTTCTCGTTGAGGAACAAAGCTAAACAATGGTTGAATTTTTTACCATGAGGTTCATCACTACATGGGATCAAATGACCGAGAAATTCCTACTGAAGTACTTCCCACCGGCTAAGACAACTAAGTTGAGGAATGATATCTCTTCCTTCATTCAGATTGACTTAGAAACCTTAGATGATGTGTGGGAGAGGTATAAGGACTTACTGAGATGGCGCCCTCACCATGGATTACCTCTATGGCTACATGTTCAAACCTTCTACAACAATTTGAATCCCTCAACTAGGCAATTAATTGATGCAGTAGCCAGTGGTACACTGAACAATAAAACACCTGAAGCAGCTTATGAATTTATAGAGGAGATGGCACTGAATAATTATCAGTGGCAGGTCATAAGTACAAAGCCGATAAAAGCAGCCAATTTTTTTAACTTAGATGCGGTCACCATGTTATCAAATTAGGTAGAAATTTTAAATAAAAAAATTGATGGTTTATATGTTTCTACACAGGTACATCTGATGATACAATGCGATATGAATGGAGGAGGAATGAACAATACAAAATGTCTACCCTACGGTCCTATCACAGAGATCGAACAAATAAATTATATGGGTAATAATTTTAGGCCTCAAAATAACCCTTATAGTAATACCTCTAATGCAGGTTGGATGAACCATCCCAATTTCTCTTGGGGTGGTCAAGGAAATCAGAGAGCGCAAGCCCCTCCAGGCTCCGAAAACAACCTTACCAGCAAGAGAAGAAGCTGAACCTTGAAGAGATGTTGACGAAGTTTATCTCGATGTTAGAAACCTATTTTCAAAACACTAAAGCAGCACTTAAAAATCAAAAGGCATCGATTCAAGGGCTCGAGAACCAAATAGGTCAGCTTGCTAAGCTAATTTCAGAAAGACCACAAGGAAGCTTGCCTAGAAATACCGAAACTAACCCAAGAGAGCAACTTCATACAATTATTGTGCGAGATGAAGAAGGGTTAATTGAATTTGAACTAGAATCGAGGCAGGAAATTGTGGTGAGTAACGGTAAGGTTGAGGTAAACCAGATTGAACAAAAATCAGTCGGTAAATATTATAAACCTTGTATGTCATATACTAAGGCGATGAAGAGAGACCACACGAATGGACAATTTGGTAAATTTCTTAAACTTCTAAAAAAATTACATATTAACTTACTATTTATTGAAGCTCTTTCGTAGATGCCCAATTCCTTTAAATTTTTAAAGGAGCTTTTGGCGAACAAAAGGAAGTTAAATGATTCATCGCATGTGGTTAGATGATTCATCGCATGTGGTTAGATGATTCATCGCATGTGGAGCTAAATGCAATTTGCTCAGCCATTTTGTAAAACAAACTACCCAACAAATTGAAAGATCTAGGGAGTTTTACTATTCCTTATTTAATTCATAGTTTGAATATTAATAATTCTTTGGCTGATTTAGGGGCGAGTATTAATGTCATGCCTTATAAAATGTTTAAACAATTAGGTCTTGGGAAACCTAAAGAAATTAGGATGAGTATTCAATTAGCAGATAGATCAATTAGATTTCCTAAGGGTATTATTAAAGATGTTCTTGTAAAAATTGATAAATTCATATTCCCAGTTGATTTTTTTGATTTAGACATGGATGAGGATAGTGATGTACCTCTGGTTCTAGGTCGGCCCTTTTTAGCAACTGCTAGAACTATTATTAATGTTGGTACAAGTGAATTAATACTTCGTGTAGGTGATGAAACGATTACTCTCCAATCTCGTGATTCTATTAAGACATCTAGTGATTGAGATGATTATACAAATTCTGTTAATATGAGTAACCTTGTAGGTCAACCTTCTTTGTAGGAAACACCTTAGAAAAAAGCAATGGAGCCATGTTCCAATCCATACGATAGAAATATAATGGTTTACGATGAACGAATGTTACAAATTGATGAATTATATGAATGGTGAATACCTGTCAAGGACAAACCGAGAAAACACGATGAAGAGCCAAAACGATGTCTTGACAAGCATATGGATAGAACGAACCAATTTAAGGTTGGGGACAAGGTACTGCTAGATAAAACAGATCCTTGAATTGCTAGTTCAAAGCTTGATGCAAACAGATCAAATCCCTTTACGGTACTGATGTATTTTCATACAGTACAGTCGAGGTAACTCATTCTAAATTCAACACATTTAAGGTAAATAGTACTCGACTCAAACCTTATTTTGATAATAGAATTGATAACGAGAAAGAGGAGTTTTAAGTCTGTGAACGATCGTAACCATGCGAATACGAGGTAAGTCAAGCTTAGAATTTAAATAAGCACTTCTCGGGAGGCAACCCTAGTGTTAACACTACTAATTTTCTTAATTTTATTTCATGATATTTTTAAAATTAATTAATTTTCAAAATAAAAAAAAAAGTATTTAGACCCAGGCCGTGTGCATGAAAAGAGGTTCGACAGTAAGTTACATGGCCTGCGACATGGCCGTGTGACCCATACGGCCTGGACATACGGGTGTGTCCTTGGCCGCGTAGATCCTGGGACTTAATTTTTCCAAAATTCAATTGTTACACGGCCTAAAATAGTCCATACGGCCTGGACACATTGGCGAGTCCTAGGCCATGTGAAACCTGGAGTAATTTTTTTCATTTTTAAATCAAGTCAGAGAGTTACAGAAAAAGACACACGCTGTGTTTGAGACACGACTGAGCCACACGGGAGTGTAGACATTCACATGGGGGTGGGAGAAGCGAAGGGGGTTGCACACAGCCGTGCGGCATAGCCATGTGTGCCGAACGGCTTGGACACACAGGCGTATCCAAGGCCGTGTGAAAACTGGGCCTATATTTTCTAAAACGCACACAGGTTACAAAGGAACCACATAGGCGTATGCCATGGCCGTGTGGCCTAAGACGAGCCTCACACGACTGTGTCACCCATTTAACTCCCAAACCCTAAATTTTTCTTTTACTTTGCCTTCTTCTTCACCATCCAACCCTAGCGCCGTTGATCATAGCCCCCACCCCCTTTCGGCCACTGTCATCCCATTCCATCACCGTTTATTCCACCTTCTCCTCACCACCCCTCGTACCTTTCCCCTTTCTCCCTGGCTTTGAGTTGCATACGCCCCCTCGCCCTACCCTTTCCCTTTCTCCCCACTCCATTGCCCCCAACCGACCCCCTCCCTCGGCCTTCTCCTTCTCCATCTCCCTTTCACCCCTTTCAAATCCTACCTTCTCCACAACCGCTAGCCTTTTTCACCTTGTCGAACCGCCCCCTTGCCCATTCTTTGTTTCCCCGTTGCCACCACCGACGTACAACCCAGCCTTTTTCCTTTCCTCCCCTTTAAACCGGAAATCACCCTCGCGCTACAACCTCCACCCTTCCCAAGCCTCGTTGCACACCACCACGCCCGTCGACCACTGCACCCCGACCTACCACCGCTCCCGTCGGTTTCCCCTTTAACCTTTGTCTTTATTTTATTTAATTATTTAATTATTTATTATTTATTATTTTATTTTATTTTCAGTCTATTCCTCTGTTTTATCATATTCTTCTTATTTTTATTTTTATTTTTCTGTTTTAGTATTATTATGCTTAGCTTTTATTTTTATTATTTTTTGTTTTACTATTATGCTTCCTATTCAATTTGCTTATTTTGGGTTTTGTTATTACAATTATTGTTATCACCTTAATCTTAGTAAATAAACTCTGTTTAGGATAATATATATTTATTTTCTTATCATTATTATTAATTGTTCCTATTCTTATTTTCAATATGTCTTTATTTGTCCTTTAGATCTAATTTAGTTATTTTCTTTATTATTCCTTCCTTATTGTTTTCATTACTTCTAGTTTGATACATTATAGCATCAATATATGGTTTTTTACATTTTAGGTATTTGTACATACTGTTTTAGGAGTAAATTTATATTTTAACTACTTGGTTAAATTTATATTTTAACTACTTGGATTTTGCCTTCTCGACCCTTTGTTGCTTATTTCGTGATGCTTTATTTATTGATGGATTTTTTTTTTACTTTTTCAGGCACACCATGACGAACACTTGCAGCAAGTCCAAAGTTGTCGTCCCCGCTTCGAGAAAGCGGAAGACCCCTGGCCCGACCTTCTCCTCTAGCGTTTCTATCGAGGCCTACCACCCCTATATCCGATTTTCAGTGGGTCCCTAGGAGGACTTATTTCAGCTAATTTCACTATGACTACTTGGCTTAGGCTGATGTATTGATTAGGCCGCTTTGGAGCAGGTCCAGTTAGCTGACCATGTTCGAACCTTTATTGCCACAGCCTCGTGGGACCGGTTCTTCTCCATCATGGAGTCCACATACATGGAGCTGAATTTAGTGTTCTGCTCGACATTTACTCTCCAGCATGTGATGACGACTCATGATGAGTCGAGCACCATCACTTTCCGACTAGGTCACCTGGTACGCCATATGAGTGTCCCTGAGTTCAGCGTTGCTTTGGGACTATACACTGAGGAGTTTATGAGTGTCGAGAACTTCCTCCGCCTACATCAGCATATCCGCTACTCGCCATCTAATTGTTAGGTAGATCTTATGACGAGTACAACACCTTATGACACGAGTCATTCGAAAGTGACTTCTCTCCCTCCAGCTTTACGGTATATTCACGTCCTTTTAGCTCATATTTTTTATGGAATGTGACCATGGAGCATATTTTTTATTTAGCCTACTACATCACCCTCACTTTCCACCATCAAACAGACCGCAACAGTAAGGGTCCTATCTGTTTAGGCCTTTATGTGACTCAACTAGCTCGACACTTCGGTCTCCTCGACACACCAAGCAGTCCTCTTCGCTTACACTCACCGGCCAGATTACCCCACAGAGAATATCAAGCATGACCCATATGAGGATGATCGAGTGGCTTTGTGGAGTAGATCCTCATCCTCCTTAGTACCGATTATTTTATTCTAACTCTCAGATTGATCCCGAGGACTTCACTGATGATGTCCCTTTCCATTATGATGACCCATCTCATCCTCCACCTTCGAGTTACCGTCTTGTTTCTTCTGCTACTACATTAGAGGACCTCTTCGAGCGGTTCACTCGCTTCTAGCAGCACTGCTTTCAGAGGTTCGATAATATTGACGCCACACTGTAGCAGATCTGTCAGCACAGCCACATCTCCTCTTCGGCACTAGTGACTCACCCTACCGATGCCTCCAACGATGAGGATCATTAATTTTTTTTGTTTTCGTTTTAATTTTTCTTTCTTTTCTTTTATGTTTATTTCTCTTTTTAGTTGTTTTGTTTTATTTTTATTTTCTTGTCCTTTTAATTGTTATCTTTTGAACTATATTTTTATGGTTGTTTGTACTGAAGTTATAACCCCTTAATCTTCTTTACTATTTGTGTTTACTTTCTTATTAGTTTGCTCGTAATCATGCACTACATCTAGATTTGTCTACAATTTCGCTTTTCACCATTCTGGCAATTTCATCCAATATTCAGGGCAGTTTCAGTTTTCTCCCTCTCTTATGATATCTTATTTTTACAGTGATTATATATGTTTGTACATTGAGGACAATGTACATCTTAAGTGTGGGGAGGTTATTTATATAATTATTAGAAAATCTCTGAATTATGTTTTGTGTTTAAGTAATTTTCTCATACTTCTATTAGAATAAATTTTTATTGATTTGTGATTTTCATTGATGTGTTTTGGATTAAATTCATAGATATTTGTGCATTGTTTGTTTTAACTTTAAGACATGAGAGAATCAAGCATGATAAGTTTATTTTCAGAAGTAAAAATTTTAGGTTATTTCCCTGAATCAAGGTATTACCTTGAAGTTTTAAATTTACAATTTTGACTTCAAAACCCATAATTTTTTGTGAGATTTTGAGCCTTTAGAGCATACGTTTTTTCTTGCTCATTTTACTATTGGTTATGAGTCTGTCAATTTGATTTGTTATTCTAGAACTTACGTCAATTATACATGTCGAGACCACATGTTTTGATTTGATATACTGAGATGATAAAGGCACTTAGGTTTTAACCCAGTTATCCCATAAAAAACCTACCTACATAATTAACCCTAGTGAACCCCTTTGAGCCTAACACACCGTTTCTTGATTTACCCATTAATGTTAACCCATAAGTCATTATTTGTTCGTTGAGAATTTTTCCCATTTTACTGACTCCCTTTTTGTTGAGATGTGATTTGGTTAGTTGCCTAACTATGCTCTTTTGTTTTATTTACTAAATTATTTCTTACTGTAAAAAAGAAGAAGAAGAAATAAAAAAAAATATATTTACATATTGTTTAGTAGTTAGTTCTATAAGCTTGAACAGTTAAAGTCATATTTTGAGAAGAAGCTCGTTTTCTTATTCTTGAATAGTTCTTGATTTATGCACTTGTTTTTAATTCAACATTTGTTATTTTTTCTAGTTTGGTAATTTATCAATTTAATCTCAATTTTAACCATGTTTTTCGGCCTTTCTCCACACCCTTAACTTAAGCCCCATTACAACTTCTAAAAGACCTTTTGATTTATGTATCATATCATTTTATAGTGGTGGAGATTTGATTTTCATGCAAGCATATGGTAATGACATTTCATGTTTGATTATTGAGTGCTTATTCTTGAACCTTAAACACTTTGAGTGATTTGAGTGAATTTTTGTGAGGATGTCGATTCTTGTCAATTTTGAATTAAAGATAATTACTTAGATAAAAGGAAATACCTATGTTTTCATGCTTTAAAAATGTTCGACTTGGATTGTTTGAATCTTTAGTGCTCTTTTAGTTGAATTATCAATGTATGATTATTTGTGAATTATGATGAAACATTATTGATAAGAATTATAAGTTGAGAAAAATTAATTTTAATTGTGAGTTGAGGATTTTGCTTAAGGATAAGCAAACGCTTAAGTGTGGGGATATTTGATAAGCCATAAAAGTAACATATTTTTAATTCCATTCTTGATGTGTTTTTGGATGATTTATTATGTAGATTAGTGAATTTGATGCTCCTAATCCTTTAAATTCATGTTTCTATACTTAGGTAAGCATAGGGGAGTGAAAAGAGCAAAAAACAAACCAAAATTGGGCAAAAAAAGCTGTTTTCAATATCCACACGGGTTGGTCACACTTTCATGTGAGACACACAGGTTGGCCACACGCCAATATGCCAGCCAATGTTAATATCGCACCTTACTTCCCAATATGCGAAAAAACCTAATTTTTAGGCTTTCTCAGCATTTTAAAGTCTCTAAATTCCAATTAGAAGAAGACCTAAGGGAGCACGTAGAGAAGATTAAAGAAACTCGAAGAACACCATCGCAGCCAACTCAGAAGTGGATCTCCTTCAAGATTGAAGATCTCTTTTCAACTTCTTTTGAAGTTTTATTGAATTTCTTTATGTCTTGTGGTTTTTCTGACTTTGAGATGTTTTCATTCAGGATTATGAACTAATCCCCTAAATACCTAGGGGAGATGAAACCTATGATGAATCCGATTATTTAATTTCTATTTTAAGCGATAAATACTTAATTCTTGTTCTCAATTATGTATGCTTATTTCATGTTTTAATATTTTCGAGATATTAATTCATGTTTAATGTGCTTATTTCAGTGGAGTAAAAGCCCTTGTCTAAGAGTAGTTATAGCATAATTGAGTGGAGTTGCATGCAATCCTAGAAATAGAACGACAAAAATCTACCAGATTAGAGTCAAATCTAATAAGGGAATCCATAGATCGAGTTAATACGACAATAGGGGTTTTAATTAGAAAGAGATTTCAATTAATCAACCTAGATTCAATTGTTCTTAAAGAGATTTCAATTAATCAACCTAGAGTCAATTGTTCTTACTCTCGAAAGAGATATTAACATAATTTATGGATTTCTACGGATCAAGACACAAGTGAATAAATTGATTTAATTCAGATTTATAATAATAGGTGAAGTCTAGGGGGATTCTTTCCTGGGTATTGTCTATCTCATTGGTTATCTTTGATTATTTTCCTATTTTATTCTCTGTTTGGTTATTAGATAAGTTAGATTAGTAAATTTAGATTAACAACAATCACTCCAGCTATATAATATAAAACAATAATTACTAGTACTTTTAGTCCTTGTGGATACAATATTCCTTACTCACCATAACTATACTATTGTTCGATAAGTGCGCTTGCCTTAGTCATAGTTATAGTTAGTTTAGTGACCATCATTGACTGCTTCCCTTGACCAATTTACCTCTGATAAACCATAATATATACATAATTTTATCCCATGCTTGGCATATATATGGATGATTTATCATTAATTTTATTGAATTCGATGCTACTAATTCTTTAATTTCATGTTTCATACTCAGGAGAGCATAGAAAAGTAAAAGAGCAAGAAACAAGCCAAAAAGGGACAAAATAGGCTAATTTCAGTGTTCCACACGGCCTAGGCACTTCCACAAGGGTAAACCACACGCCCGTGTGAACGCGCCCATGTGTTATGACCGTGTCGAATAAAAATCAAGTCAGAATTACACACGGCCTGAGCACCTTTACACGGGCGTGGCACACGGTCGTGTCCCTGTCAAGCCCAAGTTTAATTCTATTCGAAAAAGGCTAATTTTGGGCTATTTTGGGCATTCCAAAGTCTATAAAAACACCCTAGAAGAGGATCAAAAAGGGGACGCAGAGTAAAAGGCAGAGAATACTCAAGGATAGAGATCAGAATCAGCTCAGGAGAAGAATCTACTTCAAGACTGAAGATCTCCACTCGATTTCCTTAGAAGTTCTTTGGGTTTCTTTATGTTTTGTTGTTTTCCTAATTTTGAGATGTTTTCCATTATTATGAACTAAACTCCCTAAATACCTAAGGGAGATGAAACCTAATACGGATCTTATTACTATTTGAATTATATGATAAATACTTGTTCTTATTCTTAATTATGAGTCTTAATCCTTGCTTTAATATTCCAAGGTATTAATTCAGGTTTTGATGTGCTTATTCAGTGGAGCAAAAGTCCCTATTTAAGAGTAGATCTTCCATAATTAAGCGGAGTTGCATGCAATCCTAGAGATAGGATGACATAAATCTATCGAATTAGAGTCAAATCTAATAAGGGAATCCATAAATCGAATTAATGCGATAATAAGGGTTTTAATTAGAAAGAGATTTCAATTAATCGACCTAGAGTCAGTTGTTTTTAGTCTCGAAAGAGATATTAACATAAATCAGGGATTTCTACGGATTAAGTTAAGTGAATAAATCATCTAATTCAGAAGTAATAATTAAAGTCTAGGTGGATTCTTCCCTGGGTATTGTCTTCTCCATCAGTTTTGCAACAGTATTTTCCAAATTTTATCTCTGTCATAATCCTAATCAACTAGATAATTAGTTTTAGTTTAAAACATCCCTTAATTTTTAGGCTAGATAATAAAAAGATAGTAATTACTAGTACTTTTAGTCCTTGTGGATACGATATTTTCGGTCTCACCATAACTATACTACTGTTCGATAGGTGCGCTTGCCTTTGTCGAATTTTTAGTTAGTTTAGCGACCATCAACCTCCAATATTAATCATTGGAACAAATCAGTATAAGGTAATATTGGAAATCGTAAGGAGATCTAGTAGAAAATTTATGTTATATTTAGAGGCAGATGGAACGACCAGATTCTGATTTGTTGAGACAATTAAAAATGGAGGTTCGTGAAGAGTTGGAGAATGTTTTACATCATGAGGAGCTCCTTTTCATTGATGATTGGCTCCTCTTCATTGTAGACTTGGAGAATGTATTTTGGTCCTTGGATGGCCATAAAGATCAATCTCGAGAATGCATATGACCGGGTTCATTGAAATTTCATTGATGATTCACTCCATGCTGCAGGTATATAACATCCAAAATTGATAATAGGTATATAACACCCTCTTTTTTAGCATTGATAGGGAATTGGATCCAGATGCGCACAGATGGAGCCGTCAAATCAGATTCAAGCTTTGCAACTGTAGGAGGAGTTATGCGAGATCGGAATGGAAAATGAATCTTAGGATTTAATTGGTATTTGGGAACATGTTCATTCTTGGTAGCAGAGTTGTGAGCCATTTTTGATAGATTGACCCTTATCTTAGAATAGGGTCACAACAGGGTGTTAATTAATATAGACAGTATGGAGACAATTTAGGCTATTCAGGATCAATACTAAAGAGATTCAAAATCTGCTCTGATCAGACGAATTCACCAATTGTTGGCAAAGGTACACCAATGGCAAATCCAACATATTTCAAGAGAAGAAAATCAATTTGCACACTATCTAGCAAAAATGGCTTGTAGCAATAATTATAATATTAAACTGTTTGAACAACCACCTCGTGGGGTACTAGATTAGATTTAGTCTTTCCTTGTTATGTTTTTGTAACAAAAAAAACGATAGATGATCTAGTAATTAAAAGATAAGATAAAGATAATAACAATGTATTTGAATATTTGTGTTACAATTTGGATTTATGGATTGATTCACTGAACATTAATCGAAAAATCTAATACGATTGACAGCTTTTTTTCTTTTTATGATTTTTGTTGCGAGAATAATCTATAATAAAAGAGTGAAACTCGTCAAATGAAATGTAACGGCCCAAAATCTGTGGGCACCGGAAAAGTGTGTTATCGGGCCTCCATCTTAGTGAAATAAGTTAAAAAAAATAATTATTAAAAATATTTATGAGCCTAGTGGTGTGTCTAATTAGGTTTTAATTAGGTAAATTTAGCTTAATTTAAAGTAATTAGGAAAAATGATTAAATTGAATAAAAAGAGAAAGTCTAATTATAGATTAAAAGAAAGTAGAAAGGGCTAAAATGGCAATTAAGCCATTTAGCATAAGTTGAGGCGGCAAACATGTTAAAATATAAGATATTTTTAGATTTTAATTATGTAAATATATATAATTTAATTATTAATTACTTTTTATTTAAGCATAGAGATATTTATTTATTATTATTATTATTCTATTAAATTATAATTTATATTATTAAATTATGATTATTATTGTAGTAGCCCAAATTTGACCGGACCTTAAAACCAAAACAGAAATATGAAATAAATAAATAAATGTTATTTATTTTAAAAGTCCAGTTTACAAGAGCCCAAACACAGGCCCAAATAACTTTCAAACCCAAACTTAACCTAAACCTACAGCAGACCCAAACCTAATAACCCTTACAGGACCCAAAACTCATGAAGGCCCGAGAGGCCCAAAACTTAAAATTTCCAGCTAGGGTTAGCTCTTTCTCCTCGCGTCGCAATAGATTCTGGAAAGTTCGGGGAGCGTCTGTCCAGCTCCCGAATCAAGGCCCCTTCAATGCTGTACCAGTGATGTTGCAACTCTCGAAATCGAGGCCACCATTCAATGCACTATCTCAGGGCCTTTCATCGCCCCATCAGTGCCTCACCATCTCAACAACTCCTCAGCCAGCGACCTTTCAGCGCACCATCCCAGCCACCAATCGTTCCGCTGCCGACGCCGAGATCTTCGCATTCACAGTAGAGACCGTACTGTGGTTAGGCCATCACCACTGCACGAATAGGCATACAGGCAGATTCCCATCAACAGCAATCTTCACCAGATTTTTTTGGTACCTGCAAGCAAAAAAGGAAACCAGCAGAAAAAGGCAAGAAACAAACAGCAGAAAATAGAAACAAAAATGGAAAGAAATTTCGATTTCTTTCCTAAAATTGTAAAAGTCTGAGGCTATAAAGCCTCTCTTCAACTTGTAAACAGACTGACGCTTACTCACGCTGAAAAAGAGAGAAAGATACACAAAGTACACTGATAAAGGCTTACATATAGAAACAAAGAGAAATAAAAAAAGAGAGATACATAGATTTACATACTCAGAAATAAAAACACAAAAAATTGTATTCATTTGAAACAGAGAAATAAAAGGCAGTTTCCTATTTTTGAGGTAACCGAATTGTTTTTTTTTTTTTTGCTTTATTTTTACTCACCTGTTCATCTTCTTGCATGTATATATAGATTTTTTTTAAAAAAATAACTAAGGAAAACAAAGGGAGGAAGAGATTACCTGATGATTGGCGAAGGAAAGGAGGGTTTTTTAAACCCTAGCCACCGTGTACGGTGGCCCAGACGGTTGCGCGTGGAGGTGTGTACGAGCAAAATACGGTGGAGCCCTGGGAAGAGCCAAGACGGCCCTGAGGCCAGAGCTCCGAGGGCCAGAGGTTTTCTAAGAGAATTTTTTTTTTTTTGTTTTTTTTATGTAGGTTGTAAAATGAATCTGGGGTGTGAAATTAGGCTTATATAGCCTAATCAATGTAACGTCGTTTTGGCTTAGTCTGATAAGCCTAAAACGACGACATTTCAACCCTCTAAGGTCCGCGTTGTAGTAACCCAAATTTGACCGGGCTTTGAAACCCAAAACCAAAATAAATAACAAATGTTTAATTTAAACAGTCCATAAGAGTTGTTTACAAAGCCCAAATACACAGACCTAACAGACCCGTTACACTCAACAGGCCCACTGTTACTATCCAAAGTCCTAAATCAAACCCGTAGCCCAAATGTACAAGACCCTTGGAGGCCCAAAGCTTTGAAAGCATTCGGCTAGGGTTGGAAACCCTAGCCCTCTCTTCGCGCCGCAAGCACATGAGGAGTCAAACTTCTTCAAATCTTGTCGTTTCAATTACCCTTCGTCGACATCGTGATTCCAGCCCCAAGTCACGCCAAGATCAACGCCACCACAGTGGACCATTGTCGAGCCTTTGCCATCGCTGGATTTTTCGCGAACACCGCAAGGAAAGAAGAAGAACCACAAAGAAGCAAGCAAAGCAAATATGGCAAGATATAAAAGATTTCTTTCCTAAATTTTTGTAATAAATAGTGGCTATAAAAGCCCGAAGAGGACGATTGTAAAGGGGACCGATTTTTTTAAAGAGAAATACATACTTACACATAGTTATTCGAGAAAGATACAAGCAGTTTTGAAAAGTGATTTAACCGTATATTTCTTTTCGCAGCATATATATGTTTATACTGTTCTAGCAAAATCTAGCCTACAAAAATAAAAGGAAGGCATTTACCTGATAAAAGACGAGTGAAAGGAGGGGTTTTTAAAAGCTAGCCACCGCGTACGGTGGTCCTAGGGGTGGCGCGTGGGCGCGTGACCAGTGAGTGGCTGACGGAGGCCAGAGCCCGGAGCTCTCTCTCCTTTCTCTCTTTCAGAGAGAATTCTTAAATTTTTTTTTAAAACGATTTCAAATGATTTTAAGGCTGAGAAATTGGCTTTTATAGCCTTGACAAAACGGCACCGCTTTGTAACCCGAGATCCGCGCGTTGACCCGACTACCTGTGGAGGATCCGCGTTTTTGCAAAGTGGGTTAATTACCCAATCGATCCTCTCGCTATTTTTATACTTTTAATTTTGTTTCATTTATTTTGAAATTTGGCATTAACATTTTATTCTATTTCAATTAGACCCTCTTAATGATTCACATTAGTATTAGGGGAAACGACTACATTTTGGGAATAGGGCAATTTGCCCGGTGACTCCCTTTAATTTTGCGGGTGCTTCGAATCTGGTCTTAATTGAGTTTTGGCTTTGTGAATTTACCCTATAATTTTTACAAAACTTTAAATTTAGTCCTATATTTTTATTCCTATATACTTTTATAATACATTAAAATTGTTAAAAATGTTGTTTTTATATGTATTACTATTCTATATTATTTTCCTCAAATTATTATTATTTTTATATATTATTATATTTTCATATATATTTATTAATTATTTATATATATTGCTTTATATCTATTATATTTATTATATACTTATATTACATTTTATTATATTTATTATATATATATATATTTACATATATTATGCATATCACGTATCACTAGTTATATTATTTATGTTCATAATATATATATATATATATATATATATATATATATATATATATTTTAAAAACCATTATTATTAAATCATGTTTTAAATCACATTGTATACACATTTTATTATTAATTATTTATTTCTCGTGCATATATCATTTCATTTTAAATATTGTTATAAAATCTCTTATATACTTCTAAGCCAATACATCATTATAATTATTACTCTTTATTCTTGTTATTATGTACTACAATATATATTAAATGCTATTTTAAAATTAATATAATATGACTTGTTTTAACTATATTTTTTGTTAGTAATCAATCATTTTTATTAGTTCTTTTGAATATCATGTTTATTTATTCTTGATGCATGCTATATATATATATCTTTATATGCATATTGTAATATTTGCTTTATATCATTGCCACCATTTTGATTAAATACATGAATTATTTACCTGTTACAATAATATGTTATAATGCAATATAATTCCCTATGTATCATCAAAGTTTTTTTTAAATAAAAGCAATACTTGATGTTTGGAAATTTCGAGAAAGTAGTGCCCTAACTTATTGGGTTGCGACTTTTCTCGTTGAGTTCGAATAATTAAGTACCCTTTTAAGTTTTTAAAGGTTTTTCAAAATTCAAGCAACTATCTTGGAATTTCAAAACAATATGTCCTAACTTACTGGACATGGCGTTTTGTTGTTTCGAGATAGGGATTTCCAAAGGCTAACTCAATGTTAAAATTTTGATATGAGTGAATTCCAATTTTTTTTCAAAATCAAAAATAGTTTAAAAGATGATTGCGTTTTAAAATTCCTAATTTCTGACCTTAAAGATATTTGATAATCAATTTGGTACCAATTTTTGGGCGTTACGAGGCTGCTAACCCCTTCCTCGTACGTAACCGACTCTGAACCCGTTCTTTTTATTACGTAGACCAAAACTAATGATTTTAAAACAAAATGTTTTAAAGGTGATCCAATCACACCTAAAAAGATTGGTGGCGACTCCCGTTTTCGTTTCTTTAAAGTCGATTCCCATTTTTCCAAAACTCGATTTTAAAATGGTCTCGATGACAAGCGACTCATCGGGAATAATAAGAGAGTCAAGCCGTGTAATTGATTATCTCTTGTCTTAATGTCGGAAATTAAAAATTTTAAAATTTAATCCTCTTTGCATTACATGTGTTTGTATTATTGCATGTGTTGCTATATTCTAATACGCATTGCATTTGCATGACCGTTATGGTCGCACCCTTAAGTGGGAGTGAGAAGCTACGCCTTCGTGAGGTTTTCGCCTCCGTGCAGGATAGTGGATCACTTTCGGGATATATCCGTACCTATGGTTTCGTGAGATTTTCATCTCCGTGTAGCCATAGGGAAATGTGTCCCCCTGAACTGAACTCGATTCAAATAAGCCTATAATGGGTGAGAATCGAGGAATTTGCTGGTTCAGGTACCTCAAACTTTAGAACCAACCTCATATAGAAAAAACCGTAAGAGCCCAACTTAGTTAGAGTTAAACTTTAGATATTACCCTTATAAATTATTGTTGAGATTTATTGATATCATGTGATACTGACTATTTCTTTTCTTTTGTTTGCATGACATTTTGCGTTTACAAAGGTATTGATTCACGGTCAGTTTCTAAGTTAGAGAGTTTTATTATGGAGAACGGGCTTCTTGATAGAGTGGAGGGCAACGCCAACGTCCATAGATGGTCTGAACAAACTCAGCTAGAAAAGGGAGATAGTGTAGCTGTGGGACATATGTCGGAGCTGTCAGGATATACTCGCATCAGTGTTACGCAGAATAATCTCCAAGAGCTTAAGGAGATTTGGGATCAATGGGGCAACGAGACTAAACAGTTATTCTATGGTAACTACGGAGACTTACCTTACTTGCTCGATGTTCAGATAGATGAGCGCTTGTTCCGAGCCCTCGCTCAATTTTGGAACCCAGTATATAGTTGCTTTACTTTTGGAGAGGTAGACTTGGTGCCTACTGTAGAGGAGTACACTGCCCTGTTACGGTGTCCCAGGTTCCAAGTTGATAGAATCTATTCTCGAGCTGTTAATGTCCCTACCTTTTGGAAGAAATTGATGGCTCTCACAGGGATGAGCGAGAAGTGGATTACTGCCAAAATTAAAGAAAAGGGTGAATGCAAGTGTATTTCATGGGATGCTTTGAAGGGTCTAATTCTAACACACCCTGATGAAGCAAAAAGGGTAGATGTTTTCGCTTTAAGTTTGTACGGATTGATGGTATTTCCTAGGGCTTTGGGATATGTGGACAAAGCAACCACGGACCTTTTCCATCGTCTCAGTAAGAGGGTCACTTCTGTCCCTGTAATCTTGGCTGAGACATTCAGGTCCTTAGACACATGTAGGAAGGCTGGCGCAGGCAGATTTGTTGGTTGTGCTCAATTACTTCTAGCTTGGTTCTATAGCCATTTTTAGTTGATAGATAGGGTCATTTGTCGGGTTTTCTTCGAAGACTACGCACCGCTGAAGGACATAGTCGCTTCAATTAGGAGAGTTGATGTTCCAGAGGAGAATTGGATCGCACTACTCCAAAATCTTCAGTCAAAAGATGTTGAGTGGAGAGCTTCGTGGATGATCCCTGGTGAGACTCTTTATCGTTGCGGAAGTTTCGATTGGGTCCCTTTATTAGGAATTTGGGGTGCCATTGGATACGCTTCCTTGCTCGTATTGAGGCAATTCGGTTTGAGACAGTTCGTGCTGGCAACTCATGGGCTAACTCAAAGTGAGTTTGCATATAGAGGAGCCGATTACAAGAAAAGGGTTGGAGAAATCTCTAGCACTTGGAACAAGACGTGTCGGTTGAAAGGAGTAGCTATTGGCCCTGCTACGACTCCAGAATATGTTGAATGGAGAGGTAGAAGGATCAATGATAATATTCCTGAGCCAAGCGTGGAAGGAGCTCGACCGATGGAAGAATATCTGCAAGTGATGCCCTCAGAGTTGGAAATTATGAAGCAAGAATTTGAGAGGAAAAATTTGGAGCTTAAGAAAGGATAGCCAAGCTCGAAGAAGAAAAGATGTATCTGAATTTAGATATCGATGTCCAGAAGATGGAAGTCGAAAAAGAAAGAAAGGAAAAGAGGAAAATTGAAAAGGATAGAGATGATTTGAAGGAACACTACAAAAAGGCACAGATATCCTTGAGAAGAGCAAAAACAGGAGGGTCTTCAGATCAGTTGTAGAAAGAGGTCCAAGAAGGAAAGGCTAGAGCTGAATACTGGGAAAGGAAGTTTCAGGAGATACAATCGCAAAATTTGGCGCTAGAGGAAGAAAATAAAGGGTTAAAGTCCAAAGTAACCGAGCTTGGAAGGTCCCTTCGTTGGCATCGTAGCCATGATTCTACAGTCGAGTTAAAGGAGTTAAAAAGTAAAATTGAAGATTTAGAAGCAGCACTACAGGAAGGAAGACTTCAGATCAAGCAGCTTGAGATGCAAGAAGATATTCTAAAGGGAGAGCTTCATCAGTCTAGAGGGCAGATCAGAGAAAGGGATCATGTCATGGGAGAAGCCATAGCCCAGATTCGAGAGGTTGCTGAATATGTGCAGGATTTGGCAGTACGAGCCGATGTATTGAGTTTGATGTATGGGTCGTCGTCAGACATAGGAAAAGAGTTAGCCCTTTTATTAGATAGAGTTAAAACTCTGGGCATTAGGGCAAAAGCGTACTTGTAATCCATTCATATGTAAAGATATTCTTTTTCTAAATAAAGTTTTCTAAATGAGATTGAATCGAGATTGATGCCTTTGTTGCATTCATGCATTTGCATTACATCATATCATATGCATTTAAGGTTATAGAAAGACCCTAATTAGTTAAAGTTTCTTTATAAAGATAGGAAAGTAAATCTGGAAATCACACATCCTTACGGCACTCGCACTAAGACTAAGAATATGGATCAAAGGTTTGAGCAGTTACAAAAGGATATGCAAGACCAGTTGCAAGAGCAGTTGGCTAAAATGCAGAATGAGATGAGGGAGCAAATGATGGAAGCTTAGAGGAATATGATGGCTGAAATGGCTCAGTTACTGAGAGCCACTGGTAAGGGAAATGCTCCTATGGCTATCACTAAGGAGGAAAATGAGGGTCCTCCTCCAGGTTTTACACCGTCGCTGCAAACTGAGGTACCTCCTAGAAGGCCATCTACTACTGTGAGGCCTCAATATGGGCCTATTGATGCTGGTGTCCATGTGAATTTCCCGGCTGGTTCAGGGTTCAATATGGGTGACAATCCTGCTAATCCTCTCGTTACCGATCTAGATATGGTGGAAAAAGAGGATTTAAAGGCCAAAGCAGCAAGGCAATTAGATGAACGCTGCAGATGGTTAGAAGAAAAGTTCAAAGCTTTAGAAAGCACTGGCAATAATCATGGGGTTGATGCTAAGGACTTAAGTTTGGTCCCAAACTTAGTGTTACCTCACAAATTCAAGATGCCAGAATTTGAGAAATACAATGGCACTACTTGCCCAGAGGCCCACATCACAATGTTCTGCAGAATGATGACAGGGTATGTAAACAATGATCAACTGTTGATCTATTTTTTTCAGGATAGTTTGACAAAAGCGGCAGCCAGATGGTACAATCAGTTGAGCCGGGCTAGAATAAGCTCATGGAGGGATCTTGCACAAGCCTTCGTGCAACAGTACAACCATGTAACAGACATGACCCCTGACAGGATTACCCTGCAAAATATGGAGAAGAAGTCAAATGAGAATTTTAGGCAATATGCACAGAGGTGGAGAGAGGTAGCAATGCAGGTTCAACCACCATTGCTGGAGAAGGAGACCATTATGCTATTCATTAATACTCTGAAAGCCCCATTTATTACTCATATGATTGGAAGCACAACTAAAATTTTTGCGGACATAGTTATGGTAGGAGAAATGATAGAGAATGCCATAAGAGGAGGAAGAATTGAGGGGGAAGTAGCCAAAAGATCAGCCCCAAGAAGAAAAGATAATGAAGTGAATAACACAAGTAGCTTTAATTCAAAAGCAGTTACGGTTAGCCAGCCCAAAGCAGCCACAGTTGGGCAGCAGAGCACTCAAAAACAGGAATCCAATACTAGGCATGAGAGGATGCAGTTTACACCTATACCTGTGACGTATAGGGAGCTCTATCAAAATCTATATGATGCGCATGCTATAGCCCCTTTCCATTTGAAACCATTACAACCTCCGTATCCTAAATGGTATGCTGCAAATGCCAGATGTGAGTATCATGCTGGAATATCGGGGCACTCGATCGAGAATTGTACTGGATTCAAGAAGGCTGTAGAGAGGTTGATCAAGAACGGGGTTTTAAAATTTGAGAATACCTCAAATACGGAGAATCATTTGCCAAACCATGACAATCAGGGATTGAATGCCATCGTTGAAGCCAATGGAAAAAGAAAAAAGGAAAATGTTGATGAGATAAGGATACCAATGAGGGTAATCTGGGAGGAGATGATGAAGAGAGGTATGTTGACCTCTAAAAATATGAAAGAAGGAACGAGGGACTACGGGGAGTTCCATGAAGATTGTGAGGAATTCAAGGCCTTAGTACAAGGCTTTATAGACAATAAAGAGCTACAGATTTGTGAAGGTAGCTCTAGTGAAAAGCAAATATGTGCACTGGAAAATGAACAGCAAAGAGCCAGCAGACCAAAGATCATTATTTCCCTACTAGGGAATAATGAAGTAGGGACACCAGCAGCACCCAAAGTCATTATCCATGCACCTACTCCTTTCCCTTACAAGGATAGCAAGAAAGTACCATGGAGTTATGACTGTAGCATGACAGTGCCAGAGGAAGGAAATGTAGCCAATGCATCTGAAATTGAAGGTTCCCATACGCGGAGTGGGAAACGTTATGATATGGGGAATGACAGAGTAGAGCCCACAAAATCCAAGAGTGTGGAGGTAGAAAAAGAGAAAAAGAACGAAGTACCTGTTAACGAGCCAGTAAGGGAGGAGGAGGCTAAGGAATTTCTAAAGTTCCTTAAGCATAGTGAGTATAGCGTGGTCGGCGAGCGATTCATGCAAGCATGCGTGACGATATATCGTTGTTGGCCTTACTATTGAGTTCTGAGGTACATCGAGATGCGTTGTTAAAAGTGCTTAACGAAACATATGTCACCCATGACATATCTGTTAACAAGTTGGACCGGTTAGTAAGTAACATCAGTGCTGACAATTTCATCTATTTTAATGATGATGAAATTCCACTAGGGGGCATAGGGTCAACCAATGCCCTACACATCACTACTCGGTGCAAAGGATACACACTTCCAAGTTTACTTGTGAATAATGGTTCTGCTTTGAATGTCCTACCGCTATCCACCTTGAATAGATTGCCCATTGACAATTCGCATATGAAGGCATGTCATAATGTGGTAAAAGCCTTTGACGGAACTGAAAGGAAAGTAATGGGACGAATTGACATCCCTCTGGAGATTGGGCCAAATACATATGAAGTTGACTTCCTGGTAATGGATATCAAGCCCTCCTATAATTGTTTGTTGGGGAGGCCATGGATACACTCGGCAGGAGCAGTGCCTTCTTCATTGCACCAAAGATTGAAGTTGGTAACAGATGGACTCTTGATAACCATCAATACAGAGGAGGACATTATAGCAGCCGTTACCAGTAAAGCTCCTTATGTAGAGACAAATAAGGAGGCTATCGAGTGTTCTTTTTGCTCCTTAGAAATTGTTAATGCTACCTTCATTGCGAAGGGAAGTGAGGTGCCGGTTCCCAGAATGTCTAGAGCAGCAAGGATGACCCTGCAAATAATGATGAGGAAGGGAGCATTGCCAGGAAAGGGATTAGGAAAACAGTTACAATGTGGGATTCAAATCCCAAAATTGATGGAGAAGAAGGACCGTTTTGGTTTGGGTTTTAAGCCAGATCATAAACACAAGAGACAAGAAATGGAAAAGCAAGCAAGAAGAAGGAGGCGCGTTTGAGCGGAAGAGAAATAGATGGAGCGGATGACATTTCCACATATATCCAAAACCTTTAAGTCAGGAGGGTTGCTGGTAGAAGAGAGTCATCAAATCAATGTTGTACATAGTGAGTGGTTGGGACAGGAAAACCTTGGGGGTATTCACCCTTACGAACCGGGGAGTTCTCTGAACAATTGGACTGCGGAGGATCTTCCTGTAGTCTTTAGAAATTTTTCAGAGTAATTCACGAAACATGTCTATTACTCTAGAGCCTAGGAGTAGTAAGATTACATTTGTGAAAATAGGCTTATGTTCATCTATTATTTTTCAAATAAAACATAACTTTTATCAATTTGAACGAGTATTGTTTCACTTTTATCGACCAATATTCCTTTAAATTCTAACAACTCTTATTCTTTTATTCATAGCACATAAATGATCATTCTTAAATTCATTCATTCTTTGTATATTCTTTCATACCCCTCATAGGTCTCTAGATATCAATGATATGAGCGCTAATACTTCCATTCCTGATTTCTCTTGTGAGCAAGACATGTGTTTAGAGGAGCCTCAGGGTTTTGAAGATATCCAAGATTGTGACGTATCTCTTGATCTATTAAGAATGGTGAAGTAGGAGGAGAAGCAAATCATGCTACATGAAAAGGAGGCAATAGAGAATATAGCCCTAGAGGAGGGGAAAGTGGTGAAAATTGGAACGCTGATCGCCAATGACACAAGGCATAATTTGATTGAGTTGCTTCAAGAATTCAAGGATATCTTTGCATGGTCTTATCAGGATATGCCCGGATTAAGTACTGACATTGTAGTACATCGTCTTCCGATAAGACAAGAATGTAAGCCGGTCCAACAGAAGTTACGAAGGATGCGGCCAGATATCATCCTGAAGATAAAAGATGAGGTTAAAAAGTAGTTTGATGCAGGATTTTTGCAGGAAGTAAAGTACTCTGAGTGGGTATCTAATATTGTACCTGTCCCTAAGAAAGACGGGAAGGTACGAATGTGTTTTGATTACAGGGATCTAAACAAAGCAAGCCCAAAGGATAATTTTCCTCTGCTACACATCGACACTTTGGTAGACAACACAGCGGGATATTCATTGTTCTCTTTCATAGACGGCTTCTCAGGATACAATCAAATAAAGATGCATCCAGAGGACATGGATAAAACTACTTTCATAACATTATGGGGCACCTTTTGTTATAAAGTAATGCCGTACGGGCTGAAGAACGCAGGGGCAACATACCAACGAGCCATGGTAAACTTGTTTCACGACATGATGCATAAGGATATTGAGATATACGTTGATGATATGATCGCCAAGTCGCGAACAGAAAAAGAACACATTAAGGTTTTGAGAAGATTGTTCTTAAGATTGAGGAAATTTCATTTGAAGCTCAATCCAGCAAAGTGCACCTTTGGAGCCAGATCAGGGAAGTTATTAGGCTTTGTAGTCAGTGAAAAGGGAATTGAAGTTGACTCAGACAAGGTCAGAGCCATACGAGAGTTGCCTCCGCCACGCACTCAAAAAGAAGTTCGAGGATTCCTTGGAAGGCTGAATTACATTGCTCGGTTCATTTCACAATTGGTCGAGAAATGTGATCCTCGCTTTTCGCCTCCTCGAAAGCACAATCGTGGTACTTGGGATGAAGAATGCCAGAATGCTTTTGAGAAAGTCAAGCAGTATTTGTTGAATGCTCCAGTGTTATCGCCACCTAGTCCAGATAAACTGTTAATACTATACTTATCAGTATTCAGCAATTCCATGGGATGTGTGCTTGGTCAGCATGACGAGTCCGGAAAAAAGGAAAAGGCAATTTATTATCTTAATAAGAAATTCACTGATTGTGAAATGAGATATTCGCCAATCGAAAAGTTGTGCTGTGCGTTGATTTGGACTACACGGAGATTAAGACAGTATATGCTATACCATACTACTTGGCTCATCTCAAAACTAGATCCATTAAAATACATGATGGAATCAACGGCTCTAAATGGAAGAATGGCGAGATGGCAAATTTTGCTTTCAGAATTCGATATAGTCTATGTGAGTCAGAAGGCTATCAAAGGAAGTGCGGTGGCAGACTTTTTGGCCAGTAGAGCTTTGGAGGATTATGAGCCATTGAATTTTGATTTTCCAAATGAGGAGCTAATGTGTATAGCAGCAACTGAAGATTCTTCACGGACGCTAAATTTTGATGGGGCTTCTAATGCTGTCGGAAATAGAATTGGGGCAGTTTTGGTATCCCCGAATGGTGACCATTACCCATTCACGTGCAAGTTGGATTTTGACTGTATAAATAACATGGCTGAATACGAAGCATGCATCATGGGGCTCCAAGCAGCCATAGAAAGAGGCATAAAAACCTTAGAAGTATATGGAGATTCTGCGTTAGTAATCCACCAACTAAGAGGTGAATGGGAGACAAGAGACCCTAAATTGATCAATTATCGAATGGTAGTTTTGGGGTTGTTAAGAGAGTTTGATGACATTACCTTCAGCTACCTCCCACGAGATGAGAATCAGATGGTCGATGCTTTAGCAACCTTGGCTTCAATGATTAAAGCAAACAAAGAAGGAGAGATGAGACCAATTCAAATGAGTGTCTATGAGGCCCCAGCTCATTGTTGCAACATTGAGGAAGAAGAAAAAGATGACAATCCTTGGTATCAGGATATATTGCGATATGTGAGGGATCGTAAGTATCCAGAACAGGCAACCGAAAATGACAAAAGAACTCTGAGAAGGTTAACTTGTGACTATGTTTTGGATGGGGATGTTCTGTACAAGAGAAGGAAAGACCAAGTACTTCTGAGATGTGTCGATGCTGTGGAAGCCAAGCTAATTCTAGAAGAGGTTCATGAAGGTGTATGTGGTACGCATGAAAATGGGTTCACGATGGCAAGACAAATCATGAGGTTTGGCTATTATTGGGTCACTATGGAAGGGGACTGCATCAACTATGCCAAAAAATGCCATAAGTGCCAGATCTATGGGGACAAAATTCATGTGCCACCCTCACCTTTACATGTCATGACATCTCCATGGCCGTTTTCCATGTGGGGCATGGATGTCATCGGACCAATATCGCCGAAAGCTTCGAGTGGACACCGGTTTATCTTCGTGGTGATTGACTACTTTACAAAATGGGTAGAGGCTGCTTTTTACGCAAATGTTACTAAGTCAGCTGTGAGTCGATTTTTGAAAAAGGAGATCATTTGTCGGTATGGAATGCCTGAGAGGATCATATCCGACAATGCATTGAATTTGAATAACAAAATGATAGCAGAGGTTTGTGACCAGTTCAAAATCAAGCATCACAACTCTTCGCCCTATCGTCTAAAGATGAATGGGGCAGTAGAGGCTGCCAATAAGAACATTAAGAAAATAGTGGGAAAGATGACTGAGACTTATAAGGATTGGCATGAAAAACTACCGTTTGCACTCTTGGCCTATCAAACATCTGTCAGAACTTCTACTGGGGCAACTCCATTCTCATTAGTTTACGGGATGGAAGCAGTGTTACCTATAGAGGTAGAAATACCTTCTCTCTAAATTTTAACAGAGATAAGGTTAGATGAAGATGAATAGGTTCAGTCCCGATATGACCAGCTAAACTTAATTGAGGAAAAGAGACTAAAGCTATCCGACATGGTCAGATATACCAGAAGCGTATGATGCGAGCTTATGATAAAAAGGTTCGTCCGAGGGAATTCCATGAGGGGGACCTTGTGCTAAAGAAAATTCTTCCCATTCAGAAGGACTTTAGGGGAAAATGGATGCTGAATTGGGAAGGGCCATATGTCGTAAAGAAGGCTTTCTCTGGCGGTGCATTGATTTTGACAGAAATGGATGGAAAGAGCCTACCCAATCCAGTGAACTCAGACTCAGTCAAAAAGTACTTTGTCTAAAGGAGAAAGGAATCCAAGGTGAAACCCCACAAAGGGCGCCTTAAAATTTTCAAAAAAAAAAAAAAGAGTGGAGAGGCCAAGGTGAAAACCCGCAAAGGGCGCCTTGTGACCAAAGGGGTTTTGAGTTGAAAACCCGAAAGGGCAGCTCAAAAATTTTGAAGGGCATATAGCAATATCTGACTCGGTAGAGAGTAGAACATGATAGGGACATCAACAAAGTACTTTGGATCTTTTAAACACATGTCGAACTCAAGAAAGGCTTTATGGAATTAATGTATAGATGCTCAAGCGGCGATATTTAGAGCATCTAATTTTAATCCTGTTTGCTATCTTTAGATTCTATTTCTTTTTAAAGATATGCTATCAGAATTATTTCTTTTGTATTATTAACGATTCAAATCCAATTACTCTCAGAAATTTATTCATCTTCCATTATTCATAAAGTATGTTGCATTGAAATAATGATAGATGAACTAAAATATTTTCACAGGCGAGGTTTTGCACATTACTTTGGAATTTCTAGATAATGCAAGAAACTAAAACAGGACAATTATTCGAGAAATTCACGTAAGTAAGGGATGAAGAAACTCGAGGAATTTCTTTCTTCCAGTCCAAAAGGAAATGGACAAAACCAATGGCTCAATTCTTACGGACATCTTTAGTAGATTGTAGCATTGGAAGAAAACCTACAAGTTGAATAAAGAATGAAATTTTGAGAAAAGAAAAGACAAAAGAAAGAATGAATGGTGACGCCTAGGATAGGGGTCATATTCACATCACTTTGCATCATAACACATTTAATTAGGAACATTCGACTCACTCCAAGCATAGCATCCTAATTACCAGGCATAATCATTCTACAGGTTATCAAAGGCGGCGTATTTTAGTCCCCTAAACAGTAGGGTAATAGGCCGCAATATAGCAGATCTAGACTTCAGATGTTTATACTGAAGTAGATCCAAGATGATTTGGTATTCTTGTATTTACAAGGAACAAATCGAGGACATCGCAGATTTGACTCTCAGATATTCCCAGATAGCAGATCTAACCTTCAGATGTTTATACTGAAGCAGATCCAAGATGATTTGGTATTCTTGTGTTTACAAGAAACAAATCGAGGACATAGTAGATTTGACTCTCAGATGTTCTCAGTATAGCAGATCTAGGCTTCAGATGTTTATACTGAAGCAGATCCAAGATGATTTGGCCTCCTTGTGCTTACAAGGAACGAATCGAGGACATTGCAGATATGACTCTCAAATGTTCTCAAACAGACTCAAGATGATTTGGCATCCTTGTGCTTACAAGGAACAAATCGAGGACATTGCAGATATGACTCTCAAATGTTCTTAAACAGACTCAAGATGGTTTGGCATCCTTGTGCTTACAAGGAACGAATCGAGGACATTGCAGATATGACTCTCAAATGTTCTCAAACAGACTCAAGATGATTTGGCATCCTTGTGCTTACAAGGAACAAATCGAGGACATTGCAGATATGACTCTCAAATGTTCTCAAACAGACTCAAGATGGTTTGGCATCCTTGTACTTACAAGGAAAAAATCGAGGACATTGCAGATATGACTCTCAAATGTTCTCAAACGGACTCAAGATGGTTTGGCATCCTTGTGCTTACAAAGAACAAATCGAGGACATTGCAGATATGACTCTCAAATGTTCTCAAAACAGTCATCAAGTTGAATTCCATTAAAGCCAGTCAAATTGGGTCTTTCTAAGTCTTTGCTTGATTCCTGTTACACAGCAATAAGCAAAGAGGGGCAGCTGTAGTAACCCGAATTTGACCGGGCTTTGAAACCCAAAACCAAAATAAATAACAAATGTTTAATTTAAACAGTCCATAAGAGTTGTTTACAAAGCCCAAATACACAGACCTAACAGACCCGTTACACTCAACAGGCCCACTGTTACTATCCAAAGTCCTAAAGCAAACCCGTAGCCCAAATGTACAAGACCCTTGGAGGCCCAAAGCTTTGAAAGCATTCGGCTAGGGTTGGAAACCCTAGCCCTCTATTCGCGCCGCAAGCACATGAGGAGTCAAACTTCTTCAAATCTTGTCGTTTCAATTACCCTTCGTCGACATCGTGATTCCAGGCCCCAAGTCACGCCAAGATCAACGCCACCAGTGGACCATTGTCGAGCCTTTGCCACTGCCGGATTTTTCGCGAACACCTGCAAGGAAAGAAGAAGAACCACAGCAGCAAGCAAAGCAAATATGGCAAGATATAAAAAGATTTCTTTCCTAAATTTTTGTAATAAATAGTGGCTATAAAAGCCCGAAGAGGACGATTGTAAAAGGGGACCGATTTTTTTTAAAGCAGAGAAATACATACTTACACATAGTTATTCAGAAAGATACAAACAGTTTCAGAAAAGGTGATTTAACCGTATATTTCTTTTCGCAGCATATATATGTTTATACTGTTCTAGCAAAATCTAGCCTACAAAAATAAAAGGAAGGCATTTACCTGATAAAAGACGAGTGAAAAGAGGGGTTTTTAAACCCTAGCCACCATGTATGGTGGTCCTAGGGGTGGCGCGTGGGCGCGTGACCAGCGAGTGGCCGACGGAGGCCAGAGCCCGGAGCTCTCTCTCCTTTCTCTCTTTCAGAGAGAATTCTTAAATTTTTTTTTAAAACGATTTCAAATGATTTTAAGGCTGAGAAATTGGCTTTTATAGCCTTGACAAAACGGCACCGTTTTGTAACCCCAGGATCCGCGGGTTGACCCGACTACCCGGGGAGGATCCGCGCGTTTTTGCAAAGTGGGTTAATTACCCAATCGATCCTCTCGCTATTTTTATACTTTTAATTTTGTTTCATTTATTTTGAAATTTGGCATTAACATTTTATTCGATTTCAATTAGACCCTCTTAATGATTCACATTAGTATTAGGGGAAACGGCTACGTTTTGGGAATAGGGCAATTTGCCCGGTGACTCCCTTTAATTTTGCGGGTGCTTCGAATCGGGTCTTAATTCAGTTTTGGCTTTGTGAATTTACCCTATAATTTTTACAAAACTTTAAATTTAGTCCTATATTTTTATTCCTATATACTTTTATAATACATTAAAATTGTTAAAAATGTTGTTTTTATATGTATTACTATTCTATATTATTTTCCTCAAATTATTATTATTTTTATATATTATTATATTTTCATATATATTTATTAATTATTTATATATATTGCTTTATATCTATTATATTTATTATATACTTATATTAATTTTATTATATTTATTTTATATATATATATATTTACATATATTATGCATATCACGTATCACTAGTTATATTATTTATGTTCATAATATATATATATATATATATATATATATTTTAAAAGCCATTATTATTAAATCATGTTTTAAATCACATTGTATACACATTTTATTATTAATTATTTATTTACTGCATATATCATTTCATTTTAAATATTGTTATAAAATCTCTTATATACTTCTAAGCCAATACATCATTATAATTATTACTCTTTATTCTTGTTATTATGTACTACAATATATATTAAATGCTATTTTAAAATTAATATAATATGACTTGTTTTAACTATATTTTTTGTTAGTAATCAATCATTTTTATTAGTCATTTTGAATATCATGTTTATTTATTCTTGATGCATGCTATATATATATATATATATATATATATATATATATATCTTTATATGCATATTGTAATATTTGCTTTATATCATTGCCACCATTTTGATTAAATACATGAATTATTTACCTGTTACAATAATATGTTATAATGCAATATAATTCCCTATGTATCATCAAAGTTTTTTTTTAAATAAAAGCAATACTTGATGTTTGGAAATTTCGAGAAAGTAGTGCCCTAACTTATTGGGTTGCGACTTTTCTCGTTGAGTTCAAATAATTAAGTACCCTTTTAAGTTTTTAAAGGTTTTTCAAAATTCAAGTAACTATCTTGGAATTTCAAAGCAATATGTCCTAACTTACTGGACATGGCGTTTTGTTGTTTCGAGATAGGGATTTCCAAAGGCTAACTCAATGTTAACATTTTGATATGAGTGAATTCCAATTTTTTTTCAAAATCAAAAATAGTTTAAAAGATGATTGCGTTTTAAAATTCCTAATTTTCGACCTTAAAGATATTTGATAATCAATTTTGTACTAATTTTTGGGCGTTACGAGGGTGCTAACCCCTTCCTCGTACGTAACCGACTCCCGAACCCGTTCTTTTTATTACGTAGACCAAAACTAATGATTTTAAAACAAAATGTTTTAAAGGTGATCCAATCACACCTAAAAAGATTGGTGGCAACTCCCGTTTTCGTTTCTTTAAAGTCGATTCCCATTTTTCCAAAACTCGATTTTAAAAATGGTCTCGACATGCGTGTTGACCCGAAAACTCGAAAAAGATCTGCGAGTTTTTAAGTTTTGGGTTAATTGTTTAATTTGTCCCTCTGCATTTTTAAAATTCGTAAATTTATTTTATTTTTATTATAATTTTGCACTAATATTTTATTTTAGTTTTAATTTAATCCGAACAGTGGCCACTTTAAGGCCTGTATTGAAACGCTGCCGTTTTGGGGATAAGCGAAAATTTCCCAATGAGTCCCTAGGATTTTAATGGGCATCTCAATTAGGCCCAATTTTTTTTAAAAAAAATTAACCTCTGATTTTTATTTAAATTTAATTTTAGTCCTTTTATTTCTTTTTAAATTTTTTATAATTTATTTATTTTAAAAAATTTATATGTAGTACTTTTATTTTAATATAAATATTATTTTTATATACATATAAACCTTATTTATTATATTATTTTTTTCCTATATTATTTCATATTTAAGTATATTATTATATTATTTATTTTAAATTACTTATTATATATATATTTTTTTAAAATTGGCAAATTATTATTAAATATTTTTAAGTTGTATACTTTTATATTACATGCTATAAAAAATTATCTTTTATTACTACTTATATTATATTTTGAAATTTATTATTAAATATTGTTCTTTAATTTATATTTTAGGTATATTTTATCAATAATTACTCACTTTATATTACATTTTTAATATACACTAATTCTTTTATATATGTTGAACATATCATTTATATATTAAATGTTGTTTTATAATTATTATTAAAGGTCATATTTTAGAATTGAAATGTATGTTGGTATTATTTTAGGCATGTTTATGTTAAATTGTATGCCATGCATCATTTTTTGTCTATTGATTTATTAAAATGTATGTTGAATTATACCTTATATGTTTATATGCTTACTTATTCATTTTTAATGTATGTCGTATATTTTTTGTATGTATACATGTTTTAAATTTGCCATGTCTGTTGTTTAAAATTTGTTTAAATTCATGCTTTTACTTACCTATTATGATAATATGCTATCTTGTATGTTATATTCTATAATGTTAATATGATTCCTCATGCATTAATTAAAAAACGAGATTCCAAAGTTTTCAAAAATAAAAAGGCAATGTTTGGTGTTTGGAAGCTTGAGAAAAGCGTGTTCTAACTTATCTGGTTGCGACTTTTCTCGTTGAGTTTGAATAGTCAAGCACCCTTCTAAGTTTTAAGGTTTTCAAAATAGAGCAACTATCTTGGGATTTCAAAACATTGTGTCCTAATTTACTGGATATGGTGTTTTATTGTTTCGAGATAGAAATTTTCAAAAAAGCGAGTTTAGCATCAAAAGTCTCAAAAGTATTGCGTCCTAGCTTACTGGATGTGGTATTTTGATTCGTTTGAAATAGGTGAGCCTTAATTTTTCAAATTAAAACACTCTAATTAAAAAGAGGATTGTATCTTAAAACTTTTAAATTTCCGACATTAAAGACACTCGACAATAATTTAGGTACCAATTTTTGGGCGTTACAAGGGTGCTAACCCTTCCTCGTTCGTAACCGACTCCCGAACCCGTTTTCTTGATCTCATAGACCAAAACTAATGATTTTAAACAAAACACTTTATCGGTGATCCAATCACACTTAAAAAGATTGGTGGCGACTCTAGTTTTCATTTTTCTTAAAGTCGAACCCCATTTTTTCCAAAACCGTTAAAAATGCCTTCGACAGCTTGGCGACTCCACTGGGGACAAATCAGAGAGTCAAGCCGTATAATTGATTACCTTTTGTCTTAATGTCGAAAATTTGAAAAATTTTAAAATTCAATCCCCTTTGCATTACATGTGTTTTTATTATTACATATGATGCAATATTCTGATAAACATTGCATGACCGTTGTGGTCACACCCTTAAGTGGGAGTGAGAAACTATGCCTTCATGAGGTTTTCGCCTCCGTGCAGGATAGTGGATCACTTTCGGGATACATCCGTACCTATGGTTTCGTGAGATTTTTATCTCCGTGTAGCCATAGGGAAATGTATTCCCCTGAACTAAACTCGATTCAAATGAGCCTATAATGGGTGAGGATCGAAGAATCTGCTGGTTCAGGTACCTTAAACTTTAGAACTAAAACCTCATATAGAAAAACTGTAAGAGATCAATTTAGATAGTGGTACTCTAGATTATCACCCTTATAAGTTATTTATTATATGATACTGACAATTTGTTTGTTTTTTTTTGTTTTGTTGCATGTCATATTACATCTAAAAGGTATCGATTCACGGTCGGTTTCTAAGTTAAGAAATTTTATTATAGAAAACGGACTTCTTGATAGAGTGGAGGGCAACGCTAACGTCCATAGATGGTCGGAGCAAACTCAGCTAGGAAAAGGGGATAGCATAACTGTGGGATAAATGTCGGAGCTGTCAGACTACACTCGTATCAGTGTCACACAGAATAATCTATAGGAGCTTAAGGCAATTTGGGATCAGTGGGGCAATGAGACCAAGCAATTATTCTACGGTAATTACAGAGATTTGCCCTATGTTTGATATTCAGGTTGATGAGCACTTGTTTCGAGCTCTCGCTCAGTTTTGGAACCCAGTATACAGTTGTTTTACCTTTGGGGAGGTAGATTTAGTGCCTACTGTGGAGGAGTACACAGCCTTACTTCGGTGTCCTAGATTTCAGTGTGATAAGATTTATTCTCGAGTTGCTTGTATCCCAACCTTTGGTAAGAAGCTGATGACCGTTACGGGGATGAGCGAGTAGTGGATCATTGCTAGAATTAAGGAAAAGGGTGAGAGTAAGTGCATTCCCTGGGGAGCTTTGAAAGATCTGATCCATACACATCCGGATGAGGTGAAGAGGGTAGACATTTTTGCCTTAAGCTTATACGGATTGATGGTTTTCCCTAGGGCCTTAGGATATGTGGACGAGGCGACCACGGATCTCTTCCATCGACTTAGCAAACGGGTCACTTCTATTCCTGCGATTTTGGCGGAGACATTCAGGTCTTTGAATGCATGTAGGAGGGCTAGTGCAGGCAGGTTTGTTGGTTGTGCTCAGTTACTTTTAGCTTGGCTCTACAGTCACTTCTGATTGATAGATAGAGTGATTTGTCGGGTCTTCTTCGAGGATTACTCCCCGTTGAAGGACATAGCAGCTTCAACTAGGAGAGCTGATGTTCCTGAAAAAAATTGGATAGCGCTACTTCAAAACCTGCAGTCAAAGGATGTGGAGTGGAGGGCTCCATGGATGATTCCTGGTGAGATTCTTTACCGATGCGGCAGTTTTGATTGGGTTCCTTTGTTGAGAATTTGAGGTGCCATTGGATATGCCCCTTTCCTTGTGTTGAGGCAACATGGATTGAGACAGTTCATAACGACAACTTACAGGTTAGTTCAAAGTGAGTTCGTGTATAGAGGAGCTAACTACAAGAGGAAGGTCAGTGAGATCTCTAGTGCTTGGAATAAGACTTGTCGATTAAAGGGAGTAGTTATTAGCCCTGCTATGACTCCGGGGTACATCGAGTGGAGAGGTAGAAAGATTAATGATAACATCCCTAAGCCAACCATGAAGAAGCTCGACCGATAGAGGAATATTTGCAAGTGACGCCCTCGGACTTAGAAATTGTGAAGCAAGAGTTCGAGAGAAAGAGCTTGGAGCTCGAGAAGAGGATAGCAAAGCTCGAGGAAGAAAAAATGTACTTGAGTCTAGACGTCGATGTTCAAAAGATGGAGGTTGAAAAAGAAAGGAAGGAGAAAAGGAAGATTGAGGGAAATCGAGATGATTTAAGGAAGCATTACAAAAGGGCACAAGTATCCTTGAAGAGAGCGAAAATAGGAGGGTCTTCAGATCAGTTGCAGAAAGAGGTCCGAAAGGAAAAGTCCAAAGCCGAATATTGGGAGAGGAAGTTCCAAGAGATGCAATTACAGAATTTGACCTTAGAGGAAGAAAATCAAGGGTTAAAAACTAAGGTGACTGAGCTTGGGCGATCCCTTCATCTGCAATGAAGTCGTGACTCCACGGTAGAGGTAAAGAAGCTAAAAGGCAAAGTTGAGGAGTTGGAATTAGCATTGCAAGATAGTAAGCTTTTTATCAAGCAGCTTGAGGCACGAAAGAATTATTTAAAGGGAGAACTGTGCCAGTCTAAAGAACAAGTCAGAGATAGAGATTAGGTTATTAGAGAAGCCATAATTCAGGTCCGAGAGGTAGCTGAACACATTCGAGACTTGGCAGTACGAGCTGACTTATTGAGTATGATGCATAAGTCATCGTCGGATGTAGGTCGAGAGTTAGCCCTTTTATTAGATAGAGTTAAAACTTTGGGCATTAGGGCAAAAGCGTATTTGTAATCCTCTTATATGTAAAGATATTCTTTTTCTAAATAAAGTTTTCTAAATGAGATTGAATCAGAATCGATGTCCTTTTTGCATTCATGCATTTGCATCTCATAGCATTTCATCGCATCATTTGCATTCAAAGTTATAGAAAGACCCTAATTAGTTAAAATTACCACAAAAGTAGAAAAGAAAATCTGGAAACCACGCATCAGTACGGAACTCGTGCAAAATCTAGGAATATGGATCAAAAGTTTGAACAGCTACAAAAGGACATGAAGGACCAATTGCAAGAACAATTGGCCAAGATGCAAAACGACATGAGGGAGCAAATGCTAGAGGCTCAGAGGAATATGATGACTGAGATGGCTCAGTTGCTGAGGGCCACTGATAAGGGAAAAGCCCCTATAGCAATCACTGGTGAGGAGGAAGAAGATCATCCTCCAGGCTTTACTCCACCCCACGGGCCTATACAAACCGAGGCACCTCCTAAAAGACCGTCTGTCAATATAAGGCCTCAACATGGGCCGATTGATGCTGGGATCCCTATGAATTACCCAACTGGCTCTGGATTCAATTTGGGTGATAACCCTACCAATCCTCTCATTCCTGACTTGGATATAGCTAAAAAAGAAGATTTGAGAGCCGAAGCTGCAAAATAGTTGGAGGAACGTTGTCGATGGTTGGAGGAGAAATTTAAAGCCTTAGAGAGTGCTGATGGGCATCATGGAGTTGATACCAAAAATCTAAGCTTGGTCCCAGACTTGGTGCTTCCTCACAAATGCAAGATGCCGGAGTTCGATAAGTACAATAGTACTACTTGCCCAGAGGCCAACATTACGATGTTTTGTAGAAGGATGACTGGGTACGTAAACAATGATCAGCTGTTGATCCATTGTTTTCAAGACAGTTTAGTGGGAGCAGCAGCCAGGTGGTACAATCAGTTGAGCTGGGCTAGAATAAATTTATGGAAGGATCTTGCGCAGGCCTTCATGCAGCAGTATAATCATGTGACTGACATGACTCCTGATAGGATTACTCTGCAAAACATAGAGAAGAAGCCTAATAAGAATTTTAGGCAATATGCGCAGAGGTGGAGAGAGGTGGCGATGCAAGTTCAATCACCACTGCTGGAGAAGGAGACCACTATGTTATTCATCAACACTCTGAAAGCTCCATTCATTACTCACATGATTGGAAGCACTACCAAAAGTTTTGCGGACATAGTCATGGCAGGAGAGGTGATCGAGAATGCCATAAGGGGTGGAAAAATTGAGGGGGAAACGACCAAAAGATCGGCCCCAAGGAGAAAGGATGGTGAAGTGAATAACACAAGTACCTACAACACGAGAGCAATCACAGTTGGTCAGCCTAAAACAGCTGCGGTTGAGCAACAAAGTTCTAAAAAGAAGGAGCTGGGTACAAGACAGAATTCTAAAAGGATGCAATTCACACCTATCCCCGTGACGTATCGTGAGCTTTATCAGAGCTTATACAATGCACATGCTATTTCTCCTTTCCACTTGAAACCACTGCAGCCCCCATATCCCAAATGGTATGACGCAAATGCCAGATGCAAATACCATGCGGGAATACAGGGACATTCGATTGAAAATTATACCGGTTTCAAGAAAGCCGTAGAGAGGCTTATTAAGGTGGGGCAGTGAAGTTCGATAATACCCCTGGTACTGAAAACCCATTGCCAAATCATGACGGGAAAGGAGTGAATGCCATTGGCGAAGCCAGTGAGAGAAAAATCAAGAAAGATGTTGCTGAGGTGAGGATGCCAATGAGGATGATTTGGGAAGAAATGATGAAAAGAGATATCATAATCTCTAAAGCGGTAAATAAAGGAGCAGGGAATTATTGTGAGTTCCATGTTAAAGAGGGACACAAGATCCAGGAATGCGACGAGTTTAAAGCCTTGGTGCAAGGCTTTATAGATAATAAAGAGCTACAGATTTTTTAAGGTAGCTCTAGGGAAAAACAAGTATGTGTGCTAGAGGATGAACAATAAAGAACTAGTCAGCCAAGGATTATTATTTCCCTGCAGAGGAATAATAAAGTGGGGGTGCAAACGGTGCCTAAAGTCATTATCCATAAACTTGTGTCCTTTCCTTATAAGGATAACAAGAAGGTACCATAGAGTTATAACTGTCAGGTATCAATGCCGGAGAAGGAAGATGTAGCCAGTACGTCTAGGGATATACAAGTTGAGGGTTCCCATATATGGAGTGGGAAACGGTATGATACGGTGGGCATCAGAGAGGAGCCCATAAAAATAAAAAAATACCAGTATGGAGAAGGAGAAAGAGGCTGAAATGCCTGTCAAGGAGCCAGTAAAAGAGGAGGAGGCTAAGAAATTTCTAAAGTTCCTTAAGCATAGCGAGTATAGTGTGGTCGAGCATTTGCATAGGCAGCCAGCTCGCATATCAGTATTGGCTCTACTTCTGAGTTCTGAAGTGCATCGGAAAGCATTGATGAAGGCTATAAAAGGAAGCATGATAGAGGAATTTCTGGCTAGTAGAGCTCTAGAGGACTATGAGCCGTTGAATTTTGATTTCCCAAATGAGGAGTTGATGTGTGTAGCAGTTACAGAGGATTGTCCTTGGAAGGTGAGCTTTGATGGAGTATCCAATGCAGTGGGAAATAGAATTGGGGCAGTCCTGGAATCCCCGAATGGCGACTATTATCCATTCACGTGCAAGTTAGATTTTGATTGCACAAACAATATGGCCAAGTATGAAGCATGCATCATGGGACTCCGAGCGGTAATAGCGTGAGGAATAAGAACCTTGGAAGTATATGGAGACTCTGCGTTGGTAATTTACCAGCTTAGAGGTGAATGGGAGACAAGGGATCCTAAATTGATCAATTATCGAAAGATAGTTTTCGGGTTACTTGAGGAGTTTGATGACATCACTTTTAATTATATCCTGCGAGACGAAAACTAGATGGCAGACGCTCTAGCAACCTTGGCTTCAATGATTAGAGCTAATAAAGAGGAGGAGATGAGACCCATTCAGATGAGTATTTTTGAGGCTCCAGCTTGTTGTTGTAACATTGAGGAAGAAGAAAAGGATGATAACCCTTGGTATCAGGATATATTGCTATATGTGAGAGATCGTAAATACCCAGAACAGGCAACTAAAAATGATAAGCGAACTTTAAGGAGATTAGCCTGTGATTACGTTTTGGATGGGGACATCTTGTACAAAAGGAGAAAGGACCAAGTACTTTTAAGATGTGTTGATGCCGTAGAGGCTAAGTTAATTTTAGAAGAAGTTCATGAGGGTGTTTGTGGGACACACGCTAATGGTTTCACGATGGCTAGACAAATCATGAGGTTTGGATATTATTGGCCTACCATGGAAGGAGATTGTATCAACTACGCCAAGAAATGCCATAAATGTTAGATTTATGGAGACAAGATACATGTACCACATTCACCTCTACATGTTATGACTTCTCCATGGCCTTTTTCCATGTGGGGTATGGATGTCATTGGGCCAATATCACTAAAAGCTTCAAATGGACATCACTTTATTTTCATGGTCATTGATTACTTCACGAAGCGGGTAGAGGCTGCTTCTTATGCAAATGTTACTAAGGCGGCAGTAAGTCAGTTCTTGAAGAAAGAGATTATTCATCGGTATGGGATGCCTGAGAGAATCATATCAGACAATGCATTAAACTTGAACAACAAAACAATAGCAGAAGTTTGTAACCAGTTCAAGATTAAGCATCATAATTCATCTCCATGTCGCCCAAAGATGAATGGGGCAGTGAAAGCTGCTAACAAAAATATCAAGAAGATAGTAGGAAAAATGACTGAAACCTACAGAGATTGGCATGAGAAGTTACCATTTGCACTCTTAGCCTATAGAACATCTGTCAGAACTTCTACTGGGGCAACTCCTTTCTCGCTAGTTTATGGGATGGAGGTAGTGTTACCCATTGAAGTTAAAATACCTTCTCTTCGAATCTTATTAGAGATAAAACTGGATGAAGCAGAATGGATTCAATCGTGATATGACCAGTTGAACTTGATCGAAAAAAAGAGGCTAAAAGCTATTCGCTATGGTCAGATGTATCAGAAGTGAATGATGCAAGCTTACGACAAGAAAGTTCGTCCAAGAGAATTTCATGAGGGGGACCTTGTACTAAAAAAGATCTTTCCCATTCAGAAGGATTTTAGAGGAAAATGGATGCCAAATTGGGAAGGGCCATATGTCGTGAATAAGGCTTTCTCTAGAGGTGCATTGATTTTGACGGAAATGGATGGGAAGAGTTTATCCAATCCAGTGAATTCAGACTCAGTCAAAAAGTACTTTGTCTAAAGGAGAGTAGAATCCAAGGTGAAAACTCGCAAAGGGCGCATTGAGTTTTCGAAAAAAAATTTGGAGAGGCCAAGGTGAAAACCCACAAAGGGCGCATTGTGACTAAAGGGGTTTTAAGTTGAAAACCCGAAAGGGCAGCTCAAATTTTGAAGAGTATATAGTAATCTTGCTATTCAACAAAGAGCGAAGCGCGTTGCATATCGGGGCATCAACAAAGTACTTTGATTTTTAAACACATGTTGAACTCAAGAAAGACTTCATGGAGTTGGTGTATAAACGCTCAAGTGGCGATATCTAGAGAATCTAACCCTTGTCCTGTTTGCTATCTTTAGATTCTATTTCTTCTTAAAGATAGGCTTTCAGATTAATTCTCTTTGTATTTTTGACAAATTTATTCAAATCTAATTATTCTCGGGATTAAATTCATCTTCCATTGTTCTTAAAGTGTGTTGCATTAAATAATGATAGATGAACTAAATAATTTTCACAAATGAAGTTTTGTTCATTACTCTAGAAATTTCTAGATAATACAAGAAACTAAAACAGAACAATTGTTCGAGGAATTCACGTAAGTGAGGTTTGAAAGAACTTGAGGAAATTCTTTCTTGGGTCCAAAATGATGATTGGACAAATCAAATGATTCGATCCTAAGAGAAGATCATCTTACAAACATTTTTGATGGGTCATAGCATTTGAAGAATGGTACGAACTCACGGGCTGTGTAAGAATGATATTTTGAGAGAAATAAGGATGAGCTTTGACGAAGGAATGAGCAGTGACGTCTAAAATAGGGGTCATATTCATAAACATTTTGCATTATAACAGGTTTAATTAGGAGCTTTTGACTCATTTTGATCATAGCATCCTAACCACTAGGCATGAACTCATACACATTATACAGGTCATGTCCTTCAAGGGACAATGAAGATTGATGAGCCTTAGCCCCCTAAGCAGTAGGGTAACAGGCTAAAGCATAGCAGATTTGACCTTCAGGTGTTTACGCTGAAGCAGATCCAAAATGATTTGGCGTCTCTGTATTGTCAGAGAGCAGATCAAAAATAGCATATTTGGCATCTCTGTATTGTCAGAGAGCAGATCAAAGATAGCAGATTTGGCGTCTTTGTATTGTCAGAGAACAGATCGAAGATGACAGATTTGGCGTCTCTGTATTCGACGGAGAGCAGATCGAAGACATAGCAGATCTAACCTTCAGATATTTCCATATCGAAGTAGATCCAAGATGATCTGGTGTCCTTGCTTTTATAAGGAGCAGATCGAAGACATAGCTGATTTGGCTTTCACGTGTTTACGTTGAAGCAAATCGAAGATAGCAGATTTGGCGTCTCTGTATTGTCAGAGAGCAGATCGAAGATAGCAGATTTGGCGTCTCTATATTGTCAGAGAGCAGATCGAAGATAGCAGATTTGGTGTCTCTGTATTGTCAGAGAACAGATCAAAGATAGCAGATTTGGCATCTCCATATTCGACAGAGAGCAGATCGAAGACATAGCATATCTGACCTTTGGATGTTTTCACATCGAAGCAGATCCAAGATGATTTGGCATTCTTGTGTTTACAAGGAGCAAATCGAAGACATGGCAGATCTGACCTTCAGGTGTTTACACTGAAGTAGATCCAAGATGATTTGGCATCTCTGTATTGTCAGAGAACAAATCAAAGAAACAGATTTGGCATCTTCATATTCGACGGAGAGCAGATCGAGGACATAGCAGATCTGACCTTCAAATATTTTCACATTGAAGCAGATCCAAGATGGTTTAGCATCCTTGTATTTACAAGGAGGAAATCGAAGACATAGCAGATCTGACCTTCAGGTGTTTACGCTGAAGCAGATCCAAGACATCTCTATATTGTCAAGGAACGAATCAAAGGTAGCAGATTTGACATATCTGTATTCAACAGAGAGAAGATCGAAAACATCAGCATAATAGTCTTAAGTTCACAAGGAACAGATTGAAAACCAAGATCCGATAAGATCAGGCAAATTTGGTCTGTCTATAAGTCTTTGTTCGATTCCTATTACACAGCAATGAGCAAAGAGGGGTAGCTGTAGCAGCCCAAATTTGACCGGGCCTTAAAACCAAAACAGAAATATGAAATAAATAAATAAATGTTATTTATCTTAAAAGTCCAGTTTACAAGAGCACAAACACAGGCCCAAATAACTTTCAAACCCAAACTTAACCTAAACCTACAGTAGACCCAAACCCAATAACCCTTACAGGACCCAAAACTCATGAAGGCCTGAGAGGCCAAAACTTAAAATTTCCAGCTAGGGTTTCCAACCCTAGCTCTTTCTCCTCGCGTCGCAACAGATTCTGGAAAGTTCGGGGAGCGTCTGTCCAGCTCCCGAATCAAGGCCCCTTCAATGCTGTACCAGTGACATTGCAACTCCCGAAATCGAGGCCACCATTCAATGCACTATCTCAGGGACTTTCAACGCCCCATTAGTGCCTCACCGTCTCAACGACTCCTCAGCCACTGATCGTGCCCCCATCAACGCCTCTCCAGCGACCTTTCAGTGCACCATCCCAGCCACCGATCGTTTCACTACCGACGCCGAGATCTTCGCATTCACAGTAGAGACCGTACTGTGGTTAAGCCATAACCAGTGCACGAATAGGCATACAGGCAGATTCGCATCAATAGCAATCTTTGTCAGATTTTTTTGGTACCTGCAAGCAAAAAAGGAAACTAGCAGAAAAAGGCAAAAAACAAACAGCAGAAAATAGAAACAAAAATGGAAAGAAATTTCCTAAAATTGTAAAAGTCTGAGGCTATAAAGCCTCTCTTCAACTTGTAAACAGACTGACGCTTACTCACGCTGAAAAAGAGAGAAAGATACACAAAGTACACTGATAAAGGCTTACATACAGAAATAGAGAGAAACAAAAAAAGAGAGATACATAGATTTACATACTCAGAAAGAAAAACACAAAAAGTTGTATTCATTTGAAACAGAGAAATAAAAGGCAGTTTCCTGTTTTTGAGGTAATCGAATCGTTTTTTTTTTTTTGCTTTACTTTTACTCACCTGTTCGTCTTATTGCATGTATATACAGATTTTTTTAAAAAAATAACTAAGGAAAACAAAGGGCGGAAGAGAATACTTGACGATTGGCGAAGGAAAGGAGGGTTTTTTAAACCCTAGCCACCATGTACGGTGGCCCAGATGGTTGCGCGTGGAGGCACGTACGAGCAAAACAAGGTGGAGCCCTGGGAAGAGCCAAGACGGCCCTGAGGCCAGAGCTCCGAGGGCCAGAGGTTTTCTCAGAGAATTTTTTTTTTTATGCAGGTTGTAAAATGAATCTGGGGTGTGAAATTAGGCTTATATAGCCTAATCAATGTGACGTCATTTTGGCTTAGTCTGATAAGCCTAAAACGATGACGTTTCAACCCTCTAAGGTCCGCGTGTTGACCCGAAAACTCGAAAAAGATCTGCGAGTTTTTAAGTTTTGGGTTAATTGTTTAATTGGTCCCTCTGCATTTTTAAAATTCGTAAATTCATTTTATTTTTATTATAATTTGGCACTAATATTTTATTTCAGTTTTAATTTAATCCCAACAGTGGCCACTTTAAGGCCTGTATTGAAACGGTGCCGTTTTGGGGATAAGGGAAAATTTCCCAATGAGTCCCTAGGATTTTAATGGGCATCTCGATTAGGCCCAAATTTTTTTAAAAAAAAATTAACCTCTGATGTTTATTTAAATTTAATTTTAGTCCTTTTATTTCTTTTTAAATTTTTTTATAATTTATTTATTTTAAAAAATTTATATGTATTACTTTTATTTTAATATAAATATTATTTTTATATACATATAAACCTTATTTATTATATTATTATTTTCCTATATTATTTCATATTTAAGTATATTATTATATTATTTATTTTAAATTATTTATTATATATATATATATTTTTTAAAATTGGCAAATTATTATTGAATATTTTTTAACTTGTATACTTTTATATTACATGCTATAAAAAAATTATCTTTTATTACATATACTATTTATATTATATTTTGAAATTTATTATTAAATATTGTTCTTTAATTTATATTTTAGGTATATTTTATCAATAATTACTCACTTTATATTACATTTTTAATATACACTAATTCTTTTATATATGTTGAACATATCATTTATATATTAAATGTTGTTTTATAATTATTATTAAAGGTCGTATTTTAGAATTGACATGTATGTTGGTATTATTTTAGGCATGTTTATGTTAAATTGTATGCCATGCATCATTTTTTGTCTATTGATTTATTAAAATGTATGTTGAATTATACCTTATATGTTTATATGCTTACTTATTCATTTTTAATGTATGTCGTATATTTTTTGTATGTATACATGTTTTAAATTTGCCATGTTTGTTGTTTAAAATTTGTTTAAATTCATGCTTTTACTTACCTATTATGATAATATGCTATCTTGTATGTTATATTCTATTATGTTAATATGATTCCTCATGCATTAATTAAAAAACGAGATTCCAAAGTTTTCAAAAATAAAAAGGCAATGTTTGGTGTTTGGAAGCTTCGAGAAAAGCAGTGCCCTAACTTACTGGGTTGCGACTTTTCTCGTTGAGTTTGAATAGTCAAGCACCCTTCTAAGTTTTAAGGTTTTCGAAATAGAGCAACTATCTTGGGATTTCAAAACATTGTGTCCTAATTTACTGGATATGGTGTTTTATTGTTTCGAGATAGAAATTTTTAAAAAAGCGAGTTTAGCATCAAAAGTCTCAAAAGTATTGCGTCCTAGCTTACTGGATGTGGTATTTTGATTCGTTTGAAATAGGTGAGCCTTAATTTTTCAAATTAAAACACTCTAATTAAAAAGAGGATTGTATCTTAAAACTTTTAAATTTCCGACATTAAAGACACTCGACAATAATTTAGGTACCAATTTTTGGGCGTTACAAGGGTGCTAACCCTTCCTCGTTCGTAACCGACTCCTGAACCCTTTTTCTTGATCTTGTAGACCAAAACTAATGATTTTAAACAAAACACTTTATCGGTGATCCAATCACACTTAAAAAGATTGGTGGCGACTCCAGTTTTCGTTTTTCTTAAAGTCGAACCCCATTTTTTCCAAAACCGTTAAAAATGCCTTCGACAATTATTATTATTAAAAATAAATTAAAATAAAGACAAATGTATGGAGATTAAATTATACAAGTGTAATGCATATATTTATACATTTGTAATATATTTATTTAATTACTTTTTATTTAAGTAAAAAGATTTTTATCATATTAAAATATTAAATTATATAAACTAAATAAAATAAGGACAATTGGATGGTGATGATAATAGGCAAGTGTAAAATATATGTGTGTCCAATTGTTATATATATATATTTGTTATTAAATAAGATATTTATTATAATTATTATTATTATTATTAAATTAATAAAATAAATGAATAAATGAAATGAAATAAATGAAATAAAATAAAGAATAAAACAAAGTAAAGACGAAACAGAGGACATTTCGAAACAGAGCAGGGAAGAAAAAAGAAAGAAAGAAGAAAGGGGAAATTAAGGTTTTAAAGCTTGAAGTTTAATCGGTAAGTTTAATCAAGTCCTTTTCTTATAAATTTGATGTTTTTGGAATCCTAGAGTGAAATACGGTTGAATTTAAGTTGAAATTTTGAAAGTTAATAGATTTTTTAGTAGGGTTTATGTTGAACAAATGATGGAATTGGGGGTTTATTTGATAGAAATTTTGATTAGAATTGAATAAAGGATTGAATTGTAAACTAAGCTATAAGTTTTGAGTTTTAGGGATTCAATTGAAATAAATTCGATGAAAATATGATAAAAATTAAATAGTTAGATGTGAGTTTGGCAAGAAATTGAGTAGCAAAAAGGTATGAATTGAGAAAGAAAAAAAAATATAGGTTTAGTTAGGATTAAATTGGAATTAAAGTAAAAGTTAGATAAAAATTTCAGCATTTAAATTGTGTTAAGCTAATAATTGTGAAATTATTTTAATTTTTCATAGCTAATATCGAGCCTGAAGCATCGGCCCAAAAAGGAAAAGGAAAGATCGTCGAGGATTAAATCCGAAGAGAATTCTGGTTTGTACCACTATAACTCAAGCTTTATAATTAATATGTGTTTAATTTAATATGAATGTGTGGTAAGTATTTTAAGGTAAGTATTTAATGAACTGATAAAATTTGTGATTGGGTATTAAAATTGAGATTGATACTGAACTGAATTATGGGATACTGAATATTTTTTTGAACACCGAATTAAACTGTGAAATTACTAAATAGTGTTACGTATATTGCATTGAACTGTAAAATTTCTAATGAAGCGTGTCGAAACCTCTTTTTAAATTGGGGAGGGTATTTTAAAAACGGGAGTCACCACCAACCTTTTAAAGTGCGATTGGATCACTTTACAAAACATTTTGGTCTACGAAATTATGAGAAAACAGGTTCGGGAGTCGGTTACATAAGAGGAAGGACTAGCACCCTCGTAACGCCCAAAATTGGTACCAAATTGAATAATCTTGTCTTAATGTCAGAAGTTTGAAAGAATTTAGAAATGAGATTTCCTTTAAAATCGTAATATTTTAAGTTAAAAAGAATCAATATTCCTTCGCTTCAAAAGAATACAAATACCACATCCGGCATGATTGGACACGATATCTTTAAACTCTCGTAACTGAAATCATCTTGTAATTTATGAAACTCGTTTAAAAGCATATTTTAGACATTTAGTCAAATGGGAAATCGCAACCCAGCATGTTAGGGCACTACTTCCCGAGTTCCTAAATACCAAAAACTGAAATCAAATGAGATTTTTTTGTTTTAAAAATAATGATGTGTTTTACATATTTCAAGAAATTAAATAAACCTAGCTACAATATACATGCTTTATCATTTTATGCAAATATGATATAGAAAATAATAAATAATGGCACAAATTACACAATATACGTTATCATTTTATGTACATATTATTATAAATAACATGAATGTTCATGCATTATTGTCAATGTAAAATACAATGTAGTGCATAATGAATACAACAAATATAAATTGCAATATACATATATGATAGTATTTTATGCAAATGTAACTTAAATTACCATAAATAATTAATTTCATGCGAATATGTAAAAAACAAAAACAAATGATATGTAAAATTTAACCTACTAAACAATATCAAAATAAAAGAAAATCAAAAATAAATAAGCTAATTAAAATGTATAAATATAAATCAAATAAAAATAAGATATTTAGAAATATATTGAATAATATAAGAATAATAAAAGAGAACCCCTTTTTAAAAAAAAATGATATATACATATATAGGTTATACTATAGGGTACAATGACTTAATATAAAAAAAATGTACTAAATATTGATATTACACTTATTTATAAAAAATTTAAAAATGTATATAATTAATGAGTAATAAAATAATGGATATTTTATAATAAAATAAAGGTAATGTACGGAAATATGGTAAAATATATATAATATATAATAAATTTATAAACAAAATACATAAATAATGATATAAACTATATAATAGATGAAATATAAAATAATAAGGATGATATATTAAGTACATTTACATATAAAATATAATAAAATAATTAATATATATATATATAAATAAAATATAAATGGAATAAATAACATATAATAAAATTTATAAAAATGTATATAATATTATAAATAAAATAAATAAAATAATGTATTATTATATATATAACTAATGTTTATAAAAATATATATAGTATTTAAAATAAATTGAATTTATAAAACAAAACTTAAATTTAATTTAATTTTAAAATTTTAGGGTTAATTATAAATAAATTTAAAATTTTGGGCCAAATTGAAAGACTCGCTAAATTCGTAGGGACTCACTGGGCAATTAATCCTAATCCTAAAACGACACCGTTTCCCTGAATACAGTTTTAAAATCACTGTGAGGACTAAATTGAAACAAAATTAAAATATTAGGGCTCAATTTTTAAAAAAATGAAATTGAAAATACAAAAAACATGGAAGGATCAATCGGGTAATTTGCCCATTTTACAAAAACACGCGGATCCTCCCCGGGTAATCGGGTCAACACGCGGATCTAAACCTTGAAACGACGCAGTTTTATGCTTATTGAGTTAAAACCAAAACGGCACCGTTACGTTAGGGCTATATAAGCCAAATTTTAACTTAAAATTCATTTTTGAAACCCGAGTAAAAAAAATCTTTGAAAATCCTCTGAAAGAAGAGAAATGGGAGCCCTCCGGCTCTGGTCTCCGGCCTCCGACCCCTGTACCGTGAGCGCTCACGCACTGTACGCGCCGCCATACATGACGGTTGGGAGGCTAAAAGCCTCTGTTCTTCTCAGCAAATCGCAGGTAATACCCTTTCTCTTTTAAACTTTACTGTTTTTTTAAAAAAAATGGTATGCGTTGAACAGTGAAGAACAAGATATAACAAAATCACATTTTCAAGTAAACAATTGCTTCTTCTTTTTTCTGTGAATATATGTGTGTATATCTTTTATATTTGTAAAAATCGGTCCCTTTACATCGTTCTGATTCAGGCTTTTATAGCCACTATACATAGTATTTTACATGTTTAAAGTTATTCCCTGCCATATTTGTGTTGCCTCTGTTGTTCTTCTTTCCCCCTTTTGCAGGTACAAACGAGGAGATTTAACAACGAATGAACGCTCACACCGGCGTTGATTCGGGCGTAGACCACGGCATGATTCGAAGCCTAGAATCATGGCCTAGAATCACGGCGCTGATGGTGGGTAGCTGGAACGACGAGAAACGAACAGATGCGCTTGCGGCGCCTAGGGTTTCTAAAACCCTAGGTCTTCTATCCTCGGCCTACAGTTTGGGTCACTTGGGCTTCACTGAGTTGGGTCAAGGGTGTAATGGGTTAGTGGGCTTATTGAGTTGTAACCGGGCATAGGGTCTTGTGCTAAATGGGTCTATAAACTGTAATTGGGCTTGTAAGTGGACTGTTTAAAATAATAAATATTCATTTATTATTTTTTTATTTTTTGTTTTTTGGTTTTAAAGCCCGGGCAGAAATGGGCTACTACAGCTGCCCCTCTTTGCTCATTGTCGTGTAACAATAATAGATCAAAGACTATAAAAGGACCCATTTTGCCTGGTCTGGCCCAGTCTTGAGATCTTTCTTCAAATGGTCTTCATCCTATCTACAACTTCAAAGGTATTGGACCATAAATATGATAGCTTCAATTTGCTTCACTGTAACTTCAAGAAGGCAATATTTGCTATCTTCAACTTGCTCCCTGCAACCTCAGGGACGCCATGTTGATATCTTCGATCTGCTCTCTGATAATACAGAGACGCCAAATCTGCTATCTTTGATCTGCTCTCTGACAATACAGAGACGCCAAATCTGTCATATTCGATCTGCTCTCTGACAATACAGAGATGCCAAATCTGCTATCTTCGATTTGCTCTCTGACAATACAGAGACGCCAAATCTGTCATCTTCGATCTGCTCTCTGACAATATAGAGATGCCAAATCTGCTATCTTCAATCTGCTCTCTAACAATACAGATACGCCAAATCTGTCATCTTCGATCTACTCTCTGACAATACAGAGACGCCAAATCTGCTATCTTCGATCTGCTCTCTGACAATACAGAGATGCCAAATCATCTTGGATCTGCTTCAACATAAACACCTGAAGGTCATATCTGCTATGCTTTAGCCTGTTACCCTACTACTTAGGGCATTAAGGTGCATCAATCTTCATTGTCCCTTGAAGGACATAACCTGTATAATGTGTATGAGTTCATGCCTAATGATTAGTATGCTATGACCTAAGGGGGTCAAATGATCCTAATTAAACTTGTTATAATGCAAAATATTTATGAATATGACCCCTATTCAAGACGTCACCACTCATTCCTTCGTCGAAGTTTATCCTTATTTCTCTTGAAGTATCATTTCTACTCAGCCTGTAGGTTTGTACCATTCTTCAAATGGTGAATTCCTCGAACAATTGTTCTGTTTAGTTTCTTATATTATCTAGAAATTTCTAGAGTAATGAGCAAAACTTCATTTGTGAAAAATATTTTGTTCATCTATCATTATTTTAATGCAACATGGAAGATGAATCTAATTTTGAGAATAATTAGATTTGAATGAATTTTTCAAGAATACAAAGGAAATTAATCTGAAAGCCTATCTTTGAGAACAAATAGAATCTAAAGATAGCAAACAGGACAAAAGTTAGATGCCCTAGATATCGCCGCTTAAGCATCTATACACCAACTCCATGAAGACTTTCTTGAGTTCAACATGTGTTTAAAAGATCCAAAGTACTCTTGTTGATACACCAATATGCAATGCGCTTCGCTCTTTGTTGAGCAAGATCACCGTGTGTTCTTTCAAAATTTGAGCTGCCCTTTCGGGTTTTCAACTCAAAACCCCTTTGGTCACAAGACGCTCTTTGCGGATTTTCACCTTGGCCTCAAGTAACCCCAAAACTACCTTTCGATAATTGATCAATTTAGGATCTCTTGTCTCTCATTCACCTTTAAGCTGGTAAATTACCAACGCAGAGTCCCCATATACTTCCAAGGTTCTTATTCCTCGCTCTATAGCCGCTCGGAGTCCTATGATGCACGCTTCATACTTGGCCATATTGTTTGTGCAATCAAAATCCAACTTGCACGTGAATGGATAATAATCGCCATTTGGGGATACTAGGACTGCCCCAATTCCATTTCCAACAGCATTGGATGCCCCGTCAAAGCTCAACTTCCAAGGATAATCCTCTGTAGTTGTTACACACATCAACTCCTCATTTGGGAAATCGATGTTCAATGGCTCATAGTCTTCTAGAGCTCTACTAGCCAGAAATTCCTTTATCGTACTTCCTTTTATAGCTTTCTGGCTCACATAGACTATGTCAAACTCTGAAAGCAGAATTTGCCATCTCGCCATTCTCCCATTCAATGCTGTTGACTCCATCATATACTTCAAAGGATCAAGTTTTGAAATAAACCAAGTAGTATGATATAGCATGTACTGTCTTAACCTTCGAGTCGTCCAGATTAAGGCACAACACAATTTCTCAATTGGTGAATATCTCATCTCACACTCTGTAAATTTCTTACTGAGGTAGTATATCGCCTTCTTCTTTCTTCCCGACTTGTCATGTTGACCAAGCACACATCCCATGGAATTACTAAACACCATTAAGTACAGAATTAATGGTTTATCTAGACTAAGTGGAGATAGTATTGGAGCGTTTAACAAGTATTGCTTGACTTTATCAAAGGCATTCTGGCATTCCTCATCCCAAGTACCTTGGTTGTGTTTTCTAAGGAGGCGAAATATAGGGTCATATTTCTCAGTTAATTGTGAAATAAACCAAGCAATATAATTCAACCTTCCAAGAAAACCCCGAACTTCCTTCTGCGTACATGGTGGAGGCAAATATCTTTGTCTAAGTCTACTTCTATTCCTTTTTTGCTGACCACAAAACCTAGAAATTTCCCCGACCTAGCTCCGAAGATGCACTTTGCCGGATTAAGCTTCAACTAAAATTTCCTTAATCTCAGGAACAACTTTTTCAAAACTTCAATATGCTCCTTCTCTATTCGAGATTTAGCAATCATGTCATCAACATACACCTCAATTTCTTTGTGCATCATATCGTGGAATAAACTCACCATAGCCCTTTGATATGTTGCCCCTGCATTTTTTAGCCCGAAGGGCATTACCTTGTAACAAAAGGTACCCCACAATGTTATAAAGATGGTTTTATCCATGTCTTCAGGATGCATATTTATCTAATTGTACCCTGAGAAACCATCCATGAAGGAGAACAACGAATATCCCGCTGTGTTATCTACCAAAGTGTCTATGTGTGGCAGAAGAAAATTATCTTTTGGGCTAGCTTTGTTCAGATCTCTGTAATCAACGCACATTCGTACTTTCCCATAGGGACTGGTACGATGTTAGCTACCCATTCAGAGTACTTTACCTCTTGTAAGAATCCTGCATCAAACTGCTTCTTGACTTCGTCCTTTATCTTCAATACGATATCTAGCCTCATTCTTCGCAACTTCTGTTAAACTGGCTTACAATCCTGTCTTATTGGAAGACGATGCACCACAATATCAGTATTTAACCCTGGCATATCTTGATAGGACCATGTGAAGATATCCTTGAACTCACGTAGCAACTCGATCAGTCATTGCCTTGTGTCCTCTGTAATATGCGTGCCAATTTTCACCTCTTTCCCTTCCTCTAGGGCTACATTCTCTATTGCCTCTTTCTCATGGGGCATTATTTGTTTCTCCTCCTATTTTACCATCCTCAACAGATCCAAAGACACATCACAATCCTGGACATTTCCAAAATTCTAAGATTTCTCTAAACACATGTCTTGCTCGCGAGAGAAATCAGGTTTTGTAATATCAGTGCTCATGTCATTAATATCTAGGGATATGTAAAGTATAAAGAATATACAAAGAATGAATGAATTTAAGAATGATTATTTATGTGCTATGAATGAAAGAATAAGAATTGCCAAAATTTAACGGAATATTGGTTGATAAAAATGAAACAATACTCGTTCAAATTGATAAAAGTTATGTTTTATTAAAAAAATAATAGATGGTCATAAGCCTATTTCACAAATGTAATCCTATTACTCCTAGGCCCTAGAGTAACAAGAATGTTTCGAAAATTACTCTGAAAATTTCCTAAAGACTATAGGAAGTTCCTCCGCAGTCCAATTGTTCAGAGAGCTTTTCGGTTCGTAAGGGCGAATGTCATCAAGGTTGCCTTGTTCCAATCTTCGTCATGTATAGCATTAATCTGATGACTTTCTTCTATAAGTAAGCCTCCCGATATGTAGGTTTGGGAGATTGGAGGAAATGTCATCGGCTCCCACTCCACTTCTCTTCCATTAAGGTGCGCCCTTCTTTCCTCTTGGCATTTCTCAACTTCCTTCCTTATTTGCCTGTAGTCTGGCTTAAAGCCCAGACCAAAGTGATCTCTCTTCTCTTTCAGTTCTGGGATTTGAGTCGCTTCTTACAAGTATTTTCCTAACCCTCTTCCTGATAAGGTTCCCTTTCCTACCATCATTCGTAGCTCTTGCTATTTTTGGCGCCGGTAGCTCACTCCCTTCTGAAATGAAGGTCGCATTCACAAATTCTAAAGAGCAAAAGGAACACTCAATAGACTCTTCGTTCGTATCGACATAAGGGGCTTTGCTAGTGACTGCGGCTATAATGTCCTCTTCCGCATTGATGGTTACTAACCGTCCATCCGTCACTAACTTCAATTTCTGGTGCAACAACGAGGGCACCGCTCCCGCTGAGTGTATCCATGGTCTCCCTAATAAGCAATTATAGGAGGGCTTGATATCCAGCACCAAGAAATCTATTTCGTATATACTCAGCCCAATTTTCAGGGGGATATCAATCCTTCCCATCACCTTCCTTTCTGTAACATCGAAAGCTCTTACCACATTTTGACATGTCTTCATGTGGGAATCGTCAATGGGTAATCTGTTCAATGTAGACAGTGGTAGAACATTCAAGGCCGATCCATTATCGATGAGCATACTTAGAAGTGCGTACCCTTTGCATCGAGTGGTGATGTGCAAGGCCTTAGTTGACCCCCTGCCCCCCGGTGGGATTTCATCATCATTAAAGTAGATGAAATTATCCGCACTTATGTTATTCACCAACCAGTCTAGCTTGTTAACGGATATGTCATGGGTGACATTGTTTCGTTGAGCACCTTCAACAATGCATCCCAATGCACCTCAAAACTCAGAAGTAAAGCTAATATTGATATGCGAGCCGGCTGCCTACGCAACTACTCTACCACGCTATACTCTCTATGCTTAAGGAATTTTAAAAATTCCTTAGCCTCCTCCTCCTTTACTGGTTCCTTGACAGGCACTTCAGCCTGTTTTTCCTTCTCCGCACTAACATTATTTATTTTTGTGGGCTCCTCTCTGACGCCCACTGCATCATACCGCTTTCCACTCCGTGTATGGGAACCTTCAACTTGTACATCCCTAAATGTACTGGCTATACTCTCCTCCTCTGGCACTGTCACACTGCAGTCATAACTCCATGGTACCCTCTTGCTATCCCTATAAAGGAAAGGTGCAGGCTTATGAATAATGACCTTAGGCACCGTTTGTGCTCCCACTTCATTATTCCCCAGTAGGGAAATAATAATCCTTGGCCGGCTAGTTCCTTTCTGTTCATCCTCCAGCATACATACTTGTTTTTCACAAGAACTACCTTCAAAAATTTGTAGTTCTTTGTTGTCTATAAAGCCTTACACCAAGGCCTTGAATCCTTCACCATCTTGAACTTCATGTCCTTCTTTCTCACGGAACTCACCATGGTTCCCTATTTCTCCTCTCTTGTTTTTAGAGGTTAACATTGTAATATCCTAGTTTTGGGCCTAGTCGAAATAGTGGTTTCGAGACCACAAATCTGAGATAGAAATAATTTTTATTTTTATAATTATTTTGAGGTCTATGATATGATTGCATGATTGTGTGAAAATTTCGTGAAGAAATTCTATGTATAAAGTGTTTAATTTGAAATTAGGGACTAAATTGAATAAATTGCAAAACTTGTATTCTAGAAGCATTTTGCATAAAATTGAATTAGATTATTAATTAGAGGTCCTTAAAGAGTAACTTTACCAATTTCTAAAAAAAATTTGGACAAAAATGGGCTTGGAAGGGTAAAAATTTAAAGAATAGTAAAAAGGGCATTTTGGTCATTTAGGGGTAAAATGAATTAAAAGACAAATTTTAAAACCCAAATGTGTCCATCTTCAACCCCATGGCCGAATATAGCAAGGAGAAACCATGGCTAGGGTTTTTCAAGCTTCCAATCTCGATTGTAAGTCCATTCTAGCCCCGTTTTTCAAGTTCTTTACGTTTTTGGAATCCGGTAGCTCGATTTAGCTTATGCTAGCAATAATTTAACCTAGGGTTTATATTTGGAAAAATACCCATAGGTGAAACTTGTGTATTTTGGTGTTTTATGATAGAATATGAGGTTTTAAATTATGTTAGACAACTTGTGCTACTCGGTTTTAAGTGAAAACGAGTAAAATGGCTTAATCGGTAAAAATACCTAATAGTCATAAGTACATGTTAGAGTGAGAATTTGATGTTGCCATAGAAGGGAAAAATGATCAGCATGTCATAAAACATAAGAAAATAGGATGAATTTTAATTTACGAGCTTTGGGGAAAAAGTGTAAATATGTAAAAGTTTAGGGGCAAAATTGTAATTTTGCCAAAATATGATTTTGGGTAAATTTGAATAATGTGAGTCCTAATTAAACCATATTTTAAATGATAGAGAAAGGAAAACTGAAATTCAGGCTAAAATGGGGAAAATACCAAGTTATGGATGAAATAGTAAAAGTAGCCATTTTCGCATACGAGGTAAGTTCATATGTAAATGTTGGTAACATAGTTATTATTTTTAATGTTTTTATGTTATTTAAATGATATGATAATTATTATGAAATATTATATTCGTGATAATTGTTTGATAATATGTCAAATTATGTGATATACTTGGAAAATGTGAAATACTACCGAGTATCGGTATCGGCAATTCGTAGGAGATGGTTGAGACACATGATTGGGAAAATGGTCCCATTGAACCTTAGGAATGGATTAGGATACAAGTGACATGTCACTAGGATATTTGGGCATCCGAACTCGTTGAGTTGAGTCCGAGTTCGAGAGATGTAACTAGGCATCCGAGCTCGTTGAGTTGAGTCCGAGTTCACTTATGGGCGGGTTACATGGTAGCTTGGCTACATATGTGGCACTTATGTGCAAACTTTCCATGTATCCGAATTATATTCCGATGTGTTCAACGGGTAAAATTCTACTCAAATGGAGGAATACTCGAGATGAAAGGGACGTATTGGTAAGTGTTGTGAAATGGATACTTTGAAAAGGTATGTACTTAACCCTCGGGTTGAAAACTCGATATAACAACAATATGGTAAGATGATAAGTGAAAATGTGATATGAATGTCTCGGTGATGATTATGCAAATGATGTTTTATGTTTGCTTATATAGTTGTGTTACTTGCTATTTGCATGTGAACTTACTAAGCTTTTATGCTTACTCCCTCCTTTTCATTCCTTGTAGTTTTGACAAGCCAGCTTGGAAATCGGGAACGGTCGGAGGCTTGCTCACACTATCCATGTATCATCTTGGCATAATGGCTTGTATATTTCGAGCATGGCATGTATAGCATTATAATAATTTTGTGTATATGGTCTTATGATATGGTTATTGAGTGGTATGGAAATGCTTGGTAATGATTAGCCATTGGAATGGCTAATCATGATCATATTTGGTGTTATGTATGCTAAATTGCTAGCTAATCCATGGAAACCATGAAATAGGTAAAATTTACCATAAAATAAACTCAGACAGCAGCAGTGATGTGAGTTTGAAAAATCATTAAAAATATTAGATATACAATTAGATGATGAATAAAATATGGGATTGAATAATTATGAGTCTATTTTCATATGGATGGAACAAAACAGGTATATGAGTTATATTTTATGAGATGTTTAAATTTTTGTGAAATAGGGCCAGAGCGATTTCTGGATCCCCTATTTTGACTTTGGAAATTCACCATAAATTTTACAAAGATAATTAGAAGTCATTCTTTATATTTACAGATTCCTTATTGAGTCTAGTTTTATTAGAAATAAATGGCATAGTCATTGGAACTCTGTACAGGGAGATATCTGATTCGTAATTCACAGAGGTCCGAGCAGTCAAACCCTGAAATAGGGGATATTTTAACTAATAAACTGTACTAATTCGTCTAACAAAAAAATTCTAGAAAAAAATTAGTAGATAGATATATAAGTCTAGTTTTAGGGAAAATTTATGGATCTTGATTTTGAGTTTTGAAACTCAAGATATGAATTTTTAAGCGACTGTGACGCAGTTAGCCAGCTTGTCTAGAAATTTTAAAATAAGTTGTTTGAGCTGTTTAAGTAATGAATTAAGTTTAGTAACACCTCAAGCTCGACTCTGGCGATGGTCTCGGGCGTGAGGGCGTTACATTTTGTGGTATCAAAGCAGGTTTATTCAGTTCTCGGACTAATTTAGCATGTGTAAAAGTTTAGCTATACATGTCACTGATCTGTGATAGTGTGATGTCTTCCGACGCGTATAAGTACCGTCTTATTTAGACAGGGTACTCTCCAACCGAGCTGCGCTGACCATGTTCAATGTTATGTGAAGGTATTTGAGTAAAGTTATGATTATGATAAGTCTCTGTTCAGAAAAGTATGAATAAAAGTTTATGATACATATGTGATAATATGTGAGATGAAAGTTCATGTTGTGATAAATATCCATATTTGCTTAATGCTCATATGATGTAGTGTATGTGGCTTACTTGATAAGATGAATGGAATAAATAGAAAGTAGTAGAGGTATGAATAAAGGTCATAATATCACGATACGAATGAAAATGTCCTTATCTTGATTTGACGTTGAATGTTGATGAATGTTAATGATATATAATTTTTATGAGATAAAGGATTATAATGAAATGAACTTATCTATGTTAAATTGTTGGACTGAATTATATGATTGTAATGATATGTACATGATGATGAACGAAATGAAAGTTGTGATTGTGATGCAAATATCTATGTTTGTTTGGCCTTATATGATGTTATAAGCATGAATTAATTTTATTAAATGAATGGATAAGTAAAGCTATCTAGAAAACATAGAATGTATGCATAAGTATATTGTCTAAATGGGACAATAGGAAAATTTGTGTAAGCCAACATGAATGTTGCATTGCCTGAATGAATGACATGATTTTGATGATGTTGCTATGATGATAGAAGTTGTGTCATATGTGTATGTATAAGAAATTCGAGTCAGAAGTCCTACAACCCCTCTCCCTTACCGAAGTGGTACTTATAATGGAATTTCATGAGATTTGTATTGAATAAGTTTCCGGTTGAGAACCCAAAGAGTTTAGTGATAGAATAATTATAAGTATGATCAGAGGTTGAAAATGAGCTGATAAGTAAAGTCAGAGCCAGTAAAGTATCGGATTGATATAAAGATTATTGGAATTATGCACTATCCCAGTTAGAGAAGGAATTCTCTTTGGTAAATCGAATTACTCAGGTGCAAGGTCGAGAAAAGTGTAAATCAAAATTTATTCAGAACTGGCCTTCTTTAGTGAATGGTTTAATATGAAATTTGTGTGCAGAACTAGTTAGGAAATGATATTTGAAATGTGAACTATCGAGTGTGATAGTTATGGTGGACAGATTTAGATCTCTTTTGAGATGTTCTATGTGTTTACCCGTTCTCAAAAATATTTCTATGGCTATTGATCTTCTAAAGAAATTATTGTTATATGGGAATGTCTTTTAATCCTAGTGTTGGATGAAAGCATTGGTAGTCTGACTGGTTTACAATTTATATTGCTCTATTTCATCGGGTATTCTATTTCATTTCGTCTGATAAGAATTGATGAGAGAATACGTATGATATTATGATTCTGTTTCTTCTACTTGATGCTTCATCTGATATATATATGTATGTGAAGATATCTTGTTCTTGTTATATTTGATTCCAGTGGGATTAAATGATGTTTTCTTTTAGACTTTCTTTCTTTGAAGAATTATCGGGGTATTCTGTATTTTCTCTATGAGTTTGGTTTTCGATTCTCCGGCATAGTATCGTATCTTGGGTTTCTTTATCCTAGACCTCTTTATTCTGGATTTTTTTATGCTGGGTTTCTCTATCTTGGATTTCTTTATTCGGTTTTCTCGTTATCTTTGTTCCATAATTTGTCAATTACGACTTCGAAGTGCGTTCTTCAGCTCGTGATAATCATGTCAAGTATGACTATACTTCTGATTTGATTTGGGTAATGTGATGATTTCAGTATTAGGATTTTTCTAATTTTTGTGTAAGGTTTGACAACAGTAAAGGCATAAGTGATAAAAGTGCGAGTTTTAATCGATATGGTGGATTACTTCTCTCAAGTCTCTTTGATTGTTGGATTTCTTGGAATTCTGGTCTCCATTAAATCAAGTTGAGATCCGGGTTTTATGTCATGATATCATGGGAAACTGAGAAGGGTTGAAAATTTAAGAACAGTTGAGAGTTGAGACTGTAAGCTTTCAGATCATATGAGAAATTAAAGAGATGTATTAGAGGTACAGCCTAAGTGAAAGTTCTTCGGCTCCGAATATGAGATTAAAAGTGAAGACCACTTTTCTGGAAAGATTTTCGGGAACGAAAATCCCTAAAGGGGGGAGAGTTGTAATATCCTAGTTTTGGGCCTAGTCGGAATAGTGGTTTCGAGACCACAAATCTGAGATAGAAATAATTTTTCTTTTTATAATTATTTTGAGGTCTATGATATGATTGCATGATTGTGTGAAAATTTCGTGAAGAAATTCTATGTATAAAGTGTTTAATTTGAAATTAGGGACTAAATTGAATAAATTGCAAAACTTGTGTTCTAGAAGAATTTTGCATAAAATTGAATTAGATTATTAATTAGAGGTCCTTAAAGAGTAACTTACCAATTTCTAAAAAAAAATTTGGACAAAAATGGGCTTGGAAGGGTAAAAATTTAAAGAATAGTAAAAAGGGCATTTTGGCATAATGGCTTGTATATTTCGAGCATGGCATGTATAGAATTATAATAATTTTGTGTATATGGTCTTATGATATGGTTATTGAGTGGTATGGAAATGCTTGGTAATGATTAGCCATTAGAATGGCTAATCATGATCATATTTGGTGTTATGTATGCTAAATTGCTAGCTAATCCATGGAAACCATGAAATAGGTAAAATTTACCATAAAATAAATTCAGACAGCAGCAATCATTAAAAATAGTAGAGATATAATTAGATTATGAATAAAATATGGAATTGAAGAATTATGAGTCTATTTTCATATGGATGGAACAAAACATGTATATGAGTTATATTTTATGAGATGTTTAAATTTTTGTGAAACAGGGCTAGAGCGATTTCTGGATCCCCTATTTTGACTTTGGAAATTCACCATAAATTTTACAAAGATAATTAGAAGTCATGCTTTATATTTACAGATTCCTTATTGAGTCTAGTTTTATTAGAAACAAACGGCATAGTTATTGGAACTCTGTACAGGGAGATATCTGATTCCTAATTCATAGAGGTCAGAGCAGTCAAACCCTGAAACAGGGGATATTTTAACTAATAAACTGTACTAATTGGTCTGAAAAAAAAATCTAGAAAAAAATTATTAGATAGATATATGAGTTTAGTTTCAGGGAAAATTTATGGATCTTGATTTCGAGTTTTGAAACTCAAGATATGAATTTTTAAGTGACTGTGACGCTGTTAGCCAGCTTGTCTGGAAATTTTAAAATAAGTTGTTTGAGCTGTTTAAGTAATGAATTAAGTTTAGTAACACCTCAAGCTCGACTCTGGCGACGGTCTCGGGTGTGAGGGCATTACAAACATACCTCTCTTCATCGTCTCCTCCCAAATCACCTTCATAGGCATCCTCACCTCAGTAACATCTTCCTTCATTCTCCTTTCACTGACTTCGCTAATGGCATTTACTTCTTGATCGCTATGATTTGGCAACGTGTTTTCAGTATTAAGGGTATTATCAAACTTTACTACCCTCATCCTAATAAGCCTCTCTGTGGCCTTCTTAAAACCGGTACAGTTTTTGATCGAATGCCTCGGTATTCCAGCATGGTATTAGCATCTGGTGTTTGCGTCATACCATTTAGGATATGGAGGCTACAGTGGTTTCAAGTGAAAAAGAGAAATAGCATGTGCATCGTATAAGCTTTGATAAAGCTCATGGTACGTCACGGAGGTGTGAATTGCATCTTTTCAGAATTCTGCCTTGTACCTGACTCCTGCCTTTGAGAACTCTATCGCTCAACCGTAGCTGTTTTAGGTTGACCAACTGTGATTGCCCTCGTGTTGAAAATGCTTGCGTTATTCACTTCACTATCCTTTCTCTTCGGGGTCGATCTTTTGGTTGTTTCCCCCTCGATTTTGCCGCCCCTTATGGCATTCTCGATCATCTCTCCCGCCATGACTATATCCGCAAAGCTTTTAGTGGTGCTCCCAATCATGTGAGTGATGAATGGAGCCTTTAGAGTATTGATGAACACCATGGTAGTCTCCTTCTCCAACAACGGTGGTTGAACATGCATTGCCACCTCTCTCCATCTCTGTGCATATTGCCTAAAATTTTCATTAGGCTTTTTCTCCATGTTTTGCAGCGTGATCCTATCCGGAGTCATGTCGGTCACGTGATTGTACTACTGCATGAAGGCTTGTGCAAGATCCCTCCACAAACTTATTTTGGCCTGGCTTAGTTGATTATATCACTTGGCTACTACCCCAACCAAACTATCCTGAAAACAATGGATCAATAATTGATAATTTTTTACATAACCAATCATCCGTCTGCAGAACATGTTGATACGGGCTTCCGAGCAAGTAGTCCCATTGTACTTTTCGAATTCTGGGATTTTGAACTTATGGGGAAGCACCAAATCTGGGACTAAACTTAAGTCCTTAGCATCCATTCCCTAGCAATTATCAGCATTTTCTAGTGCCCTAAATTTCTCCTCTAGCCACCTGTAACGTTCCTCTAATTGCCATGATGATTCGAGTCTCATTTATTCCCTCTCAGCTACATCTAGATCGGGGATAACTGGATTGGCGGGATTGTCTCCAGGATTGAATCCCGAACCAGTTTGAAAGTTCATGGGTATTCTAGCATTGACTTGACCCTGTTGAGGCCTTATTATGACAGACGGCCCTCGGGGATATGCCTCAGGTTGGGTTTGTACGTGAGGTGGAGTGAAACTAGGAGGATGACCCTCATTACCCTCTTCAGTGATAGTCATGGGGGCTTTTCCTTTATTTGTGACCCTCAATAGTTGAGCCATCTCAGCCATCATGTTCCTTTGAGCCTCCATCATTTGCTCCCTCATGTCATTTTGCATGTTTGCCAATTGCTCCTGCAACTGGTCTTGCATGTCCTTTTATAGCTGTTCAAATCTTTGGTCCATATTCTTCGACTTAGAGCGTGTACCGTAAGGATGTGTTGCTTCTAGATTTTTGTAACACCCCTTACCCGTATCCAAGGCCGGAACAAAGTACGAGGCATTACCAGACTTAACAATACACATAGAAGAAAACCGGGCCATAAAATTTCATCTAATTCAAAACTTTTCAAACACATGCATAACAAACAAAACTAACTATATCATTACATCAAAACATAGGACATAGCACGATTAATTAAACTTATAAACCTTAATGGATAAGGACTACATCTTATAATCATATATGATAACTCAATGCAGACTGATACATATGGTCAAAATCATAATAAAAATACATATCACAAACCAACGTCCTATACATGCCACTCACTTGATATTTCTAATATTTGAATTAATTCTCCCAAAAATGATAGTTTGATAGTGTGATTTTACCTCCGACAATCTCCAATCCCGAGCTGACCTGCCAATACTAAAGAAATAAAGAGGATGGGTAAGCTTTACGCTTAGTAAGTTCATATGAAAATAATAAGCAATTACCACCATGCTTTTCAAGATAAAACACTATAATTGTACAATTACACATATTCAGGTTAAGCTGTGTTATCGAGTTACAGTTATTAAATCATTCATATCTGAAGCTACAAAACTCCAAATTTAGTTTCTTTAGTTTTCCTTGAAACTATATTCATATATCTTTCTCCCATAAAATTTCCGGAATTTTTGGTTTAGCCAATTAGTACAGTTTATTAGTTAAAGTCTCCACTGTTTTAGAGTACAACTACTCTGACCTCTGTTCACTACAAACCAAATTTCTCCCTGTACAGAATTCCAACGATCATTTCGTTTGTTTCCCTTAGAAATAGACTCAATAATAAATCCATGCATGTAAGGTATGTCTCTTAATAATATTTGTACAATTTATGGTAAATTTCTAAAGTCAGAACAGGGGATCACGTAATCATTTTGAACCAGTCTCACAAAAATATAAATATCTCAAAATATAGAATTCCTTTGCTTTCTCTGTTTCTTTTATATGAAAATAGACTCATTAAGCTTTAATTTCATATCTTATTCAGCCTCTAATTAAATTTTTACTATTTTTAGTGATTTTTCAAAGTCACGTAACTGCTACTGTCCAAAACAATTTTATTGCTAATTCACTCTTTCACACTTTCTTTGTATTAACCTCATTTTAACATATATATCACAAATCATTTTCACCACATTTCATACATCACAAGTATAGGCCCATGATTACAAGGTCACCATAAAATCATCCTCATGTATAACTTACTTGTTTATAACCTTACCACATCCCGGTCACTTAATGAACACATCATTCACATAACCAAGTTCCTGCACTTATTCATCACAAAACTCACAAAGCAGTACATAGCAAGTCTCCCGTTGAACACTTCGGATCAATCCTCGATACTTGGTAGTTTCAGCACATAGCTCCACCCATCATAATGTTCGGCTCTCTTGTACACATGGTGAACACTTAGTACCATCCATGTGACCTAGCCAGTTTATCTCGTAGCTCTCTTGTCTACATGGTGTCCTTCACCTGGAACCACGCATGCGACCTAGCTACATATATCCCGTAGCTCTCTTGTCTACATGGTGTACACATACTATCACCCATGCGACCTAACTACATCATAATGTCTCGTAGCTCTCTTGTACACATGATGTGCACTCAGCACCATACATGTGACCTAGCTACATACCATCTGTATCATCTAATCTTTCCGAAGGTTCAACCGGGATTTCTCTCTCTTTTCCAACAATTTCACTAATCAAGTGATTATCAACAAACACATTTCCAGTATTATTATAAAATATCATAATACAAGTAAAATTGATGTATTACTTACATATAAACTTACATCTCATTTCATATCAAGGCAATAACATTAAATTACACATTGCATTATTATTAAAAATCATATGAACTTACAATTACTCATAATATCTATAATCATAGAAATCACATTTATGTATGATAATTCAATACACTTCATATACCATAGACATATTTTTAAATCAATTCATAAACTTGGCACCATAACATTTAATTTAACATAATTCAATTAATTCACTAAATTTAACTTTCAAATATGAATTACAACATTATTGCAGTATTATTATCATACCAACTTATCTCGATCCAGAAACGGCAATTTACTATTTTAGTCCATAACCTTGTATTTTCTCGATTTAAGCCCGAATCTTGATTTCCTTCATCTATAATATCACATTTAGCCTAATAATTAGTCACATTATTCATACGGCTCCAAAAATCATATTTTTACAAATTTTCATTTTGACCCCTAAACTTTTGCATATTTGCATTTTTGCCCCAAGGTTCGGAAATTAAAATTCATCCTATTTTTTTATGTTTTATGACATGCTGATCATTTTTCCCTTCTATGGCAACATCAAATTCTCACTCTAACATGTACTTATGACTATTAGATATTTTTACCGATTAAGCCCTTTTACTCGTTTTCACTTAAAACCGAGTAGCACAAGTTGTTTAACATAATTTAAAACCTCATATTCTATCATAAAACACCAAAATACACAAATTTCACCTATGGGTATTTTTCCAAATATGAACCCTAGCTTAAATTATTGCTAAAATAAGCTTAATCAAGTTACCGGGATTCCAAAAACGTAAAAATCATTAAAAACGAGGCTAGAACGGACTTACAATCGAGCTTGGAAGCTTGGAAACCCTAGCCATGGAGTCTCCCTTGGTATACACGTCCATGGTGAAGAAGATGAGCAAAATTGGCTTTTAATTTTGTATTTTAATTCATTTTACCCCTAAATGACCAAAATGCCCTTACTACTAAACTTTTCAAAAATTCCATCCATGTCCAATTTTTGTCCATAGACTTAGAAATTGGTCAAATTGCTATTTAAGATCTCCTCATTAATATTCCAAAGCAATTTCATACTAAAAACTTCTAGAATTCAAGTTTTGCAAATTATTCGATTTAGTCCCTAATTTCAATTTAAGCACTTTATGCATAAAATTTCTTCACAAAATTTTCACACAATCATGAAATCATATCATAGACCTCAAAATAATCATAAAATAATTATATATCTCAAATTTTTGGTGACGAAACCACTATTCTGATTAGGCCCTAATTCGGGATATTACAATTTTCTTTTCCCTCTGTATTCTTTTTCTTCCTTTTAAATTTTAACTAATTAGGTCTTTCTATAGACTTGAATGCATATGATGTGATGAGATGCAAATGCATGAATGCAAAAAGATGTCGATTCTGATTCAGTTTCATTTTAGAAAACGTTATTTAAGGAACAAAAATCTTTTCATAAAACGGATTACAAATACGCTTTCGCCTGTAGGCCTAGTCTTAACCCTATCTAATAACAATGCTAATTCTCGTCCTCTGTCTGACGATGACTCATACATTATACTCAGCGTTCTAGCTTGCATTGCCAAATCCTGCAAATGTTCAGCAACCTCTCGAATCTGAATTAAGGCCTCTTCCATGACATGATCTCTATTCCCCACTTGATCCCGAAGATGGTGAAGTTCTCCCTTCCACTGTTCTTCTCTTGCCTCGAGCTGCTCAATTAGTAGCTCACAGTCCTGTAGTGCTGCTTCCAACCCTCCAATATTGTGCTTCATTTCCTCGATCTTATCTAAGCTTGCCTTTAACTCGATCGCAGAGTTACAACTTCGGTAGTGATGAAAAGATCGTCCCAGCTCAGCTACCTTAGTTTTTAATTCTTGATTTTCCTTCTCTAGGGTCTGATTATGCGACTGCCTCTCTTGGAACTTCTTCTCCCAATACTCAGCTTTGGCTCTTTCCTCTTGAATCACTTGTTGCCATTGCTCTAAAGATCTCCCTAATCCGACCCTTTTCAACGTTACCTAGGCCTTCTTGTAGTGCATCTTTAAATCATCTCAATCTTCCTCAATCTTTCTCTTTTCCTTTTTCACCTTCTCGACTTCCATCTTTTGAACATCGACGTCGAGACTCAAGCACAGTTTTTCCTCTTCGAGCTTCTCAATCCTCTTTTCAAACTCTAAATTATTTCTTTCAAACTCTTGCTTCATAACTTCCAACTCTGATGGAATCACTCGTAAGCTCTCCTCTAATGATCGAGTCACCCCCAAAATGGGCCTAGGGACATTATCGTTGACTCTCCTACTAAACCACCCTTTAAACTCAAGGGTTGAAATCGAGCCTTCGATTAAGATCTTTATATAGAAAGGCTTCTTCCAAGCCTCAGAAATCTCTCGCATCCTCTTCTTATAGTGATCTCCTTTATAAGAGAAATCACTCTGAGCTAAACCTTGTGTAACCGGTATGAACTGCCTCGCTCGATATTGCCTTAGAACAAGCAATAGTGCATACCCAACAAATCCCTAAATTCCCGGTAGAGAGACCCAATCAAAACTGCCACAGCGATAAAGGACTTCACTAGGAACCAACCAAGGAGCTTTCCATATGACATCCTCCTCTTGACGATTCTGAAGAATGTCTATCCACCTCTCCTCTGAAATATCATCTCTCCTAGGCATGTCTACCGCTTCCTTTAGCGGAGAGTAGTCTTTGAAGAACACTCGGCAAGGGACCTTATTAATCTTTCAAAAATGACTGTGAAACCAAACTAACAGCAACTGCGCACATCCAATGAACCTTCCTTCACCAGCTCTTCGACATATGCTCAAGGATCTAATTGTCTCAGCTAGGATTGCTGGCACAAGTATGTTCTATTTACCAAGTCGATCAAATAAATCCGTAACCGCCTCATCTATGTGCCCCAACGCCTTTGGGAAAATCACCATGCCGTAAATACTCAAAGCCAGGACGTCGACCCTTTTCTTCACGTCTGGATGTAGCAATATCAAATCCCTCAAAACGGCCCATGGAACGCACTTACTATCACCCTTTTGCTGCACACGAGCTGCAGCCCACTGCTCACTCATCCTAGTAATCATTACCAACTTTTTCGTAAAAGTTGGAAGGCTAGTAGGCCTAACATAAGCCTTGTAACCCTGAATCCTCGGGCAATGCAGTAAAGTCGCATATTCCTCCAAAGTAGGTACAAGATCAATATCACCAAATGTAAAGCAACTATAAGCAGGGTTCCAAAATTGTACCATGGCTCGAAACAAGTGCCTATCCACTTTGACGTCTAGCAAATAGGGAAGATCTCTATAATTCTGATAGAAAAGTTGCTTAGCTTCGTCATCCCATTGGGCCCAAACATCTCTCAACTCTTGAAACTCATTCTGTGTCAAATTAATATTAGTGAAGTCCCATAAGTCTGATGTATACCCCTCGGTGACACTATCTCCCTTCTCTAACTGGGTTTTCTCTGACTAGGTACAAACAGAGGCGTTGTCTTCCATTTTTTTAAGATATTCGTTCCTCATTACAAAACTTTCTAATCTAGAAATCAAACCTTGAATCGACACTTTTAAAAGTTGAGTGACATGCAATAACAACCAAAATAAGATAGGTCAGTATCATATAAAAAAATGATAAACAAGTACTTACAAGGGTAACTTACTAAAGGCTATCACTATCTTTCCTAGGGTATGCTCTTTAAAGTTCACTACATGAGTTTTAGTTCTAAAACAAAGGTACTTGAACTAGCAGATTCCTCGGTCTTCACCCATTATAGGCTCATATAGATCAAGTTTAGCTCAGGGGGACACATTTCCCTATGGCCAGACGGAGATGAAAATCTCACGAAGACATAGGTACAAAATCCCAGAAGCAATCCACTAGCTCATACGAAGGTGAAAACCTCACGAAAGCGTAGCTTCTCACTCCCACTTAAAGGTGTGACCACAACGGTCATGCAAATGCTATGTATGGTAATAAGATAACAAACATATGTAGCAAACACGTGTAAAAAGGATCAAATTTTAAATTTTCCAAACTTTCGCCATTGAGACAGAAAATAATCAATTTCTTGGCTCGACTCTCTTAGGTCCCCAGTGGAGTCGCCATGCTATCGAAACCTCTTTTTAAATTAGGGAGGGTATTTTAAAAAATGGAGTCGCCACCAACCTTTTAAAGTGTGATTGGATCAATTTACAAAATATTTTGGTCTACAAAATTACGAGAAAACAGGTTCGGGAGTCGGTTACGTACGAGGAAGGATTAGCACCCTCGTAACGCCCAAAATTGGTTCCAAATTGAATAATCTTGTCTTAATGTCAGAAGTTTGAAAGAATTTAGAAATGAGATTTCCTTTAAAATCGTAATATTTTAAGTTAAAAAGAATCAAGATTCCTTCGCTTCAAAAGAATACAAATACCACATCCAGCATGATTGGACACGATATCTTTAAACTCTCGTAACTAAAATCATCTTGTAATTTATGAAACTCGTTTAAAAGGATATTTTAGACATTTAGTCAAATGGGAAATTGCAACCCAGCATGTTAGGGCACTACTTCCCGAGTTCCTAAATACCAAAAACATTACCTCTTTTTAAAATTCCTCTTGAATCAAATGAGATTTTTTTTGTTTTAAAAATAATGATGTGTTTTACATATTACAAGAAATTAAATAAACCTAGCTACAATATACATGCTTTATCATTTTATGCAAATATGATATAGAAAATAATAAATAATGGCACAAATTACACAATATACGTTATCATTTTATGTATATATTATTATAAATAACATGAATGTTCATGCATTATTGTCACATGTAAAATACAATGTAGTGCATAATGAATACAACAAATATAAATTGCAATATACATATATGATAATATTTTATGCAAATGTAACTTAAATTACCATAAATAATTAATTTCATGCGAATATGTAAAAAACAAAAACAAATTATATGTAAAATTTAACCTACTAAACAATATCAAAATAAAAGAAAATCAAAAATAAATAAGCAAATTAAAATGTATAAATATAAATCAAATAAAAATAAGATATTTAGAAATATATTGAATAATATAAGAATAATAAAAGAGAACCCCTTTTTTAAAAAAAATGATATATACATATATAGGTTATACTATAGGGTACAATGACTTAATATATAAAAAAATGTACTAAATATTGATATTACACTTATTTATAAAAAATTTTAAAATGTATATAATTAATGAGTAATAAAATAATGGATATTTTATAATAAAATAAAGGTAATGTAAGCAAATATGGTAAAATATATATAATATATAATAAATTTATAAACAAAATACATATATAATGATATAAACTATATAATAGATGAAATATAAAATAATAAGGATGATATATTAAGTACATTTACATATAAAATATAATAAAATAATTAATATATATATAAAAATAAAATATAAATGGAATAAATAACATATAATAAAAATATAACATATAATAAAATTTATAAAAATGTATATAATATTATAAATAAAATAATGTATTATTATATATATAACTAATGTTTATAAAAATACATATAGTATTTAAAATAAATTGAATTTATAAAACAAAACTTAAATTTAATTTAATTTTAAAATTTTAGGGTTAATTATAAATAAATTTAAAATTTTGGGCCAAATTGAAAGACTCGCTAAATTCGTAGGGACTCACTGGGCAATTAACCCTAATCCCAAAACGACACCCGTTTCCCTGAATACAGCTTTAAAATCACTGTCAGGACCAAATTGAAACAAAATTAAAATATTAGGGCTAAATTTTAAAAAAATAAAATTGAAAATACAGAAAACACGGAAGGATCAATCGGGTAATTTGCCCATTTTAAAAAAACACGGGAATCCTCCCCGGGTAATCGGGTCAACACGCGGATCTAAACCTTGAAATAACGTCGTTTTATGCTTATTGAGTTAAACCAAAACGGCACCGTTACGTTAGGACTATATAAGCCAAATTTTAACTTAAAATTTATTTTTGAAACTCGGGTTAAAAAAATCTTTGAAAATCCTCTGAAAGAGAAGAAATAGGAGTCGTCGGCTCGGTCTTGACCTCCTACTGCATCGTGTGCGCTCACACGCCACACTGCGCCGCCGTACATGACGTTTGGGAGGCTAAAAGCCTCCGTTCTTCTCAACAAATCGTAGGTAATACCCTTTCCCTTTTAAACTTTACTGTTTTTTTAAAAAAATGATATGCGTTGAACAGAGAAGAACAAGATATAACAAAATCACCTTTTCAAGTAAACAACTGTTTCTTCTTTTTTCTGTGAATATATGTGTGTATATCTTTTATATCTGTAAAAATCGATCCCTTTACATCGTTCTGATTCAGGCTTTTATAGCCACTGTACATAGTATTTTACATGTTTAAAGTTATTCCCTGCCATATTTGTGTTGCCTCTGTTCTTCTCTTCCTTTTGCAGGTACAAACGAGGAGATTTAACAACGAATGAACGCTCACACCGGCGTTGATTCGGGCGTAAACCACGGCATGATTCGAAGCCTAGAATCATGGCCTAGAATCACGGCGCTAATGGTGGGTAGCTGGAACGACGAGAAACGAACAGACGCGCTTGCGGTACCTAGGGTTTCTGAAACCCTAGGTCTTCCGTCCTTGGCCTACAGTTTGGGTCACTTGGGCTTCACTGAGTTGGGTCAAGGGTGTAATGGGTTAGTGGGCTTATTGAGTTGTAACCGGGCATAGGGTCTTAGGCTAAATGGGTCTATAAACTGTAATTGGGTTTGTAAATGGACTATTTAAAATAATAATTATTCATTTATTATATTTTTATTTTTCGTTTTTTAGTCTTAAAGCCCGGGCAGAAATGGGCTACTACAAAGTGAATTATTGTATTACTGTGAAAATTTATCAAAATAATAAACTACAATTAATATTGAATCGAAATGGAAATTGTACTGGAAAATGATTTAAATACCCTATCAACTAGTTGGGCTAGTCGAATATAGTTGGCATGCCATAGGATATGGAAGAGTACGGGTTTTGCTTGGCTTCGCGATCGATCGAGCACTTATGTGCTTACTCTCGTGATCATATTGATATCTTTATCGATTCAACACTTTGTGTGATAGATACTGTTACAATTACGATTCTTTATTCTTGTTCGGATTTGTTCGATGAGGTACTCTGTGTACCGTGTACTACTCTTTATTCTTATTCTTTGTCCGGCCCGGCCGATTAGGCACTATGTGTCGTATTGGTGTGTTGGTTGGAATCCGTGTATCCGCCGAGTCCGAGTCAAGTTAATAGGGACAAATGAAATAAATCTACTGATAAAACTAAATTTGAATGATATGGCATATGTGAAAGTTGGGAATTGAAATAAAGAAATAAGAATGGTATATATATAATTGAATGATAACATAAAAAGATTGAATTATTCATTAAGTGATGATAATTGTAATGTAAAATTATGTGTGTGATTTAATGTATTTAATTATAAACTGAATTATAGTGATACCACTGAGTATATGCATACTCGTGTGTCACAGTTGTTTCCGTGCGCAGGTTGTAGAAGTCAAGTATTGAACCAGCATCCAAAGCCAGACCCGACTTCAGCAAACTTTTGGTGTTGTATATTTTCTTTTGGTAATGTGGCATGTACATAGGATGTGTATAAAGGTTATTATGTTTTGAATATAAATGGTTAAAAATGTTAGTATTACAAGTCCAAGAATTATAATGAAAAAGTTTATCCATTTCAATTTAATTAGTACAATGATAAATTTAAATTGATATTATATTGATTAAGTTGATTAGAGGGTATTTAGAATAGAAAATGAATGTGTGAAATGAATTGGTTGAATTGATTATGTTTGAATTGGAAATGTTTTAATTGCAGGAGGTTTTATGTAAAAGTAAGCAGAAATGTTGTCGAAATTTATAAAAAGAAAAAAATTGGAGTACTTAAACAAGTCCCGTTTCACTTAAATGTATGTTTTAGACTTTGAGAGTTCATTATAGGGATTTAGTAATTAAATTATGCTATGAATGTTATTTTATTTGTGAATTATTCATAAGTTGTCTGATACGTCCAGTAATGCCTCGTAACTCTATTCCGGCAATGGTTCGGGGTTAGGGGGTATTACATGAAATCTCTTAACCTAGACTTAATAGATAATATCAATCAACCTTTTAATAGATTGAATACAAATCAAGTAGGGGTTAACAAGAACATGTCTTCTTATGCATCTTGTGGTTTTTGTGGTAATCTACTAGAGTGGATTGACCATACTGTTAGAGAATGCGTGGTTACAAAGGAGATTTGGCTTTCTTCTCATCAAACTTCCATGATTGGCTTAAGAAAAATTGTAAGTCTAACAACATGTTGAACTCGAAGTTGCCATGAGGGTTTGGTAATAAGGTATTCATTGTTGATAGTAGTGATTAATCCTCTCATTACATATGCTCTCAAAAAAGGTAAACAATTGATCGCAAAATGTGATATATTCTCATAAATGGTTCTATTCTATTTACTTCTTTATCATGGGGTTTGTGAGAGTATAGAACTAATAATATTTTATGCGGCTCTGGTATGTAAGCAGCACACGTGGCTGTTCAAGATAAAAATTTTGCTCTTGATATTTGTAAGGCCTTGTATAGTGTCGTCAACCAAATAGCCAAAGGGCCAAGGTTTGTAACACCCTGAATTTGGGCCTAGAAGTTTTGGACCTTGAGCATGGGAGCGGTTGAAGGCAGCTTATAATATTTTGTTGTACATGTAAATTTCGTTAATGAAGGCTAATTTTAGTGGTTGAATATGCTGAGAAGTGTTGGAGAAGTCCTGGGTTCAAACCTGGACTCTAGCAAAAAATTTGGTTTAAGGTGTATCAAACCCTGGGTGTAGTAGGTAGGCCTTAAGAATATTGTTGGAGAAATTGTGCCACAAAAAGCCTTGTAGTCTAGTGGCAAAGTAGCGCTACATAAGAGGCAGGAAGGTGGCATCATAGAGTTGGCAAGGAGGTCTAGGGTTCGAAACTCATGGCAATCAGAGAGCATTTATTTTGCTAACAGGGGTGGCAAGAGTTGGTGTTGAATTTAAACTCTGATGGTGGAGGGATCCCACATCGGGAAGCTAACATAAGAGTGGATGCGAAGCTGGCTTTAAATAGAGAGAACCATGAGGAGAGTAAAGGTACCTTTCTTGGCTGATCCCTTTCGCTTTATGGCGTGCTCGTTTGGGTTGGGCGTCAGCTAAGAGTGCTTGGAGCACGGATTAACTCCAGTCTCCTATCAGGTGTGTATTTCTCACTACTCTTGCTGTAGGATGGCTACTTCGGGCCGCGATGGGCCGAAAAGGGCCATGTGGGCCAATGGGCCTACGGGCCTAATTGGATAAGTTGTTTAATTGTGTAGTAAATATTGGACTAGGCTAGGTGAATCTCATATCTGTGGCTAGATTGGGCTAAAAGGGCCACACGAGCGTGTGGGCCCACTTGGGCCGAGAAAGGGCTTTAGGCCCATTCGTATTGTTATCCCTGTTTAGAATACTTTAGTTCACCAAATTACTGAAATACTCTCGACTTGTAAAATTACCAAAATACCCCTGGTTTGCAAAATTACCAAAATACCCTAGTTTGCAAAATTACCAAAATACCCCTGGTTTGTAAAATTACCAAAATACACCTGGTTTGTAAAATTACCGAAATACCCCTATAGGGTAGAATTACCGAAATACCCTTATAGGGTAGAATTACTGAAATACCCCTGTAGGGTAGAATTATCGAAATACCCCTGTAGGGTAGAATTACCGAGATACCCTTGTGGGGTAAAATTACCATTTTGCCCCTAGGGTGTTAAATGACCGCTTGCCCTTGTGGGCAAGTGACTTCGATTTGTGTGGTTGTGGATTTGATTGTGAATATATGTTGGTGATATGGATGACTTGACTGTGGTTGTTTGATTCAAATATGGGCATGATATTCGTGGAGGGTAAGTTTACGATTACGCCTCGAGGGTAAATAACTGTTCTTACGCTCTAATCGATTGTCTTTTCAAGCATGCCTTGTTAATTATATATATAATCGCATACATGTCATAACGCATAGGGTTGGGTTTTGTTATGGAGGAAGAACCCGTTACGGTGGTCGTGCCACATATTTCGATATATAAGCGACTTTCTTTGCGGATTATAGTTAGTGCCGCAACCGGTGCTAACACTGTAAGTGTAGGGATGGCGTGGGTGATTTATTCCCCACAGGAAGTGTAGGGATGGACGGAGGCAAGTGCAGGGTTGGATGGGGTTATCATGCATTAATCATATGAGACTGTTTTGTTATGGGCCAACTGTATTGAAATGGACCTAACTGTGTTGATATGGGCAAGGCCCAATATACCTCGACTTGTTATAGGGCTACGGCCCAGATTGATGTTAATATGGGCTAAGGCCCAGTTAAATCTGATTTTTGTATAGGGCTAAGGCCCATCCAGTGCTATGTCTGTTATAATGGGCTAAGGCCCAATTGATCTTAAATCGTAAGTAGGGTTGGGCCGGACTTTTAATTCTTTTATATGACTGACTGTTCCTTTTATATAGTAGAGGATTACACACTGAGTTTTCGTAAACTCACCCCGTTTATTAACCTTTCAGGTAATTTCCAGCCTTAGACGAATCAGAGCTGCGAGGGGCTCGGAGGGAGCCACACATACTGTTTATGTTACAGTTTTGATTATTGCTTTTAAATTATTTTATCTGGGTTGTAGTAAAGCCGTTGTAATTTTCTGGATTTCTAATTTGGAATTTTATTTATTGTTCTTATAATTGCTAGTATTAGAACATGGTTTTCAAGCAACTACTGTTTTCAAAACATCACGTATCTGCAATTGTTTTTAAATTAAGCTTCCGCAAACGCCAAGATTTTTACAAAGTTGTTAAGAATGTTATTCAGCTGAGGTTTTCTAACAAGGTTTAACAAGGTATAAGTTTTTAATTATTAAGAAGGTTTTTTAATGGAAACATGGTTTTCGAAAAACACTTCAATGTGACACGCCAGATTCGAGCCAAACTTCTAGGCCGGGTTTGGGGTGTTATAAGGTTGGTGAATTCGAGCCAGACACTGGAACTTAGGGATGTGAATTTAGATTGTTGAATTTTATGGATTCAGATATTACAGATTCAAATAATATTTAGATATTTCGGATGCTAAAATTACTATTCGTTTCAAATTTGGAGCGGATGCAGATATACTCCCTTGTAAATCCATTATCAGAATCCACATTCCTACACTTGCAGATTTAGATTCAGATATACAAAAATATTTGATCTGAATCTACTAGTTACAAAATTAATGCTTCCAACAAAGATTGAACACAAAAGTCATATTTTAACTATCAATATTTACCTTAAACATTTGTTATACTTTACACAAATTAATAAATGTCTTGAAAAAATATAATAAATTATACATTTTTAAAATTAAATATAATAATGAAATATAAAAAATATTATAAAAAATCTCTTATTTTAACATATTATTCTCTACAATCAAATTTAGTTTATCTTGCATTATATTCTTTTGCATGAGTAAATCTAACCAATTAATGAGATGGAATCATGAAAATCCCTATATTTTGTTTATTCCTTTTATTTTTTTTGATAAATTCAAGTAGTTAAATTACTTTATAAAAATAATAATATTATAATTAATATGAATTTACGAGTGAGATATAATTATTGTTAGTACATATCATATTAAAAAAAATAGACATACATATCATATTAAAAAAATAGACATACACATTTAACTTCATATAATATATCAATTGTTATATATAACTAAATTACGAATGGTGAGTGGTTGTAGCTTTATTTCATCTTCCCCGGTTGATATCGAACAATCGACTCATTCTGATTTCTTCGCATTCGACAAGGCAAATTCGTCACAACAGGCCTTTTTGGTTCTTGGCCTCTTGGGTGCAACACCTTCCTTTTCGCAACTTATTTGAGATAGCTTGAAAACAGGTTTAGACATGTCGACCAATCTTATTTCTCTTGTTTTGGTTCTGAAAAAGTGGAATGAAAATGTGCATGGGCATATTGCTACAAGGAAGAATTCGCTTTCTTGTCGTATCGAGAATGTCCAAGCTACTCTAGATCGTAAGTGCTCATAGTTTCTCTTGGATCTTGAGATGGATCTGCGTTTTCAATATGAAAAAGTTCTTGATGAAAAGGAGCTACTTTAGCTGCAAAAATCCAAGAGGGATTGGATTCACCAAGGAGACAGAACACCAAGTTCTTTCATAACAAAACTCTCTTAAGGTGTGTTGGAACATTTTCAAATATTTATAGTGTTCTAATAACTATAAATGAATGGGTGTAATTAATCAAAAGATTATATTGTTTGATTTTTTGAAAAGGAATTATAAGTATTTAAATAATTTTATTTGAATAGTTATAATTAAATGAATAATTATGTGTTTATTTTAAAGATATTATTATTCAGAAAGACACCTATTGATGAAAGATGTCTCTATGAAAAGACACGAAAATTCCTATAAATAGGAATGAGATTTCTTTTGGAAATCATACCAACAAATTCTAATATTCTTTCTTTCCTTCCTTCATATTCTAATATTATTAGATTATTCTATAAAGTATCAATACAAAAATCCTTTATAGAAATTAAGTTCCTTGTCATACATTGCTCAGAGTGTAGTGGGCTATTCTAGTCAGTGCAAAACGCAAATAGCCATTGGCTTCATTGTATCCTCGAGGTTAATTTGCTTGAAACTCGTTTGCACACCGAAGATAGGTGGGGGAGAATATAACCTTAAAGATAGTGGCTTGATATACGCCTTGGAGCATTTTCTTATTTCTTCTTCTATTCGAGTTTCGTTTGTATGTTCGAGATTTTTCTCACCGAAGATTTGTACTAACAAGGTGTAAGTTTAACAGGATATCTGCTCAAAAGATCGATGGTGCTTGGTGTTATAATGATAAAGTCCTCCAGAGAGAAGCTGTTAATTTTTTCTCATCGCTGTACTCTCCGATTGACCAAAATCAGGTCAGTATTGGGCCGAGCTTACTGTTTTGGTTACCCAAACCCAATTGTCTTAAATTTTATTTCGACCGTTGCGACATAAATGATATATATCACTCCAATACGGAATATGTAACAGAAAGCAGTATATATGAACCTTAAACATGCTTATGCATTTAATGTCTACATTAAAATTACAGCTATTATGGTAATGAATTCGGTGTCATCACTCGATTTTAAACACCTGTCTTCTCCTTTCCTTTTTAGGTCAACATTAATATATGTCCAGCGAGGACAAGTGGGGCATCCCTTCTTCTCTACCGGCCTCTAATATCCATATATGAGCACACACACTGTTGGGGTAACATGCAATCAAATACATAGAAACTAAGCCTTCAATTCTCCATGTCTAGAAAGAAAATAAAGCTTGCCTACATTACCAATGATTGAGCAAGGAAAACTACCTACAAGAGAAGAACCAAGGGTCTGGTGAAGAAGGTTCGTGAACTCACTACCCTTTGTGGGATTCAAGCTTTTGCTGTTATCAACTCTCCTGATTTCGGCTCTCAAGCGGAGGTATGGCCGTCCCTCGAGGATGCCCGACGCTTGCTGTCTGAGTTCAAGAAGCTGCCCCTGTCGAAACAAAACAAGAAGATGGTTAACCAAGAGAGTTTCCTTGAGAAAAGCTTAGCCAAAGCTACTCAACAGCTTAGGAAACTGCACGAGGAGAATCACCAGGAGGAGTTGAAAGAAGTCATGTTCGAAAGCCTGAGTGGAAAAGGGATATTGCAGAGTTTGAATGCGATGGATTTGGATGAGGTGGATCTATTGGTTAAGCAAAACTTGACGGATATTGACGATAGGGTTCGTGTGCTTACTAAAGCGTCTCGTTCCAAAGGATATTATTGACAGTGCTCTCTGGTTCTAGTGCCTTCTTTGTCTTGGGATATATAGGTGTATCTGTTTCAATGCTTGCTTCTGTTATGTCGACCAAATATTTACAGTCAGTTACCCCTTGAATTCGAATATTTTATGTTTACCGTCTTCGTAATAATCGAAATAAATCATTCCCCCATTTCAGATTTCTGTGGAGTGATTGCTGATGCAGGCTTATTTGCAGAAAAATAACGTTTTTTTTTTTTGAACTGGAAAGAAAAAACATATTAATGTTTTTTTTATGAATTCAGATTAGTACTGTGAAGTATTTGGCTTTCTAATACAAAAGAGACTGTTTTTACCCATACTTTCTTAATTGCTCTTAAATCAACATTCTCTTCCTACCATGAGTTAAAATTTAATCAACATAATTGAAGAAATTTATAAAATTGTTTTGTTAATATACTGATAAAAAACCAAGATAAATGTTCTATTAATTAAAAGATAAGATAAAGATAATAACAATGTATTTAAATGTTTTTGTTACCGTTCGGATTTATGGATCGATTCACTAAACGATTTATCGAATAAAATCTATTACGATTGACGGTTCTTTTTTTCTTTTTATGGTGCTTGTTGTGAGTACAATCTATAATAAATGAGTGAAACTCGTCAAATGAGATCTCTTACCTTAAACTTAATGAGAGTGAGCTTGAAAGTAAATGCCAATCAACCTCTTAATAGATTGAATACAAATCATGTAGGGGTTAACAAGAATATGTCTTCTTATGCATCCTGTAGTTTTCGTGGTCATCTACTTGAGTGGATTGGCCATATTGTCCATGATTGACTTGAGAATAATGGTATGTCTAACAGCATGTGGAACTCGAAGTTACTATGAGGGTTCTATTTTATTTTTTTTGGTAATAAAGTATTCATCGTTAATAGTAGTGATTAATACTCTCATTATATATGTTCTCCAAAAAAGTAAACAATTGATTGTGCTATGTGGTTTATTCTCATAAATGTTTCTATCCTATTTATTTCTTTATTATAAGGGTTTTAGGAAAGTGTAGAAATAATAAGGTTTTACGTGGTTTCGGTATGTAAGCAGTACATGTGGTTGTTTAGGTTAAAAAATTTTCACTTGATATTTTTAAGGCCTTGTATAGTGCCATCAACCAAATAGCCAGAGGACTAAGGTTAGGCATTTAGTCTAAGTCAAACATTGAAACCTAGGGATGACAATTTGGATTGTTAACTGGTTATTTGACTTGAATTTTGTGGATTCAGGTAATATTCGGATAATTCAGATATTTAAATTACTGTTCGTTTCGAATCTGGAGTTAATGCAGATAGACTCCCTCGTATATCCATTATTGGAATCCAAATTCCTACACTTACACATTTGGATTCAAATATATTCGAACATTCGATCCGAATTTACTAATTACAAAATCAATGCTTCCAACAAGGTTTGAATACAAAAGTCATGTTTTAATTATCAATATTTACCTTAAACATTGGTTATACTTTACACAAATTAGTAAATGTCTTATAAAATATAATAAATTATATTTTTTAAAATTAAATTTAAAAAAATTATTAAAAAAAATCTAATCTTTTAACATATTATTCTCTAAAATCAAATTTAGTTTATCTTGAATTATATCCTTTTGCATCATAAATATTATAATTAATATTTATACGTATCTAATTAAAATAAATATTATAATTAATATAAATTTACTTTATAGTGTGAGATATAATTATAGTTAGTAAATATCATAATAAAAAATTAAAAACCATACACGTTTAACTTCATATAATATATCAATTGTTATATATAAGTAAATTATGAATGTATAATAATTATTACACAATTATGATAAGCAAAAATTAATTAGTCATATTCATATAAGTAAATTGCCTCTAGTGTTTTCCTCTTTTAAAACTTTTTGAATCTCCATAGGCGGATCATCAAACATGGGTAAAACTTCATCATTTGAGAGAGCCATTTTTGTTAATACGTGTGCAATCTTGTTAGTCTCTTTAAGAACATATCTCAAGCACCACTTCTTTTTATTTAATAGAATCTATTGAATTTGTCTAACCTGAGTAGAATTTGATTGTTCAAGTTTGCAATCACTAATAGCAACAATGACCTCGAGGTTATCAAATTGGATGATGATCTCATTGTATCCTTGTTTTTGAATCAGGAGTAGACCATCCAATATGCCCCGAAGCTCTACAGCAAAGACTGAGCACTTCCCCAAGAATCGATTGTATCTCACGATCCAATTTCCCTTCCCATCATGCAATACTCCACCTGTAGCAAAAAACCCAAAAACTAATTGAACAACACCGTCAGTATTGAGGAAAAGACACATACCTGAGTTCGAATGTTTAGAAGTCTGTTGCAGATCCATCACCAAAGCATTTAGTGATGATATGCAACCTAGACTCTAAACATGTAACTGATTTTATGGTAAATTGTAATATAGACAATTAACATTATCTAATTTCAATTGAGTTAAGGCTTAATTAACATAATTTGAAGAAATTTATAAAATGATTTTGTTAATATATTAATAAAAAAAAACAAGATAGACAGTTACATAAAAATTCAAACTAATAATTAAAAGATAAGATAAAGATAATAACAATGTATTTGAATGTTTCTATTACAGTTCGGATTTATGGATTGATTGATTGAACGATTTATGGAAAAATCTATTACGAGTGACCTTTTTTTTTTTACGATTCTTGTTGCGAGAATAATCTATAATAAATGAGTGAAACTCGTCAAACGAAATCTCTTACCTTAGACTTAATGTGAGATTGAAATTAAATTCCATCAAACTCTTAATAGATTAAATACAAATCATGTAGGGTTAACAAGAACATGTATTCTTATGCATCTTGTAGTTTTCGTGGTAATCTACTTGAGCGGATCGACCACATTGTTTGAGAATGCATGGTTGCAAGGAGAATTCGATTTCTTCTCGTCAAACTTCTATGGTTGGTTTCTGAATAATAGTAAGTCTAACAATTTGTTGAACTCAAAGTTGCCATCGGGGTTCTAATTTTTTTTTTTTTTTGGTAATAAGATATTCATTGTTGATAGTAATAATTAATCCTCTCATTACATATGCTCTCCGAAAAGGTAAACAGTTGATCGTGAATTATGATTTATTCTCATAAATGGTTCTATTCTATTTGCTTCTTTAAACAGTCTATATGCATTCGTTCCAAATTCAAAACGAATAGTAATTTTTGCATCCAAAATATCCAAATATTATCTGAATTTGTAATATGTGAATCCACAAAACTCAAGTCAAATATCCAATCCACAATCCAAATTCACATCCCTAAGTTCTAGTGTTTGACTTAGACCAATTGACCAACCTTGGCCCCTTGGCTATTTTGTTGGTCGCACCATAAAAGGTCTTTACAAATATCAAGTGCAAAATTTTAAATATGAATAGCCACGTGTGCTGCTAACATACCGAAGTCACGTAAAATCTTATAGACTCCCTTGTAAATTTATTATCGGAATCCACATTCCTATACTTGTAGATTTAGATTCAGATATCCACTAATATTTTATCGAAATCTACTAGTTACAAAATCAATGCTTCTAATAAAGTTTGAACACAAAAGTCATGTTTTAACTATCAATATTTACCTTAAACATTGGTTATACTTTACACAAATTAATAAATGTAATGTAAAAATATAATTTATTATATTTTTTAAAATTAAATATAATAGTTAAATATAAAAATATATTACAAAAAATCTCTACTTTAACATATTATTCACTAAAATCAAATTTAGTTTATCTTGGATTATATTCTTTTGCATCAGTAAATCTAACCAAATAATGAGATGGAATCATAAAAATCCCTATATTTTTGTTTATCCCTTTTTATTTTTTGATAAATTTAATTACTGAAATTACTTTAAAAAATTAAAATTTATGCAATTAAAATATATATTATAACTAATATGGATTTACTTTATAGTGTGAGATATAATTATAGTTAATATACATACACGTTTAACTTCATATAATATATCAATTGTTATATATAAGTAAATTACGAATAATGAGTGGTTCTGTTCATTCCAAGGTGCAGCTTTGTTTCATCTTCCCTGCTGAAATTTAACCATTGACTCATTCTGATTTCTTCGCATCCGACAAGACATATTCGTCAGAGCAGGTCTTTTTGGTTCTTGGCTTCTTAAGTGCAACACCTTCCTTTTCCCAACTTATTCGAGATAGCTTGAAAATGGGATTAGTCCGATCTGAAAATATGGAATAAAGAAGTGTACGGACATATTACTACAAGGAAGCCTTCGCTCTCATATCCAACGTGTATAAGAGTTGTTTTGAAATATTAAGGTTGATCCCACCTCTAATTAACAAAATACCATTTGTAGGCAATACATTGAGATTCAAAGGATCAGCAAAGCATATAGCTTTGATGGCCTGGAAGCTTGAGAGTAACCCACATGGGTCTTAATGCCCTTGTGGAGGCTATTTTTACCCAATAACTTGTATCTCTTTGTAAATATTATTGTTATTCTCTAAAATTCATATATAGCACTGGCGTTTTTTATCAAGTCAGTGTAGGTCTGGTCTTTGGGTTAAGTATTGGGCTAAGCTTACTATTTTGGTTGCCTCAAACCCAACTGTCTTCAATTTTATTTGGACATTTGTGACATAAATGGTATATATCACTGAAATATGAAATACGTAACTAAAAGCTAGATATATGAACCCTAAACATACTTATGCATTTAATGCCTACATTAAAATTGCAGCTACTATGGTAATGAATTTGGTATCAAATTTGGAATTTAAACACTTGTCTTCTCAATTCCTTTTTAGGTCAAAATTAATATGTGCCTAACAAGGACAAGTGATGCATCCCTTCTTCTCTACAAGCCTCTAATATCCATATATAAGTGCATACACTGTTGGCGTAACATGCAATCAAATACATAGAAACTAAGCCTTCAATTCTCCATGTCTAGAAAGAAAATGAAGCTTGCCTACATTACCAATGATTCAAAAAGGAAAACTACCTAAAAGAAAAAAACCAAGGGTCTGGTGAAGAAGGTGTGTGAACTCACTACCCTTTGTGGGATTGAGGCTTGTGCTATTATCCACTCTCCTGATTTTGACTCTCAACTAGAGGTATGGTCGTCCCACGCAGGTGCCTGACGATTGCTTTCCGAGTTCAAGAAGCTGCCCCAGTCGAAACAAAACAATAAGATGTTTAACCAAGAGAGTTTCCTCGAGCAAAGCATAGCCAAAGCTACTCAACAGCTTAGGAAACTGCGCAAGGAGAATCGCCAGAAGGAGTTGAAAAAAGTCATGTTCCAAAGCTTGAGTGGAAAAGGGATATTTCAAAGTTTGAATGCGATGGATTTGAATGAGTTGGTCTATTGGTTAAGCAAAACTTGAAGGATATTGATAATAGAGTTCATATGCTTACTAAAGAGTCTCATTCCTAAGGATGTTATCGGCAGTGCTCTCTAGATCTAGTGCCTTCTTTGTCTTGGGATATATAGGTGCATCAACTTCAATTATTGCTTGTGTTATGTCGACCAAATATTGAAGTCGTTTACCCCTTGAATTTAATATGGTTCAATAAATTACATAGAATTCGAATATTTTATGTGGCCATCGTCTTTGTAATAATCGAAATATATCATTTCCCCCATTTCATATTTCTGTGGAGTCATTATTTATGAAGGCTTATTTGCAAAAAAATAACATTTTTTAAAAACTAGAAGGTAAAAAAAAAAAATATTAATGTTTGTTTTATGAGTTTAGATTCATACTGAACTATTCAGTTTTTTTATACAAAGAGACCCATACTTTCTTTCCACCCAGAGTTTAAATACGCTTAAATCAACGTTCTCTTAGTTGTTATAATAATAACAATTTTAATTGAGTTACGGTTTAATCAACAAAATTGAAGAAATTTATAAAAATGGTTTTGTTAATATATTGATAAAAAAAAACAAGATTTTTTTTATTTCCTTATGACTGAAGATTGTAGTCTCACTCGTCGAAAGCAGATCGGAATACCAAAAAAGTACGTTTTAAAGAAACCAAAGGGGAGGAAGGTATCGATATGGTCGTTAAGCTATCCCTTGAACCAACACTTTCTTGAAAGGACAAACTTTTGGGCAAGGGATCTCTTGAGCGTAACAATGTTTGATGTAGTTGTAAACTAACTAAAAATATGACTAAGGCAAGTGCACCTATCAATTAATAGTATAGCTACAGTTAGCAAAGATATCGTTCCCACGAGGACTAAAAGTACTAGTAATTACTGTCTTTCTATTATTTAACCGACAATTGGAGAGTTTGATTAAAACTAAAATTAACTAAATTAATTAACTAAAGAACACGACAAAGAACGAATTAGGAAAACAAACGATTAACAACTAGGAAGTGAAACAATACCCAGGAAAGAATCCACCTAGATTTTTTCTGTCATTATCAACTGAATTAAACAATTTCTTCACTTAGTACCTTGATTTAAAGAAATCCATAAATTATGCTAATATCTCTTTCGATAGTAAGATCAACTGGCTCTAGGTTGATTAATTGAAATTTCTTTCTAATTAAAACCCCTATTTTCGCTGTACAACCCAAATTTTACTCGGGGCCCATAAGCAGACCTAACTAAACCTAACCCAAATAACCTAAACCCAACTAAGCCCAAACCCAAAACCAAAATCCTAGCCCAAACCCCAATCAGAAAAAAAAAACAAAAATAAACAAACCCTAGGTGCGCCACACCTAGGGTCTTCTGACCAGCCGCCGCCTGCAGCACCGCCCTTGTCACATCCACCGCCCGTTTACCTGCAAGAAGAACAGAGCAATCAATTAAAGAGCAAGTTGTAAAGAAAATATGGCTATAAAAGCCATTTAAACACCAATACAAACATTCGATCGCAGCAAGAAATACTAAAACAAAGGAGTTAGATTCGAATAAAAGGTGTTATTTTTTTATCTATTTTCATTTTTATTTATTTACTTTTCGAAACTATTTATACATACAAAGATTCATTCATTTTCTTTTACTGTTTATACGTACATATATTAAAAATACAACAAAAATATTTAAAAAAAATACCATTTTAGAACTCTGGCCGTAGTGCACGGCAGCCGACGCGGCGGCGATTGGCTGGATTCCTCGCCGAACGAAGGGCTCTGCAGAGAGAGAGCAAGAGGGGAAGGGTTTTTTTTTTTTTTGATAAATGAAAGAATGAATTTTTTTTAAAAAATCTGACTTTTATAGGCTCATTAAATGACGTCGTTTAGGGCCGGCCATAATAGCCCTAAAACGACGTCGTTTCACACTCCGACCCGTGACCCGACCCACTCTAGCCTAAGATCCGTGTGTTTTTAATTGGAAGGGCTAATTGCGCTTTTAACCCTTCTGCCCTTTTATTGTTTTTCAATTAAGTTTTTTATTTTTTTATTTTTACCCCTTTAATTTATTTCGATTGCATTTTGATCCTTCTTGAAGTTGTGCGTTTTGGAGGGTGGGGATTATTTCTCTTTTGGTCCCTCCTTGTTATTCGCGCGTTCAAATTGGTCAATTTCCTTTTTATTTATTTTTGATTCGCACCAAAATTCTGTTTTAACATCCAAATTAGTCCTTTTAGTTATTTTTTGCTATTTTATTATTAAATTATTTAGTTTAATATCATTAGTATTATAATTATTTTTTACTATTATTTATTATTCTTATTATTATTATTATTATTATAATTATTATTATTACTACTACTACTTACTATTATTATTATTACTATTATTATTTTTTTTACTAATACTATTATTTTCTATTATTATAATTATTATTACTATCATTATTATTATTACTACTATTATTTTTTTTACTATTATTATTTATTAACATTATTATCATTATTATTACTATTATTTTATTATTATTATTATTGTTGTTGTTGTTATTATTATTATTACTATTATTACTATTATCATTTAGTATCATTGTTATCATACTTATTGTTATTTCTATTATTATTATTATGTTATTATTCTTTATTTTATTATTATTATTATTATTTCTTATTTTGTTTTATTTAATATTTTATTTCATTTTTTTATTTTATTTTACAATTAGCTTGCTTTTCATTTATTAATTTACTTTATTGTCATTTATTTTCACCTTATTGTTGTCGTTCATATTATTGTATCTATTATTATGTTGTTACGCTTATTAACACCGTGATTCGTTTTCACATTTTTACTACAAAATCATGTTACATTAATCCTTGCTCGATACATAAAATTTTGTTTTTTAAATAAGCAATTTTTCGTAATTCGAGATTCGAAAAGTCATTCTCTAACTTACAGGGTTTCGATTTTCTCAATAAATCTGAATAAACGAACGTTTTTAAAACATAAATTTTCAAAATGATCTCGGGAATTATGAAAAGATCGTGTTCTAACTTACGGAATATAATTTCTTTCTAAAACCGAGATAATCGAATATCTTTCAAAATAAATAAATTTTTCGGCGTTTATTCATGAATCGGGAATTTAGGACATTGTGTCCTAACTTACGGGATATAATTCATTTCCTCGAGTAACGTGAAATACGCCCTTTTTCTCAAAAAATTTTTAATAATTTAACGATGGATCGTATTTTTCTTCAAAGTTCTCAATTTTCCATACTAAGACACTAATTAATCAACTAGGTACCAATTTTAGGCTTATCGAGGGTGCTAATCATTCCTCGTGTGTAACCGACCCCCGAACCCATCTTTTTGAATTTCGTAGACCAAAAAGCGCTATTTTAATAAATCAAAACCGTTTATTGAAAAACAACCATTTTACAAGGTGACCTGATCACACCTCACCAAAAAGGATTGGTGGCGACTCCCATATTTGTTTTTGTTTTCAAAATCAAGTCGACCCCACTTTACAAAAAAAATGGTTTCGACAGCTTGGCGACTCCACTGGGAAATATAAAAAAAGAGAGCCAAGCCACGAGTTGATTACTTTTTGTCTTTTGTCAAAAATTGAAAACTTGGTTTAAATGTACGATCCTTTCGTTCAATTTCATCCGCTGTTGTTACGATCTTCATCATTGTGGTTTAAAATTGTTGTGTTGTTTAAGTTTTGATATCTTTTTTTTCACATTACGTTGCATGATCGATTGATCTTACCTTTTAAGTGAGAGTGAGAAACTATTCCTTCGTGAGGTTTTCACCTCCGTGTAGGATAGTGGATCGCTTTCGGGATACATCCGTACCTATGTCTTCGTGAGATTTTCATCTCCGTGCAGCCATAAGGAAATGTATTCCTCTAAACCAAACTCGGTCTATATGAACCTATAATGGGTGAGGATCGAGGAATCTATTGGTTTAGGTACCTTTACTTTAGAACCGAACCGTATAAAGAAAGCCGTAGGAACCCGCCTTAGGCACAGCTACACCAAACCCTAGTGGTTGCCCGAGTAGGTGCTTTATTTATTATTCCTTGCTTGTTTTAAACTGTGTATGAAATACTGACTTGCTTTGTTTTACTTTTGTAACGGCCCAATTTTCGGGAACTTTGAAAAAAAATCTGTAAAATTTAAAATTTTGTGTTCTGCTTGTTATGTGTAGGATTTATTATGATAGTGGGCCTCTAGAAGGCCCAAGCTTAGGATAAAACCCGGTAGTTTTAATTAATTTTAATTCTACAGGAGAAAGGGGTTATGTTAAATTAGGCTTTTAGGAATTAATTGTGTAAAATAGATCACAAGGAAGCATTGGTAAAGTGGCTAAGTGATGCCACTGGAAGGGATGTAGGTGGCGTGTGTAAGCTTGGGAGGACCCAGGTTCAAGCCACAATAACAGCAAAACAAGGGATTAATTTTTATGAACAGAAAAGGTAAGTAGTGGAGCTAAAGTGAAAGTCTGCATGAGAGGAGTTTGAGTTGCTCGGGAGATTGAGTAAGGAGGGGATAAGGAGAGGATTTAGGGAGTTGATCGATCAAGGAGGATAGTGTTGGCCGAATATTGGACTCTTGAAGAGCAAGAGGTGGCCGGCCAAGGGATTCTTTAAGGGGGCAAATTCGGCTAGGTTAAAGTGCTAGTATAAATTCGGCTATAGGGAGGGAGTTGTGCAGTTTTGCTGCTATTTTTTTCACCTTTGCTCTTTATCCATCTTTTCTTATTCTTTTTCTCCATAGCCGAACCTTTCAAACTTCTTGTTCATCTCCAACCTACTTTACACCACTTTCCTCCATTAATTCTTTCTAGACTAAAGCCGAACCTCAAATCTCAAATCCCGAAAGCTATACTCTCGTGCCCTTTTTCCAAAGCCATATCCTTCAATATTTTTCCTTTTGATCAACATTCCTCTCCTCTAAACCCTAATATCTGTCGACAACATTACCCAGGGTTATAGCCTCAAATCATTATTTTCTATATCACCTAGAAAAGCCAAAACTACTATAGAGTTAGGGACTTATAGTCAAAACTTCAAAGCTTCTGGATTCAAGTTCTACCGTTGTTTAAAGGTTAAATATGCATCAGATCTACGTTGAAAGTAGAAAGGAATAAGTGGTAAGTGCTCATCACTCCAAATCTAGTCTTATTTTTCAAGTTAGGAAAAAGCCGAAGTCCCTAAAATCTAGGGAGGCTGTCGATTTGGACTTATAACCCTAAGGGGGGTCATGATAACTATTTTATTTTGGTATAGCGTGATTTAGAGGCGATTGATCAAGGGCTTGGACAAGTGGAACGATCAGATCTTTGGAGTTAACCATCTCTCAGCATCAAGGTAAGGGCAATAGGGATTTTAAGCATGTTTGGCCGAATGTGGTAAGGGATTAAGTACTTGGTGTTATTTTGGTATTTAGAGTAATATTTTAGTGATTCAATTGTAGGCAGTTCGTGTGTAGATCTCGTCGAGGAAATCACAAAACAGGTGTGTAATCTATACCCTTCTTTAGACTAGATCGGCAAAAGTCAAAAAGCTGAAATACCGAAAAGCTGGTATTTTGGGAACTTACGAGTGTGCGAATGCTCGTAAGAGGAAAGGGGTTATTAATTCTGGTATTTCGGGATGATAAGACTGCAAAGTGCACCAATCCGTGCATTTTGACAATTTTGGGCTTAATGGGCCAAAAGTCGGTTAATGGGCCAACGGGTCCAACTCGGTAAGTATGTGCGGTAAGTGGTTACGAATATACGTAAATAGTGAAAATATGCATGAAAACCCTAAGAATAGACAAATTACTAGACTACCCTCATGTATGAAAAATTACTTTGTTATACCCCTAGGTGTAAAATGACCTAAATACCCCCTAGGGTTAATTATATACGAAAAGCATGTTGATGATATTCGGTATGATGTATGACATGAATGTATATCTGTTGCATGGGGACATGGGTTATGTTGTGGAGGAAGCGTCCTGGTGGCTATGCCACAAATTATCTGTTCTGGTGGCTTTGCCACATACATCTGTTCTGGTGGCTTTCCCACATATATCTGTATCTGGTGACTCTGTCACATTTTCTGTATCTGGCAGCTATGCTGCATATTTCTGTGGCATGTAGCGGTTGGGTGGGTCGAGTAATCTCCCCACATGGCGTAAGGATGGTATGGGGGTGTACATGGTTGGATATGGGTTGGGTTTCTACATAAGCATGATATATCTATTCTATTCTGTTCTGGGCCTATGGGCTATATTCTGAAATCTATTCTGGGCTAAGGCCAACTTATTCTGTCTCGGTGGTTTGAACTGATTTAGGCTATGGTTGGGTTAATTACACACTGAGTTTCCCTAAACTCACCCCTCTATTTTCATCTTTGCAGGTAATCCCCAACCATAGTGGGCTTGGAGCCGTGAGGACTTAGGTGGCCACTTGTTTTACGCAAAATCGATTTCTTACGATGAAGCTGGGCGTCTTTTATTTTCGTTTATGGTTTTGGGTTTTTAAAATGTAATAAGGCCGCTTAATTATTTTATGGTTTTGATTTATTTTTATTATGATAAAAATGAACTGGGATAACTATTGAAGTAGATTAGCTCTAGGACGTGTTTTCAAAAACATTAAGAGATTTCAAACAACACGATTACAAATAAGGCTTCCGCTAAGCAAATGTTTTCAAACTTAAACATTTTTTTCTTAAGATGGACTTAACCAAAATGGTTTTCTCAACATCATACGAGATGTTAGAGTGTGGCAATGGCGGTGTACATGTCTAGGATTGGATCCGAAGGGAGCTTGGTACTTAAGCAGTCCGACAGACTCACCTCCTCTTTTTCGGTTTCCTACCTGGTGTACAGCTTCCATTCACTTTAACCTACTTTCAAAAGTGTCTTTTACAAACACCAACTAAGTTTTCCAAACTAAGTGTCTGGAATGGTTTGAACGCATCAATGTGGCGCACCGGATCCGGTCATAACGTCTAAGGCTGGTTTGGTGTGTTACATTTAGTGGTATCAGAGCCAAGTTGCAACAACTCGACTGTGGAATGGGTTTACAAAAATAACGATTTTCAAAAATAAGATTTTTACGAAATTCGGTTAGAAGGTGGCATTAGAATCTCCTACCAAGTCGTAAGTAATTACAGAACTTTTGAACATATATCTTTGAACTATCATGCATCTTGAAACTTACTAGAATACTCTAGATAGGATGCTAGCGAAACTCTAGAAAAGCTTGCTAAAAGAGATCAAATCGTAGCTAGACATCGATTCTGCGAAAACCAACTCTGAATTACTGTCTGAATCATAAAACATCTATAATAATCACTGGAATGCTAAAATTGATACATAAAATTTGTAGTCAGATAATACGATATGAGTACGCGAGCAGCTCGTGGCAGAGGCCGTGGACGAGGCCGAGGAAGAGCCCGAGCGGGATCTTCGTCTTCGGGACATATGCCAGCGGCAGAAGCGCCGGTACCATCAGCAACGGAAGTAGAATCACATGATCGTGGTGCTGGGGATGATGCCTTGTCGCAGGCAATGCTCCGAGTTCTGGAAAGGGTTGCTGGGGCAAGTTTAGGCAACGAAATTCGAGGGTCAATTTCTAAACGACTCCGGGCTAACGGAGCGGAGATCTTTAGGGGCATGTCTAGTGTAGCCCCGAATGTGGCGGAATATTGGTTGGAGGCCACCAAACGAATTATGGATGATTTAGACTATTCTGTGGAGCAGAAACTGAAGGGAGCCGTATCATTCTGCGAGATGAGGCTTACCAGTGGTGGCTTACCGTGAGGGATGGAACCCGGTGATTGTGGTTACTTGGGAGAAATTTGTTTAAAGCGGCTTTTAAGGGAAGTATGTTGGGGCGAGTTATGTGGACGCCCGTAGGAAAGAATTCCTGAATCTGGTCCAAGGAAGCAAAACTGTTGCGAAGTATGAGGCTGAGTTTCTGAGGCTGGGTAGGTATGCTGTGGGAATAGTTGCTACGGAGTATGAACGTAGCGTTCACTTTGAGGGTGGACTCAGAGATGACCTTAACGTGCTGATTGCTCCGCAGAGGGAGCGTGACTTCGCGGTTTTGGTAGAAAAAGCTAAGATAGCTGAGGAGGTAAAGCATACTGAGAGGCAGAACCGTGAGAAAGATCGAAAGCCCCATTTTTTGGAGGATTCGGACCTTCGGGTGGAGCAAATAAGAATTTCAAAAGGGCGAGAGTGGAGGAGCGATTAGAGCTATTTCGATGAATATGGTTAGACCGCCAACTGTGGGGGTGTGGTAAGGTGCACTTGGGTGAATGTAGGAAACGTTTTGGTACTTGTTTTTCGATGTGGATCTATGGAGCACGAGTTAAGGACCCATTCTCGAAAGTCGATCGAGTTCAAGTTGCGTAAGCAGAGGGTTGCTCAACCGGCGAGAGGTGGACCACAACCACCGAGAGGGCGTGGATAGGAGGAAGGCGAGAAATGGGAATAGAAATGGTCAAGGTCGAGGGTGCTGGCGCGAGGAGCCGAAAATGCCGAGGCTCGGCGGCCCGGCGTTGGTGTATCGACTCGTCGTCGAGAGGAGGGCGATGCACCTGATGTCATAACTGGTACGTTTTTTGTTCCTAATATGCCATTTACTGCCTTGGTGGATATTGGATCTACTTATTCTTATGTTGCGTGTGTCATATCTGGGTCATTGGGAGTGCATTCTGAGAAGATAGTGAGTGGGGTATTATCTGTGCTAAGTCCTTTGGGTAACTCGGTTAGGGTAGACAAGTTGTATAGGGATGTACCCTTAGAAACTCAAGGAAGGGTCTTTCCTGGCGATCTAATGGAGTTGCCGTTTGGAGAGTTTGATCTCATTCTGGGAATAGACTGGCTTGTTAAGCATAAGGCGACTTTAGACTGTGCCGCTAAGCGAATGGTGCTAAGAACCACGGAAGGTGATGAGGTTATGATGATAGGTGAGCGAAGGGACTATTTGTCTAATGTGATATCGGCATTGAGGGCTGAAAAGTGGATTCGAAAAGGTGGTGAGGCCTATTTGGCATTTATAAGTCAAGCAGGATAAAGAGGGGTGATACGGTGGATAAAGTTAGAAGCGTGAAAGAGTTCCAAGATGTTTTTAGGAGGAGCCAGGGATTGCCTCCAAACCAGAAGTCGAATTTGGAATCGACACATTGCTGGGACAAAGACACAGTGTCCATTGCACCATATAGGATGGCACCGAAGGAGTTGGTAGAGTTAAAGGCACAAATTCAAGAGTTGTTGGATAGGGGCTTTATTAGGCCAAGTGTGTCTCCATGGGAGCACCGGTGCTATTTGTGAAGAAGAAGGATGGGACGATGCGCATGTGCATTGATTACCGTCAGTTGAACAAACTGACGATTAAGAATAAGTACCCTCTTGTAACACCCCTAACCCGTATCCGTCGCCAGACTAGGGTCATGAGGCGTTACTGAACAAAAACAAAATTTCAAACATTCACTTATTCATATAAGTCATACTCATAATTATATTAAGCATATAACTAATTAAATAATAAACATACTTTATTTATCATATTGCATTTACAAATCATACCTCAAAATTCAACCGAATCTATACCTTTCGAATAATCACATTTTCATTAACAAAAATATATATTCACATATGAAAACATGTATAAACATCTTATAAATTACATTTTCTAAACTCATTATTCAAATATATTTTACTCATACCAAAAACCTAAACCGAACAAATAATTATATCATGAAATTTATATATATATATATATGGTGATCATTACATCAATCCACTTTCAAATTTACTAACATCAATTAACCATTTTAAAACATACCACATATATCGCATACTTCATTCTTATATAATTTATAACACATCAACTAAAAGTAAGCTCAAACCATATCCAAATATGAGCAGAATCTATCATGAAAATTAAGCCATTTTCGCATGGCTAAAGTTATACATATTCAAGGTCGAACAAAAAAATATATATTAGCCTATACATGCCATAAGTTTGAAAGTAGACTTTTAAAAGTACAGAAGGTTGGCGATAGTGTGGATAACTTTTACGACGATCCCCAGAGCTCGTAACTTACAACCAAAATCTATAAAGCAGAGTAACAAAGACACACACAGAGTAAGCTAACTTAGCTTAATAAGTCATAAGAAATTTTAACATTTAAAACAATAATCAAACATTAAAAAAAAAATCAAATTATAACATTGATGTTGTACATTATCTCGATCATATCATCTCTTTTATTTATTTCTAACTTATACTTTTACACAAAGGGTTACCTTGGCGAAAGCCAACAATTCACATTTAGCATAATGTTATTCAACTTTTCATTTTCAAAATAACATTATCTCAAATATGTTTACATTCAAATATATATATATATTCTCATGAATCAAACTCAACTTTATAAGCCAACATCACTCATTTAGTCGATTATAGAGAATCAAAGATAATATCACAAATGTGCATACTTATATGGCCAAATATGCAAGATCAAATTTACATCACCTAAGTACTTACTCATATGGCCGAATATACAAATTCAAATATAATATCACTTTTGTGCATACCTTCATGGTCGAATATTCAAGATTCAATATAACATCACATATGTACATACCTATGTGGCCGAATAAATACAATATCATTTAACTCAATTTACTTGATCAATTTCCACATCAACTCGTAATCTTATAAACATAGGCTTGAAAATAAATCACTGGTATAAAACCTACTAGGCATAAGCCTGAATCACACACCGGCACAAGGCCTGCTAGACTCAAAGTCTGATATTATTCACCGGCAATAACCTGCTAGGCATAAAGCCCGATTACATTCACCAGCATAAAGCTTGCTAGGCTGAAAGCCCGAATATCACTATTATAATGCTGTCTCGGACACAATTCATATAACAAAAACTCCATATATTCCATATAGATCATACAAACTTTTAAATGATATAACTCTGTCGAATTAAACTCAAATACAATATTTCTATGCTCAAACACATTCGACTAGATCTTTCATGAATCAATAGATTCCAAACAGCATATTAAACTAAGAATAAAATGTAAATGACGTTTAATTGCTTAAAGACTTACCTCGGATATCGAATGGACGTTACAAAGCGGCTATTCGACTATTTTTGCTTTTCCCGATCCAAGTCATGTTTCCTTTGTTCTTGATCTAAATAATTTCAAATTAACCTTATTTAAACACAATTTCATTCAATTTAATCCAACAACATATAAATGGGTAAATTACTGTTTTACCCCTAACATTTCATACTTTTACAAATTAGTCCTAATTGCACAAAACACAAAATACTCAAAATCTCACAACAATATAGTTGGGCGAATTTTCCATATAACCATACTAGTCCATATATTTCATCTATTTCACATTTTAATCCTCAATTTATTATTTTTGCAATTTAGTCCTAATAACCCAAAATCATCAAAAACTCCAATACAAAACATGTTAATCTAAAACATATTTTTGATATTTCATCATCAAACATAACAAAACAAAAATATTCATCAATGGCATAACACAAAATATTCACCAAAATCAAAAATTCAAGCATGGGTCGAGTAGTATTCGAAGCAACGATCTCAAAAACGTAAAAATTATCAAAAACCGAGCTAGTTACATACCTTAATCAAGCTTCAACAATGGCGAACCTATAGAAACCTTATTTCTTTTCTTTTTCTTTATATCCGGTCACCAACAATATAAACATGCATAGCTTTTATTTATTTTATGTTTTATATTATTATATGTTAACTTTTAACATGTTTTACTTATTTAACCTTATAAATATAATAACATAAATATATACTTTATGGGTACATTCGGCCATCACTAAAATAATGGATTATTTGCAACATAAATACTCCATATTAAAAAGCCACTATCAATTCAACCTTTATGAATTTAAACTATCAAGATTTCAACTTACGCGATTAAGTCCTTTTATCAAATTAAGCACACAAACAATCAAATTTTTGTACGAAATTTTCACACATGCAATTTCACATATAATAAACACGAAAAATAATATTTAAAAATTTTTCTGACTCGGTTTCATGTTCTCGAAACCACCATTCCGATTAGGGTCTAAATCGGACTATTACACCTCTGCCAAGGATTGACGATTTGTTCGACCAGCTTAAAGGAGCTTCTGTATTTTCCAAGATCGATCTTCGATCTGGATATCATCAGTTAAGGGTCAAGGAGGCAGATATTCATAAGACAGCATTCAGGACTTGTTATGGTCATTACGAGTTTTTGGTTATGCCATTTGCACTGACAAATGCTCCTGCAGCGTTTATGGATCTGATGAATCGTGTGTTTCAACCATTTCTGGATCGATTCGTGGTCATCTTTATTAACGATATTCTGGTATATTCTGAGACTGAATCAAAACATGATGAGCAGCTCCGCACTGTGTTGCAAGTGTTAAGGGAGAAGGAACTTTATGCGAAGTTCAGCAAGTGTGAGTTCTGGTTGAGGGAGGTAACCTTTTTGGGGCATGTTGTCTCTACCGAGGGGATTAAGGTGGACCCTCGTAAGATTGAAGCAATTCTGGAATGGAAGCCATCTAGGTCGGTGTCAGAAATTCGAAGTTTCCTTGGGTTGGCAGGTTACTACAAAAGGTTTGTGGAAGGTTTTTCTATGATGGCAGCACCTCTGACAAAACTCATAAGGAAAGGAGTACCGTTTGTTTGGACTGAAAAACAGCAAGAAGCTTTTGAGAGGTTGAAGAAAGTTCTGACTAAAGCACCTGTGTTAATTCAGCCAGAGTCTGGGAAGGATTTCACTGTGTACAGTGATGCATCACACGTAGGTTTGGGTTGTGTGTTGATGCAAGGGGGTAAGGTGGTTACTTATGCATCTCGACAACTTAAGCCTCACGAAGGGAACTATCCTACCCATGATTTGGAGTTGGCAGCAGTGATCTTCGCGCTTAAGATTTGGAGACACTACTTGTATGGGGAAAGGTGTATTATATACACAGATCATAAGAGTCTTAAGTACTTGTTGACTCAAAAGGAACTGAACTTTAGGCAAAGGAGATGGATCGAGCTGCTTAAAGATTATGATTGTTCAATTGAATACCATCCAGGCAAGGCTAATGTGGTAGTCGATGCCCTAAGTCGTAGAGCTGTATCTGATCTGAGAGCAATGTTTGCTCGTCTAAGTCTGTTTGATGATGGAAGTCTGTTGGCTGAATTGCAAGTAAGGCCAACTTGGGTGGATCAGATTAAAGAGAAGCAGTTGAAGGATGAGTCTTTGGTCGCTCATTTTCAACAAGTTAAGGAAGGGGGAACTTCTGAGTTTGGGTTAAATGACGAAGGGGTTCTGTGTTTTCAAGGTAGAATTTGTGTTCCGAAGGACTCTGACTTGAGACAATTAATTTTGAGGGAAGCTCATGGGGGACTGTGTGCCATGCATCCTGGAGGGAATAAGTTGTATCACGACTTGCGAGAACTGTATTGGTGGCTTGGACTTAAACAAGAGGTAACAGAATTTGTGGGGAAATGTCTGACATGCCAGCAAGTGAAAGCTGAGCATCAATTACCTTCTGGATTACTGCAGCCAGTAAAAATACCACTTTGGAAGTGGGAGAGGGTAACCATGGACTTTGTGAGTGGGCTACCCTTGACACCATCGAAGAAAGACTCGATATGGGTTATTGTGGATAGGTTGACTAAGTCGGCTCATTTCATACCTATTCGCACTGACTTTTCACTGCAGAAGTTAGCCAAGTTATATGTGGCAGAAATTGTACGACTTCATGGAGTTCCAGTTTCGATTATCTCTGATCGAGATCCTAGTTTACATCTCGATTTTGGCAAAAGTTGCATGAGGCATTGGGAACGCGGTTGAACTTTAGTACGGCTTTCCATCCCCAAACTGATGGCCAGTCGGAAAGAGTTATTCAGATTCTGGAGGATATGTTGAGGGGGTGTGTGATAGATTTCCGAGGCAGTTGGGAGGATTACGTGCCTTTCGCAGAGTTTGCCTACAACAATAGCTATCAGTCGAGTATTCGAATGGCACCTTATGAAGTACTGTATGGGCGAAGGTGTCGAACACCTAGCTGTTGGACCGAACTGGGCGAGCGACAAGTTCTTGGACCTGAGTTGGTGGCAGATACCGAGGATAAAGTCAAGTTGATTAGAGATCGGTTAAAGGAAGCGTCTGATAGGGAAAAGTCGTATGCAGATCTGAAGCGTAAGAAGATTGAATACTCAGTGGGTGATATGGTCTTCTTGAAGGTTTCACCTTGGAAAAAGATACTAAGGTTTGGTAAGAAGGGCAAGTTGAGTCCGCGGTTCATTGGGCCTTATCGGGTTTTGAAGCGAGTAGGCCCAGTGGCTTATCAGTTGGAATTGCCTCCAGAGTTAGACAGGATTCACGATGTTTTTCACGTCTCCATGTTAAGGCGTTATCGTTCAGACCCTACTCATGTCGTGCCGGTTGCAGAAATTGAGGTGCAAACTGATTTAACCTTTGAGGAGGAGCCTGTGCAAATATTGGATCGAGACGTTAAGGTTCTGAGGAGGAAATCCATCCCATTAGTGAAAGTACTTTGGCGTAATCATGGCAGAGAGGAAGCTACTTGGGAACCAGAGGAGGCAATGCAGCAACAATACCCTCATCTGTTCGGACCAGGTAAATTTCGAGGACAAAATTTCTTTACGGAGGGTAGAGTTGTAACGGCCCAATTTTCAGGAACTTTGAAAAAAAAATCTGTAAAATTTAAATTCCGTGTTCTGCTTGTTATGTGTAGGATTTATTATGATAGTGGGCCTCTAGAAGGCCCAAGCTTAGGATAAAACCTGGTAGTTTTAATTAATTTTAATTCTATAGGAGAAAGGGGTTCTGTTAAATTAGGCTTTTAGGAATTAATTGTGTAAAATGGATCACAAGGAAGCATGTGGTAAAGTGGCTAAGTGACACCACTGGAAGGGATGTAGGTGGCGTGTGTAAGCTTGGGAGGACCCAGGTTCAAGCCACAATAACAGCAAAACAAGGGATTAATTTTTATGAACAGAAAAGGTAAGTAGTGGAGCTAAAGTGAAAGTCTGTCAGGAGGAGTTTGAGTTGCTCAGGAGATTGAGTAAGGAGGGGATAAGGGAGAGGATTTAGGAGCTGATCAAGGAGGATAGTGTTGGCCGAATATTGGACTCTTGAAGAGCAAGAGGTGGCTAGCTAAGCGATTCTTTAAGGGGGCAAATTCGGCTCGGTTAAAGTGCTAGTATAAATTCGGCTATAGGGAGGGAGTTGTGCCGTTTTGCTGCTATTTTTTTCACCTTCTCTCTTTATCCATCTTTTCTTTTTTTTTTCTCCATAGTCGAACCTTTCAAACCTCTTGTTCATCTCTACCCTACTTTACACCACTTTCCTCCATTAATTCTTTCTAGACTAAAGCCGAACCTCAAATCTCAAATCCCGAAAGCTATACTCTCGTGCCCTTTTTCTAAAGCCATATCCTTCAATATTTTTCCTTTTAATCAAAATTCCTCTCCTATAAACCCTAATATCTGTCGACAACATTACCCAGGGTTATAGCCTTAAATCATTATTTTCTATATCACCTAGAAAAGCCGAAACTACTATAGAGTTAGGGAATTATAGCCGAAACTTCAAAGCTTCTGGATTCAAGTTCTACCGTTGTTTAAAGGTTAAATCTGCATCAGATCTACATTGAAAGCAGAAAGGAATAAGTGGTAAGTGCTCATCACTCCAAATCTAGTCTTATTTTTCAAGTTAGGAAAAAGCCGAAGTCCCTAAAATCTAGGGAGGCTGTCGATTTGGACTTATAACCCTAAGGGGGGTCGTGATAACTATTTTATTTTGGTATAGCGTGATTTAGAGGCGGTTGATCAAGGGCTTGGACAAGTGGAATGATCAGATCTTTGGAGTTAACCATCTCTCAGCATCAAGGTAAGGGCAATAGGGGTTTTAAGCATGTTTGGCCGAATGTGGTAAGGGATTAAGTACTTGGTGTTATTTTGGTATTTAGAGTAATATTTTAGTGATTCAATTGCAGGCAGTTCGTGTGTAGATCTTGTCGAGGAAATCGCAAAACAGGTGTGTAATCTATACGCTTCTTTAGACTAGATCGGCATAAGCCGAAAAGTCGAAATACGGAAAAGCTGGTATTTCGGGAACTTACGAGTGTGCGAATGCTCGTAAGAGGAAAGGGGTTATTAATTTCGGTATTCCGGGATGATAAGACTGCAAAGTGCACCAATCCGTGCGTTTTGACAATTTTGGGCTTAATGGGCCAAAAGTCGGTTAATGGGCCAACGGGTCTAACTCGGTAAGTATGTGCGGTAAGTGGTTCTGAATATACGTAAATAGTGAAAATATGCATGAAAACCCTAAGAATAGACAAATTACTAGACTACCCTCATGTATGAAAAATTACTATTATACCCCTAGGTGTAAAATGACCTAAATACCCCTAGGGTTAATTATGTCTGAAAAGCATGTTGATGATATTCTGTATGATGTATGACATAAATGTATATCTGTTGCATGGGGACATGGGTTATGTTGTGGAGGAAGCGTCCTGGTGGCTATGCCACAAATTATCTATTCTGGTGGCTTTGCCACATACATCTGTTCTGGTGGCTTTGCCACATATATCTGTATCTGGTGACTCTGTCACATTTTGTGTATCTGGCAGCCATGCTGCATATTTTTGTGGCATGTAGCGGTTGGGTGGGTCGAGTAATCTCCCCACGTGGCGTAAGGATGGTATGGGGGTGTACATGGTTGGATATGGGTTGGGTTTCTGCATAAGCATGATATATCTATTCTGTTCTGTTCTGGGCCTATGGGCTATATTCTGAAATTTGTTCTGGGCTAAGGCCAACTTATTCTGTCTCTGTGGTTTGAACTGATTTAGGCTATGGTTGGGTTAATTACACACTTAGTTTCCCTAAACTCACCCTTCCATTTTCATCTTTGCAGGTAATCCCTAACCATAGTGGGCTTGGAGCCGTGAGGGACTAGGAGTGGCCACTTGTTTCTGCAAATTCAGTTTCCTTCTGATGAACTGGACGTCTTTTATTTTCGTTTATGGTTTTGGGTTTTTAAAATGTAATAAGGCCGCTTAATTATTTTATGGTTTTGATTTATTTTTATTATGATAAAAATGAATTGGGATAACTATTGAAGTGGATTAGCTCTAGGACGCGTTTTCAAAAACATTAAGAGATTTCAAACAACACGATTACAAATAAGGCTTCCGCTAAGCAAATGTTTTCAAACTTTAACATTTTTTTCTTAAGATGGACTTAACCAAAATGGTTTTCTCAACATCATACGAGATGTTAGAGTGTGGCAATGGCGGTGTACATGTCTAGGATTGGATCCGAAGGGAGCTTGGTACTTAAGCAGTCCGACGAACTCACCTCCTCTTTTTCGGTTTCCTACCTGGTGTACAGCTTCCATTCACTTTAACCTACTTTCAAAAGTGTCTTTTACAAACACCAACTAAGTTTTCCAAACTAAGTAATACGGAATGGTTTGAACGCATCAATGTGGCGCACCGGATCCAGTCATAACGTCTAGGCCGAGTTTGGGGTGTTACAACTTTGGTTGTATTTGCATGGCATTTTCATCACAAAAAGGTATTGATTCACGTTCAGTTGCTAAATAGATAACTTATCATGGAAAAGGGGTTTCTTGATAAAGTGAAGGATAATGCGGCTGTCCGAATATGGGCTGAGAAAACACAGTAAGATAAACGTGATAGTCTTATCGAGGGTTACGTGTCAAAGTTGTGGGATTTCACTCGGATTAGCGAAACCCAAAATAATCTCTAAGAGATGAAAGAAATTTGGGGTCAGTGGGATAACGAGATCAAACAACTATCCTACTGTCATTATGGTGATTTACCCTATCTACTCGATATCAAGATAGCACCTATTTTGAGCTCTCGTCTAGTATTGAAACTCTGCTTATAGTTGATTTACTTTCGAGAAAGTGGATTTGGTACCTACTATAGAAGAGTACACGGCCTTACTTCGTTGCCCAAAGGTTCAAGTTGACAAAGCTTATTCCAGAGCTACCAATGTCCCGACATTCTTAAAAAAGCTGATGACATCACGGGAATGAGCGAACAGTGGGTTACAGCCTGGATTAAGCAAAAAGAAGATTGTAAGTGCATCCCTTGAAGAAATTTGAGGGATTTGATCCTAGCACATCCTGACATGAAGAAAAGGGTCGACGTTTTTACTTTAAGCATTTATGGACTGGTTATCTTCCCCAAGGCTTTAGGGTATATAGACGAGGCAGTCTCTGATCTATTTGACAGACTTAATACCCGTGCTCGCAATTTTGGCTAAAACTTTCAGATCATTGAACGCATACCGAAGAGCGGGCGAAGGGAGATTCATCGGGTGCACACAAATCTTACTAACATGGTTCCATAGCCATTTTTGGAAAGTGGAAAAGGTCTTATACCAAATTTTCTCTTAAAACTATTCACCGCTGAAAGATATCGTGGCTACGCCAAGACGGGATGATTTTCAAAGGAAAAGTGGATAACGATTCTTCAAAATCTGCAAGAGAAAAATTTCGAGTGGAGAGCCCCTTGGATGGTTCCTGACGAGACTTTATATCGGTGTGGAGATTTTGATTAGGTTCCTCTACTTGGAATATGGGGAGCTGTCAGGTACGCTCCTTTGCTCGTATTAAGACAGTACAGGTCAAGAAAGTTTATGCCAGCAACATACGGGTTAGCTCAGTGCGGGTTAGTATACAAGGGAGATAATTATAGAAAGAAAGTTTGTGAGATATAGAATGCCTAAAACCAAACTCGTAGAATTAAAAGGTTTGCTGCTAACCCAATGATTACCCCTAAGTATGACCGGTGGTGGGGTCAGAGAATCAACGGCAATATCCCTACGTCAGATCAAGACAACACCCAATAAATGGAAGAACACTTGAAGGTGATCCCATCTAAGCTAGAGATCATCAAACATGACTTCGAGAGAAAGAATTTGGAACTAGAAAAAAGGATCGAGCAATTAGAGGAAGAAAAAATGCAACTGGGGCTAGATGTCGATGTCCAGAAACTAGAAGCTGAAAAACTGAAAAAAGGAAAAAACAAGGCTGAAGAGGATTTGGGCAGTTTGAAAATAGACTACAAGAAGCTGCGAAGGTCAATAAGAACCGTTGGGCTGGGAAAAATGTCAGAACAATGGCGATAAGAAATTAAAAAGGAAAAAAATAGAGCGAGCCAATGGGAAGGAAAATTTCGAGAAGCTCAAGCTTGAGAAGATACTCTAAAAAGGAGTTTGGTAGAAAGTCAAAACGAGAAGGAGGGATTAAAGATTCGGGTGTCAGATTTAGAAAGATCCTTGCTTTAGTATCATAGTCGTAACTCTGTAATCAAGTTGAAGGCTAGTCTGGACAAAATTGAAGAGTTAAAAGGGAAGATAGAAGAACTTGAAACCGCGCTGCAAAACTGTGAACTTCATATTGAACTCTTTGAGGCAAATAACGAGTGGTGGAAGGAGCAGCTTCATCAATCTCAAGATCAGGTCAGGGATAAGGATTACGTCATGGGCGAAGCTTTGACTCAATTGTAAGAAGTGGCCGGTCACTTACAAACCTTAGCAGTCCAGGCCGATGTACTGAGTTTAAAATACAAGTCAGAATCAGATCGAGGCATAGAGCTAGCTTGGCTTCTTAGGCAGGTCAAGGTCCTTAAGTATCAGGGCAAAGCCTTGTATGTAATTCATCTTATTTAAAGAAATTTATTTTCTAGAAAAGTTACTCTAATTAAATTGAATTAGAATCAACATCTTTTTGTTACATTCATTGCATTCATGCATCAGCATTACATGGCATTATACGTATTAAACTTACAAAAAAACCCTAAAAATCATGGCAGCGACCTTGGAACACCGTTACGGTATACGAGAAAAAACTAAAACAATGGGCTAAAGGTTAGAGAGATTAGAACAAATGCAAAAAGAGATGCAGGATCAACTGCAAACACATATGCAAGAGCAACTGGCCAAAATCCAGCAACATACGAGGGATCAGATGCTGGAGTCTCAAAAAAATACGATGAATCAATTAACACAACTACTGGTTGGCGGGTTAGAAAAAGAAAAAAGCCCCATGGTCAATGCTGGAGATGATAATGAAGATCCTCTCTACCCCCGGGTTTTACCCCAACAAATGTTCAGATATAACCCAAGGTATACCCACGAAGGCCATCTGTTACAATCAGGCCCCAATAGTTTTAGGCTGATGTTTCGGCGCCGATGAACTACCAAGCCGGCTCAGGCTCTAATCTGGAGGATAACCCAACTAACCCCGTTGTCCCTAATCTCGATGATGTGATAGAAATAGAAAAGATAAAGATGGAGCTTCTAAAGCAACTTGAGGACCGGTGTAGATGGTTAGAAGAAAATTTTAAAGAAATGGAAAATGCCGACTATCGTGGTGGAATCGATGCTAAGGATTTGAGCTTGGTTTCGGATCTAGTGCTTCCCCTCAAGTTCAAAACTCTGAAATTTGAGAAGTATAACGGGACTAGCTGTCCCAAAACTCACATCACCATGTTCTGTAGGTGAATGGCAAGCTATGTCAATAATGATCAACTATTGATTCACTGTTTCTAAGAAAGTCTAGTTGAGGCAACGTCCAAATGGTACAACCAATTAAGTCGTACCAAGATCAATTCATGGAAGAATCTAGCACAAGATTTTATGAAGCAGTATAGTCACATAACGGATATGACCCCTGATAGAATCACTTTGCAGAACATCGAGAAAAAACAAAATGAGAGCTTCAGGTAATATGCCCAACAGTGGAGAGAGGTAGCCACACACGTCCAACCACCTCTGCTAGAAAAGGAATCAACCATGCTCTTCATTAATACCCTGAAGGCACCTTTTATTAATCACATGCTGGGAAGTGCAACTAAGAGTTTCTCGGACAAAGTGATGTCTGGTGAAATTATAGAAAATGCGATAAGGTGTGGGAAAATAAAGGCTAGGGAAAATGCCAAAAGGTCAGCCCCGAGGAAGAAGGAGCACGAAGTAAATAATGTGAGCATGTACAAGGGTTATTCGAAATCGATCACCATGAGCCAACCAAGGACGACAACCACTGGTCATCAAGGCCCACCAAGACAAGAGCCTAACACAAAGCAAAATATGGAGAAACTCCAATTTACGCCCATTCTAATGATGTATAAGGAGTTGTACCAAAGTATATTTGCTGCACATATTATATCCCCTTTCTACCTAAAGGCAATGTAACCCCCATACCCCAAATGGTACGACGCAAACGCCAAATACGAATACCATGCGGGAATTACGGGACACTCGATAGAAAACTGCACCACTTTGAAAAAGTTGGTAGAAAGACTCGTCAAAATGGGCATTGTGAAATTTGATGATACAACCAGTGCAGAAAATCTGTTACCTAACCATGCAGATAAGTAGGTAATTACGATAATCGAGAATACGGGAAAGGAAATCGACATGAATATCACAGAAGTGAATACCCCGCTTAAGAAAGTATGGAAGAAAATGGTAGAAAGAGGGTTAATTACGCAAAATTCAGGGGACTGATCTCGAGGAACAAAGAATTATTGTGAGTTCCCTGATCAAGAGGATCATGAGATTCAAAGATACAGTGAATTTAGGGCCCTAGTACAAGGATTGATGGATAATAAGGAGTTAGAATTCTTTGAGTAGAAAAGATGTATGTGCCTCAGAAAAGGGGTCAACAGAGAATATTTACAAAGTCAAACACCCAGTGGTTATCATTTCGCGACCAAGAATTAACGAAGCTGGGGCACAAGTTACACCAAAAGTCATAATCCAGAAGCCCGTTGCTCTTCCTTATAAAGATAGCAAAAAGGTACCTTAGAACTATAACTACAATGTGACAATACCAGGAGAAGAAAACCCAGCTAGCCTGGCTAACACATCAGAGGAAGATTAAAATGTGGGTTTCTATACGCACAGCAGAAGGTGCTATGATACCCCAAATACAAAAGTCGAGCTTGTTAAAGAAAAATCATTGGTGATTAAGCAAAAGAAAGAGAAGCTGGTTAGACTTGAACCGCCTGTTAATGAATCGATAACGGAAAAAGAAGCCAAGGAATTCTTGAAATTTCTAAAACACAGTGAGTATAGTGTCGTGGAACAACTGCACAAACAGCCAGCTTGTATATCGGTACTGGCTTTACTCTTAAGCTCAGAAACCCATCGTAGCGCATTGATGAAGGTGTTGAATGAAACTTATGCCGCTAACGATATTTTGGTATATAAGCTGAACCGCCTAATCAATAATATAAGTGCTGACAACTTCATATTCTTCAATGATGATGAAGTACCGCCAGAAGGCAGGGGACCGGCTAAAGCTTTGCACATCATGACCCGTTGTAATAGATATACACTGCCAGGGGTGTTGATTGACAATAGATCTGTACTAAATGTCCTGCCCCTATCTACACTAAATAGGTTGCCTATGGACAGCTCTCATATGAAAATGTGCCAAAACATAGTGAGAGCATTCGATGGTACTGAAAGGAAAGTAATGGGAAGGATTGAGATTCCCCTCTTGATCGGTCCAAACACGTACGAGGTAGACTTCTTGATGATGGACATCAAGCCTTCTTACAATTGTTTATTGGAGAGGCCTTAGATTCACTCGGCTGGGGTAGTGTCGTCATCATTGCATCAAAAGCTGAAGTTCGTAAATGAGGGCCAACTGGTAACGATAAATGCGGAGGAAGGCATCATTGCATCTGTGACCAACAACGCGCCATACATAGGGGTAGACGATGAAGTGATAGAATGTTTCGATCGCTGGATTTTGTAAATGTGACCTTCGTCATCGAAGGGAACAAGATCCCTATGCCCAAAATATCTAAAGCTACGAAGATGGGCTTACGATTGACGGTCGAAAAGGAAGCCATGACAGGAAAAGGACCCAGGAAATATCTCCAGCAGAAGGTCGAGGTACCAACTCTGATGGAAAAATAAGATCACTTTGGTCTAGGTTATAATCCAGATGTGAAACAAAAGAAGAAAGAGTTGGAGAAGAAGCAAGAGAAGAGGAGAGCACGATTAACTGGAGCAGAAATTAAGTGAGAACCAATGACCTTTCCCCACATATCCATAACATTTTTGCCAGGAGGAATTATTTATCCTAAGCAGTAGATGACGAGAAAAGAAGCTGCTGAAGAAATGGTGGGAAATCTAAACATCAGTGCCATATCTGAAGAGGGAATTTTGGAAAGAAATTTGTCAGGCATTCGCCCTTATAAGCCTAGAAGTGTTCTGAACAACTGGGCTGCTTAAGTAATTTTTAGAACTAATTCAGATGAATGTTCAAAACATGCTTATTGCTTAAGCCTAAGGGCAATAAGAATCATTTTTGTGAAATAGGCCTATGTCCAACATTGTTATTTCAATGAAATGCATCTTTTTGTCTTATTCTGAGAAAATATTATTTTATTCTTTCATTTCATTCATAATCATACCATATAGATTATTATTCTTAGATTCTTTTATTTTTTGTATCTTCCTTCGTGCCTACAATAGGTCTCCAGATATCAATGATATGAGCGACGCTGCTACTAATTTAGAATCTCATTTTGAGCAAGATATGTGTCTAGAGGAATCTCAGGACTTTGAAGATGACAGAGACTGTAACTTATCTCCTGGTTTGCTAAGGATGGTAGAACAAAAGGAGAAGCAGATTCTACCTCACAAAGAGTCAGTAGAAATTGTAAACTTGGGAGATGAACAAGAAAAGAAAGAAGTAAAGATCGGAGCTTGCATTACCACAGAGATAAAGCGAGACCTCATTGAGTTACTCCAAGAATTCAAAGATGTTTTCGCATGGTCATATCAAGATATGCCTAAACTAAGTACTGATATTGTAGTACACCAGCTCCCCATAAAAGAATAGTGCAAGCCAGTTCAACAGAAGCTCTGAAGGATGAGGCCTGATGTTCTGTTAAAAATAAAAGAGGAAGTCAAGAAGCAATTCGATGTTGGTTTCTTACAAGTGGTTAAAAACTCAGAATGGGTAGCCAATATTGTCCCCGTTCCTAAAAAAGATGGGAAAGTATGAATGTGCGTAGATTACAGAGACCTAAACAAAGCTAGTCGGAAGGATAATTTTCTATTGCCCCATATCGACACCTTAGTAGATAATATCGCAGGTCACTCATTATTCTCCTTCATGAATGGTTTCTTAGGATATAACCAAATCAAAATGCATCTTGAAGACATGGATAAAGCCACATTTGTAACTATTTGGGGAACCTTTTGCTATAAGGTGATGTCATTTGGACTGAAAAATACGGGAGCAACATATCAGAGAGCCATGGTAACTTATTTCATGACATGATGCATAAAGAAATTAAAGCTTATGTCGATGACATGATCGCCAAATCCCGAACAGAAGAGGAGTATGTGCAAGTCTTGAGGAAATTATTCTTGAGGTTAAGAAAATTCCAGCTAAAACTCAATCAGCAAAATGTACTTTCGGGGCCAGGTTAGGAAAACTGTTAGGATTCGTGGTCAGTAAAAAAGGGGATTTAAATTGACCCAGATAAAGTCAAGACTATACAGGAGTTGCCTCCACCGCGGACTCAAAAAGAAGTTCGAGGATTCCTAGGAAGACTAAATTACATCGCTTGGTTCATTTCACAATTAACTAAAAAATGCGACCCCATATTCCATTTCTTTAAGAAACACAATCCAGGTGTTTAGGATGAGGAGTGCCAGAAGACTTTTGACAAGGTTAAACAATACTTGTCCAATGCCCCAGTGCTGACACCGCTTAGTCCAGACAAGCCACTGGTACTGTATTTGGCAGTATTTAAAAATTCTATGGGATGTGTGCTTGGCTAACACAATGAATCAGGAAGGAAAGAAAGGGTGATATATTACCTCAGTAAGAAGTTCACTGAGTGTAAGACAAGATACTCGTCAATTGAAAAGTTCTGTTGTGCCTTAATCTGGACAACCTGATGATTGAAACAGTATATGTTGTATCACACAACTTGGCTCATCTCAAAACTCGATCCTCTCAAGTACATGATGGAGTTGACAACTTTGAATGAAAGAATGGCCTGATAGCAAATTTTGCTTTCCAAATTTGACATAGTCTATATGAACTAGAAACCTGTAAAAAGGAGTGCAATAGTAGATTTTCTAGCCAGTAGAGCTCTAGAAGACTACGAGCCTCTGAACTTTGATTTTCCAAATGAAGATCTAATGTACGTGGCAACCACTGAAGAAGACTTTCAAGAAGGTCATCCTTGGAAGCTAAACTTTGACGGAGCCTCAAACGTGTAGGTAATGGAATCGGGGCAATCTTGGTATCCCCAAACGAAGATCATTATCCCTTCACTAGTAAATTGGATTTTGATTACACGAACAATATGGCAGAATACGAAGCATGCATCATGGGTATCCGCACAGCCATTGAACGTAAAATCAAAGTGCTAGAGGTATATGGAAATTCTGCGCTAGTGATTTATCAACTCAAAGGTGAATGGGAGACGAGAGATCCCAAGTTGATCAATTATCGAAGGATAGTTATGGAGTTAATTGAGAAGTTTGATGACATCACTTTCAGTTACCTCCTGCGAGATGAAAACCAGATGGTAGACGCATTGGCTACGTTAGCCTCTATGATCAAAGTAAACAAACAAGAGGACGTAAAACCTATCCAGATGAGTATCTATGAGGCTCCGGCTCATTGTTACAACATTGAGGAGGAAGAAAAGGATGATCACCCTTGGTACCACAATATACTGTGATATGTGAAAAATAGTGAATACCCTAACCAGACAACTGAGAATAATAACAGGACGTTGAGAAGACTAGTCAGTGACTATGTCTTGGATGGGGAGATCCTATATAAAAGAAGAAAGGATCAGATGCTATTAAAGTGTGTGGATACTGTTGAGGCTAAGAAAATCTTGGAAGAAGTCCATGAGGGCGTCTGTGGAACACATGCTAATGGCCTCACAATGGCAAGACAAATTATGAGATTCGGGTATTATTGGTCCACCATGGAAGGGAATTGTATTAATTGTGCCAAAAGATGTCATAAGTGCTAAATTTATAGAGACAAAATTCATGTGCCTCCTTCACATCTTCATGTTATGACTTCCCCATGACCTTTCTCGATGTGGGGTATGGATGTCATTGGGCCAATTTCGCCAAAAGCTTCAAATGGGCATCGATTTATCTTTGTGGTCATCGACTACTTTACCAGGTGGGTAGAAGCCGCTTCATATACCAATGTCACAAAGTCGGCAGTCAGCAAGTTCTTGAAGAAAGAAATCATATGTCAATATGGAATGCCAGAAAGGATCATATCTGACAATGCATTGAATTTGAACAACAGTACGATAGTAGAGGTCTGCAGTCAGTTCAAAATCAAACATCATAACTCGTCACCGTATCGCCTGAAGATAAACGGTGCAGTTGAAACAGCTAATAAAAACATTAAGAAGATTGTGAGGAAAATGACTGAGACTTATAAAGACTGGAATGATAAGTTACCATTCGCCCTCTATGCTTATAGAACGTCTGTCAGGACCTCTACCGGGGCAACACCTTTCTCATTGGTCTATGGAATGGAGAAAGTTTTACCCATCGAAGTTGAGATTCCTTTCCTTCGAGCCTTGACAGAACTAAATTTGGATGAAGTAGAATGGATCCAATCCCGATATGATCAGCTAAACTTGATCAAAGAAAAAAGGCTGAAAACCATCCTTCATAGTCAAATGTACCAAAATCGAATAATGCGAGCTTACAACAAAAAGGTTCATACCAGAGAGTTCCACGAGAGAGACCTAGTATTGAGAAAAATCCTCCTCATGCAAAAAAATTTTAGAGGAAAATGGATGCCGAATTAGGAAGGACCTTATGTGGTAAAGAAAGTCTTTTCTGGAGGAGTGTTGATATTGACCGGAATAGATGGCAAGATTTTACCCAATCCTGTGAATTCAGATTCGGTTAAGAAGTACTTCACTTGAAAAAAGAAAAAGGAAAGGCCAAGGTGAAAACCCGCAAAGGGCGCCTTGAGACCAAAGGGTTTTGAATTGAAAACCCGAAAAGGGCAATTCAAATTTTGATAAAAAAAGGGCATGCGGTAGTTTCGCTCTCTCCAAATTAACAAGAAGGAGAGATGTTATATCTTGGGGCATCAACAGAGTACTTTAGATCCCCTAAACACATATTGAGCCCAAAGAGGGTCCTCAAAAAGCTTGTACAGAGAAGCTCAAGCTGCGATATCTGGGGCACCTATTTTTTTTTTACCTATTTTGTATTCCAGTAATATCTGCTTTCTTTGATTAATCCATTCTTTTCAGGTTTTGTTCCTGGAAAATTTCAGTTTTGTCCATCATTATGATCTTTTTCAAGCATTTTGCATTGATAACGATTATTAGACTAATAATACTTTCACAAAAGGAGTTCTGTATATTACTCTAAAAGTTTCTAAATAGTATAGGAACCTGAAACAGGGCTATTATTTAAAACTAACCAAACCTAAGGGTTGGAAACATTTGAGAAAGAAGAGTTTAAATTGGGACTACCTCTTCGGGTTTTCTGTCAAAGATATAAGCTGAACAAGAAGACAGGATATTGTGTCAGTGATAGAACCTTGATGAACAAAGAGCAATGACAACCTAAACATTAAGAAGGGATCATTCTCATGACATTCTGTACTCATGCAAATATCATTCATACACATCTAGTTAGGAGTATTTGATTCATTCTAATCATCACATCCTAATCATTTGGTATAAACATAGACCCATGAAATCGATTCTACAGGTCATGCCCCTCAGAGGTCGATGTAGCAAGATCAGTGAATAAACAAACCTTATCTCCCTGAAGTTGCAGTGGAGGAGACTGAAGATAACGAATCTTATTTCCCTGAAGTTGCAGTGGAACAGGTTGAAGCTATAATTACAGATTTTATCTCTCTGAAGTTGCAGTAGAGCAAATTAAACAAACCTTATCTCCCTGAAGTTGCAGTGGAGCGGGTTGAAAACACAAGTCTTATCTCTCTAAAGTTGCAGTGGAGTAGACTGAAGATAGAGAATCTTATTTCCCTTAAGTTTCAGTGGAACAGATTGAAGCTATAATTATAGATCTTATCTCTCTGAAGTTGTATTAGAGCAAATCAAAACAAACATTATCTCCCTGAAGTTGCAGTGGAGCAAGTTGAAAAAACAAGTCTTATCTCCCTGAAGTTACAGTGGAGCAGACTGAAGATAGCGAATCTTATTTACCTGAAGTTGCAGTGGAACAGATTGAAGCTATAAATTACAGATCTTATCTCTCTGAAGTTGCAGTAGGTCGGATCAAATCTACCATGGCAAATCTTATCTCCCTGAAGTTACAGTGGAGCAGATTGAAGCCACAAGTCTTATAAGTTACAACGGAGAAAACTGAAGAAAACTAATTCTATCTCCCTAAAATTGCAGTGGAGCGGATTAAGGAGACAAGTCCTATACCTCTGAAGTTGCAGTAGGTCGGATTAAACCTAAAACCACAAATCTCATATCCCTGAAGTTTCAAGGGATCTATTATTATGTTGTTACACGTATTAATACTGTGATTCGTTTTCACATTTTTACTACAAAATCGTGTTACATTAATCCTTGCTCGATACATAAAATTTTATTTTTTAAATAAGTAATTTTTCATAATTCGAGATTCGAAAAGTCATTCCCTAACTTACGGGGTTTTGATTTTCTCGATAAATCTGAATAAACGAATGTTTTTAAAACATAAATTTTCAAAATGATCTCGGAAATTATGAAAAGATCGTGTTCTAACTTACGGAATATGATTTCTTTCTAAAATCGAGATAATCAAATATCTTTCAAAATAAATAAATTTTTCGGTGTTTATTCGCGTATCAAGAATTTCAGACATTGTGTCCTAACTTACGGGACATAATTATTTTCCTCAATTAACATAAAATACGCCCTTTTTCTCAAAAAAAATTTAATAATTTAACGATGGATCATATTTTTCTTCAAAGTTCTCAATTTTTGATACTAAGACATTAATTAATCAACTCGGTACCAATTTTGGGCGTATCGAGGGTGCTAATCCTTCCTCGTGGGTAACTGACTCCCGAATCCATCTTTTTGAATTTCGTAGACCAAAAAGCATTGTTTTAACAAATCAAAACTGTTTATTAAAAAACAACCATTTTACAAGGTGACCCTATCACACCTCACCAAAAAGGATTGGTGGCGACTCCCATATTTGTTTTCATTTTCAAAATCAAGTCGACCCCGTTTTGACAAAAAAAAATGGTTTCGACAATCGTATTAACGCGATATATGGATCCCCCTAGATTTGACTCTAATCCGGTAGATTTATGTCGTCCTATTTCTAGGATTGCATTGAACTCCACTCAATTATGCTAGATCTACTCTTAAGTAGAGACTTTTCCTCCTCTGATTTAAGCGCATCAGACATGGATTAATAGTCCAAAAATATTAAACTAAGAATTAAACATACATAATTGAGAACAAGATTCAATTATTTATTGTGTAAAACAAAAATCAAAAGACAGAATTCATCATAGGGTTCATCTCATCTAGGTATTTAAAAAGTTAGGTCATGCTCGCAAATGAAAACATCCCAAAGATAGTATAACCACAAGAAATAAAGAAACTCATAATAAACTTCAAAGAAAGTAAAATGAGATCTTCAATCTTGATGGAAATCTGTTTCAGAGTTGGCTTCAATGGTGTTTTTCGAGTTTCTTTCTTGAGTGTTCTATGATGGTTCCCTCCTCTCTTCTCATATTTGGTATATATAGGTCTTATAATGGTCGAAAAACCTAAAAATAGCGTTTTCCCGCGTGTTTGAAGTGTAGATCATGATTTTCACACGGTCTGGCATATGACCGTGTGGCTCACACAACCTTGTGACCAGCCCCTGTAGCCTATCCCTTGCTCTAATTTTTCATTTTTCACTCATTTTGCTCTCAAATTCTCTCCTAAGTATAGAAACATAAATTTAAAAGATTAGGAGCATAAAATCACATTTTAAATCGAATAATCATCCAAAAACGTATTAAGAACTAGGCTAAAACATTACTTTTGGATGATCTAAAGACCACTATTCATGATATGTCTACCCCTTGGATGAAAATCGAAGACTTTAATGCTATTATTTCCCCTGGTGAAAAGAAAGGTGGGCGATATCTTGGAAAGAGGTGTTCTTTTTTGGGGAGATTTTATGGATTTGGATAGCAATCAGAGACTTTTATAGATTTGAATGATTTGGGTTTTCGTGGTCCCTCTTTTACTTGGCTTAGAGGCGGTATCCATGAACATCTCGATAGGGTTGTTGGTAATAATGTGTGGCTTACTGCATTTCCTCATAGTTTGCTGACTCATCTCCTGCGAATCAAGTCTAACCATAGGCCTCTACTCCTTATTCTAAGACCTAAGGCCAACTTACCCAAAGGTAGACCATTTAGATTTGTTGTTGGATGGGTTGGACACCCAAATTTTTTGGAGTTCGTTAGGGCCAATTAGAGCTTTAATGGAAACATGACTACTTCACTTGATCAATTTACCTTTAGTATTAATCATTGGAACAAATCAGTATAAGGTCATATTTGACATCGTAAAGGATATCTAGTAGAAAAAATTATGTTATATTCAGAGGCAGATGAAACGATCAGATTTTGATTTGTTGAGACAATTAGAAATGGAGGTTCATGAAGACTTGTAGAATGTTTTACATCATGAGGAGCTCCTTTTCATTGATGATTATTGAGGACTTGGTGAATGTATTTCAGTCCTTAGATGGCCATAAAGATCGATCTCGAGAAGGCATATGCCGGGGCCCGAATATGTAAAAAAAAACATCATGTTGTTTTTACTGCTTTATTCTTTATTTTATTGTTTTATTGCTATTTTCTTGTTGTTTTTTTTCACTATTTTGCTACAATTTTACTATTATGTTGTTACTATTTTATTGTTATTGCTTGGATATTGCATAACTCTTATTTTGTTGTTAATTTTATTACTATTTTAGATGCATTTGCTTGTTAAGTTGTGCCTATCTTAATGTTATTTAAGTATACATATTGTTTTTAAATTTTATTTTTAATTTGTTGCGAAACATTTATTTTAATATTTTTATGTATTATATATTTTTTAAAAATTATATAAAAAATTAATACGGACTAAACCAGGCTTGGACAAAATTTTAAGCCCATTTTTCGAGCCAGACCAGGCCTGAGCCTAGCAAATGGGCTTAGAATTTTGGTTAGGTCTGGCCTAGCCCATGGACACATCTAGTTTGAATACAAAAGTCATGTTTTATTTATAAATATTTACCTTAAACATTGATTATACTTTACACAAATTAATAAATGTCATATAAAATATAATAAATTATATTTTTTTTAAACTAAATTAAAAAAAATATTAGAAAAAAATCTTAACATATTATTTTCTAAAATCAAATTTAGTTTATCTTGAATTATATCCTTTTACATCAATAAACCTAACAAAACAATGAGATGGAATCATAAAAAAACCCTATATTTGTGTTTATCCCCTTTATTATTTGATCAATTAAATTACTTTTAACAAAAAATTAATTAATATTTATATAATTAAAATAAATATTATAATTAATATGAATTTACATTATAGTGAGAGATAGAATTATAGTTAGTACATATCATATTTAAAATATATATACATACACATTTAACTTCATATAATATATCAATTGTTATATATAAGTAAATTACAAATAGTGAGTGGTTCTGTTGATTCTTAGACTCAGTTTTGTTTCATCTTCCCCGGTTGAAATCGAACCATTGACCCATTCTGATTTCTTTGCATTCGACAAGACAAATTCGTCACAACAGGCCTTTTTGGTTCTTGGCTTCTTGGGTGCAACACTTTCCTTTTCGCAACTTATTCGAGATAGTTTGAAAACAGGTTTAGACATGTCGACCAATCTTATTTCTCTTGTTTTGGTTTTGAAAAAGTGTAATAAAGAAGTGTATAGGCATATTGCTACAAGGAAGAGTTCGCTTGCTCATCGTATCGAGAATGTCCAAGCTGCTTTGGATCATAAGTGCTTAAAGTTTCTCTTGGAATTTGAGATGAATCTGCATTTTGAATATGAAAAAGTTCTTGATGAAGAGGAGTTACTTTTGCTGCAAAAATCCAAGATGGATTGGATTCACCAAGGAGACAGAACACCAAGTTCTTTCATAACAAAACTCTCTCATGGTGTAAGTTTAACAGAATCTTTGCTTTAAAGATAGATGGTGCTTGGTGCTATAATGATAAAGTCCTCTAGAGAGAAGTTAGTTTTTTTCTCATCATTGTACTCTCTGACTGACCAAAATCGAGTCAGTATTGGGCCAAGCTTACTGTTTTGGTTGCCCCAAACCCAACTATTTTAAATTTTATTTTGTCCTTTGTGACATAAATAGTATATATCACTAAAATATGAAATATGTGAACCATTAACGTAATCCACATTCCTTGCACATTTAGATTTGGAGTAGATGCAGATAGATGCTCTCGTATATTCATTATCGTAATCTACATTTCTATACTTGTACATTTGGATTCAGATATATGCGAACATTTGATCCGAATCTACTAATTACAAAATCAATACTTCCATCAAGGTTTGAACACAAAAGTCATGTTTTAATTATTAATATTTACCTTAAACATTGGTTATACCTTAAAAAAAAAAATAAATGTCATATAAAATATAATTTATTATAGTTTTTAAATTTAAGTATAAAAAATTATTAGAAAAAATATCTTTTTTAACATATTATTCTCTAAAAATCAAAATGAGTTAATCTTGAATTGTATTCTCTTGCATAGTAAACCTAACTAAACAATGAGATGGAATCATAAAAATCCCCATATTTGTATTTATCCCCTTTATTATTTGATGAGTTCAATTACTTTAATTACTTTAAACAAAAATTAATTAATATTTATTGTCGAAACCTTTTTAAATCTAGTTTTTGAAAATGGGAATCGACTTTAAGAAAAAACGAAAACGGGAGTCGCCACCAATCTTTTTAGGTGTGATTGGATCACCTTTAAAACATTTGTTTTAAAATCATTAGTTTTGGTCTACGAAATAAAAGAACGGGTTCAGGAGTCGGTTACGTACGAGGAAGGATTAGCACCCTCGTAACGCCTAAAAAATTGGTACCTAATTAATTATCAAATGTCTTTAAGGTCAGAAACTAAAATTTTTAAGATGCAATCCTCTTTTAAAATATTTTGATTTTTGAAAATTCGGGTTCGCTTATATCAAAATATTGATACTAAGTTAACCTCTTTGGAAATCCCTATCTCGAAACAACAAAACGCCAGATCCAGTAAGTTAGGACACAACGCTTTGAAATTTCAAGACAGTTGCTTGCGTTTTTAGAAGGGTACTTGACTATTTGAACTCAGCGAAAAAAAAGTTGCAACCCAATAAGTTAGGGCACTACTTTTCTCGAAGCTTCCAAATACCAAGCATTGCCTTTTTATTTTTGAAAACTTGAGGTCTCGTTTTTTAAAATCGATGCATGAAGTAGCATATTAACATAACATACGAGATAGAATATTATAATAATAACACAACAGCATAAATATTATGTGCTAATCAATATATATCAGAAATAAAACATAATAAAAAGAAAGATATACATAAAATGCAACATATATTCAAGATGAATAAGTAAAAACCCATGGACATGTAATTCAACATATATTTAAACATATAAATGATGCATGATATACACATATATAAAAAAAAATATGCATTTGAAAGTAAATTATAAAAGTCTAAAATATATATAAAATACATAACATAGCAATAATACATTAATTCCAAAGTAAAAATAAATATTGTATAATAATAAAAAAACATAAGTTTTAAAAAAATATGTATAATATAAACAATTGATAAATAGCATGAGCATATATATAAAAAGTGATATAGATCTAAAATATAATATATAATAAAAAAATTATAAGAAAAATAATTAAAATATATAAAATATATTGGTTTTAAGAAAGTAATATATAAATATCAAATATGTAAAAGAATTTATATTTATAATAAAATAAATATATAATATATATAAATATAAGTTTAGAATGATATGAAATAAGTAATTAATGATGAAATATTAAGTATTATACAAATTATTATATCATAATATCTTCAAAATGTGTAATAATAGAATATAAGTAAAGTAATTATTAACATATAAATAAAATTAAGTATATAATACAAGTTAAAACTTTTAATGATATATAGATAAAATATATAATAACATAATAATGACATAATAATATAAAATAATTATAATATATAATATGAAAGTATATATGTAAAATTAATATATATATATATATATATATATAATTAATATATAATACAAGTAAAAATATAATAATGATATAAATAATAATGTAAAATAATAATTTGTAAAAAAAAATTATACAATAAGTAGTAATAATATAAATAACATATCATAAAATATATAATATAAAAATAAGGTTGAAAATAGAACAAAATTTTTTTATATATATAATAATAATGGAAATAAATATATATAGGGTTAGATTTGAAGTTCAATAAAATTACAGGGACGAATTTAAAAAAATAAAGTTGAATTAAGGTCCTAATTAAAACATGCGTAAAACGAAAGGGACTCATTCGGCAAATCGCCCTATTCCCAACACAACAGTGTTTTAATCCAGGTCTCAAAATAGCTACTGTAGAGATTAAATTAAAACTAAAACAAAATATCAGGGCTAAATCATAAATAAACAAAACGAAATTGTAAACGTAAGAAATGTGGAAGGACTAATTAGGTAATCAACCCAATCCACAAAAATACGCGGATCCTTCTCGAGTAATCGGGTCAACACGCGGATCCTGGGGTTTCAAAACGTCATCGTTTTAAGCTTACCAGACTAAGCTAAAACGGTGTCGTTTAGTTAGGGTTATATAAACCAAAACTAAAGCCCAAAATTCATTTTACACTCAGCTCTAAAAAAAAAAGTTTGAAAATCCTCTGCAGAGGGGAAGAGAAGTCCCTTGCTCTGGTCTCCGATTACAGTGCAGTGCTGGCACACGCGCCTCACGCGCCGTCGTACATGGTGGTCTGAAGGTTCAAAAACCTTCGTCCTTCCATAGGGAAACTTTCTTTTAAACGTTATCCTTTTTTTTTAAAAAAAATAACAAGAATGATTCACATATTCGTAGAAAAGAAAACAAAGTATGAAAATAATCACCTTCTGAGATATTATTGCAAGATGTTTTGTGTATAATGTTTTTTGTGATCTGTTTTTTTCTATGTCTATGTATATTTTTCGTGCTTTTTACAGATTCGAGAAAAGGCTTTATAGCCTTGATTTACTGTCTATTTGGGAAAGAAATCGAAGGATTTCTTTCCAACATCTGTTCTAATCCATTTACTGCAATCTTGCTTTGATTTCTTTCCTTTTCTTGTAGGTGACCGCGAGGATCTCGGTGATTCGAGGGCTGTTGGCGTTGATGGAGGCCTAGAATCTGGTGGCGAGGATCTGTGGTGACAGTGAGGCACGGATTACGGAGGTAGAGCCTTGAATGGTGGCCTCGATTAGAGAGCCGGACAGACGAAAGACGAAGGGTCATTTGGCTTTCTGGAACCTTCTATTTGCGGCTCGAGGAGAAAGGAGCTAGGGTTAGAAACCCTAGCTGGTAGCTTTTAGTTTTGGGCCTTGGGGTAATTAAGCTGTAACCGAGTTTGTGGGTAATGCTTCGGGGTCTATGGTGTAAACGGGTTCTGGTTTTGGGCCTATGGGCTATTGTAAATGGACTTTAATAAATATTTATTTATTTATTATTTTGCTTTTGGGTTTTTAAAGCCCGGTCAAATTTGGGCTTCTACAACTGCCCATCTTTGCTTATTACTGTGTAACAGGAATCGAGCAAAGACTTATAGAAAGACCAAATTTGTCTGGCCTTATCGGATCATGGTCCTTAATCTGCTCTTTTGCAAACTCAAGATTGTCATGTTGATGTCTTCGATCTGCTCTCTGTCAAACACAGAGACTCCAAATCTGCTTCTTTGATTTGTTCCCTGATCTTACAGAGATGCCAAATCATATCAGATTTGCTTCAATGTAAACACGCAAAAGCCAAATCAGCTATGTCTTCAATTCGTTCCTTGTAAGCACAAGGATGCCAAATCATTCGAGGTCTATTTGAGAACATCTGAGAGTCAAATCTGCTATTTCCTCAATTTGTTCCTTGTAAATACAAGAATACCAAATCATCTTAGATCTACTTCAGTATAAACATCTGAAGGTGAGATCTGCAATGTGCCTGCCCTCCGTCGAATATGGAGACGCCAAACTTCGATTTGTTCTCTGACAATACAGAGATGCCAAATCATCTTAGATTTGCTTCAATGTAAACACGTGAAAGCCAAATCAGCTATGTCTTTTTGAGAACATCTGAGAGTCAAATCTGCTATGTCCTTGATTTGTTCCTTGTAAACACAAGAATGCCAAATCATCTTGGATCTGCTTCAGTATAAACATCTGAAGGCTAGATCTGCTATGCTGCGGCCTATTACTCTACTGATTAGGGAATTAAGGTGTGCCATCTTTGATAATCTATAGAATGATTATGCCTGACAATTAGGATGTTATGATTGAAATGAGTCAAATGTTCCTACTTAACATGTTATGATGCAAAATGTTATGAATATGACCCTTATCCTAGACGTCATCTCTCATTTCTTCTTTTATTTTTTTCAAAGTATCATTCTTGCTCAGCTTGTAGGCCTGTTCCCTTCCTCCAATGCTATGACCCACTGAGGATGTCTGTAAGACAGTCTTTCCTTAAAATTGAATCGTTGGTTTTTTCCATTCTCCCTTTTGAACTGGAAGAAAAAAATTCCTCGAGTTCCTTCATCCCTTACTTATGTGAATTTCTCGAACAATTGTCCTGTTTTAGTTTCTTGTGTTATCTAGAAATTCCCAAAGTAATGCGCAAAACTTCGTTTGTGAAGATGTTTTAGTTCATCTATCATTATTTCAATGCAACATACTTAAAGAATAATGGAAGATGAACAAATCTTTAAGAATAATCAGATTTGAATGAATTGTTTTAAAAAAACAAAGGAGATAAATCTAAAAGCATATCTTTGAGAAGAAATAGAATCTAAAGATAACAAACAGGATAAAAGTTAGATGCTCCAAATATCACCGTTTGAGCGCCCATACACCAGCTCCATGAAATCTTTCTTGAGTTCAACATGTGTTTAAAGGATCTAAAGTACTTTGTTGATGCCCCAATATGTGACATACTTCACTCTTTGGTGGAGTCAGATATAGCCAGATTGTTGTATGCCCTTCAAAATTTGAGCTGCCCTTTGGGTTTTCAACTCAAAACCCCTTTGGTCACAAGGCGCCCTTTTCGGGTTTTCACCTTGGCCTCTCTATTTTTTTTATTTTTTTTCAAAAATTCAAGGCGCCCTTTGCGTGTTTTCACCTTGGATTCTCTTCTCCTTTAGACAAAGTACTTTTTAACTGAGTCTGAGTTCACTAGATTGGGTAGGCTCTTCCCATCAATTTCTGTCAAAATCAATGCACCACCAGAGAAAGCTTTCTTCACAACGTACGGCCCCACCCAATTCGGCATCCATTTTCCTCTAAAGTCTTTTTGAATAGGAATGATCTTTTTTAGCATGAGGTCCCCCTCATGGAATTCCCTTGGACGAACCTTTTTATCATAAGCTCGCATCATATGCTTCTGATACATCTGACCATGTCGTATGGCTCTCAACCTCTTTTCCTCAATCAAGTTTAACTGATCATACCGGGATTGAACCCATTCAGCTTCATCTAACGTTATCTCTGTCAAAATTCGGAGAGAAGGTATTTCTACCTCAATAGGTAACACTACTTCCATCCCATAAACTAACGAGAATGGGGTTGCCCCAGTAGAGGTTCTGATGGATGTTCGATAGGCCAGGAGTGCAAACGGTAGCTTCTCATGCCAATATCTATAAGTCTCAGTCATCTTTCCCACTATTTTCTTAATGTTCTTATTGGCAGCCTCCACTGCCCCATTCATTTTTGGACGATAGGGAGAAGCATTGTGATGCTTGATCTTGAACTGGTCGCAAACCTCTGCTATTATTTTGTTGTTCAAATTCAATGCATTGTTGGATATGATCTTCTCAGGCATTCTATACGGACAAATGATCTCCTTCTTCAAAAATTGACTTACAGCTGACTTAGTAACATTCGCATAAGAAGCAGCCTCTACCCATTTTGTAAAGTAATCTATTACTACAAAGATAAACCGATATCCATTCGAAGCTTTAGGCGATATCGGTCCAATGACATCCATGCCCCACATGGAGAAGGGCCATGGAGAAGTCATTACATGTAAAGGTGAAGGTGGTATATGAATTTTGTCCCCATAAATCTGACACTTATGGCATTTCTTGGCATAGTTGATACAGTCACCTTCCATAGTGGCCCAATAATAGCCAAACCTCATGATTTGCCTTGCCATCGTGAACCCATTTGCATGCATTCCACATATACCTTCATGAACCTCTTCTAAAATTAGCTTAGCTTCCACAGCATCGACACATCTCAAAAGTACTTGGTCTTTCCTTCTCTTGTACAGGATATCCCCATCTATGACATAGTCACAAGCTAACCTTCTCAAAGTTCGCTTGTCACTTTTAGTAGCCTGTTCTGGATATTTACGATCTCTTACATATCGCAATATACCCTGGTACTAGGGATTATCATCGTTTTCTTCCTCTTCGATGTTACAACAGCTAGCGGGAGCCTCGTAGACACTCATCTGAATTGGTTTCACCTCTTCCTCTTTATTTTCCTTAATCATTGATGCCAAGGTTGCTAAAGCATCTGCCATCTGATTTTCATCTCGTGGGAGATAATTGAAGGTGATGTTATCAAACTCCTCAAGTAACCCCAAAACTACCTTTCGATAATTGATCAATTTAGAGTCCCTTGTCTCCCATTCACCTCTAAGCTGATAAATTACCAACGTAGAATCCCCATATACTTCTAGGGTTTTTATACCTCGCTCTATGGCTGCTTGAAGTCCCATGATGCATGCTTCATACTCAGCCATGTTATTCGTGCAATCAAAGTCTAACTTGCACGTGAAAGGATAATGATCGCCATTAGGGGATACCAAGACTGCCCCAATTCCATTCCCAACTACATTAGAAGCCTCATCGAAATTGAGCCTCCATGGAGAATCTTCGGTCATTGCTATACTCATTAACTCCTCATTTGGAAAATCAAAGTTCAATGGCTCATAATCCTCTAGAGCTCTACTGGCCAAGAAGTCAGCTACCGCACCTCCTTTTATAGCCTTCTGACTTACGTAGACTATATCAAATTCTGAAAGTAAAATTTACCATCTCGCCATTCTCCTATTTAGAGTTGTTGACTCCATCATGTATTTCAATGGATCCAGTTTTGAGATGAGCCAAGTGGTATGGTATAGCATGTATTGTCTTAATCTCTGGGTGGTCCAAATCAGCGCGCAACACAACTTTTCGATTGGCGAATATCTCATTTCACAATCAGTGAATTTTTTACTGAGATAATAAATTGCTTTCTCATTTTTCCCCGACTCGTAATGTTGACCAAGCACACATCCCATAGAATTACTGAACACTGACAAGTACAGTATTAATGGTTTATCTGGACTAGGTGGGGATAATATCGGAGCATTCAACAAATACTGCTTGACCTTTTCAAAAGCATTCTGGCATTCTTCATCCCAAGTACCTTGATTGTGCTTTCTGAGGAGGCAGAAGATAGGATCGCATTTCTCGGTCAGTTGTGAAATGAACCGAGCGATGTAATTCAACCTTCCTAGGAATCCTCGAACTTCTTTCTGAGTACGTAGTGGAGGTAACTCCCGTATGGATCTGACCTTGTCTGAGTTGACTTCAATTCCCTTTTCACTGACTACGAAGCCTAATAACTTTCCCAATCTGGCTCCAAAGGTACACTTTGTTGGATTGAGCTTCAACTGAAACTTTCTCAACCTCAAGAACAATATTTTTAAGACCTCAATGTGCTCTTTTTCTATATGCGACTTGGCAATCATATCATCAACATACACCTCAATATCCTTATGTATCATGTCGTGAAACAAGTTCACCATGGCTCGTTGGTATGTTGCCCCTGCGTTTTTCAATCCAAACGGTATTACTTTGTAACAAAAGGTGCCCCACAAGGTTATGAAGGTAGTTTTATCTATGTCCTCTGGATGCATCTTTATCTGATTGTATCCCGAGAAGCCATCCATGAAGGAGAACAACGAATATCCTGCTGTGTTGTCTACTAAATTGTCAATGTGTGGCAAAGGAAAATTATCCTTTGGGCTTACTTTGTTCAGATCTCTATAATCAACACACATTCATACCTTCCTATCCTTCTTAGGAACAGGCACAATGTTAGCTACCCATTCAGAGTACTTCACTTCTTGCAAGAATCCTGCGTCAAACTGCTTCTTGACTTTATCCTTTATTTTTAGAACAATATCCGGCCTCATTTTTCGCAACTTCTGTTGGACTGGCTTACAATCCTGTCTTATTGGAAGACGATATACTACAATGTCAGTACTCAATCCGGGCATATCCTGATATGACCAGGCGAAAATATCTTTGAACTCTCGAAGTAACTCAACCAGAGCATGCCTTATGTCCTTAGTAATCAGTGTTCCAATTTTCAACTCCTTCCCTTCCTCTAGGGCTATATTCTCTGTTGCCTCTTTCTCATGTGGCATGATTTGTTTCTCCTCCTATTTCACCATTCTTAACAGATCGAGAGATACGTCATAATCTTGAACATCCTCAAAATTCTGAGGTTCCTCTAAACACATGTCTTGCTCGCAAGAGAAATTAGGAGCAGTAATATCAGTGCTCATATTATTGATATCTAGGGACCTGCGGGGTATGAAAGAATATACAAAAAATGAATGAATCTAAGAATGATTGTTTATGTACTATGAATAAAAGAATAAGAATTGCCAAAATTTAAAGGAATATTGGTTGATAAAAAGTGAAACAATACTCATTTAAATTGATGAAAGTTATGTTTTATAATAGTAGATGAACATATGCCTATTTTCACAAATGTAATCTTACTACTCCTAGGCTTTAGAGTGATAGACATGTTTCGAGCATTACTCTGAAAAACTCCTAAAGACTACAGGAAGGTCCTCCACGGTCCAATTGTTCAGAGAGCTCCCCGGTTCGTAAGGGAGAATGCCCTCGAGGCTTCTTTGCTCCAATCCCTCCTCGTGTACAGCATTAATTTGATGACTTCCTTCTACCAGTAACCCTCCTGACCTAAAGGATTTGGATATAGATGGGAATGTCATCGGTTCCCACTCTATTTCTCCTCCATTCAAACGCGTCATTCTTCTCGTTTAGCGCTTCTCAATTTCTTGCCTCTTGTGCGTATGGTCTGGCTTGAAGCCCAAACCAAAACGATCTTTCTTCTCAATCAATTTTGGGATTTGAATCCCTCCTTGCAACTGTCTTCCTAATCCTTTCCCTCGTAATGCTCCCTTCTCCATCATCATTTGCAGGGCCATCCTTGTAGCTCCACACATTTTGGGAATCGGCACCTCTTCTCCTTCCAAAATAAAGGTTGCATTGATGATTTCCAAAGAGCAGAAAGAACACTCAACAGCCTCTTCATTTGCCTCGACGTAAGGGGCCTTGCTAGTGACTGCCGCTATAATATCTTCCTCTGCATTGATGGTTATTAACCGTCTATCTGTCACTAACTTTAATTTTTGGTATAGTGAAGAGGGCACCGCTCCTGTCGAATGTATCCAGGGTCTCCCCAATAAGCAATTGTAGGAGGGTTTGATATCCATTACCAAGAAATCGACTTCATATGTATTTGGCCCAATTTCTAAGGGAATGTCAATTCGCCCCATCACCTTCCTTTCGGTTTCATCGAAGGCTCTTACCACATTGTGGCATGTTTTCATATGCGAGCTATCAATAGGTAGTCTATTCAATGTGGATAATGCAAGGACGTTCAAAGCTGACCCGTTATCAATGAGTACACTTGGAAGCGTGTATCCTTTGCATTGAGTAGTGATGTGCAAGGCCTTGGTTGACCCTATGCCCCCAGGTGGAATTTTATCATCATTGAAGTAGATAAAATTGTCAGCACTGATGTTATTCACCAACCGATCTAATTTGTTAACAGATATGTCGTGAGTGACATATGTTTCGTTAAGCACCTTCAACAATGCATCCCGATGCACCTCAGAACTCAGAAGTAGGGCTAATACTGATATACGTGCTGGCTGTTTATGCAACTGTTCGACCACACTATATTCACTATGTTTAAGGAACTTTAGAAATTCTTTAGCCTCCTCCTCCCTTACTGGTTCATTGATGGATACTTCGGTCTCTCTCTTCTTCTCAGCGTCTTTTCTTTTTGTGGGCTCCACTCTGATACCCCCTCATCATAATGCTTCCTACTTTGTGTATAGGAACCTTCATTTTGCACATCTTTAGACGCACTGGCTATACTCTCCCCCTCAAGTACTGTTACACTGCAGTCGTAACTCCATGGCACCCTCTTGTCATCCTTGTAAGAGAAAGGAGTAAGTTTATGGATGAGGACCTTGGGCCTGGTTTGCGCCCCCACTTCATTATTCTCTGGCAGGGAAATAATGATCCTTGGCCAGCTAGTTCCTTTTTGTTCACCTTCCAGCGCACTTATTTCTCTTTTATAAGAGCTACCTTCATAAATTTGTAGCTCTTTATTATCTATAAAGCCTTGTACCAAGGCTCTGAATTCTTCGCAATTTTGGGTCTCATGACCTTCTTTTCCATGGAACTCACAATAGTTCCCCATTTTTTCTCCTTCTTTACTAGAGGTTATCATCCCTCTCTTCACCATCTCTTTCCAAATCACCTTCAAAGGCATCCTCACCTCAACAACACTTTCCTTCATCCTTTTTTCACCAACTTCGCCAACGGCATTCACTTCTTGATTGCTATGATTTGGCAACAGATTTTCAGCATTAGGGGTACTATCAAATTTCAAAACCCCGTTCTTGATCAACCTCTCTACGACTTTCTTGAATCCGGTACAGTTCTCAATTGAGTGCCCCGATATTCCAGCATAGTACTCGCATCTGGCATTTGCGTCATACCATTTAGGATATGGAGGCTGTAATGGTTTCAAGTGGAAAGGGGCTATAGCATGCGCATCATATAAGCTTTGATAAAGCTCCCGATACGTCACAGGTATAGGCGTAAATTGCATCCTCTCATGCCTAGTGCCAGATTCCTGCCTTTGAGAGCATTGTTGCCCAACCGTAGCCACTTTGGGCTGACTAACTGTGACTGTCTTTGAGTTGAAACTACTTGTGTTGTTCACCTCATTGTCTTTCCTTCTTGGGGCCGATCTTTTAGCTGCTTCCCCCACAATTTTTCCACCTCTTATGGCATTTTCTATCATCTCTCCTGCCATAACTATGTTCGCAAAACTTTTGGTAGTGCTTCCAATCATGTGAGTGATGAATGGAGCCTTCAAAGTATTGATGAAAAACATAGTAGTTTCTTTCTCCAACAGTGGTGGTTGAACCTGCATTGCCACCTCCCTCCAACGTTGCGCGTATTGCCTAAAACTCTCATTAGGCTTCTTCTCCCTGTTTTACAGAGTAATCCTATCGGGGGTCATGTCAGTCACATGATTGTACTGCTGCATGAAGGCTTGCGCAAGATCCCTCCATGAATTTATTCTGGCTCGGCTTAACTGATTGTACCACCTGGCTGCCGCTCCCACTAAACTATCTTGAAAACAATGGATCAACAGCTGATCATTATTTACATACCCCGCCATCCTTCTGCAGAACATTGTGATGTGGGCCTCCGGGCAAGTAGTACCATTATACTTCTCAAACTCCGGCATCTTGAATTTGTGAGGCAGCACTAGGTCTGGGACTAGGCTTAAATCTTTGGCATCAATCCCATGATGATTGCCGGTGCCTTCCAAAGTTTTAAATTTTTCTTCCAGCCATCTGCAGCGTTCATCTAACTGTCTTGCAGCTTCGGCTTTCAAATCCTCCTTTTCCACCATATCTAGATCAGGGACGAGAGGATTGGTAGGGTTATCACCTAAATTGAATCCCAAGCCACTTGGGTAATTCTATGGATCCCAGCATCAACTGGCCCATGTTGAGGCCTCACAGTGACCGATGGTCTTCTAGGAGGTGCATCAGTTTGCAATGGCACATGAGGCGGAGTAAAACCCGGAGGATGATCCTCACCCTCCTCACCAGTGATAGTCATGGGGGCCTTCCCTTTATCAGTGGCCCCTAAAAGCTAAGCCATTTCATCCATCATATTCCTCTGAGCCTCTAGCATCTGCTCCCTCATGTCATTCTGCATCTTGGCCAACTGCTCTTGCAATTGGTTTTACATATCCTTTTGCAACTGCTCGAACCTTTGATCCATACTCTTAGTTTTAGTGTGTGTGCCGTAAAAATGTGTGATTTCTAGATTTTCTTTTCTACCTCTGAAGTAAACTTTAACTAATTAGGGTCTTTCTATAACCTTGAATGCATATGATGTGATGTAATGTAAATGCATGAATACAAAAAGGCATCGATCTCGATTCAATCTTACTTAGAAAACTTTATTTAGAAAAAGAATATCTTTACATATAAATGGATTACAAGTACGCTTTCGCCCTAATGCCCAAATTTTTAACTCTATCTAATAAAAGGGCTAACTCTCGTCCTATATCTGATGACGATCCATACATCAGACTCAATACATCAGCTCGTATTGCCAAGTCTTGTACATATTCCGCGACCTCTCAAATCTGGGCTACGGCTTCACCCATGACATGATCCCTTTCTCTGGCATGTCCTCTAGACTGATAAAGTTCTTCCTTCAGATAATCTTCTCGCGCCTCAAGCTGCTCAATCCGAAGTTTACCATTATGCAATGCCACTTCCAAACTTTCAACCTTACTTTTTAGCTCTTTTAGCTCAACCGTAGAGTCATGATTTTGATGCCAACGAAGAGATCTTCCAAAATCAGTTACCTTAGTCTTCAACCCTTTATTTTCTTCTTCTAATGCCAAATTCTGTGACTGCATTTCTTGGAACCTTTTCTCCCAATACTCGGCCCTAGCATTTTCCTCTTGGACCTCCTTTCGCAATTGATCCGAAGACCCTCCTACTCTCGCTCTCCTCAAGGATACTTGTGCCTTTTTGTAATGTTCTTTCAAATCATTTCTATCCTCCTCAATCTTCCTCTTTTCTTTCCTTTCTTTCTCGACCTCCATCTTTTGAACATCGACATCTAAGCTCAAGTACATCTTTTCTTCTTCTAGTTTGGCTATCCTTTTCTCGAGCTCTAAGTTCTTTCTCTCAAACTCTTGCTTCATGATTTTTAACTCTGAGGGCATCACTCGTAAATATTCCTCTATCGGTCGAGCTCCTTCCACGCTTAGCTTAAGGATGTTATAATTAATCCTCCTGCCTCTCCATTCGACATATTCCGGTGTCGTAGCAGGGCTAATAGCTACTCCTTTTAACCGACAAGTCTTGTTCCAAGCACTAGAAGCCTCACTAACCTTCCTCTTGTAATCGAATCCCTTGTATACAAACTCACTTTGAGCCAATCCATGAGTCGCTGGTACGAACTGTCTCAATCCGTACTGCCTTAGCACGAGCAAAGGGGCGTAACCAATGGTACCCTAAATTCTCAACAAAGGAACCCAATCGAAACTGCCGCATCGGTAAAGAATCTCACCAGGAATCATCTACGGAGCCCTCCACTCAACATCTTTCGACTGAAGGTTCTGAAGTAGCGCCATCCAATTCTCTTTTGGAACATCAACTCTCTTACTTGAAGCTACTATGTCCTTTAACGGTGAATAATCCTCGAAGAAGACCCGACAAACCACCCTATCTATCAATCAGAAATGACTGTAGAACCAAGCCAAAAGCAACTGAGCGCACCCTATAAACCTGCCTGCACCAGCCTTCCTACACGCGCCTAAGGATCAGAATGTCTCCGCCAAAATCGCAGGGACGGAAGTGACCCTTTTGCTGAGTCGATGAAAAAGATCCGTGGTCGCCTCGTCTACATATCCTAAAGCCCTAGGGAAAACCATCAGTCCATACAAACCTAAAGCAAAAACATCTATCTTCTTCGTCTCATCAGGGTGTGTCAAAATCAGATCCTTCAAAGCGTCCTACGAAATGCACTTGCACTCACATTTCTCTATGGCTACACGGAGATGAAAATCTCACGAAACCATAGGTACGAATGTATCCCGAAAGTGATTCACTATCCTGCACGGAGGCGAAAACCTCACGAAGGCATAGTTTCTCACTCCCACTTAAGGGTGTGACCACAACGGTCATGCAAATGCCATGCGTAACAGAATATAGTAACACATGCAATAAATACAAGAACATGTAATGCAAAGAGGATTAAATTTTGAAATTTTAAATTTCCGACATTAAGACAAGTGATAATCAATTATACGGCTTGACTCTCTTATTAGTCCCCAGAGGAGTCGCCAAGCCGTCAAAACCCTTTTTAAATCGAGTTTTTGAAAATAGGAATCGACTTTAAGAAAAACGAAAACGGGAGTCGCCACCAATCTTTTTAGGTGTGATTGGATCACCTTTAAAACATTTATTTTAAAATCATTAGTTTTGGCCTACAAAATAAAAGAACGGGTTCAGGAGTCGGTTACGTACGAGGAAGGATTAGCACCCTCGTAACGCCTAAAAAATTGGTACCTAATTAATTATCAAATGTCTTTAAGATCGGAAACTAAAATTTTTAAGATGCAATCCTCTTTTAAAATATTTTGATTTTTGAAAATTAGGGTTCGCTTATATCAAAATATTGATACTAAGTTAACCTCTTTGGAAATCCCTATCTCGAAACGACAAAACGCTAGATCTAGTAAGTTAAGACACAACGCTTTGAAATTTCAAGACAGTTGCTTGTGTTTTGAAAATTTTAAAAAACTTAGAAGGGTACTTGACTATTTGAACTCAGCGAAAAAAAAGTTGCAACCCAATAAGTTAGGGCACTACTTTTCTCGAAGCTTCCAAATACCAAGCATTGCCTTTTTATTTTTGAAAACTTGAGGTCTCGTTTTTTAAAATCGATGCATGAAGTAGCATATTAACATAACATACGAGATAGAATATTATAATAATAACACAACAGCATAAATATTATGTGCTAATCAATATATATCAGAAATAAAACATAATAAAAAGAAAGATATACATAAAATGCAACATATATTCAAGATGAATAAGTAAAAACCCATGGACATGTAATTCAACATATATTTAAACATATAAATGATGCATGATATACACATATATATAAAAAAAACATGCATTTGAAAGTAATTTATAAAAGTCTAAAATATATATAAAATATATAACATAGCAATAATACATTAATTCCAAAGTAAAAATAAATACTGTATAATAATAAAAAAAACATAAGTTTTAAAAAAATATGTATAATATAAACAATTGATAAATAGCATGAGCATATATAAAATGTGATATAGATCTAAAATATAATATATAATAAAAAAACATTTATAAGAATAATAATTAAATATATAAAATATATTGGTTTTAAGAAAATAATATATAAAATATCAAATATGTAACAGAATTTATATTTATAATAAAATAATTATATAATATATATAAATATAAGTTTAGAATGATATGAAATAAGTAATTAATGATGAAATATCCAGTATTATACAAATTATTATATCATAATATCTTCAAAATGTGTAATAATAGAATATAAGTAAAGTAATTATTAACATATAAATAAAATTAAGTATATAATACAAGTTAAAACTTTTAATGATATATAGATAAAATATATAATAACATAAAAATGACATAATAATATAAAATAATTATAATATATAATATGAAAGTATATATGTAAAATTAATATATATATATATATATTTAATATATAATACAAGTAAAAATATAATAATGATATAAATAATAATGTAAAATAATAATTTGTAAAAAAAAATATTATACAATAAGTAGTAATAATATAAATAACATATCATAAAATATATAATATAAAAATAAGGTTGAAAATAGAACAAAATTTTTTTATATATATAATAATAATGGAAATAAATATATATAGGGTTAGATTTGAAGTTCAATAAAATTACAGGGGCGAATTTAAAAAAATAAAGTTGAATTAATGTCCTAATTAAAACATGCGTAAAACGAAAGGGACTCATTCGGCAAATCGCCCTATTCCCAATACAGAAGTGTTTTAATCCAGGTCTCAAAATAGCTACTGCAGGGATTAAATTAAAACTAAAACAAAATATCAGGGCTAAATCATAAATAAACAAAACGAAATTGTAAACGTAAGAAAGGTGGAAGGACTAATTGGGTAATTAACCCAATCCACAAAAACACGCGGATCCTCCCCGGGTAATCGGGTCAACACGCGGATCCTGGGGTTTCAAAACGTCATCGTTTTAAGCTTACCAGACTAAGCTAAAGCAGTGTCGTTTAGCTAGGGTTATATAAACCAAAACTAAAGCCCAGGATTCATTTTACACTCAGCTCTAAAAAAAAAAAATTTGAAAATCCTCTGCAGAGGGGAAGAGAAGTCCCCTGCTCTGGTCTTCGATTACAGTGCAGTGCTTGCACACGCGCCTCACGCGCCGTCGTACACGGTAGTCTAAAGGTTCAAAAACCTTCGTCCTTCCACAGGTAAACTTTCTTTTAAACGTTATCCTTTTTTTAAAAAAAAAATAACAAGAATGATTCACATATTCGTAGAAAAGAAAACAAAGTATGAAAATAATCACCTTCTGAGATATTATTGCAAGATGTTTTGTGTACAATGTTTTTTGTGATCTGTTTTTTTCTATGTCTATGTATATTTTTCATGCTTTTTACATATTTGAGAAAAGGCTTTATAGCCTTGATTTACTATCTATTTTGGAAAGAAATCGAAGGATTTCTTTCCAACATCTGTTCTAATCCATTTACTGCAATCTTGCTTTGATTTCTTTCCTTTTCTTGTAGGTGACCGCGAGGATCTTGGTGATTCGAGGGCTGCTGGCGTTGATGGAGGCCTAGAATCTGGTGGCGAGGATCCGTGGTGACAGTGAGGCACGGATTACTGAGGCAGAGCCTTGAATGGTGGCCTCGATTAGGGAGCCAGACAGACGGAAGACGAAGGGTCATTTGGCTTTGTGGAACCTTCTATTTGCAGTGCGAGGAGGAAGGAGCTAGGGTTAGAAACCCTAGCTGGTAGCTTTTAGTTTTGGGCCTTAGGGTAATTAAGCTGTAACCGAGTTTGCTGGGTAGTGCTTCGGGGTCTATGGTGTAAACGGGTTCTGGTTTTGGGCCTACGAGCTATTGTAAATGGACTTTAATAAATATTTATTTATTTATTATTTTGCTTTTGGGTTTTTAAAGCCCGCTCAAATTTGGGCTTCTACATTTATATAGTTTAAATAAATATTATAATTAATATGAATTTACTTTATAGTATGAGACATAATGGGCAAATTATCAATAAAAGCCCCCTTTTTTTTAAATTTACCGAAATGGGCCAGGTCAGAAATTATTTACCGGTATGGGCCAGTTTTTACAAAATGCGTCCACGTCAGCGCGTTGTCAGGGGAAAAAGCAGGAAAACGCTTCCTCAAGGAAGCGCTTTGCCTACGTGGATAGAAAACGCTTCCTTGAGGACGCGCTTTCTGTCCACATAGGCAAAGCGCTTCTTTGAGGAAGCGCTTTCCCCGTGTTTGAATAGTAGCAACGGCTACTTTTTTGACTGTTGGTAACCCCCCCAACGGTCCAAAAAAAAACTATAAAAACCCCCCACCCCTTTCATTTTTTTCAAACTTAAATCCTTTCAATCTTCAATCTTTCAATATTCTCTCAAATTTCTCTCAAATCTTTCAAATTTCTCTTAAATTCCTCTCAAAACTCTCGTTAATTTTTTCAAAAAAGCTCTAATTTTTATTTTTTCTAAATTTATTTTTTAAAATAAAAAATTGATCGTGTTAACAATGGCCGGAGAATTAATTCGCTTCGATGATAAACACATATCCGTCGAACAAATGCAAATGGTAAGTATTAAATTTAATATTTAAATATTATTTAAGATTTCTGTCATTTATGCAAATTTAAATAATTTTTATTTTATTATTTCTTATAAAAGTCTGTAGATCGGATATTGCAATGCTATATCCGTAACATGACTGGTCCTCCATCACCGTTGATAAAGGATTACCTACGGGAAGCGGGTTTTTGGCATGTGGCGATGATAGGCCGGGGGTGCAAGTTGGACCCGAAACTTATTAGTGCGTTGATAGAAAGGTGGAGACCCGAGACACACACATTTCATCTTCCATGTGGAGAGTGCACTATCACTTTGGAAGACGTGCATTTGTAATTAGGATTGCCGGTGGACGGGGATGCAGTCACTGGGTCCGTTCATTCTGCTGATTGGGGAGCGGTATGCTACGAGCTTTTGGGTGCTATTCCGGATAATATTAACGGAGGTCAGATCGAGATAGGTTGGTTACGAGACACATTTCTGGAGCCGAATGATGATTATACTGAACTAGAAAAAATTTGATATGTTCGAGCATACATTCTTCAGATATTTAGAGGTTATCTGATACCGGACTTGTCACGAAACCTTGTACATTTGAGATGGCTGCTGAAACTCATTGATTTTAGAGCAGCTGGTGAATTTAGTTGGGGGTCTGCCGTGTTGGCAACACTGTACCGGGAGATGTGCGGGGCTACAGACCAAATAAAGTGAAAATCGGAGGTTGCCTATCACTACTGCCATCATGGGCACGATTTCGCTTTTCATTTTTACGTCCTCGAGTGGACCACTCGTATACATTCCCACTCATAACGAGGTAAATTTTATATTAGATTTTACAATTATTACGTAGATTTAAAATATAATCATATGCTAAAAATTTATTTAATTAGGTGGAACCATTCGGCAAGTTATGCTCGATTACCTACCTGTCTTGAAGATATACGGCTTCTATTAGAGCAACGGTCGGAAGCACAAGTAAGTATTAAAAATATATATATACATACATAATAAAATAGTGGATTCGTATTTAGTATTTAGTATTTTTTATTTAACTAATATTTCCATCATTTTTATATAGTTTCAATGGACACCATACGAGGATCCGGCAATTCGGGCAGTAATTCCGGATGAATACTTGCAAAATCCGAACGCTTGGCACGTGAAGGTCCCATTGGTCAACTTTGCTATTGTGGAGATGCACCAATCAGACAGAGTATTACAGCAATTTGGATTCCGACAACCGATTCCTGTGGCACCTGAGGTGTTGGATGATCATCACAAAATCAACTTACGGCAATTGCATACGGATTAGCCGAGATTCTGGTCACACTATATCCAAATGTGGAAAGATCGGTATAATTATATACCTACTCGGGAACTGACCATTGTTCCAGAGTTGGCGTGCGTACCGGAATACATGACATGGTTTAGGATCCATGGCAAGCCATATTTACTGTCAGAAGAGGAGAGGCAGCGGCAATTGCGTGCCCAAAGGGAACGACGTGGCCCTTTAAATCCTAGAAGAAGGGACGACGACGCAAGCCCATCAACAGCGCCCACACAATCACCCGGCCCAGCAACAAGACCTACACAGTCACCGGGCCCAACAGTTCAACCATCAACACCCACAAAGATGCCTCTTCGGATGATGCAGTGCACGTATCTAGCCCTTTTATGTATCCTAGCCCTTATATGTTTCCTTTTTCTAGTCCTATGGCAGGTTGGAATGCATGGTCCGGTTCATCTCCATTTCCGATTACTCCGAGTGGACCATCGATCTATAGGCAGCCGTCGTACGAGGGATCGCAGGAGGGGCCGTCGGGGAGCTCTTCTTTTTACCAATCCCCATCACCTTATGGGTTTCAAACACCTCTGCCATTAATGATACAAACACCTCCACAGTCACTATTCTATCAAGACGGGCCATCCTCCCAACACCCACAACCAGAATCCTCGCCGGAGCAAGCAGAACCCCCGCCGGAAGTTGGACAAAGGAGGAATCCAACACGTAACCGTCGACGACCTCCATGTGGCACTGAATCCGACCGGCACGGACATTGATTTTTATTTTAATATATTTGTACAAACATTTTGAATCTTTTTATATTATTTCATGTAATTAGATAAAAGGGTGTTTTAAATAAAGTAATTGTAATTTCTTTTATATTTTTAATAAAATGGAAAATATTTTAAATAAGGCAACATTTTGAATATTTTTATATTATTTCATGTGATAATATAAAATGTTGTTTTAAGTAAAGTAATTATAATTTACTTTTATATTTTAATAAAATGAAAGCAATATTTTGAATATTTTTATATTATTTCATGTAATAAAATATAAATAATACAACATATTGACAATTACAACAACTATCAACTATTGCGATTTGGACATAATCTACTTGTATGGCCTGGGTTCCTACACCATCCACATAACTTCTGTTGATTGGTTGTTTCTCGGATATCCATATTGTTGCGTATTCTAGTCGAGCAAGGTCGACCTTTTGGTTTACGCCGCAACTTTTTATCCGGTAACAGCTTAAACGGAGTAAGCGATACAAAGGGCCACTTACGCTCATCTAGGACCGGTGGGAATATGTGTCTCTACAAGTTGTACATGTATTCCAATTTGTACACGTCGTCGACATAGCTCATAGGATTCAGACGAAGATTTTGACAAGTTGCAATTACATGAGCGCATGGATAACGAAGTACGTCAAACCTCCCACAATCGCAAGTCCTACTTCTTAAGTGTACACGATATTGCCCGCCAGTAATACCTTGGTGCGGTTTGTCAAACTCTGTCACACGAAACCATAAGTTGTCTCGATCGTGACATACTATGTGTATAGTATTCGCTCGTGCCTTCGCCTTGTTAATTTCTTGCAATACCTTTGCGCACCATACATGGCCTCCCTGTATTTGGCCTGCATAACTCGCTGCTCATTTCGGAAATAGTGCCACTAAACGAAAATATGTCTCTCGCACAATTGATGTTATCGATAAATGACGTGTTCCTTTTAGAACAGAATTTATATATTCGGCCAGGTTTGAGGTCATTTGACCATATCGTAAGCCACCGTCGTATGCTTGTGTCCACTGTTCGAAAGGTATATTACATAGGTAGTCATGGCCCTCTTCGTTAACTGAATGGAAAACTGCCAACATCTCATGAAAACGGTCCTTACTTATCTCATACCCTGCCAATATAAGTTGATAGTGAAAATTACATACCACTTTTCCATTTAAAATAAATTTAATATTCCAAACGAAATTATATTAATAGAGATAAAGTTAAATACCCATGTTGGTTACTTGCCATCATTCACCTTTAGATGGATATTGCCTGTAGTAGTTGGAAGCAATGTGCCTTAGGCAATACCGATGGTGTGTGCGATGCCATAGGCTTCCCTGTCGCTCAATTGTAGCTAGTATCCCGGTGCCTCAATCCGATATAACGCATATATCAGGTTGGGGGCAAACATGCATCCTTAACCTAGAAAGAAAGAAATCCCAGTCATCAGCTGACTCTTCCTGTGTTATTGCAAACGCAATTGAAAGGATTCTTCCACTACCATCCTGTGCGACTGCTAGCAATAGCCGATGGGTATATCTACTGTACATAAAGGTACCGTCAATTTGTACCAATGGCTTACAATATGCAAATGCGTCTCGGCATTGCTTAAAGCTCCAGAAGAGACGCTTAAATACTTGGCATCCACGAAGCAATCGGTGGTTGTAGTATGCAAGTTCTGTTTGAAGGTCTGTTATGCAACCTGGGACGTATCTCTCTAGCACTTGACACCACTGCCATATTTTATTATATGAAGCGTCCCACCCACTATGCATCTTCTCCAAAGCCTTCTACTTAGCTATCCAAGCCTTGTGGTAAGAGGGCGTGTACCCCATTTGGTTACGAATATTGGCAATTAAGACTGGCACTGAAGTCCTAGGATCTGCCTTTACCGTGGGTAGTATTAAGCTAGCAAACATAGCTGAATCCATCTTGGGATGATATTGTGAAATACCTGTCAACGAAGTACGTTAAATAATGTAACATTACATAATAACAGTATTATTCAAAAACCTTAAATACTGTACCTGCAGCACATGTATGTGGACCTTTATACTTTTTTATCTCTCACAACCCTGTTTTTTTCCTCAACAAGGCGAACATTTTCTATGAACAACTTCCGTCTTGCACTGCACACTTCGCCTCAAACTTATCGGATTTAGATTTAACCACGTGGTAGTTAACACCGTTATTGATGCTATGTTGTTTCAATGCACCAAGAAAACTATCCTTATTGGAAAACTCCTTACCAACTTCAAATTCACGAATCCAATAACGAACTTGTATGATCACGCGTTACGTAGTAGATCCGAAACTCCAATGCATCATCGTCAGAGACAGATCAACATTATGCATGTGGGCCGGGCGAGTATATGCCCGAATCGTGGATCTTCTTCTTCATCCGAACCCCTTCAACATCTTGAGTTCGGTTGGAATAGGCTCCGGTTCGTAAAATAATCCAACACGTACCATCACGGTAGGGCTCTCGAGGTGGATCCACATTGGACTCATTATCTAACCCACCATCATCTGCGACGTATGAGGTCCCCTCACCGGTGGACGTCATGGGGAGTACATCATCCCTTCTTCTGGGCGTTTCATAACGTCCCCAATTGGATGTAGATTGCCAAGCACTATAAGTTGATGTCGTTCCCCAGTACGTATTTCCAGCATCAAACATCGACCCACCTAGGTGCATGTCCCATCCACTAACAGAGTGTCGTGTAGGGGTTGTGTATTCCATACCGCTACCAAAAACTGACGGTTCCATGTTATGTAACCCACTAGCGGAGTGTCGGGCAGGGGTCATGTATTCCTCTCGAACAGCAGCCGCAAATGTATCATTTGACGATGCAAATTGTACATATAACTCAATATATGGTGCTCCACTAGCAAGATGAGTCTGCATCATTACCTCCAAGCTACGAGCACCTTTGATGTCGAACGAGTCATATGTTACTGGATCAATAGAAACACAAAACCGATACCTAATAGACAACACTTTCATTGGCGTCGTTCTGAATATTTTACGCCTAATCCTTTTACGAAGTTCTGTCAAATCTATGTTCTGGTTAAAAACCAGTCGTATTGTATTCTCCGAAAAAAAACAACACCGTTCTCGGTGTGACGAACCTCACCATCATAGTAAATAACAGCACTAATGCGTTCACTTATCTTTAATTTTTGTCGTTTTTAGCCTCTCAATTTTTTTTTTTTGTTGTAAGTTATGCAACCTGAGAACAAAATTTGGCTCATTTATAGCCCAAGTTATTCCGAAACCATCAGAGCAAAAGAGCGTCCACATGGGAGCTTCTTTTCAAAGATTTTTTTTGAAAATGCATAATGCTTGAAGCGTTTTTGACACTATTTATGCGATCACGTCTTCTCAAAATTATTTTTTCAGAGACCACTGTAGCAAAAGAGCATCCACGTGGGAGCTTCTTCCAGTAATTTTCTTTGAAAATGCATCCCGCTTGAAGCGTTTTACCACTATTTATGCAGACATGTCTTCTCAAAATTATTTTTCAGAGACTCATCAGTAGCAAAAAGAGCGCCCACGTGGAAGCTTCTTTCGAACTTTTGTCGACAATGCATCCTGCTTGAAGCGGTTTTTACACTATTTGCACAGACATGTCTTCTCAAAATTATTTTTTCAGATACTACTGTAGCAAAAGAGAGTCCACATGGGAGCTTCTTTCAGTACTTTTGCTGACAATGCATCCTGCTTGAAGCATTTTTGACACTATTTGCGCAGACACGTCTTCTCAAATTTATTTTTCAGAGACTACTGTAGCAAAAGAGCGTCCACGTAAAAGCTTTTTTAGATTAACAAATAATTTAATTAAGTTACCCTAAACCCCAAACCCTAATTTATTTGATTTTTTTAAATACCCTAAACCTTAAACCCTAAAACCCTAATCTATTTTTTAAAAATTTATAATTAATTTACTCAAGTAACCCTAAACCCTAATTTATTTGATTTTTTCCTTAAAAATCATAAACACTAAACCATAATCTAATTTTTTAAAATTAGTAATTAATTTAATTAACAAACAATAAACCCTAATTTATTTAATTTTTTCCTTAAAACCCTAAAATTTAAAAACCTAAAATTCCCAAAACCCTAACCCTAATTCCTCAAGGAAGCCTTTTCTGTCCACGTAGGCAAAGCGCTTCCTGAGAGGAAGCTTCTGCTTTTTCGACAACGCTACGACGTGGACGCGTTTTGTAAAAACTGGCCCATACCGGTAAATAATTTTTGACCTGGCCCATTTCGGTAAATTTAAAAAAAAAGGGGCTTTTATTGGTTGTTTGCCCAGACATAATTATAGTTAGTACATATCATATTAAAAAAATATACATACACATTTAACTTCGTATAATATATTAATTGTTATATATAAGTAAATTACGAATGTATAATAATTATTACATAATTATGATATTATAAAGTACTTTCTTTTATTAATGATATGCAACCTAGACTTTAAATATGTAATTGATTTTATGATAAATTTGTAATATATACAATTAATATTATCTAATTTTAATTGAGTTAAGAATTAATTAAAATAATTGGAGAAATTTATAAAATGATTTTGTAAATATATTGATAAAAAAACAAGATAGAAGGTTACATACAAATTCAAACTAATAATTAAAACACAAGTGGGGCATCCCTTCTTCTCTACCAGCCTCTAATATCCATATATAAGCACACACACACTGTTGGGGTAACATGCAATCAAATACATAGAAACTAAGCCTTCAATTCTCCATGTCTAGAAAGAAAATAAAGCTTGCCTACATTACCAATGATTCAGCAAGGAAAACTACCTACAAGAAAAGAAGCAAGGGTCAGGTGAAGAAGGTGCGTGAACTCACTACCCTTTTTGGGATTGAAGCTTTTGCTATTATCAACTCCCCTGATTTCGGCTCTCAAGCGGAGGTATGGCCGTCCCTCGAGGATGCCCGACGCTTGCTGTCCGAGTTCAAGAAGTTGCCCCTTTCGAAACAAAACAATAAGATGTTGAACCAAGAGAGTTTCCTTGAGCAAAGCTTAGCCAAAGATACTCAACAGCTTTGGAAACTGCATGAGGAGAATTACCGGAAGGAGTTGAACAAAGTCATGTTCGAAAGCCTGAGTGGAAATGGGATATTGCAGAGTTTGAATACGATGGATTTGAATGAGGTGGGTCGATTGGTTAAGCAAAATTTGACGGATATTGACGATGGGGTTCGTGTGCTTACTAAAGCGTCTCGTTCCTAAGGATGTTATTGACTGTGCTCTCTGGTTCTACTGCCTATTTTGTCTTGGGTTATATAGGTGTATTAGTTTCATTGTTCGCTTGTGTTATGTCGACCAAATATTTACAGTAAGTTACCCCTTGAATTTTATATGGTTCAATAAATTACATAGAATTCGAATATTTTATGTGTCTATCGTCTTCGTAATAATCGATATATATCATTTCCCCCATTTCAGATTTCTGTGGAGTCATTGCTGATGAAGGCTTATATGCAGAAAAATAACTTCTTCTTTTTTTTTTGAACTAGAAAGAACAAAAATATTAATGTTTCGTTTTATGAGTTTAGATTAGTACTCAACTATTTGGTTTTCTGATACAAAGAGACTGTTTTTACGCATACTTTCTTTCTACCCGTACTTTGAATGCGCTTAAATCAATGTTGTCTTAGTTGTTATAATAACAACAATTTCAATTCAGATGTGGTTTAATCGAAGAAATTTATAAAATGGTTTTATTAATATTTTGATAAAAAAACCAAGATGGATGGTTTAGTAATTAAAAGATAAAAGATAAAAGATAAAAATAATAATGTATTTGAATGTTTCTGTTACTGTTCGAATTTATAGATTGATTCACTGAACGATTTATCGAAAAATTTATTATGATTGACGGTTTTCTTTTTTATGATTCTTGTTGCAAGAATAAATTATAATAAATGAGTGAAGTTCGTCAAATGAAATTTCTTACCTTAAACTTAATAAGAGTGAATTTAAAATTAAATTAAAACTTTATTTTATTTTATTATGCAAATCAACCTCTTAATAGATTGTATAAAATCATGTAGGGGTTAACAAAAATATGTATTTTTATGTATCTTGGTAGTTTTCATGGTAATCTACTTGAGTGGATTGAACATATTATTAGAGAATTCATAGTTAAAAGGAGATTTGGCTTTTTTCTCATCAAGCTTCCATAATTGGCTTGGGAATAATTGTAAGTCTAACAGCATGTTGAACTCCAAGTTGCTATGAGGGTTGTTTTTTTTTTCTCTTTGTTTTAATAAGGTATTTATTGTTAATAGTAGTGATTAATCCTCTCATTATATATGTTATTCAAAAAAGTGTAGTTTATTCTCATAAATAGTTCTATTCTATTTATTTCTTTATTATGGGGTCTATGAAACTGTAGAAATAATATGGTTTTACGTGGCTCCAGTATGTTAACAGTACATGTGGTTTTTCAGGTTAAAAATTTTGCACTTGTTATTTGTAAGGCCTTGTATAGTGTTGTCAACCAAATAGCCGAAGGGCCAAGGTTGGGCAATTGGTCTAAGTAAAATATTGGAACTTAGGGATGACAATTTGGATTGTGAATTGGATATTTGACTTGAATTTTGTGGATTTAAATAATATTTGGATATTTCAGATGTTTAAATTACTATTTGTTTCGGAGCTAGAGTGGATACAGATAAACTCTCTCGTATATCTATTATCAAAATTCACATTCTTACACTTGCAGATTTGGATTCAAATATTCGCGAATATTCGAGCCGAAACGACTAGTTAGAAAACCAATGCTTCCAATATGGTTTGAACACAAAAGTCATGTTTTAGCTATCAATATTTACCTTAAATATTGGTACTTTACACAAATTAATAAATGTCATATAAAAAAATAAATTATATTTTAAAAAATTAAATTTAATAATTAATAATAATATTAAATATAAAAAATATTAGAAAAAAATCTCTTTTTTTTTTAGCATATTATTCTCTAAAAGGAAATTTAATTTATTTTGAATTATATTCTTTTGCATTAGTAAATTTAACCAAACAATGAGATGGAATCAGAAAAATCCCTATATTTGTGTTTATCCCCTTTATTATTTGATCAATTCAATTAGTTTAATTACTTTAAACAAAAAAATATTTATATAATTAAAATAAACATTATAATTAATATGAATTTACCTTATAGTGTGAGATATAATTATAGTTAGTACATATCATATTAAAAAATAATATACATACACATTTAACTTCATATAATATATCAATTGTTATATATAAGTAAATTACGAATGTATAATGATTATTACACAATTATAATATTATAATGTACTTTTTTTTATTAATGATATGCAACCTAAACTTTAAATATGTAACTAATTTTATGGTAAATTGTAATATATACAATGAACTTTATATAATTAAGGCAGATTACTAATGATATGTATCCTTATATACAACTATGTTATTATAATGTATATTTTTATATTAACGATAAATAAGCTTAAACCCTAAACGCGTAACTAACTTAATGGTAAATTATGTATACAATTAACATTTATGTTATTATGGAATTAAGTTACTTCATATTGTTATGGAACTTTGGATATGTTTGGAATTCTAATATTTAAGTTGGTGTGAAATTGTTACATTTCATTCGTTTGGGTTGTTATTTAATTACTTTTGTTAATTTACATTTATTTATTGTCAATTATGAATAAATTATATTTAAAGTTAAATTTTTGTTTGATTTTCTATTATTTTTAGGATTCAAATACGGATTTTTGCATATTCAAATATTTTACATATAATTGAAAATGTTAAATTCAATTTTTTTTTGTAGATTGTTATAGAACTTTTAATTTGTTCGATATTCTTATGTTTAAGTTATTAGGTATGTTTAAATTGTTACGAAATTATTAGGTTTAATTTGTTTGGATTGTTATTTAACTACTTTGGTTACTTTACTTTTATTTTATATTATTTCATAGATTTAAATTCGGATTGTTGCGGATTTGAATATCCGATAGATAATGATATTTAATTTAGATTTGAATTTGAATAATAAAATTTGAATAGTTTGGGAATTCAGAAAATTCAAAAATTATATATATATATATATATATATATATATATGACCGGTTACCATTCCTAAACTTACATTCTAAAGACAGATGGGGCCATTCAAACAAATTTGAGAATGGCTTCAGCAGGTGGCCTGAACGTGCCGAGAAGGGAGAGTGGATTCATGGTTTTTGTTAAAGATAGGGAGAACAGACAGTAGGGAACTTTGGGGCGTCAAAGAGGGTTTGCGGCGTGCTAAGAGGCTGGGTATTCGTCAGCTAATTGTTAAGATGGATTCTTTGATGACTGTTACATTTTTAAAGAATCGATATGATGACTCTCACCCCTCAGGCACCTTGCCGTGAGACTGTTTGGTCATGAGTAGAGAAGGTTGGGTAATTGAAGAGAGGCATATTCTTAGAAAGGGCAACAAATGCCTACGTCATTTTGCAAATCAAGCACACAATAAATCTTGAAACTCCAATATAAATTTACAAGTTTTACTTGATTCAATTTAATTTTACTAAATTAAGGAAGTCAATTAGCTTGAGCCAACTCAAACTAATCTTAAAGATATATTACTATAAACAGTTTCGATGTCAAAGATGAATTTGTAATCATCCAAAGTATCAGCAATAATCAAAATCTAAAAATATTTATTGTCAGACACAACAAATTTCTGAGTTGAATAGCACTAAACACCAATACACACCGCTTAAAAACTAACTTAACATAATTAAAGTATTAATTCTCAAACATAGACATGATATTAAAGAAAATTACTTTGGAAATCATTCGAAGCGCATAAAAAAAAAAATTCAAACCTTCTTATTGCTACAGCTACTTATAGCTATTTAGTTGAATGCGAATTTAAGTGATCATGCTAATAGCATAACAAAACTGCATCACCTACTTGATATGATTCTTGCACATTTGGTTAAAATAAGTTAAACTCATTGCATAAGCTTAAACCATAAAATAAACTTAAATTATAATTTTTCTTTTTAAGTTAATACTTAAATGTTTTTTTATTAAAAGTTTTACTAAAGTTAATCAAAGTGCTATGTTCTGTTGCCCAAATTACTCCCATCTTTAAAATTTTTTTTTTACTAATCATTTTGTGGCACATGACAACTTTTAATTAAAAAAATCCAAAAAAAGTTGAATATTATTTCTATAAGTTTTTTTAAAAAAATTATAAATATATTAATCTTTTTTGTTTCACCCAAAAACTTCGGTTACAAAAAATTCAAGAATCTGTCGAAAAACTCATCCAAACCCAGTTTCTGGTGACAAAACCTAGATTCTGATGAGCTTCTTTCCCCTTTTAAAACTTCAATTTTGATTTTTTTTTCTCACCCCGATTCCTTCATAAAAACTTTTTTCTTTTTTTTATATACTTTGCATAAAATAATTAAAGTTGGGTGAACTTGCATTATGAAATAAAAACCCTTTAAAAAACATGAAACTCAAATACTAAAAAGAAGCTGAGTAAAAAAAAATGGTAAGATGATTGCAAAAAAAATATTATCTAACGATGAAAAAAGGGGTATTAGAAGAGAAGACTCGTGGCTAGAGAGAGTAGGTAAAAAATTGAAAAGTTTTAATTTAATAAGTTTTTATAATTTAATTTAATTTAATTCTATTCTTTTAATTTAAAAATGTTGTTGTCACAAAATAATTGATTAAGAGGTTTTTTTAACGAGTGGAGTAATTTAGATAACGAAGTATAGTTTAGATACTATTTGATGATTTAAACATTAAATTAATTTGGTCTTGGAAATAATCAGAGTTACCTTATATATCTGTTCTAACAATTTGATTTTGATTGTTTTAGCAACAGATTTTGGGTTTAGTGTTTACGGTTTTTAAGTAAATTCATATTGAGTGTTCGAGAATAAGACTGTAATAAATTTTGAATAAATTAGACTTAAACTAGACTAACAGCTCTAAGTTCAAAATCAAATTACATAAACAATTTTGGGGCACTTTTAAGTTTTGCTATGTTAGTGAAGAAGTTGTTATGATCTGCCAATGATGCAGATCAGTCCATTAATAAATTTCCATGGTAGACCATTTCATACTAGTCCATACTGTAATATTCTTGTTGGTTATTTATGTTGAATCCGACCTTATATATGAACCAATGATGATATACATGAATACGAATCTGATCCCTATCTTGCAGCTTAATTATGATGCAGATGAACTAAATTCCTAAATTGTACAATTCCAATGCTATTAGCCCACAATCCACAGAATAACAATTCCATTGCCTTGGTATTAACTGATCCTAAGCATGTTTACTCGTATTCTTGCAAATAAACAAAACAGTCCAAAAGCCATAGCTTATTTAAAGTATTCATAGACGTGATATCATAGAAATTTTGCTTTGGAAATCATTGCTAGTGCATCAGTAAATAAATTTCAGACGTTGTCATTGCTAATGCTGCATATATATGAGCCATTTGGTTGAGTGTGAATTTAAGTGATAATGCTAAAAGCATAACAAAACTACAGTAATTCTTGCATATTTGGTTAAAGTAAGTCAAACTCATAGCATGTTGTAATTATATTAAAGCTTAAACGATAAATGTACCTGTTGATACATTGTACAGTAAGTGGTTAAAGTAAGTCAAACTCATAGCATGTTGTAATTAAATTAAGGCTTAAACGATAAATGTACCTGTTGATACAGTGTATAGTAAGGAGGATAATAGAGAGGAGTAAGTAGTGGTGCTGAGAAGGTCAGTTCATCTAAAGAGACGGAGAGTCGGAAAGGAATAAGAAAATAAACTGATTAATTGTAGAGAGGATAATTGCTCAAAGTAACTTTAATGTCTCAAATGTTTATCACTTTTTCATCATTGGGAGGGTATCTATAGGTTGACATCACGTAGTATGTGAAGAATGTGCACCGTGAGGTCCATTCTGTTATGTCTTCGATCAATATGAGGTTGTTATGCCAAGGTGAATCCTTATTGCTTTGAGGGTGTATTCACACTCAAAAAGTGTTCACACCAAGTAGAAAAAAGTGCAAGATGGTTGCAAAAAGAAGTTATTTAAAAGTTAAAAAAAAAAAAAAAGAGAAGGAATAATTGTGGGGGAGAGAATGTAAAAAATTGAAAAGGTTTAATTTAATTAGATTTATTTTTTATAATTTAATTTAAAATTTTTAATTTAAAAGTGTCACGGGTCACAAAATGATTAGTTAAAAGATTTTTTTAACGATTGAGATAATTTAGATAACATAGTATAATATAACTATCACTTGTAAAAAAAAATTAGATACCAACTTAAAAAAATAATATAATTTTAATATCATTTGGCGATTTAAAACTTAAATTAATTTAATCTTGAAATCCAATCTGAGTTACATTATATATGAATAAATATTTGGAGTGAACCATCAGTTTTAATAATTTAATTTTTTTTTTTTTTCTGTTCTAGCATATTCATTTTTAAATTTCTTGAGGAATTTAGGTTTAATGTTTACGATTTTTTGAATAAATTTATAGTTGAATACTAAATCTCTAAACTACAAAATTAAAGTTCAAAATTGCAACAACGCATGCAGCAATCTTGCTTATACGTACCACGTTGGAAAATTTGTATGCTAGTGAAGTTGTTATAATCTGCCAATGTTGCAGATCAGTCCATTAAATTTCCAAGGTATACCATTTCATACTAGTCCATACTGTAATATTCTTGTTGGCTATCCAAATATATTTATGTTGAATCCGACCTTACATATGAACCAATGATGATATATATGAATAAGAATCTGATCCCTATCTTGCAGCTTAATTATGATGGAGATGAATTGATCAAAATTTCCATATTATACACATTCCATAGTCATTAGCCCACAATCCACAGAAAGAACAAACCCATATTCATAACCTCTCACCCATTATTAAACAAATCTACTCCTTGAAAGGTAACATTTCTTAAAACTGAAAATGAAATGAGTAAATATTAATCATATGGTTAGGTAGTTCTCCACTTTTCCTAGCCTATTTCTTCTTCTTCTGGCCCAGTGATCACAGCTGTATGCATGTATATATACACAGGAATAAGGTTTGCAGATGTACTAATAGTAAAATAATTAAAGGCTTTGCTTCTTCTGACTGGAATTAAAGGATTACTTGAGTGAAAAAGAAGCAGCTGCAATTAGAAATCTACACTACCATGGGTGCCTAACTTAGGTGCAAAATGGCTCTTCAACAATAATTTAATAATACAGATACAAATTTGAAAAGCAAGCAAGGCATTATCTAGCATAAGACCAGTCAGAAATTAAGATGTTGACTGGATTCTGATTCTAAAGTTTTGGAAGCCTACCAAAGTGGGGGGCTTGACCTTTCAACAAATGAATCTCCCCCTTCTTTTACTGTAAGCAATGAAGGTAATTAACTAAGGAACTTTTCTCACTTTATCTCCAATTGCATGCTTGGTTTTTTATGGTCTTTGAATCTTCAATATTATCCATCTATCTTAGGTTACTAGGCATGTAGCCCATTTCAAAGCATGAATTGTCTTTTTAACTCAGATGCTTACTAGCCAAAACCTATAAGCAATTATCATTCAAATGTTGAAGAATCAATTTGCTTTGGAATATTTTTTGAGTTTGTATTATATCTGATTCTTCTCTTATAAGCTGAGCGCGCAGTGAAAAAAAATGAATAGATGTTTTGCTAAAGACTGAATGGAGGAGGTTTGGTGGCAAATGCATTTAACAGTTTAACTGAGAATCAAAGCCTTATAGATTTTAGAAAAACTAAAAATATCATGGAGGCTGTTTGTCCTTTACTAAAAATGAGTATATTAGTCCTGTACAATAAATCAAAGAATAAACTAGTCATTTCAGTTAAAATTTTCATTCATTTCTACTGATAAAAACTTGTATAGCTGACAGAATAATCAAACAGTTACACAATGTGTCACCTGTATCTCATATCAACATACAATGACTAGTTTTTAACAGTAGAAATGAATGAAATTTTTAATAGAATGATCAGCTTACTCTTTGATCTAACTTTTAAGGATTAATTTATTCATTTTTAAGTAAAAGAGATAAAATTTAATCCAATTCTTAGTTATATTACTCCCATATATAATATACATTACATAAGACAGAATACCTAAACACTGACATTATATATCTTAGCTTTGTGTTAGATATTAACCCAAACTTTATTTGGCAATATTAAGTTTGGATTCAATTAAAATTATGGATTACTCGATGATAATTAAGTTTATTTAAAATGTAAATATTCTTATTAGGAAGAAGTTTTAGTGACATAAGATTTCTTGTTGATCAAGTAATAGTTGTATCGGTAGAAATGAATCCTCTCTGAATTGTATTGTGAACAGAGTTTGTAACATTATCTATGTATTAGGGGAGTGATTTTTTATCTTTTCTGGATCGTCTCGTCTTGTTATTTTTCTGCTTACGAATTCTTAATCCTCTAATCATGTTTGCTCTCAACATTAGGATGATCTTCTCATAGACAAGTAAGAAGCCCCAATTTTGAGCACAGTTGATTAATTAAACACACATATATATATGTGAAGGGGAGCCTGTGGACATATGTGTATGTATGTCTATATGTAGTTAAGTACGGTAATGATGGTTCACATGAACTTGGTTAAATGATTCCTTAGCCCGGCAACAAGATTTTAATTCTCCACTATAGATGGATTAGCATGGTCTGGTCTAGCTGAAATAAAAGAATCTGAACTGTGTACACTACAGTGTGAGTATTCAATAAGACTGTAAGTTATGTAAAACACAAAGTATTATATTGGAAAATAAAAAGAGGGGCTCATAGCTCATTGCCCCCATTCTAATGCTGCCAAAATATGAGATTCTGATGTGACTAAACAATGCAGCTTAAAAGAGAGAACTAAACCTGAGATTATATCTGCCTGGACAAACACTATTCTGCAATATATTATGCTTCAAAAGAAAGCTTTCTCTGATTACCATTAATTAATTAAGATTTTCTTCTGATTATTAGCCATTCGAATAACACAGTCCAGCTGGTTTAATGCATATAGATATATGAAAATGGACGAATTGCTAATTAATTAATGAAAAAAAGTGTAAGATAAGAAATCAAAAGAAAGGGAAAGAAAAAGTAATGCCTGGAGGAGCTGAGAACCATTGTAGAGTACTAGAATGTAGAGTGGGGTACAATTGAATGAGAATCGAAGGGTTTAAATAGATGTGTTGTCCAAGCAGACAGCATAGAACTGAACCATCAATTATGTTTAAAAGGTTCCCCCATGGGATCCAAAGGAAAAGCACACCACTTGTATTACTTTTAATGGTCACCATTCCATGTATACAGCTGTACCAGGAGGCAACAGACAAACAAAAGCATATGTATGCATGCATGCATGCATGTATGTATGTTATATGCATGGACATTAATGATCCCTTTTTCTTTTTACCTAGTTTGTGCTTTCTAAGACTAGGCATAGGAAGAGCATTACAAGGGAAAGAGAAAAGGAAAAAGAACCCTTTAAAAGAAATACAACAGTGGGCACATTTACATTTACATTTGCATTTTGCATCTGTAATATATGGATATATGGATATATATTTTAAGCTATTGGGAAGTAATAATTAAGTACAGAAGGTGAGATATTTTCATTAAATAATCATATATTACCTGGCATGGAAACACGTGATTAAACGTATTGAAACAACAGATGATTAATATATATACATATGCTTTTGTAAAGCATATTTGTATGTTTCTAAGCAATTTCTAATTAGAAAATATAAACAAAGTGTTCTCATTTATAGCAAGATTCCTTTCTGGAAGACATAAGGGGGGTCCAGTCATCCTATTGACAAAATGCAAAAAAACAAAGAGATTCTACTTGTATATATTTATGCATTTGCTACAAGGAAAAAGGCTCAAGGCTGGATGCCATATCACATACCTTTTAGGACGATTTCAGGAGGTTTTAGAGCCAACCCTCGCCGTTGGTTTCTTTCAAGTGCTTGACAGTACTACACCATTTTTATTATTGTACGGCTTTAACTTCACTTTTCAACAATATTAATCAGAACTTGTGATTTGCTAAGTTGGCTAATTATTACATAATTACTATCAGTTTCCAGTCGGGAATATATACGTATGTGTATATATATATTTGTCCATAGAAAAGATTGTATTTCTAGTACTACACAAAGGAATTAAAACCTAAAAGGATGTGACTGTGATGCCTGAGTGATAAGAAATGAAATGATATTGATAGATGTGCATGTATTATGCACATCATGTAGTACAATATTTGATGTGTTGGGAGCAAGCCACAGCCCCTATTCGTGGAGATTTGTCAGATTCCATTAACATGCATGCAGGATGCTGTACTCTCTTGAAACCAAAGCTAGCTTTAATCAATTAAAACCTGAGGAAATTAAACCATCTTGGATTTCATAGCTCAAGCCACCTATTAATTATTACATATTGATATGAATGAGGGTAATCTGATCTTTGAAAGAAAATTGCAAAGTAATTTCCAGGTTATTTAAGGAACTCCATATTCATTACTGTTTCATCATTTAGGAAGCTCCAGTGAAACTGATATCACATGCTTTAAACATTTTTGGCTTTCTGTTGATGTAAATGGTGCTTGCTGGATGCTGGACTGGCATATTGTTAGTGTTGTAGTGTATAAAAAGAAGTAAACAAAACAATCATTTACAGAAACTTGAAAGAACAGAAACAGTTTTTGTTTGCTATAAGAATTCAGATGATGTTTTATTAATCATTCACAAACTATTAACAACTGATAATAATTGAGGAATAATTTAACAACAAAGAAAGAAAGAAAGAAAGATGATTTGAAAAAGGAAAACTATAGGCTAGAAGGAGAAGTGTGTTGTTGATATGAAGAGCAGAGCAGGAGCAGGAGCAGGTGCGGGGCGGGGCGGGGCGGGCCTTTGTTTTTCTTTTCAGCCAGCTTGTTGATGATGGATGGCTTCAGAAACACGAGTTGCATGGAAATTAGCAATGAAAGCTGAAGCTCTCTTGTCGATACCGGGCTCAGCAACCACCCTGTGAGTATTGTCTTCATCACTGGGATAAATCTTCCTGGCGGCGCCCCAAGCATCATCCCCATAGGAGTAATAATCATGGTCTCTACGGCCCTTCTTGCCTTTAAACAAGCTAGTGAAGAAAGAGAAGGACTTCTTGTGCTTGTTCCCACCCATAGCTAAACTATATATGTTTTTTGTGTTTTTTTCGAGTCGCAGAATTTAGCAGGGCGGGTGGATATGGGTGAGTTTTGCAGTGCTGTGAAGTATGGTTTCGAGGTGGCCCTTTTTATAGCAAGTGACCTGTAGTAGAAAAGAATAATTGAGGGGTAAGATGAAGGACACGTGTAGGGATCAGATGAAATAGGAAGGGGGTGTGGTGGTGTTGGACTTCATACATCCAACCCATGTGTTGTGGTCCGTTGGCTTGGTTTGGTTGTTTGACTAAGGAAAAAAAAGAAAAAGGAAAGGAATGGTTGGGAGAGAAGAACCTGAAGTCTTGGGTCTTTGCCTGTAAACTGTTCCATACCATATACCACTCCATTGCTGAGAATTAAAATGATTGCCAACTTGGCAATACTGTAACACTGTATACCTGTATTAGTATTCACCTTGCCTTCCCTTCCATACCATTGGTTTTTGTTTTGCTGATGGTACATAGTATCAATGATATAATTGGTACCCCAACAGCATAATGCTACACTTATTGATGGCCGAGGATGAGGAAGAAACTGTTTGCTTTTGTTTTCCAAATGCACATATCATTATTATTTTTATTATGTATTCATCCAAATCAAATAAAATAAATTATTAAAAACTATAAAATAGTGTTCAATAAATTTGTTCATGTTTACGAATCAATAGATTTTTTCTTTTTCTTAAATTAGTATCTTAATCCGCTCAATCTGATCCACCGATTAAACTTGATTCTGAAAACACTAGTTTTTATTCGGTTATGATCTAAATGTTTTTTGTTTAGTTCAGTTTGATGTTTATAAGATAAAAACTTGTGATTATTTAAATTAATTTGAATTGAGATTTATTTTTTATTTAATTTATATTTTTTTTGTTATTTTTGATAAGCTAAATATAAATATTTTATATATTTAAATATAGTGACTAGTGTAGTGTAAATAACCTTGAATTATTGGTCGGTTAAATTTTAGAAAGACGTAGATTTGAGTGCGTTGAATTGATTTAAATGACCAACAAACTAAATTGATTTAAAGCGATAGAATTTAATTTGGTTTTTGGTTTGAATCATAATACTATAGGATAATCACAAATCTTTTTCATAATTGATCTGAAATCAAATTGATATCATCTCTATTGGTGGGCATAAGTTCAAATTTTAATTAAAAGCATGGAGTTATATTGAGTTAAGTTAATTCGAATGGTATCAATTTAAGGTTTAAAATATAATATTATTAAATTATTAGTAATTTTATCTTTTAATTATTTAGTTTTAAAAAGTTACAAAATGGTTATTAAATTATTCAAAAAAATTTATTTAAATCATTGAATTATTCAAGAGTTTTTATCTAAGTAGACTTGTTCATGGGTTGAGCTATTCGTCTAGGCCTGAAGGGCTGCTCAAATTTTGGAAAGGTTTGGGTAAAAATATTAGGCTCGCAAAATGAGCTTGGCCAAAAATATTAGGCCCGTTTAAAATATGGGCCGACCTTGAATTCAAGGCCCGATCTTGGCCTAACCCGTTTTTAAGTTTATAATTATTTTTTATATATTATGTAATTTAGAACACATTAAAAAAATAAACCTATACTAAATATATAATACTACTCTAATGTAAACATTAAAATACTGTTAAGATGATTATATAAAAAATTTCAATAAATAAAAATTTTATAAATTTATTAAATATTAAAATAATATAATATAAATATTTTGAGAAAATTTAAAAAATAATATGGGCGGGCCTAAATGGGTTTGGATTAGTCTTTTACAAATATGGGCTAGTTTGGGCCAAATTTGAAGCCCATATTTTAGGTCGGGTCGGGCTTGGGCAAGCATGAAGTATGTTAAAATCATGCTTAGTTCTGGCTTAAACCTGATCTGGCCCATGAGCACCTCTATATCTAAGTGACTAAATGAAAACTTTTGAACAGTTCAATAACTATTTTATAATTTTTTGAAGTTGGTGACAAAAAAATAAATTTTATAATAGTTTAGTAACTTTGGGTATAATTTACCCTAAATTTTTTATAGTTTTAGCTTGGAACATTTTTGGGTTAGAGTTTGATGCTAGGGTTGTTTGAGTTAGATCAGTTCTGATTTGTATTGGATAGGTTTGGATTAGAGTTGTTCATGAGCTAGGCCCAACCAAAATTTCAAGCTCATTTGTTAGGCTCAGGTTTGGTCCGATCCGAAAATTGGGCTTAAAATTTTATCCAAATTTGACTCGTATAAAAATGCTAAAATTCGGGTCCAGCCTACTCGTATTAAATTTTTTATATAATATACTACCTCAAAAATATTAAAAACATTAAAATAAATGTTTTCCAACAAATTAAATTAAATTAAAAAATTATTTATACTTAAATAACACTAAGACAGGTGCAACTTAACAAACAAATGTCTCTAAAACAGTAATAAAATTAACAATAAAACAAGAGTTATATAATAACATCAAAATAATAGCAACATAATGGTGAAATAGTAGGAAAATAGTGAAAAAAAACAATAAGAAAATAACAAAAAAAAAGCTAAAAAAAGAGAGTAAGAAAACAGTAAAAGAAAAACAACAATTTTTTATGCATATTCGGGTTGGGCTCAGGCTAAAAAAGCCTTACCGGAGGCTTGATCCGTTTTCTACACCAGTATTTTTTTTTCAAAACTCATTTTTTGAACTTATATTTTTACCAAAATCCTCTCATTTTTCGGGTGAGTATTCAGACTGGGTCAGGCCTAGTTTGGATCATTGAATTTTTTATGATTAAATCAAGTCAAATAACGTTTGAGTTGATCTGATTGAATTTTTCGGATTCGGGTTAGAATGGACGGATGTAGTCATTTGGGGTCAATGTTTGGGCTTACTTTCATAATTATATGTTTGGGCCTCAACGGCGATTGCTGGAAATCATTATCCAGCAGAGAAGATCAGAGCCTAAAGACATACGCAAACGCTGTTTAACTCATTTTTTCAATCAATCAAGAAATCAAATCGAGTACTTTTCATACATTCATCAATACCCTACCAAGTTGAAGAAGGTCAAGCTGAAGCCGCAGAGCTGAAAAATAAGAAGGTCTCATCTCACCGGCACCAGTTGCTGCGTTTCACATCCATTTCTCTCTCTTTATCTGCTCCGGTATTGCTTTTTCTTTTCTTTTCTAGCTATTATTTTTTGTGTAATATATAATCCCTAGTTTCTTTTATTTGAATTCCATGCCAGATTAATGCTTTCTTCGCTTTGATATCTCTTTCCTTTGCCTATTCACTAAGCTACTTTTGGTTCTTGCCATATATACATGTATTGGTAGGGGCCGGGGAGGCTGTGGGATCTGGTTCTGTCTTCTTCATCATGGTGTTTTTTTTTTTTTTTGGTGCTTATGGTTCTTAAAGTTTTCTCTCTCTCTTTTTTTAACGATGATTCTTGCTTAGAGATTGTTCTGTCAGCTTGGAGATCGAATCTAATTATAAAAAAACCCTTTTTCCACAATGGGTCTTCGACCTGCCCAGTTAATTGCCTCCAAATGCTTATTGGCACCTTCAAACTTGTGTTTCTGCTATCTTTGATGGACACTATGAATATAAGTTTCTGATTGTTTACTTGGACTGCATATGGGATCAGCTTTAATTCCTAATTATATCGCAACTGCTTCTCTTTTTCTAAAAAAAATTCACCTATTCTTCTCCAACTACGTCGATGATATTGCAATATTATGACTATTTCTATTCCATATTATTGTGCCTCAAATCACTCAATTGCAGCTTAGTTTTTAATTAACATAAGTTTTCTTAATCGCTAAACAAGTTGTTTGCTGGAACGTTGAACACCTTTGTTTCCTATCGTGATTCCCACCTGTATTTCATCCACTAGTGACATCTTTGATTAACTTACTAGCTTTTTGTTCTCTCATGGTGTAGGTGGTATAAAATGGACTACCGAAGATACAACAGTTCTCAGGAGGCAAACCTTGGAACTAAACAGCAAATTTCAGAAGAGCAAGTAGGCAATCTCATTTCTATAATTTCACATCCATTTAAATTCATTTATACTCAGATTGAATCTCTTCAATCACTGTTCTACTTTTGTTGTTTTAAGAGGAGGTTATAATCGAAAAAATCAACTGACTTATCTAACTCCTTTCTTTTAAAAATCTACTCTGAGTATTCTTACTATGGTTCTGTACTTGTAAAGGTACAATAACATTTCTGATATATATATGCCCACTTTGTCATCAATGTTTATGATTGTTGATGTATTGAGCTTTATCATCTGCACTTTCTGGAATAGGCATACCAAGATTCTCTTGTTGAGGATTTGGCTGAAGATTTCCACTTGCCAATCAATCACAAGCCAACGGAGAATGTTGATCTGGATAATGTTCAGCAAGCAACGTTAGATACAAAGTTGAATTCTTCAAATGTTGGGTTTAGGCTTCTTCAAAAAATGGGTTGGAAAGGAAAGGGTCTTGGGAAGGATGAACAGGGTATGTTAGTGTTAAATTCCTATCATTGAACTGCATTTTCCTTCTCCTTTATGGGTCTTTTTTTATTTGGCATCTAACTAGTTGGAAAATATTCTGGGATAAATAATATGAAGCTGGAATTTAACATGAACTTAGTAATTTTACCCATGATTACTATACGAATAATTTCTTAATGCAGCTTAGATTTTATTTAAGTTCTGGGCTTGACATTCTCCAATAGTTTTTATTAGGTTGTGACATAATTTTATTAACTTGTTTCTTTGCTGTTGTTTTTTTTTTTTCATTCTTGATTACTCAGAATCCTGACTGGCCATCCATTCCATTGCTCAAGCTATTTGTTTATCGTTAACAATTATTTTCTGGTTAGCAGGAATAATTGAGCCTATAAGATCTGGGATTAGAGATCCGAAGTTAGGGATTGGAAAACAAGAAGAAGATGATTTCTTCACTGCTGAAGAAAATATCCAGCGTAGGAAACTAGATATTGAGGTTGAGGAGACTGAGGAACATGCCAAGAAACGAGAGGTATGATTTTCAACTTGTAGATAATCACTATAAGTTTCAGCGCTAGATAATAATGAGGTTGATGCTTTACATTTTGTGAAAACCTCCATTAGCAGAAGGCAGCATATAGCATATATGTGTGTCTTTTGATCGGAATGGTATATCATAGGGGAACATCAACCTCGGAAGCTCTTGTCAATTTCATGCAGTTTTTATTACCTGGTGGCTTCTACTGCCTGCTTCGTGCACATTATGAAAATCCAGGTGTTAGCAGAACGTGAGCAGAAAATTCAAACGGAGGTGAAAGAAATACGCAAGGTGTTCTATTGTGAGCTTTGCAACAAGCAATACAAATTGGCTATGGAATTTGAGGTCCATCTGAGTTCATATGATCACAACCACAGAAAGGTAAATGGCCCAGTTCTCTCTCTCCCTCCCTAAACACACACATGGACTGCTCCTTTTCCTACTTTTGATCTTTAGGTAGTTTTCAATGTTGTCTAACCTGTAACATCATTTGTTATTTGCTTGCAGCGCTTTAAAGAAATGAGAGAAATGCATGGTAGTTCCAGTCGTGATGATCGACAAAAGCGAGAGCAGCAACGTCAGGAAAGAGAGATGGCTAAGTTTGCTCAAATGTATCTAATTAATTGAGCTTTTATATCTCCATGGTTTTTGAAATAATTTTCTGCCTCACTTTATTATTTGAGCTGCATGTTATAGTGATGCTAATCAGTTATTAACAATTTTATGTCTTCTCGTTTTGTTTTCTTTAATGTGGTATAGGGCTGGTGCTCGTAAACAGCAGCAGCAGGAGTCCCGGGAGGAATCTGGGCCTGCGACTACTCCTGCTCCTGCTCCTGCTCCTGCTATTGCTACTGCACTTGCTGATCAGGAGCAGCGAAAGACGTTGAAGTTTGGTTTTTCTTCTAAAAGCAGCAGCGCTAAGGTATGTGATTACCGAGTAACACTCTATGCGTGCTTGACAGGTACTGAGATTAGCAATAAACTGCATATTTGTTTATTATGCATCCATAAGTATGCATGTTAGAACATATATCATCTAGGGTGCTAGGTTTTATTGTTGAATACTGAAGAGAATTCTGAAATATATAAATTCAGAATATCCATGTGATGTAAGAAAATAATCTGGCTGTCGGAAATTAAATTTTATGGCCTACTCTCTAATGACTCTGCATTCCGTTCTCAAAAACCTTTTTGTGTCTGATCATGTAACCTAAGAGTTTTTTTCTTCTATCAATTGTCTCTGTCCCATTAATGACTTCATTGGTCACAGTGAGAGTGAACTTGTGTGAGAGTGAATTTTTTGGTCACAGTGATGTTACAGTGCATGTACTATGACATAGAATGGTAGATGAGTAGATGAGTAGGGATCTACATTTGATGTGTTTCATATGATTGCAACCACAATTACATAAGTGATAGCGATGTAACGAAACAACGGACTAGAAATTCAAATCCTTAATCTGTTGCTAGTTTAAAGTTATAGTCGAGTTGACTTTGAACATGCCTGTGACAATCTTCAACTTTGTCCCCTCATTTTGCAGAATGCATATGGTAGTGCAGTGAAGAAACCAAAAGTAGCTGTTGCGTCAGTTTTTGGGAATGACAGTGATGATGAATAGATATAGTTAGCTATTTATCTTATTAGGCATGTTTGTGTTATGTAATGGTTTGCATAATCCCTAAGATTGTTGTGACACTGATGGCCATATTTCAACATTTTATGTATTTCATGTTGTCTATTTAACATTTTATGTGAAGTATGTTCGATTTGTGAAACAAAAGATAAACTATTAGTTACTAGATACAAGTAGAGTTATGTTATTTTTTTTTTCATCTCACAATGAAAAGTTATAAAATGATTACTTAATTTTTCAATTTTGTTATTTCAGTCACTCAATTATCTTAAAATTTTTCGCTATTTTTTCATTTGCCTGTTGATGACTGAAATAAATGAAATTGAATAATTGAATAATTATTATGTAATTTTTTATAGTTGGGTGATAAAAAATATACTAATATATTTTGGTGATCATTTGAATGACAAAAAAGAAAAAAATTAGGCAGTACAACTGCTAACCTGCCAGTTATATCACGTAAATTTATCCCTTCTATTTTTTCATTTTGGTACTTTTTTTTTTGTCCTAATTTGGTACTTACAAGTATGCCTTAGTTATATTTTTTGATAGATGTTCGAAAAAATCTTATAGCTAATTACAAAGCATCATGTGATATTTTTATATAAAAAATAAATATTTTTTATTAAATTGATATACATATCATAAAAAAATATATAATTTTTAAAAATAAAATTTACAAAAAATTGATAACTAAAAAAAATAGTTGAAATTAATAGTATTATTACAAAAAAATATAAAATAGTTTTTTATAAAATTTTAAAATATATAATTTTTTTTATTTTACAAGAAGTTTTAATTTTGACTGACAATTGATTTGTGTTGTAAGAAATTATTTATTTTTAATGTTATATTGATTTAAAATTTAAAAAAACCATATATAATAGATAAAAGTTTATAATTATATATTTTTAAATTTTTAAAAAATATTTTTCTAATTGTTTTCAATTTTTGTAATAATGTTATCAATTTTAACTAATATCGTTTCAAATATCGTTATTTAAAAAATTATTTTTATAATTTATATATTTTTTCTATATCGTATATATGTTTCTAAATTTTTTTATATATTTATTTCTATTTTTAATGTGTATATAGATCTAATAAACGAAAATATTATTTTTTATATAAAGATATCATGTAGCGCTTTGTCATTGAATATAAGTTTCCTTTTATCATCTTTAAAAAAATGGACTCAAAAATTTAATGGATGCATGCTTTAGGTATCAAATTAAAAAGTGATTGATATTTTAGATATCAAATTGGGACAAAAAAAAAATTAGTATCAAAGTGGGAAAATAATATACTGCTAAATCGTGTACAATTAACTCTCTCTATAATAGCTCAATTTATCTGTCCAGATTTTATATTTGACTCTCTCATTTGTTTGTTTACTTGGTGTTTTACGCTAATAAAATTTTATATTAAATCTTATTTTACGATTCAAACAGCTAATTTTTAAACAATTTTCTTATGGATTGAAGCTAAATATTATGTATTATTATATATACTTACCTAACATTTGTCCTCATTTAATTAATAGTTCCCAACTTATAATGAATTAAAAAAAATAATTATAAGACAACTTATGATATTAAGGATTTTACTATCATGTTTTTCTATTATTATTATCGTGACTTTTTATTTATTTATTAAAATGATTACAATCAACGGTTAAAAGGATTATTTTTTATATTTTAAAATTTAATAATAAATTATTTTAGTTAATTAAGAGTACAATGTTGTGTATAAATTTAATAGAACCTAATCTGAAACATTCAATTTTGTTTATTTATTATAATTACTGGAGATGAAAATTGAGAATAAGACAAATTTTATATCTTTTTTATTCGAGTTTTTAGGTAATCTCCTTCTTATTTCAATTTAAAAAATCTAGATTTTTATTTTGTGAAAATTATATATAGGATTTTATTTCTCGACTAAAAGGTAAAATTTATTGAAAAATAAGATATTTTCACTATAACCTGTGGAGATACATCATCAACGTACTATCGGATGTCTAAAATGTAAAGAGTATACTTTATTTGAGAAATCTTGATATTTTAAAATTTTATTTAACTTATTTTTTATATATGAGGTTTATTTTTATATTTAAATGGTTAAATATTTTTTTTATTTTTTTAATAACTCGAGTGTATATGCTAAAAATAAATTCAAGTGTTATTCTAACAAACCACACGGCCTTAGGCGATTTGTTGGATTCAAATCCTTCTAAGTTAGCCTTAGTCTTGAAAAATTTAAAATTCTCATAAAAATTCTCTAAGACATCGAAGTAAAGAAGAAGCAAACTTAAAACAAAAAAAGCCACGAACGAACATAAAAGCTACGGAAAAATAACGCACACCAAGTGTTTTACTAAATGCTCTCCAAAAATATTCTATTATTTTGAAAGTTTACAAGTAAGTGATTACAAATGAGGGAAATACCTTTATTTATAATTAAGCTTCCTCAAAACCCATGGTATAGATCGAATTATATCAATAGTTGAGTCCTAAATGATTTAAACTCTATACATATTTATTCATTAGAATTTACAATAATTAGCCTGATAACTCTAGTTCTTCTAGAGTGTTTCACTACATCAACAAGACTTCAAGTAAATTGACTTCTTCATATGTTTCACAAATCAGGCCAATTCAAGTGAGTCAAATGAGTTCCATTTAATCAGTTTACCTTCATGGGATGTTGAATGGGCAATGGTCACAAACTTTGATCTGCGGTCCGTGATATAAACAAGTAGATAATTTAAAATATATTATTTAAAATTAAATTAAATTGGCCATTGAGCAATTTTTTTGAATTTTAAAAATACCAAGAAATCCAATTTAACAATATTCTTTTGATTCTTTTATCAATTAGAATTTAATTATTGACTAAAAAGAGTAGAAAAATTAAAGTCTAGCAACTAAATGTAAAGAGACTAAATTTTAAATATGTAAAAAGTACAGGGGCTGAAAACAAAATTAGACCATGTGACGTACGTGATGAAAGTAGGAATACGTAATTTACGTTCTTACCCTCTCTACCTCCGGTGAATTTTTTTTTTTTTTTTTTGGTCTATCTGTACCGTTCGAGAGAAACAAAAGGGCTTCTCAAATTTGATTATTACATTTACCAGACCCCCCAGAAAAACCCTAGTTATTGGGGATTTGGGGAATCCTATTCCTCACTATTCAAGGTAATCGCTCTCTAACTTTTTTTTTTCCTCAATAATTACGTATACTAGGGTTTATTCGTTCCTTTTATGCATAAAAATACATTTCTGCTCCTTAAAACGAACAAAAAATGTACAAGATTGCAGGGTTTTTTTAGCCTCAATGCTAAATTACCACTTTAGATTTTTAACTCTGTTTTGTTTTTTCTTTGCAATACTATTACTGTTTATTCACGACCTCACACTCTGCTTGTTTATGGAGAAAATTCAGCCTGAAATTTCAAAATTGGGGGGAAAGCACCCATTTCTGATTTCTCTTCCCATGTCTTAGACGTGGGAATTTTCAATTATACCCTTTACAAATCCATATATAGGGATACTCGAAGTGCTAGAAATGGAATACAAGTGAACAAGTTAGCCAAATATATCACCAGAATATCTACTGCATTTGAGCACTGAATTCAACGTGATTGATTATCCTTTCTCCTATTATTTCTTATTTTATAACTATATCATTTGAACTTTTTGTTTTGTTTTGCTTTACTTGATTGGTTTTACGGACTGTCCTGGACATTTTTTTTTCTGAAATGATTGGCAGGTCATGGCTACAAAGAAGATAATAGCAATTTGTCAATCTGGAGGTGAATTTGAGACTGAAAATGATGGCTCATTGTCGTATAGAGGTGGAGATGCTCATGCAATAGACATTGATGATCAGATGAAGTTCAGTGACTTCAAGATGGAAGTAGCAGAAATGTTTAATTGTAGCTTTGGTGCTATGTCTATCAAATACTTCCTCCCTGGTAATAGAAAGACTCTCATTACTGTCTCCAATGACAAGGATTTAGAGCGGATGATAAAATTTCATGGGGATTCTATAACCGCTGATGTGTATATCGTAATGGAAGAAAATGGAGCTGATGATGTTTCTAACATGTCAGATAGTAGGTAGTTCTCTTCATTTCTAACTTCTAAGCTAAAGCTTAGATGTAATTCTTGATTTACTAACTTATTTCTGAGAATGTGTTTTTACAGGTCAAGTAGAACAACTTTGTCTGAAGCAGTGCCTCCACTTGAGTTACCTCTAGATGTTGTGGATGATACCACTCAACCCAATATACCTCTTGGTGCCCCTCTTGATATTGATGGCTCCAACCATATTGATGCACACTTTAATTTGCCACCTGAGGTTTTGTCTGTTCGTCCTCTTTCTGTTGTTCCCTATGAGAAGCATGCTAAAGCTGCTGAGCAGTGGCAGGATACAATTACAGGGGTGGGGCAAAGATTCAGTAGTGTTCATGAATTTCGTGAGACATTGCGTAAATATGCCATTGCACATCAGTTTGCATTTAAGTATAAAAAGAATGATAGCCATCGTGTGACTGTTAAGTGCAAAGCTGAAGGTTGCCCTTGGAGAATTCATGCATCAAGGTTGTCGGCCACTCAGCTCAGTATATGTATCAAGACGATGAATCCAACACATACTTGCGGAGGGTCTGCTGTGACAGTTGGGCATCAAAGCTGGGTAGCCAGTATTATCAAGGAGAAGTTGAAAATTTTTCCAGATTACAAACCCAAGGACATCGTAAATGACATTAAACAAGAATATGGAATACAACTGAACTACTGCCAGGCTTGGCGTGGGAAAGAAATTGCCAAGGAGCAGCTTCAGGGTTCATATAAGGATGCATATAGTCAGTTGCCATTTTTGTGTGACAAGATAATGGAGACCAATCCTGGCAGTCTTGCTACATTCACCACTAAGGAAGACTCGAGTTTCCAACGCCTCTTTATCGCATTCCATGCCTCTTTGAGCGGTTTTGTACAAGGTTGCAGGCCTCTCCTTTTCCTTGATAGCATACCCTTGAAGTCCAAATATCAAGGCATATTGTTGACAGCAACTGCTGCAGATGGAAATGACTCTGTATTTCCTGTTGCTTTCGCTTTTGTAGATGCAGAAACCAATGAAAATTGGCATTGGTTTTTATCACAACTAAAATCAGCTCTGTCAACATCTTGTCCTCTAACATTTGTTGCAGACAGACAGAAGGGTTTGCGGGAGTCAATCTCTGAAATTTTCAAGGATTCCTATCATGGTTATTGTCTGCACTATTTAACTGAGCAACTCATTAGAGACTTGAAAGGGCAGTTTTCTCGTGATGTTAAAGGTATCATGATTGAAGACCTTTATCGTGCAGCTTTTGCACCTAGACCTGAAGAGTTTCATAAGATTACTGAGGGCATCAAAAGTCTTTCACTAGAAGCTTACAATTGGATCATGCAAAGTGAGCCCCAGAATTGGGCAAATTCACTTTTCCAGGGTGCCAGATATAACCATATGAAATCAAACTTTGGTGAACTCTTTTACAGCTGGGCATCAGATGCAGATGAATTACCTATAACACAGATGGTTGACGTCATACGGGGAGAGATTATGGAGTTAATTTATTTCCGTAGGACCGATTCTGATCAGTGGTTAACAAGGCTGACTCCGTCCATGGAAGAAAAGCTGGAAAAGGAGAGCTTGAAAGTCAGTGCCCTTCAAGTGCAACCGACTACTGGTAGCGAATTTGAGGTTCAAGGTGAGTCCACTGAAGTGGTTGACATGGATGGTTGGGATTGTAGTTGTAAAGTTTGGCAACTTACTGGTTTACCATGCTGCCATGCTATTGCTGTTATCAATTGCATTGGACGAAGCCCTTATGATTATTGCTCAAGATACTTTTCAACTGAGAGCTACAGATTAACCTATGCAGAATCTGTCAAGCCTATTCCAGATACGGACTGGGCTATGCAGAATGATTATTCGGAAGCCGTAATGACTGTAACTCCACCAACACGTCGTCCACCAGGTCGGCCTACCACAAAGAAAGTTGGATCACAGGAGGCAATGAAGCGCCAACTCCAGTGCAGTAAGTGCAAGGGTCTTGGACACAACAGGGCCACTTGCAAAGAGCTCTTGTAAATTGTTGTAAACTGTACGTATTGAGTATTCGTGTTCTGTTCTTTAAAGCTTGCATCAGTTATCACTGAATACATCAATATAGTGGCATTGCTTCATTCCATTCCATATTTGATCTAAGACTGGTTTCTGTGGAGAGAGCCTATTTTTAATAGACGGCTTGTGTATTTAGCATTTTTATGTGCAATTTTACATGCAGCTTTGAGAAGAATGTTCTACTGTTTGTATAACCCATGCTTATTATATCTGTGCTGCACCAGAACCTACAAGTTTTTGTAGGGTTTACATGAGCCAGTTGGCGGATATTCTGCAGTTTTCACATATCTGTGTCCCCTCGTATTGCCCTGTAGCATATGTGATGGAATATTTTTGATTTGTTAGCAGAATTCTGTCGATGGCAATAGCCGTCGATTTTATTCCTTTCTTGAAAGTGTGTTGATATTGCCATTCGATCAATTATTCCTCTTATATGTTGGTGTTTTATAGGGATCACATTAAGGATCAAGTGCATCACATACTGTACATGCAAGCAACGGCGTTTATATTAGTGATGAGGGCAATGGCTGCTATGGTCATTGAACATGTCAATGATCAGTAGGCAAACCAATGGTTGGTTAAACTAGCTATTTATACCTCTGTTGATTGGAAGGTAATAAATGATACCATAAACTTGATCATCTTTTGTCGGTGCATATTGAGGAAGAGATTGATTGGTTTAAGTTTGTGAACCATGCATATGCTAAGCTAAAAGAAACTCTGATGGTGGAAAGATGGTATTTGGATGAGATACAGTGGAAATGCTCTTAATTTGGTGCACCTGCTTCTTGTAATGTAGGGGATGTTGATGATGGAAGGAAGTCAAAATAAGCTGTAAACTTGCTTGCTTTGTGTAATGAGTAAGCAATATATAGAGAGCTGACATTAGAGGCTGCAGTACTAAAGGTATTTAAATCAATAAGAAAACACAACCTTAGTTTTGCTACAGAATCAGAAAAATGTGTATGACAAAGGATAAAAGGTTGGTTGAGTTTGAACAGTAAAAGACTAAAACGATTATTTAGAGATTTGATTTCGAATTTAATTACGGTCATAGGGCAGGGTTTAAAAAAAAAAAAAACTGAAAATATTATTAAATATTGTCTATAAATTATAATAATTATATTAAACCTAAACCAAGTCAATGACAGCATGGTTGAACTTAAAGTTGGTATATATTTATAAGTAATAATAAATGAGTCTTAAAACACAATAAACCCTAAGTATAGTTTTAACAAAGAAAAAAGACGAAACATTGTAAGACTAAAACCAGAGGAGGGCAGGGCAGAGAAGAGGGTCCTCGATCACCATGGCTACTGGTTTGACTACTAGGAATGGCAATATTGGCATGACCCTCCCGACCGCCGCCGCCAACAAACTCAACAATCCATTACCATCCAAAGAATGCAGCAACTGCAGTGGCCATTCTCCCTTCTTTATCCACCAAGTTCGCCACTTAGGCATCCTCCGCCGCCTCTGCACTGCCTGTGTCCTCCGCCTCCACCCTTCCTCGTTCTGCCCTGCTTGCTTTACCTTCTACGGCGGCTCCCCACCCCATCCTTCCAAACGTGTCAACTGCTCCAATTGCTGCTCCCTCGCCCATTCTCACTGCGCAGGCGACACCGTTCTCACCTCTTACCTCTGCCCACCTTGTAAGGACTCTTCTTTCTCTTTCTTTCCTCTCAAGGACAACAAGATCGACAAGAAGCTCGCTCTCGCTTTGCTCTGCGCTGCCAAGATTGCCTCCTCTTCCATGGGGAAGGCCGTTACCGTAGCATGGGCCGAGGCTGACAGGAAGGTAAGGGAGGCTGCGCTTGCAAGAAAACGGGCAAGGGAATCCCTCGAACATCTACTCGTTGTTACTCGTAAGGAGAAGGCCAGAAAGGAAAATGGGGCCAAAGTTGAGGACTTGGACGTGGACAATGGTGATGAAGATGGTGACGGTGATGGGGATGGGGATATTGATGTTGATCTCGTACGACATATAGAAGATAGTCTTGTTAAAGCCGACGATTGAGTTCTTTTTCTGTGTTTTGATGGAGGTGTCAAAGCTTGGAAACCAAGGCTGTACATTGTTTTTTCATTTATTCTTCATCATTATCTTACATGCTTGCATTGCATCGTTTGCAGCAAGAAATTTTGTTTGGTTTTCTACCTGTGTTAAACCCACAATTGGTGGTTTACAGATTGGGTTGGGTCACAAAAACTGTTAGAATATGACTCTCTCAGAGTTGATCTTTGTTTTTTTTTTTTTTTCCCTTTGCGTTTCTTCAATATACTACAAAATTGTGTTAGAAATGAGGACATGAAGCAAAACAGAACAGACTTTGATTTGAGTTATAAAGAGTATCAGTTTCCTTAACATGTAGTTGTTTTGTTCATGTAATATATGTTACATTTTCTGGGTTTATCTGAAGCTTGTTAAATGATTCCATGAAACATATGGGCGGTAATAGATTGATCCCCCTCTCTTGGGAGGTATTTTTATAGGCTTCTTTTGAGCTTCTTCATCCTCTCGGTGTTATTATGAAGTCATGGTGGGTCTCTTACACGAGTACTTAGAAACAATCGAAGGCGAGCTCATATGTTTGTGTGTTTTGGGTAAGGTGTTTCTTGATTTTGATTAAGGTGGTTGACTTGACCAAACACTTCAAACGTGATATTTAATCAAAAGATGAAAATGGAATGACCAGTGGCAGTTGAGGCATATGTCCACCACCACCAAGTTGATTCATAACAGGGTTCACTTGGTTCTGTTTCAAAGCGATGTAGCGTAGTAAGTAAAAGTGGCAGGCCAAGTGCTTCAAGGTTCCAGCACAACTGAGCAATGCTCAGATGTTAACAGACAGGACAATATTGGTATAAGTATTGAATAGGTATTTACACTGTAGCCAAAAATGCATTTTTGCTAGGTCATTTTGAAGTTAGCACAAATAAATGTGAGAGGTTAGATAAAAGGGTCGATTTGATTTTAAAAATTTACAATTGAATTTATAATTACTTTTTTTATATATCTAATCTAATCTAATACTTCCAGTTATTATATTCTTTTTTTTAAAATTATAATTAATATTATTATCATAGTAATTTTATCTTTTTTATATTTCTATATCATCTTTAAATAAAATAATTATAAATTTAAGGATTCAACATGTGCTTAATAGTATTAAAAAATATAAATTCATCATCAACCCCTATATTCATTATTAAATAAATTTTAAACATAAAATAATTCCTTTCACCTACATTATCGGTGTGACAAAATCTATAATTATTAAAATTTTAAAGCCAAATTCACGACCAAATATATTTTGCGTAAACTACAAAAATAGTCACTTTTGTTTGCCTCAGATTATATTTTAGTCACTTATGTTTGAAATGTTACGTTTTAGTCACTTACGTTATCATTTTGTTACGAAGTGGCCACTCTACCGTTAAATTTCACTACCTACCTAACGTCAGTCTTGCGTGGCAGTCCAAATGAGTTTCAAATGCCAATTTGGATGTTCAGTTGCTGAAATGAAAATAGGCTTTTAATTAAATAGATTTAATTTTGATTGCCAACCAAATAAACTTTATTTCTGCAGAAAATAAACTTAATATCTTTAAACTGAAATAACTGAAAATGTGCCTACAACATAAAAGCATTTAAAAATACAAACTCCTACTAAAACCAAATATCCTCTAAATGACATTACACCCATATGAGCAGCGTGCTCTTATAAAACCTTAGGTGTAGTTCCTTAGTAAGCGGATCTACAATCATGGAGTTTGTCCTAATATGCTTTATAAGCACCTAACCACTCTGAACTTTTACTTTAACAACCAAGAACTTAAAGTCTATATGTTTTTACTTTGATGTGTTCCTGTTGCTATTAGAATAAAAGACTGCAATTTGTTTTCAAAATTTGCACCTTAGTGACAAAATCTTGTATCTATATTCAATCAAAATCGGAGTCTATATACCTGATGATCTCTAACTAATTAGACCTCCGATATGTGAGCATGTAATCTTTTGTTCTCTGAAAATACCTTATAACCTTCTTGGATGCTATCCAATGGTCCAAACCAGGGTTGCTTAAAATATTTGCCTAACATCCCAATAGTGTACACAATATTCCAATGTATACAAACCTGAACATACATTAGACTTTCTACTGCTAAAATGCAAAAAATCTAATGTATATTTTTTTTTGTAATCTCAAAATCATTCTTAGGGCATTGATTGAGGCTATACTTATTATTGACAAGCAATATGTTATTAACATATAAAACCAAATATAGAACCTTACTCCCACTAAACTTATGGTATATACGATTATTAATAAAATTCATCTCTAAACCGGTAGAGATAATCATTTGGTAAAATTTATAATATTATTAACGAGAAGTTTTCTTAAGCCCATAGATGAAGTTCTTTACAAATCATTAACTTTGCATCATTAGACACAAAGCTTTCTAATTGCACCATATAAATGTATGATCAATGTTACTATTGAGAAACCATCAATTTAATATTCATCTGATGTAGCTTAATGTCAAAATATTTCACTAAAGCCATTATAACCATTTCTCTAGTGGATCTTTTTAATGACATTCATTCTTGAGGTTGTTGAGTTTGTTCTTCTAGAATAATTACCTCATCTTGAATAAGGAGTTGTTCAACATTGTCTTATTGAGGTTCTAGATTCACTTCTTAGTCAATAATATGTATGAGAACCTAAACATCATCAAAAGTGATAGTAGGAACTGAGTTAGAATCCAATTCCTCCTCAAAAGCAATGTCTCTAACTTTATTTCTCCCCCCAAACTCAACATCCTCAAAGAATGTTACAATTCTCGTCTCAAAAATATTCCTAATTGTGGGATCATAAAACTCATAGCCTTTAGATCGCTCAGAATTTTTTTAACCCTTAACTTTACAGACATCAAAGAAGTCATAAGTGATGTCATTTCAAACTTATCATTTTTAGCAAAACGTTTCTCAATTTTGTCAAAGAAACCTTAGCCTGAGTAATCTTTTCAGATTCTATGCCCTTAAAGGCTTCTGAAATGTTGTGCTTCATGATCATTAAACTCATGCAATTTGAACGATCCCACCTCTCAAAATTCCTTTTAACATAAGGGGTGTTTTCCATAGTGAGAGGTATGGGTTGTTCTTCCCTTAATGCAATGTCTATGTTCATACAACCAAACACTATAAGTACGTGCCTTTTCCATTCATTGAAATTAGTCCCATTAAGCATGGATATAGAATTTATATTAGCAGATATTGTGGCAGTAGAAGATGAAGCTGAATATAGAACAAAAAATAAGCTCATATCAACATTCATAAGTAAACAATAAATTCAAGATAATGGCTAATCCCATCTCAAGATACCAAAAACAACATTTATATCAAGTCTTTGGACAGTAATATTAACAGTAAGCGGTACTCTTGTTGTAGCAATCAAACATTGACAATAAATTATGTCAAACAATTAATTAATCTTTAGACTAACTTATTGCTCATATAAAATACCTTGTAATTGTCACACATTTATCATCACAGATGTCGTTGAAATTCTGCCAAATATTAACTTACCTTTGGGTCAATTAACAAACGTATGGATTACAAAAACATATAATTATCTTGATATTTCAAATAAACTAATCTATACAAAAGAGGTCACTTTGGCAGCATTTTGTTTCAACTAATCTATTTAAAATATTAGACATCCTTAATTAAAACCCAAAGCCAAAATATGAAATTATTTGTTTCGAAATATTTCTTTTAATTTTATCTTTCAATCAAATTAAAAGATACTAGTATATATATATGTATATATTTATCTTAAAACAACATACAATGATGTTCGCAATATATAATAATAGTTGAATAAATCATAAATAATAAGACTTCAAATTTAAACCAAAATAATTTGAATAAAGGTAAACCTCATCATATTGGAAACTCCATTAATATTTCATCTTTAGACAAAATATTAACTTGTAAGTGATATATTAGTGTAATAATCAAACATTGACAATAAGAACATGTCGAACCATAAATCTTCCTTGAGGCCAATTAATTGCTCACGTGTAAAACTAAATAATTGTCACATGTTTATTACCATAGTTGCACATGTTATATTATTAACCTTTATTTGGGTTGATCAATATTAGCATAACTTAAGTTACATGCACACAACCTTTTATATTTTAAAACAAAATAATTTATACAAAAAAAATCACTTTGGTGACTTATTGCTTCAATTAAGTTATATTATATATATATATATATATATATATATATATATATATATATATATATATATATATATATAAACATACCAATATTCAAATTTAAAATTTCCCAATAGTCAAATTTCAAAACTATTTTTTATTGCTTTATAGACTCGAAATAACCCAAAATAAAATTGTCTTAATAATGCAATAAAAAACCGAAAACCTTAATTTTTGACTTTTTTTTTTTTTTTTTTTTTTTTTTTTGGTTCCAAAACCATATATATCAAAACCAAGCATAAATAATGTAGTGGTTCAAAGCCAAATAATTAACAAGCACATGTATTCATAATTTTGGCATGGATAAAAACACCAAAGCAATTCACGCATATACATGTATTCATAATTAAATAGAAAAACTTACCTTGAATTTACCATGTAAATCCAAAGTTGTATTTATGATTAAATAGATATTCACATGAATACTTGATATTTTCAAGCCAATAAATCTCAAAAAATGAAATCATAATAGTTGCCATATCCCACAATTCATACAATAAACCATATCATCATAATTTAACCAAATATTTGGAACCATAAGATGCCAAAAGCTAATATTATAGAACCAAACTTAAAACCAAAATATCTAAATATAGTTGACATGAACTTGCACCAAAACACCCATAAAATTGAATATATAACCATAACAAAATAATAATAATAATAATAATAACAACTTCAACGATATCCATCAAAACTTAATTTTACCAATTAAACTATAAAATATATCTTTTTGAATAATGGTTATAAACACCTATTCACACAAACCATAATCATGCATTAATCTTCAAAATCATTGATATGCATATAATATATATACACACATAATATATACACATATTATAATAATATACAAATAATACTGGCTTGCCTTACATATTTCATATAAACTCAAATTTATATTCATGACTAAAGACATTATCATAAAACTTCTTCATACGCACAAATACTTAAAAAAAATCATAACTACAAAATATAAAAAGAATTCCAAATTATATAAAAGTCTTTATATGCGCAACTACTTATGAAAATTCATAGCCACCATATTTAAAAAAATAATCCCAAATATTTTAATTTTAGTCAGATTCCATAAGGACTAAAACTTACATAAAATAATTATAATAGAAACCAAAAGTAATCATTCGTATATATGAATTGAATTCAATGGTGAATATAATTCATCATGAATAAAGACAAAAGATGATGATTCCATATATATTCAACCACAAATAGAAAATTTAAAATAAATAGTGCGACAAAAAATATCTTACCAACATTCATTTATTCGATTATCAAGTGAATTAACTTTCAAAACCAATTATACAACCCAATTGGAATTCTTCAATTGCAAAAAGTTGTAAGTCTGTAATTTTAATTTAATAATGACTTTAACCAAAATTTATAAAATACTTGTGTGAAAAGAAAATAAAGAAATCTCACAAATCAATTTTTATCAAATAAATAAATAAACCTTCATCTTTCGAATAGCATATATAAATATTAAACTAAATTATATTTATAAAACCCTAAAACTTTATTTAAAGAATCAAAACCCAAAAATTTATCAGGAATCTCAAAGATTCAACATAATATATAATTAAAATATCAAGTCCATAAAATTAAAAAAGAAAAATGAATCAATCCAAAAACAATAAAGAATTAATTCATTCTTAATAATTCAACATGACAAAGCTCGAATGCCACTTGTTAGATTTGTAAAATAAATCTAAAATAAAACTGAATAAACCATGATCTATCATATCAAATCATCAAGAATAAATCAAGAATAAAACTAAATGTGGAAGCATACCTGAATCCATGAATTCCTTGAAGTTTTATCAGATTTTGGGGATTTGATCTTCTAAATTAGCACACAAGAAATTTAGAGAATATTTGCTCTCTCTTTCCTAATGATGGGATATTAGAAAAGATATCTTGTGTATAATTTGGGGACCATAACCCTAATATTTATAACCTTGGCATATTAGTTTTAATCAAATTCTAATTAGCCCATCATTAGTTAGAATTTGATTAGAACTCAATTACTAGAGTATCTACACATATTTGACCCATACTTTATTTAATAATTAAAGTCCAATAAAATTTTAACCAAATTAGATTACTTTTAATTTGGGCTAACCTATCATGATAGTAAATAATAACATATAATTGACCTTATTATATATGTGATGTCCATATTTTCTAACATTAAAACAATGTAAACTCTATTATTACTTACAAAGTTTATTTTTCAAGAAATTTGAAAAAAAAAACCCATTATCATAATAAACTTTTTATTAATCACTAATGTTTATTTTTATGTGAATTGTAAAACATAATTGAGTTCAATTATGTCTTCATGAAAAATTGTTAAAGATTGTTAAAATCAATATATGCCTAAATAAAAAATATTAAATGAATAATTTTTTTTATTTTTAATTAGATTAGTTATATATCAAAAATATTTTTATGTAAATTTAATTATAAAGTATATAAAATATTAGTATAAAATCATTTTAAAATAATTATACGAACTTCAAATCGCCTCGACTTGGGCCAAGCTTGGATAATATTTTTTATGTCTCGAGCTAGGCTAGTCCAACCTAAATTTAATTTAAATAATTTAAATATTTTTAAATTTTAGATTAATTATAATAATATAAAAATATTAATATAAAAATATTTTAATAATTTTAACAATGAAACAAGCGGGCGAGTTGGTTAAAAAATAGGCTTGGGCTTAACATTTTTTTTGGCTTGGGTAATAACCCAACTCAGTCCAGCCCATGGATAGGTCTAAGTAAATAAAAATATTTTTAATTTTTTCCCATCTTCTCTATCGTTTGCACTAAAAAAAACAAGAGAAGCCATTGTTAAAAGCTTCCAACTTTCAGCCCTCTTGCATGGTAAGCTATTTGAAGTCATTTTTCGTAAATTTTATATTTTTGAGATCGTAGTAGCTCAATTTAGCTAACCCGTATGTTATTTTTCAAAACCATCAGAGTTTCAAAGTATTTCCATTGATGAATGCTTGAAGTTTTGGTGTTAAAATGTTAGTTTTTAAGCTTAGAAATTCTCTTTTTTTTTTTTAAAAAAAGACTAGTTTGTAAAGTGAAAATTTGTTAGTTTTGAACTTAGTGACTAAAATGAAATAATTTCGAATTTGGTGTAAAATTTCTGTAAATATAGTTATTATATGGCTATAGAAGGATGAAATTGAGATTGATTTTGAAATTGAGGCTCCAATTTGAAAGTTATGAAAATTTCAATTTTGGGGACTAAATTGAATAAAATGTGAAACTTTAGGTAGCTTTTGTAAAATAACAATTAAATTGCCATATGCACATAATTCGTCAATATAAGGTATTTGGGAGTGATAAATTGAAATTTATTATCGTATAGATCAAGCTTTGAATTGAGTCGAGGATAATCGTGAAAAAAAAATTACTGATTAATCCCTGCAATTCAACTTGTTAATTCAACTTGTTTGCCGATTTTTCTAGATAATTTCATATGGTAAAATTGTATTTAAATTATTATGTAATGTAATTATGTATGCATGAATGTGTAACGCCCCAAAATACCTGTATATGTATCTGTATTAATTTGACACAAATGTGTATTTGCTTCAGTTGTTAAATGTTCTGGGTGTGTGTGAGAGGTCTCAAGTTCAAGCCACAACTTGGGTAAATTTTGGTATTTTAATGAATACAAGCCTAAACTTGGTCCATTAGGCTTATAATTTATTGTTTATAAAATATGTAAGAATGGGCCTGCTAGTTTGGTGGTTAGGTGGAGTGTCAAAATGTGGGAGGTTTTGTATTCGAATCTTTGTGTGAGCAAGGGAGTGTTTCTTTTTTGCATGTAGCGTGTGGAGGGGTGGATGAGTTTGATTGGAATTGAAATGCTGATAGTGGAGTGTTCGGTGGAGAGAATGAAGGGAACGTGAGTTGGGGGTTATCAGAAAATCTAATTCTGATTATTCGGTTTTTGTTTTGGCAAATTCGGCACCCTCCCTCAACTCTGCAAAATTTTTAACCTTCAATTCCTCTTTTTCTTCCTGCCGATCCTCTGTTTCCTTCTATTGATTCCGTTTTCTTTTTCACCTTTTTCACTCTTTGTTAGCGCGCGGTCGGTAAGTGATGCTTTTTGACTAATTTTATCTGTTCTTCATGAATGATTACTAAGAAGAGTGTTTTCGTGTTTAGAAGGCTTGTGAAGCTGTTGTTCTTCTTCAAACGGTGTCGACGAAGTGCGTTTTTGGTTAGTGTTCGTTCAAAGGTAGGGGTTCCGTTAAGATTGAGGTTTTGTTTGTTCGTAATTACTCGATTTGAGTTACTAATATTAGACTCGGGATTATCAATTTTAGATTCTGGAGTGCTTGGGATTGGGTAGCAGTGAAAACAAATCAGGTGTGTACCCGAAAACACAGAAAATGAGAATCGGTGAAAGCTGAAAAGTGAAACTATTGACACTACACGGGTGTGTGGTAGCCCATGTGGTAGACCGTGTGGCAGCACGCGGGCGTGTGATCAACGAGCTAGGCCGTGCACACAAGACACGGGCGCATGACACTGCCGTGTGATGGCCGGTGGGGCTGTGTGCTACACATGGGCTCGACCTATTGGGCCGTGTGGGCCCACACAAGTGTGTGAGATTTTGGGCCAGGCCGTGTGATCTGCACGACCAAGGCCAATTTGGGCCGTGTGGGCCACAAGGGCATGTGGACCCACACGGGTAGGCCACATAGGCGTGTGAACCCATTTTTTTGAAATGATCTATAAGGTTGCATGGGTCACCCAAGTCGACTGTAGACCTACTATAGGGTCGGTAAGCGTTACTCAGACCACTATTTATGTGATCTGATTATATGGTATCTGTATTGAACTGAATGTATGATCGGTTACTTGCATGTTTGCATGTCATATATGGTATGTTGCATTGCATCGGGGTGGGTTGATGATATTTTAGAGGAAGTGTCTGAAAGGCTTTAAGCCTGTTATCTGGTAGCTCAGCTGCAATATTCTGTTTATGTGCCGCATTTTGGTACAGTATGGTGTGTAGGGATGGGTGGGTTGATTATATCCCCACATGGTGTGTAGAGGTCGGTGGGTAGGTTTCTGATATTCTGATCTGCATTCTGTATCTGATTGGGTTAAGGCCCTGACTGATTCTGTAATAGGCTTCTGCCCCAAACTGTATTTTGATATATGTTGCATGCATGTCTTATTTGTGGGGACTACACACTGAGTTTGTGAAAACTCACCCTTTTCTGTTTTATCTGTTCAGGTAATCCTCAGCATTAGATGGATCGGAGCAGCGGAGGACTTACTGGTGACCACACGATTTTTCCCACTTGGACTGTTTTTCGTTATCTTTCAAATTTATTACTTATTTGGGGTTTTGATGTAATTTTTAGACTAGACTTTGGACTGTTGGCTTTGGATTTCATTTTAAATTGTTTCAAGATTTTAATAATGCTAAACATAATAAAATTGGGTTTCACTAAAGGTCAAACTGTTTTCTAAGATTAAAAGTATTCTAAAGCTTCCGCAAATATATGTTTTCATAACACGGATCACGAGATTTACCCTGAATTAAGATAAAGGCTATTTAATTGAAATGGTTTTAGCTCGACAAACTCGTTTTCGAATTCCATTCCATGTGAAATCGCTAGATTCGGCCATAACATCTAGGCCAGGTAAAAAATGATTTGTAAATAATTTAAAATATTTTTGGAATAAGAATGTGGTACACGGGTGAGTCTCCGACGCCGGTCCTGTAAGTTTTCTAAAATTTGTATTGTTTATTTTGCAAAACTATAGATAGTATAATTTGAAACAACTCTAGGTAGTAAACTGTACTGAAAACACTTTAGTTACTGCATACTGAAACCCGTAGAGAGACTGCGACTTACGAAAACAACTCGAACTGACGATCTTTGTTTTTGCAGAAAACATCTCATAAATAATCTTTGAAATCGTAACTAATACATAAAATTTGTAACATAGATTAATTTTAAAATTTACGATAAGCGCGCGTGGTACTCGTGGATGGGGTACTAAAAGCTATGGTAGAGGCCGTAGAGGGGCTCAAGCGGGGTCTTCATCATTTGGGAATCTGCCTAACTTGGATACTAGTGAGACACCGGTATCACATGTGACAGAGGCAAGGTCTCGAGATCATGTGGCTAGGGAAGACTCACTGTCCCAAGCCATGCTACGGATTTTAGAGAGGGTCGCTGGGCCCAACACTAGATCTGGGGACCGTGGGTCAGTTATAGAATGACTCCGGTCCAACGGGGCTGAGTTATTCAGGGGTGTCGCTGGAGTCGCCCCTAACGTGGTCGAGTATTGGATGGAGGCCATGGAGAGAATTATGGACGACCTGGATTTTACTGCTGAGTAGAAGCTTAAGGGAGTTGTATCTCTGCTTCATGATGAGGCGTACCAGTAGTGGTTGATGGTTAAGGAGGGCACTTAGCCTGATCGGTTGACTTGGGATTACTTCAAGACAACTTTCCAGAGTAAGTATGTGGGGGCCAGCTACATTGATGCCAGGAGGCGTGAGTTCCTTAATCTCACCCAGGGAGACTGTTTGGTGGCCGAGTATGAGGCTGAGTTCTTGAGGTTGAGCCATTATGCGCGAGGCATGGTGGCGACTGAGTATGACCGCTGTGTCCGATTTGAGGATGGTCTTAGAGATAATTTGTGAGTTTTGATAGCTCCATAGAGGGAGATGATTTCTCTGTTCTAGTTGAAAAGGCAAAGATCACCGAGGAGGTTAAGCACGTTGGGCGCCAAAACCAAGAGAAAGAGAAGAATAAGAGGGAATTGAAGCCCTCGAGTTTTTCAATGAGGCCTAAGAAAAAGGCCAGACCTGAGGGGCCAGTCAGAGTTGGGGCCCCTGTTCACCTACTAATGTGGCGCTGTGTGGGCACTATGGTAGACGCCATCCGGACGAGTGTTGGAGGACTACTGAGGCATGCTTGAGATATGGGTCGACTGAGCATCATGTTCGGGATTGTCCGTTGAGAACTGATTAGGTGCAAGTTTTGGGTTCTGGTACTGTACAGCTACCGAGAGTAGTTCAGCAGCCACCTAGGAGCCGAGCTTCAGCTGTGGGTGGTGGTACGGCATGGGCGAGAGGCGAGAGCACCGCATGCAGGTCTTTGGATCGACTGAGGCGAGGCAGCCTGCTTTGGTTTATGCTGCTTGTCACTGTGAGGACCGAGATGCTCTGGACGTCATCATGGGTATGTTCCTAATTTATAATGTACCTTACCTTGCATTGATAGACATAGGTTCTACACACTCATACGTAGCTAGTACTGTGTCTGAAACTTTGGGGATTCCAGTTGAGAGTACTTCTAGTGAGGTAACTATGGTGAGTCCGTTGGGGCAGTCAGTCCGAGTGAGTAAACTATTTAGAGACATTCCGTTAGAGTTTCAAGGGGCAACATTTCTGGCTGATTTGATGGAGCTTCTATTTGGGGAGTTTGACTTGATTTTGGGCATGGACTGGCTGGTTAAACATCGGGTGAGTCTGGACTGTGCGAAAAAAATGGTTGTCTTGAGGGCCAATGTAACACCCCTATAACCCGTATCCGTCGCCGGAGTAGGTTATAAAGAGTTATCAATCCAAAACACTACATTTGTACATTCACATTTACATAAGTTCATTAGTAATTATATGGATAGCCAAACAAAATCAAATATCGAAATTCAGACTTATACCGACATTCAAAAGTTACCATATTCACATGGCTTATATACAACAACATCTCAAAATATCATTCACTTAAGTCAATTCTATACATGCCATACGAATTCAAAAACATAATAGTACCAAAACAATAGATAGTGTGACGAGTTACTAACGATCCCTAAGCAAGTGGCTGGAGTCAACGATCTAAAAACAGAGAAACATAACAAACGGAGTAAGCTTCCATAAGCTTAGTAAGTTTTAAGCAATGCAAACAATTAAATTCAATTATAAATCGATTAATCAAATTCTCAAGTGACATTTCTTAGGTATATTGCCATTTGATCGAATATATACAAACATTTAACGCATATTTAACATATTAACTTCACTTGAATCTGAATTCATATAACATAAGTAAATCAAATATTTTCACATAGCTTCCCACTTGGATGAATGTATCATGATCATAGATATAGTCATAACACTTATTCACATATGCATCACATTATACACTTATGATTCAATTCAAATCAAACTCATATATAAGTACATGATACGTACCTGGCCAACTTAATATATATTGAATTTATTCAATTGTCGTTCTAACACAAAATACCATACTCGTAGACTTTTATCAAATCACCGGCATTAAGCCTGCTAGGTTTTAAACCTGAATTTATCACCGGCACAAAGCCTACTAGACCTTAAGTCTGAACTCATTCACCGGCATTTCGCCTGCTAGGCTCGAAGCCTGATATCATCTCACCGGCATTATAGCCTGTTAGGCTCGAAGCCCGATATCATCTCACTGGCATTATAGCTTGCTAGGCTCAAAGCCCGAATGTCACATTACAGAAAAAAAAATCAATTCACATGTTCTTTCATACTTTCACAGCTTATGCTTCAACTTCAATTATGGCCGAAACACATATACACTTGTACAAAGGCTTTCATCATTCGAATAAAATACAGGTTTGATATAAGATATTGTACTCGAATTCCATACCTCAATTACATTCGGCAATCACACATCATTAATAATAATATCACTTCCAAACATGGTTACCCTTAGGTTCTAATAATCATAAATGGTGAAACCTCTTTCATCACCCATGCAACATGGTACATTTATCATAAATCTCATTTAACATGTTATAATTCCATATCCAATTCAACTTAGCTATACTAGCTATCTTTGGTTTATAGTATTAATTCATTCTCACTCGACATATTAGATAAATAAAAACAACATCCTCTTAGCTATTTTCATTTAATTAATAAGTATATGAACTCAAATTAAACACTTAAGAACTTACCTTAAATGTCGTCGGACAACTACGAATCGACTATTCCATTTGTTTCGCTTTTCCCTTTTCCGAGTTAAGTTCCTTTTGCTCTTGAGCTAGGTAAAATAAATCGGTTTGTTTAATTACTTAACTAATTTATTTAGATTCAAACATTAACAATTTTTTCTTAATAAGAAACATACGACAACTCATTAACAACAATTCATTCACATCTTTATTCTTGATTACAATCGGCCATTATAACATATACAAATGCATATTAACCACTTTGACCAATTGTCAATTAACCACTAATTCATATACATAAATTTTACAATTCAACTCATCCTTCTCCACATTATTTACCTTAATTCACATTCGGAAATCATAGAACACATACTAACGATTTAACGTTACAATCCAAATTTTCACACACAATAAACACATTCGGCAAAACTTCATTTCAATTCACTTTAAAACACCAACAACTAAATTATTTCTTGGCACCTTTATCACATTTTCGCAATTGGCATAACCATGTTACCAATCTAATACATAAAAATTTACTTATCCAAAACTACATTCAGCATATATATATATTCACATAAACACAATAGCCGATTGTTATTTATCATCTAATTCGACTTTCAATAACCTCAAATTATAAACAATATTCAATTCCCTAATTAAGATATCAATTGAAAACTTCACAAACAAGGATTAACAAGCTTAGGGCTCATCTAATAACCATTTATAATTTGAAACTTCAAACGTTCGAAATCTAACATTTTACCCACATGGCCGAATACATGCGTTGCCCCAACTAAGGAAATTTATACACTCACAACTCCATCAATTCATTTTCCACTTAATTACAACAATTCAAAGCTCAATTTAATAAGAACATGCTTAATTTAAATAAAAACAAATTTCTTTTCCCAAAAGCATATATATACGGCAACTTCAACTTCATACCTCTCAACAATGAATTCAACTTAACCATTCATTAACATTACACTCATTCGACCATCATATAAGCAAATTTAACATCTAAACAACACCTTCCAAAAGCTATCAAATTATCACAATTTAACAAATTTTCGAATGCACATATGTTCAATAATTCATGAATTTAAACCATGGGTTAACTATACAATGCACTTATCAATTTAATTTCATAAACAATTACATAAAAATCACATTAACATACCTTTGATTTATGAAATAACCATGGCCGAATGCCTTGGCTTCTTCTTCTATTTTTCTTTCACTAGTTACGGCAATGGGGAAAAGAAAGATGAACATACATTATTTTTATCACTCTTTTCTTATTTTAATTATTCTTTATGTCATAATATAAAGCCATTAACTATTATAATGCTAAAATAAAATGCATATATTATCTATCAACCATCATTATGGCCGGCCACTATATTAAAAGTGGTCCATTTGATATGCAAGTCCCACATATCAATAATCCATGCATTATTTGGCCACTTTAAAATTCACCTATCACATTTTCAAGTCTTATCACATGAGTCTTTTCTTATAAATTAACACTTAATTGATAAAATCAAGGCACGAAATATTCACACATACAAATTCCATATACAATAAGCACAGAATATAACATCTAATTATTTTCACGACTCAATTTTGTGGTTTCGAAACCACTTTCCGACTAGGGTCAAATTAAGGCTGTCACAGCCAAGGAGGATAGTGAGATAGTGGTGATTGGGGAACGACGTGACTACCTGACTAATGTGATCTCAGTTCTGGTAGCGGAAAAGTTATTGAGGAAAGGGTGTGAGGCATTCTTGGCCTACGTCAGTATTTCTGATTCTGGGGACTCTTCAGTTAAGGACATCAGAACCGTGAGGGACTTTCCAGACGTGTTTCTTGAGGATCTATCGGGATTACCTCTGAGCCGTGAGGTAGAGTTTAGGATTGAGTTGATTCCTGGTACAGCTCCAGTGTCTATCACCCCTTACCAAATGGCACCGAAGGAACTCGCGGAGCTTAAGGCTCAGATTTAGGAACTGTTAGATTGTGGGTTTATTCATCCTAGTGTGTCTCCGTGGGGAGCATCTATTCTATTTGTAAAGAAGAAAGATGGGAAAATGAGGATGTGCATCGATTATCGACAGCTGAACAAGCTAACGATCAAGAATAAGTACCCACTTCTGAGGATAGATGACTTATTCGACCAATTCAGAGGGGCTTCTGTATTTTTTAAATTTGATTTACATTCGGGTTACCATCAGTTGAGAGTCAAGGAGGTCGATGTGCATAAGACGACATTTAAGACTCGATATGGACATTACGAGTTCCTAGTAATGCCCTTTGGTTTGACTATTGCACTAGCGGCATTTATGGACTTGATAAACCATGTGTTTTAGCCTTATTTGGACCAATTTGTGGTGGTATTTATCGATGAAATTTTGGTGTATTCTAAGTCTGAGGACGAGCACGATGAGCATCTTAGGGTGGTTCTACAGATTTTTTGTGAGAAACAGTTGTATGTGAAGTTCAGCAAGTGTCAGTTCTAGCTTCGGAAAGTGTCATTTTTAGGACATGTGGTTTCCGTTGAGGGGATTCGTGTTGATCCTTGTAAGATTGAGGCTGTGTTGGGTTGAAAATAGCTGAAGAATGTGTCAGAAATTTACAGCTTTTTGAGGCTGACAGGGTATTATCGATGATTCGTAGAGGGGTTCTACTTGATCGCTGCACCGTTGAATAAGCTTCTACTAAGGGAGTTCTTTTCGTTTGGACTGATGCATAGCAAGAGAGCTTTGATAAGCTCAAGGTTGTCTTAACTCAGGCTCCTATTCTAATACAGTCTGAGCCTGGTAGAGACTTTGTGGTATACAGTGATGCGTCACATGTTGGTTTGGGTTGCGTTCTGATGCAAGACGGTAAGGTGGTTACTTATGTGTCTCGTCAGGTCAAAATGCATAAGGCTAACTACTCGACGCATGATCTGGAGTTGGCAACGGTAGTTTTCGCTCTAAAAATTTGGTGGCACTATTTGTATGGTGAGAAGTGTACTATTTATACTGATCATAAGAGCCTCAAATATCTCATTACCCAGAAGGAGTTATATCTTAGGCAGCATAGATGGGTTAAATTGCTTAAGGATTATGACTACACTATCGAGTACCATCTTGGTAAGGCCAATGTGGTGGCTGATGTGTTAAGCCATAGGGCTATGACTAATCTAAGAGTGATGTTCACTCGACTGAATCTTTTCGATGATGGGAGTTTACTAGCTGAGCTTCAAGTGAAACCGACATGGATTGATCAGATCAGAGATAAACAGATGAGGGATAAGTCTCTGGAGTTGCGTTTTCGTCAAGTGGAGAGTGGTGTTATTATGAATTTTGAGATTAATAAGGATAGGGTATTGTGTTTTTGCGGTCGAATTTGTGTACCGAATGATGAGGACTTGAGACAGTCGATTCTGAGGGAAGTGCATAGTAGCCCTTATGTTATGCATCCCGGCTGGAACAAGATATACTGAGATCTACGAGAATTATACTGGTGGCCAGGGTTGAAGAGTGAGGTTACTGACTTCGTTGCTCGCTGTTTGACTTGTCAATAGGTTAAGGCTAAGCATCAGTTACCTTCGAGTTTCCTGCAGTCGGTTAAGATACCGTTATGGCAATAGGAGCGAGTGACGATGGGCTTTGTTAGTGGGTTGCCTCTAACACCCACTAAGAAGGATTCTGTCTAAGTCATCGTGGATCGATTGACCAAATCTGCTCACTTCATCCCGGTTAGGATAGACTTCTCTCTACAGAAATTGGCTAAACTCTAGATCTCTGAACTAGTGAGGCTTCATGGGGTACCTGTCTCGATCATATCTGACAGAGATCTTTGCTTCACATATCGATTCTGGAAGAAGTTGCATGAGGCTCTGGGTTCAAGATTAGACTTCAGTACTGCTTTCCATCCTTAGACAAATGGTCAGTCTGAAAGGGTGATTCAGATACTAGAGGACATGTTAAGGGGCTGCGTTATTAATTTCTGAGACAGTTAGGAGGAGTACTTGCCATTAGCAGAGTTCTCTTGCAATAACAGCTACCAATCTAGTATACAGATGGCACCTTATGAGGCACTGTATGGTCGTAAATGTCGTACTCCCTTATGCTAGACTGAGTTGGGTGAATAACGTATTTTGGGTCCAGAAATAGTTTCTGAGACTGAGGACAAGGTCCGCTTGATTTGAGATCGACTAAAAGCGGCTTCTGATAGATAGAAGTCTTATGCAGATCTGAAACAATGAGAGATAGAGTATTCTGTGGGGGACTTCATTTTTCTCAAGGTCTCACTATGGAATAAGGTTTTGAGGTTCGATCGTAAGGGTAAGCTAAGCCCTAGATTTATAGGGCTGTACCAAATTCTAAAACGTGTAGGGCCGTCGCCTACCAGTTAGAGCTACCTCAGGAGTTGGATTGCATTCATGACATATTCCACGTCTCAATGTTGAGGTACTACCGGTCTAATCCCATACACATTGTTCCTATGGAGGAGATTGAGGTTAGGCCAGATCTAACATTTGAGGAGGAGTCGATTCAGATTCTAGATCGCGATGTTAACATTTTGCGAAGGAAGTTTATCCTCTTAGTGAAGGTGCTGTGGCGAAATCATAGCACTGAGGAGGCCACTTGGGAGCCAGAGGATGCAATGCGTTAGCAGTATCCTCACATTTTCTGATCAGGTAAAATTTTGAGGCCGAAATTTTCTTTTAGGGGGTAGAGTTGTAACGCCCCAAAATACCTGTATATGTATCTATATTAATTTGACACAAATGTGTATCTGCTTCAGTGGTTAAATGTTCTGGGTATGTATGTGAGGTCTCAAGTTCAAGCCACAAATTGGGTAAATTTTGGTATTTTAATGAATACAAGCCTGAACTTGGTCCATTAGGCTTATAATTTATTATTTGTAAAATATGTAAGAATAGGCATACTAGTTTGGTGGTTAAGTGGAGTGTCAAAATGTGGGAGGTCTTGTGCTCGAATCTTTGTGCGAGCAAGGGAGTGTTTCTTTTTGTATGTGGCGTGTGGAGGGGTGGATGAGTTTGATTGGAATTGAAATGCTGATAGTGGAGTGTTCAGTGGAGAGAATGAAGGGAATGTGAGTTGGGGGTTATTAGAAAATCTAATTCTGATTATTTGGTTTTTATTTTGGCAAATTCGGCACCCTCCCTCAACTCTGCAAAATTTTTGACCTTTAATTCCTCTTTTTCTTCCTACCGGTCCTTTATTTCCTTCTATTGATTCTATTTTCTTTTTCACCTTTTCCACTCTACGTTAGTGCGCAGTCGGTAAGTGATGCTTTTTGATTAATTTTATCTGTTTTTCACGAATAATTACTAAGAGGAGTGTTTTCATGTTTAGAAGGTTTGTGATTCTTCAAATGGTGTCGACGAAGTGCATTTTTGGTCAGTATCCGCTCAAAGGTAGGGGTTCCATTAAGATTAAGGTTTTGCCTGTTCATAATTACTCGATTTAAGTTACTAATCTTAGACTTGGGATTATCGATTTTAGGTTCTGGAGTGCTCGGGATTAGGTTAATAGCGAAACTGAATCAGGTGTGCACCCGAAAACATAGAAAACGAGAATCGACGAAAGCCAAAAAGTAAAACTGTCAATGCCATGCAGGCGTGTGGTCGCCCTTGTGGCAGACCGTGTCACAGCATACGATCGCGTGATCGATGAGCCAGGCTGTGTGTGCAAGATACCGGCACATGACACAGCCGTGTGATGGCTGGTGGGGCCGTGTACGATACACGACCTTGACGTATTGGGCCATGTGGGCCCACACGAGCGTGTGGAATTTTGGGCCAGGCCATGTGATCCACACAGGCAAGGCCAATTTGGACCGTGTGGGCCTACATAGGTAGGCCACATGGGTGTGTGAGCCTATTTTTCTGAAATAATCTGTAAGGTTGCAGGGGTCGCCCAAGTCGACTGTGGACCGACTGCAGGGTCGATAAGCGTTACTTAGACCCTTATTTATGTGATTTGATTATATGGTATCTGTACTAAACTGAATGTATGATCAGTTACTTGCATGTTTGCATGTCATATATGGTATGTTGCATTGCATCGAGGTGGGTTGATGATATTTTGGAGGAAGTGTCTGAAAGGTTTTAAGCCTGTTATCTGGCAGCTCAGCTGCAATAATTTTTTATGTGCCACATTTCGGTACAGTATGGTGTGTAGGGATGAGTGGGTTAATTATATCCCCACATGGTGTGTAGGGTTGGACGAAGATGGTGTGTAGAGACTGGTGGGTAGGTTTCTAATATTTTGATCTACATTCTGTATCTGATTGGGTTAAGGCCCTGACTGATTTTGTAATGGGCTTCTGCCCTAGACTATATTCTGATATATGTTGTATGCATGTCTTATCTGTGGGGACTACACACTGAGTTTACGAAAACTCACCCTTTTTTGTTTTATCTGTTCAGATAATCCCCAGCATTAGACGAATCGAAGCAGCGGAGATTCAGTGGTGACACATGGTTTTTCCCACTTGGACTGTTTTCCATTATCTTTCAAATTTATTACTTATTTGGGGTTTTGATGTAATTTTTGGACTAGACTTTGGACTGTGGGCTTTGGGTTTCGTTTTAAATTGTTTCACGATTTTAATAATGCTAAACATGATAAAACAGGGTTTCACTAAAGGTTTAACTATTTTCTAAGATTAAGAGTATTCTAAAGCTTCCGCTGATATATGTTTTCCTAACACGGATCACGGGATTTACCCTGAATTAAGATAAAGACTATTTAACTGAAACAGTTTTAGCTCGACAAACTTGTTTTTGAATTCCATTCCATGTGACATTGCTAGATTCGGCCATAAAGTCTAGGCCAGGTTTGGGGGTGTTACAGAATTTTGAATTTTAATTTGAAATCTTTACGATTTAGTACAAAAGGTGAGATATGGATTAATTTGTAAATGTATTGCAAATGTGATGATTATAAACTTGTATGAAGTGCTGATGGGATATGAAATGTGTTATAGTAGATGATATACACATGATGATGCAATAATGATATAAATGTTACGAATTCGGTATTAATGCCCATAAGAACTTAGTAAACTATTATGATATGATTGACATGTTAATAGGGTTAGTTGCGCACTTGTACGAATTTACACTTCGGTGCCTCTGTTTGCACTTCAGTGCCTCTTACTGCACTTTAATGCCTTGGTTGGCACTTCGGTGCCTTTGTACAACACTACAATGCTTTTCGGTGTAGTGTAGCTACCCATGTATCCGTATTTATTTACTAGTATTCATCGGGCTACTATATCAGTAGAAAAGGAAAATGACAGTTACATGTTATGAGATTATGTTTAAATAGTTATATGTTGAATAAATGATGCGAATGTCATTGAAATGGTATAATGTATAGGTATAGTAATATCTTGAATGATATGTTACTTGCAATAATATTATATAACTTGGTTATTCGTGAAGCTTACCTTATTACTGTGAAATGCTATGTCAGGTTTACTGTATTGATCCATTAATTTGAAATGTATAATTTGTGTGTTAAGGAAAGTTAACGTTTATTTCATATGAGCTTGCTAAGCATTAGTAATGCTTATACCACTGCTTTCTTTCCTCTTTTTTTTTTTGTAGATTTTGGCTTGCAGAACGTGACGATCGGAATGTATAGAACCTCACATTATCCACCTATCAACTTGGTAGACTTTTACTCATTTTGTAACTCGGTATTCTGAAATGTACATAGGTGTCTGTCTATGTAACGCCCCAAATTTCTTATTTTTGTTCTTGTAAATTTTGACACAAATCTGTATCTGCTTCAGTGGTTAAATGTTCTGGGTGTGTGTGAGAGGTCCCAAGTTCAAGCCATGCCTTTGGCAAATTTCAAAATTTTTTTCTAAGTTAAGCCTCACTCTTGTTCAGTAGGCTTTTATTTAATTGTTTGTAAAACTATATCAGAATGGGCCAGTTGGTCTAGTGGTTAAGTGGAGTGTTAGTGTGTTAGAGGTCTTGTGTTCGATTCTCTACGATGGTAAGAAGTAGTATTTTTGCTTAAGGCTCTGCTAGAGTTGTGCTAAACTGGGATTCTGAGTGGTGGATGTGTAGTGGGAGTTGGGGGAGAAAATTTAGGGATTGAAATGGGGTAGGTAGTTGGATTTGAGTAAAACAATTTCCCAAGAATTCTCTTTGCAAAAAAAAAAAAACTGATTATATTCTCCTCAACTTCTTGTTTTTCATTGTTTTTACTTCTTTCTCTTCTTCTCTATTCTCTGCCGAATTTTTGGTTCTTTGTCCTCCCTCTCTATTCGATTTTTCCTTTAGTCTCCATTCTGATCAGCGATTGAAGGCACATGTTCTCTCTTCCACTCTTCTTGTAACGCCCTAAAATTTTAATTTTTTATTTCGTGTATGTGTGACACACAAGTGTGTATCTGCTTAGTGATTTAGTGTTCTGGGTGTGTGTGAGAGGTCCCAAGTTCAAGCCTTACTTGGGAAAATTTTGGTATTTTTATAAATAAAGCCTTAATCTTGTGCAAAGTGCTTAAGTTTAATTGTTGGTAAGTTTATATCAAAATGGGCCTGCTTGTCTGGTGGAGTGTTGGAGTGTTGGAGGTCCTGTGTTCAATTCTCTGTGATGGCGTGGAGACAGTATTTTTGCTCCAATTTTAGCTAAGATTGTGTTGAGGCAAAATTCTGAGTAGTTGTGTTTTAGTAGGTTAATAGGGAGTGATTTTAGGAGATAATTGGGGAGAGGTTATCAGAAAATAATCTGATTATCTTTTTGTTACAATAATAATAATAATAGAGTTTCGATTTTCTCTCCAAATTCCTAAACTTTTTCTGACGTTTTCTTTTTCTTATTTTTTTCTCTCCTCTGCCTATTCTTTCCCCTAGTTGTTGTCGAAATTTCCATTATTTTTTTCCCTTCCCTTCCGTTTCTTTCTTTTTTTTTCCAATTAATTTGGTTGTTCATCGTTGGTTGCGCGTGTTCGGTAAGTAATGGTTTTGCCTATTGTTAATCGTTCTTGGTTAATCTCTAAAAGGGAGATTCCTTTTTGGTGTTTAAGAGTTAATCAAGGGGCTAGTGGTTTTGAATTGACGCTGTGGTTGTGCGAAGTCGTGGTTACTGAAGAGAGGTAAGGGTTTTGTTAGGTTTTTAGTTGAGTTCCTTCCGAAATTGGTTGATAAAAAATGAATTAAGTGATTAATCTGGAGATATGATGGTCGATTTTTAGGTTCTAGAGGCTTAAGAGTGCTTACGCATCAGAAACGATACTAGGTGTGTACCTGAAACGCAGAAAACGAGATTCGATGAAAAGTCAAAATTGCTTGCTGTTGAGAAATAAGAGAAATAAGAGAAAATGATGTGAAAAAAATTGTAGAGAAAGGAAATAAGGGCTTTATAAACTTGGAAATCAACATTTTGCACTAAAATAATTTTGGACAACAACAGTAGTCTAATTTTGAAAAATTATAAAAAAATAGTTGAAATTGAGTTAGAGGTTGAATATAATATGAAATTAAATTTATTAAGTCTAGTTTTTCATGGAATAAATAGTGTAAGCAATGGAATTGTAAATTATGAGATATAATAAATTTTGTGAGACAAGGTTAGAATGATTTCGGGTTCTCCTATTCTGACTTTGGAAAATCATCAAAAATTGTACAAAAATAATTAGGGGCTTAAATTTGTATGTTTAAACACTTAATGATTCTATTTTCAAGAGAAACAAACAAAAACATAATCCAAATTCCTTACTAAGAGATAAATAATTTTTTGTAAGGAAAGGTTGAAGCTGTCAAACAGTAGAATAGGATAAATTTGAAGATTTTACTATACTTATTTGATAAACTATAAATTATGAAAATTTTATGGTAGAAAGGTATTTGAGTTTATTTTCAAAAACATCAAGCAGATCTTAATTTGGAATTCTGTATCTCAAGATATAAATAATTTAGTGATAATGACTCAAGTAGACAGCTTTGAATGAACATATAAGTAAATAGTCAAAACATATATGAATATTTAGCTAGCATGGGTTACATTAAAAATGAATCACACGGCCAAGGCCAATTTGGGCCGAGTGGGCCACTCGGGTGTGTGGACCCACACGGGCAGATCACATGTGTGTGTGAGCCCATTTTTACCGAAATGTTCTAAGGTTGCACGGGTCTCCCAAGTCGACTGTGAACCTTCTGTAAGGTCGATAAGCACTACTTAGACTCCTAAATGTGTGAAATTGACTGAATGATATCTCTACTGGGCATGTTAATATCTAAACTGAATATATGTACTGAAATTGCATAATAGCATGTCATCCATTATATGTTGCATTGCAGTGGGTTGGGGGTTGTTATTCGGAGGAAGTGTATTGAAATGCTTTAAGCCTAATTTACCGGAAGCTCAGTTGCAAACTACTATTTTATGCCACATTCGATACTACTTAGAGTGTAGGAATTAGTGGGTTGATTATACCCCCATATGGAGTGTAGGGTTGGAAGGAGATGGTGTGTAGAGGCTGGTTGGATAGGATTTTGCTACTACATTACTATTACTATTACTAATTCTGTGATGGGCTACGGCCCTAATGCATTTTTGACACTGTACTGAGATGGGCTAAGGCCCAAATTGTTACTGATACTGAAAAGGGCTTAGGCCCAAGACTGTGCACTGTGAATACTGATTGTTTATTTGTTTCTGCGGTATAACACACTGAGTTTACGTTAATAAACCATGATTTATACATATTTATACCCTGTGCTTAATGCATTTTATGAATGATTTTTCCTTAGAATTAGTGAATTCGATGCTCCTAATGCCTTAATTTCATGTTTTATCCTTAGGTCAGCATATAAGAGCGAAAAGAGCAAGAAACGGGCCAAAAATGGAGAAAATGGGCTAAGGTATGGAATCAACACGGCTTGGACCTCTTCACACGGGCAGCTCACACGGCCGTGTCAATTTGGCAGAATTGAAGCACGACTCACACGAATAGAACACACGCTCGTGCCAATCTAATAGGCTCGAACACGGCCTAAAGTTATCGCACACGGGCGTGTCACACGGATGTGTCCCTGCCGAACCAAAGTTGAGTCTAATTCGGAAAAGGCCATTTTTGAGGGTTCTAAGGCATTCCAAAGCCTATAAATACACCCCAGAAGAGGAAGAAAAGGGAGACGGAGAAGAGGGAGTAAGGAATTATTCTGAAGAAGCTGATTGATCAATCTCAGAAGCCGGATCCACTATGAAGACTGAAGATCTCTCCTTAATTTCCCTTTCAGGAGTTTTGGGTTTTCTTTATGTTTTGTATTTATTATTATTCTGAGATGTTTTCTACTTTAGTTATGAACTAAACCCCTAAATACCTAAGGGGGATGAAACCTATGATGAAATCTTGTTATTATTTCTAAATCGTAAGATAAATATTTTACTTGTTCTTAATTATGTGTTCTTAAATCTTGTTTTGGTATTTTAAGATATCACTTCAAGTTACTACTCTTAGTTGGAGGAGCAATAGACCCTGACTAAGAGTAACTTTGTCATAATTAAGTAGAGTTGATTGCGCTCCTAGAGATAGGGTGACAAGATTTTGCCGGATTAGGGTGAAACCTAATAAGGGAATCCATAAATCGAGTTAATGCAACCCTAGGGTGTTAATTAGAGAAAAGTCTCGGTTATTCAACCTAGGGATTAGACATTATTAGTCTTGAATAGGGATAATAACATAACTTAGGGATTTCTACGGAACAAGTTAAATAAATAAATAGTCCGGTTCGGAGCCAGAATAACAAGTACAAGTCTAGGTAGATTTTTCCTTGGGTATTGTCTCAATCAATCGTTTTCCCCAAAAGTAATTTCCCAATTCTATTTTCTGCAAGTTCTTATTTTAATTAGTTAGTTAAAACAAACCTCTTTTCTTCGGCTAGATAATAAAAAGACTATCATTACTAGTACTCCTAGTCCTTTGGGTTCAACAATCCGGTCTTGCTAAAGCTATACTACTGTTCAATAGGTACACTTGCCTACGTCGTGATAATAGTTAGTTTTAAGAACGATTCATTATAAATCTATAAAATTTATCACGGAAAATCACGATCAAGTTTTTGGCGCCATTGCCGGGGACTAAGATATTAGGAACACTCAATTTTTATTACTTTAGCCATTTATTTTTCTTGCAATTTAACTTTTATTTTGTGCTAATTTGCTAATTTTCTATTTTTTTTCTCCTGATAGGTTTTTATAGTTTATGACTAGAAGAAACCCGACAGGACCACTGCTTTTTGACGAAGAAATTGACCGTATAGCTCGTAGATACCGACGAGAAATCAGGTGTAGCTTAAGATACACAGAGGAAGAGCAAGAGGACGCTATCTCAACTACAACCGATGAGATGGCTAAAAATTAAGACAATCAGCTACCTCCAGCCATGCCCGCTGAATTAGCAAATCAGAATCCTGCTCCTCGTACTATGTATGATTATGCTAAACCTAATTTTACAGGAACTGAGTCAAGTATAGTTAGGCCTGCTATTGCTGCAAATAATTTTGAACTGAAACCTAACACGATTCAAATGATACAACAGTTTGTTCAGTTTGATGGTTTGCAGGATGAGAACCCCAACACTCACTTGGCGAATTTCCTAGAACTATGCGATACTTTCAAAATTAATGGCATTTCTGATGATGCCATTCGCCTTCAGTTATTCCCTTTTTCACTAAGGAACAAAGCTAAACAGTGGTTAAACTCATTTCCACGAAGGTCCATTACCACTTGGGAACAAATGACCGAAAATTTTTTATTGAAATATTTTTCACCGGCTAAAACGGTTAAGTTACGTAATGACATCTCTTCTTTTGCGCAGATGGACTTAGAAACACTTTACGATGCATGGGAGAGATACAAAGTCCTACTGCGAAGGTGCCCTCACCACGGGTTACCTTTATGGCTGCAAGTTCAAACGTTCTATAATGGTGTGAATCCCTCGACAAGACAGATGATTGACGCAGTCGCTGGTGGAACCATCAACCATAAAACACCTGAAGAGGCTTAAGAATTTATTAAGGAGATGTCACTGAATAACTACCAGTGGCAAGTCATGAGGACTAAGCCAACTAAAACAGCAGGCGTTTATAATGTCGACTCGGTTACTATGTTGACAAATCAGGTAGAACTTCTGAATAAAAAAATTGATGGTTTACTTGGTTCTACGCAGGTACATCTAGTGATGAGGTGTGATTCAAGTGGAGGAGGTGCCTACAACCGAAGAGGAACAAGTCAACTATATGGGTAACAATAACTTTAGATCTCAAAATAACCCATATAGTAATACTGATAATGCAGGTTAGAAGAACCACCCAAATTTCTCTTGGGGTGGTCAAAGAAATCAAAGGCCACAAAATCCTCAGGGTTTTCAATAGCCACCTTACCAATAGGAAAAGAAACTGAACCTTCAAGAGGTGCTATCCAAATTCATCTCGGTGTCAGAAACTCATTTCCAGAATACTGAGACAACTCTTAAAAATCGACAAGCATCGATCCAGGGGCTCGAGGCCCAGATAGGTCAGCTGTCCAAGCTAATATCCGAACGACCACATGGTAGCCTGCCAAGCAATACTGAACCTAATCCAAAGGAGCAGCTCAACGTAATTAATGTGCAAGATAAAGAAGGATTCGTTGAGCCTGAGCTAGGATCGAGGCAGGAAAATGTAGTAAGCAAAGGTAATGGTGAGGTAAGTCATAATGAAAACAAAACGGTGAATGTAGAATACAAACCTCGTGTGCCATACCCTAATGTGACAAGGAAATATTGCTCAGATGAACAATTTGGTAAATTCCTTAAACTTTTGAAAAATTTACATATTAACTTACCATTTATTTAGGCTCTGTCGTAGATGCCAAATGCAATGAAATTTTTAAGAGAGCTTTTAGCAAACAAGCGAAAGTTGGACGAAGCGTCGCATGTGGAGCTAAACATAGTTTGCTCAACTATTGTACAGAATAAGCTACCTCACAAATTGAAAGATCCAGGGAGTTTTACAATTCCTTACTTGATTGGTAGTTTAGATGTGAATCATGCATTAGCTGATTTAGGGGCTAGTATTAACGTCATGCCGTACAAAATTGTTAAACAACTTGGTCTTAGGAAACCTAAACAAACTAGGATGAGCATTCAATTGGTAGATAAAACTATAAGATTTCCTAGGGGTATTATTGAAGATGTACTATTGAAAATAGATAAGTTCATATTTCCCATTGATTTCGTTGCTCCAAACATAGAGGAGGATAACAACACCCCTTTGATTTTAGGGAGGCCCTTTTTAGCACCTGCTAAAACAATTATTGATGTTGGCACAGGTGAGCTCACCCTTCGTGTGGGAGACGAGACGATTACCCTTCAAGCTCGTAATTCTGGCAACACATCGAATATTAAAGGTAATTGTCCACACCAGTCTATTGAAACTGACAATATGACGCAACCTGCTTTGCAGAAACTAAGTTTGAAAGAGGTACATGAGCCACGTTCAAGCAATAATAGAGGACTCATTCATGAATAACGAAGGCTACAAATAGAGGAGCTAGACGAATGGCGAGAACATAAATCGAGAACACGCGATAAACTAAAACTACGCGAGAATGAGCTCGATACCCCTCCAAATTTACTTAAGGTTGGAGATAAAGTTTTACTAGATGCCGCAGACCCTCACATTGTCACCACCAACCCGAATGAAGAAATCCCCCCTTACGGTACTTCATATTTTCCCATTCGGTATAGTGGAGGTAAGTCATCCCAAGTTCGGCACTTTTAAGGTAAACAACACCCGTCTAAAACTTTATTTTGATAAGACTGATAGCAGAAATGAGAAGTACGAACTCCTTAAACCACCATGACCATTCAACAGAGAGGTAAGTCGAGCTTAGACTATAAATAAGCGCTTCTCGGGAGGCAAACCGAGCACTAACTGTATTAACTTCTTTAAATTTTAGTGTTTAACAGCTGACATACTAACGGAGCTCTTGAAAACAGGTTCACTATAGGGACACGACCAAGAACATGGGCGTGCGTAGTGTAATGACCCAAAATTCACAGGCACCGGAAAAAGTACATTATCGGGCCTCCGTCTTAGTAAATCGAGTTCGAAATAATTACTAGAAATATTTATGAGTCTAGCGATGTGTTTAATTAGATTTAAATTAGGTGAATTTAGCTTAATTTAGAGCAATTAGTAAAAATGACTAAATTGAATAAAGGGCAAAGGTTCAATTATAGATCAATAGAAAATAAAAAGGACCAAACTAGGAATTTTACCAATTAGCATAGATGAGGCGGCATAAAGCGTAAAAAAATCTAAGGTTTTTTCTTAGATATTTGTTATTAATTGATTAAATTAAATTATAATATATTATTAGCAACTAAAACAAATAAAAGAAAGAAAATAAAGAAAAGAACAAAGAAAAGAAACAGAATAGGCAAACGAAAAGCAGGGGAAGGAAAGAAAGAAAGAAGAAAGAAAAGAAAAAAAGGGAGAATTAGGGTTTGAAGGTTTGAAAGTTTAATAGGTAAGTTAATTTAGCCCTTTTTACTTAATTTTAATGTTTTAAAAGCTTTAGAACAAAGTTTTGATGAAATTAAATTAATATTTTGAAAGTTATTAGAATTCTAAATATTGTTCATGTTGAATAAAAAAAAATGAAATGAAATAGGGGTTTAATTGAATGAAATTCAAGTTAAAATAGATATAAGGATTGAATTGCAAAGTAAGCTATAAGTTTTGTGTTTTAGGGACTAAATTGAGGAAAATTTCAGAATTAAGAAATTATGTTGAAAATTTAATAATTAAATTTGAGTTTAAATGATATTTGAATAGACATAAGGTGTGAATTGGTGTTATAAATTTGGTCACTAACATTTTACATCAAAACAGTTTTGGGAAGTAGCAATGGTCTGACTTTGAAAATTCACAAAAAATTGTATAAATTGAAATAGAAGATGAAAAAAATATGTAATTAAAGCTTATTGAGTCTAGTTTCTTATAGTATAAATAGTGTAAGCAATGAATTGATGAATCGAGAGATATTTGAAATTTTGTAAGACTGGTTTGGGGTGATTTCGAGATGACCTGTTTTAACTTTGGAAAATCATTATAAATTGTAAAAAAATTATTATGGAGTGTAATTTATATGTGTGAACTACTTAATGAATCTAGTTTCAAAAGAAGTAAACAAGAACCTTATTTGAGTTCTGTACAATGAGATAATTTATTTTTAGTAGAGAGAGGTCAGAACTGTCAAATGAAATGACAAGGGAGTATTTAATGAATAAACTGTACTAACTGACTAGACCAAAAATTCTGAAAATCTTATGGTGAGAAGATATATGAGTCTAGTTTTAAGGAAAATTTATGGATATTAATTTGGAGTTTCGTAGCTCAAGATATAAATAATTTAGTAACAATGACTCAAGTAGACAGCTTAATGGTGAAATTATATATATACATTAAAAATGGTTAAATTTGCATGTTTAGGCTCATGGATTAAATTGAATTGTGTTATATTGATGATTATAAATTATTATTATTTTCGTAGTTAACAAAGAACCCAAGACATCGGCGCACAAAGGAAAGGAGAAAGCTATCGAGGATTAAAACGAGAAATTCACGGTTTGTATTACTATAATTCAAATTTCTTTTTATTAAATGTTTTATATAAATAGTATTGATATTGAGTTGAATAAGAATTGAATTGAATGGTGAATGTGTATGCATAATTGAATTGTAAATTGATTTGAATGTGAAAATTTTGATTGAAAAATAATCTTAGATTGGAAATGAAAGTGAATTGAGAATTGAAATACCCTATTAACTAGTCGGGCTAAGTCGGATATAATTGGCATGCCATAGGATCTGGAAGTGTACGGGATTTGCCGGCATTATCGATCAGGCACTTTATGTGTCGTATTTCAGGCACCTCGTGTGTCGTATCAGGCACCTCGTGTGTCGTTTTAGGCACTTTATGTGTCGATAATCGATCGGTACTATGTACCGTTTTAGGCACAATGTGCCGCATCTTCGTGCGTTTGGGTTGGAACGTGTATCCGTCAAAGTCCGGGTTTGTTAATAGGGTGAACATCTAAAGTGAGAATAAAAAAAATAAATTGATTGATTATGTTATTGAAATATTGAAAGAAATGAGAAAGTTGGGTTATGGATTGAAATTGAGATTGTAAATGGAAGGCATGAACTTAATGTTCATGTAGTGATTGAAATTGTTACATGTGATGTGTGATGGAAATTGAAGAATAGTTAAAGAAATTTTATTGATATTATTAATTAATGAAAGTTTGAGAACGAATTGATATTTGAGAAATTAAATAGCTACATGTTTAGTAATTGTGATTCTTTATTGCTATTAGAATTTGAATTATGGTAATACCACTAAGTATGAAATACTCAATGCGGTTGTTTCCGTCATGCGCAGTTAATAGAAGTCTAGTGTCACGGTGCATAAAGATTCGAACGATCCCGACTCAGCAAATTTTCTCGTGACGTTTTCTCTCTTAATTGAAAGTGGCATGTACTAGGTGTTGTATAGTTTATATAAATATGCTTATAATGTTGGTTGTAAGAATGTTATATCATATTTTGTTACTAGTTTAATACAATAGTAAAGATTATATTATATAATTTGGTATTTAGTTAGAATGAAAAATGAATGAAGTGATTAGTTAATTCTTGATTAATATCATGAATGTTTAGTTATTAAATGATTATGTTAATGAATTGGTTATGATATTTGTATATTTAGGTTTAATTGTTTTTGACTATGTCATTGGTTTGAATTAGTTGGTTGTTTTAGTTTGAATTTGCAGGAGGTTTAGGTAAAAATAAGCAGAAATGCTGCCAAAATTTTTATTAAAAAAAAAAATTTTTGGAATACTCGAACAAGTCCCGTTCTACTTTTAATACATGTTTGAACTTCGAGAGTTCAAGATAGGGACTTAATTATTATATTATACTATGAAAGTTATATTAATTGTAAATTATTCGTAAGTTGTCTGATATGTCTGGTAATGCCTCATAACCTCGTTCCGGTAACGGTTTGGGGTTAGGGAGTGTTACACGTAGGACCGTGTGGAAATAGGGCAAAGATTTTCCCAAAACACGGGCGACGATAAAACACCATGGCTGTACGACATGGCCGTGGGCGAACCTGCCAAAACAACACAGGCGTGCGACACGCCCGTGCCTTAGGACCGTGGTTGAAATTGAGAAACTAGCACGGGCGTGCGACATGCCCGCGTCTAACACCTATGGGCGAACTTGTCAAATTAACACGAGCATGGGGCTTACATACACGGGAGTGGGAGAAGCGAACGAAGCAAGACACGGTTGTGCAACAGGATCGTGTGCACCAACATGCCCGAGGTACACAGGCGTGTGTCAAATTTCAAACGCGCCAAAATAGGAAAAACGCGAAACACACGGCCTAAAATTGGGACACACGGGCGTGTCCCCTGGCCATGTGCCCCAAAATCTATAAATAGGCTACACTATTCATTGTCTTCTCCACTCAAAAACCCTAACCCTAGTTGCTGCAAGTCCACACGGCCTCCTCGCCACGCCCGTGTGCCACCTCTAACTTTATTTTTGACGCATTTTCTCCTCTTTCTAGCGTTTCTTTACTTCTTCCTTGTCTATTTTACTGATTTCTAGGGCTAATTATCATGATAATATGCAAGTTTTTTATTTTATTTCTAGATTTTTATCATTTAAATGTCATAATCTAGAATATCCATCACTTTTTTTCTCACCCATTGCATGATTTCTTTACTCCATGATTAGGGTAGTTGAAACTTTCACCCCTTTTGTGTTGCCATTTTTTTTCATCCATATGATAAGTTGTATTCTAGTCTTTGTCATTTTTACTCATACCACAAGGCTCATGCTACAAAAATATGTTGTTAAACTTAGTATTTTTAGTAATTGTGGCTGAACATATTCATGGTTTTTCTTTTCACTTTAGTTGCATTTTACTTTGTCCAATTTTCAAGACGACTTAATGGTTCAAATTTCAGGTTCACTATGTCGTCTTCGCGAGGGAGGAAAACTGCTGCCCCCGCTTCCAAGGAAACGAAAGGAGTATCATCTTCCTCGGGCCCAACTGCGAAAATTTGCCATCTTTTCCTACAGTTCCCCAACGGGCCCCAAGAAGAGCTCTTTCAAATACTACAGGCCCGGCCTCTTACACCGGGCCGCTGCATCGATTCAGCTGCTGTCGAACAAGTGCAATTGGCTGATGCGATCCGGGCCCTCCTTACCACCAACCCTTGGGAGCTATTCTTTGTGATCATCGAGCCGACATACTTAGAGCTGACAATGGAGCTATGTTCCACGTTTCATCTTCAAATGGTGATGAAAAACTACGATGATCCCGGTACAGTCTAGTTTCGTTTAGGCGGATTAGTCCGCCAACTAAGCGTTCTCGAGTTCGGCACTGCATTTGGTCTTTATACCGAGGAGTTTAGAGAGGAGAATGACCTACATGCCCTAGACCGCCATATCTATCGTTCTCCCTCATGTTGCTGGGACGCCCTCGTCCCACGTTCGGCCACCTACGACCCTAGTCGCACCAAGGCCTCATCTCTTCCTCCATCCCTAAGGTACCTCCATTCTATTCTATCTTACACTTTGATAGAGAGGAGGGAGAGCACCGACATCGGCACTACCCATGATGTCTATTATTTATGGTGTATGTCAAACGAGCACGTCATCGACCTCGCCTACTTTATCACCCTTGCCATACGCCACCAGACAGAGCGACATCAGAGGGGGGTCATCTCCATTGGCCCCTACGTGACTCGACTAGCGCGACACTTCGGACTCCTCAACACTGCAGCCCAAGAATCATCTCTGACCTTTATTGGCCAGATGTCTCCGTAAGGCATCTCGAGCATGCTTAGCATGAGGATGATCGAGAGGCGCCGAAGAACCTACGCTCTCTAATATCGTCTCGCCCAATCTACCGAGGAGAAGGTTCTAGAGGACATTACTGATGATGTCCCCACCCAGCACGAGGACCCACCTTCTCAGCCACCACGCTCCCATCGGCCAGTTCATGCGGCTGCTTCATATGCTGACATATCTGAGCGCCTTAACAAATTTGAGCAGCAGTGTTTTCAGAGATTTGACAACATTGATGCTACTCTACAGCAGATTTGTCAGCACCTCCACATCTCATCGCCAGTCCCACCTCGCGAACCATCTAGCGATGAAGATGTTTAGAAACTTTTATTTATTATTTTATGTTTCTATTTTTTTAATACCACTTTTTATTTTTCCTTTATCTTATTTTTATTAGGATTTATAATTTTTATTAACAAATTTTAATCTCGGCTATTCCTTTATGAGTAATTATTCTTCCTAATATTCCCTAAACAGTTTCTCTTTTATCACAGTTATAAAGAGTTCCAAAGCTCACAATCACTTAGGAACTTCAAACTCCATTGGAAAAGGTTCACCACGACTGCCATGCCCTGCTCAATGAGGAGATATAATATTCTTATGGCATAGCACTTGTGGTACCCAACCTCTACCACCACCGGAGTATCCTCCTCCACCTCCATAACTCCAAACTAGGACATTCATTCAGTACTTAGGAAGTTTCAATTCTCTCCCTATCTTATGATTTTCTATTTTCTTTTCCATATATCTATCCTTGTACATTGAGGGAAATGTACATCTTAAGTGTGGGGGGGTAATCATTCCATTATTCGAAAAATCCCTGAATATTACTTTGTTCTCTTGTAAATCTGTCATATCATGTTTAAGATGAATTTTGATTGACTGATAATTTTGATTGATATATCTTGAATTAAAATATAGGCAATTATGCATTGATTGTTAAATTTTAAGACGTTAGAGAATCAAGCATGATAAGTTAATTTTTAAGAATTTAAAATTTTAGATTGTTTTTCCAAGTTTAGGTATTATCTTGAATTGAATCCCACAGGTTTAAACATCAAAGAGCCATAATTTTTGTGAGATTTTTGAGCCTTTTGAGCATCTATTACTTATTTCATGCTCACTTTCATTATTGCTTTGAGTGTGTTAATATTGAATTATTATTCTAGAACTTGCCTGATTATGCATGTCAAGACCACACCATTTGATTTGATATATCAAGATGATAGAGGAACTTAGGATTAACCCACTCATGCCATGAAAAGCCTACCTCCATGATTAACCTTTAGTAAACCCCTATGAACCTAACAAACCATTCCTTGTATGACCCTCAATATTAACCCTTAACCCATTATTGTTGAAATCCCCTAAATTAACTTGCTCTCTATTTTTTTTCGAGATTTGAGTTGAATAAATTGCTTAGCTATGTCTTGTTCTTAATAGTTAGTCTATGTTATTTGACTTGTTCTTATTAAAAACAATGTATACATATTAGTAGTAATCTTTTGTTTGTAAACTTCAGTATTCAAATTCTATTAGTTAGAGAAGAAGCTTTGTTGTACGCAAGTGATGATTAAATATTTTTCTAGTTAAGTAATTTTTCAAGTCAATCTCTATTCTAACCTTTTCTTTCAGCTTGTGACCACACCCCTAACCAAGCCTTGTTACAACCCTTTAAAGACCTTTTGATTGATGTATCATCTCGATTTATAGTGGTGAAGATTTGATTTTCATGCAAGCCTATGGTAATAACTTTTCATATTGACTAATGAGTGCTAATTTCATTATCTTTAAACACTTTGAGTGATTTGAGTGAATCTTTAGTGAGGATGGTAAACTCTGTAAGATTCTGAATCAATGATAACTAATTGGATGAAGGAAGATGCCTAAGTTTTTCATGATTAAATATTCAATTTGGAATGTTTGAAGCCTTAATGTTCTTTTAGTTGAATTCTCAATGTATGATTACTTATGAGATGGTTTGAGATATTATTGATAGGAATTATAAGTTGAGAAAAAGGAATTTTTAATTATGATTTGAGGATTTTATTTGAGGACAAGCAAATGCTTAAGTGTGTGGGTATTTGATAAACTATAATTTATACATATTTATACCTCGTGCTTAACGTATTTTATGAATGATTTTTCCTTAGAATTAGTGAATTCGATGCTCCTAATGCCTTAATTTCATGTTTTATCCTTAGGTAAGCATAGGAGAGCGAAAGGAACAAGAAACGGGCCAAAAACAGAGAAAATAGGCCAAGGTATGGGATCAACACAGCTTGGACCTCTTCACACGGGGAGCTCACACGGCCGTGTCAATTTGCAGAATTGAAGCATGACTCACATGGATAGAACACACGCCCGTGCCAATCTAACAGGCTCGAACACGGCTAAAAGTTATCGCACACTGGCATGTCACACGGGCCTGTCCCTGCTAAACCAAAGTTGAGTCTAATTCGAAAAAGGCTACTTTTGAGGGTTCTAAGGCATTCCAAATCCTATAAATACACCCTAGAAGAGGAAGAAAGGGGAGGCGGAGAAGTGGGAGTAAGGAATTACTCCAAAGAAGCCTATTGATCCATCTCAGAAGCCGGATCAACTATCAAGACTGAAGATCTTTCCTCAATTTCCCCTTTAGGAGTTTTGGGTTTTCTTTATGTTTTGTATTTATTATTATTCTGAGATGTTTTCTACTTTAGTTATGAACTAAACCCCTAAATACCTAAGGGGGATGAAACCTATGATGAAATCTTGTTATTATTTCTGAATCGTATGATAAATATTTGACTTGTTCTTAATTATGTGTTCTTAATTCTTGTTTTGGTATTTTAGGATATCACTTCAAGTTACTACTCTTAGTTGGAGGAGGAATAGACCCTGACTAAGAGTAACTTTGTCATAATTAAGTGGAGTTGATTGCGCGCTTAGAGATAGGGTGACAGGAGTTTACCGGATTAAGGTGAAACCTAATAAGGGAATCCATAGATCGAGTTAATGCAACCCTAGGGTGTTAATTAGAGAAAAGTCTCGGTTATTCAACCTAGGGATTAGACGTTATTAGTCTTGAATAGGGATAATAACATAACTTAGGGATTTCTACGGAACAAGTTAAATGAATAAATTATCCAGTTTGGAGCCAGAATAACAAGTTCAAGTCTAGGTGGATTTTTCCTTAGGCATTGTCTCAATCAATCGTTTTCCCCAAAAGTAATTTTCCAATTCTATTTTCTGCAAGTTATTAGTTTAATTAGTTAGTTAAAACAAACCTCTTTTCTTCGGCTAGATAATAAAAAGATAGTCATTACTAGTACTCTTAGTCCTTTGGGTTCGACAATCCGGTCTTGCTAAAGCTATACTACTGTTCGATAGGTACACTTGCCTATGTCGTGATAATAGTTAGTTTCAAGAACGATTCATTATAAATTTATAAAACTTATCACGAAAAATCACGATCATACGTAAACTCACCCTTTTTGTTTAATGTGCACAGGTAGTCCCCAGACTTAGATGGACCGGTGTAACGGAGGACTCAGCGGTGACCACAGTAATTTTTGGACTTCATGGTTTTCAATTTATGATTTATAATTTAATTATTATTGATTATTTGGGTTGTAATTTAAGAACCCTCTGGGACTTTGGTTTTAAATTTGGGTTTTTATTTATTTATTTATTTTACTTTATAGATTTATACCTACTGGTCGTAGGAAATTCAGTTTTCAAAAAGTTAAAGTATTTTCTAAACGCATGATCACTTAGACTGTTTTATTAAAGCTTCCGTAATGAGGGATGTTTCAAAATAAATGTTTTAAATGAATAAAGACGACTTTCTAAGTTCTAACAAAAGTTTACTAAAGATAATAACATGGAATGTTTTTATTGTAACAATGAGGTTTCAAAAACACTATCGTGTGACTTTACCAGATACGGCCATAACGTCTAGGCCGGGTTTGGGGTGTTACACTTCTTTTTACCGTCGCCGCTCACATTCTTTGCTGCCGATTTCCTTGTTTGATTCCCTTTCTACTTCTAAATTTTCTATAGCTCGTTAATTTGGCTTTTACATGATATTGGTAAGTTTCGGTTCTTGCTAGTCTTAACGTTTCTGGCTGCTTTCTAAGAGGGGTTCCTTTTTGGTGGTTAGGAATTAATCAAGGGACTGAAAATTGTTCCCAATCGGCGAGTTGAGTGCATGGATTCCTCGTTTCGATCAAAGCTAAGAGTTTCGATAGTTATGGATGAACGTCTAGTTACAATATCGTTTAAGTCTCGGTATTGGAGTGCTCGTGAGTGATTAGGCATAAAAAATGATATAGGTGTGTACTCGATTGCGCAGAAAATGAGGTTTCGACAAAAGCTGAAAACCTCACTGTCGACGCCACTCGGGCGTTTGGTTGTCCATGTGGTAGGCCATGTACCCTAGCACAGCCGTATGATCGACGAGGCCAGGTTATCACGGCCAAGGCCAATTTGGACCGTGTGGGCCCATATGGGCGTGTGAGCCCATTTTTACTGAAATAACTGTTAAAGTTGCACGGGCCGCCCAAGTCGACTGTAAACTTTCTGTAGGGTCGGTAAGCACTACTTAGACCTTTAATTGTGTGATATTGATTGTGTGAATTATGTACTGAGCATGTTATATACAAGCATGTATACTGAACTGAATGTGTATCTGACAAACCTGTGGTAGCATGACATTTCATTGTATGTTGCATTGCATTGGGTTGGGTTGATATTATTTATAGAAAGTGTACTGAAAGGCTTTTAAGCCCAATATACTAGCGGCTTAGCTACAAATTACTGTTTTGTGCCTTATTCGGTACTATCTAGAGTGTAGGGATGGGTGGGTTGATTTAATTCCCACATGGAGTGTAGGGTTGGACGGAGATGGTGTGTAGAGGCTAGTTGGGTAGGACATTGTTACTGAAAACCGCATGATCATATCGATATCTTTGCAATGGGCTAAGGCCCAAACCATTACTAATGATACTCTAGAATGACATATTTTTATATATTAATTATATGTTTATTTTGAGTATGATCCTACTAACATGAGCTTTTTATGGTTTTTTATCTTACAGGGACTAAATTGAAGACAAGAGGAAATTTAAGGGCAAAAAGTGCAAATTTGAAGATTAAATGGGCCAGCATGCAACATAGGGAAAAATGTGGTGCCAAAAATGCAAGTATGGAAGACATAAGGGAAAAAGTGCAAAATAATAAATTTTATAGCACAAGATTCTATTTAATGTTTAATTATATTAGGATAATTATTAAATATTATTATTTAGATTTAATTTTAGGATTTATTTTCATTTATCTTTAATTATCTTTAATTATTTGTGTTTATCTTTTAGAATTTAATTAGGAATATGCTAGGTTTCTTAGTACTATAAATAGGGGATGGAGTGACACAAATTAGACGGACCTTTTTCCTGTAAACACTCCCTCTCCCAAAAAGTTTAGCTTTTTGCTCTTTCCATATTTTTTCCCAATAAAAATTCTATTTCCATTACACTTATTTTCTTTTCCCCAAAAATTATAAGCCACTAAACTTATCTAGCCAAAGGTTGTCGAAAATCCCCAAAGGGGTTCACGAGGTTTAGAATCCGCGCTTAGCTTTCTCAAATGAGTATTCATCGTTTCTCCGTATTATGGGGTTGACGCTTTCGTCCATGTCCCTTAAAAAGTGATCTTTTCAATGTGTGCAAGGAACGACCGCTTTGTATATTTTGGGAAGGTTGCACAGTCAGTTCGTTAGCTTACTGCGTCAGAGGTTGGCGAGCCCAAGAGACAAAGTGGCGTGGTATTCGCCATTGAGAAGTGATGATCTAGCATAAGATGATCCCACAAAAGCGATTGTTGGCTAGATTCAGATTCCGCTAAATCGTAAGTTTAAAATCTTGGAACTAGTGGTCGCAGGCATCCTCTTCCACTATAACTGCCTTATTCTGTTTGAGAAGGATCACCTAAAAGCTGAGGACTAAACCCAAGGCAAATCGAGGCAACCGGAGGCTGGAATCTCTCCACAAGAACACTTTTTCCTCAACTCTATTTATTTCTGTTATTTTAATTTTAATTTTCAAAATTTCAATCAAAACTTTTAATTCTGTTTTTATTTTATTTTTTTTTCCAGATCAAAACTTTTAGTTTTATTTTTTTCCCGGGTACGTATGTTTTCTTGGGCACGATTCTGACTAGGATTTTGAGGAATAAGCAATTGTACAAATCCGGTCCCTGAAGATTTGACCCTACTTCTCTTATACTGTTATTTTTATTATTTTCAATATTTTATAGGGATAGGATATTTTTGGTGCTCTCAACGTGCATGACTGATACTTATACTGAGATGGGCTAAGGCCCAAACTTACTGACAATGAAAGGGGCTTAGGCCCAAGACTGTTTGACTGTACACTGTGATTACTGATTGTTTGTTGTTTTCTGCGGGATTACACACTAAGTTTACGAAAACTCACCCCTCTCTGATTAATGTGTACAGGTAATCCCCAAACCTAGATGGATCGGTGCGGCGGAGGACTCGATGGTGACCATAGTTCTGGACTGTCATGGTTTTAATTTATGATTATTGGTTTTATTTTTAGTCTATTTTTACTGGTTAAATTTTTGGGTTGTAATTGGACTTTCGGACTTTGGTTTGGTTTTGGGTTTTAATTATCTTTACCTTATGGATTACAACTGCTAGTAGTAGGAAACCTTGGTTTTCAAAAGAAACAAATGATTTTCAGAAACGCCCAATTGTTTAAACTGTTTTAAAAGCTTTCGTAATGAATAACATTTTGAAACTATCGACTAAATGAGTAACATGATTTTGGAACTAATAAGATATTAAGATAAGTAATTCATTGGAAATGGTTTTATCACAGAGGCACGATTTTCAAACACCTTATCATGTGACATCACTAGATCCGACCATAACGTCTAGGCCAAGTTTGGGGTGTTACATTTAGTGGTATCAGAGCTAGGTTACAAAACTCGACTGTGGATTATAGGTTTTTTAAATTTTGGTTTTTGAAGGATTGATTTTCAAATGATTTGAAATGTTTCTACTAAGTATGTGGTACACCGAGTCTCCGGCGTCGATTCTGTAAGTGTCGATTCTGTAAGTGTTCTAAAACTGATTTTTGCTTAAATTGAAAATGCTATAATATTCTGAAACTACTGTAGGTAGTAAACTGTGAAAATACTCTAGTTAGTATATACTAAAAACTGTAGTTAAACCAAAACTATAGTAAACTACTAGAGACTATGACAAACGAAAACAAACTCTGACACTGCTCTACATAAAATATTTGTTAATAAACACTGGAACTGTAACTGATTCATAAAACTTTTAATAGAGGTAAATTTGATTAGATATGAGCACACGAGGTATCTACGGATGAGGTACTAAAGGCCGTGGAAAAGGTTGTAGAAGGGCTCGAGTTGAGTCCTTGTCATTTGGCAGCATACCTAATTTGGACACGAGTGAGACGCCAATGTCGCTGGCTACTGAAACTGGGTCTCAAGATCGCATGGCTGGGGATGGCACATTGTCTCAGGCTATGCTAAGGATTTTGGAGAGGGTCGCTGGGCCCAACACTGGATTTGGGGGCCGAGGGTCGATTACGAAATGACTTTGGTCCAATAGAGCTAAGCTCTTCAAGGGTGTTACTGGGTTCGCCTCTAATGTGGCCGAATTCTAGATTGTGGCCATGGAGAGGATCATGGATGATTTAGATTGAACCTCCGAGCAGAAATTAAAGGGTGCAGTCTCACTGCTGCGGGATGAGGCTTATTAGTGGTGGCTGACTGTTAAGGAGGGCACTCAGCCTGAACGTCTAACCTGGGAATTCTTCAAGACTGCTTTCCAAGGGAAATATGTGGGGGCCAGCTACGTAGATGCACGTAGGAGTGAGTTCCTGAATCTTACTCAGGGAGATCGATCTATAGCCGAGTATGAGACCAAATTTCTGTGACTGAGCCGCTATGCGCAGGGTATGGTAGCAACTGAGTATGAGCGATATGTTCGTTTCGAGGATAGCCTCAGGGATAATTTGAGAGTCTTGATAGCTCCACAGTGGGAGCGTGATTTTCTTCACTGGTTGAGAAGGAGAAGATCGTTGAGGAGGTTAAGCACGTTGCGCGCCAAGCGCCAAAACTGTGCCAGAGAGAGGTAGGAACAAGAGGGATTCGAAGCCCTCGAGTTCTGTACAGAGGCCTAAGAAAAAGGCCAGAGTTGATGGGCTAGTTAGAGTTGGGCCCCCTATTATTGCTATTGGATAGCAGCCATGTGTTAATTGTGGTAGACGCCATCAGGGAGAGTGTTAGAGAAGGACTAGGGCGTATCTGAGGTGAGGATTATTGGATTACCGTATTAGGGAGTGTCCGCTGAGGGTTGATCATATACAAGCTCAGGGTATTGGCAATGTAAAGCCACAGAGCGTAGTACAGTAGCCACTGAGAAGCCATGGTTAGGCTAAGGGTAGTAATGGTATAGGTCGCGGATAGAGAGCACCGAGCAGAGGTGCTAGACAGACTGAGGCGAGGCAGCCAGCTCTAGTATATGCTGCATGTCGCCGAGAGGACAAAGATACTCCAGGCGTTATTACGAGTACATTCCTTATTCATGATGTACCTTATACTGCATTGGTAGATATATGATCTACTCACTCCTATATAGCTTGTACTGTGTCTGAAAACTTGGGGATTTTGGTTGAGAGCACTACGAGTGAGGTTACCGTACTGAGTCTGTTGGGGCAATCTATAAGGGTTAACAAGTTGTTTAAAAACGTCCCTTTAGAGGTTCAAGGGGTAATCTTTCTGGCTGGCCTGATAGAGCTTCCATTTGGGGAGTTCGACTTAATTCTAGGGATAGATTGGTTGGTCAAGCATCGTGCCAGCTTGGACTATGCGACTAAGAGGGTTGTATTGATGACTGAGGAGGATAATGAGGTAGTCTTGGTTGGAGAGCACCAGAATTATTTATCTAATGTGATTCCTGCGTTGGTAGCCAAGAGGTTGGTTCGTAAGGGATGTGAGGCATTTTTGGCCTATGTAAGTGTTTCTGATTCTGGGGACTCCACTGTTAAGGACATCAGAACGGTAAAGGATTTTTTGGATATTTTTCTTGAAGAGCTACCGGGGTTACCTCCGAATCGAAAAGTAGAGTTTAGGATAGAGCTCATTCCTGGTACAGCTCTGGTATCCATCGCTCCCTATCAAATGGCACCGAATGAGCTTACGGAGCTTAAGACTCAGATTCAAGAGTTATTCAATTGTGGGTTCATCCGCCTTAGTGTGTCTCCGTGTGGAGCACAGGTAATGTTTGTGAAGAAGAAGGATGGATCCATACGAATGTGTATCGACTACCGCCAGCTAAACAAGTTGACCATTGAGAACAAGTACTCGTTACTGAGGATAGATGACCTGTTTGACTAGTTTCAAGGAGCTTCGGTATTCTCCAAGATTGACCTCCGATTTGGGTATCATCAGTTAAGGGTCAAGGAGGCTGACATACATAAGACGGCGTTTAGGACTCGTTATGGTCATTACGAGTTCCTAGTGATGCCATTTGGACTGACTAATGCACCGACAGCTTTCATGGATTTGATGAACCGAATATTTTAGCCTTATTTGGATCTGTTTGTGGTAGTATTCATTGACGACATACTAGTTTACTCAAGGACTGAGGAGGAGCATGATGAGCACTTTCGAGTCGTCCTACAGACTTTGAGGGAAAAATAGCTTTATGCTAAGTTTAGTAAGTGCGAGTTCTGGTTGCATAATATGACATTTTTGGGTCATGTGGTTTCTGCTAAAGGGATTCGAGTTGGTCCTTGAAAGATTAAGGTTGTGTTGGAGTGGAAACAGCCTAGGAATGAATCAGAGATCCGAAGTTTTCTGGGGCTGGTGGGTTATTATCGGTAATTTGTGAAGGGTTTCTCATTGATTGCAGCATCCTTAACTAAGTTGCAACGTAAGGGTGTACCGTTTGATTGGACTTGTAACAGCCCGATTTTAGCTAAATCAGAATACTGGTTTTAGAATAATAAATCCAATGTCAGAATAGTGGTTTACTTGAGGACTTGTAACAGACACGGACGTGTATCTCAACCGTGTACGACACACAGTCGTGCTGCACGGCCGTGTGTCCCCTGGGGTACCCTTTCGAATTAAGTCAGTATATCCTACAGGTTTAGCAAAGCCTAGACACACGGGCGTGTCTACTGGTCCTGTGTGGCACATGGGCTGACACATGGGCGTGTGGTCGGTCGTATGGCCAAGTTAGTAACCTCCCTAATTTTCCTACGGCCATGGTACACGGGCGTGTCTCCGGCCGTATGGTGCAAGTCAGTATGTATCCCTTTTTTCACACGACCTGTGACACGAGCGTGTTTGGTAACCGTGTGATCAGTTTAGTCTCGAACTACTTTTAAGCATGACTTAAGGTCTCGTAGAGCTTTATAAGGGACATTGCAAATGTTTTTGAATGGATCTTGAGTATGAATGTATAAATGTATGTGAATGAGGTGTGTTATTCGGTAATATCTCATAACCTTATTCTGGTGATAGATACGAGTTTAGGGTGTTACATTTAATTGGTATCAGAGCTACATTTAGTCAATTTTAGGACTAATGCAGCATGTAAGTGACTAGCTATACATGCCATATATATAAACTGCGATAGTGTGATGATTCCTGACAGTTAAAATGTGTTTTTATATAGAAAATGGATCCCGATCTAGCATAGCTGACGATGTTGAAAGTAATGCATCCGCTCCCACTCAAGGGGCAGTGCAGTCTGATTTTAGACTTGTAAAAAGTAGCCAAGGGGGAGAGGCTAAGCAAGCTTTCTTCCAAATGATGAGTGAGTGGTTCACAGAGTTCGTTTGAACGAATTCGACTACTCAACAACCTCTACCCCCACCTATTCCTCAACAAGTCCCAGTTGTGCCACAAGTGATAGATCTGATTCGATTGAATAAGCTGCTAGTGGATAAGATACGTAAACACGGGGCCGAAGAGTTTCAGGCTACAGTTGATGATGATGTTGAGAGGGTTGAGTTTTGGCTCGAGCACACAATGAAAGTATTTAATGAATTGTCCTGTACTCTAGATGAATGCATCAAGTGTGTTTTATCTTTACTCAGAGACAATGCATACTATTGGTGGAAAGCATTGATATCTGTAGTTCCGAGGGAACGAGTCACTTGGGAGTTCTTCCAATTTGAATTCTGAAAGAAGTATATAAGTCAGTGATTTCTTGATCTAAAACAGAAAGAATTTCTAGAATTGAAACAAGGTGGAATTATTGTGACTAAGTACAAAAGAGAATTTGTACGATTGAACAAATAAGCGGTTCGTTGATGGGTTGAATGAAAATATAAAACTTTTGGTTGGGATTCTAGAAATCAAAGAATTCATTGTTTTAGTTGAGAGGAGTTGTAAAGCAGAGGATCTTAGCAAAGAAAATAGAAAAGCTTATTTTGAAGCACGAGATTTGAGAAAGAGATCATCTAGTAAATCTTATCAGTCTATGTCGAAGAAATTCTGAGACTCGTTTAATCATTCTAATACATCAGTGGGACATTCAAATAGAGATCGAGTAAGACAACAGTTGAGCTTTAAAGCACCAGTTACTTCGATAGCTAGTGTTGGGAGTGCGAGACCTAACAGACCTGAATGTAAACATTGTAGTAAATGGCATCCTAGTGATTGTAGATTGAATGATAGGGCTTGTTTTAAATGTGGATCATTGGATCATTTTATCCGTGATTGTCCAGAGTTGGCTGAGTAAGATACAGTACAAAATATGAGGCTGAGTAGTATGCAGGTAGAGGTAGACCACCCAGAAACACGGGAAATGTGAGTGGTGGTAGAGGTGCAACACGAGACACTGTTGCGAGATCTGATGCTAGAGCACCTGCACGGGCCTACGTTATTCGCACTCGCGAAGAAGCGTCATCTCCAGATGTTATTACTAGTACTTTTACTCTCAATGATACTAAAGTTATTGCATTGATAGATCCAGGATCAACTTATTCGTATACATGTGTGAATTTAGTATCTGGTAAGACTTTGCATGTAGAGTCTATTGAATTTGTAATTAGAGTATCGAACCCCTTAAGAAAGTGGGTGTTGGTTGATAAAGTGTGCAAGAACTGTCCATTGATGATTCGGGATATTTGTTTTTTGGCTGATCTGATGTTGTTACCATTTGATGAATTTGATATAATTTCGGGTATGGATTGGTTAATGCTGCATAATGCTGTTGTGAATTGTAAACAAAAGATGATTGATTTGAGATGTCAGAATAATGAGATTATCCAAATTGAATCAGATGATTTGAATAGCTTGCCAGCGGTGATTTCATCGATGTTAGCTCAGAAATATGTGAGAAAGGGTTGCGAAGATTATTTTGCTTATGTGATAGATACAAAAGTGACTGAAAAGAAGATCAAATTAGTACTAGTTGTGTGTGTGTATCCAGATGTGTTTCTTGAAAAGAGTTATCGAGTTTACCACCGATTCGAGAGGTTGAGTTTGGCATTAAGTTAATACCGGGTACAACACCGATATCGATAGCTCCATACAGAATGGCTCCGATAGAGTTAAAAGAATTGAAAGCTCAATTGCAAGAATTGACTGATAGAGGATTTGCAAGATCGAGTTTCTCACATTGGGGTACTCCTGTGTTGTTTGTGAAAAAGAAAAATGGCACGATGAGAATGTGAATTAACTATTGACAGCTCAATAAGGTGATGATCAAGAATAAGTATCCTTTTCCCAGAATAGATGGTTTGTTTGATCAATTAAAAGAGGCTACAATGTTTTCAAAGATAGATTTGAGATCAGGTTATTACCAGTTGCGAGTTAGAGACTTTAATGTGCCAAAGGCAGCTTTTAGAACGAGGTATGGTCACTACGAATTTTTAGTTATGCCTTTCGGACTAACGAATGCACCTGCTATCTTTATGGACTTAATGAATCAAATTTTTAGACCGTACCTAGATCAATTTATTGTTGTGCTCATAGATGATATTTTGATATATTCACGAGATAAAACTGAGCATGACGAGCATTTGAGAATTGTATTGTAGATTCTACGTGATAAGCAGTTACATGCAAAATTCAGTAAATGTGAATTTTGGTTACGAGAGGTTGGTTTTCTGGGGCATATTGTGTCAGCATCAGGTATTCGAGTCGATCCGAGCAAGATAACTGCGATTATAGATTGGAAGCCTCTGAGAAATGTTTCTGAGGTTCGCAGTTTTGGGGGACTTGCTGGTTATTATAGACAATTTGTGAACAACTTTTTGATGATTGCAACTTCGTTGATGAAATTGCTTCAGAAAGATGTGAAGTTTAAGTGGTCAAATAAATGTCAAAAAAGTTTTGATCAGCTAAAAGCTCATTTGACTGAAGCTCCAATGTTTGTACAGCCAGAACCGGGTAAAGAATTTGTGATCTATAATGATGTATCGTTAAATGGTCTGGGTTACGTTTTGATACAGGAATACAAAGTTATAGCTCATGCTTCAAGACAGTTGAAGCCTCATGAGAAGAATTACCCAACGCACGATTAAGAGTTAGCAGCCATTGTATTCATGTTAAAGATTTGGCGTCATTATTTGTTCGGTGAGAAATGCCATGTTTATCTTGATCACAAAAGTTTGAAATATCTGACGGCTCAGAAAGATTTGAATTTGAGACAGCGGAGATGGCTAGAATTGCTAAAAGATTACGGGCTAGTGATTGATTATCATCTGGGAAAAGCAAATGTTGTTGTTGATGCATTAAGCCGAAAATCTTTGTTTGCTTTACGTGTAATGAATACTCAGTTTGCTCTATCTGATGATGGCTCAATTGTAGCTGAGTTGAAAGCGAGACTGTTGTTTTTACAGCAGATTTGTGAAGCTCAGAAAGTTGACATTGAAATGTTAGCAAAACAAATTCATTCTGATTCGAACCCTGATTCAGAGTTTCAAGTTGATTTCGATGATTGTTTAAGATTTAAAGGCCGAATATGTGTTCCAAGAAATTCAGAGTTGATTCAGATGATTTTGAATGAAGCACATAGTAGTCGTTTATCTGTTCATCGAGAAGCACGAAAATGTATAATGACTTGAAACAACTTTATTGATGGCATGGCATGAAACGTGATATTTCAGAATTTGTTTCCAAATGTTTAATTTGTCAGCAAGTTAAAGCTAAGCATCAGGTACCGTCTGGTTTATTACAGCCAATTATAATTCCCAAGTGGAAATGGGATAGAGTAACTATGGATTTTGTTTCGGGTTTGCCCCTATCTCTGAGTAAGAAAGATGCAATCTGGGTTATTGTTGACTGGTTGACAAAATCAGCTCATTTCATTCCTGTGCGTATAGATTATTCGCTTGACAAGCTTGTTGAGTTGTATATCTCCAAGGTTGTGAGATTACACGGAGTACCTGTTTCTATTATTTTAGATAGAGATCCGAGATTCACATCGAGGTTTTGGAAGAAACTGCAAGATGCACTGGGTACAAAACTACATTTTAGTATTGTATTTCACCCACAAACAGATGGTCAATCCGATTGAGTTATTCAGATGCTCGAGGATATGTTGAGATGTTGCATTCTTGAATTCGAAGGTATGTGGGAAAAATATTTGCCGTTGATTGAATTTACGTATAACAATAGTTTTCAATCGAGCATTAAAATGACACCTTATGAAGCTTTATACGGTCAGAAGTGCCGAACACTATTGTACTAGACTGAACTTAGTGAGAGTAAGATTTTTGGGGTCGATTTGATTAAAGAGACCGAAGCGTCAGATCGACAGAAATTATATGCAGACTTGAAATGGAAAGATATTGAGTTTTAGATCAGGGATAAAGTGTTTTTGAAAGTATCTCCGTGGAAGAAAATACTTCGATTCGGTCGTAAAAGGCAAATTGAGTCTAATATTCATCGGGCCGTATGAAATTATCGAACGAGTTGGACCAGTGGCTTATCGGCTAGCATTGCCATCTGAGTTAAAAAAGATTCATAATGTATTTCATGTATCGATGCTTCGACGATACTGGTCTAATCCTTCGCATGTTATTTCCCCGACCGAAGTTGAATTTCAGTCAGATTTATCGTATAGTGAAGAACCGATCCGAATTTTAACTCATGAGATCAAAGAGCTGAGAAATAAAAGAATATCGTTAGTGAAAGTATTATGGCATCGACTCAGGCCAGAAAAAGCTACGTGGGAACCCGAGGATGCTATGAGAAAGCAATATCCAAACTTATTCGCTGGTAAGATTTTCGGGGACGAAAATCCCTAAAAGGGGAGAGTTGTAACAGCCCGGTTTTAGTTAAATCAAAATAGTGGTTTTAGAACCACAAATTCGAGGTTGGAAAATTATTTTAATATTATTTTTTGTGTTTACAACATGTGAATATGTATGTGTGGAAATTTCGTGAAAAAATTTTATCATTTAATAGCTCAATTTGAGAAAAAAAGACTAAATCGAGTAAAATGCAAAAGTTGCATTCTACTTGTTTAAAGTGCTTAATTGTCATGGCTTATTAAATGAAAGGTCCTTATTATGTAATTAGACCATTGATAGTGGAATTTGACATAAATGGACATCCATTATAAGTTTGATTAATGTTTTAATTAAGGACATTTTAGTAATTGTGTAAATAAAGGTTAATTAAATAAAACTAAAACCAAATTTAGTACATCTTTTTCTTCTTTAATCGAATAGAAAGAAATAAAAGAGAGTTTGGAAGCATTTTAGGGTTTGGCAATTTGGTAGCTTGATTAAGGTATGTTCTTTGCTCGGTTTTTTATGATTTTTACATTTTTGTGATTGTTGCTTTGAATACTAGCTAGCATGTGCCTTAATTTTGGAATTTTTTGATGATTTTGTGAAATGTCGATGTTGAATGCTTAAGCTTTGTGATAGTTGATGATGAATTATGGAAGTTAAATGATAGATTATCAAGTTTTGTTAAGTAATTTTGAGTGAAAATGCCTAAATAGGATTAAATTGTGAAAAGTGTAAATTTAAGGTTTAAATTGTGAAATAAATATGAAATATGGGCTGCTAGGGACCTATAGAATATTCAGCCAATCATGTGTCTTATTGAATTTTGAGTAATTTGTGTTTTTTATGAAATAGGGACTAAATTGAATAAATGTGGAACTTTAGGGGCTAAAGTGCAAAAATTCCCAAATATGTGTTTGTGGACTCAATTGAATGTGTTGATGAATAAAAGAGTTAATTTAGAATGTATATAGATCAAGAACGAAAGAAATCGAATTTAGATCAGGGGCAGTCGAAAGTTATTGAATAGTCGATCCAGCCCCTCTATTCCAACTACGAGGTAAGTTCATATGCAAATAAACGTCTTTACATTGAATTATATATGTTTTATTATGGTTGAATTTCCATTAATGTTGAACAAGTAATTACGAGCAAGAATCGATAGAGTTGTGATATCTAAAAGTCTCGTACGAACCTTAGGAATAGTATAGGATAAAGATGTCATGACATTAGGTTATTGAGATGTGATTACATGTAAGACCATGTCTGGGACATTGGCATTGTATTGATATTACGTGTAAGACCGTGTTTGGGACATTGGCTTCGTTAATCAATTTCGTATAAGACCCTCTCTGGGACAGTGGTATCGATATGTGATAACATGTAAGACCATATCTGGGATATGGCATTGTACGAACTTATACGATTTCCAAGTATCCTTAATGATTCCGAACGGTTCAACGGGCAAAGTCAAGTCGAGAAAGAATATGTGGATGAACTAAGTGAAAAGGGGAAATATTTGATGGACTCGATTAAGACATTGAATATATGTTCAATGAGAAAGGTTTATGAATTTGAATGTGATTAGCTATGTTAAACATGTTTGAATTGATATGCAAATGTTCATGTGATAACTTTATTTGTATATGACTTACTAAGCTTTTAAAGCTTACTTTGTGTGTTCTTTCCTTATTTTATAGATTATCGAAGCTAGCTTGAACATCGGGGATCATCGGGAACCATCATCACACTATTGACTACTTGTTGGTATTTTTGGATGCTTGTAATTATGATATATGGCATGTATAGGCTAGTGAGTTGATGAAGTATTTTAAAGTTTGCTATAGCTATGAGATTTGGTTTGCTTTTGTTGGAAATGTTGGTATGTATTTGGCCATATAAGTTGGCTTGAATTATGTGTTTGATAAGTGATATATGTGAATTATAAATTACCTTGTGTTTTGGCATGTTGCCATGGTTGTTAATATGGTTAAATGGTTGCTTATTTGACTAGTTATAAATTGATGTATTAATACTTGAAGAATGATATATTTTGGTATGATTGATACATGATGAATTGATATGTTTGAGAAGCATGATTTAGTTGATGGAAATGTGATAAAAATGCATTTAGAAGTTATGTATGTTGTGATGATTTTGAGTTAATGATTTGGTATGTTTTGAATATGGAATTGAGTAGTTGAAATGGTTGAGTATAGATGACATGATAGGTGTATGAATTGGCTTGTTTTGGCTGCCTATATATGTGTTGATGTAACACCCTGATTTTGGGCCTAGTCGAAATAATGGTTTCGGGACCACAAATCTGAGATAAAATAATTATTTTATGATTTATTTTGAGGTCTATGATATGATTGCATGATTGTGTGAAAATTTCGTGAAGAAATTCTATGCATAAAGTGCTTAATTTGAAGTTAGGGACTAAATTGAATAAGTTGCAAAACTTGCATTCTAGAAGTTTCTACTATGAAATTGCTTTGAAATATTAATTAGGAGGCCTTACATAGCAATTTGATCAATTTCTAAGTTTATGGACAAAAAAATTGGACATGGATGGAATTTTTTAAAGTTTAGTAAGTAAGGGCATTTTGGTCATTTGGATATTAAATGAAATAAAATTGGAAAAATAACACAAAAATGATCATCTTCTCCATAAGTTGTTGCCGAATTTTGCTCTCCACCATAGCTAGGGTTTCAACACTTTTAAGCCTTGATTTTAAGTGATTTCTATGCCCCTTTTTAATGTTCTTTACATTTTTGAAATCCTCGTAGCTCGGTTTACCTATTTCTACCAATATTTTGAGCTAGGTTTTATATTTAAAAATTTACCCATGGATGATATGTATGAATTTTGATGTTTTATGGTAGAATATGAAGTTTGAGATTGTGTTAAACAACTTTTGCTAAGTGATTTTTCATAAAAACGAGTAAAACGGCATAATCGGTAAAAATACCTAATGTTCATAAATACATGTTAGAGTAAGATTTTGATGTTGCCATAGAAGGGAAAAATTATTAGTATGTCATAAAACACAAGAAAATAGGATGAAGTTTAATTTTCGAGTCTTGGGGCAAAAGTGCAAATATGCAAAAGTTTAGGGGTCAAAATGAAAATTTGTAAAAATATGATTTTTAGACCCATATGAATAGTGTGATTAATTATTAGGCTAAATGTGATATTATAGATCAAGGAAATTGAGATTCGGGCTTAAATCGGGAAAATACAAGGTTATGAACTAAAATGATAAATTGCCGTTTTTTTTTGGATTGAGGTAAGCTCATGTGATTTAATAAGCCTATTATTCATGTTATTATTGTTATACATGAAATATATCTTGCTATGAAGTGCATTGAATTATCATGCATAAATGTGATTTCTATGATTATGGATATTATGAGCAATTGTAAGTTCATATGATTGTTAATAATGCAATGTGTAATTTAATGTTATTGCCTTGAGATGTAAGTTTATATGTAAGTAATACATCAATTTTACTTGTATTATGAGATTTTATAATAGCATTGGAAATATGTTTGTTGATAATTACTTGATTGGTGAAATTGTTGGAAAAGAGAGAGAAATCCCAGTTGAACCTTCAGAAAGATTGGATGATACAGATGGTATGTAGCTAGGTCACATGTATGGTGCTGAGTGCACATCATGTGTACAAAGAGAGCTACGAGACATTATGATGTAGCTAGGTCGCATGGGTGGTACTATGCGTACACCATGTAGACAAGAGAGCTACGGGATATATGTAGCTAGGTCGCATGCGTGGTTCCAGGTGAAGGACACCATGTAGACTAGAGAGCTACGCAATAAACTGGCTAGGTCACATTGGTGGTACTAAGTGTTCACCATGTGTACAAGAGAGCCAAACTATATGATGGGTGGAGCTATGTGCTGCAACCACCAAGTATCGAGGATTGATCCGAAGTGTTCAACGGGAGACTTACTATATATTGCTTTGTGAGTTTTGTGATGAATAAATGCAGGAACTTGGTTATGTGATTAATGTGTTCATTAAGTGACCGGGATGTGGTAAGGTTATAAAAAAGTAAGTTATACATGAGGATGATTTTATGGTGATCTTGTAATTATGGGCCTATACTTGTGATGTATGAGATGTGGTGAAAATGATTTGTGATATGTATGTTAAAATGAGGTTAATACAAAGAAAGTGTGAAAGAGTGAATTAGCAATAAAACCGTTTTAGGACAGTAGCAGTGACGTAACTTTGAAAAAAATCACTAAAAATAGTAGGAAATTAATTAGAGGCTGAATGAGATATGAAATTAAAGCTTAATGAGTCTATTTTCATATAAAAGAAACAGAGCAAGCAAAGGAATTCTATATTTTGAGATATTTATATTTTTGTGAGATTTGTTCAGAATGATTACGTGATCCCCTGTTTTGAATTTGAAAAATCCTTACAAATTGTAAAAAAATAATTAAGAAATATAGTTTATATGCGTAGATTCCTTATTGAGTCTAGTTTTAAATGAAAAAATTTCATGGTTATTTGACTCTTGTACAGGGAGAAAATCAATTCGAAGTGAACAGAGGTCAGATCAGTCGAGCTGTATAATAGGGGAAACTTTAACTAATAAACTGTACTAATTGGCTGGACTAAAAATTCTAGAAAAATTTTAGTAAGAAGTGACATGATTCTAGTTTCTGGGAAAATTTACAGATCTTAAATTAGAGTTCTGTAGCTCTAAATATAAATAATTTAATGACTGTGACGCGGGAAAACAGCTTAGCTGGAATTTGAATAAATAGAAAGAATATGAAAATAGCATTACTTATTATTTTCATGTGAGCTTACTAAGCGTAAAGCTTACTTCCTCCTTTCCATTTTTTTAGCTTGTCAGGTCAGCTCAGGGGTTGGAGATCTTCGGAGGCAGCATCACACTATCAAGCCATTATCCTTGGAGTATTGGCAAGTATATGTTAAATATTTTCATGTGAGTGGCATGTATAGGAAGTTTGTTTCATGTGATGTATTATTATTATGAGTTGGCTTATGTATTGGCCTACATCGAGCTATTGTATATGGCCATGAGATGTGGCCTTTATTCATTGTGGTTTTTAAGTTTTAATTTTTGGCAAAAACTTGGTGACTCGATTTTATATGTTTGTCAATGTTTAAGTCCGGTAACGCCTCGAACCCTGTTCTGGAGTTGGATACGGGTGAAGGGTGTTACAGTTGAAACGGTACCAATTTGGTTACTTTGTTAGCATAAGAAAATGGTGGCAAATTGGCTTTACAAATAGCCTATTTTTGTCCACACGGGCAGAGACACGGGCGCGTGTCTCAGCCATGTGCGACACATGGTCATGCTGCACGGCCATGTGTCCCCTGGGGTACCTTTTCAAATTAAGTTAGTATACCCTACAGGTTTGGTACTGCCTAGAAACACAAGCGTGTCTATTGGTCGAGTATGGCATACGGGCTGGCACATGGGCGTGTGGCCGGCCGTGTGGCCAAGTCAGTAACCTCCTTAATTTTCCCACGGCCATGGCACATAGGCGTGTCTCTGGCCGTGTGGTGCAAGTCAGCATGTATGCCCTGTTTTCACACGGTCATGTTTGGTAGCCGTGTGAGGCACACGGCTTGTTCACACGGGTGTGTTACCTTTAAATGTTTGAAAATTTTCTAAGTTTCCCAAAGTTTGCAAATATTATCAGTTTAGTCCCGAACCACTTCTAAGCATGATTTTAGGTCTCGTAGAGCCTTACAAGGGACATTGTGAATGTTTTTAAATGGATCTTAAGTTTGAATGTATAAATGTGTGTGAATGAAGTGTGTTATTTAGTAATGTCTCGTAACCCTATTTCGGCGACGGATATGGGTTAGAAGTGTTACAGGACTGATGCGTAGCAAGAGAGCTTCGAGAAGCTCAGGACTGTACTGACTAAGGCCCCTGTTTTGATACAGCCAAAACTTGAAAAGGAGTTCATGGTTTATAGTGATGCGTCACATGTCAGTTTGGGATGTGTATTGATACAGAATGGTAAGGTGGTAGCATATGCGTCTCTTCAGCTTAAGATACATAAGACAAATTATTCGATGCATGACTTGGAATTGGCCGCTGTGGTGTTTGCACTGAAAATCTGGAGGCATTACTTGTATGGTGAGAAGTGTATCATCTACACTGATCACAAGAGCCTCAAGTACCTCCTTACTCAGAAGGAGCTAAATCTTAGGCAGCGTAGATGGATTGAGCTGCTTAAGGACTATAACTGGACCATTGAGTACCATCTTGGCAAGGCCAATGTGGTGGCCGATGCACAGAGCTGTAGAGCTATGACAAATTTGAGGGCGATGTTTGCTCGCCTAAGCTTATTTAATGATGGTAGCTTATTAGCTGAGCTTCAGGTTAAGCCGCCATGGATTAAGCAGATTAAGGGTAAGCAGTTGGAGGACGAGTTTTTAGGTCTTCGGTTTCGACAGATTGATAGTGGCAGCACTACGGATTTTGGACTTAATAGTGATGGGGTACTTTGTTTCCGTGGAAGAATCTGTGTTCCGAATGATACTGATATGAGACAGTCTATATTGAGGGAGGCGTATAGTAGCCCTTATGCTATGCATCCTGGCGAAAATAAGATGTACCGAGACCTCTATAGTTATATTGGCGCCCAGGGTTGAAACGTGAGGTTACTGATTTTGTGGCGAGATGTCTGACGTGCCAGTAGATTAAGGCTGAGCATCAGTTACCTTCGGGTTTGTTGTAACTGGTTAAGATTTCTCTATGAAAGTGGGAACGAGTAACCATTGACTTCGTTAGTGGGTTGCCCCTAACACCTATTAAGAAGGATTCGATATAGGTCATCGTGGATCGGTTGACCAAGTTTGCGAACTTCATACCGGTTAGGGTGGATTATTCTCTGCAGAAGCTGGCGAAGCTTTATATTTCTGAGGTAGTGAGACTACATGGGATATCAGTTTTGATTATCTCTAATAGGGATCCTCGTTTCATGTCTTGATTTTAGAGAAAGTTGCATGAGGCTCTGGGTTCAAAGTTGGACTTCAGTACTATGTTCCATCCTCAGACAGATGGTTAGGCTGATATGGTGATTCAGATACTAGAGGATATGTTGAGGAGCTGTGTTATTGATTTCCGAGAAAGTTAGGAGAACTATCTACCATTAGCGAAGTTTGGCTATAATAATAGCTTCCAGTCTAACATCCAGATGGCACCTTACGAGGCACTGTATGGTCGTAAGTGTCACACTCCTTTATGTTGGACTGAGTTGGGCGAGCGACGTGTTCTGGGTCCTAAGTTGGTTTCTGAGACAGAGGATAATGTTAGATTAATTCGAGATCATTTGAAAGTGACTTCTAACAGGCAGAAATCTTATGCGGATTTGAAGAGGCATGAGATCGAGTATTCTGTGGGGGGATTTCGTGTTTCTTAAGGTCTTGCCATAGAAGAAAGTACTAAGGCTTGGTCGTAAGGGCAAATTGAACTTTAGATTTATTGGACCTTACCGTACTCTAAAGCAAGTGAAACTAGTTGCTTATCAGTTGGGGCTACATCCGGAGTTGAATCGTATTCATGGTGTGTTCCACGTCTCTATGTTGAGGTGTTACCGCTTTAATCCTACTCATATTGTCCCTGTTGAGGAGATTGAGGTTAGGCCAGACTTGACCTTTGAGGAGGAGCTTGTCCAGATTCTGGATCGTGACGTAAAGGTTCTGATGAGGAAGTCTATCCCATTGGTGAAGGTTCTATGGCGTAATCATAGCATTGAGGAGGCCACGTGGGAGTTAGAGGATTCGATGCATCAGTAGTATCCTCATCTGTTATGATCAGGTAAATTTCGAGAACAAAATTTTTTTTAGGGGGTAGAGTTGTAACGCCCCAAATTTCTTATTTTTGCTCGTGTAAATTTTGACACAAATTTGTATCTGCTTCAGTGGTTAAGTGTTCTGGGTGTGTGTGTAAGGTCCCAAGTTCAAGCCATGCCTCTAACAAATTTTGAAATGTTTTTAAAAGCTAAGCCTCACTCTTATTCAGTAGGCTTTTATTTAATTGTTTGTAAAACCATATCAGAATGGGCCAGCTGCTCTAGTGGTTAAGTGGAGTATTGGTGTGTTAGAGGTCTTGTGTTCAATTCTCTGCAATGGCAAGAAGTAGTATTTTTGCTTAAAGTTTGGCCAGAGTTGTGTTGAACTGGGATTCTGAGTGGTGGATGTGTAGTGGAAGTTGAGGGAGAAAATTAAGGGATTAAGATAGGGTAGGTAGTGGGATTTGAGTAAAACAGTTTCCTAAGAATTCTCTCTGCAAAAAAAAAAACTGATCATCTTTTCCTCCACTTCTTCTTTTTCATTTTTTTCTTCTTTCTCTTCTTCTCTGTTCTCTACCAAATTTTTGGTTCTTTGTCCTCCCTTTCCATTCAATTTTTCCTTTAGTCTCCATTCTGAACAACGATTGAAGGCACACGTTCTTTCTTCCACTCTTCTTTTTGTCGTCATCCCTTTCATTCTTTGCTACCGATTTCCTTGTTTGATTCCCCTTCTACTTCTAAATTTTTTATGGCTTGTTAATTCGGCTTTTGCACGATATCGGTAAGTTTTGGTTCTTGCTAGTCTTAACGTTTGTAGTTGCTTTCTAAGAGGGGTTCTTTTTTGGTGTTTAGGAGTTAATCAAGGGACTGAAAATCATTCCCAATCGACGAGTTGAGCGCGTGGATTCCTCGTTTCGATCGAAGGTAAGAGTTTTGATAGTTATAGACGAACGTCTAGTTACAATACCATTTAAGTCTCGGTATTGGAGTGCTCGTGAGTGATTAGGCATCAAAAATTATAGGCGTGTACTCGATTGCGCAGAAAATGAGGTTTTGGCAAAAGCCAAAAACCTCAATGTCGACGCCACCCGGGCATGTGGTTGCCCATGTGGTAGGTCGTGTACCCTAACACAGGCATATGATTAACAAGGCCAGGCCGTCACGGCCAAGGCCAATTTGGGTCATGTGGGCCACACGGGCGTGTGGGCGCACACGGACAGGCCACATGGGCGTGTGAGCCCATTTTTACTGAAATGACTGCTAAGATTGCATGGGTCGCCCAAGTTGACTGTGAACCTTCCGTAGGGTCAGTAAGCACTACTTAGACCCTTAACTGTCTGATATTGATTGTGTCAATTATGTACTGAGCATGTTATATACAAGCATGTATACTGAACTGAATGTGTATCTGACAAACCTGTGGTAGCATGATATTTCATTGTATGTTGCATTGCATTGGGTTGGGTTGATATTATTTGGAGGAAGTGTACTGAAAGGCTTTTAAGCCTAATATACTGGCAACTCAGCTGCAAATTATTGTTTTGTGCCGCATTCGGTACTATTTGGTGTGTAGGAATGGGTGGATTGATTTAATCCTTACATAGAGTGTAGGGTTGGACGGAGATGGTGTGTAGAGGCTGGTTGGGTAGGACTTTGTTACTGAAAACTGCATGACTGATACTGATACTGATACTAAGATGGGCTAAGTCCCAAACCGTTACTGACACTGAAAGGGGCTTAGGCCCTAGACTGTTTGACTGTGCAATGTGATTACTGATTGTTTGTTGTTTTCTGCGGGATTACACACTGTGTTTATGAAAACTCACCCCTCTCTGATTAATGTACACAAGTAATCCCCAGACCTAGATGGATCGGTGCAACGGAGGACTCGATGGTGACCATAGTTCTGGACTATCATGGTTTTAATTTATGATTATTGGTTTTATTTTTAGTCTATTTTTATTGGTTAAATTTTTGGGTTGTAATTGGACTTTCGAAATTTGGTTTGATTTTGGGTTTTAATTATCTTTACCTTATGGATTACAACTGCTAGTAGTAGGAAACCTCGGTTTTCAAAAGAAACAAATGATTTTCGAAAATGCCCGATTGTTTAAACTATTTTAAAAGCTTCCTCAACAAATAACGTTTTGAAACTATCGACTAAATGAGTAACACGATTTTGGAACTAATAAGATATTAAGATAAGTAATTCAATGGAAATGGTTTTATCGCGACGGCACGGGTTTCAAACACCCTATCATGTGACTTGCTAGATCTGGCCATAACGTCTAGGCTGGGTTTGGGGTGTTACAGTCTATGTGTTTCTTGTGAATGATAGTTTGGGTTCAACTTAGTTTAATGCTTAATCTTGTAATGCTATGTGTATATATGTAAAAATACATGTTTTGGTATGTTTGAAGGTTGATGGATAAGTTAAGTATTTGAAATGGAAATGATATGGTGAATTGGTAAGGTATGACACTCATAGTGTATAATTGCATCAAATGGCATGAAAATTTGATAGTAATGATTAAATTATATTCATGTTAACATATTTGGTATGATTTGTTGTGAAATGGTGCCAATTGTGGCATATTGATTTGAGTTGGTAATGTTTGATCTATCATCAATTGATATTTGGAGCATGTTTTGATTTGGTATGGTTAAAAGTGATATGAGTTCATTATTATTGTGTTAAGTTATAATGAACAATATTTGAATGGTTATTGAGTGTGACAAGCATGGTAAAATGGATGATTTTGGATGATTATAAACCCAAGAATGGTTAGTTGAATTGGTGTAGCTTGATTTGATTTGTTGTTGATAAAATTATGAAAAATGTTGGAATGGAAGTTTAGGAATAGTTTAATGAATGTTTAGACATGATTTTGGAATGATTTTGTGCAGGATATAAGTGTGCATTATGCACCATTTGAGCTAAAGGTTGGCTTGGCATGGAATAGGTACCAAAATGGTCTAAAATGTACCAAAACACAGTCATGTTGAGACGAGAAACTCTCATCGTCGCAACGTTGACCCAACAATTTGTGACATCCCGGTGTAGAAGGGCTGGACGTTGTAACTATTCGAAAAATGAGTTTGGAAAATGCAATAAAAAAACAAGTTTAAGGAAAAAAATAGAGTTTTAATTTTTTTTCCAAAACTAGAGCTTGATTATGATGTCTAAAGTAATAAACACTTAATCAAAATTGTACCTTTTCAATTTGTCTAGGATGAACGCTTCGACCAACTAGTCTTCTCCATTATCCTCAAGCTCACATCTGCCTAGTGTGGGCTCCCTTTGAATCAAAAAAAATTCCACAAGATTACCAGTAGGGTAATTTCAAATTTTGGCTAAATTTTTGGGCGAAGTTGTAAATAAGAAAAATATCTCTAGAAATCTTCTAAAACAATTTTTCAGAGAATTTTCTCTCTACAACTTTCTCTTGAATTCAAGTGTGTGAAAAATAATGACCCATTACTCTCTTTATATAAAGAGAGTTTAGAGTGTTCAACTATAATTAAACTTAATCACTTTAATAGTAAAATAATATAATACTTATTATATTAAATTTAATATTAAATTAAAAAATTTTATCTACAAGATAAATATTAAATTAAATTTAATATTAAGATAACCACATTAATATTAAATTAATAAAATATTATTAAGATAAGTATTAAATAAAATATAAATCTATTAAAATAATATTATTTTTGTAATAGTTAATCTGAAATCAAATTATTCAGTAGAGTTCTAGTAGAAGTGTGATTCCTCCATTGTTCAACCGCCGAAGGACAACCCCCAACCACCGAAATGTCGTTGTCGCTGACACTTTCATGTCCAGTGGTGTCATTGCAGGTGCAACACCCTCACGACACCTCAAGCTGGTTCGACTATTGACGGTTCGGTCTGGGCCTAGTGATGGCTCGACTGATCCAGTCTAGCCACCAGTTGGATCGTCGGCTCAGTTTCACATACTAGGCCTGGTTTGACTAGTTTTTGGATCCCAGTCTCGATTTTGGATTCTTGGGCCTAATTTTTTATCTCAGGTCCAATTTTTAAGTTCAATTACCCATTGAGCCAATTCTCTAACTTGAAAAATAATTTTTAAAAATATCATATTAATTTTAATTAATTTGATTAATTTATTTTTACTTTATCAAAAATAATTTTCCCAAAAATCACTAAGATTTTCCAAATTAAAATTTCAAGAAAATTTTTTAATCAAATTCTTTAGTTGAACAATTCTCTTGAATGCCTAATTTAATTCCACATCGAATAAATTGACTCAATTTAAATTATTTCCAAAACCATAAAATTTTCTTCTGATTCAAATGCAATCCAATCAAGTTTTTGTTGAGCTGGCGGTAGGACCAATCAAACATATACAATAGGCTCTAGTAATTGCAATCATATCTAGAAGTACTGTTCCAATAATTCACAATTTATTTAATCATGGAGTCAGTTCACAAGAAGTACCATGATTGAAAATTCCTTATTGTATACTCTTTACGAAAGCAATTCATCCAATTGCTTTGACCAATGATCTTGTCATGTGTGTGTTACCTTCATATGATATCCTTGATTTCGCAAATTTGCAACCTAAACTGTGGAAAATCGCGTTTTTTAGGCTTTTCAGGCATTCTAAGACATATATAAAACAAAAATAAGAAGATAGGAGGGAGCCGTCATAGAATACTCAATAAAACAACTCGAAAAACACCATTGAAGCTGAGTCTAAAACAAATTTCCGTCAAGATTGAAGATTCCAAGTTTATTTCTTAGGAGATTATCACGAGTTTCTTTATTTCTTTCCGTTATAATGTATCTAGGATGTTTTTATTTTCAAGCATGAACTAATTTTCTAAAAATCTAGGGAGATGAACCTTATGATAAAATTTGTCGTCTAATTTTTATTTTACGCAATAAATACTTAGATCTTATTCTCAATTATGTATGTGTGCTTAATTTTTGGTTTAATATTTCTAAATTATTGATTCATATTTGATATGCTTAAATCAGAGAAGGAATAAACCTTGTTTAATAGTAGATCTTGCGTAATTGAGTAGAGTTGCATGCAATCCTAGATTAGAGTCAAATCTAATAAGAGAATTCATAAATCGAATTAATGCGATGATAGGAGTTTTAATTAGAAAGAAATTTCAATTAATCAACCAAGAGTTAGTTGCTCTTACTCTTGATAGTGACAGATGAAGTGAATTCTTTCTTGGGTATTGTTTTGCTTCTTGATTTTAATTGATTATTTCTCTGTTTTGTTCTTTGTCTTGTTCGTTAGTTAATTAATTTAATTAATTTTAGTTTTTAACTCATCACTCGATTTATTTAGTTAAATAATAGAAAGATAGTAATTATTAATACTTTTAGCTTTCATGGGAATAATATTTCTACTCACCGTAATTATACTATTAATTGATAGATACAATTACCTTAATCAAATTTTTAGTTATTTCAGGAAGCATCAAAACCTTATCCTATTACTTCCTTTTTTTTTTTTAAATTATTCTTCGTGTTTCACCTTGAAACAGTAAAAACATTGTTTCACTTAATTTGGCACATAATAAACAACATTTAATATATCTCAAAAACCAACCAAACATAAAGGTTTATTATAAATTTTAATGTCTATATGATAACGAACATTTAATATATCTCCAAAACCAGCCAACATAAAGGTTAATTATAAATTTTAATTTTTATATAAAGAATATACATTTTAATGCTTCCATATTTGATTTATGTTTACGTAGAAACATTAATATTTGTTGACTTTGTTAATGTAAGATTCATATGATAGTCTATGTGCATGTCACGTTAGCAATTAATTAATTTTTAATACTTGTAATACATTTTAATTTTTAAAAATTTTAAAAAATGAATTAATTGCGGACATGACATCCATGTGATAATCCAAGTATATGTCACGACAGTAAAGTTAACAAATATTAACTTTTCTGTTTATTTTGAGGTGATTTGATAAGTACCACATGTTTAAGGGCCAGAAGAAACAAAAATAAAATAAAATTAATGAAAAGCTAAAATGATTTTTTTTTTCTTTTTATAAAACTAGAGAGCTAAATAAGTCATTATGCCTTTTTTAATTCACAAAACAAAATATATCATTTTAAAATATCAACCCAAGTTTATTTCATGATTCCTAATGAAATCAAATTTTACATTGGATTTATAGACTTCTGCTTATATAATCTGAACATCAGATTTTATTACTTGATTTAGAAATGATTGAGATTTTTCTTTGTACAAAGGCTAAAATTAAAACAAAACCTTTTGAAGAATCAAAGAAAACGACTGAAAATCCAAGAAAATCAACAAAAATGAAGAAAGGTGAGCAAGAAAAGGTAGAATTAAGAAGAAAAAGAAACCAGTTTCCACGAAAAGAAGGGAGAGCCTTAAAGGAAAGAAAGGTTAAGTATTCTTTTTACTATTACAAGCTTCGTTTTCACTCAATTTAGCACATAATAAACAACATTTAATGTATCTCCAAAACTAGCCAAACATACGATAAAAGTTTATTGTAAACTTTGACAATATGGTATCTTAATAGAAATTATTCTTAAGAGGATATTTTGAGTTTTTAATCAAAAAATCATTTGTTTTAAAATAGGGATAAATTTAATCAATTTTGATTTAATGTGCAATTGTTTACATGAACTTTAATTTGGTGCAATTATACACATGAAACTCTAATTGTGGTTCAAATGTGTAATTAAAACTTTAATTTTGATTTAATCATGCACATTTAAAGAAATAAATACATTAATTTATTTTTATATTGGATAAATATAATTATTTATGTATGCAATATATAAACATAAAATGATGTTGCATCAATAATTGTGTTAATAATTTGCAAGAATTGGATCAAATCAAAATTTCATGTATAAAATAACCATAGTTCATGTATAGTTTTGAGATTTATCCCTTTCAAAATATTAGTACAAAAATCCATATGTATGGGTATAGGTTCTCCTTTGCCGCAAGAGTCTTTCTCTTTTGCGTCGTTGAAACGACCAGGGTCTCCGACCCTTGAGGGCCTCGAGAGGCCACAAAGAAAATAAAGAATAAATCCCCTGATGGTCTTGAGCCAGAGGATGTGGTAATGGAAGATGACCTCCAAAAGGTTTCATGGCGAGACAAACTTGTAGGGCAATATATATGGAGGATGGGGGGTTAGAGGATGAAGTGGTTGTGGAGTCAAAACTTCAAATTGGGGAGGATAACTACATGATTAGTACCAAAGGCAAGTTTCCTGAGATTACATTTTCCAAGCGGATTCATGAATGGATTGATGGAGCATGGCTAAGACAGTTGCAGTGCATCTCTAGGAAAAAGATATTGGCTATAAAGCTTTGGTAAATTGTCTACCGTCTTTATAGGGTTTAACTGGGAGATTCCAGGTGGTTGACCTTGATATCAATTTTTTCTTGGTTAAACTCAGTAATCAAAAGGACTATGATAAAGCTTTTATGGGAGGGCCATGGATGATTTATAGACATTATCTTGTGGTACAACCATGGAGTTGAGATTTCACAAGTGAAAGTTATCCTTCAAAGGTGGTGGTCTGGGTAAGGTTTCCTCGACTTTCATATCGATACTATACTAAAGGTTTGTTGAGAATCATTTCCAAAGTGTTGAGAAAGATTATAAAAATTGATTATAACATGACAGAAGCGAAGATGAGTCACTTTGCTCTCCTAGGAGTGGTGGTTGATCTGAAAAAACCTTTAATATCTTATGTTGGTATTGATGGTCATGTTCAATATGTGGAGTACGAGGGCTTGCATGTCATTTGTTATGAGTGTGGCTGCTATGTGCACACTAAGGAGATCTGTCTGAAACAGCAAGGAAATGGGAAAAAAGGTGGACTTGACAGAGCAACAATGGTGCCGACTATTGATACTGTGATGGCTACAACTGTGGGTGCTACAAAGGATCCGGTTTCTCTATACAAACCTTGGATCCAAGCTCCGACCCATAGACTAAAACTAAATATTTAGGGAAAGTCTACTATGAAAGGAAAATAAGATTAATCATTTATTGAGGGAGTGAGCAAATCACGCTTCCAAATCTTGGAAGATAATGGTGATGAGAATGAAGTTTTTTTTATAAGAAAGCTGAATATTCTTAAATGAAAAATAAGGAAGCTAAATATTCTCAAACGAAAAAATAAGGCGAATTTGAAAGGGAAAAAATTAAGTCGAGAAATTTTAAAGTCATCGAATTCTAAAAGGTACGTGAAGGATTCACGTGGAGGAAAAATTAATGGTAGGCCAATCTTGAAGGCTAATGGAAAAGAGCCACAATCTACCATTTAAAAAGATCGATCCACAGAGGTAGGGGTAAGAGAAAGTATGGGAAATGGGCCTCGAATCCCACCTGGTTTCAATTTGGTCATTATTAGTGCTACTACCTTACTAGAATTGAATCACACAACGGTGATCATTAAGAACGACAACACCTTAGTGGGTCAGATCCATCATGTGGGCCACTGTCTTGCTTCTTCTTCAAAAGATTCCCATGTATACAATGAGGAGGGTTGTTACGTCTATGCATGAGATAACCAAGCGTAAGTTTAAAGTGTGGAAAAAATAAGTCTCAAATCTTTAGGGCCGTTGCTGGTTAAATGGATTGATTTAATGACTTGTCAGCCGGATAATCTTGATAACGTTTCGGGATAATCCATAGCTGTTTTGATGTGTTGTTAGAAAAAAATTATTTGGAAAGTTGCATCATGTTAAGGGTAGTCTGATGATACAATAACCAAATTCGTATGTCGTTCATGCCATATTAGTATTAGGCATGCGCATCGAGAATGCGATAGCATGGCTGCTTGCTTAGCAAGGCTAAAGAAGGAATGGTTATTGGCTTTTACTCTTGATCCCAACCTCCTGATTTTGCTTTGAATGTGCTGCATGAAGATGTTACTGGTTTATATTTTCCAAAATTGGTTGCTATGTAATAGCTTTTGCCCTCCTTAATAAAAAGGAGTTAATTATAAACTTTAGTTTCTATATAAAGAATATAAACAGGATAAGATGGCAGTGGCAAGCAGGCTACCCAGCGACATACACACAAAATAAAGGAAGGGAGGCTGCTATGGATGAAGTCGATTATAATGGTAGACCTGCACAGTGAATGACACTATGGACTCTTCCAACCACTAACGTAGAAGCAGGCAGGCAAGGGATCTCATCATCAAACAAAGGAAAGGGGTAGCAATGGATATGAACATGGATACACTGACAAAGCTTCCACCATCTTTGGAATGCCGCCGCTTCATTTACAACCTCATCAAAAACATTCAAGGTGATAACTTTCAACTGCTGCATAATATCAGGCAAAGATTACTCAGGTAATAATAATAAGAATACACTTGCAACTATTATATGTGGGCGCAGCTAAACTGGAAAACATTTACAGAGTTGGTGTAAAACTGTCGACTGTTGAAGTGAGATATAAAAACCTCTGTGTGGAAGCTGGACGTGATGTAGTTCATGGGAAGCCGCTACCTACACTATGGAATTCTCTAAAAACCATAATTTCTGTATGTATATACATTCCAGGAATATATATAAATATATATAGTGTAGCCAACCATGCATAATGATGGTCTAAATTATTTGGATGTTATTGTTGATTAAACTTAAATGTAATTTTAATGGTTTTAATTTAGAAGTTTTATTTTTTAGGAGAATGAAAGGTCAAGAGTCATTGGTTTATGGCAATGAAAGGTCAAGAGTCATTGGTTTATGGTTTTTATTAGATTTTAATAATTTCAATTTTTTTAAGGACAATAGCCTATAAATAGTTTGTAAGCATTTAATATATTTTAAGAGAAAAAAAGCAAGAAAATTTAAAAGTTAAAGAGAATTTTTTTTTCTATCTTGAGCAATTTGTCAATTTGGAATCTGAGCCATGGAGAGTGTGACCAGTAATGTGCCGCTGCCTTGACTAACGAAGGCAAACTATGAGAAATAGAGCATCCAAATGAAAGCTCTCCTCGGGTCTCAAGATGGTTGGGAGGTAGTCCAAGAAGGTTTTGTAGAACCGACAACTACCGCGGGATATACGGTGGCTCAAAACAAGGCATTGAAAGAGATGCGATCGAAAGATAAGGCGGCATTGTACATGTTGTTTTGAGCTGTTGACGAGTCGAGCTTTGAGAAGATTGCGAGAGCGACAACTTCAAAAGAAGCATGGGACATTTTGGCGAAGGTGTACAAAGGAGCCGACTGGGTTAAACAAGTCCGCCTTCAAACTCTTCGCGGAGAGTTGGAAGGCTTGAAGATGAAGAAATAGGAAGGTATCTCCGACTATATTACAGGTGTTCAAACCGTAGTGAACCAACTTAACCGAAACAGAGAAGCGTTAACCGATGCACGAGTTGTTGAAAAGATTTTGAGGTCGTTAACTGGCAGTTTTGAGAATGTCGTATGTGCCATAGAAGAGTCAAAGGATCTAGCAACGCTCACAGTCGACGAGCTCGTTGGTTCTCTCAAGGCACGTGAACAACGTAAGAAGAAGAAGAAAGAGGAGACACTTGAGTAAGCACTTCAAACTAAGGCTTCAATCAAAGACGAAAAGGTTTTTTATTCTCAAAACTTTCGAGGTAGATGGCGTGGCCGTAGAGGTCGAGGAAATGGTCGCGATAGAAGAGGCCGCGGTCAAGAAAGGCATTACGAGGAGAAAGAGTAATCAAACCAACAAAATTGGCATGGAAGAGGATGCAGTCATGGAAGAGGCGGTCGATCGAATTATTCCAACATCGAGTGTTACAAGTGTGGCAAATATGGTCACTATGCGAAGGATTGCAACTCTGATAAGTGTTACAACTGTGGTAAGACGGGGTATTTTGCGAATGAATGTCGCGACTTGAAAAAGGTGGAAGAAACAACCAACCTAACCATGGAAGATGAGGAGGCGAAAGAAGGTTTTCTCTTGATGGCACACAACAAAGTCAACACCACCAACAACATGGTGTGGTACCTTGACGCAGGTGCAAGCAACCATATGTGTGGGCACAAACACCTATTCAAAGAGATGCGAAAGGTTGAAATAGGACATGTGTCATTTGGAGATGCGTCGAAAGTTGAGGTAAAAGGCCAAGGTACCGTTTTTTATATACAAAAAGATGGGTTAGTTGGGTCTATCCAAGATGTTTATTATGTACCAGATCTCAAAAGCAACATTTTGAGTATGGGGCAACCCATAGAAAAAGGTTACTCGGTACTTAGGAGAGACCAGGTGTTACACTTGAAAGATAAGCAAGGGTGTTTGGTCGCTCGAGTTGAAATGAGGAGAAATCGCATGTATAAGTTGAATTTGAGAAGCATTCAAGAAAAATGTTTGCAAGTCGACATAGAAGACAAGGCGTCGCTGTGGCATCTCCGTTTTGGCCGCCTACATTATGGTGGTCTAAACGAGTTAGCGAAGAAGAACATGGTGTATGGGCTACCAGACATGGACTACGAGAAAAATTTTTGTGAAGAATGCGTGCTCAGAAAGCATACGAGAACTTCGTTTCAAAAGAAGGTAGAATATCGGGCTAAACAACCTCTCGAATTGATTCATACAGACATATGTGGACCAATCACCCTCGAATCTTTTAGCGGTAAAAGGTATTTCATTTCCTTTATCGATGATTTCTCACGAAAAACTTGGGTTTATTTTCTGAAAGAAAAATCTGAGGCGTTCGAGGTGTTCAAAAAGTTCAAAGTGATGGTGGAACAGGCAACCGGTAGACACATCAAATCTGTACGATCCGATAGAGGTGGTGATTATACTTCGACGTTTTTCTTGGAGTATTGTGAGGAACAAGGCATAAGACGATTCCTAACCGCACCGTACTCTCCCCAACAGAATGGTGTGGCAGAGAGGAAGAACCAGACTGTTTTCGATATGGTTCGGTCAATGCTCAAGAGCAAGAAGATGCCGAAAGAATTATGGGTGGAGGCCATGCAATGTGCCATCTATGTACAAAATCGGTGTCCACATGCGAAGTTGAATGATCAAACACCACAAGAGGCTTGGAGTGGACAAAAACTGATAGTTTCTCATATCAAAGTATTCAGTAGTAAGGCCTATGCGCATGTGCCGGATCAGCGCAGAACGAAGCTCGAAGACAAAAGCAAAAGGTTTATTTTTATTGGGTATGATGAGAAAACAAAAGGATACAAGCAACTCGACTCGATAAGTAAGAAGGTTGTGGTGAGTTGTGATGTATGAGTTAATGAAGCAAGTGAGTGGGATTGGAATAACTAACGGAGGTTATCATCAAAGATGGAGAATCATCAACCGCTACACCAACAATCATACTGACAAATCTTGAAACTATCAATGATGAAGATGAACCGCAACAACCCAAAATGCGAAGTTTGCAAGATTTGTATGATTCAACAAGTGAGGTACACATTGTATGTCTTTTGGTAGATTTCGAAAGTATAAGTTTTGAAGAGGCGGTACGAGACAAGAAGTGGCAAATTGCCATGGACGAGGAGATTAAAGTAATTAACCGCAACAATACATGGGAGTTAACGGAGTTACCGAAAGGAAGTCAGCCCATTGGTGTGAAGTGGGTGTTCAAGAGAAAGATGAATGCTCAAGGCGAGATAGAACGGTACAAGGCACGAATTGTTATATAGGGATACAAACAAAAGGAGGCAATCGATTATGACGAGGTATTTGCTCCCGTTGCAAGAATAGAGACAATTCGATTGTTATTTTCACAAGCGGCTCAATTCAAATGGCCGATATTTCAAATGGATGTCAAGTCGGCATTCTTGAATGGTGTGCTCGAAGAAGAAGTCTACATCGAACAACCATCCGGGTACATGAAAAGTGGATAAGAGAAGAAGGTGCTAAAATTGAAGAAGGCACTTTATGGGTTGAAGCAAGCACTGCGGGCATGGAATACTCGTATTGATACATACTTCAAGGAGAACGAGTTCAAACAATGTCCCTATGAGCATACCCTTTACGTGAAGAAGAATGAAGGTAATATGTTATTTGTTGCTCTTTATGTTGATGACCTCATTTTTATGGGGAATAATGGTGAGATGATACAAGATTTTAAGAGCAAAATGACACAAGAATTTGAAATGACAGATTTAGGTTTGATGAAGTTTTCCTTGGTTTGGAGGTAAGACAAGAAGAGACAGGTATTTTTGTGTCACAAGAGGCATATGCAAAGGAAATTTTGAAGAAATACAAGATGGCATATTGTAAACCGGTTTCAACACCAATGGAACCAGGTGTAAAACTCTCAAAATTTGGTGGAGGAGAACGAGTCGACGCGAGCAAATACCAGAGTTTGGTGGGAAGTCTTCGCTATCTCACTTGCACAAGGTTTGATCTTTCACTAAGTGTTGGCATTGTAAGTCGGTTCATAGAGGAGCCAGCTTATTCACATTGGAAGGCATTGAAGCGAACCCTACGGTATATCCAACGAACGATATCACTCGGGTTATTTTATTCAAATGTGGAAGATTACAAGTTGATTGGGTACTCTAACAGTGATTGGTACGGAGACTTAGACGATCAGAAAAGTACATCAGGATATGTGTTCTTTATGGGTAACACGACGTTTACTTGGCTTTCAAAAAAGCAACCAATCGTGACACTCTCGACATGTGAAGCTGAATATATAACAGCGTCTTGGTGTGTGTGTCATGCTATATGGCTCAAAAATTTGTTGAACGAATTGGAGCAACAACAACTCGATGCGACTGAGATACGAATTGACAAGCAATTGAGTTAGCAAAGAACCCAGTGAATCATGAGAGAAGCAAACATATTGACATTCATTTTCACTTCATCTGAGATCATGTAAAGAAAGGAAGTGTGAAATTAGTGCACGTGGCAAGCCGGGACCAAGTTACAGATATCTTCACGAAACTGCTATCAATGGTGCTTCTCGACAACTGCAAGAAATTAATCGGCATGAAGGATGGCAGAAGCATTTAAGTTTACAGGGGAGTTTTGTTGATTAAACTTAAATGTAATTTTAATGGTTTTAATTTAGAAGTTTTATTTTTTAGGAGAATGAAAGGTCAAGACTCATTGGTTTATGGCAATGAAAGGTCAAGAGTCATTGGTTTATGGTTTTTATTAGATTTTAATATTTTCAGTTTTTTTAAGGACAATAGCCTATAAATAGTTTGTAAGCATTTGATATATTTTAAGAGAGAAAAAGAAAGAAAATTCAGAAGTTAAAGAGAATTTTTTTTTCTATCTTGAGCAATTTGTCACTTATTTCACAGTTTCTTACAGTAGCCAAACTGATGGGTTCAAAATCACACCAAGCTAACATATGCCTTATTAGTGATATCAGTGGCATATTAAAACCTGGAAGGTGCTATATTTTTAAAGTTAAAACTAGCTAGGCCAGATCCAATATCCCAAAGTTGGAACTAATGTAATATCCTCTAATATACATCTTTCAGGATGACTCTACTACTTGGTCCTCCAGGATGTGGGAAGACCTCCTTGTTGAAGGCACTTTCTGGAAATCTAGACCAGTCACTTCAGGTATGCACATATCATCGCTAATTTACTTCAATTTGTGAGGCTTATCCATATGATTACATATCCTGCAAGATTGATAAGGCGAGTGACGGCGTTCTTGTGTTGGCTTGACAACCAATAGCTCACAGGGGAAGTTTCGTATAACAGATACAAGCTGAAAGAGTTCGTGCCCCAGAAAACTTGTGCATATATAAGACAAAATGACTTTCACATTTCTGAGATGACAGTGAGGGAAACACTTGATTTCTCAGCCCATTGTCACAGAGATAGAAGGCGTGCGCAGTATATATCTGCTTTCCTCAATTTGTTATATATACCTAATCATGGCCTTAGATTTTGCACCATGATCTCTATGTGTATGGTTTTATTTCACAGAGATGATGATGGAAGTCAGTAAAAGAGAGGCAGAAGTAGGAATTGTCCCTGATCCAGTAATTGATGCTTATATGAAGGCGTATGCAGAAACAAGATAAATTACTTTATTCTCACATATCTTGCTAGTTGCTAGTTAGTAGTATTAACTAATTTATTACAAACATAAATGCCTTATAGGGTTTTCCATAGGCAACATCTGTCGAAGGGCTAAAGGCAACACTTCAAACCGACTACATACTAAATGTAATTATAATAATCAAGCTTGATTTAATTCTCGTGAATGCATATTTTGTATCACTCCTCTCTTTCATGCTAACAACATGTTTAACAAAATTTCCTGCACTTTGATTCGACCCTTGGACTCGATATTTATGCTGAAACATTTGTCAGTGATGTTAAACTTTGGCCTACAATGCAACATCAGACCAGCATGCAAACCAGCATTAGAGCTGAACCAAATGAAGCAGAATCATTTTGTTTATTTGTAACTTAATTTGGTTGCTTTGTAGTCTAACTTTTAAGTTAGTAGGATTTGGTCAAGATTTGAATCTGATAGCTGGTATGTCAACTACATTTTGTTTGTAATTTTAGCAAAGCTTTTAACAAGCATTTATGGGAGCTGTTATGTTAGGTAACGGTCAATTTTATTGTAACACATATATACTTTAGTCGGATGAAATGGAAAGTAAGAAAAATTCTTTTCTCCTAAAAATTTCTGGTTGGTAGTTTTTCTCTGCAAGTCTCAAGTCTTTGAAGCTTAAGTTTCTTTCATATTTTATCCGGATTAATTACGTTGTTGCTCTATTTTAAGACAGAGCTTCATACTTGATCCGGATTACTTGCTTTTGTTTTTCCTTCTCTACTGTTAAAACCCAACAGGTGATGCCTCAAGAAGAGTGTGAAAAATAAAATAAAATAAAATAAAAATAAAGAACACACAGCTTTTTACGTGGAAACCCTTTCGGGAAAAAAACCACAGGTAGAGGAGAAGAAAATTCACTATGTCGAATTCAAATGATTACAAGAGAAATAGACTATGTCTATTTATAGGCTTGTAAAGCCATATTCCAGTAAGACTGAAACACCTTATTCTAATCAATATCAAATAGATAGAATTTAATAAGGTTTAAAAAACTTTATTCAAAAATAAAATAAAAAAAGTGTAATTCTATATGGATTCTTCTTTTATTTTATTTTACCACTGTATTTTATTTAAATAAGGATTCGGGTCACTTAATTCTAACAATCTCCACCTTGACACGAATTCTCAATGAACAAGTTCTTCATCGCGAACTCTCAACGAACAAGTTCTCCACCTCTTCAATAAAACCCCGTAAGGGTTTAACGTCAACAATGAACACTAACGAAGTCTAAGCAATGCTCAAACTTAGTTATAGGAAGTGACTTAGTCATCATATCTACAGGATTTTCATGAGTACTAATTTTGCTCACAACAATATCACCACGAGCAATAATATCACGAACAAAATGATACCAAACATCAATGTATTTTGTTCTCTCATGAAACATTTGATCTTTTATAAGAAAGATGGCACTCTGACTGTCACGAAATACTGTGTTGATTTGAAGGTCTTCATTGAGTTCACTAAAGAGTCTCTTCAATGAAATAGCTTCTTTACAAGCCTCAGTAATCGCCATGTACTTAGCTTCAGTTGTAGACAAAGCGACTGCAGTTTGCAAAGTGGCTTTCCAACTTATTGCACAACCTCCGATTGTAAAGACACAACCTGTGAGAGATCTTCTTCTATCAAGGTCTCCAGCAAAATCAGTATCAACATACCCAATGAATCCATCTCTAGTTCTTCCAAATTGTAAGCAAACATCAGTAGTACCTCGTAAGTATCTTAAAATCTATTGAACTATTTTCCAATGTTCTTTACCGAGATTTGCCATATATCTGCTAACTGCACTAACTGCATATGATAAATCTGGACATGAACAAACCATAGCATACATGAGAGATCCCACTGTACTAGAGTATGGAACATGTGACATGTACTCAATCTCATCATCTGATTGTGGAGACAAAGCCGATGAAAGTCTGAAATAGGCTGCTAAAGGAGTACTAACAGGCTTAGCACTCTGCATATTAAACCTGCAAAGAACTTTCTCAATGTATTCCTTCTGACTTAGGTACAATTTACTTGCTTTTCTATCTCTGAGAGTCTCCATACCAAGTATCTTCTTTGCTGCTCCCAAATCTTTCATCTCAAATTCTTCACTTAGTTGGGATTTGACCTTTCTTATCTCTCCTTTATTTTTTGATGCTATCAACATGTCATCAACGTAAAGAAGTAGATACATAAAAGAACCATTATTGTTTTTCTTAAAGTAAACACAACTGTCAAAACTACTTGTTTTGAAATCATGAGAAGTCATAAAGGAATCAAACCTCTTGTACCACTGCCTTGGTGACTGTTTCAAACTGTAAAGGGACTTTTTCAGCAAGCAAACATAGTCATATTTTTCTGAGACTGTAAAACCCTCTGGTTGTTGCATGTAAATATCCTCCTCAAGTTCTCCATCCAAAAATACAGTTTTTACATCTAAAAGCTCCAAATCATGCATGGCCACAATACCAAGCAAAGCTCGAATCGAACTATGCTTCACAACTGGGGAGAACACATCTGTGAAGTTTACTCCTGGAATTTGACTGTAACCCTTTGCAACAAGCCTTGCTTTATATCTGGGTTTTTCAACTCTTAAAGTCCTTTCTTTATTTTTAAACACCCATTTACAACGAACAGTCTTCTTACCTTTTTGTGGAGTGATTCCATCTCCTCTTGCATAGCAAACATCTATTTTTCTGAGTCTTCACAGCTAATCGCCTCAGAATAGTTAGATGGCTCTTGATTCGCATCTATATCTTCAGCCACATTTAAAACATAAGCAACTAGATCAGCCTCAGCATACTTCTTTGGAGGTTTAATTTCTCTTCTAGTTCTGTTTTTGGCGATAGAGTATTACGACGAAGAAGCAACTTTATTCTCAATTTTTGTACTGGCTTGAGGAGTCGACTCTGTATTAATCTGATGCTCCACCTGCTTTTAATTTTCTTTATTGGAAGAGTCTTTAAGAGATAAGTTAGGTAGCATATCAGTTTCATCAAAAACAACATCTCTGCTAGTCACAACTTTTCTATTTTCAGGACACCATAACTTATACCCTTTTACACCAGCTTTATAACCAAGAAAAACACATTAGTTGATCTCGGTTCCAATTTTCCATTATCAACATGAGCATATGCAGGACACCCAAAGATCTTTAAATCAGAATAATTAGCAGGATTACCAAACCATACCTCTTGTGGAGTCTTTTTCTCAATGGCAACGGATGGAGATCGGTTTATCAAAAAACATGCAATAGAGGCTGCTTCTGCCAAAAACAACTTCGGTCAGTTGGCATTTGACAACATACATCGAACCTTCTCCATGATCGTTCTGTTCATTCGTTCTGTAACGCCGTTTTGCTGTGGAGTATGACAAACTATCAAGTGTCTCATGATCCCTTGTGACTTGCACAATCTATTAAACTTATCAGAACAGAACTCTAAGCCATTGTCTGTGCGGAGGTATTTTATTTGTTTTCCCATTTATTTTTCAATCATAATTTTCCAAGATTTAAATGCAGAAAACACATCGCTTTTCTGCTTCAGGAAGAATGCCCAAACTTTTCTGGAAAAATCATCAATAAAGGTTAGCATATAATTAGCTCCACCTCTCGAAGGCACTCTGGATGACCCCATGGATCGAATGAATATACTCCAACGTTCCCTTCGTGTTATGGATTCTTCTGGTGAATCAAACTCTCTTTTGCTTCCCAAAAACACAGTGCTCACAGAAATTTAGTTTGCAAATTCCTTGCCCAGCAAGAAGTCCTCTTTTGCTTAATTTTACCATGACATTCTCACTAATATGCCCTAGGCGTATATGCCAAAGTTTAGTAATATCATCATCTGATAAGGAAGAGGAAGCGACAGCTGCATCACCAGTAACAGTAGAACCCTGCAAAACATATAACTTGGCAGTCTTTCTTTGCCCTTTCATCACAACAAGAGAACCTTTGGAAATCTTTAAAACCCCACTTTCAGCTGTGTATCTGTACCCTTTTGAATCAAGAGTATTCAACGAAATTAAATTTCTCTTCAATTCTGGAACATGTCGCATGTCACTAAGTGTTCTAACAACTCCATCAAACATCTTAACTTTAATTGTTCCAACACCTACGATTTTACACGAAGCATTATTTCCCATCAAAACAACACTTCAGATATTGTTTCGTAAGTTGTAAACCAATCCCGATTGGGACTCATGTGGAAGGTGCAACCTAAATCAAGTATCTACCCTTCGCTTACTTTAGAATCATTGACAGAAGCGAGTAGAAGTTCACCATCGCTGTAGTCTTCTACAATATCAGCTTCACCGTAATTTTCTGGTTGTTTTCCCTTTTGATTCGCAGCCTCCCTTTTAATCTTGTTCTGTAGCTTATAGCATTCAGATTTAATGTGCCCTTTTTTCTTACAGAAGTTACAAGTTTTACCTCTATTTGAAGACTTCGATCTACCCTTAGATTTACCGCGAGGATTCTGTTCCTATGTCCTTCCACGATCATTATCAGCATTCCAATATTGTCTCCCACGAGCAATGAGACTCTCTTCCTGAGAGTCGGGTTTAACCATAAGATGTTTCATCTTACCATACGAGGTCAAAGAATCATAAACCTCATCAACTGTGAGAGACTCGTGGCTATATAAAACCGTGTCTCTAAAGGTTGAATAAGACGGAGGCAACAAACAAAGTAGAATCAACCCTAGATCTTCCTTATCATACTGAACCTCCATGGCCTCCAAGTTTGAGATAATTTTTTTAAACACTATTAAGTTTTCGTGTACAGACGCACCTTCCTCCAAACGATAAGCATAAAGATGCTGTTTCATATGCAACTTGCTTGTTAGAGTTTTCGACATACATATTTGTTCTAGCCTCTTCCATAATGCAGCGGTGGTCTTCTCTTTCATCACATCCTGTAAAATTTCGTTGGACAAATGCAGATGTAATTGTGTTAATGCCTTTCAATCCTTACGCTTCTTCTCTTCATCTGTTAAAGTCGAAGGCATCTTATCTATCCCTAGCAGGGCATCCTCCAGATCCATCTGCGCAAGAACTGCTTGCATCTTAATCTGCCACAACGCAAATCTAGTGTTGCGATCCAATAGCAAAATTTCATACTTTAAAGAAGCCATTACCATGATCGAGATGAACAACCCGAAAGCTCGGATACCAATTTGTGAAAAATAAAATAAAATAAAAAAATAAAGAACACACAACTTTTTACGTGGAAACCCTTTCGGGAAAAAAACCACGGACAGAGGAGAAGAAAATTCACTATGTCGAATTCGAATAATTACAAGAGAAATAGACTATGTCTATTTATAGGCTTGTAAAGCAATATCCTAGTAAGACTGAAACACCTTATTCTAATCAATATCAAATAGATGGAATTTAATAAGGTTTTAAAAACCTTATTCTAAAATAAAATAACAGAAGTGTAATTCTATATGGATTCTTCTTTTATTTTATTTTACCACTGTATTTTATTTAAATAAAGATTCGGGTCACTTAATTCTAACAAAGATATATCTCTGGTGGCCAGAATAAAAGATTGAGTACAGGTAGTGAATTTCGCGGTATATGTAAATAGCCAAGTTTAGCAGGGAATTAATTAGCCCAAAATAGATAAATATTATCTTCCGGTCATTCTGAGTTTAGCTTAAATATGTTTTCTCTGACATATGCAGGGGAGATCGTTGTAGGTCCCACAAAAACTTTGTTTCTGGATGAAATAACAAATGGACTTGACAGTTCCACTGCCTTTTAGATTGTTGCTTGTCTTCAGCAGCTTGTGCATATGACAGATGCTACTTTGTTGGTTTCACTGCTACAGCCTGCACCTGAGACATTTGATCTCTTTGATGATATAATTTTGATGGCAGAAGGAAAAATTTTACATCACGGACCATGCGATCACATTCTAGACTTATTCGAGAACTGTGGGTTTAGATGTCCTCTACGAAAAGCAATTGTGGACTTCCTTCAGGGGGAAAGTGAAATCCAGTTTTTGATAATCTTTTTCCTTTTATGCAGTGCTGTTTGTTACTTCTACAACTTCGAAAGTATTTTGGTTTGCATTTTGCAGGTTTTAAGCAAGTAAGATCAAGTACGATACTGGTACAACAGTGAGCTGCCCTATTCATATTTTTCAGTTGATATGCTCTTCATGAAATTTAACGCATCCTCCTTAGGGAATAAGATAAATAAGGATTTCTTAGAATCATATGACAAGTCCCAATGCCATAAAGATTCCCTTTCCTTTACTAAGTATTATGTTTCTAAATGGGAAATCTTTAAAACTTGCATGTCAAGAGAGATTGAGAAGGAACTCAATCTTTTACGTATTCAAAATAACTCAGGTGAGGACTTTCTTTAATTCACTCCTTTCAATTTCATCAATTAAGTTTCATGCTCAAAGAGATTCAAGCTTCAAGAACATATTGATAGAAATGAACATTTGAGGTTTTTAGAGTATAGGGTCTGTTGTCTGTTACTAAGTTGTTATCTAATCTAGTATATTGTTAGCAGCAGTTAAGCATACACTTGTATATAAACTCCTTCCCTTTACCTATTCAAATAAGAATGAAATACTAGTATTGCTTAGTAAATCCTGTTTATCTCTTAATTGTTTCTTTTATTTAATTTAATAGAGATACTAACATGGTATCAGTCGCCTGATTTCTTGGAAACTCCTCTCTTTGCCGATTCATGGCAAATTCCACCGACTCTACTTTTGCTACCTCCTTTTCCAACTCTCGTTTGATTCAATCATTTCCTTACAATGATACAATGAAGTTAGATGACGAAAATTTTGTGCAATGGCAACAACATGTACGTACGATTGATCATTAAAGGTTATGAATTACAAGGTTTTCTAGAAGGTACATTACCTATTCCACATCGCTTTATGGCTTCTCCAGATGGAGTTTTAACTCCGAATCCTGATGCATGTCTCTTTATTCAACAAGATAATTCACTTCCTCTTGGCTTCTATCTACGATTAGTGCCTCGTTGCTATCTTGTTTTACAACAGCCAAAATAACTTGTGAAGTATGGGGTACTGCGAATCGGCTCTTTGTTGCTGCCACTGGTGCTAAATTGTCTAGAATTAAGCATGACCTACACTCTATCAAGAAAGGAACGTTAATTGTCAAAGAATATATTTTAAGATCCAAAATACCTACGCTTTGCTTGAGGCATCTAGATCTGTCATTTCAGAGGATGAGAAGGTGGAGGTTATTCTTGCTGGTCTCTCGTCAGATTTTGATACGGTGTTAACACCGGCGTCTTTCTCCTCTGAGACACTTCTGTTTCAAAAGATCGTTGATGTTCTCTTAGACTTTGAGAGTCATCAGACTCGTACGATGCATGATGTGTTGTTTCATGCCAACATGGTTGGGGCCCCTTCGACTATGACTGTGGCAAATTCTGTTCGTAGAGGTGGTTGTTCTTCCTATGCTTCTCGTAGGCATGGCTTTCGACCACGGATTCAATGTCAGATCTATAGTCGTTATAGTCATCTGGCATAGCGGTGCTTCTATTGCTACAACTGTGATTACGGCAGTCCGTCTCCTCCGATCGTGGCACATTACTCCTCTGCTCTTGGTGGACGAGAATCTCATGGAGATATGTTCACTTGATCTAATGGTTTTGGTGGGTCTGGGCAGTGTGTTGGCCCATTGGGGGTAGCACTGGCGCTGTTTACTGGTGGCTCCTCGTGAGAAGGGTAGCCATCGATGCAAAATTATGCTTCACATCTGCCATAGGTTAGGGTTTCCCATCCTTTTTACTATAATTCATTTGATCAGTTAGGCCGTGTAATTAGGCCTGGTAGTGGCCCAGGTTTAAATGGTCCATATGGGACTCCACACATGCCGCATGAGGTGGGTCAGCAAATTGGGCCCTTTGCTACTGTTCACAAACTGCCTGCTGCAGGCCAAACGGCTAGGCCTTCTGTTTTTGATGGGTAGGCTACTACTGGTCCAAGACTTGGCCAGACCTCTATGGGGCCGAATGTTAATTGTGTTGGTCTTGAAGCCCACACATCTACTATACCAAATGGTGGGCCCAGTGTTTCGCGACGGACTAAACCAGAAGCCCGAGTTTTTTATTTTGAGTCCTCGCCATATATTGGGTTACCCTGTATTCTCGACTTTAATGCATTTGATTTTTTAGCTACCTCTGGATCCAATGCTAATACCAATCAGTATGGTTCTAATTTTGATAATAATGATTCATATGTTTCTCTGCCTGTTGGAACTTCATCTTGGTATCCGGATTCGGGGGCTACACACCACGTTTGTCAGAGTACTTCTGGTTTAAATGAGTCTACTCCATACTTAGGTAATTAATCTATTTTAATGGGTAATAAATCTCCTGCTAAAATCTCATATATTGGAAATTCTGTTTTTCCTGCAAAGAAAAAATTACTACATCTGACTAATGTTTTATGCGTGTCGAGTATCCGGAAGAATTTGATGTCTGTTTCTTAGTTTGCTAATGACAATAATGTATTTTTTGAATTTCATCCGTCTTATTGTGTTATTAAAGACATCCAGACACAAGAAATTTTGCTGCAGGGCCACACTCGTGATCATCTCTATCACTTTCTGGTCGTTTCATCTGTTCTGGCCCCGTCTATTCACAACACTGGGATCTGAGAGTGTACTACCACTAATGATGTTTTTACATTGTGGCATCAAAGACTTGGTCATCCTTCCGCCTCGACTGCTAAACTCGTTCTCGATAAATGTCAAATTGTTACTAATAAAAAATGTTTTGATAATATCTATATTGCATGTCAAAAAGGGAAATCACATAAATTGTCTTTTTCACACTCTACTACTAAATATACGGATTTTTTTGAATTGGTTGTTTCTAACTTGTGGGGGTCAACTTCGGTTGTCTATGGGGGAAAATTGTACTATGTTTCATTTATTAACATGTGCAGTTGTTTCACGTGGATTTATATGATTCAACGTAAATCTCAAGCAGTTGAGTGCTTTCTTCAGTTTTAGAAAATGGTCAAAACTCAGTTTGGAAAGGAAATTAAAAAATTTTCAAACTGACTAGGGAGGTGAGTTCTATGGCTTCACATCGGTTTTGGCTAATCATGGTGTTCTTTATTATCTCTCCTGTCCATACGTTCGAACAGAACGGTGTTGCTGAGCGTAAACATCGCCACATTGTTAAAACCGGTATTACGCTCTTGGCCCAAGCCAATCTGCCTATGGATTACTAGGGATATGCCTACTGTAGTGTCGTTCATCTCATAAATCATCTTCCTACTCCGGTTCTGAAAGGTCAATCTCCGTATAAGGCTCCTCATGGTCAGGAACCTACATATGATCATTTAAGGGTGTTTGGTTGTTGTTGTTTCCTGTATCTATGCCCGTTTTTATGTCACAAGTTGGACTTTTGTTCCCAACCATGTACATTCTTAAGGTATAGTTCACAACATAAGGGCTATTATTGTCTCACACCAGACGATAAGGTCATTCTCTCATATTGTTGTTTTTGATGAACGTCGTTTCTTGTTCAATTCACCTACATTGGACACTGCCCAGCATAGTCCGTGTGTCACCACATATGTTCCTATAGTCAGCCCTCTCAGTCCACGGCAGTTGCGGCTTCATCCACTGTGACCTCACATTCTGCTTCCATTTGTAGTCCCCGACAGTCTATACTGATTGAGTCACCGACTACCTGGATCCCATATAGCCTGTATCTGACGATTCACCAATTGAAGTAGATTTTGATCATGTGATTCACCACATTTTCGCCTCGTCAAACAAGGATAGTTAACCCCGTCCAGTTTCTTCGACCACTCCACCTATTCCTTCAGGAAACACTCACTCTATGGTTACGCAGTCTAAGGCAGGCATTTTTAAACCCAGGATTTTGATTCTTGAAACTACCGATTTTGAGCCGCGCACAATTGAGGAAGCTCTTGCTAATCCAAATCGGAAATTGGCAGTTCAAGCTGAATTTGATGCCTTAATGGTTAACTCTACTTGGGAGCTTGTTGAGTTACCGCATGGTCAAAAAATGATCAGGAGTAAGTGGCTTTTCAAAATAAAAAAAATCCTGATGGGACAGTTGCTCGATGTAAGGCTCGATTGGTAACAAAAGGCTGTTCACAGGTACCCAGGTGTAACTTCAAAGAAACGTTTAGTCCGATGGTCAAATCAGCTACTATCCGGACCATATTATCAATCGCTGTCTCCAATGGTTTGTAACTTCGTCAAGTCAATGTGAACAATACCTTTTTAAATGGTGATCTCTTTAATGAAGTATTCATACAGCAGCCGACGGGCTATGCTCAGTTTGGACCAAATGGTGAGCCCTTGGTGTGTCATCTGACAAAGTGGTTATATGGGTTGCGACAAGCTCCACACGCCTGGTGATGTATCGTTGAAAGCACCAAAAATATCCTATTCCTTGTAAAGTAGTAAAAATAACAATAAAGGGGAAGTAGGGTCGAATCCTCAGGGACCAGATTGTACGAATGCTCGTTTCTTGAAATCCTGGACAATTTCTTGGCCAAGAAAACCTGCGTTCTTGAAAAATAAAAAATAGAATTAAGAATCTAGAAAAATAAAAACAGAATTTAAAGTGAATTGAAATTGCGAAATTAAATAAATTGTAGAAATTAAAATGAGGAATATAAAAATAAATAGAGTTGAGAAAAGAGAAAGTTTCTTATGTGGCAAGATTCCAGCCTCCGGTTGTCTCATTCCACCTTGGGTTCAATCCTTGGCTTTTAAGTAACCCTTCTCGAGCAGGATAAGCCAATTATCGTGGAAGAGGGCACCTACGACCACCAGCTCCAAGGATTTAGACTTAAAATTTGGCGGAGCCTGACTCTAGCCAATAATCGCTTTTGTGGGACTATCTTCTGCTAGATCATCACTTCCCAACGGCTAATACCACGCCGTTTTGTCTCTTGGATTCGCCAACCTCTGACGCAGAAAGCTAACGAACCGACTGTGCAACCTTCCCAAAACGTACAAAGTGGTCGTTCCTTGCACAAGTTGAAAAGATCACCTATTAAGGGACATGGACGGAAGCGTCAGCCCCGTAATGCGGAGAAGCGATGAATACCCTATTGAGGAGGCTAAGCGCGGATTCTAAGCCTCATGAACCCTTTTGGGGAATTTTGACAACCTTCGACTAGATTGGTTTAGTGGCTCGTGATTTTTGGGAAAGAAATAAATAAAATGGATATGAGATTTTTATTGAAGAAAATATGGGGAGAACAAAAGACAGAGTTTTTGGGAGAGTGAGTGTTTACAGAAAAAGAGATGATCAATATGTGCCACTCCATCCCCTATTTATAGTACTAGAAAACCTAGTCTATTCTTAATGAAATTCTAAAGGATAAATAATAAATAAATAAATATAATTAAAGATAAATGAAAATAAATGAAAATAAATCCTAAAATTAAATCTAAATAAAAATCATTAATAATTATCCTAATATAATTGAAATTAAAATAGAGTTTTGTGCTATAAAATCTCTTCTTTTGCATTTTAGCCTTTGGGCCTTCCATGTTTGCATTTTTGGCACCACTTCCCTCTTTCTTTGCATGTTGGCCCATTATATCTTCAAATTCGCATTTTTTGCCTTTAAATTTTCTCTTGCCTCCAATTTAGTCCCTAAAAGATAAAAGACCACAAAATAATCCAAATTAGTAGGATCATACTCAAAATAATCATGCAATTAGCACATAAAATATGTCGTTCTAGAGTATTATCAAATTCCCCCTACTTAGCCCATGCTTGCCCTCAAGTATGGTTCGTATCCACTGTGAAAATTAAATCCTGCCATGAAAGAAATACTACTCCAAAATTTTATAAAAATTAGAAAAAAAAATGCATGCGAAAAATAAAGAGAACACTTAGCTTGATTGAAATAAAATTGAAAAAGTGTTCCAATTAACACATACAAAAGTTAGGATCAACTTGGATTATTTCATAAAAATTAGGTAATTTACCAAACCTATCAAAACACCATATTCGTTTCTACCTTTAGTCCTCACACTATATTAATATGTCTTTTTTTTTTCCTTTTTTTCTTTTTTTTGATAGAATTTTAATTTTATTTATTTATTTTTACTTAGGAATATATTGAACCTTTTGACGCGAAGAGAGATGACAGCCAAGCACCCCACCCCAGTTACTCAGCCCAACATACTCCTAATTTTTATTTTTCTTGAAAACATATCGAACCTTTTGACGCGAAGAGAGATGACAGCCAAGCACCTCACACCGGTTACTCAGCCCAACACATTCTTAAAAATTAATTCTAGTTAGCGGAGTTTTACCTAACACGTCACACAACCTTTTGACGCGAAATAGGATGACAACCCAAGCAACCTACCCGGTTACTCACTAGTCACGTCTTGTTTGCACTCATAACCACACGGAAACATTATTATTAAACGAAATTTTAATTTTGGAGGACTTAGGAAAAACAATCAAGTGTCAAAAATAAGTTTTAGTAACTACCTTAATTGTCATGAACATATTTTAAGCATGCAATTGTATTAAGTGTCCTCTTGTATTTAAACTTAATCAAATTTACCAAAATCAAGATAGGTTAACTCTATTAATCATAATTATTTAAACTAAAATAAATAAAACAATGGAGAAGCAATCAAACAGACAAAATCATAACTAACTCAATAGACAAAAATCATGCATGTGGGTCAAACAATGGGCAAGTCGTGGTCAAATTCTTGGGCATGAAAATAGGCAGAATAAAAAATTTTATATGGACAGCAACGACCAAAGCAGCAGCAACAATAAAAAAATTAGCGTCTAAAAAAACAGAAATAATGAGGAATGCCTCCCCCTACTTGAAACACATAGTCCTCGATGTGGAATAAATAAATAAATAGGTAGAAGAAAAGTTTAGAAGAACTCCCTATGTAGTTACTGTCGTTCGCGCATTATGGTAATGAGTTCTCCTTATTGTTGCTTCGGTTTACCTAGACAAAAGAAGAGAATTTTATTAATATCTGAAAATAATAAATAATAAAATAATAAGAAAAAATAAAATAAAAATAAAAATTGGGTTGCCTCCCAATAAGCGTTTGTTTAACGTCGCTAGCTTGACACCTCAACTAGTATTGGGGCTGTTCGAGTTGAATTTTTTCGTTCGTATGGGTTTGGAAATTCTCCTTTTTTATTACATCCACCATATTTGGGTTTAATCATCCTTGCGTCTCTTTCCTTGGTTTCATATTTTCCTCCAAGGGGTTGATCCCTTTTAAGTCGACAATGGTCTCATCATTCTCCAAAAATGTGAATTTGAGATGCTCGGAAAGTGGTTTTAATTTCGGATCTGGTGCCTGCACAACAGAAGGTAGAAGTTTAGTATCCATAGGAGCTAATAATTTATTAACAGATTCAAAATCATCAAACATCATTTTAGATTTATCTCCATAAGATGACTCAAAAGTTTTTTCTACTGATGAGTCAACTATGTCGACACGGTTTACATCCAAGACTTCACTTGGGTGACTAATAGTGCCATAAATGTTAAACTTCACGATCTCCCCGTCAAACTCTATCGTGAGGGTTCCACTTCGTACGTCAATCTTAGTATTTACAGTACTAAGGAACGGTCGCCCCAACAAGATGTCTGAAGACCCATGAGCATTATCCTCCTCCATTTTTATCACATAGAAATTTGCAGGGAAGTTAAGCCCATTGACTTTGACTAATACGTCCTCGAGGACTCCTTCGGGATGCACAATGGACCTGTCTGCCAACTGAATGGTAACACCTGTCTTTGTCAAAAAACCTGCGTTAAGTGATTCATAAATAGAAAAAGGCATGACATTTATGGAGGCCCTTAAATCACACATAGTCTTCTTAATTCCTAAATGGCCTATTTTGCATGGTATTGCAAACATGCCCCTATCTTTACATTTCGCTGGCATTTTTCGCTGTAACACTGCAGATACATTCTCACCAACACTTACCTTTTCATTACCTGTTAATTTTCGTTTGTTGGTGCAGAGTTCTTTAAGGAACTTGGCATACCGCGAAATTTTTCTAATGGCATCCAATAGTGGTAAACTGATCTCGACATTTCTGAATGTTTCGAGGATCTCCTTGTCTTCTTTACCTTTCCGACACTGATTTAATCGTCCTGGGAATGAGGGTTGGATTTTTGGTAGTGGGGGTTTCGCTCGGACCTGTTCGTCTTTTTTTGGATTTTCCTGGGTGATTTCTTGGCTAAGATTCCTATCAGGAATTGATTCCAGTACCTTTAACATCACTGAATTTGCGTGCTGTCTTGGATTAGGTTCTGTTTGTGATGACATCTTCCCTTGTGAGCTCAATTTCTCAGTTGACATGGTCAACTCCCTTATGGATGCCTTAGTTTTCTGTTGGAAATCCTTTGCCTCTCTTTGGAAATTAAGAGTTTGCGGTTGAAAATCAAGGGCATTAGCTGCTAATTTATTGACTATGGTTTCTACAGAATTACCTGAATCTCGAGGCTGTTGTGGAAATCGATTTTTGTATGGCTGGTTATATTGTGGGTTGGCCCCATAACTCAAGTTAGGGTGGTCCCTCCATCCTGGGTTGTAGGTATTAGCATAAGGGTCATATCGCCTTTGTGGTGCCCTAGGGAAATTTCCCACAACATCTAAATGAGTCATAGTATCATCATTCAAACTGAGACATGCATCGGTTGTATGTTCAAAAGTAGCACATATTCTCCACAGCTGGGCTAGTTTTGTTTTTTCTGCAATAAGAGAATTCAGAATATTAGTAATTCTATCAACCTTATCTTTTAAGGTCGGATTACTTAGCTGGTGAACCCTTCTAGGGTGTTCAGGATTGGCTCGAAATTGCTGAGAATTTGCAGCAATCATGGAGATTAAGTCTCTTGCTTGTTTGTGGAGTCATGTTGACCAACACTACTCCACTCGCGGCGTCTACCTTATTCATCTCCATGGGTTTCAGGCCTTCATAAAAGTACTGGAGCAAAGACTATTCCGTTATACCGTGTTGTGGGCAACTTGCACACAACTTTTTAAATCGCTCCCAAAAGTCATACAAAGACTCTGCGCCTTTTTGCCTTATTCCCACGATTCCTCTTTTTAACTCAGCTGCACACGACGCTGGTAAAAACCTGTTGAGAAACAAACGAGACAGATCAGCCCAAGTTGTTACAGATCCAGGAGGTAAATAAAATAACCATTCCCTAGCAGAATCTGCTAAGGAAAAAGAGAAAGCACGCAGTTTAATTTGATCCTCAGTTACCCCTTGAGGTTTCATTCTGTAACCCCCGAAAAGTTGGCAGTAGCTGGATCAAGCTTGACTTTAATTTAAAATCAGTATCCATAGTAGGATACGTGATGCATAGTGACAGTTGTTCTGCCGGTGCTTTGGCCAGTTGCCGAATTGTCTGAGCCACAGGTTGAGGTGCTAAATTAGGGTTTTCGTCAACCCTAGCGTTAAGCACTTCTTCTAGGGAATCGACTTCAACTTTTTCGTCTTCAAAAGTTTGAGTAGGGTTTTTGTTAACCCTAGACTCTACTTCGTCGTAGATTCTGATTTCTGACGGTGGATTACTTTGAGTCTCAATCACCGCTGACTGCTTTTTCCTTAGCTTTGTTTCCTTACAATTAGCTCTCGCAGTCTTTTCAATTTCTGAATCAAATGCAAGAGTTCCTAGAGCATATCTGGTCATAAGAAACAAAAAACAAGATTAGTACATTACCGATCCCCGACAACGGCGCCAAAATTTGATGTGTCGTCGAGAGCACCAAAAATATCCTATTCCTTGTAAAATGGTAAAAATAACAGTAAAGGGGAAGTAGGGTCAAATCCTCAGGGACCAGATTGTACGAATGCTCGTTTCTTGAAATCCTGGACAATTTCTTGGCCAAGAAAACCTGCGTTCTTGAAAAATAAAAAATAGAATTAAGAATCTGGAAAAATAAAAACAGAATTTAAAGTGAATTGAAATTGTGAAATTAAATAAATAGCAGAAATTAAAATGAGGAATATAAAAATAAATAGAGTTGGGAAAAGAGAAATTTTCTTATGTGGTAAGATTTCAGCCTCCGGTTGTCTCGTTCCGCCTTGGGTTCAATCCTTGGCTTTTAAGTAACCCTTCTCGAGCAGGATAAGCCAGTTATAGTGGAAGAGGACGCCTACGACCACCAGCTCCAAGGATTTAGACTTAAAATTTGGCGAAGCCTAACTCTAGCCAATAATCGTTTTTGTGGGACTATTTTCTGCTAGATCATCACTTCCCAACGACGAATACCAAGCCGTTTTGTCTCTTGGATTCGCCAACCTCTGACGCAGAAAGCCAACGAACCGACTGTGCAACCTTCCCAAAACGTACAAAGCGATCGTTCCTTACACAAGTTGAAAAGATCACCTATTAAGGGACATAGACGGAAGCATCAGCCCCGTAATGCAGAGAAGTGATGAATACCTTGTTGAGGAGGCTAAGCGCGGATTCTAAGCCTCATGAACCTTTTTGGGGAATTTTGACAACCTTCGACTAGATTGGTTTAATGGCTCATGATTTTTGGGAAAGAAATAAATAAAATAGATATGGGATTTTTATTGAAGAAAATATAGGGAGAACAAAAGACAGAGTTTTTGGGAGAGTGAGTGTTTACAGAAAAAGAGATGATCAATATGTGCCACTCCATCCCCTATTTATAGTACTAGAAAACCTAGTCTATTCCTAATGAAATTCTAAAAGATAAATAATAAATAAATAAAGATAAATGAAAATAAATCCTAAAATTAAATCTAAATAAAATTCCTTAATAATTATCCTAATATAATTGAAATTAAAATAGAGTCTTGTGCTATAAAATCTCTTCTTTTGCATTTTAACCCTTGGGCCTTCCATGTTTGCATTTTTGGCACCACTTCCCTCTTTCTTTGCATGTTGGCCCATTATATCTTTAAATTCGTACTTTTTGCCTTTAAATTTTCTCTTGCCTCTAATTTAGTCCCTAAAAGATAAAAGACCACAAAATAATCCAAATTAGTAGGATCGTACTCAAAATAATCATGCAATTAGCACATAAAATATGTCGTTCTAGAGTATTATCACCTGGTTTAATAAATTGAAGCACTTTCTTATTTCTAGTGGTTTTGTCTTATCTAAATCTGATGCGTCCTTATTTGTTCAAGTTACGTCCAACTACAACACTTATGTTTTGGTCTATGTGGATGATATTATTGTTACTGGAAGTTCAACTGACGGAATAAATAGTTTTATTCAGCAACTACATAAAGAGTTTTCACTTAAAGACATGGGCGAGCTTCACTTCTTCTTAGGCATTGAAGTCACTCAATCTTCCACTGGGAATCTCCACTTATGCCAATGCAAATATATCTGAGATCTGCTTGACAGGAGTTCTTTAGCTAATGCAAAAAGTGTTCACACACCGATGGTCAGTTCTTCTGCTTTGTCTAAAGATGAGGGAGATCGTCTTGCTGATCCTACTGAGTATAGAAGCTTTGCTAGTGCAGTTCAATATGTAGCCTTAACTAGACCTGATATAACTAATGCGATAAATCGTGTTTGTCAGTTATGCATACACCTACTACAGTACATATGATAGCTCTAAAATGGATCTTGAGATACTTGCATGGTACTATTGATCTTGGGTTAGTTTTTCGACCATCTGACAGACTGTCTTTAGTTGGGTATGCTGATGCCAACTGGGGTCTAGATTTTGATAACCGCCGGTCTACGATAGGCTATTGTGTCTACTATGGTCATACACTTGTCTCCTGGTGTTCTAAGAAATAACAAGTTTTTTCTCGATCTACGGCTGAGGCTGAATATCTGAGTTTAGCAGCTGCTACCAATGATATTACTTGGTTAGTCTCTCTGCTAAAGAACTACAAATTCGTTATGCCAATCCGCTGGCTGTTTGGTGTGACAACTCTACTGCAATAGTTGTTGCCGCCAATACGGTCCTACACTCCAAATTCAAACATGTCGAACTTGATCTATTCTTTGTGCGTGAAAAGGTGGCTGATGGTTCCCTAGTTGTCCGCGAGGTGCCAGCCTGTGACCAAGTTGCTGATATTCTGACAAAACCATTATCTGTTTCCACTTTTGCTAAGTTCCGTAGTTTACTTCGGGTCTTACCCATTGAGAAGCTAGGTGAATGTTAGAGTATGGGGTTTGTTAGTCTATTATTAAGTTGTTATCTAATCTGGTATATTGTTAGTAGCAGTTAAGCATACACTTGTATATAAACTCTTTCCCTGTACCTATCCAAACAAGAATGAAATACTAGTATTGCTTAGTAAATCTTGTTTATCTCTTAATTGTTTCTTTTATTCAATTCAATAGAGATACTAACAGGGGTCAAATTTTGAGGATGAAGTTTGTAACAAACAACCTTAGTCATAAAGCTTATGCACTTCGCAAGATTAAAATATCCTCTTTTGGCAGCTTGTGTTCGTAGCATGTGTCACAATGACTGTATTTTATAAGACACGGATGGATATCGATATTGTTCATGCAAACTACTACCTGGCTGCGCTGTTTTACACGCTCATAATACTTGTGGCGGATGACTTTCCGGAGGTGTTCATGACAATTTCAAGACTTCAATTTTCTACAAGCAGAAAATGTTATGCTTTGACCCTGCTTGGGCTTATGTAATTCCATCAGCCATATTAAAGCTTCCAATGTCATTTTTGCAATCCTTGATCTGGACATCTATCACTTACTTCACAATTAGAGACACACCTGAGGTCTCAAGTCGAGTTCAAGTTCTAAAAGAGAAAATTATGCTATTTTAGTCAGGGAAGGACTACTAACCCCATAAGATGGAAAAAGAATGCTAATAATACTTATAGAAAAACGGGGAAGAAAATGTTTCCTTTTTTCATAGTATACACAAGCAAACAAGATTTATTCTGGTTGGTGAGCCTAAATGTCAGATCATTTGCGCTGTTTTCAGGTTCTTCTGCCAGTTCTTGACATTTTTTGCTCTACAATTAACAGGAATACCCTTGTTCCGATTCGTGGCCTCCATCTTCCAGAATTTTGATTCTTCTCTGGCAGCTTCTAGCCTCGTATTCTTTTTACACGGATTATTCTGCGGTTTCATTATTCCGCTGCGTAGTGCTTTTCCTACCTCTTATTGATCAGTTTATTTAAGTGGTTCCTGTAAAAGGATACATACTTATCAATTTGTTTCATTCATTACAGCATCCTGGCCAGGTTGGATGAAGTGGCTTTTTTGGGTTTCTCCTATGTCGTATGCAGAGATAGCAGTTTCAGGAAATGAATTTCTTTCTCCGCGTTGGCAACAGGTGAGATTCATTGGTATAAATGAGTTTTATTATTCAGGTACTTAAGCAGCCTTCTTCAAAAGAACAAGGAATTCTCACATATTTCTTGCTGGTAATATATTTGACAAGCATTAAGCATATCAGTTTGAACCAGTCCAAGGAACTATAGTTAAAGATCTGTAAATACAATAGAGTACATGAACTAATGAGTGTTTTTTTTAATAAAAAAAATTATTGTGCCTTTCTGCTCCCAAAGAAGACCTTGCTACAAGGTTTCAACGAGTCTAATTCACAAAAAGATGTTAAAGAGTAGGGGCTGGACAATGAAAATTGTTCTTTGACTGAAACGATGCTTGCTTAATGAAAGTTCACAGCAATGCAGAAATCGTACTCTATTTTCCACTGATTATTTGTTTTGCAGATGCTGACCATGCGAACTACAATAGGACAAGCAACTTCGGTGAATGTTTTTTCTGGATAGCAATAGCTGCATTGTTTGGTTTTGCCATAGTTTATAACATAGGATTCACCTTGGCCTTATGTTTCTTGAAGCGTAAGTTTCCTTTTTCCAATTTTCCTTCGTGTTTAACTTTTGAAGAAGAGAAAGTTATTTAGCATTGACACTTGAAACACATGCAGCTCCGGGATGGTCTCGTGTTATTATTTCACGCGAAGAGCTTTTCAAGATACAGAAGGGAGATTCAAGTGGGGGTGGAGTTGTGGAGAATGGAACAAGCCATATGAATTCCAATGGTAAGAAACCAGCTGGTAATAATTCTTCCTAGTTTTTCATCATATAATTGTTCTTTTTAGATCTCATTCTCATCGTTTTTATGGTTGATTTGTCTACATCACAGGCAGGATCATGGGATTACCTTTTGAACCTTTAACATTAACCTTTCAGGATGTGCAAATACTATATCGACACTCCTTTGACAATAAAAAAAACATTACTCTTTCGCATAAACTCACTTTTCATGAACCATAGAATCTTGATGCATTGTGTCTTTTTGGCTTTAGGAAATGAGAAAAAAAGGATACACTCAGAGAAAGCTGCAACTCATTTCAAATATTACGGGTGCATTAAGGCCTGGTATTCTAACAGCATTGATGGGTACTAGCGGAGCAGGAAAAACCACTCTTCTCGATGTCCTTGCAGGTAGAAAAACTAGAGGATGCATACAGGGAGAAATTAAAGTTGGTGGATACCGTAAGGTTGAAACATTTGCTAGGATATCCGGTTATTGTGAACAAAATGACATTCGTTCTCCACAAATCACTGTAGAAGAATCTTTAATGTTTTCGGCTTCATTGCGCCTGGCTTCTCATATTGACTCAAAAACTAAAGCAGTAAGGGTCTCAAATATAATAGCTGATGTTTTCACAAAAACCAAAATTTCAGCTAAGTTGTGATGAAGTTGCTTTTGATGGTTTTGTAGGAATTTGTTAAAGAAGTTCTTGAAATTATGGAGCTCAACGATGTCAAGGATGCCTTTGCTGGGAGACCTTGTCTTTCTGGTTTATCAACAGCTCAACGGAAGCGGCTTACAATAGCGGTAGAGCTTGTTGCTAATCGCTCTGTAATTTCAACTCGCTTGGATGCAAGAGCTGCAGCCATTGTCATGCGTGCAGTGAACAATGTAGCTGATACAGGTCGAACAATAATTTGCACAATCCACCAACCAAGCATTGATAAATTTGAAGCATTTGATGAGGTAAAACCGGTTATGTTAATGTCTAACTATGTATAGATATAATTGCTATTTTGAAGATATCTATCATAATGTATGGGAACTTTTTCTTTATATATAGCATTCAGGTTTAGTTTCATAAATATATGTGTTGCTTTCGTTGCAGTTGATTCTTCTGAAAAATGGTGGGAGTTTAATCTACTTTGGCCCATTAGGTCAAAATTCTTGTAAAGTTATAGAGTATTTTTAGGTTAGTTCAAGAGTTCAATCACCCCCACTTCTACCATATACTCTTCATTGACCTTGACCTTATACTCTCTGGATTCTCCCCACTTCTACCATATACTCTTCATTGACCTTGACCTTATACTCTCTGGATTCTTACTGACAGAGTATTACCGGGGTGCCCAAGATTAAAGACAACTGCAATCCAGCAACATGGATGCTAGAGGTAACCTCCTCATTTGCAGAGGATGAACTTGGAGCTGATTTTGTAAAAAATTTACAAGAAATCTGCTTTACATGAGTGAGTTCAATTAGTCAGTAATAATTATATTTGATTTTTACAAAGCTTAATGTTTCATTAGTGCGTCAAATGCAATCCTCTTATGTTCATCATCAATCACAATCTTAGAAAGACATAAAACAGTTGTATCTTTCTGAAAAGCATATGGAAAGGACCATGTCAGATTGTTTTAACCACCTCTGATGTTGTAGGAATTATACTTGAACCATTTGCATAGGTTTCAAATTTATATTATGTTACATGTAATACCTGTATATTGGAGTACTTGTGGGTCACTGGCTTGAAACTTCCCTTATCATTGATGGACATTATTTGAGTTGTTGAGCAAAGTAGGGTTTGAAAGACTAGCTCTTTTCTTGTATGATGGTATCTTATCTTCCACAAGGAACCATTTAGTGTAGCAACTCACAAGTGCTTCCTGGCTCTGGGTATTTGATTAAAATAATGCCTTAAGTGTCTATAGAATTAAATAATTATCATTACAAACTGTCTGGTTCACTTGTTATTTCTTATTTTCTCTCTTTGTGCTGGTAGGAACAACAAAGAGTTTGTAAAGCAGTTGAGTGATCCACCTCTTGGTTCAAGTGATCTTTATTTTCAAACTAAATTTTCACAAAGTTCTAGGGCCAGTTTAATTCTTGCCTAGGGAAACTGCATTTTTCCTATTGGAGAAGTCCTTCATATAACCTGAATCGTTTCTTACAACTATTATAATATCTTTGGCTTTGGGCATGGTATTTTAGAACCAAGGACAGAAAATGTAAGGATGCAAACAAACTGGCATAGGAATCATCATTTTCATAAGAAGTCATACACAAAAGCATTACTTTTCCTTTGCAGTAAATTTGATGATATTAACTTCGAACTTTCTATCTTCTTTTCTTATTTAAATCCCCAGAAATACCAGCAAAAGTTGTTCAATGTTTTTGGTTCAATGTATGCTGCTCTACTCTTTCTGGGGATGAATAGCAGCTCATCTATCCAACCATTTGTAGCCACAGAGAGAGTTGTTATGTATAAAGAAAGATTTGCAGGGATGTACTCTTCTTGCGCTTATGCACTAGCACAAGTACGTTCTCTTTCACTTCACAAGTCAATATGAACTTTTCATTCTTTTTTCTTTCCAGTTGAGTAGTTTTCCAAACTTATAGTAAATAAGGGGGCTTAAATATTTTGCAGGTGACAATTGAGGTACCCTATCTATTTATCCAAGCCCTTATGTTTGAGGTTATCACATATCCCATGATTGGCTATTATGCATCAACATATAAAGTTTTACGATACTTCTATGTTGTCTTCTGCACATAGCTCTACTTCACCTTTTTTGGAATGTTTTTTGTGTCATTGTGTTGGGCTTTTTGACAAAGATGAATGGAGGTTAACAGAAGCTTGAGCAACAATGTTGTATGTTTGCTGAAGAAAATAAACAGAATCGGGCTTAGAGAGCAAAAATGAAACACAAAGAAAAGAGAGAGTATTTTAATGAAATTCAATGATTTCATTAACAACCTGAAATAAAGGCATTGAGCCATTACATATACCAGTTCATGAGCTGGTCAAAATGTCACTTACATTACCTAAACATCACCTACTACCACTAAATACATTGAAACTTGAAAAATGAAACTTGTACACTTTAACAGAGTTGATTTATCAGCTCAAACACTACCTAATCACATTAAATACATCACCAACTAAGTTCAAAACAAACTAGATTACATGATATCAACTAAACTAAAAAAAAACCTTGCTATTACAGCAAGCATACGTGCTGTAGCATGTTTGCATGCACTTCATCCGAAAATATTACAGCAGCTTAATCTTTTTACCGCTGCATGTACTTCATCCGGAAATATTATAGCAGCTTGATCTTCAACTTCATCCACATGACTTGAGTTGCATGGCTTGCTCCTTAGATGCTTCATGTGCTGCATGCAGGCTAACTTCAACATTCCTCCTTGGCTTGCATGCTGCAGACTCCAATTTTGGGTCTTAAATCTTTAAATCTTGACACACTAAGGGGCTTAGTCAAAATATCAACAAGTTGTTCTTCAGAACTGCAATGAATCATCTTCACCTCTCAATCTTCTTCCATCTCCCTAACAAAGTGAAACTTAATCTTGAAGTGTCTTGTTCTTCCATGGAACACTGGATTCTTTGCAATTGCAACAACAGGTTGATTGTCACAATTGATCTCTGTTACTTCCCTTTGGTGTTAATTTAAATCAGCCATGAGTTTCCTTAGCTAAATGGCTTGGTTGTGACTCTTGCAATGCCACATACTGCTCAAGCGATTTGGTGAGCAATGACATTTTACTTTTTTGAACTCCAGCAAAAAATGGTTGAACCAAGAGTAAAATATACCCTAAGGTACTCTTCATATCATCTATCGAACCAGCCCAATCACTATCAGCATAACCAAGCAACTTTATGCTTTTAGCCTTGGTAAACTTCAAACCAAAACTTAGTGTACCTTTGATGTACCTGAGAACTCTTTTGACAGCTTGCAATTGCTTCTAATTGCAGCAATGCATGAATCTTGATAGCAGACTTACAGTAAACATGATTTCTGGTCTAGTGGCAGTCAGATATAACAAACATCTAACCAAACTCCTATAGGTTGATTCACTAACCTGCTCAAAGTCACCTTGGTTTGATAGCTTCTCTCCAACAGTAACTGGTGCGCTTGTTACTTTGCAATTTTGCATGGAGAATTTGTTCAGAGTCTTTGAGGCAAAAACCTTCTAACTTAGGAAGATTCCATGCTGAGTTTGTGACACTTCCATGCCAAGGAAGTAAGTCACCTTGGTTTGATAGCTTCTCTCCAACAGCAACTGGTGTGCTTGTTACTTTGCAATTTTGTATGGAGAATTTACTCAGAGTCTTTGAGGCAAAAGCCTTCTAACTTAGGAAGATTCCATGCTGAGTTTGTGACACTTCCATGCTAAGAAAGTAAGTCATTTTTCCCAAATCAGACATTTCGAACATTTGTTCCATCTTGGCTTTGGAATCGGCCAACATTGTATGATCTCCTCCTGTTACCAGTAGATCATCAACATACAAGGACACAATAAGCTGCATTTCCTCATCACTCTTCTTTACATACAGGGTAGGTTCATTAATGCTTCTTTCAAACCCCAAGTTAGCTAGGTAGCTGTCAATCTTTGCATACCAGGCTCTTATAGCCTGTTTCAAGCCATACAAGGCCTTCTTCAGCTTATAGACATTGTCCTCTTTGCCTTCAACTTTGAACCCTTCAGGCTGCTCAACATAAATTTCTTCCTCAAGATAGCCATTGAGGAATGCTGATTTTACATCAAGCTGATGAATTTTCCATTGCATTTGTGCTGCTAAGGCAACTAGCAGCCTTATGGTGTCAAGCCTAGCCACTGGTGCAAAGGACTCAAAGTAGTCAATGCCATACTTTTGGCTGAACCCTTTACAACCAGCCTTGCTTTTAGTTTGTTCAAGCTTCCATCAGCATTATGCTTGGCTCGAAACACCCATTCACCCCAATGACCTTCCTGTTTGCTGGTCTCTCAACTAGCAACCAGGTCTGATTCTTCTCAATCATACTGATTTCATTAACCATGGTCTGTTTCCAGCCTTATTGAGTTTTAGCCTCTTCATAGCAACCTGGTTCAACTGCAGCCACTTGAGCTCTTTCATAAATCTCAGCCAATGGTATAATGCCCTTGACTGGTTTATCATCAATGTCCATTTCAGGACCATTTTGATTAGCTTCAGTCTGATCTGTCACAAAATCTTCAGCAGCAGCCTCTGGTTCATTCTTGTCCTAATTCCAGGTTGATTTCGCATCGAATACAACATCCCTACTCACAAGTACTTGTTGGATGAAGGATCCAAGATCCTATAGCCCTTCTTGACACTACTATAGCCCACCAAGATACCTGGTTGAGCTTTCTTGGCCAACTTGTCCCTTTTGACAGTAAGAACATATGCATAACAGATGCAACCAAAGACCCTCAAGTGAGCTAGTGATGGTTTGAACCCAAACCAAGCCTCGAATGGAGTTTCCTGAGCTAAAACCTTGGTTGGGAGCCTATTTTGGAGGTATACAGCTGTGTTAATTGCCTCAGCCCACAAGTTTTTGGGCAAATTCTTCTCAAACAACAGGCATCTGGCCATATCTATCAGGCTTCTATTATTTCTATCACTAACACTATTCTGTTGAGGTGTGTAGGTGTTGGTGAGCTGGTGTTTGATGCTTGCTTCATCACAAAAAGATTGAAACTGAGCTGAGGTGTACTCAGTTCCATTATCAGATCTTAGAGTCTTGAGCTTGTATCCTGATTCTGTTTCTACTGCAGCCTTGAACTTCCAGAAAACTGAGGCTACCTCATACTTATGCTGCAAGAAGTTAATCCAGCAATGCCTTGAGTAATCATCAATGAATAAGATGAAATATCTACTTCCATTCAAAGAGAGTGTTGATGATGATTCACTTAACTAACTAAAATCATGACAAAGGCAAGCGCACCTATCGAATAGTAGTATAGCTATGGTGAGTCGGGGATATCGTATCCACGAGGACTAAAAGTACTAGTAATTACTAACTTTTTATTATCTAGCTATAAATTGAAGGGTTGTTTTCCAATATAAAATTAAACTAATTACTAAAGACTCGACAGAGAATGAATTGGGAAAATATTCGAAGAAAACCAATGATAAAGACGATAACCCAGGAAAGAATCCACCTAGACTTCACTTATTATTCTGAATCTGAGTTAAATGATTTATTCACTTGCCTTGATCTGGAGAAATCCCTCAATTATATTAATACCTCTTTCGAGAGTAAAAATAACTGACTCTAGGTTGATTAATTGAAATCTCTTTCTAATTAAAACTCCTATTGTCGCATTAACTCGATCTATGGATTCCCCTATTAGATTTGACTTTAATCCGGTAGATTTATGTCATCTTATTTCTAGGATTGCATACAACTCCACTCAATTATGCCAAATTTACTATTAAACAGGGACTTTTGCTCCACTGAAATAAGCACATCAATCATGAATTAATATCCTGAAAACATTAACACATGAAGTAAGTACACATAATTGAGATCAATAACAAATATTTATCATGTAACTCAGAAAAATCAAATAATAATATTCATCATAGGTTTCATCTTCCCTAAGTATCTAGGGACTTTAGTTCATAATTTGGGAAGAAAGCATCTCAAAATTAGGAAAACAACAAGACATAAAGAACCTAAAAACTTCTAGAGAAATTGAATGGAGATCTTCAATCTTGAAGGAGATCCTACTTTTGAGTTGATTCTGACAGCATTCTTCAAGTAATTTTTTTGTTCTATTCTGCGTCTTCTTTTAGATCTTCTTCTAGTGTGCATTTATAGACTTTAGAATGCTCAGAAACCCTAAAAATTGGCTTTTTCTGCGTGTTTGGGAAACAAGGAGCGATATCGACACAGGCTGGCACATGGGCGTATGGCCAACCCGTGTGTCTCACACAGGCGTGTGCTCAGCCCGTGTGGGTCCTGAAAGTAGCTCATTTTGTCCAATTTTGGCCCGTTTTCTACTTATTTTGCTCCCTTATCCTCTCCTAAGTATAGAAACATGAAATAAAAGGATTAGGAGCATCAAATTCACTAAATTATATAACAAATCATCTAAAAACGCATCAAGAATGGGATTAAAATATGTTACTTTTATGGCTTATCAAATATCCCCACACTTAAGCGTTTGCTTGTCCTCAAGAAAAATCCTCAACTCACAATTAAAAATTAAACTTTATCAATTCATAATTCTTATCAATAATGTTTTGTCATAATTTACAAATAATCATACATTGATAATTCAACTAAAAGAGCACTAAAGATTCAAACAATCCAAGTCACACATTTTTAAAGCATGAAAATATAGGTGTTTCCCCTTATCTAAGTAATTACCTTCAACTCAAAACTAACAAGAATTGACATTCTCACTAAAGATTCACTCAAATCACTCAAGGTGTTTAAGGTTCAAAAATAAGCACTCAAAAGTCAAATATGAAAATTCATTACCATAGGCTTGTATGAAAATCAAGTCTCCACCATTATAAAATGAGATGATATGATAAACCATAAATGTAACATATTTTAATCTCATTCTTAATGCGTTTATGGATGATTAATAATGTAAATTAGTGAATTTGATGCTCTTAATCCTTTAAATTCATGTTTCTATACTTATGAGAGAATTTAGGAGCAAAAAGAACGAAAAAGTGGCCAAAATCGGAGTTTTCAGGATCTACACGGATAGGCAACACGCCCATGTGATCCACACAGGCAGGCCACACGCCCATGTGCCAGCCCATGTCGATATCGCTCCTTGTTTCCCAAACACGCAGAAAAAGCCAATTTTTAGGGCTTTTGAGCATTCAAAAGTCTATAAATACATACTAGAAGAAGACCTAAGGGGACATGCAGAGTAGAACATAGGAATTACTCGAAGAACGCCAACGGATTCAGCTCGGAAGTAGGATCTCCTTCAAGACTGAAGATCTCCCTCCAATTTCTCTCTCGAAGTTTTTAGGTTTCTTTATGTTTTGTTGTTTTCCTATTTTTGAGTTGTTTTCCTACTACAATATGAACTAACCTCCCTAAATACCTAGGAATGATGAAACCTAAGACGAATCTTATTATTTAATATTCTGAATTTAATGATAAATACTTGATCTTGTTCTTAATTATGAGTTATTAATTCTTGCCTTAATATTTTCAGGAAATTATTCCAAGTTTGATGTGCTTATTCAGTGGAGCAAAAGTCCCTGTTTAAGAGTAGATCTCACATAATTAAGCGGAGTTGTATGCAACCTTAAAAATAGGGCGATACAAATCTGTCGGATTAGAGTCAAATCTAATAAGGGAATCCATATGATTGTCACTCGCGATAAGTTTTAAAATTTATAATTGATCGTACTTGAACTAACTATTAGCCCGAAGAATATGTGTAACATAGATTTAGCCCGGACGGGTAATCCAAATTAGGTGCGAATTTAGCTCGACTGTAATTCGGATCCAAGCTCATTAGAGTAATTGTCGCAGGGGATTTAGCTGGACCGTAATCCCGACAATACTCTATGAGTTTATATTGCAGGGGATTTAGCCTGGACTAGTAATCCCGCCGCAAGGTTGAGGTTCATGAGTGTCTCTCTCTGAAATGGAAATGTGCGCACATGAATATGAATTGACGGACCCGGATTTGTACACTAAAAGTGTACCTCTGAAAATCCATCGAAATTCTGAGTAATTCAACGAGATAAATATGGAAAAATAATAAGGGAATGGAAATCATGGTATTGATGAGCTCATCAATCATGATATATATTACTGATACAAGGAAATTATTGTACTAACTTGAATGTTGAGTTTGTGCATGTTAGGGTAATAATGCATTGAATGGATATATGTAATGTTTATTGTATTGTACTGAAAATATTAGGTAAGTATAATTCTTGTTACATGAGCTTACTAAGCACAAAGTGCTTACCATGTTTCCTTTTCCCATGTTTTGTAGTGTTAAGAGCTCGAATGTCGGATTTGGTCGGAGACACATCACATTATCAACCTCAGGATTTCGGTATATAAAGAAACTTTATTTTGGGAATCAATGGCATGTATAAGCTGATAAAGTAAATGATTTTGTGAAATGAATATAAGGTTAGCCAATGGTATGGCTAACAAATCTTGGTTTTGGTATGTGATGAGGTTATCTTATAAAAATGCATGAATCTATCTTGAAAATATGTTGAATTGGATTGGTTGATATGGATTGGTCTCGATTTAATATTGCAGGGAAGGTTAGATATTTGTAAAAGGGATTATATTGAGTTTTCTTAAAAAAAAATTTAATTCGTAAACTCTGGTAATGCCTTGTACCCTATTCCGGCAATGAGTACGGGTAAGGGGTATTACATTTTTTGGTATCAGAGCTACGGTTTAGTCGGTTCTAGGACCGATGTAGCAAATACGGGATTAGCTATACATGCCATTTAAATTATTATTGATAGTGTGATATCTCCTGATCATTTAAATGTGTTTTTCTTATAGTAAATGTCTACCGACTGAGCTCAATCTAAGGAAAGCGGGAGTCATGCTCGCTTTAGAACAGGCACGAGAGGGAAGCGAAGTAACTAGTAGTACAAGGCCCGTGATTCGAGGCCAAGGGAGGAGGCAAAACGAGCCTTCTTTCAAGTGATGAATGAATAGTTTAGCCAATATTTAAGAACTAACCCTGTAGTGCAGCAAGCTCAAGCTCCCCCTCCTGCTCCTCCACCAGTTCCTGAGATCCCATAGGGTACAGGTACTGGATCTGTCAGAAAAGGGAAAGCTCCAGTAGATAAAATTCGAAAATATAGGGTCAAGAATTTTTGAGCAGCAGATTGATGATGATTCCGAGCGGGCTGAATTCTCGTTAGAGAATACTACTCGAGTTTTGGAGGAATTATCTTGTACACAAGAAGAATATACGAAATGTGCCGTCTCACTGCTAAAAGACACGGCTTACCATTGGTGGAATACTAAAGCTTCAGTTGTTCCGAAAGAAGAAATTACATGGGAATTCTTTCAGACCGAGTTCAGAAAGAAATATATCAGCCAGAGATTCCTTGACCAGAAAAGAAAAGAATTTCTTGAGTGAAACAGGCAATAGATCAAGATTCGAGTATGAAAGAGAATTTATTCGATTGAGTAAATATGCTCGAGAATGGGTACAGTCTGAAGCTGAAATGTGCAAACGATTCGAAGAAGGGTTGAATGAAGACATTAAGTTACTGATCGAAATTCTTGAAATTAGAGAGTTTGCTACATTGGCAGAGAGAGCTTATAAAGCAGAAGAATTGAGCAAAGAAAAGAAACAGGCTGAGAGGGAAGCTCGAATTTTTAGTAAAAGACCGATGGGAAAATCCCAGTTTTCTGCCTCAAAAAAATTGAAGAAGTACCAAGATCGTTCTACCTCAGCCACTGGGTATTCGGGTAGAGAGCGAGGTTCTCAACATACTAATCCAAGACCTTCTACTCCATCAGTGACCAGTGTTGGCAGTGTTGCCACTCCTAAGCCGAGATGCCAGTACTGTAATAAAATCCATTTTGGTGAATGCCGATTTAAGAGCGAGGCTTGTTACCGATGTGGTTCTTTTGACCATTTCCTCAGAGATTGTCCAGAAAGGGTTGAAAAAGAAGCTGAACAGATATCGAAGCCGAGTAATCCAGTTTCGAGAGGCAGACTACCTCGACCATCCGGTAATATCAGTGGTAGTCGAGGAGCTACAAAAGATACTGCAGGTAGGCCTGGGGCACGAGCACCTGCAAGGACATACGCCATTCGTGCCAGAGAAGATACCTCAGCACCTGATATTATTACTGGTACATTTTCTTTACTTGAAACTGATATTACTGCATTGATTGATCCTGGTTCTACGCATTTATATATATGTGTTAAACTTGTAATTGTTAAAAAATTATCTGTTGAACCTATTGAATTTGTGGTTAAAGTCTCGAACCCCCTGGGCCAGTCTGTGTTAGTGGATAAAATTTGTAAAAATTGTCCACTGATGGTAAGAGGTTATTATTTCTCGGCTGATTTGATGTTACTGCCATTTGATGAATTTGACGTGATATTAGGCATGGATTGGTTAACCCAGCATGATGCGGTAGTAAATTGTAGACAAAAATATATTGTGCTAAAATGTCGAATGGTGAGTTGCTTGGGTTAAATCGATCACACGAGGGGTTATCCGATATGATTTCGATGAATGGCAAAGACACAAAGGTATGTTAAAAAGGGTATGATGCTTACTTGGCTTATGTACTCGACACCAAAGTATCGAGTCAAAAATACGAGCGATTCAGTGGTATATGAATTTTTCGATGTGTTTCCAGAAGAATTACCAGGATTGCCACCAGAAAGCGAAGTGGAATTTTCTATAGATTTGATTCCGGGAACTACTCCGATCTCCATAGCTCCGTATCGAATGGCTCCTGCAGAATTAAAAGAGTTAAAGACACAGTTGCAAGAGCTTGTTGATAGGGGTTTTATCCGACCAAGTCATTCACCTTGGGGTGCTCCGGTTCTGTTTGTGAAAAAGAAAGACGGGTCTTTGAGATTGTGTATCGATTACCGGCAGCTTAATAAAGTAACCATAAAGAATAAGTACCCGTCACGCCGAATCGATGATTTATTTGATCAGCTGAAAGGTGCTACTGTGTTTTCAAAGATTGATCATTGATCGGGTTATTATCAGCTACGGGTAAAGGAGTCAGATGTGCCAAAAACAGCCTTTAAAACCAGGTACAGCATTATGAGTTTCTAGTTATGCCGCTTGGCCTAACTAATGCACCTACAGTATTTATGGATTTAATGAACCGGATATTCAGACTGTACTTAGACAAATTTGTGGTAGTATTCATTGATGATATTTTGGTTTATTCTCGGGATGAAGAAGAACATGCAAAACATTTGAGAACTGTGTTACAAATTCTGCGAGAGAAGCAATTGTATGCTAAATTCAAGTAAATGTGAATTTTGGCTTGAGAAGTGGGTTTTCTAGGACATATTGTATTCGCCAAGAAGGCATCGTGGTAGATCCGAGTAAAATCTCGGCTATTGTCAATTGGAGCCCACCGAAGAATGTATCTGAAATTAGAAGTTTCTTGGGTTTAGCTGGTTATTATCGGAGGTTTGTACAAGGATTCTCTATGATAGCTTCTCCAATGACTCGATTATTGTAGAAAGATGTAAAGTTCGAATGGACTGATGAATGTCAGCAGAGTTTCAATCGATTGAAAGATCTATTAACGAAAGCACCTGTATTAGTGCAGCCTGAACCGGTAAGGAATTTGTTATTTACAGTGATGCCTCATTAAATGGTTTAGGTTGTGTCTTGATGCAAGAAGGTAAAGTAATAGCTTATGCTTCAAGACAACTTAAACCACATGAAAGAAATTATCCAGTACATGATCTTGAATTAGCTGCTACTGTATTTGCACTGAAGATATGGCGGCATTACTTGTACGGTGAGAAATGTCATATTTATACACGATCATAAAAGCTTGAAATATTTGATGACATAGAAAGATTTGAATTGAGGCAGTAGCGCAGTGGCTTGAATCGATAAGGGATTATGATTTGATTATTGATTTCCATCCGGTAAAGCTAATGTTGTAGCTGATGCATTAAGCCAAAAATCTCTATTTGCTTTACGAGCTATGAATACCCGGTTATCATCGATGGTGATGGTTCAATCTAGTTTGAATTGAGAGCTAAACCGAGCATTTTTACAAAGACAAATATGTGAAGCTCGGAAGAATGATGAGAAGTTACAGTTAAACGGGCACAATAGTGTGAGTCGTAATGATTCTCGAATTTTGATTGGTTTCGATGATTGTTTATTATTCAGAGGTAGGGTATGTGTACCTCGTAATTCGAGAGCTCATACTGAAGATTCTATGCCGTGCCCACAGAGTAGTACTATGTCCGTACACATCAGGGAGTAATAAAATGTATAATGATCTCAAAAGATATACCGGTGGTCGGGAATGAAACGTGATATCTCCGAGTTTGTCTCAAGGTGTTTAATATGTCAACAAGTAAAAGTGAGCATCGTGTACCTTCGGGTTACTTCACCAATTACTATAGGAATGGAAATAGGAAAGAATCACTATGGATTTTGTATTGGGATTACCTTTGTCTCTCGAGAAAAAGATGCTATTTGGGTGATTGTTGACCGATTGACAAAGTCACGCACTTTATCCCAAAGACGTGTAGATTATTCTTTAGATAAACTAGTTGAATCAGTATATATATGAGATTGTCGGAGTTACATAGAGTGCCTGTCTCCATTATATCGGATAGAGATCCCGATTTACGCCTCGTTTCGGAACAAATTGCAAGAAGCCTTGGGTACTCATTGTATTTCAAGATCGCATTTCATCCTCTCGCATGGATGGCCAATCGAGCGTGTAATTCAAGTATTGGAAGATATGCTCCGATGTTGTATACTAGAGTTTGAAGGTAATTGGGAGAGGTATCTACCTTTGATTGAATTTGCTTACAATATGCTTATCATCCGAGATTAAAATGGCTCGTATGAAGCTTTGTATGGGAGAAAATGTAGAACACCGTTATATTGGACAGAGCTCGATGAAAGGAAGACACATGGGGTTGATTTGATCCGGAAATAGAAGAAAAAGTAAAGGTTATTCGAGATAATCTAAAACCGACCCGATCGTCAAAAATCATATGCCGACCTTAAGCTTAAAAGAGATTGAATTTCAAGTCGGTGACAAGGTATTTTTGAAAGTGTCTCCTTGGAAGAAAGTTCTTGATTCGATCGAAAGGGTAAATTGAGTCCAAGATTTATCGGGCCCTATGAAATCATAAAAAGAATTGGACCGGTCGCTTATCGATTGGCATTACCACCGGAACTTGATAGAATCATAATGTTTTTCATGTATCTATGTTACGACGATATCGATCAGATCCTTCACATGTTATTTCTCCGACAGAAGTGGAGATTCAATCGGATATGACTTACAGTGAAGAACCAGTCAAGATATTGGCACGGGAGACAAAAGAGCTTAGAAATAAAAAGATAAATTTGGTAAAAGTATTGTGGCAAAAGCATGGGATTGAGGAAACGACATGGGAACCGGAGGAGACAATGAGAAAACAATACCCAAACCTCTTTACCGGTAAGATTTTCGAGGACGAAAATCCTTAAAGGGGGGAGAGTTGTAATGGCCTAAATTCAAGGTTATCGGAACAGTGGTTTTGTAACCACAAATCCGATTTAAAGAGAAATTTATTTCAATATTTTTGCATGAAAATTGATATGATAGGAAAGTCGTATGAAAATATTGATAGAAAAATTTTATCGATTTAGTGGCTAGTTAGAAAAAGAAATTAGTGAAGAAATTAGGTAAAAATAGGATATCGAGACTTCTATCTCGTAAAACTGAGTCAAAAATAATTTTATAAATATTTATGAAATGGTTGTAATGTGGTATTAAAATTTCGTTAGGAAATTTTAATGTTTGGATAGTAAATTAAACAAAAAGGACTAAATTATAAAAGATGTGAAAGTTGCTAGAATGATTAAATAGCTTAAGTGTCTAATGAGAAAGGATTTAAAAGGAAATTAGACCCAAAATTTATTTGGGCTGGACGGCAAGGGCATGAAATCAGCAGGAAAATTGATAAATTAAGGGCAAAATTGGAATATTGCAAAATTAACTATATAAAACTAGGACTAAATAGGAAATATCTAGATTTCTCTTCATTTCTCTTCAATTCCAGCAGCTAAAAACGCCATAGGAGGGTTCTATAAGCTGGTATTTCATAATTTTTGCACCAAGTGAGTTAATCCTTGCCTTTTTCTTGTAATTTTTGTGTTTCTAAGACTTTTACAACTAGGTCCTACTATTAAATTTATTAGTTTTTGATTTCATGGATGAAATCGAAAGTCACCATGGTTGAGTTCTGTAAGTCTATGATAAAATAGAATGAAATTTAAGCTTTACTTTGTTTATGAGATGATTTTATTAGGTCATTTCAATAGAAATTGATTTTTAGGACCTAATTATGAAAATGTTTGGAATTAAAGTCTATTGCTGAAATTCTGATGCCTAAAAGTTGTAAACTAGTTTAAGGTGATATAATAAAGTGTTAATTGAGAAAAATAAGCTCAATTGAGAGGCTAATTGATTAGGGATGAAATTATCATTTATTAAAAGTTTAGGAGAAAAATGGTAATAAACAGCTTGCACTAAAATAGTTTGGACAACAGCAGTAGACTAAATTTGAAAAATCACCATAAATTGTAGGAATCGAATTAGAAGATTAAAAAAATTTCAATTAAAGCTTATTGAGTCTAGTTTCTCATAGAAGAAATAGTGAAAGCAATGAATTTGTAAATTTTGAGATATAATGAATTTTGTGAGACAAGGTCAGAATGAATTTGGGTTCCCCTGTTCTGACTTTGAAAAATCATAAAAAATTTAAGAAAAGTAATTAGGGGCTTAAATTTATATGTATAGAACCCTGAATGAGTCTATTTTTAATAGAAATAAACAAGAACATCATTTGAATCCTGTATGAAGAGATAATTAATTTTTAGTGAAGAAGGGTCAGAACTATTAGACAGTAAAACAGGGGTGATTTTAAAGAATAAACTGTACTGATTGGCTAAACCAAAAATTCTGAAAATTTTATGGTAAGAATATATGTGAGTCTAGTTTCATGGAAAATTATAGGATCCTAATTTGGAGTTTTGTAGCTCAAGATAAAAATAATTTAGTTACTATGACTCAAGTAGATAGCGTTGAATGAACTATAAATAATAGTTGAATTATAGAGAATGTTGCATATGAACATGAAATGTATTAAATTGATAATTAAATTTATTTATTTAGATCCAGAAGATTCAAATACGAAGCTAGATCGAGGAAAGCAAAAATTTCAGGATTAGTAGATTTTTGTACATGAACAAGTATCAAGGTAAGTTCGTGTAATTTGATTTATATTCTTAAATGCTTGAAATGTATGTTTTTGATATGAATATGATTTAAATGTTCATTATATGAAAATTGATGAAACATTGACATATTTGATAAAAAGGGAAAGAAATCCCGGTTGAATGAAAGGAAAATTCGATGGATCTCTGAAAAGGAATTGACGGTAAAAAGGATCTAGCCCGGACGGGTAATCTAAGTTAGGGTCTGAATTTAGCCTGGACTGTAATTCAGATCCAAGCTCATTAAAGTAATTGTCGTTGTGAGGATTTGCTTTGGACCGTAATCCCGACAATTCTCTATGAGTTTATATTGCGTGATTTAGCTCGACTGTAATCCCGCCGCAAGGTTAAGGTTCATGAGTGTGCTCTCAGGAAATGGAAATGTGCGCACATGAATATGAATTGACGGACCAGATTTGTACACTAAAAGTACTCTGAAAATCCATCGAAATTTGAGTAATTCAACGGGATAAATATGGAAAAATAAAAGGAATGGAAATCATGGTATTGATGAGCTCATCAATCATGATATATATTACTGATACAAGGAAATTATTGTACTAACTTGAATGTTGAGTTTGTGCACGTTAGGGTAATAATGCATTGAATGGATATATGTAATGTTTATTGTATTGTACTGAAAATATTAGGTAAGTATAATTCTTGTTACATGAGCTTACTAAGCACAAAGTGCTTACCATGTTTCCTTTTCCCCTGTTTTGTAGTGTTAAGAGCTCGAAGGTCGGATTTGGTCGGAGACACATCACACTATCAACCTTAGGATTTCGGTATATAAAGAAACTTTATTTTGGGAATCAATGGCATGTATAAGCTGATAAAGTAAATGATTTTGTGAAATGAATATAAGGTTAGCCAATGGTATGGCTAACAAATCTTGGTTTTGGTATGTGATGAGGTTATCTTATAAAAATGCATGAATCTATCTTGAAAATATGTTGAATTGGATTGGTTGATATGGATTGGTCTCGATTTAATATTGCAGGGAAGGTTAAATATTTGTAAAAGGGATTATATTGAGTTTTCTTAAAAAAAAAAATTAATTCTTAAACTCTGGTAATGCCTCGTACCCTATTCCGACAATGAGTACGGGTAGGGGGTATTACACAAAAGGTCTTTAGAGGGTTATAACGTGGCTATGGTTAGAGGTTGTGGTCACAGGTTGAAAGAGAAGGTTAGAATCGAGATTGCGTTGAAAAATTACCTAACTAGAAAAAAAATAATTAATCATCAATTGCGTACAAGCGAGCTTCTTCTCAGAAAATGGGATTAAACACTTAAGCTCAAAAATAACGAATTACTGCTAATATATAAATATGTATTTTTTTTAAGAACAAATCAAGTAAAATAGACTAACTATCAAAGATAACACATAGCTAAGCAATTTATTCAAATCAAATCTCGACAAAAATAGGGATAAAATTAATTGAGGGGATTTCAACAATAATGAGTTATGGGTTAATATTGAGGGTAAATCAATAAATGGGATGTTGGCTCAAAGCGGTTCACTAAAGGTTAATTGTGAAGGTAAGCTTTTATGGAGTGAATGGGTTAAACCTAAGTGCCTTTATCATCTTGACATATCAAATCAAATGGTGTGGTCTTGACATGCATAATCAAGCAAGTCCTAGAATAACGATTCGTTATTGACGCACTCAAAGCAACAATAAAAGTGAGCATGAAAGAAATAATAGATGCTCTAAAGGCTCAAAATCTCACAAAAAATTTGGCTTTTCGATGTTTAAACCTGTGAATTTCAATTCAAGATAATACCTAAACTTGGGGAAAACAACTTAAAAATTTTAAATTCTCAAAAATCAACTTATCATGCTTGATGCTCTAATGTCTTAAAGTTTAAACAATCAATGCACGAATGACTATGTTTTAATTCAAGACATATCAATAAAAATCATAAATTAATCAAAATTCATTCTAATGATGATATAAGGGGATCACATGAGAATAAAACAAAATTCAGGGATTTTTCTGATAGTGACATAATTGTCCCCCCACACTTAAGATGTACATTGTCTTCAATGTACAAAGATATATAGTAATGATATAAAGATAATATCAAAAGATAGAAGGAGAGAAGTGAAACTTCCTGAATGAAATGGATGAAATCCTTGGGTTGGAGTTATGTAGAGTGGAGGAGAATACTCCAGTGGTGGTAGAGGTTGGGTTCCACAAGTGTTGTGCCAAAAGAATATTATATCACGCAGTAGCTATGGTCGTGGTCAAGCAGGGCATGGCAGTCGTGGAGAACCTTTTCCATTGGAGTTTTAATAGTGAGCTTTGGAGCTCTTTATAACTGTGATAGGATCAGGAACCTTTTAGGAAATATAAAGAAGAATAATTACTTGTAATGAAATAGCCGACATTATAAATTGTTTATAAAACCTAAAAATAAAATAGTATCCAAAGGGAATAGAATAAAATAAAAAGTACTTTCAGATGATAAATAAAGATAAAAGTAAGAATAATAATAAATAAATAAATAAATCTTTAAACATCGTCATCGCCGGATGGTTCGTGAGGGGATGGTGGCGATGAGATGTGGAGGTGCTGACAAATCTGATATAGAGTAGCATCAACGTGATCAAAACGCTGAAAACACTACTGCTCAAATCGAGTAAAGTGCTCAGAGATGTCAGAGTATGAAGCTGCCGCATGAACTGGACGATGGATGGGTGGTGGCTGAGACGGTGGGCCCTCATGTCGTGGAGGGACATCATCAGTAATGTCCTCGGGGTCCTCCTCCTTGGTTGATTGGGCGAGGCGATATTGAGGAGGGTAAGTTCCACATCGTTTCTCAATCATCCTTATATGTAGCATGCTAGAGATGCCTTATGGAGATATCTGGCCGATGAGAGTGAGGGAGGATGCTCGTACCGCTGTGTTGAGGAGCCTGAAGTGCCGAGCCAATCGAGTCACATAGGGGCCAATAGAGATGACCCCCTTCCTATGCCGCTCCATCTGATGGCGAATGGCGAGGGCAATGAAATAGGCAAGGTCGAAGATGTGCCAATGCGCCACACCATAGACAGTAAGCGTCATGAGTGTTGACGACGCCGGTGCTCTCTCGCCTTCCTGTCAAAGTGTGGGCTAAGATGGCATGTAAGTACCTCAATGATGGGGCGAGAGCCGAGGCCTTGGAGCGGCTAGGATCATAAGTGGCCGAGACAGGGATTAAAGCACTCCAGCACCGTGAAGGAGAATAATGGATGGGGCGATTGAGAGTGTCGAGGTCGTTCTCCTCCATGAACCCTTCTGTGTATAGGCCCAATGCGATACCGAACTCTGAGACGCTCAACTGGCGAACTAAACCGCCGAGGTGAAATTGGACCATTTCAGGATCATCAAAGTTAGTTATCACGGTCTAAAGATGGAACGTTGAGCAGAGTTCCAATGTGAGCTCGAGATACGTCGGCTCGACGATCTCAAAGAAGAGCCCCCAAGGGTCGATGGTGAGGAGGGCCCGAATTGCTTCAGCAAGTTAGACTTGTTCAAGTGCGACCCAATCAATGCAGCGGCCCACACCTAAGGGTCGGGCCCAAAGTATCTGAAAGTGTTCTTCCTAGGGTTCCACGAAAACTGAAGGAATGGATGTCTGATCTCCGTGGTAGGAGCCGATGAAGATGACGCTCCTTTTTATTTTTTTGAGGTGGGGCCAGTTGTTTTCTTACCACGTAAGGGTGACATTGTATACCTGAAATGAAAAATCGAAGTTGAATAAAAATATTGCATGGGGCTCATGTGTATACTAAAGCAACCAAAGCAATTATATCAAGTTATTATTATGAATAGGACTACGAGAATAATGCTAACAGAAATATCTAATGAATGAATTCATATGGCTTTGATAGCATGAAATCCATAGAACAAGAAAAATGGATAAATGTAGCATAATGCATTGACAAAAAATGGCAAATTTCTAGCAAAGAGCATAAGTATTACTATCATAACTATGAATATTCACTCAAAATAGTCAAATGAAACAAAAAGAATCATGAAATAAGTAAAATATTTGAAGAAAATAGAGAGAAAAGAACAAACAAACGCAAGAGAGAGGAGCTTGGGTCGTCAAAAATGGTGCTGAGGTCGGTGCACGGGCGTGGTAGGGGGCGTGTGGAAGTTGCAGCGACTAGGGTTATGGATTTTAGGGAAGGGGATGATGAATAGTGAGGGGTTTATATAGATTTCGGGGCAAACGGTCGTAGGGCACGCTCGTGTGCCCTTATTTTTAGCCCGTGTGTTTCATGTTTTTCAGATTTGGGTGCGTCTGACAGTCGGTCCACGCCCATGTTCCTTGGGCGTGTTGGTGCACACGGCCATGTCGCACGGCCGTGTCCTGCTTCATTCGCTTCTCCCACGCCCTTGTATGTAGGTCCACGCCCGTGTTCGTTTGACACTGTCGACCACGTGAGTTTGGGCACGGGCGTGTCAAACGCCTATGTTACTTTCTCAGTTTCAACCATGGTTCTAAAACATAGGCATGTCACACGCCCGTGTTGTATTGGCAGGATTGCCCACGACCCTGTCGCACGGCCGTGGTAACTTATCGCATCCCGTGTTGGGAAAAAATTTTGCCCTGTTTTCACACGGTCTAAAGTACGCCCGTGTGCCTGGCCGTGTGGGTTTGGAAAACTTATATTCAAGAGCTCAATTAGTGAGTTAGGTGTTAAACACTAAAATTTAAAGAAATTAATACAGTTAGTGCTCGGGTTGCCTCCCGAGAAGCGCTTATTTATAGTTTAAGCTCAACTTACCTCGATTTCATACGGTCATGGTGGTTCAAGGAGTTTGCACTCCTTATTTCTGCTATCAGTTATATTAACATAAGGTTTAAGACGAGTACTATTTACCTTAAACGTGCCGAATTTGGGATAAATTACCTCGACTATACCGTATGGAAAAATGCTAAGTACCGTAAGAGGAATTTCTTCATTCGGTTCAGAAGTGGTAATGCGAGTGTCTGCTGCTTCTAATTACACCTTGTCTCCAACCTTAATTTGATTTGGGGAAAATTTGAGCTTGTCATGGCGTGTTTTTGGTTTATCATGTGTTCTCGATTTATGTGTCCGCCATTCATCTAGTTCTTTGATTTGTAGCCTTTGTACTTCATGGATAGGTCCTTTGTTGTTGCTTGAACATGGCTCACATAAGTTCTTTGAACTTATTTCCTGTAAAATAGGTTGCACTATATGATCAGTTTTAGTAGAATGATTTATACAACCACCTTCAATTTTCGATGTGTTACTCGAATTACGAGCTTGAAGGGTGATTGTTTCGTCTCCTACACGAAGTGTGAGTTCAATTGTGCCAACGTCAATAATTGTTCTAGCAGTTGCTAAAAAGGGCCTTCCTAAAACTAAAGGAACATTACTATCCTACTCTATGTCTAGAACAATGAAATCAACTGGGAATATAAATTTGTCGAATTTAACGAGTACATCTTCAATAATACCCCTAGGAAATCTGATAGTTTTATCTGCTAATTGAATACTCATCCTAGTTTGTTTGGGTTTCCCAAGACCTAGTTGCTTAAACATTTTGTGAGGCATGGCATTGGTACTAGCCCCTAAATCAGCCAACGCATTGTTAACATCTAAGCTACCAATTAAATAAGGATTTGTAAAACTTCTTAGATCTTTTAATTTGTTGGGCAGCTTATTTTGTAGAATAGCCGAGCAAACTGCGTTTAGCTCCATATGCGACGCTTCATCTAACTTCCGTTTATTTGCTAAAAGCTCCTTTAAAAACTTCATTGCGTTCGTCATCTGCGAAAGAGCTTTAATAAACAGTAAGTTAATATGTAATTTCTTTAGCAGTTTAAGGAATTTACCAAATTGTTCGTCTGAGCGGTCTTTCCTTGTCGCATTGGGGTATGGCACACGAGGTTTGTATTCCATACTTACCGATTTCTGCTCACTGTGGTCTACCTCATCCTTACCTTTACTTACCACAATTCCTTGCCTCGGTTCTAGTTCAGGCTCAACTAATTCTTTTTCACCTTGAACGTTAATCGCGTTGAGTTGTTCCCTCAGCTTAGGTTCAGTATTACTTGGCAAGCTACCTTGTGGTAGTTCAGAAATTAATTTGGAAAGCTGGCCTATTTGAGTTTCGAGCCCTTGGATCGACGCTTGTTGATTTTTAAGCGTTGTCTCGGTATTTTGGAAACGAGTTTCTGGCATTGAGATGAATTTTGTTATCATCTCCTCAAGGTTCAGCTTCTTTTCCTGTTGATAGGGTGGTTGTTGAAAATCCGGAGGATTTTGTGGCCTTTGATTTCCTTGACCACCCCACGAGAAATTGGGATGGTTCCTCCAACCTGCATTATAAGTATTACTGTATAGGTTATTTTAAGGTCTAGAGTTATTATTACCTATATAGTGGACTTGTTCCTCCTCAGTGCTAGGATTGAAGGATTGATATTCTGTGTGTATGCCTTTTCCACTTGAATCACACCTCATCACTAGATTTACCTGCGTGGAACTAAGTAAACAGTCAATCTTTTTATTCAAGAGTTCCACCTGATTTGTTAGCATATTAACCGAGTCGACGTTATAAACGCCTGCTGTTTTGGTTGGCTTAGTCCTCATGACTTGCCGCTGATAGTTATTCAATGACATTTCCTCGATAAATTCATAAGCCTCTTCAGGTGTTTTGTTGTTGATGGTTCCACCAGCGGCTGCATCAATTATCTGTCTCGTCGAGGGGTTCACACAATTGTAAAATGTTTGAATTTGCAGTCACAGGGGTAATCCATGGTGAGGGCACCTTCGCAGTAGGTCCTTATATTTCTCCCATGCATCGTAGAGAGTTTCTAAATCCATTTGCACGACAGAAGATATATCATTTCTCACTTTAGCCGTTTTAGCCGGCAGAAAATATTTAAGTAGAAACTTTTCGGTCATTTGTTCCCAAGTAGTGATTGACCTTCGTGGTAACGAGTTCAACCACTGTTTAGCCTTATTCCTCAATGAAAAGGGAAATAACCGAAGGTGAATGGAATCATCAGAAATGCCATTGATTTTAAATGTCTCGCAGGGTTCCAGAAAATTGTCCAAATGAGTATTTGGGTTCTCGTCCTGCAAACCATCATACTGAACAAACTGTTGTATCATTTGAATTGTGTTAGGTTTCAGTTCAAAATTATTTGCAGCAATAGAAGGCCTAACTATACTCGATTCAGTTCCTGTTAAAGTAGGTTTAGCATAATCATACATAGTACGAGGGGCAGGATTCTGATTTACTGGATTAGCAGCAATCGGAGGAGGTAGCGGATTATTCTGATTATCAGCCATATCCTTGGTTGTAGTTGGAGTATCTTCCTCTTGCCCTTCCTCTATGTATTGTAAGCTTCTCCTAATTTCTCTTTGATTTCTGCGAACTGTGCTTTCAATCTCATTATCAAAGAGTAATGGTCCTGACGGGTTTCTTCTACTCATAACTATGAAAACCTGTTAGAAAAAAAATAAAAGAAAATTTCGTAAAACTAAAAATAAAACAAAATTAAATAAAATAAGAAAATAATGGCTAAAGTAATAAAAATTGAGTGCTCCTAATATCTTAGTTCCCCGGTAATGGCGCCAAAAACTTGATTGTCACTCTCGGTAAGTTTTAAAATTTATAATTGATCGTACTTGAACTAACTATTATCACGATGAAGGCAAGCGTACCTATCGAACAGTAGTATAGTTTTAGCAAGACCGGATGTCGAACCCAAAGGAACTAAAAGTACTAGTATTAAATTTCTTTTTAATATCTAGCCTAAGAACAATAATGATAAAACATAAAGAAAACCCAAAAACCCCTAAAGGAAATTGAAGGGAGATCTTCAGCCTTGAAGGTGAATTCAACTTCCAAGATGGATCAATCAGCTTTCTTCGAGTAATTTCTTGCTTCCTACTCTCTGTCCCCACTTTAATCCTCCTCTAGGGTGTTTAAATAGGCTTTCCAATGCTCAAAATAGCCCAAAAGAAGACTTTTCTAAATAAAACTAGAGTTGGGCTCGACAGGGCCACGGTCGTGTACCACGCCCGTGTGCAACATTGCTTCAACCATGTTCAAGGCTGTGAAATAGACACACCCGTGTTGAGATCGCTTTAAGCCATGTTCAAACCTGCTTAAATGGCACGGGCGTGTGTTCTACCCGTGTGAGGAAGTCCAGGCCGTGTTGATTTCCCATGTTGGCCTATTTTCTCCGTTTTTGGCCCGTTTCTCCTTTTTTTTACTTTCCTATGCTCACCTGAGTATAAGATATGAAATTAAAGTATTAGGAGGATCGAATTCACCAAATCTAAGGAGAAATCATTCATAAATGTGTAAAGCATGGAATAATATTATGTATAAATTATGGTTTATCACTATAGCTCGAGTTAATGCGACAATAGGGGTTTTAATTAGAAACAGATTTCAAGTAATCAACTTAGCGTCAGTTGTTTTTAGTCTCAAAAGAGATATTAACATAATTTAGGGATTTCTACGGATCAAGACAAGTGAATAAATCGTTAGATTCAAAATCGAAGTAATAAGTGAAGTCTAGGTGGATTCTTCCTTGGGTATTATCTTTATTATTGGTTTATTCGATTATTCTATTTACTCTCTGTCACGTTCATTAGTTAATTAGGTTAGTTAAATTTAGATTAAAACAAATCCCTTATATTTTAGGCTAAATAATAGAAAAAATAGTTAATACTAGCACCTTTACTCGTTGTGGATACGATACTCTGGACTAACCATAATTATACTTTCATTCGATAGGTGCACTTGCCTTAGTCCTGATCAAAGTCTAGTTTAGTGTTCATAAAACGATCATCATGATACACAAATCAAAAGGTCTTTAAAGGGTTGTAATTGGGCTTGGGTTAAAGGTGTGGATAAAGGCTGAAAAAGAGGGTTAGAATCGAGATTGAATTGATAAATTACCTAACTAGAAAAATAAACTAATACTGAATAATTACATCAATCGAAATTATCAATAATAACACAAGCTTCTTCTAAAAATGTGAAATTAACCGTTTAAGCTCAAAAAACATAGAACTAGTAATAAACAAAAAAAAATATACATACATATATATATATATATATATATATATATATATATATTTCACTTTTTTTTATTTTTGGATATTAAGAGATAATTTAACAACTGAAACAAAAGAACATAGTTAGGCAACTGACCAAATCAAATCTCAACCAAAAAGGGAGTCAATGAAATAGAGAAAATTCTCAATGAATCAAAAAAAAAAAGTTATGGGTTAATATTAAGGGTAGATCAAGAAATGGTTTATTAGGCTCAAAGGGGTTCACTAGGGGTTAATTATGAAGGTGGGCTTTTTGGGATAAGTGGGTTAAAACCTATGTGTCTTTATCAACTTAGTATATCAAATCAAAGATGTGGTCTCAACATGTATAATCAAAGCAAGTTTTAGAGTAACCAATTAGTATTGACACACTCATAACCAATAATAAAGTGAGCAAGAAAACTGCATGCTCTAAAGGCTCAAAATTTCACAAAAAATTATGGTTTTTGATTTCAATCTTGCAAATCTCAAACTTTAAGGTAATACCTCAATTTAGGGAAACAACCTAGCTATTTTTAATTCTGAAAATAGACTTATCACGCTTGGTTCTCCCATGCCTTAAAGTATAAACAATCAATGCACAATTACCTATGAATTTAATCTAAAACATACCAATAAAAATCCCAAATCGATAAGAATTCATTCTAATAGTAAAATGAGAAAATTACTGGGACATAAGACATAATTCAGGGATTTTCTAATGATCATATAAATAACCTCCCCACATTGAAGATGTACATTATCCTCAATGTACAAATACAGAGAAACACAGTGGAAACAAAAATATCATAAGAGAGGGAGAGAATTGAAACTACCCTGAATATTGGATGAAATTCCCATAATAGTGAAAAGTGGAATTGTAGATAAATGTAGATGTAGAGCATGATTCTGAGCAACTGATAAGAAAATAAACACAATGCTGAAGAAGATTAAAGGGTTACTCAATTAAAAATGCTGAAAAATTTGTTGTAATGTCACATCAATACTGTCAAACATTTAAACGCAGTACTGACGGAAGCTAGTGAACTCCTCGGTAGATACTACTCGAAAGCTAGCAGCAGAAGGAACAGGTCAGTGACTCGAAGGTGGAGGCTGTGGTGCGTTCTCATGATAGGGAGGAACATCATCAGGTAAGTCCTCAGGTTCATTCCGAGGGCCAGAATGAAACAATTGGTACTGAGGAGGATCCACTCCGCAACGCCGCTCGATCATCCTCATGTAAATCATACTCAAGATGCCCAGAGGGGACATCTGGCCGACTAGTGTGAGTGTGACTGACTACTCCAGTGTGTCTAAGAGACCGAAGTGTCGAGCGAGGCAAGTGGATCTAAATAGATAGGGTCATTCCTGTGGCGGTTAGTCTGATGGCAGAAGGTTAGTGCGATGAAGTATGCCAAATCAATGATATGGTCGGTGGCCATGCCCCATAAAAAGTAAGCGTTGTGGTGCTAACGACTTCGGTGCTCTCTCTCTCTGACCTGTCAAAGTGTCAGCTAAAAGGGCATGAATGTACCGTAAAGTCGTAGAGAGAGAAGTCGCCTTTGAGTGACTCGCGTCATATGGTGCTTGACTCCCTGTAAGCTCGGTCCAACACCGTGATGGCAAGTGATGGATGTGCCTATGAAGACTAAGAAAGTCCTCGAGGCTCATGAATTCCTTTGTGTAAAGTCTCATAGCTGCACTGAACTCGGGAACGCTCATGTGGCATACCAACCCACCAAGTCGAAAACTAATAGTGCCAAGCTCGTCATGAACCATCATAACCTGCTAAACCAGAAATGTCGAGCAGAACTCCAATGTCAGCTTAATGTATGTAGGCTCAATGATGGCAAAGAATCTATCCCACGGAGCTGTGGCGATAATGGCGCACACTTCATCAACGAGTCAGACCTCCTCCAGTGTGGCCCAATCAATACGACGGCCTGGACCAAGTGGTTTGATAAACCATAATTTATACATATTTATACCCCATGCTTAACGCATTTTATGAATGATTTTTTCGTAGAATTAGTGAATTTGATGCTCTTAATACCTTAATTTCATGTTTTATCCTTAGGTAAGCATAGGAGAGCGAAAGGAACAAGAAACGGACCAAAAACAGAGAACATGGGCCAAGGTATAGAATCAACACGGCCTGGACCTCTTCACACGGGCAACTCACACGGCCGTGTCAATTTGGCAGAATTGAAGCACGACTTACACGGATAGAACACACGCCCATGCCAATCTAACAGGCTCAAACACGGCCTAAAGTTATCGTACACGGGCGTGTCCTTGCGAACCAAAGTTGAGTCTCTTTCAGAAAAGGCCACTTTTGAGGGTTCTAAGGCATTCCAAAGCCTATAAATACATCCCAGAAGAGGAAAAAAGGGGAGACGAAGAAGAGGGAGTAAAGAATTACTCCAAGGAAGCCAATTGATCCATCTCAGAAGCCAGATCCACTATAAGACTGAAGGTCTCTCCTCAATTTCCCCTTCAGGAGTTTTGGGTTTTCTTTATGTTTTGTATTTATTCTCATTCTGAGATGTTTTCTAGTTTAGTTATGAACTAAACCTCTAAATACCTAAAGGGGATGAAACCTATGACAAAATCTTGTTATTATTTCTGAATCGTATGATAAATATTTCACTTGTTCTTAATTATGTGTTCTTAATTCTTGTTTTGGTATTTCAGGATATCACTTCAAGTTACTACTCTTAGTTGGAGGAGGAATAGACCCTGACTAAGAGTAGCTTTGTCATAATTAAGCGGAGTTAATTGCGCACTTAGAGATAGGGTGACAAGATTTTGCTAGATTAGGGTGAAACCTAATAAGGGAATTCATAGATCGAGTTAATGCAACCCTAGGGTGTTAATTAGAGAAAAGTCTCAGATATTCAACCTAGGGATTAGATGTTACTAGTCTTGAACAGGGATAATAACATAACTTAGGGATTTCTGCGGAATAAGTTAAATGAATAAATCGTCCGGTTCGGAGCCAGAATAACAAGTACAAGTCTAGGTGGATTTTTCCTTAGGTATTGTCTCAATCAATCGTTTTCCCCAAAAGTAATTTCCCAAGTCTATTTTCTGCAAGTTCTTAGTTTAATTAGTTAGTTAAAACAAACCTCTTTTCTTCGACTAGATAATAAAAAGACAGTCATTACAAGTACTACTAGTCCTTTGGGTTCGAGAATTCGGCCTTGCTAAAGCTATACTACTGTTCGATAGCTACATTAGCCTACGTCGTGATAATAGTTAGTTTCAAGAACGATTCATTATAAATTTATAAAACTTTTCACGGAAAATCACGATCAAGTTTCTGGTGTCGTTACTGGGGACTAAGATATTAGGAACACCCAATTTTTATTACTTTAGCCATTTATTTTTCTTGTAATTTAACTTTTATTTTGTGCTAATTTACAAATTTTCTATTTTTTTCTTCTGATAGGTTTTTATAGTTTATGACTAGAAGAAACTTGATAGGACCACTACTTTTTGACAAAGAAATTAACCGTACAGCTCGTAAAAATCGACGAGAAATCAGGCACAGTTTAAGATACACAGAGGAAGAGCAAGAGGACGATATCTCAATTACAACCGAGAAGATGGCTGAAAATCAAGACAATCACTACCTCAACCATACCATTGAATTAGCAAATCGAATCCTCGCTCCTCGTACTATGTATGATTATGCTAAACCTAATTTTACAGGAACTGAGTCAAGTATAGTTAGGCCTGCTATTGCTGCAAATAATTTTGAACTGAAACCTAACACGATTCAAATGATACAACAGTTTGTTCAGCTTGATGGTTTGCAGGATGAGAACCCCAACACTCACTTGGCGAATTTCCTAGAACTGTGCGACACTTTCAAAATTAATGGCATTTCTGATGATGCCATTCGCCTTCAGTTATTCCCTTTTTCACTAAGGAACAAAGCTAAACAGTGGTTGAACTCGTTACCATGAGGGTCCATTACCACTTGGGAACAAATGACCGAAAAATTTTTATTGAAGCATTTTTCGCCAGCTAAAACGGCTAAGTTACGTAATGACATCTCTTCTTTTGTGCAGATGGACTTAGAAACACTTACGATGCATGGGAGAGATACAAGGATCTACTACGAAAGTGCCCTCACCACGGGTTACCTCTGTGGCAGCAAGTTCAAACGTTCTACAATGATGTGAATCCCTCGACAAGACAGATGATTGACGCAGCCACTAGCGGAACCATCAACAATAAAACACCTGAAGAGGCTTACGAATTTATTGAGGGGATGTCACTGAATAACTATCAATGGCAAGTAATGAGGACTAAGCTAACTAAAATAGCAGGCGTTTATCACGTCGACTCGGTTACTATGTTGACAAATCAGGTAGAACTTCTGAATAAAAAAATTGATGGTTTACTTGGTTCTACGTAGGTATATCCAGTGATGAGGTGTGATTCAAGTAAAGGAAGTGTGCATACAGAATATCAACTGTTCAATCCTACAACCGAAGAGGAACAAGTCAACTATATGGGTAACGATAACTTTAGATCTCAAAATAACCCATATAGTAATACTTATAATGCAGGTTGGAAGAACCACCCAAATTTCTCTTGGGGTGGTCAAGGAAATCAAAGGCCACAGAATCCTTAAGGTTTTCAACAGCCACCTTACCAACAGGAAAAGAAACTAAACCTTGAAGAGGTGCTATCCAAACTCATCTCGGTGTCAGAAACTCATTTTCAGAATACTGAGACAGCTTTTAAAAATCAACAAGCATCGATCCCGGGGCTCGAGACCCAGATAGGTCAGCTGTCCAAGCTAATATCCGAACGACCATAAGGTAGCTTGCCAAGCAATACTGAATCTAACCCAAGGGAATAGCTCAACGCAATTAATGTGCAAGATAAAGAAGGATTCGTTGAGCCTGAGCTAGGAGCGAGGCAAGAAAATGTGGTGAGCAAAGGAAATGGTGAGGTAAGTCATAATAAAAACAAAACGGTGAAGGTAGAATACAAACCACGTGTGCCATACCCTAATGCGACAAGGAAAGACTGCTCAGACAAATAATTCAGTAAATTCCTTAAACTTTTGAAAAAATTACATATTAAATTACCGTTTATTGAGGCTCTATCACAGATGCCAAATGAAATTAAATTTTTAAGAGAGCTTTTAGCAAACAAGCGAAAGTTTGATGAAGCGTCGCATGTGGAGCTAAACGCAGTTTGCTCAGCTATTCTACAGAATAAGCTACCTCACAAATTGAAAGATCCAAGGAGTTTTACAATTCATTGCTTGATTGGTAGTTTAGATGTGAATCATGCATTAGCTGATTTAGGGGCTAGTATTAACGTCATGTCGTACAAAATTTTTAAACAACCAAGTCTTGGGAAACCTAAACAAACTAGGATGAGCATTCAATTGGCAGATAAAACTATAAGATTTCCTAGGGGTATTATTGAATATGTACTAGTGAAAATAGATAAGTTCATATTTCCTATTGATTTCGTCGTTCTAGACATAGAGGAGGATAACAACATCCCTTTGATTTTAGGGAGGCCCTTTTTAGCAACTGCTAAAACAATTATTAATGTTGGCATAGGTGAGCTCACCCTTCGTGTGGGAGACGAGACGATTACCCTTCAAGCTCGTAATTCTGGCAACACATCAAATATTAAAGGTAATTGTCCACACCAGTCTACTGAAACTAACAATATGACGCAACCTGTTTTGCAAAAATTAAGTTTGAAAGAGGTACATGAGCCATGTTCAAGCAATAATAGAGGACTCATTTATGAAGAACGAAGGCTACAAATAGAGGAGCTAGACAAATGGCGAGAACATAAACTGAGAACACACGATAAACTAAAATTACGCCAGAATGAGCTTGATACCCCTCCAAATTTACTTAAGGTTGGAGATAAAGTCTTACTAGATGCCGCAGACCCTCACATTGTCACCACCAACCCGAATGAAGAAATCCCCCTTACGGTGCTTCATATTTTCCTATTCGGTACAGTGGAGGTAAGTCATCCCAAGTTTGGCACTTTTAAGGTAAACAACACCCATCTAAAACTTTATTTTGATAAGATTGATAGCAGGAATGAGGAGTACGAACTACTTAAACCACCATGACTATTCAATGGAGAGGTAAGTCGAGCTTAGACTATAAATAAGCGCTTCTCGGGAGGCACTATATTAACTTCTTTAAATTTTAGTGTTTAACACCTGACATACTAACGAAGCTCTTAAAAACAGGTTCACTACAGGGACACGGCCAAGAACACGCGCGTGCGTACGACCGTGTGGAAACAGGGCAAAGATTTTTCCAAAACACAGGCGACGATAAAACACTACGGCCGTGTGACATGGCCGTGGGCGAACTTGCCAAAACAACACAGGCGTGCGACACGCCCGTGCCTTAGGACCTGTGGTCGAAATTGAAAAACTAGCACGGGCATGCAACACGCCCATGGTTGAACCTCTCAAATTAACACGGGCGCGGGAGAAGTGAACGAAGTAAGACACGGTCATTCGACACGTCTGTGTGCACCAACACGCTCGAGCTACACGGGCGTGTGTCAAATTTCAGACGCACCGAAATAGGAAAAACGCGAAACACACGGCCTGAAATTGGGACACACGGGCATGTCCCCTGGCCGTGTGCTCAAAATCTATAAATAGGCTGCACTATTCATTGTCTTACCCACTCAAAAACCCTAACCCTAGCCGCTACAAGTCCACACAGCCTCTTCGCCACGCCCGTGCGCCACCTCCAACTTCTTTTTTGACATATTTTCTCCTCTTTCTAGCGTTTGTTTACTTCTTCCTTGTCTATTTACCTGATTTCTAGGGCTAATTATCATGATAATATGCAAGTTTTTTATTTTATTTCTAGATTTTTATCATTTAAATGTCATAATCTGAAATATCCACCATTATTTTTCTCACCCATTGCATGATTTCTTTACTCCGTTTGATTAGTTAGAAGCAAAAATGCATGATTAGGGTAGTTGAAACTTTCACCCCTTTTGTGTTGCCATTTTTTTTCATCCATATAATAAATTGTATTTTAGTCTTAGTCAGTTTTACTCATATCACAAGGCTCATGCTACAAAAATATGCTATTAAACTTAGTATTTTTAGTAATTGTGGCTAAACATATTCATGGTTTTTCTTTTGACTTTAGTTTCATTTTACTTTGTCCAATTTTTAAGAGGACTTAATGGTTCAAATTTTAGGTTCACTATGTCGTCTTCGCAAGAGAAGAAAACCGCCATCCCCGCTTCTAAGAAAAGGAAAGGAGCATCATCTTCCTCGGGCCCAACCGCGAAAATTTGCCACCCTTTCTTACAGTTTCTAAACGGGCCCCAAAAAGAGCTCTTTCAAATACTACGGGCCCGACTCTCTACATGGCCGGTCTTTGCATCGATTAATTTCTTTGTCAAACAAGTGCAATTGGCTGATGCGATCCGGGCCCTCCTTACCATCGACCCTTGGGAGCTATTCTTTGGGATCATCGGGCCGACATACTTAGAGCTGACAATGGAGCTATGTTCCACGTTTCATCTTAAAACGGTGATGACAAACTATGATGATCCAGGTACAGTCCAGTTTTGTTTAGGCGGATTAGTCCGCCAACAAAGCGTTCCCGAGTTCAGCACTACATTGGGTCTTTATACCGAGGAGTTCAAAGAGGAGAATGTCCTACATGCCCTAGACCGCCACATCCATCGTTCTCCCTCACATTATTGGGACGCCCTCATCCCACGTTCAGCCACCTACAACCCCACTTGCACCAAGGCCTCATCTCTTCCTCCATCCCTAAGGTACCTTCATTCTATTCTATCTCACACTTTGACAGGGAGGAGGGAGAGCATCGGCGTCGTCACTACCCACGACGTTTATTATTTATGGTGTATGTCAAATGGGCACGTCATCAACCTCGCCTACTTTATCGCCCTTGCCATACGCCACAGCCGAAGCGACATCGGAAGGGGTCATCTCCATTGGTCACTACGTGACTCAACTAGCGCGACACTTCGGACCCTCAACACCGCAGCCCAAGAATCATCTCTAACCCTCATTGGACAGATGTTTCCTCAAGGTATCTCGAGCATGCATAGCATGAGGATGATCGAGAGACACTGAGGAACCTACTCTCCCCAATATTGTCTCGCCCAATCCACCGAGGAGGAGGTTCCAAAAGATATTACTGATGATATCCCCACCCAGCACGAGGACCCACCTTCTTAGTCACCACGCTCCCATCGCCCAGTTCATGCGGCGGCTTCATATGCTGACATCTCTGAGCGCCTTAACAGATTCAAGCAGCAGTGTTTTTAAAGATTTGACAACATTGATGCTACTCTATAGCAGATTTGTTAGCGCCTCCACATCTCATTGCCAGTCCCACCTCTCAAACCATCCAGCGATGAAGGTGTTTAGAAACTTTTATTTATTATTTTATGTCTCTATTTTTATTTTCATTTAAGACCACTTTTTATTTTTCTTTCATCTAATTTTTATTAGGATTTATAATTTTTATCTAACAAATTTTAATCTCGTCTATTCCTGTACGAGTAATTATTCTTCCTAATATTCGTTAAACAGTTCATGCTTTTATCACAATTATAAAGAGTTCCAAACCTCACAATCACTTAGGAACTTCAAGCGCCATTGGAAAAGGTTCACCACAACTGCCATGCCCTACTCAATGAGGAGATATAATGTTCTTGTGGCACAGCACTTGTGGTACCCAACCTCTACCACCACCGGAGTATCCTCCTCCACCTCCATAACTCCAAACTAGGATATTCATTTAGTACTCAGGAAGTTTTAATTCTCTCCCTATCTTATGATTTTCTATTTTCTTTTCCATATATCTATCCTTGTACATTGAGGGCAATGTACATCTTAAGTGTGGGGGGGTAATCATTCCATTATCTGAAAAATCTCTGAATATTGCTTTGTTCTCTTATAAATCTCTCATATCATGTTTAAGATGAATTTTGATTGACTGATAATTTTGATTGATATATCTTGAATTAAAACATAGCTAATTATGCATTGATTGTTAAACTTTAAGATGTTAGAGAATCAAGCATGATAAGTTGATTTTTAAGAATTTAAAATTTTAGGTTGTTTCCCCAAGTCTAGGTATTATCTTGAATTGAATCCCACATGTTTAAATATCAAAAAGTCATAATTTTTCTAAGATTTTTGAGCCTTTTGAGCATCTATTAATTCTTTCATGCTCACTTTCATTATTGCTTTGAGTGTGTCAATATTGAATTATTATTCTAAAACTTGCTTGATTATGCATGTCAAGACCACACCATTTCATTTAATATATCAAGATGACAGAGGCACTTAGGATTAACCCACTCATGCCATGAAAAGCCTACCTCCATGATTAACCCTTAGTAAACCCCTTTGAACCTAATAAGCCATTCCTTGTATGACCCTCAATATTAACCCTTAACCCATTATTGTTGAAATCTCTTAAATTAATTTGATCCCTATTTTTTTTCTAGATTCGAGTTGAATAAAATGCTTAGCTTGTCTTGTTCTTAATAGTTAGTCTATGTTATTTGACTTGTTCTTATTAAAAAAAATGTATACATATTAGTAGTAATCTTTTGTTTGTAAACTTCAGTATTCAAATTCTATTAGTCAGAGAAGAAGCTTTGTTGTACGCAAATGATGATTAAATATTTTTCTAGTTAAGTAATTTTTCAAGTCAATCTCGATTCTAACATTTTCTTTCAGCTTGTGACCACACCCCCTAACCAAGCCTCGTTACAACCCTTTAAACACCTTTTGATTGATGTATCATCTCGATTTATAGTGGTGGAGATTTGATTTTCACGCAAGCCTATGGTAATAACTTTTCATATTGACTAATGAGTACTAATTTCATTATCTTTAAACACTTCGAGTGATTTGAGTGAATCTTTAGTGAGGATGGTAAACTCTGTGAGATTCTGAATCAATGATAACTAATTGGATGAAGGGAGATGCCTAAGTTTTTCATGATTAAATACTCAATTTGGAATGTTTGAAGCCTTAATGTTCTTTTAGTTGAATTCTCAATGTATGATTACTTATGAGATGGTTTGAGATATTATTGATAGGAATTATAAGTTGAGAAAAAGGAATTTTTAATTATGATTTGAGGATTTTGCTTGAGGACAAGCAAACGCTTAAGTATGGGGGTATTTGATAAACCATAATTTATACATATTTATACCCCGTGCTTAACGCATTTTATGAATGATTTTTCCTTAGAATTAGTGAATTCGATGCTCCTAATACCTTAATTTCATGTTTTATCCTTAGGTAAGCATAGGAGAGCGAAAGGAACAAGAAACGGGCCAAAAACGAAGAAAATGGGCCAAGGTATGGAATCAACGCGGCCTGGACCTCTTCATCTGGGCAGCTCACACGACCGTCTCAATTTGCCAGAATTGAAGCACGACTCACACGGATAGAACACACGCCCATGCCAATCTAACAGGCTCAAACATGGCCTAAATTTATCGCACACGGGCGTGTCCTTGCCGAACCAAAGTTGAGTCTAATTCAGAAAATGCCACTTTTGAGGGTTCTAAAGCATTCCAAAGCCTATAAATACACCCCAGAAGAGGAAGAAAGGGGAGACGGAGAAGAGGGAGCAAGGAATTACTTCAAGGAAGCCAATTGATCCATCTCAGAAGCCGGATCCACTATCACTGAAGATCTCTCCTCAATTTCCCCTTCAGGAGTTTTGTGCTTTCTTTATGTTTTGTATTTATTATTATTCTAAGATGTTTTCTAGTTTAGTTATGAACTAAACCCCTAAATACCTAAGGGGGATAAAATCTATGACGAAATCTTGTTATTATTTCTGAATTGTATGATAAATATTTGACTTGTTCTTAATTATGTGTTCTTAATTCTTGTTTTGGTATTTTAGGATATCACTTTAAGTTACTACTCTTAGTTGGAGGAGGAATAGACCCTGACTAAGAGTAACTTTGTCATAATTAAGCGGATTTGATTGCGCGCCTAGAGATAGGGTAACAAGATTTTGCCAGATTAGGGTGAAACCTAATAAGGGAATCCATAGATCGAGTTAATGCAACCCTAGGGTGTTGATTAGAGAAAAGTCTCGGTTATTTAACCTAGGGATTAGACGTTATTAGTCTTGAATAGGGATAATAACATAACTTAGGGATTTCTACAGAACAAGTTAAATGAATAAATCGTCTGGTTCGGAGCCAGAATAACAAGTACAAGTCTAGGTGGATTTTTCCTTAGGTATTGTCTCAATGAATCGTTTTCCCCAAAAGTAATTTCCCAATTCTATTTTCTGCAAGTTCTTAGTTTAATTAGTTAGTTAAAACAAACCTCTTTTCTTTGGCTAGATAATAAAAAGGCAGTCATTTTTAGTACTCTTAGTCCTTTGTGTTCGACAATCTGGTCTTGCTAAAGCTATACTACTGTTCTATAGGTACACTTGCCTATGTCGTGATAATAGTTTGTTTCAAGAACGATTCATTATAAATTTATAAAACTTATCAGAAAAATCACGATCATGGTTATACGCGAAGAAGCTGCTATAAATCCTCCTGCGCCCATCGAAAATCAGAGATAGGGGTGGCGGGCTTTGACGAATGAGCTCAAGGAGGAGGTCCCACTAGGGTCCTTCTGATTTTTTCGAAGCGGGGACAGCAATCTTAAATTTTCCACGAGTGTTCGTCATAATGTATCTATAAGAAAGCAATCTAAATAAACTAAAAAAAATGAACAACGATAATATAGGCATGCTAATAAGAATTGAAAATCTTAGTAAAGCTCAATAATCTGACTAATAGATATACTTGAAATATAATAAAATTACTAAATAAAATGCTAGCATCAAACAAAAACATAGTATGAATAACTAATGCTAATAAGGATCAATAATAAAAATGAATGAGCAAAACTAGCAAAAATAAAATCAAAAACAAAAAAGGAAAACAATGAACCGAAATGAACAGAACATATGGCTTAATGAGAGTAATAATCTAAGATAAAAATAAAAGAGATAAGAATATGTTAATGAGCACAACAGAAATCAATAGTACAGAAATCAAGGATGAATAAAGAACTAAGGAATAAATAAAATAACAGTAATAATAATAAGAAGAAAATAATAATAATAACAAAAGAAAAGAAAAGGGGAAAAGAGAAAAATAAATCGTTAGCGGCTAGTAATGGGAACAGACAGTGGTGGAGCGAGACACGTGTTGTGTGTGCGTGTGTGTGTGTGCGTGAACGGGGGAAGGAAACGATGTGTAGCAAAGGAAGAGGGTTGGGGTTGGGGAGGTTCGGGCGAGGGGGATGAGGTGTGGCCTGGGCTGGTCAGAATAGAGGGGGCCGATAGATGAGGGCTTGTGCGCGGGGTTGGTGCACAAGGGGAAAGGATGACCAGCGGCGCGGGGCTAGGGGTGTGCGATGGGAGAGTACTTGTAACAGCCCGATTTTGGGCCTTGTCGGAACAGTGGTTTCAGGACCACTATTTTGAGGTCTGAGAAAACTATTTTAGTATTATTTTATGTGTTATAATATAGTTTTATAAGTGCATGTAAATTTTCGTAAGTTAATTTTAGCGAGTTCTAATCCAATTTCGAAAAATGACTAAATCGCATAAAATGTAAAAGTTGTATGTTAATGCCTAAATGTGTTAATAAACTAGAGAACTAAAATTGGAGGCCTTTAAAGGGCAATTAGACCCATTTTAAGTGTGTGGCCAGCCAAGGGGAGGCCAATTGGTCAAAAAGCCAAAATTTAAGGCTTTTAGGTGTTTTATTTTGACTTATTTGTAATAAAATAAGAAATAAGATGTCATTTTCTCTTTCATTTCTTCTTCTTCCTCACGAAAATGGGAGCAAAGAATTGGGGTTTTTTGCTTTAAACTTTCAGCCACTTTATTCCCTAACAAGTATGTAATCTTTGGTTATTTCTTAATGATTTTTATGTTTTTGGAACCCCTAAAGCCTAAGCTTTCAAATGAGGGGTCTAGTCTGCAAAATGATGAAGAGTCTAGGGTTTTTCCATGAGATAAAATGTGTTCTTTTCTATGTTTTTACGGAAGATTATGAGTCCTAGTTGTCTAATAAACAACTTTTGTGAAAGAAATTGCATGAAAACACCTTAAAAAGGGCTAGTTTGCTAAGTTGTAAAATAAGGTGTAAATGTGTGAAATAGTGGTTTTCATGAGTTGCGATAGTTAGAAAAATGGTTCATCTAGGCTTAAGAAGTAAAGAAATTGAATAAAAATCAATTTCTGAGCCTAGGGGCAATTTGGTAATTTTGGCAAAGTATAGGGGCAAAATCATAAATTTTGCCCAAGTGTGTAAATGGACTAAATTGATTAGTTCATGATTATAAATTAGCTAATTGTGATGTTTTAGATGATAAAAATCGAGATTTGGGCCTAGAACGAGGAAAATCAGATAAAGGACGATTAGATCTTTTCCACCCTCGTGGTATCGAGGTAAGTTCATAGGTAAATAATGCCATGTTATACATGTATTTTAAATGTCTTATTATTACATTATTTGTGCATTATTAATTTGTGTATGATTCGCAAAGACGTGTTAAGATAAAGTCGTGTTAAGTAAAAATAGAATCTCGTTTGAACCTTAGGAATAGAATAGGATACGGGTTACATGTCACTAGGAATTATGAGTATAGATGACTAGCTCGAGAGTGAGCATGTAAAGTCATGAGATATGAGGTAGCCTTAGCTACATTTGAGGCACTTATGTGCAAAGGTTTTCCGAGTATTCGATTAGTATTCCAAGAGTTCAACGGGTAAGTCAAAGATATGAACGGAAAGGATTGAGATACCAATTGGTACAGGTATGTGCCTAAACTCATAAGTGATGAGCTTGATATACAATGATTGACTAATAAAAATAAGATTAAGTATGTTGGCTAATTATGTTCTTAATATATTGCCTTCATGGTATTTGTATAATCATGTTGCTATTGTTTACTTATGTGCTTACTAAGCGTAAAGCTTACTCCCTTCTTTCCCATGTTCCTTAGTGTTGCCAGGTTAGCTCGGGTTGGAGGCTGTCAAAGCTATTATCACACTGTCGAGTTAACATGATAAATCATAATTTACACATATTATTATCCCATACTTAAAACATTTATGAATGATTTCTCCTTAGATTTGGTGAATTTGATGCTCCTAATCCTTTAATTTCCTGTTTTATACTTAGGTAAGCATAGGAGAGCAAAAAGAACAAGAAACGGGCTGAAAACGGAGAAAATAGGCCGACGTAAGAAAACAACACGGCCTGGACTTCCTCACACGGGTAGCTCACACGCCCGTGCCATTCTAACAGACTCAAACACTGCCTAAAACAACCTCAACACGGGTATGTTGATTTCTCAGCCTTGACCACGACCTAAAGCAATCGCACACGGGCATGTCCCTGTCGAGCCCAAGTTAAGTTCTATTCAAAAAAAGGTGATTTGGAGGGCGTTTAGGCATTCTAAAACCTATTTAAACACCCGAGAGGAAGACTAAAGAGGACACACAGAGTAGGAAGTAAGGAATTACTCGAAGAAAGCCGATTGATCCATCTCAGAAGTTGAATTCATCATCAATAGTGAAGATCTCCCCTCAATTTCCCTTCAGGAGTTTTGGGTGTCTTTATGTTTTGTAATCATTATTCTTCTGAGATGTTTTCCTTTTTAGTTATGAATAAAACCCCCTAAATACCTAAGGGGAATGAAACCTGAGATGAATCTTCTTATTATTAACTGAATTGTTTGATAAATGTTCGACTTGTTCTTAATTATGTGTTTTTAATTCTTGTTTCAGTATTTCAGGATATTGATTCAAGTTAATGCGCTTATTCGGAGGATGAATAGTCCATGTCTAAGAATAAATTTGTCATAATTAAGCAGAGTTGATTGCACGCCTAGAGATAGGGTGACAAGATTTTGTCGGATTAGGGTGAAACCTAATAAGGGGATCTAAAGATATAGTTAATGCAACCCTAGGGTGTTAATTAGAAAGAGATTTCAATTATTCAATCTAGGGTTAGAAGTTATTAGTCTTGAATAGGGATAATAACATAAATTAGGGATTTCTATGGAACAAGTTGAATGAATAAATCGTCTGATTCAGAGTCAAATAACAAGTGAAGTCTAGGTGGATTTTTCCTTGGGTATTGTCTTAATTAATCAAATTTTCTAAAAAGTATTTTCCCCAAACCTATTTTTTGTGCATTCTTAGATTAGTTAATTAGTTAATTAAAACCCCTATTATTCTTAAGCTAGATAATAAAAAGAAAGTTAATACTAGTACTTTTAGTTCATTTGGGTTTGACATCCGGTCTTGCTAAAACTATATTGCTATTCGATAGGTGCTCTTGCCTTCACTGTGATAATAGTTAGTTTAGGTACGATCATTTATAAATTTTAAAACTTATCACGAGTGACAATCATAACGCTATCGGCGTAAGTCAATCCTAGTGTTTCGAGTCTATGGCATGTATAGGGTTTTAATGTTGAGTATGTGATATTATGATTTAGCCAGAGGTGTTGGCTTTGTGAATTGGCCTATGTTGGCTAATAGTGTTGTGGGCCTAAATGTTTATTCATATGCCTGTATGATACTATCTCTTGTGATGTGGCTTATAGCATGTATACCTAGAGGTTGAAATGAGATAGTAATTTGTGCATGATTATATGATTATTGCATGCAGTGCCAAGGTCTTGTATGATGAGTTTATAATGACTTGGTGTAAATGAATTATGAATGTGATCATGAATGCTTAGTGATAGGATATGATATCTATTGCATGAGAAATAGTCATGATCATAGCATGTTTTGGATGTTTGAGTGAATAATTATGCCATGTGTTATACTATTTAATGAGATTGGATGTAAGTGTTTCGAGGGTGACAAAATGTCTTGGAAAATAGCCTTGTAATTGTCCACACGGGTAGGGCACATGGGTCTGTGTCTAGGCCGTGTGTGATACACGGTCTGCCCAGAAGGGCATGTGATCCGGCCGTGTGTCCTCTGCACCTTAAGAATTTAAGTCAGTATGCTTGGTGGTAACCACACGGGTAGGAGACACGGCCATGTGTCTCAACCATGTGGAGGACACAGCCGTGTGTCTTCTTTAGTTCACAACCAAATGGACAGAGAGCTCCATGGGTGGCCGACACCGGCGTGTCGAAGCCGTGTGGGGGAACACGAGCTGACCACACTGGTGTGTGCCAAGCCGTGTGAAAACCCCTGTAGGTTGATTTTTGAATTAATTAGTCACACGTGAGGGACATTGGCGTGTCCTGATAAACACTAGGTCGTGTGGGGCACACGGGCAACCAGCACGGCCATGTCCTTGGGTCACCCGGGCGTGTGCCCTATAGCCACATGGGTGTGTGGAGCCTTGATGCATGAGATTTTCTAAGTTTTTCATGAGTTCTCGGTTGGGTCCCGAACCACCCCGGATGTATGTTTTCGGCCTCATAAGCCCGTATAAGGGACAGATTGCATGTGAAAAGAAAATATTTTAATTATTTGAGATTTCATGGCCCAGATTAGTATGGAAGTGTTAGTAAAAGTCAGGTAGCACCTCGAACCCTTTCCCGGCGTCGGATGCGGGCGAGAGGTGTTACAGTACTGGTTGAGGTCATCCTTAAGAGGGGAAGGGAGATGGGGAATAGAGGGGATGTGTGCGCGAGAGGAGAAGGTTGGTGATGGAAGGGTGGAAAGATGGGGGAGAGGGAAGAAAAGAATGGAAAAGAAAGGAGAAGGAAAGGGGGTTGTGGGTGGCCGACGAAGTGAACGGACGGTGAGAAGGGAGAGACAATAATGTGGCTAGGGTTTTGGTGAGATTGAGGAAGAAGACAAAATTGAAAAGAAAATAAAATTGGGGCTAGGGTTTTAAACGTGACACGGTAGTGTAAAGGCCCGTGTTGGGCCACATGGTTGTGTCACACACCTGTGTGGCCTGTGTTCAGCCCGTGTGAGATTAATGAAATAAACCTAGTCTTCACACGATCTTAGACATGCCTATATGTCCTGGTCGTGTGGTTCACACGGCCGTGTGCAATCTCCTTCGCTTCTCCCATGCTCGTGTGACCTCCCGCACGCCCGTGTGATTTCCCACACGCCCTTGTGGCACGGTCATGTCGAGTACATGACAGTGTGTCTTAACCGTGTAAATCTCTGACTTACTTTAAATTTGAAAAATTAAGCTCCAGGTTTCAAACGGCCTATGACATGCCTGTGCGTCCAGGCCGTGTAGACGGCCATGTCACATGCCCGTGCGGATTATTCTAGCCCGTGTCTCTGTCAATTTTTGGAAAAATTAAGTCCAGGCTCCACACGGCCAAGCACACACCCGTGTCGCCCGGCTGTGTAACTCACTATCGATTTTTTCAAAATTTAAAACTAAGTCAAAAAATCCACACAGCCTAGGACACGCCTGTATGTCCAGGCCATATAGGTTTTAAGAAACCATTTTTTTAAATTTTAAAAATTATTTAATTTTTACAAATATCATGAGATAAATTTAGAAAATTAAGAATGTTAACGCTCATGTTGCCTCCCGAGAAGCGCGTATTTAAAGTCTAAGCTCGACTTACCTCGTATTCGCACGGTCAAAATTATTGGCAGAGTCAAGACTCCTCTTTCTCGCTATCAATTCTTTTATTCAAATAAGGTTTAAGTCGATTAACATTTACCTTAAGAGTGTCGAAATTAGAATGAGTTACCTCGACTGTACCGTATGAGAAGACATTGAGTACCGTAAAAGGAGTCACTTCGTTTGCGTTAAGCTCTGAAGCGGTGATTCGAGGATCTATTTTATCAACCAATACCTTGTCTCCAACAATAAAGTGGTTCGTTTCATCCTTAAGCTCGTCATGATGTCGCTTCAATTTTTCATCGTGTATTCTCGATTTCTCCTGGACATGTGACTGACATTCATCTAGTTCATTGATTTATATCCTTCGTTCTTCATAAGTTGTTCTATTTTTGTCACATGGACTAGATTGTGGCTCTATCGCGTTTTTTTGAGGGGTTTCCTGCAAAGAAAGTTAAGCTACTAGGTTATTCATATTAACAGAACTCATAAAATTATCTCGATCACTAAATGTCTTAACAGAATCACGAGCTTGAAGTTTTATTGTTTCATCTCCTACACGAAGTATGAGTCACCTGTACCAATATCAATAAACGTTCTGGCAGTTGCTAAAAAGGGCCGCCCTAGAATTAAGAGTACATCGCTATCCTCATCTATGTCTAAGACAACAAAATCGACTGGAATATAAATTTATCAATTTTAAAAAGAACGTCTTCAACAATACCCCTAGGAAATCTAATGGCTCTATTTGAATGCTCATCCTAGTTTGTTTGGGTTTCCCAAGACCTAGTTGTTTAAATATTTTATAGGGCATGACATTTATACTCGCCCCTAAATCAGCTAAAGCATTATTAACACTTAAACTACCAATTAAGCAAGGAATAGCAAAACTCTCTGGATATTTCAATTTATTGGGTAGTTTCTTCTGTAAGATAGCTGAGCAAACTACATTTAGCTCTACATGCGATGAATCATCTAACTTCCACTTGTTTGCTAAAAGCTCCTTTAAAAATTTTACGGAATTGGGCATCTGCGAAAGAGCTTCAATAAACGGTAAGTTGATATGTAACTTTTTAAGAAGTTTAAGAAATTTACCAAATTGTTCATTTGTGTGGTCTTTCTTTGTCGCAATTGAATATGGCACACAAGTTTTATATTCCTTACCGACCTATTCTTGTTTATTTTGGCTTACCTTAACCTTACCATTGCTTACCACAGTTTTTTACCTCGGTTCAGATTCAAATTCAGCTAACCCTTCTTCATCTCAAATAGTAATTGCATGAAGCTGCTCTCTTGGGTTAGTTTCGGTGTTACTTGGCAAGCTACCTTATGGTCGTTCTAAGATCATCTTTGCCAATTGACCAATTTGATTCTCAAGCCCTTGAATCGACGCTTGTTGATTTATGAGTGCTATTTCGGTGTTTTGGAAATAGGTCTCTAACACCAAATAAATTTTGTCAACATCTCCTCAAGGTTCAGCTTTTTCTCTTACTAGTAAGGTTGTTGTTGAAAGCCTGGTGATGATCGTTTTATGATTCACTAAACTAGACTACGATCACGACTAAGGCAAGCGCACCTATCGAATGGTAGTATAACTATGTTGAGTTCAGAATATCATATCCACAAGGACTAAAAGTACTAGTATTAACTATCTTTCTATTATTTAGCCTAAAATAAAAGGGATTTGTTTTAATCTAAAATTAACTAAACTAATTAACTAATGAATGTGACAGAGAGCGAATTGGGAAAAATACTTGAAGAAAACTTATAAGGAGGACAATACCCAGGAAAGAATCCACCTAGACTCCACTTATTATTCTGACTCTGAATCAAACGATTTATTCACTTGTCTTGATCCGTAGAAATCCCTAAATTATGTTAATATCTCTTTCGAGACAAAGAACAATTGACTCTAGGCTGATTAATTGAAATCTCTTTCTAATTAAAACCCCTATCGTCCCATTAGCTCGATCTATGGATTCCCCTATTAGATTTGACTCTAATCCGGTAGATTTATTTTACCCTATTTCTAGGATTGCATGCAACTCCGATTAATTACGCTAGATCTACTCTTAAACAGGGACTTTTTCTCCACAGAATAAGCACATCAAACTTGGAATAATATCCTGAAAATATTAAAACAAGGATTAAAAACACATATTTAAGAACAAGAACAAGTATTTATCGTGTAATTCAGATAATTAAATAATAAGATCCATCGTAGGTTTCATCCTCCCTGGGTATTTAGGGAGTTTAGTTCATAATGTAAAAGGAAGACATCTCAAATTTAGAAAAACAACAAGACATAGAAAACCCAAATAAACTTCGAGAGAAATTTGAATGGAGATATTCAATCTTGAAGTGGATCTGCTTCTGAGATGATTCCAACGGCTTCCTTCGAGTAATTTCTTCTTTCTCCTCTATGTGTCCCCTTAGGTCTTCTTCTAGTGTGTTTTTATAGACTTTAGAATGCTCAGAAACCATAAAAATTGGCATTTTTTGCTTGTTTGGGGAACCGAGAGCTATATTGACACGAGCTGCCACATGGGCGTGCGGCTAGCCCGTGTGGAAATGGTCTTGGCTGTGTGGATCTTTAAATCAACACGTTTTGTCCGTTTTTGGCCATTTTCTGCTCCTTTTGTTCCCCTATGCTCTCCTGAGTATAAAACATGAAATTAAAGGATTAAGAGTATCAAATTCACTAAATTAAATAATAAATCATCCAAAAACATGTTAAGCATGGGATTAAAATGTTTTACTTTTACGGTTTATCAAATATCCCCACACTGAAGCATTTGTTTGTCCTCAAGCAAAATCCTCAACTCACAATTAAAATTAAACTTTCTCAATTCATAATTTTCATCAATAATGTTTTATCATAATTCACAAATAGTCATTCATTGATAATTCAACTAAAAGAGCTCTAAAGATTCAAACAATTCAAGTCACACATTTTTAAAGCATGAAAACATAGGTATCTCCCATTATCGAAGTAATTCCTTTTAATTCAAAACCGAAAAGATTTGACATCCTCACTAAAGATTCACTCAAATCACTCAAAGTGTTTAAGGTTCAAAAATCAAGCACTCAAAAGTCAAATATGAAAAATTATTACCATAAGCTTGCATGAAAATCAAATCTCCACCACTATAAATGAGATGATACACAAATCAAAAGGTCTTTAAAAGGCTGAATGGGGCTTGGGTTAAAGGTGTGGATAAAGCCTGAAAAAGAAGGTTAGAATCGAGATCGAATTGATAAATTACCTAACTAGAAAAATAAACTAACACTAAATAATTACATCAATCGAATTTATTAAAGACAAACATGAGCTTCTTATTAGAATATGAAATTAAGTACTTAAGCTCAAGACAAAGAACTAATAATAATCAACATGTATGTATTATTTTTTTTTTCTTTGTTATTTTCTTTCTTTTTTTTTTTTTTTTGAATGAATAACTAATAAGAGAAAATTATACAACTAAAATAAAATACATAGTTAGGCATTTAACCAAATCAAATCTCGACAAAAAGGGAGTCAATAAAATAGGAAAAATTCTCAACGAATCAAAAATGAGTTATGGGTTAATATTAATGGTAAATTAAGAAATGGTTTGTTAGGGTAAAAGGGGTTCACTAAGGGTTAATTATGAAGGCAGGCTTTTTATGGGATAAGTGGGTTAAAACCTAGGTGCCTTTATCATCTCAGTATATCAAATCAAAGGCGTGGTCTCGATATGTATAATCGAAGCAAGTTCTAGAATAACAAATCAATATTGACACACTCATAACCAATAATAAAGTGAGCAAGAAAAATGTATTCTCTAAAGGCACAAAATCTCACAAAAATTATGTCTTTTGATGTCAATCTTGCAAATTTCAAACTTCAAAGTAATACCTCAATTTAGGGAAACATCCTAAAAAATTTTAATTCTAAAAAATAGACTTGTCAAGCTTGATTCTCTAGTATCTTAAATTTTAAACCATCAATGCACAAGTATCTATGAATTTAATCTAAAACATATCAATAAGAATCATAAATCGAAGAAAAATTCATTCTAACAGTAATATGAGAAAATTACTTAAGCACAAGGCATATTTCAGGGATTTTCAAATAACCTCCCCACACTTAAGATGTACATTGTCCTCAATGTAAAAAATAGATAAACACAATAGAAACAGAAGTATCATAAGAGAGGGAAAGAATTGAAACTGTCCTGATTATTGGATGAAATTCCCAAAATAGTGAAAAGCGGAACTGTAGATAAATATAGAGGTAGTGTAAAATTCTAAGCAACTGACAAGAAGATAAACACAATACTGAAGAGAATTAAGAGCGTTACTCGATTCGAAACAACCACACTAATTAAAATAAAGTTCAAAATAGAAAAAAAAATAAACATAAAAATAAAAATAAAACAAATGGACTTAATGGTCCTCATCATCAGGCTCATCAATGTCTCGAGCTGGAGGCGCTGGAGGGGCGATATGAAGATGCTGACAGATTTACTGTAAAGTCGTATCAGTACTATCAAACCTCTGAGCACAATACTGACAAAAACTGGCAAACTCCTAAGAGGATACTCCTCGGGAGCTAGCAGCATAGGGAGCATGTCGGTGACTCGATGGTGGAGGTTTTGGTGGGTCCTCGTGATAGGGAGAAACATCATCAGTGAAGTCCTCTGGATCATGTTGAATGTCAGACTGGACTAGTCTGTACTGAGGGGGGTCCACTCCACGTCGCCGCTCGATCATCCTCATGTGGATTATGCTCGAGATGCCTTGAGGGGACATCTGACCGACTAGGCTAAGTGTCGAGGACTGCTCCGGTGTGTCGAGAAGACCGAAGTGTCGAGCGAGGTGAGTCACGTAAGGGCCTAGAAAGAAGGGCCCTTTTTGTGGCACTCAGTTTAATTGTGACAGGCGAGTGCGATGAAATACGCCAAATCAAAAACATGTCTGATAGACATGCTCCATAGGAAATAGGCGTCATAAGTACTAACCAATCCTGTGCCCTCTCTCTGACTTGTCAACATATGAGCTAGAAGAGCGTGAAGGTATCGTAGGGCCGGTGGGAGAGACGTCGCCTTCGAGCGACTTGCGCCATAGTTTGTCAGGCAGCCCGTGAGATCAGTCCAACATCACGAAAGCGAGTAATGAATATGTCAATAAAGTTGAAGAAAGTCCCCGGCGCTCATGAACTCCTCTGTGTAAAGTCCCAAAGCAGCACCGAACTCTGGGACGCTCATGTGCCGCACCAGCCCGCCAAGGCGAAAGGTGATGGTGCCGGGCTCGTCATAGACTAACATGACCTGCTGGACCAAAAATGTAGTGCCAAACTCTAAGGTGAGCTTCGAGTAGGTGGGCTCAAAGATGGTGAAGAACCTATCCCACGGGGCTGTGGTAATAATCGCGCGCACATTATCAGCCAAACGGACTTGCTCTAGCGCGGACCAATCAATGCAGCGACCCAGACCGAAGGGTCGTACTCGATGAAGCTGGTATAGTTCTTCCTGAGAGCCCGCCGAAAATCAGAGATAAGGGTGGCAAGCCTCGACTGATGCGCTCAATGAGGAGGTCCCACCGGGGCATTTCCATTTTTTCGAAGCGGGGACAGCGGTCTTTTTCCCTCATGTGTTTGTCATAATGTGCCTGAAAAATAAAAGACTACCTCAATAATCAAAGCATCACCAAACAATTATGCAAACTAGGGTTGAAAAGATAAAATCCAAATAATTCTAAATAAAAATTTACTCCTAAAACCATAAAGAACTGGACATTTTAAAAATAAGAGTAAAAGCATAAATAAAAAAAACCATAATCCTAATACTAGAAACAAAGAACGCAACACTTAGCCGAATAACTTAAGAGCAGTGAGCAAGGAAAAGAAAATAAGAATGCATCATAATAATGATTATAAGCCTACTAAACAGCAGCAGTAATAATGATAAAATGTAAGTCAAGCATTAAAGATTAAAATTCAAATAGATATCCAATAGAGTCGAAAATGATAAACTAAAAAACTAAGAATAATTAAAAAGAATAAAAAAAACAATTCAGAAAGAAATCCTAATAATAATAATAATAGTGAAGGAAATAAATAAATAAATAAAGAAAAAAAGAAAGGGTTAAAAAGGAAACCAACTGAACGGAGGTCGGAAGTTATAGATGCGCGCGACCGGTAGTCAAGAGGTTCGAGCTAAAAGGCAGTGGCCAGACGGGGCTGGGGCCGAATGGGTTTTGGAAGCGTGCTGGTGTGCGAGGGTGAGGGAGAAGGATGAGGGTCGAATGGTGCTGGTTTGTGGGGTGTCAGAGGGACAAGATAGAGGGAAAAGAAAGGGATGAAGGTGTTGAGGGCGGCTAGTCACGGCTGGTGCGAATTCAAGGGGCTACATGGTGCGTTGGTGAGGTGAGATAGGGGGATTCGCGGCTAAGGAAGATGAGAGAGGGGGTTGGGGCGCGGTTGGTTGGGGAAAAAAAGGAAGAAAGAAAAGGAAGGGGAGAGTGAAAGGGGATGACGGTGGCCGAAAAAGTGCGAATTTAGGGCAGTCAGCGGCTAAGGAAGGTAGGGGATAAAGAAGGGAAAAAAACAAAGATAGATGAAAGGAAATTAAGGTTTGGGGGGCTAAAATAGATACGATCGTGTGAGGCTCACGTTGGGCCACACGGCCGAGTCACACGTCCATGTCCCGTGTGTAATTTAATTTGTAAGCCCAGTCTTCACACGGCCTTGGACACGCCCGTGTGCCCAGGACGTATGGTTCACACGGCAATATCACACAGCCGTGTGAAATGTTGTTCGCTTCTCCCATGCCCGTGTGGCCTCTCATATGCCTGTGTGTTCGATCACACGACCATGTGTCTCGAGCATGTAGCTCTCTAACTTGTTTTAAAAAATTAAAAATTTAGCTCCAGCTTTTACACGACGTAGGACATGCCCGTGTGTCTAGGCAGTGTGGTCCACACAGCCATGTCGAACGCCCGTGTGTATTACTTTAAGCCCGTGTCTCTGTCAATTTTTGGGGATTTAAGCTTCAGGGCTCACACGGCTGAGGACATGCCCGTGTGTCATGGTCGTGTGGGGTACACGGCCGTGTAGTTATTATCGCGCCCATGTTAAAGCACATAGCTTAGGACACGCCCGTGTGTCCAAGTTGTGCGGGTCAATAACCTGCATTTTAATGTTTAGTTAGTTTTTAAAGAAATAATATGAAATAAAAATGAGGAAATTAGCAATGTTAGTACTTGGGTTGCCTTCTGAGAAACGCTTATTTAAAGTCTAAGCTCGACTTACCTCAATTTCGCATGGTCACGATAGTTTGAGGAGTTGAAACTCCTCCTCCCTGCTATTAATTCTATCAAAATAAGGTTTGAGTCGAGTACCATTTACCTTGAAAGTTCTTAATTCAGTATGTGTGACCTCGACTGTACCGTATAGGAAGACATTCAGTACCGTAAAAGAAGTTGCTCTCTCTGCATTAGACTTTGAAGTGACAACTTGAGGGTCTGTTTTATCCAACAGTACCTGATCCCCAACCTTAAATTGATTCGTCTCATTCTTAAGTTCATCAGTAGGTCGCTTTGGTTCTACAACATGTATTTTTGGCTTTCTCTTTGCTATAGGTCCGCCATTCGTCCAGTCCATCGATCTGCAACATCCTTTCTTCACGAACTGTTCTAATGTTGTCACATGAACTACAACGTGGCTCATTTGTACTTCTCGAAAGTGTTTCCTGCAAAAAGGATCGAACCACATGATTAGTCTTATTAACTGGGTTTATAAAGTCCTCTTCCTTACTTGATATCTCAATCGAATCACGAGCCTAAAGAGTAATCATTTCATCACCTACACGAAGTGTGAGTTCACCTGTACCAACATTAATAATAGTCCTAACAGTTGCTAAAAAGGGTCGCCCTAAGATTAAAGGAATGTCACTGTCCTCTTCCATGTCTAAAACAACAAAGTCTACTGGAAATATGAATTTATCAATTTTTACTAGTACATCTTCAATGATACCCTTAGGAAATCTAATAGTTTTATCCGCTAGTTGAATACTCATCCTAGTTTGTTTGGGTTTCCCAAGACCTAGTTGTTTAAACATTTTATAAGGCATGACGTTAATGCTTGCCCCTAAGTCAGCCAAAGCATTCTTAACAGTAAAACTACCAATTAAACAAGGAATAGTAAAACTCCCTGAATCTTTCAACTTGTTGGGTAGTTTGTTTTGTAGAATTGCTGAGTAAACTACATTTAATTCCACATGCAACGAATTATTGAACTTCCGTTTGTTTGCCAAAAGCTCATTTAAAAATTTAACTGAGTTGGGCATCTGCAAAAGGGCTTCAATAAACGGTAAGTTAATATGTATTTTTTTTAAAAGGTTAAGAAATTTACCAAAATGTCCATCTGTCTGTCTTTCTTTGTCGCATTGGGGTATGGTACACAAGGTGTATATTCTTTACTCACCAGTTTTTGTTTACTCTGGCTTTCATCCACCTTATCTTGACTTACCACATTTTCTTACTTCTGTTTTTGTTCAGACTCAACTAACCCTTCTTCATTTCAAACCATAATTACATGAAGCTGCTCTCTTGGATTAGTTTCAGTGTTGCTCGGCAAGCTACCTTGTGGTCTTTCTAAAATTAATTTAGCAAGCTGCCCAATTTGAATTTCAAGCCCATGAATTGACGCTTGCTGATTATTCAAGGCTGTCTCGGTATTTTAAAAATGAGCCTTTGAAACCATAATAAATTTTTCTAACATCTCTTCAAGACTCGGTTTCTTTTCCTGCCGTTAAGGATGTTGTTGGAAGCCTGGAGGAGGTGGCGGTCTTTGATTGCTTTGACCACCCCCAGAGAAGTTGGGATGGTTTCTCTAACCTGCATTGTAAGTATTACTATAGGGATTATTCTGCGGTCTAGAATTATTACCCATATAGTTGACTTGTTCTGTCTCTGTGCTAGGATTAAAGGCTAAGCATTCTGAATTGTTTATCCTTTCTCCATTTGTATCACACTGCATTACCGGATGTACCTGTGTAGAAACACATAAACTATCAACTTTTTTATTTAAAAGCTCTACCTAGTTTGATAACATGGTGACAGCGTCGAGGTTTAAAACACCAGTGGCTTTTTTCGACTTTGTCCTCATGACTTGCCACTGATAATTATTCAGTAACATCTCCTCTATGAACCCATAAGCCTCCTCAGGTGTTTTATTATTTAGAGTACCGCCGGCGGCTGCATCGATCAGTTGTCTAGTTGAGGGGTTCAAACTATTGTAGAAAGTCTGAACCTGTAACCATAAGGGTAACCCATGGTGAGGGCACCTTTTCAATAAATCCTTATACCTCTCCCATGCATCGTATAGGGTCTCTAAGTTCATTTGCACAAAGGAAGAGATATCATTCCTCAACTTTGCTGTCTTGGCCGGAGAAAAGTATTTTAACAGAAACTTTTCAGTCATTTGCTCCCATGTAGTGATGAACCCTCGTGGTAGAGAGTTCAACCACTGTTTAGCTTTATTCCTCAATGAGAAGGGAAATAACCAAAGGCGAATGGCATCATCAGAAATGCCATTAATTTTGAAAGTATCACAGTACTCCAGAAAGTTAGTCAAATACGTATTTGGATCCTCATCTTGCAAACCATCAAACTGAATAAATTGTTGGATCATCTGGATGGTGTTTGGCTTCAGTTTGAAGTTATTTGCAGCAATAGTAGGTCTCACAATACTCGATTCAGCCCCCGCTAGATTAGTCTTGGCATAGTCATACATAGTACGATGAGCAAGATTCTGACTTACAGGATTCGCAGCAACCATAGGAGGTAAAAGATTATTCTTATTTTCAGCCATCTCCTTGGTAATATTGGTATCGTCCTCATGCTCTTCCTCTATATAGTGTAGACTCCGCCTTATTTCTCTACGATTTCTGCGAGCTATGCTTTCAATTTCGCTGTCAAAAAGCAATGGTCCTAACGGATTTCTTCTAGTCATAAACTAAAGAAACCTGCCAGAAGCAAATAAAAGATAATTTAATAAATTAAAATCAAAACAAAAAAAATTACAATAAAAATAAAAATAGCTAAAGTAATACAAATTAAGTGTTCCTAATATTTTAGCCCCCGAAAATGGCGCCAAAAACTTGATGATGGTTTTATGATTCACTAAACTAAACTATGATCACAACTAAGGCAAGCGCATCTATCGAATGGTAGTATAGCTATGGTGAGTCCAGAATATCGTATCCACAAGGACTAAAAATACTAGTATTAGCTATCTTTCTATTATTTAGCCTAAAATAAAAGGGATTTGTTTTAATCTAAAATTCACTAAACTAGTTAACTAATGAACGCGACAGGAAGCGAATTGGGAAAAATACTTGAAGAAAACTTATAAGAAGGACAAAACCCAGGAAAGAATCCACCTAAACTTCACTTATTATCCTGGCTCTGAATCAAACGATTTATTCACTTGTCTTGATCTGTAGAAATCCCTCAATTATGTTAATATCTCTTTCGAGACTAAGAACAACTGACTCCAGGTTGATTAATTGAAATCTCTTTCTAATTAAAACCCCTATCGTCGCATTAACTCGATCTATGGATTCTCATATTAGATTTAACTCTAATCTGGCAGATTTATGTTGTCCTATTGCTAGGATTGCATGCAACTCCGCTTAATTATGCTAGATCTACTCTTAAACAGGGACTTTTGCTCCACTGAATAAGCACATCAAACTTGGAATAATATCCTGAAAATATTAAAACAAGGATTAAGGACACATAATTAAGAACAAGAACAAGTATTTAACGTGTAATTCAGATAATTAAATAATAAGATCCATCGTAGGTTTCATCCTCCCTAAGTATTTAGAGAGTTTAGTTCATAATATAACAGGAAGAAATCTCAAATTTAGAAAAAACAACAAGACATAGAAAACCCAAATAAACTTCAAGAGAAATTTGAATGAAGATATTCAATCTTGAAGTGGATCTACTTTTGAGATGATTCCAACGGCTTCCTTTGAGTAATTTCTGCTTTCTACTCTGTTTGTCCCCTTAGGTCTTCCTCTAGTGTGTTTTTCTAGACTTTAGAATACTCAGAAACCTTTAAAATTGGCTTTTCTGCATATTTAGGGAACCGGAAGCGATATCGACACGGGCTACCACATGGGCGTGTGCTCTGCCCGTGTGGAAATGGCCTTTGGCCGTGTGGATCTTTAAATTAGCTCGTTTTGTCCGTTTTTAGCCCGTTTTCTGCTCATTTTGTTCCCCTATGCTCTCCTGAGTATAAAACATGAAATTAAAGGATTAAAAGCATCAAATTCACTAAATTAAATAATAAATCATCCAAAAACATGCTAAGCATGGGATTAAAATGTGTTACTTTTATGGTTTATCATAGGTCCACACGGCCAAACATACGGGTGTGTGGCTTAGCCGTCTGAGACACACGGCTGGGCGACACGGCCGTGTGTTGTCTGATAACTACTTAGGGAGCAAGTCAGCAAGCATACGGCCTGGCACACAGATATGTGGCTTAGCCGTGTGACCCAAGTCAGAGAGTTACACGGGCACGGACACGAGCTGGGACATGGCAGTGTATCCCTATTTCGAGAGTTACACGGCCTGAGACACAGGCATGTGTCTCAGCCGTGTGACCCCTGCAGTTGAATTTTTCTAACTTTTTCCTCATTTTTTCAAATGTTCCCGATTTAGTCCCAAATTGTTTCTAAAGTGATTCTAAGGCCTCAAGGGCTTGAATAAGGGACGATATGCATGTTTAATGATGGATTTTGTAATGATTATTGAAATGTTTTGAAATGAATGATTTAGGTTATGTTTATTCGGTAATACTCTGAAACCTTATTCTAGCGACGGATACGGGTTAGGGGTGTTACAGTTTTATCCATGAAATTTTTTTTAATATCTTTTCCGTATAAGTTGATTGATGAGCATGAATTTCATATTTTAAATGTTCGATTTGTAAGCCAAGACAAAACTTTATTTTTCCAAGATCTTTCATCTTAAATTCTTTCTTTAAACAATATTTAGATCATCAACATAAACAGCAATTATCACAAAATTTGATCCAAATATTTTTATAAAGACACATGGACAAATTGGATCATTTTTTGTAACCTTCTTTTAACAAGTATTCATTAAGATGATTATACCACATACGTCTAGATGATTTTAATCTATATAAACTATTTTTTAATCTGATCGAGCAATTTTCCCAAGAAACTCTATATCCTTCTTAGATTTTAAATCCTTCAGGGATTTTCATATAAATTTCACTATCAAGTGTACCATAAAAATAGGTTGTAACAACATCCATTAGATGCATGCCAAGTTGTTCACGTACTATTAGACTAATAAGATATATAAACTTGATTGCATCCACCATAAGAGAATATGTCTCTATACAATCAATGCAGGGCCTTTGCAAAAATCTTTGTGCTACAAGTCATGCTTTATATCTTACGACTTCATTTTTCATTTCATTTTTGTACAAATACCCATTTATATCCTACCAGCTTTACACCTTCACATGTTTTCACTACAGGTCCAAAAACCTCATGGTTAGAAAGTGAATTCAATTCTACTTTAATTGTATCTTTCCATTTTGTTTAATTTTTTCTATGTCTACATTCGTCAACAGATTTAGGCTTATGATCATCATTATCTTTTTCTACTTCAATAGCAACATTATATTAAAATTTTTTGTCGACAACTATATTTTTTTGGTTCCATATTTTCCCTAAAGTAACATAACATATCGAGATCTCTTTGTTATCATCATTTTCAGGTACATGAATCCCTTCTGGGTTTTATGATTACGATTAGTTATATCTTTGGCTTCTTCTTAAGAACTTGTCTACATAATATAATCACCTTGAGTATTTACTCATTTCCTTTTACGAGGATTTTTATCTTTGGAACCAACCGGTCTTCCATGCTTCAGGCATGATTTACTTTCTTTTGCACTAATAGTTTTCCCAGCTGGGATATCAATTCTCATATTGGAGTATTTTTAGCTAGTATGTAAGATTTTGTAATTCTCTTCAGGTCAGTAAATGAATTTGGCAGTTGATTGGCGATGTTCTGCAAATGTATGATCCTTTGAACTTCTTGTTTACATTGACTTGTACAAATATCTAATTGAGATAATGATGATCCATTCCATATAATTTCTTTTACCAGCTGTATTTTCTCTCCCCCTAATGTTGGGAATATTGTTTTATTAAAGTGACAATCAACAAATCGTGCAGAAAATAAATCTCTAGTTAATGGTTCAACATACTTAACTATAGAAAGAGATGCATAACCACCATATATTCCCAACCTCCTTTAAAGACTCATCTTTGTGCGTTGTGGTGGAGCAATTGGAACATATACCGCACATCCAAAAATTCTAGATGGGAAATATTTGGCTCCTGACCAAAAGACAATTGCAATGGGGCGTATTTATTATAATTTGTTTTTCTGATGCGCATAAGTGCTGCTGCATGCAAAATAGCATATCCCCAAGCTGTAACAGAGAGCTTTGTCCTCATAGGAAATGGCTTAGTTATTAGTTGGAAGCATTTGATAAATGATTTAGCTAAACCATTTTGTGTGTGAACATGAGCTACAGGATGTTCAACTTTTATCCCAATTGACATGCAATAATCATTGAAAGCTTGAGATGTAAACTCAGCAACATTATCAAGACGAATAGTTTTTATTGCATGATCTAGAAATTGTGCTCTTAATCAAATTATTTGAGCAAGTAGTCTCACAAATGCTAGGTTGTGAGTCGATAATAAACATGCATTTGACCATGTACTAGATGCATCTATCAATACCATAAAATATCTAAATTGTTCACATGGTGGATGAATAGGCCCACATATATCACCTTGAATACATTCTAAAAATGTGGGAGATTCAATCCCAACTTTAGCTGGCAATGGTCTAATAATCAGTTTATCTTGAAAACAAGCCTCATAAGAGAAATCCTTGAATTCAAGAATCTCATGGTTCTTTAATAGGTGCCTAATTGTATTCTCAATTATTTGTCACATCATAATAGATCCGAGATGGCGTAACCAGTCATGTCAAATAGTAATAGTATTTGGTTCAACAAACTTCTGGTTTGTAGTAACATGTGCCTCAATTGCACTAATATGTGTATAATAAAAACCTGATGTAAAAGGAGGTAGTCTTTCCAAAACATATTTTTTTTCCACATTCAACATTTGTAATATATAGTTATTCAATATTTTTTTCATTCATAGTCTCAATATGATATCCATTAATACTAATATCTTTAAAACTCAATAAATTTCTTTGAGACTTAGTGGAAAATAAAGCATCATCAATGACAAATTTTGTACCTTTAGGTAATAAAATAATAGCTCTTCTAGAGCCTTCAATAAGTTTTGAACTACCTGATATTATATTAATATGAGCATCACTTAATGTTAAATGAGAAAAATATTTTTTATCTTTGAGTATTGTATGTGTTGTAGCACTATCTGCAAGACACATGTCTCTATTGATTTTGGATCCAACAAAATTTTGTTGATCATTGATATTCTTCATAAAAATAAATAAAATATAACATTAGAAACGTTGCAAATATTTATTGAATATGTATAACTTGTAATAAAATAAACATACTTAAAATAACATAAAAATGCCGAAATAACACCAACTTTATTCTTTATGCAAGAAAATGAAAGATACTTAAAAACAACATAAAATGCTAAAATAACACCAATTTTTCTAATGATTCTCAAACAAATCTATCACATCAAAGTGAGTTATATCATTAAAGCCATGAATTACATCAGCCTCCTCTTTTACCTCCATTTCATCATTTTGGGATATAAAATCTGTCACAATATTATTTTTTTTTTCTTCCATTTAATGGATGCTTGATAAAATTTTACTAAACGTTCAGGCGTACGGCAAGTACGTGCCCAATGCCCCCTCATACCACATCAGTAACATAAATTCTCAATAACCTCTGAAGGATTATTTTGACCACCTCTTTCTTGTCCTTCATTGCTATTCTTTTTTTGGTGGTTAGAAATAGCACTATTATAAACAACATGATAACGGCTACTAGTACGTCCTCGACCACGTCCCCCACTACGTCCACAACCATGACCACAACCATGATTGTGACCTTTTATATTTTTCATTTCCATAGTTATTATGTACTGCAACATTCACTTCAATGAGTGGTGAAGGAGTGGTGCAGTACCAATGGGACGAATTCCATGGTTTTTCATCAATAACTCATTATTTTTTTCAACCACTAAAAAGCATGAAATCAATTCAGAATTTTTTTTAAAAGCTTTTTCATGGTATTGCTGTTGTAAGATCACATTAGTAGCATGAAAGGTTGAAAAGATTTTCTCTAACAGATTATTATCAGTTATGTTCTCTCCACATAATTTCAGTTGAGAACTAATTTTGAAAAGTTCAGAATTGTATTCACTTACAGTTTTAAGACCTTGCAACCGTAAGTGCATCCAATCATAACGAGCTTTAAGGAGGATCACCGTTTTTTTATGGTCAAATCATTCTTTCAAATTTTTTCACAACTCAAGAGGGTCTTTCACGGTGAGATATTTCACTTGTAATCCTTCATGTAGATGATGACAGATGAAAATCATTGCTTTTGCCTTATCTTAGTTAGATGTTTATTTATTTGCTACTATAGTATTCCTTAAACCTTCAGCATTTAGGTGAATTTTAGCATCTAATACCCATGACAAATAATTCTTGCATGAGATGTCTAGGGCAGCAAATTCAAGTTTGGCAAGATTTGACAATATAATCACTTAAGTCGATAGAGAAATTAAATTTGATTCCTCCCGATAACTTTTAGCAAATCACTACACAAGTTTGAAACCCTCTTTTTTTGTCAATTTTGGGTGTTCAAGCAACCAATTTGAATGCTAGATTAGAAAAATAATGAAAGTAATTTAATGGGGGATTAGAAAGGGATAGAAAGCAATTGAGGTATGGTTTCAAATTTTTTTGGGGGGTTATCAAATGAGAAATAAGGACAATGTGGGTTTAGAAAAAAATATTTGAGAATCGTACTGATAACGTGTTATAAAATAAAGAGACAGAGAGAGTAAAGAACAAATAAAATATGGGAAGCAATAGAGAATGTATTTTATTGATCAATGGAATGATTACAATGTTTCTTCAAATTCTCTATTTATAGGCATAAGAAATATAAATCAAGTAGAGATTCAATTCTAATAACTATTAGAATTTAAAGTACATCAAAACTTATATTGATCTTGATAGACATCCACTTAATAAGATATTCATAATAGTAAAATCTTTTTTATCAAGCTCGGGCTTTTCTAAACCCAAAAAATTGGGCTATATTACATTTTGGGCCCTTCTAATCCAATTAAATTTGATTTTTAGAACCCATTTTTACCTCGCCTAATAAATTGGTTAAATACTCTAATTGGCCCAACGTTTAAAGGGTTGCTTATATAAGGATCAAACTTTTTAGAATGGTCATATAATGACTTAACTTTTACAAAAGTGCGTCAAAGGGCAAACCTTTCAAAATAATTAAAAAATGGCCAAATCTTTTCAAACTTGCTCAAACAATGGCTAAACCTTTTTGAAAGTGCTCAAATAAGGATTATGTGAGCAACTCTTAAAAAGGTAGACCCCATTTGAGCATTTAGCCTAATAAATTTGTGTAATACTAGTTTTATCTTGGGCTTCTTATGAATATATCTCTTTTAATTCTTATGGTTTTTTCTTAATTATTTTTAATTTTTGTATTTTATTTTTAAGCATAAATCTCAAAATTACCCATGAACTTGGACTGAATATGCAATTTGATGCATGAACTTTGATTTGGTGCAATTATACACATGAAATTTTGATTGTGATTCAAATGTATACATGAGACTTTAATTTTAGTTCAGTTGGACACATTTAAGTAAATAACTAATCAACTTATTTTTATATTAAATAAATATAATTATTTGTGTATGCAATATGTAAAATCAAAATGGTGTTATATCAATAATCGTATTAATAGTTTGTAAAAATTGAATCAAATCAAATATTCATGTAAAAAATTATGCAAAATCAAAAAGCATATATGACATTAGACATTAAACTAAAATTTATATATAATTTTAAGATTTATCTCTTATTTTTATTTTTAAACGATCTCATTATAAGTTTTAATCATATCTATTTTTTTTCTACATAATGCCTAGAACTACCCATAATCCCTTCCTAACTCATAAATAGGAGGATAATGTACTTCAGCATACTCGAACTCACGTCCTCTTACATCAATAACAATACATATGCCAATAGCACTAATAGTCAATCCACTTATCCCTAATTTTTATTGAATGCGGATATTTGAATGAGTTTAACATATGCATGCGGAATGGGTGGATTGTAATGAATTGACCCATTTCTATCTTAATTAACTTGCATAACTTGTGGAGTACATTAATATCACCATGTGCCGTGGGGACAAAACTAAAGAGTGACAATTCAAATGACATATTATTATTAACAAAATAATTTCTTTTAGAATTTATAAATATAAATTCAATACAATCATAATTAATTAAATATAATATAATTATATATATGTTGAAAAAATTATAAAATTAAATTAAATTAATATAAAACACAAATGAATAAAAAAATAAAATAAAATTCACGCATGAGATTGGGACATACATTTTATTTGGGATAATTAATATCGATTTTTAATTCTTTAAGCTGAAGTCAGTCCAGATTGTTGTAGGGGACTTTGACTCGTTGGCTTCGTATGGTAAAGTTATGTGGAAGGAGTGGTGTTTGTAGATGAAGTCCCTCACTCATGGATTTTGACCGGAAGTTTCTCGTCGACATTGATTGATCCATATATATATATAACTGTATTGTGCTTCTTTTATTCATTATTTATAGATTTTAGTATTGATTTCTTAAGTTTGATATTCAGTTTTGGACAAGATTTATTGGTGATTATCCATGTGGGTTAATGATTCATTTCAATTCCATCACGTCAAGAAACTTAAAAAGGTAACATTATTGTGTTATGAAAGCAGCACCAAATGTCATGTTACTGTATTTTTAAATTTATTAACCTTCTTTATTTATGTTCTGGTAGGACCATGTACCCACTCAAAATTGGTTTATGCGTGATTTCCCCTCCTGTCAAAAATCTAATTATGTCGATATGGGTAGATCTCATAACATTAATTAATTACTTGTCAACCATTTATACACCAATATAAATGAATTTTTTACATGAATAATATAAAATAACTAATTAATTATTATAATAGGATAAGAGGAATTATATTGACGAAATTAGGTAAAATGTATAGGGAATATTTGGTGCCGCCTGACCAATTGGCAACACTAGACTCAAATGTGATGATCTAAAATATTTAGGGACCTGATATGTAAATTTTCCTTTTTGATTGAAAAGTTTTTATTTATTTTACTAAAAAGTATTTTTGTAAAAAATTTTATTCTATTATAAAATAAAGAGAGATAGAGAGAGTAAATAACAAAGAAAATATCGGAAGCATTAGATAATGTATTTTATTGATCAATGGGATGATTACAATGTTTCTTCAAAAACTCTATTTATGGGCATAATAAGTATAAATGAAGTAGAGATCTAATTCTAATGAAGTAGATAATGTGTCTCATTAGAATCTTATTAGGAGAAACCCTGTGGGATAAAAACCTAATGAAGGAAAAAGAGTACACAATCTTCTATTATAAGCTACCTCGTTAAAAACCTTTACCAGAAAAACCCAATGAGACAAAACCTTGGTTAAAGAAAAAGAGTACAACTTGTTTTTAGGCTCCCCCTAAGGGCAACATTACATTACATCTTTGATTCGACGTATTCCAATATTGTGTAGTAGTCTTTCAAATATTGAAGTTGGCAATGCCTTAGTAAAAAGATCTGCTAAATTATCACTAGAATGAATTTGTTAAACATTTATATCACCTCTTTTCTCAATATCATGGGTGAAGAATAATTTTGGTTAAATATGTTTCGTTCTGTCACCTTTGATGTAACCACCCTTCAATTGAGCTATACATTATGCACTATCTTTGTATAAGATAGTTGACATCATTTCCTGTAAAGGCAAATTACATATATTCTAGATAAGTTGGGTCAATAACCTTAGCCAAACACACTCTCGACTTGCCTCATGCATTGCAATTATTTCTGCATGATTTGAATAAGTGGCAGCTAATGTTTACTTTGTTGAACGCCATGATATGGCAGTACCCCCACATGTAAATAAATATCCCATTTGAGATCAACCTTTATGTGGATCTAATAAATAACCAATATCAGCATAGCCAACTAATAGAGATTTTGAATCATTTGAATAATATAATCTCATATCAATGGTCCTTCTGAGATATTCGAATACATGTTTAATTTTATTCCAATTTGAGTTATTTATGGCTCTTTATCTTATAGGGACTAAATTGAAGGAAAAAGGAAATTTAGGGGCTAAAAGCGTGAATTTAAAGATAAAATAGGCCAGCATGCAAGATGTGGTGCTGAAAATACAAATTGTGGAAGATTTAGGGTAAAAGTGCAAATAAAATATTTTATAGCATAAGACTATATTTAAGTTCCAATTATATTAGGATAATTATTAAGGATTATTATTTGGATTTAATTTTAGCTTTTATCTTTATTTATCCTTATTTATCTTTAATTATCTTTATTTATTTGTATTTATCTTTTAGAATTTAATTAGGAATAGACTAGGTTTCCTAGTACTATAAATAGGGGATGGAGTGACACAAATTTGACACATCTTTTCTGTAAACACTCCCTCTCCCAAAAAGCTTAGCCTTATTTCCTTTCATATTATTCAATAAAAATTCTATTTTCATTACATTTATTTCTTTTTCCCAAAAATCATGAGCCACTAAACTTATCTAGCCAAAGGTTGTCAAAATTTCCCAAAAAGGGTTCATGAGGCTTAGAATCTGCGATTAGCCTTCTCAACGAGTATACATCGCTTCTCCGCACTACGGGACTGATGCTTCTGTCCATGTCCCTTCAAAAGTGATCTTTTCATCTTGTGCAAAGGCGACCGCTTTGTATGTTTTGGAAAGGTTGCACAGTTGGTTCGTTAGCTTATTGCGTCAGTAGTTGTCGAGCCCAAGAGACAAAATGGCGTGGCATTCGCCATTGAGAAGTGATGATCTAGTGTAAGACAGACCCACAAAAGCGACGGTTGGCTTGATAATACTCCAGAATGACATATTTTTATATGTTAATTACATGATTATTTTGAGTATGGTCCTACTAATTTGGGTTATTTATGATCTTTTATCTTTTAGGTATTAAATTGAAGGTAAATGGAAATTTGGGGGCAAAAGCGTGAAATTAAAGATGAGTTGGGCCAACATACAAAGAAAGACAGAAGTGGTGCCAAAAATGCAAACATGGAAGACCCAAGGACTAAGATGCAAAAGAAGAGATTTTATAGCACAAGACTCTATTTTAATTTCAATTATATTAGGATTTTTATTAAGGATTTTTATTTAAATTTAATTTTAGGATTTATTTTCATTTATCTTTATTTATCTTTAATTATCTTTATTTATTATTTATCTTTTAGAATTTCATTAGGAATAGACTAGGTTTTCTAGTACTATAAATAGGGGATGGAGTGGCACAAATTAAACATATCTTTTTCCTGTAAACGCTCCCCTCCCAAAAACTTTGTCTTTTTGTTCTCTCCATATTTTCTTTAATAAAAATCTCATTTATATTATATTTCTTTCTTTCCAAAAATCATGAGCCACTGAACCAATCTAGCCGAAGGTTGTCAAAATTCCCCAAAAAGGTTCTTGAGGCTTAGAATCCGTGCTTGGCTTTCTCAACAGGGTATTCATCGCTTCTCCACATTACAGGGCTGACGCTTCCGTCCATGTCCCTTAATAGCTGACATTTTCAACTTGTGCAAGGAACGGCCGCTTTGTACGTTTTGGGAAGGTTGCACAGTCGGTTCGTTGGCTTTCTGCGTCAGAGGTTGGCGAATCCAAGAGACAAAACAGCGTGGTATTCGCCGTTGGGAAGTGATGATCTAGCAGAAGATAGTCCCACAGAAGCGATGATTGGCTAGAGTCAGGTTCCGTCAAAGCTTAATCTAAATTCTTAGAGCTGGTGGTCGTAGGCGTCCTCTTCCACTATAACTGGCTTATTCTGCTCGAGAATGATTACTTAAAAGCCAAGGATTGAACCTAAGGCGGAACGAGACAACCGGAGGCTGGAACCTTGCCACATAATAAACTTTCTCTTTTCTCAACTCTATTTATTTTTATATTCCTCATTTTAATTTCTGCAATTTATTTAATTTCGTAATTTCAATTCACTTTAAATTCTATTTTTATTTTTCCAGCTTCTTAATTCTATTTTTTATTTTTTAGGAACGCAGGTTTTCTTGGCCAAGAAATTGTCCAGGATTTCAAGAAACGAGCATTTGTACAATCCGGTCCCTGAGGATTCGACCCTACTTCCCCTTTACTGGTATTTTTACTATTTTACAGGGAATAGGATATTTTTGGTGCTTTCAACGACACATCATGGCTAGAGTCAGATTCCTCTAAATCGTAAGTCTAAAATCTAAGTGGAGCTGGTGGTCGTAGGCGTCCTCTTCCACTATAACTAGCTTATTCTGTTCGAGAAGGATCACCTAAAAGCTGAGGATTGAACCCAAGGAGGATCGAGACAACTGGAGGCTAGAATCTCTCCATAAAAAACTCTCTCTTACTCAACTTTCTCTTTCGTTACAATTTTAATTTTAATTTTAATTTTCGTAATTTCAATCAAACTTTAAATTCTATTTTTTTTATTTTTTTTAGGTACGTAGGTTTTCTTGGGCATGATTCTGTCCGGGATTTCAAGGAACAGAAACTTGTGCAAATCTGGTCCTTGAGGATTTGACCCTACTTCCCTTATATTATTCTTTTCATTATTTTATAGGGATAGGATATATTTGGTGCTCTCAACGACGCATCATTAACTCAATAAAAGAAATATAATTTGTAAACAATTATTTCCAATATTCACTCTAGAGAATATGTTAAAATCTTCAAATGTTCAAATTGACATTAATAATCAAAAGTGATTATACAGTTTGTTATATTTATTGCAAACATTCACATCAAGGAATGTGCAAAAAAAAATTCAGACAATAATGTAAGCATATATCATACTCCTTACCAATAAGCTTATATAGATATCACTCGCTTCAAGGAATGATTAATTAGTATGAATCATTGGTCATATTGTTCTAAGAATGAACAATTAGCAACATTTCGAATCATCCATAATCTTTTCATCTATTTGTCAATAATGACAAGAGGTTCCATTTTATAATTATTATGTATTGCTACACTCACTTCGAGGAATGGAGCAGAATCAGTGGAACAAATAATTCATTATTTTGTTTAGCCTTAAGAAGACATTAGATCAATCTAAAATACTTTTAAAGCCTTTTTCAGAAGAGTTTTTTATCATCAATTAACTAGAAAGAAATAACCAAGTCAAGCATGGAGTTTATTGCAAATCAAATGTACAGATAAAACTGACATTTAAAATATCAAACTTGATATAATGTTAGTGCCAACAAAAAATTTATAAACCATTGCAGACATGTATGAAATTTACTTCAAAATTATACATCTCATGTTCACTAAAATTTTTCCATTTATGAATTACTCATATAATTTCTCTAAATAATTAAAAAATATAAAGTGTATGAAATACATTTAACAACTTTACGAAAGTAACAAGTTTCTCAGGGTTGTATAGTAAGGCATTTATAAAATCAAACCACACGAGTTGTGTTAATGCTTCTTATCAAACAACAATTGGTTAATACAAACGAGATTCATAAAAATGCAAAAGATCAAATTAATATAGTAATACTCATTTTTAAGTTTATGAAAATGTTTTCAATCAAAATAATTCAAGAATTAAAAATGGCAACAATTAAACTTGAAATTCAATATTAGAACCAACCCAAAAATCAATTTAGACATTCCTCAAAAAATTGTCTTCAGAACTATGCATGTATGAGTATTGAAAATTTTCAAATTGTATAACCAAAATAATAGAAGATATTAAAGGAACATAATTTATATTCGAACTAAATCAAATCTGAACAATCATAAATTTCATAGGTTTATCAACACAATTTTACATACTTGTAATAGCCCAAATCTGCCCGGGCTTTAAAACTGAAAACAAAAAAATAATAAATAAATAAATGTTTATTTATTTAAACAGTCCATATACATAGCCCAATACTATAGCCCACTAACCTATTAACCCGCAACCCAACTAAACTACCCAACAACCCGTACAAAATCCAATTAACCTATTACCCCATTACATCCTTAACCCAACAATGAACGGGCCCCAAATGGCCCAATTTGCTAAACAGAAGACAGAGAGGCCTAGGGTTTCAGAAACCCTAAGCGCCGCAATCAACGCGTCTCTTCAATGCCTGTCGTTCCAGCTACTCACCACAGCGCCGTTCCAGTGACCACAATTAACGCCGTGACTCCTGCTCCGAATCGCGCCGTAATTGGCGCACGAATCAAAGCCAGAGTACTCGCCACCATTCTCGCGAACACCTGCAAAAAAGGAGAAAGAAAAGCAGCAGAAACGAAACAAACATGGCAAGAAATGAAATGGAAATCTATAAATATACTGTTTAGGGCTATAAAAGCCGAATAAAAGCAATGTAAAGGACACAGAAAAATTCAATAAAAACAGAATACTTTTTATACAAAAAGGAGAACTACAATCGATTGAGAAGCACGAAAAGTGAACATTTTTAAATATATATATTGCAAACAGTAAAAAGGGAGAGGGGAACATACCATTTTTGATTCACGGGGAAAAAAGGAAACTTTCCAGTTTCCGACCGCCATATGTGACGGCTTTGACGAGGGCCCGTGAGTGAGTGCAAACCCCCGAACGGAGGCTCGGGAGCACTCCAAGAACCCTTCCCCATTCCTTATTTCAGAGGATTCTTTAGTTTTTTTTTTAACACCGAGTGTTAAAATGATTTTACAACTAAAGATTTAGCTTATATAGCCCTAATGAAACGGTGTCGTTATGGTCTAATTCAATAGACACAAAACGGCGTCCTATTGATGCTTAGGATCCGCGCCTTGACCCGTTTACCCGGGGAGGATCCGTGCATTTTTAATAAAAGGGCTAATTGCCCAATCGACCCTTCTGTTTTTCTGATATTTATAATTTCATTTTATTTTTATTAAAATCTGACCCTAACCTTTTATTTCTGTTTCAATTTAGTCCCAATATCCCTTAAGAGGTTTATTTCGAGAACGACGTCGTTTTTTAGGACTAGGGCTAATTGCCCAGTGAGTCCTCTAAATTTAACGCACATTTCAATCAGGCCCAGAACTTTCATCTATTTAGCAATTAACCCCCAGATTCTTTAATTAAATTCAATTTTAATCCTTTTTTATTTTTTTATTTAAATACTTTATATTTTTTTTAATATTAGTAATATAAAATAGTGCATATTATTTTCATCCATTATATTATTATTATATTTTTTAAGAAAATTTTATCATATATTTTTATCATATATATATATTATTTATTCTGTTATATTTATATTTTTTACTATATGTTACATATTTTATTATATATTATTTATTTTATTATATTTTCTATGAAAAATACTTATTATTATTATTATTATTATTATTATTATTATTATTATTTTACATATTCTTTATTATATTTTATTTTATTTTATTTTATTTATATATTTTTATTACATATTATATTTTATTATATATCATTCCTTATAATATCTATCTTTCTTTATATATATTATATTATATATTTTTATATTATTTATTATATGATTTATATTATTATATATTTTATTTGTAAATTATATTATACACTCTATTTCACCATATTTCTTTACATTACCTTTATTTTATTATAAAGTATACATTATTTTATTACTTATGTACATTCTTAAATTATTACTTTTTTAAAGCATAATATCCATATTTAGTACATTTTTCTATAGTTATTATATCCTATAGTATAACCTATATATGTATATATATATCATTTTAAAAAAGGGGGTTCTCTTTTATCATTTTTGTATTATTCAATATATTTCTAAATATCTTGTTTTTATTTGATTTATATTTTATACATGTTAATTTCTTTATTTATTTTTTGGTTTTCTCTTATTTTGATAGTAGGTTAAATTTTATATAACATTCGTTTTTTCGTATATTTGCATGAAATTAATTATTTATGGTGGTTTGCCTAAGATATTATCATATATGCATATTGCCATTTATATTTGTTGTATTCCTTATGTACTACATTGTGTTTTGCCTGTAATAATAATGCATGAATGTTTATGTTATTTATGATGACATATGCCTAAAGTGATAATGTATATTATGTAACTTATGCCATTATTATTATTTTCTTTACTATATTTGCTTGAAATAATAAAGCATATATATTGTAATTAGGTTTATTTAATTTCTTGTAATATGTAAAACATACCATTACTTTTAAAATCAAAAGTCATATCTCATTTAATTAAAAAAGAATTTTTAAAAGGTAAGGCAATGTTTTGGATATTTAGGAATTCGGGAAATAGTGCCCTAAAATGCTGGGTTGCGATTTCTCGTTTGTCTAAATATCTAAAACATCCTTCTAAACGATTTTTTTTTTACAAATCACAAGATGACTTCAGTTACGAAAGTTTAAAGATATCGTGTCCAATCATGCTGGATGTGATGTTTGTACTCTTTTAAAACGAAGGAATCTTGATTCTTTTTTTAACTCAAAACATTACGGTTTTAATGGAATCTCATTTCTAAATTCTTTCAAATTTCTGGCATTAAGACAAAATTATTCAATTTGGTACCAATTTTGGGCGTTACGAGGGTGTTAATCCTTCCTCGTACGTAACCGACTCCCGAACCTATTTTCTCATAATTTCGTAGACCAAAACAATTTATAAAGTGATCCAATCACACTTTAAAATATTGGTGGCGACTCCTATTTTCATTTTTAAAATCCGTTTTTAAAAAATGGTTTCAACAATACTAATATGTTTTTAGTCAAATACATTATTTAATTATAAAACCTACTATAGCAACATAAAGAAGTCAATCAATATTCATTTTCATGAACAAATAAGATGTTTGAAACCATAAGTAACCCATGGAATCAAAACTTAAAATAAAATCATCTCAAATATTTCAACCATATATCAAATTAATTTAATATGAAAAGATGTTATTATTGAGAAAAAGTGTAAAGATAGAGGTCTAATTTAGTTGATGTACCTTTCTTGTTCAACGAAGTCTAGATGATTTTATGAACAAGTAAACAAATTTAAACTCCAATAGTAGACTTTGAATCTAATCAAATTTTATCAATAGCAAACTTTGAGAATGGATCTTATTTTACAATTTCATATAGATAGCGAAATCAAATCCTTCACCGTCCTTAATAACATAAAAATAAAATAAGTTAATGAAAATAATTATAATTGATCATGAATTAGCTAAAAATAATCAATTATGAAATATTAAATAAAAAAAAACTTCCTGCAAAAACTTTGCATCTTGCCATCTAAGATCTTGGAAAGCATGGAGCATAAATTTGATTGTCGATAAAAGGAACTATCATTTTGAGCAAAATCGTGTTGATAACGTGTTATTAAATAAAAAGAGATAGAGAAAGTAAAAAACAAAGAAAATATGGGAAGCAATAAAGAATATATTTTGTTGATCAATGGGATGATTACAATGCTTCTTCAAAGACTTTATTTATAGGTATAAGAAGTATAAATGAAGTAGAGATCTAATTCTAATAACTATTAGAATTTAAAGTACAGCAAAACTTATCTTGATCTTAATGAACATCCATTTAATAAGATATTTATAATAGATTTCAACTGGAAATAAATTTTATTTATGTTTCAAAAAATAATTTTTTTGTTCAAATATTTTTTTGTAAAATTATTTTAAAAAAAATTATTCGAACTAGAATAAAATGATTTGAAAAAAATTATTTTTCAAAAAATAAATAAAATTTATTTCCAGTTGAAATCAGCTTTCTTACAAAAATACTTTTTAGTAGAAAAAACATTTTGGACTAATTCGTAATAGGCCTCTCTATTTTTGGTGTTGAAGGAAAATAAAAGAAAATAAATAAGAAGGGCTTATGAAAAAAAATTTACCCTTTTGAACTTTAGTGCTGCGAAGCTATCATGCGGCACCCAAGCTTTTCAATCAAAATGGTAAATTTCATATCAGGTCCCTAAATATTTTAGGTCATCACATTTCAGTCCGGTGACGCCGATTGGTTAGGCAGCACCAAATATTCATCGTACGTTTTGCCTAGTTTCATCAATATTATTCCCCTTATCCTATTATGGTATTTATTTATTTTATATTATTCATGTAAAAAAGCCAAAAATAAATCTTTAATTTATATTTAATAAGCTGACAATAAATAAGGGTTATAGACCGCCATTTGGCTATTGTTATGGTATTTTCAATTGTCAAACTCGAAATCCGAATATAATCCAAGTTATCGACCCGTGACCTGAGTTTGGGTCCCACCAAGTGGATACGTTAAGAGCTCGCAAGGAGAGCCCAAGTGCCTAATTCGCATGTCTTTGGGTGTTCGTAAGTAGAGGGTGCGAAGTCAAACGAGTGAACTGGTGAACACCTGGACTAGCTAACACGTGTTAAGTCTAGGATAGCATACGCATTGACATGCATGGAGCCAACCTAGGACGTCACTTCCATGAACAGTAACCATGTCATATAAATACCTGATTCTCCTCACAGCAAAATACACAACTATAAAATAAAATCATTTCTATATTATAATTAAGTAATAGTGGATTAAATATTAATTCAAATTATTTTTTTACAATATTTTCACTTATAAACATGGACGGAGATAAAAGAGAGCAGCAGTGGACCCTAAAAAATGATAGATTAGTTACTTAATCCTTTAAATTTTTATAACATTATATGTTAATATAATGGTAAAATTATATTTTAGTGCTTTCAATATTTTATGATTCATTTCTAATTTCCTAAAGCAATTTTCTGTCTTTGTCTTTGCTTGCAAAGATGTTGAAAACATTTACATCAATGGATATGGGATAGATCATAATCTCTCCCTTTCGCTTATTCTACCAATGATGATTCAATTTAATATTATAAAATTATACATTCCTAATTTATTTATAAACTTACTTTTGGTATATATAATTCTCTAGAAAATGTAAAACATAAATATATATTTTAGAATTTATATATATAGTGTATTAGAGGACAAGTGCATGGGTAGCATTCAGAAGAAATTTCATCTCTTCGCTTAGCATTTTCCTACGTGAAATCAAGGAATAATATTGAAGCCTGCCGTGCCCAAGTAACAACGTACGACACAAGTAGCCGCTTGCTTGTCAAATGGACGATCTCATTCGTCTTGTTGTAGGAGCTATTGAATTCTTAGACAAGATCATAGTAACTGTCAGATTAAGGCAACTTTGGGTTCTGATAAGACAAGAACATGTTTCATTTAGTTGCATGTGTACATCCACAGCTGATTACACGCACATAATTTCAATGAGTTCAAAAAGAAACGGAAATGGTCCACAGTGGAAGTACAGTAGGTAGGTTGATGTGGATTGAGGAATCCAATGGGTTCCATTAATATGCTTTCTTCAATAACACGACTCAAAGTGGGTGTAGGGCTGGTAAGATGCGCCTATCTTCTCTTTTTGCCCTTTTTTTTCTCTTGTTTATTTTGTTTGCAGTGGCTGGTAAGATGCGCCTATCTTCTCTTTTTGCCCTTTTTTTTCTCTTGTTTATTTTGTTTGCAGTTAGTAACATATCCATATGTAAACATTCGGTTTACTGCTTTACAGTTTGGGCTTTGAAAAGAAAAGATTAAAAAAAAAAAAAAGACAAAATCAATTTAGGTTTTTTATGATGTTTGTCATTATCGACCCACTATTTGATAGAAACAGACTCAATCCTCTTTACATTAGTGGCCAAGACGTATAATTTGCTTTCATGAGTCCGCACATGATGGGTTTATATCATCATACAAGTGAATCTATACTTAAAGACACATGTTAACTTTAAAATAAGATACGTGTTAACATATATAAAAATTTACCTAATAAATCGCATTTAAAAATCGTATAATGTAAATAAAAAAATTAACCTCCATAAAAGGAATACATAAAAACACTCAACAAAATTTAATTTCAAACATAATATATGCTTTGCTTTTTGGAGAATGACTTATAAAACTTAACTAGCCATGAAATGGTTCTACTTTTTTTTCTTGTATGATAATTGGAGTAAATTTTGAAATGCCTTGAACGTCTTCAATTTGTACAATGCTTTGCAATATTTAAATATTAGATAAAAAATTTATTTTTAATTTTAATATCAAATAAATTAGTTCTTCTCACAAAAAAAATTTAATCTTTATCAATTTTAAAAATGTATAATTAAAGATAATTAATCACAATATAACAATAAATTTAACCGTTGATGTTTATATATTTTGTTAATTTTGTCTTAATTTAAAAAAAAATTTAATCTCAACATTTACAACTTTATGGTTAAATTTATTAAATCATGATCAAATTAATAAAAAAACGTAAATTATAACAACTAAATTCATTTTTATACCAATTAAATTTATATAAAATTGACTAAAATCAAACTGACATAAAACAAATCATATAACATATTGAATGGCATACTTGGTTTATACTGAAACCGGATCCCACCATCAAAACATCTTTATTTGATGAACACTAAATAAATGAAATATTGAACAGAAAAAAAAAAACACTAAATAAATCGAATGGAGTAGTACCACATCATTGCCAAAGGGGATGAGGAGATAAACACAAACGTAACATGACCCTTAAACAACCCCCTTTCCTTTATAAATCATGATCATAACATAACAACAAGCTTTACATCACCATCAAATTAACAGACAAAATATTAATTGAAATAAAATACTATAACCGACACATATTCAAACAAAACCAGAATCCTACTCCAAATCTCCACCTGTATATGAAAACAGAAAAAATGCCAATTTCATTACAACTAGAAAAAAAAACACATTTATGTAATTATAAAGCTAAAAATTAAATAAAATAAAAAATAAATCAGTATACATTGAATTAAATTAAATGAAGTTAGGCAATCAATTATTGCATTTAATCGAAACTTCCAGACGTGTAGACCTGCCGACTTACCATCTATGAATTGGTTTCTGTGGAAATTTAGGTATGTTTTTTCTTACATGTAATTAGAAGAAAGCAATTTTAAGAGAAAGTAATTTTCGATCGCACATAGTACAAGTACGTAACCTGAATATGTGTATGTATGGTGAAAGTTGAAACTGGTTACTTACAGATGAGAAGGATGGGATTAGAGGACTACTTGGTGATGGCATAGATAGCATAAATAATACCAGGGATGTACCCAAACAGGGTGAGTACAAGACATATCCAGAACTCCACCTGCATCAATTTTTTATTTAATTGTGGTTCATATAATATAATATCATGTAATAAAAATGAAAAAGGCTCAGATATGGATATTGACCTGGCAACCAAACTTGAGGAAGACACCGAGAGGAGGCAAAATGATGGCTAAGAGGATATCTATGCAGGTAGCTGTACTATCATCTGCCATTTTTTTCTTCTCCTTCTTTACAAGCCCCAAGCAAATAAATTCAAGACTTTCGTTTCTTTCAGGAAGAGGATTGTTTTTTGAGAGGGTTCTAGTAGGCAAGGGAGAGTGGGTGAGAGAAATGGTGAGGGGTGATAGCGAAATTTATAGAGACCCCTTGGAGTCCACGTGTCAGCAGTGGGCGGCAGTTGATTGGTAGATACTTTGATGAATCATGATGATGATGATAGGCCACATGGTTTGCTACTTTAACGTTGTAAATCTATATGCTCGACGCCAACGCCGATGCTTATGGGTAATAAACTGTATGTCTGTTGGCTTTGGGATGGGCATATGCGTTTATGCCTTGACTTCGTGAAATGGAACCTACACTTACAGCTCACTGCATTAACGCCCGCATGTGTTCTGGTTTTTTTTTTTTTTATAAATCTTGAAAAATCTTCTATATTCAATAATTACTATAAATTTCAAGAGCAAATTAGGAATTAAATCGAATCCTTAATAGAAATATATAGGTATTTTATGTGGTTGAATCCTACGGTTGCAACTAAGAGTATGAACACTAAAAGGTATTTTATGTGGTTAAATCCTACGGTTTGCAGGCAGCTAAGAGTATGAAGGTCCATGTGTTGGCTTCTCGTTGCCTTGGATTAGAACCACACGGCTTCTACACGTTGCATACAAAGCAACGTGATGAAATCCGACGGCTCAAAAGGTTACCGCATAAACCTGAAACAGCCGAGCGGCAGGCAGGGAGGGATGTCACTATCATTTGGGGTATCACCAATCAGGTCCCCCCAGCTGTTTCTTTCCCATCAACACACGCATCTGAGATAAACCGCCCCTAAACTGTTCTTTATTTATTTATTCTTTTATCTTTCTTTTGAATCTTTAGATATTCAATCTTTATCTTAACCCACAAGTCAAAAACATTACAACTGTGTTGAGCCCAAAAGAGAACATTACGACAGTTTTAACTTCATTCGAAGTTGCCTCTTGGCACCAGGAGATTGAACCCTGAAACGATTTCCATTATGACACTCACCCACGTGTGCTACATGGATATTTGCCTAAGTTCAGTCTAATATATAAACTTCAAATTTTACTACAGCCCGCATATATTTGTAAATGTTTTTGGAACAGAAATAAGTTTCTGGATGCAGGGGAATCGGACTCTTCCATAAGGGTATGAGACTGACCCCACTTTGTAACGTTTAATTTTTGTTCGTGAACGACTAGTCGTTCTCTTTAATGTGATTGATTTTCCTTAATGCATGCGTAAATTTAATGCCTCCAACGGTTAGTATTACCCTCCATCTACTCAAAAAGTTAAACTCATATACATAGGCAAGGTGCACATTTAGCAAGCCTGTGGTGTGTTAGTCCCCGACTATTGTACAATGTTTATTCTAAAGACTATGGCTTAGTGTTCGGCTTGCCACTAGCTATCCTTCGTTAATGTACTGGACTCTTTATTGTGGAAAAGGAGTATTGAATTTTGTAACAAGCTTAACATTAGCCTACATCAATATGCTCTCTTAGAAAGATTTTTACTTCATCCTTATTGTGAAAGGGCTTTTGAATTTTGCAGAGGGCTGGAGTCCGCCTAAATAGAGGGTTTTACCTTGGAAAGAATTTTTCCTTCACCCTTCTGCTGTGAAAGGGATTTTGAAATTTGTAGAGGCCTAACATCAGCCCAAATTGAAAGTTTTGTTGTGCGAGTTGAGATGTATATTTAACTTGAAAGTCAAAAGTCTTGGGCAATAGAAAGAATTTTTGAGCAAGAGAATTTGAAAGAAATTAAGACAGAATAATGGTAAAAGAGATGGAGATACTATGATGAGATGATAGAAATACCTAAACTTATATCTTACTTGGAAGGTTTAGTTTGGAGTCTAAGAACGTATGGGAATTGGTTCATTGCGCGTCAGTCATTGTCTGTTGTATGATCCTTGTGCCGAAGGTTCTGCCAAGGCTTGCTGCTAGATGCCCTTTTGTTAATGCATTAGGCTCTTATATTAAAAGTCGAATTATATTTTTTTTAAATGTCTAAAGTAGTTCATGTATCTTAAATTAAAGAGTAAATTAATCCATCTGTTAAAAATTTTATTCATTTCTAATGTTAAAAATTGGCCTCTATAAGTGAGCATGAGGTACATGTGATATTTAGTTATTCTGTTAGTCACATCAGTTTTAACGATAGAAATTGATGATTTTTTTAACAGAAATAACTAACTTACTTTTTAATCTAACATGTAATAATTAATTTACTCAATTTGTAAATAAAAAAGATAACATGTAAATTGAGTCTTAGTATAAATGGTTCCATAAAAAATTATAGGCTTGTCTAACATGTTTTACCAACATGGTAAGGATTTTTTTGTAAATTCAACTCTTGAGTTATTAAGATACTAATTACACGTTTAAAATTAAAAATATATAAAATTTGGTTGAAATTAATCATCAATTTTCTTAAAAAGCAATCATATCTTCATCTTCCAAAAAGAAATTTTTTTCAAAGAAACTGTAATGATTAACTTCTTTTTCTTTTTCATGAGGAGCAAATCACCAAATAATAATAAAATAGAAAATAATTAGAAGAAAACGTCCTCTTAATTTAAAAGTTAGTGAATTATTAAAGTTAAAAACAGCAGCCAGGTTGACACAATGACAATGCAAATGGTTTTCATTGGAACCACTTTAATTGGTTTTATTATTTATAAAATCAAAAAAAAAATCAAAGAAAAAGTTTGATTTTAAAGAAGAGAATTTACATCGACAAATCTTAAAATTATACATGAATTATGATTCAATATGTGATTATATATATAAATTTTAATTTTGTACAATTTTATATATGATATTTTGATTTGATCCAATTCTTGTAAATTATTGATATAACATCATTTTATATTTATATATTGCATACATAAATAATTATATTTATTCAATATAAAAATAAATTGATGTTTTCATTTCTTTAAATGTATATAATTAAATCAAAATTAAAGTTTCAAGTACATATTTGAACCACAATTAGAATTTTACGTGTATAATTGCACCAAATTAAAATTCATATATACAATTACATATTAAATCAAAGTTCATGCATAATTTTGAGATTTATCCCTATTTTTTAATCTTAGGAATTTCCTTAATTACGATTTTAAGATTAAAAACTGAAAGTTATTTTGAATATTTCAGTTATATTTTCTTTTCAAAATTGTAACAAAAGGGAAAATTGGAAAAAGAAAAGTATGTATACAAATAAACCGAAAATGGGGGAACAAGTAAGAAGTCCAACAAAAGTTGAAAACGCTGCTGTTGTCTGCGTCTGCTTCTTACCTCAATTTCAACCTGGTTATTTGAATCGAATTGAATCAATCGATTAGATTAATTGAATAAAAAATAAATTGGAGTATCGGTTTGAAAAATGACTTTAAATTGATTAGATTGAAAATTAGTACAAATTGGTTAAACTAAATAAAAAATCAATTGAATCGGCTAAAAACCGATTGAATCAATCGAACTAAATTTTTTTTATTTTTTAATAATTTTTTATTAGATTGACAAATTGATAACTTTACCTTCAATCATTGATCCAATTAAAAAATATTGTTGAGATAACTTTTTCTAAAACATTTATATAGATTTTTAAATAACTTCAATTTTTTGTCACAATCTACTATGTAGATTTGTTAGGGTTTAATTCACTATTATCATTTTAAGTAGGGTTAAAGAGATCTTTAAATTAACCCCATGTGATGGCCTGCTCCATGTGATGGCCTGATAGTTAAGGGTATTCATTGCCCTAGGTGTGGCCTGATGGTTAAGGCCTTAAGGGTGTTCTTGAAATTTTCTTTTTCAATTCCAAACAAAAAAAGTTCATTTGAGAACCATAAACCTTTAATAAAATTTACTTTGGCAAATATTAATGATATTTTTTAAACAGTAAATGTTAACTCATTAGCTTTATTTGATTCTTTTCAATAATATAGGGACTAAATTGATCCATTTAATAGTAAATGAACTATTTTAATCAAGTCCTTATAATAGAGGGACATCTCAAATACATTCACCCTTTTAAGTAGTGTCTAAATTTATTCAATATACTCATATATTAATGGTCAAACTCTGTTATTAGATCTTGTACTTTACCTAAGTTGTGGATTTAGTTCCTATATTTTAATTTGATCAAATTAGTTCTTGCGCTTTTCGAATTGGTTAATTTTAGATTGTACACTTTTGAATTTTAAAATTTTAATCTTGACTAAATTGTAGCAATTAAATTTGTTTGGTTAAATTTTACCATTAGTCTTATATTATGCATAAAGTTGTAGATTTAATCTATATTCTTCAACTGGATCATTCTTAGTCGCTATATTTTTCAAATTTTAAAATTTTTATCTTAATACAAATGACAAACATTAAATCTATTAATTGATTTTTTTTGTGAGTAAATATATGAAATTAGCAAGCTAACATGACATTACACATGCAATAATATTTTGCATCAAAATTTGAAAATATCATAATGATTTTAATAGAAACCATTTGGCAAAAACTAAATTTTTAAAATTCTAAAAGTATAAGGAATGAAAATGACTAAATTAAAATATAGGGATTAAATCCACAATTTATACATAGTATAAGTACTAATAGTTAACCTATTAATTATGTCACTAGTATTGATTGCTCCAACTTTTAATTAATTTAAAATTAATCAATTTCACATGCTTAATTATTAAAATATTAATTAATTATATAACAATTACAACTAAATAAAATAATTCAATTTTATACTAATATGAGTGTATCAATTTTCTTTGACTAAGTTATCTGTACGGGCCCAAATTTGCCCGGCCCGTCAAAAAACCCAATAGTAACAATAAACCCAAAAATTGATAAGTCCAATGTCCAAATTACAAATAAGAAGCAAGCCTAAACTACCCAATTACAAAACCCAGTAGACCCAAACTAAGAAGAGCAATTCCTATTGGCCCAATTGGCCCAAGAGATTAAACCAACTCATAAACCCTAGGGTTTCTGAGCCTTCCTAACGCCGCACCCCCCACGTGCCTCGTCGGCACGTCCAACGCCCGAGGCTCAGCTCCCCTTGTCTCGTTGCACCAAAACAGAAGCCTTCCTTCGTTGACCTTCCCCCGACCTGCAAACATACCCAAAAAAAGGAACAAAACAACACAGCACGCAAGGGCAACAGAGACAGAAAAATATGTATTCGGCTATATAGCCACAATAAAAAAATGTAATTTTTACAGACGATTAAAAAAAAAACAAAAAGCAGAATAGAAGCAAAAAGAAAAGGTTGATTGTAATATTCTTTCTTATTTTTTGTCTTTTCGATCTCCTGTTCCTTTTTATTTCGAATCTATTTAAAAAAAAAAAGGGTAAACTAAAAGAGAAAAGAAGACTCACCTAAACCCCGGGGTCGTGTCGTCGGAGTCCCTGCTCCATCGTCAAGGCCGAATCCCAAAGGGAAAGAGGAAGCCCCTTTTTAGGTTTTCGGGCTGAGAAAACACAGCCTTCAGGCGCTTTAAACTGAGGTTAAAAAACCCCTTTCTGTGCGACCTCAACCACCACCCACAGTGGCGTCGCGACGACGGCGATGATGATGGGTTTCAAACCCTAGCAGAGAAAAGAAATGGGGGATGGGGGTGTTTCTGATTTTTTTTTTTTTTAAGAAAAGGAAGCAAATGGCAAAGAAAAATAAAAACTGGTTTAAATAGCAAAGCAAAAAGGTGCCATTTTGCACCAAGGAGATCAGCACTGAAACGGCGCCGTATCGGGCCTCTGACCTGTGACCCGATCCATCTCCCTTGAGGATCCGCGTGTTTGCGGTGAATGGGATAATTGCGCAGTAGCCCCTCTTCTTTTGCGGCGCCTTGCAATGTGGCCCTTACTTGCTTCTTTTGTTTTTTTGAAATTTTGTCGCATGTTTTTGCGTTCATTTCAGATCGATCCCTTGAAACGCTGAGCTTAAAGGGCTGGGAATATTTTCCCAATTAGCCCCTCAATGTTGCAACGCATTTCAAATCGGTCCGCTGCTTCAGTTTTATGTCCGAATTCCCCCTTTAATTTTATTTAGATTTTTATTTAGTCCTTTTACATACTCGCACTTATCTTATTCGAATTTAGACCCTAAAATTTTGTTTTATTTGTAATTTAACCCTTTTTCACGTAAATTTGGACTCTTTGGTTTTCTTTTTTTAAAACTATTTTATTTATTTTAAATTTTATATATTATTTGTTTTAAACTTGTTTTTATATATTATTTAAAATTGTTTTATTACTTATTTTAAATTGTTTTTTTAAAACTTATTTCGAACCCATTTTATTCTAAATCATTTTTTATTTACTTATTCTAAGTTTCTTTTTCACATAATATCTATTTTATACTTTTTTATTTACACATATATAGTATCTATTTTAAATTTTTTAATCTATATATATAACCTATGTTTAAATCGTTTTATACATCATTGATTTTAAAGTCTTTTCATATTACTTTAAACTCATTTATTGCCATTTCAAAATTATTTTTTATTTATTTATTTCTACTTACTTTATACCTTTGTATTTTTAAAATTGTTACATATATTATTTAATTCATTTGTCTTTAATTATTAATACTAGTATTTAAATGATGTATATGGTGAGGCTATTGCCATTGTGTGTTCTTTAATTCGTTTATTCTTGTTCATATTATTGTCATTCGCTTGTGTAATGTTGTGTTCATGTATCATTGTTCTAGGCTCATTACTATATTTTTATTTCATATCATCGCCTCATGAATCAAGCCTCGTTACATTTATCCAATAAATCGTTTTATTTTAACCCAAACAAATAACGCATGTCGTTTAAATATTATACTCACTATTATTCAAAAACAAAAAATTTTAAAATAAGACAATGTTTCGCGTTTTAGAACATCAAGGAATTGTGCCCTAACTTACGAGGTTTCAGTTTTCTCGTTGATCCTAAATAGCCAAATATCCTTTCGAGTCTTAAAATACATGGAATTCCAATGAAAATTAAAGGGCAAATTTATTCTCGAGGGTGCAAAGTGTCGTGTCCTAACTTACGGGATGTGACGTTTTATTACTTCGAGACAAGAGAGTCTTTAACACTCTTTTCAGTTTAATTCGAGCATTTTTAAAATCAACGTTAATAAAAAAAGATCACATTTTAAATCTGTTCTCGGTTTTCAACTTTCGACATTAAGACACTAACTAATCAATTTGGTACTAATTTTGGGTGTGACGAGGGTGCTAATCCTTCCTCGTACGTAACCAACTCCCGAACCCGTTCTCTCGAGTTTCCTAGACCAAAAACACCGTTTTAATAAACTAAAATGTTTTATTAAAGCAAAGGTGATCCGATCACACCTAATAAAGATAGGTTGCGACTCCCGTTTTAATTTTCACTTTTTAAACAAGATCAATTCCCATTTTCAAAAAACGGTTTTGACATTATCAATTACCAAGTTCATTATTTCAAGGGTTGAAATTAGTCATCAATTTTCTTAATAAGTAATCATATTATAATCTTCCGAAAAGATACAATAATAATTAAGTGAAGTTTGAAGCATTATCACCAAATCTCAAAAGTGATTGTAATAATTAGCTTTTTCTTTATTCAATAAAATGGGTAAACTATCAAAATAATCACTTTTGTTTGCTTTAGGTTATATTTTAGTCATTTATGATTGAGATATTACGTTTTAGTTACTTATGTTATCGTGTTGTAACATTTTAGTCACTGAGCCGTTAATTACCGTTAATGGTGTAATATTAAGCTAACATGGCATGTTAAATCATCATTTTAAATGAAAATTTTATGTTAAATTTTACAATTGGTCCCTATATTTTTTCATTTTGAGCAATTTACTTTTTTTTCTTTTATATTCTTTTAACTTTCTTTTTTTTTCATTCTCTTCTGCTTCTCCCTCTGTTTTTCCTCCCTCTTCATTTCTTTTAATGTACTTTTTCTATGTTTTCCATTTGTTAAAACTAAATCACAAGCTCGCCTCACTCGAATAAAAGTATAAGGATTAGTTTTAAGAAATGGAAAACATAGAAAAACTACATTAAAAGAAACGGAGAAGAGAGGAAAGCAAGGGGAGAAGAAGAAGAGAATGAAAAAAAAAAGTTAAAAGAACATAAAAGACAAAAAATTTAAATTGCTCAAAACGAAAAAATATGGGAATTGATTGTATAAATTAACCTTTTTTTTTTTTTTTGAAATGATGATTTAACGTGCCACTTCAGCTTACTGTAATATCGTTAACGGCAATTAACGGCTTAGTGACCAAAATGATAACGCATGTGACTAAAACATAACATTTCAAACATAAATAACTAAAATGTAACTTGAAGTAAACAAAAGTGACTATTTTATAGTTTACCTAATAAAATAAGCTATCAACCTAAAAAAATTATTTATTTGTGATGTTAAAAATTTGCGTCGTTGATGGAATAATTATATACTGACACATAATGTGCCACGTGTACCTTATGCTAATATATAGAGATTAATTTTTGATAATAAAAATAAATAAATTTTTTTATAAAAAGATTGATTTTTTTTGTGAATAAAACACAATCAAACTATATTAATCTAATATAAATGAATAATTTATTACTCTAGCAATCTCAGCAGCAGCTGCTAGCTCCTTTGGGCTCTATTCGGACACTTGCATAATTGAGTTCCTCTCCGATGCTATCTTGATTAATCAATTCGTAATAAACTTGATTTCCAATTACTCAATGGTCTGTATTCTGTTTTTATATTCTTGTTTCTGTTTCTTGATAGTTTTAAATGTAAGAAATTGAAATAATAATAATATCCTCTATTTATCTTACCTATTCACCCATGCCATGAGGTTCCTAACTCCTTCACCACTGTTTCTCCCATTTTGGGAGTTTATTTTGATTAGTCCCAACACATACTAAGGTGATATAATCTGGGCCTTCATTTGTTTATCAAGTCCAGAATGAAATAGTTGAGCTCAATCGACTGCTCTAGCTAAAATGTAAAAATAAATTTCCAGCCCAAATGGAAACAACAACGACAAAATCAGTATAATTGAAGGTGCTAATTTGGATAAATTACATTTAAAATCACTAACCTACTAATAACTTTACATTTTTTTATCATTCTAACTTGAAAATTTTTATTACTTACAAGTTGAAGTGCAGTTTGATTTAGGAGTTACCGAGCAGCTGATCGTGAGAACGGGATTTACCATTAGTTTCTTTCGCTGATCTGGGCTTCCATTTTCAAACCCTACGTTTTGCTTTGGCTTGGATTTTTTTTTTTTTTTTTATAATGGTTGGGTTTTATGGAACTTTTTGTGAAATCATTTTGGAATTGAATTTATGTGAAGTCTAGCTTACTGCTTATTTGGTACCCTTGTGGAGTGGAAAGGGTGCATTATTGCTTTCAGCCTAGGTTTTGCTGGAGAAGTGAATTAGATCACAAGTGAAATCATTTACAGATCTTTAACATCTTTATGCTTTCTAGCAACTTGTCCGATCTAAATACCGGTCACTGTCAGGCATAAAGTTGAGTCAATCCCACTCAGTCAAGGCTTAAATCTTTTAACTTTTCTCCATTTTCACCAAGGTTCCCTGCTCAAACAAAGAACAAAAATGAAAATAAAAAAGCATGCATCATATTCAGCACTCCATGGTCATATGCAAGCCATGACAGTACACATCAAGAGAAAAAAGAGAAAGAAACAAGATGACGGGTATTACAGAACATGAACAGATCAATCTCAAAGATGGATCTTGGGATGCAAGCAGCAGCAGCAGCAGCGGCAGCAGCAAGAGACTTTAGGAGGAGGAGGAACACCAGGAAACCAGTGGCATGGGTGGAGTAGGCAAGACATAAACCAGCCTTCTTCTTTGTTTCTGTTTCCAAAAGACTGAAACAGTCCATTGTCTTACCCCCTCACCCATCCCACGAGCTTCCTAGAATCCTAAGCTCCTTCTCCATCGTCTCTCCATCAAACTACCAAAGCGGCTAACACCCATACTTCTTCCTTTCAAGACAACCTACTATATATATAATCTAGTGCTGGCAACAAATTAAACCCTACATACCTTTTATTTTTATCCCTTGGGCCTGCCCATTCCTATGTTTATGAAGTTGGGCTCCCTTCATATATCTAGCTATAATGCAAAACATTAATTTTAAGCCCAAATGAAATCAGCAGCAATACAAGATCATGTAAGTGTGACGGGCCATGGATCAAAGCTTATGATCATTGCGCACAGAACATTTGATAGAAGTCAATTTATTAAATGGGGCTCATTTGACTCATGAAAATTGATTCGACTAGTGAACTCTATAGAGAAGCCCATCTATTTGAAGCCTTGGTGGCTCAGTGAAACACTCCAGTCGAACTAGAGTTATCAGGGTAAATCTTACATGAATAAAATTATATAGAGTTTAAATCTCTTAGAACTCTCAATTGTAGATAGATTTTAATCATAATCGTTGATGTAACTTAATCTACACCAATGATTTTCAAAGAGCTCAACTATAAATAGATGCATCTCCCTTTATTTGTATTCATCTCATCGTATTAAGTTATTCTTAAGTTAAAAATATATTAAAAGCATCTACTGGAACACGAGTAAGCACTTTGTGTGCATTATTTTTTTTGTAACTTTTCAACATTTTCTTATTCTCTCTATTTCGAGTTACTTCTACTCAATTTTTAATGCCTTAACAAATGTTCGAGAGAATTCTTATCTTTCGAGATACTTCTACTATAATTTTAGTTACACGACACAAGCATAAAGAGCAACTCAGCATCATGATTCATGAGTATAGTGTCAGTCAACTTTCTATTCTCTCCTTTATTCCTTTATCATAATGAGTATGCTTGCTCTTGGTTAATCTTTTTCTCCTTTATTCTTTCTCTCTTTTTTTTATCAGTGAAGTAGCTTTATGCTTCTTATAAAGCAGATGCAGGACTTTAGAGAAATGTATATCCAAACATTCACACAGACAAATTATATTTAACACCTTTGGCTTTTTATTCTGCATAAACTTTGTCAGCCATTGGAATATATGTTGCATATTTTGATGGATTTGCCTCTTGTCATATACTCTGGCTCAAATCTATTCAAATGTGATGTGATACTATTATTAGCTTTTTTTTCACCTGCAAAAGAAGAATCCTTTTTTCATGCATTAATGTCTTACTTTCTTCCTTACTGCATGCTTTTCAGAGCCATTAATGATGTTAATTGAGTGAGAGGAAGAACTCAAAGTTGACTTTAATATCAGGCCCTCAATAATGCAATGCAAAAGGCAGACATGTATATAATCATTTAAAGATGGGGTAGGGAAATAACACTTCATCATTTCTACCACACAACACTATTTTCGTAAAAGTGATTTTGTATTAAAAATCAAATTACATTTTACCTCTACTTAAAAAATAAATTAATTAATTTTGTATGTAAGTTCAAAAAGCAAGTTGATATTTTCTGTTAAAATTTTTATTCATTTGTACTATTAAAAATTAGTGTAAAATTTGCTTTTCTGATCTGATTTAGTTTAACCTTTTTTTTAGTAAAAGGGGCAAAATACCTTCATGCTACTTTTACCCACCCTTCAACTAACTGGTTGCATGATTTCATTTTAATTCCAAATTAATTTGTATCCCGCATCCTCAAACTATGATCTAGATTTTAGTTTAATACATTTTAATTAAATCCTTAAAATATCAATATTATATCAATTAATTTCTTCCTTCACGCTAATCATTGGCTTGAGAGTTACATACATGACAAATCTAACACAAGGCGTATTTAAATCGTGTAGATCTTAGCCAAACTTGGATTTTAATTGAATATCAATAAGGGATTTCAATATGACTTACAAATATCCAAGTCAAATGAAACAACACATAGTAAGAAACAATATGACTAACAAATATCAATGGGGGGAATATAATAGCTAACAAGTACGAACATGCATCATCAAACATTAACTTTTAGCAGTGTAGATGAATAAACCAACAGTAACAATAATGAGCTACGCTATTTTGCAGAGACATCGCAGTCGGGAGATTTGCTGATTGCATTTGCATTTCCTCAGCAACCTTCCTCTACTTTTTATTGTTTTGTGTTTAATTTTCATTGAATTGCGTGCTCGAACCCTTCGAGCTAACCATGCTTGCTACCTGTAACTCAGCCAAGTAAATCATCTGAAAACCAGATTGTGGCAAGTTTTGTCGCAAGGATACGGACAATCAACGACCTTGACTGTGGTTCTGTCGAAATACCAATCTCCAACTGCTATAGCGATTGGCTGCCACATTATCAATTGCATAGTCATTACATATCCTCCTAGATAAATGCTTTAATATACCACAACAAACAAATTCGAATCACTACGATCAAAACGACCTTGGTAACTTTTGTGTTACGTAAATTTCATGAAATGTGAAAGGAAATGTTTTTTAGACATACCCTGTTTCTAATTTCAGGAGAATTATCAGCAAACCATGTGTCTTGCCTTTCTGATTGGCAGTGAGCAAAACATGAATTTATAAATAATCCATTCTGTCTCGACATTGAGAACCCTTTTATAGCATTAAGCATCTGTGTCCGGAAGCCTGGTTCATAATCAAACAAGAGATTTGCTTAAGCTTGCCTAAATATGATCTATCATGTAAAATGAGAAATCAATTTCACACATAGGTAATCACCTTGTAAATACCGGAGCTGAGAAGCAGAGCATTTTGCATGGTTCAATCTGCAATCATGCCAATAACCATGTGGATCCGCCGATGGTGGAGCAATACTGGATTGAATCTGATTTCAAGAAAGGAAACCAATTAATTTGTCTAGTTTTCTTAATCAAATTTGTACAGCTCTCTAACGAGAGCACACCAATATTATATATCATCTTGTCCTAATTTATAAATTGATAATGCTATTCTGCAGGACAAGGATCATTACCTGCCATGAATCATACGCTGCGTTAAGAATAAACAGTGGAGTCCGGATGTGGTTGATTACATTTTGAGGAAAGAAACACTGAAATAAGGAAGTTTCATGTGTCAAATTCACATGATGATTCTTGTCAATCACTTAAAAGCAAAAAAGCAAGAAAATGGATACATACCGAAGTTGGATCGAGGTGGTTGGTGCATATACGTGGCAGGTTATGTTGCACGCCCTGTGATATCAACAAGAAACAAGATTTGAGCATTAAATAATCAAACTGTTTTCGCAGTCTTAAATTATTTATAGCTTGTTTTGTATTTGTCTGCGTGTGCTGTTCATCAAACCCTTTGGCACCAATAGGAAAAAAGTGAGAATAAAACTTATAAATCTCGAACCTGCAAGCCAACCACGCCGCTGTATAAACTCCTAATTGTGTGACCACCAGAGACATCAACCCTATAGTCCAGAGAGAACATAATGAATATATATTAAGAACCGAGGAACTGTCTTAGTGGTGCTTAAAACAAGACCCTAAAACGATAACGTTACTTACGCATCAAGGAATAGACCAGCATCACTAAGGCATTTAACTCTTGTGGTTCTTGGAAACAAGTCTCTAAACTCGTCACAGTGTAAAATTGCTGCCAGACCCCCAGCAGAACACCCCGAAAGTAGAGCCTGAAATTTTAATTGTTCTTTTTTACAACAAAAAATAAATACGAAAACGCGGTGAGGCATAGCCTAATGGCTAATTTTTGCCCTACTTTAACCTCCAACCATATGAAAATAGAAACAAACATATAGGAAAGTAACTCTTTTTGAAAGAAAGTTACAATCTTAAATAAAAGCAAACCTGATTTGCGTAGCGCATTCCTTTTGACATTAAATCTTCCATTGCAGCTAACCATATACGTTGGCCTCTAAATTGCAATTGTGCACCCTAAACATAGAGTAGCCTAATCTTTAAAATATTATAAAGAAGAATATATCCAACAATAACCTCACAAAAGTAGATGCATGTCCAAACATCTACAAAGAATATGGAGTCAATTATTTGAATCACATGGAAACAATAGCTAAAATCCAAAAGTGATGCAATTTATATCCATCCATGAGTCTACTATTTTCTTATAGAAAACATAAGACTCCAAATAAGCTTTAAAAGCAAAACAAACACTGACTAGCAGATAAAATGTTTCCAAGACAGTCATAATAATAAAATTAACAACAAAAGACAGGTAAATATAGCTTATAAGACACTGAACTTCTGAGTAAGTGAAAATGGCTTTCCAAGGTCATAATTTGGCTGTCAGTGGTGACTTAAAGTCCCACTTTTCTTTTATATGGCTTCATCTTATTAAATCCACATAGAAATTAAAACTGACATTCAACAGTTGACACCAAATTCAAGAAATTCGGTTTCTACTTGTAAAGGGTTTAAGAGTGAATTTTCCAAAATACCAAAAGTCCAATTGGAGTAATCTGTTAATGATTTGCTATGGACTCAGTCTTTAGTTACTGGTTAAAACCAAATATGCTGACTACCTTATTTTCGCTGTCCCCAGTAAAAGAGGCACCGTCACAATAACGAAGCTTTACTCGGTTCCAATTGAAAAAGTCTGCAATTTTAAAAACAACATCAGGAATGGTAATACTTATAGAGTTTACTTAGCATGAATGTTTTCTTGAATATAAAGATGAAGAGGAAACCTGGATTTTCTTCGGCTTTTTCACTTAATATTCCAGTAAATGGTATCTGCTTTTCCATGTAAGTAGAAGATCCGCGTCTGGTCTTTTTGCGGTACACACAAGTTCTAATGTTATTGCACCATCCTCCTCCCTGCCACAACACAATTGGCAATGTAATATTAGAATGCAATGCATCCTAGAATATATGTATAAAAATGTATATATTTCCATCATTTCTTTACTCTCTCACAGACCTCCAATTGAATGAGCCAGCTATTTGCTCCTGATCCATATCCACGGTGCCAATGATACCCCGGCAAGGTTCCATCCAGACACACTGAATAATTTAAAGACGGAAATAGAAACACTTAAATTAGGACAAAATGCCAAGATAGTTTCAGTAGGCTAAAACTTCATTAATTCTCAGTATATGCGTGTGCAAAAAGTGATTTGCAGGCTGTAGAAGATGAAGGCAGCAGATGAAATCATTACCAAAAAAAAAAAGGACCTTTACAGAAGATTATGAGGAGAATGCAGATTGACAAAATTTAATCATAGTTATCATTACAAGTAGAATCATATGGCCAATATAATATAAAATCAGAAATGGGAAAATACAAGTTATAATGCAGTTGGAACAACAATCACAGGCTGAAGATCTGATGTCTTTTCTTAATAATTAAATATTACTAATTGTTTTTTCCCCCTAAAACTATATTGGTAAAGTATAATAGAAGTAAACAATAAATAAACATGGCAAAAGAAAAAGGTTGCAGAAGCAAACTTCAATTAACAAATAAAACTCCATAGCTGAAACATAACAAGCATAATGCTAAATTATTAGTGTTATTTTTACAAAACCCTTTTTTTTTAAAGGCAAAAAAAAATCTAAATCTGGTGTAAAATATAAAGAAATAAATAGTTGGAAATGTACCAGCTCCTTTAGCACCAGCAGTATGAATAAGAGTGAGTCCAACCATGAGAGGATTATAATTGATTTTAGAGACTCCATATTCCAAAGACTCGATAAGAGACAGCTCAGTTTCATTAAAATCAAAGAAGGCAGTAACCAGTTGAGTAAAAGCAAATGGTAAAACAACCCAAACCCACAAAAGCTTCATCTTTGCTTTTTTCCTTCTGCTTCCCAAATGTAAAGAGAAAGAAAGAAAGAAGATGAAGGAAAAAGAAAAGAACCCAAAAGCTTGAAACTTGAAGATGCTTTCCTAAATGTACCGGAAATGCCAAATGGAATCTGAGAGTAGAGCTTAATTTAGAAGAGTAATAATAAATTAATAAAGAAAAAGGGTCATTTATTGTAGCTATATTAGATTTAGAAATATTGCTCTTTTTAAAGTAGTAACTGAAGGACCAGATGAAAACAGTTTATACATACATGCATATATGTGTATGTGTGTGTGTGTGTGTGTGTATGAAGCAGGCGCAGCAGCAAGCAAGTAGATTTGCAAATTGAAGGAGCTGTTTAAGGGATATTGATTGGAGAGAGAGTGAGATGCAAAATGCAAGGCACAGGGGACACCTACTACACTGCACTATAGTGTTTGTTTTGCCGGGCTTTTTTCGAGATCATATGTATAATTATAGGTTAATTTTTTTGTGAGGTCCCTGTATTATAAGTATTGGATCAAATTAATCCTCTTATTATGAAATACCTACCCCACTAAAAAGAATTAAATAAGTTGGAACTGTAATAGAGTTAACATTTGATAAGGCTGATATTGGTTCTGTTTGATCAAGTTTTTTGGATTTTTTGAATTATCTATCCTAATTAGATTCAGCTCTATTCAATTCTTTTTTTTATATTAATTTTTTATTTTAAATTTTTAGATTTTTTTGACAGTTTGATCTTTATTTTATGGCATTTAAAAATTATTTAATACAATTTCAAAGTCTTTTTCATAGATATTTTTAAAAAATTTATTTTTTAAGGACCTCTAAATCATTTTCACTATTTTAAATATAAAATATTTATTTATATATAATAAAAAATTAAATAAAAAATAAAAATTATGTTCGATTTAGTAATCACGATTTTTAAATTTGCATTCAATAAACCATTCATACACTTTGATTTAAGTCAGTTTTTTATTTTTTTAATTTCTTACTCAGCTCGTAAAGTATAAAAAATATCTTAGTTTTTTTTCAATTTCAGTTTAATTTTAAATAAAAGATTTCATTTATAAAACTAAAAAAATTAACTTTATTAAATAATAAAATAATTATTTTTAATAATATAATAATTAAATTAATCCATTTAATAATAAAAGGACTAATTTTATCAAATTCTTATAATAGAAGGATGCAGTCACCTATAATTACACTACTATTATAATTAAATATAATACTGCTCTTGGAGGAGGAGGAGCAGAAGAGAGAGAGAGCGCATGGAATCTTTAGGAAGGCTGTGAACAGTACACTAAAACCTGACCACCGTCTGATTTTCAAGATAAAAAAGTAGATGATGATTGATGAAATCCTAATATTGTCTATTATTATATATAATATGAATGGGCGAATCAATGAATGAATTCAAAGGAGACTATTATTATATATTTCTTTTTGTTTTTTGGGTTATTAAAAGGATTTAGATTTATGCGAATGCAGTTGTAGTAGCAGTACTACTCTTCTGTAGTGGCATACAGACATACACAGTTCCTTTTTCCTTTTTTTTTTCCTCTTTTGATTTTCAATTTTTAGATTTTTTTAAAAAAATTGGTTTGTGTGATCTGCTTCATGTTTGTGGCTACCCCCCCCCCCCCCACTAGCTTTTGCCTTACAGTTGTGCTTTGATTTTTATACTAAAGTCACCTGTAACATCATTAAATTTAGTTCACTCAAAAAAAAGATTATACTATTTAGCCCTTAATTTAGCATTAATTTTTTTAAAAATAAAATTGATTGAACAGTAGTTCTATTAACATGGTATTATTGCTAGTACAGGAGGACATAGGTTCAAAAGCGCTAAAGCACATTATCTTCCTATTTAAGGGTTGAGGAGGAACTAAAAAACATATATGAATGAGATTGATAAAAAAAAAATACAATATTATTAAATATTGAAATTTAGGGTTAAATTTACTAGTAAAAAGAAGAATATTTTAATTTTAATTTTAAAAATAATATTATTAGGAAGAATAACTATAAATTGGTAAAATAGATAAATAAAATAAAAATATTATAGACGCTCCTCTATTAAGAGTTAGATCACACTTTGTTATTTTTATTTAAAGAAATGGGCAAATTAAATTAAAAAGTAAATCGATCTTTAACAAAAATTTTATCTATTTTTATTGTTAAGGTGTGATTATTGAAATAACCAGATAATTATATATAACATGTCATATTTATCTTATTTTAACGTGTAGGGATCAAATTTTAACAATAAAAATTGATAAAAATTTTAACAGAAAAAAAAAATAAAAAAATTAATTTACCTAATTTTTAAATAAAAAAATAAACACAGATTACGTGAGGCAGCTATTGAGAGGGGTTTGACTGGATTCTTATAGGTACATGAAGAAGATTGGTATTAGCATTAATTGAGTAATGGCTCTTTCCTTTTTAAGTAGAAAAAGAGATGCTTTGCGTAAACGCAAGTGTTAGGCCTTGTAATTTGTGATGCTTCCCTTGCTGCACGTAAACCTACATTCCCTCCAATTTATCTACAACACTTTAACTATATCCCATTTTATTATTTTATATACACAATGTCTCCATCAATAACTAACTTTAGTTTTCTAGGCTTACTTACCTTGTATTTCAATTTCAAATCTGATTGTTTAGATAAAAAAAAATTTAAAATATAATATAAAAATCGGTTGAATTATTAATTCTTTGATTTAATCACTTTACTCAATTTGATTAAATAAATTAAATTTTTTATAAAAATAAAAAATATCAAAATAAAATAAGATTTTCAGTTCATCTGATTCAATAGACCAATTCATTCAATTTTTTGCTCGGTTTAATCAGTTCATATTAGTTTCCAAGTCAATTAATCTAATAACTCTTTTCAGACTGGTACCTAGATCAACCTAATTCGATTCAAACAGCATTATTGATAATGTTGTATTTTCATATTCAGTTTAATAGAAAGTAAATTCAATGCATTACCAAACCCCTAACAAATCCAACACTTGAGCAATTTGAAGCTTTCAAGCTTGTTTAGAGCTCTAAAAAAAAAGGAATCAAGTAAAAATAAGCATGGTAGCGATTTGTAGTTTTCAAACTTGTTTGACTCTAAAAGATAAAGAATTTACATAGATCTAAATTCTAAATTTTTGATAAGCATGAAAGTGGTAACCATTTTTTAGGTATTTATTGCCTTTAATATTTATATTTTTTAGTTAAATTTACTCATGTGTCAAATTTGACCATTAATATTTTAAAAAATAGTTAAAATGATGTCTTTTGTTAATAAAAATACAGATTAAAATGTTAAAAATTTTAAATATATCAATATACATGATAATCCATATATTTTTTATACTCTCTCTTTTTTTAATTTTCATACATTTCATATTTTTCCAAATTTTAGTTTTTTTGTTATTTTAAAATATTTTTATAAAATTTAAAATTTTTATTAATGTGATATATAAATTAAATATCAACTACTATTTTATATATACATTATTCAATATTGTGAAGCTACATGATTGATAAAATTTTCATTAACACTCTTTTATCATACCATCTAAAACATTTATTTTATTTTATTTCTTAGCAACTGCCTTTGAGTGTTTCATGCTACCCTGAAACTTGGGACTGGTGATGCAAGTTTGATTTAGAATAGGAAGGAGAGGAAGGCAGTGAAGAGGGCAGCAAGGTCCTCATGAATCGGTCTCACACTTTCATGTCTAATCATTCATCATATTATTTAGATACTTATTTGTCGGTGTATATTTTATGTAAAATATTTTCATGCTTTGCATCTCTTATTCTTAATCCCATATATGGATTTTTTAAGTATTATTTTTGCTCTAATTTATATAAATTAGGTAGTAAATCACATTTTATCTATTTAGCTATTTATATCAACTTCAAAAAAAAAAAAAAAAAGTGTTTCATAGCAGCTATTTAAGTTTATCACATTATTCATACGGATAGTAACGGCTAATTATTACAAAAATAAATTCTACATCATATTTGAAAAAAAATTTATAAAAATATCTAATCTAAAAAAATGAATTTATATAATAAAATAGGAGACAAATTTGACTTTCAAGTTATTACATTTATATGTTCGTTTTATGATTTATGTTCAAAACCTCAAAGTTAACCTATCATAAATAACTCTACTTTTAATAAGAGAGTAAGCTAGAGGTTGGATTTTTAAACCAATGAACAGTGGCAAAATTAGGGAACTAGCAGGACCCCGAACTCCTCTAAAATAAAATTTTTTTGTATGATCTCTTTAAAATTTTTAAAATTTTAAATTAATAAAGATAAAATTATATTTTGGCTACCCTTAAAAATATAAAAATTTAATTTAATTTTTAAAGTTAAAATTATATTTTTTTTATAAAAATTACAATTTAATTTCTGCAAAAAAAAATTTTATTGTTTCACCGCTGTCAATGAGACAGGCTTAAATTGTCAAGCTTCCTACAAAGCAAACGTAAATCAAAGAACGTCGAAGCTTTAATTCTGAAACGTTCTTTGATAATTAAAGTAGCAAAACTACATTAACGGAAAAAAGTGAAGAATATACAAAAATAAAAGGGAAATTTTTAAAATAGTTACTTTTATTTGACTCATATTATATTTTAGTCACTTATATTTGAAATATTATGTTTTAGTCACTTACGTTGTCATTTTGTTACAAAATGATCATTCTACCGTTAAGATCTATTACCTCATAAATAGCAGTCTAACGTGATAGTTAAAATGCTAATGTGCATGCCTAACTGGGATGAGAAAAGTTTAAATTTTTTTATAAAAATAGAATATAAAATTTGTCCTAAAACTCGAACCATTTACACTGGACATCCCAAAATTTTGTATTCTATTTTCATAAAAAAATTTAACTTTTCTCATCCTAACTGGACATCCACATTGGCATTTAAAATACATTTTCATTGCCACATTGGACTGTCATTTGAGAGGTAACAGATCATAACGGCAAAGTGACAATTTCGTAACAAAACAATAATATAAGTGACTAAAACGTAACATTTTAAAGATAAGTGACTAAAATGTAACCTGAGCTAAATAAAATAACTATTTTAGTAGTTTACCCAAAATAAAAATAAGGTGTGATTAATATGGCGAGAAAATGAAAGAAATTAGTGTGTGGCGGTGGATGAGTGGAAAAGAAAAGAAAGAAGACACGGCACACAATTAAGTAAAGTTGGGCGGAAGCTAACCTAAAACTCAAACTAAAAACTTGTACATTTTAACATTCACATGAGACAACATTGGATTTGGCCCCCACTCTTCCCATTCATTTCACATGCGCCCCTTTTCTAGTGCTTGTTGAGGCCCCTCTCACCCGCACCACCCGAGGCCACTGTCTTTCACATTTATCCACTTCCTACATACATAGATCTGCTTTCTCTTCACTACCTAATTACAATTACCATTAATTTAATTGCCCTAGATTATTTAATTTCAACCACTGGAAACCAAGCATCATCAATGCTACTTAATCTTATAAACAATCTTAGGGTTTAAATTAAATTTTCTTAATCACTGGTCAAAACCAATGTAATGATACTTATTATTATAATAATAATGCATGTGGACTAATTGCTATGTTTTTCGTTTATTTCTTATCTGGCCATTCGACTACTGTCGGTGCATGCTTCTGTTTGTGTGTTTTTTATCGAGTAAGGTAGTATTTCTTAAGCTTTATATTTTATTTCAATATTATTTTAATTTTTAAATCTACATTCAAAATTCTTTTAAATAAAATTCCAGAACATAAAATTTTAATTTAGAATCAAATAAGTTAGTAAACTTTAATTTATATTTAAATAAAAAGCTTTAAATTAAATTGTCTTCGTTTGAAACATTTATTTTTAATTCAAATTTAAAATAAAAGAAAACAATTATTGCAGGATTATTACAAAGAAACCTCAAAATAGTAAATTTAAACATCTGTTTATAAATTATAAAATCAATATTAATATTTGATTCATTGGCAGTTTATTTTTTTATATTATAAGCATCATGTGTCTTTTATATATATATATATATATATATATATATATTAAAAATTATATATTTTTATTGGTACATATTTTTTAAAAAAAATGTATTATTGTAATCGTAGTTCAGCGTTGAACAATAATTGATGAGAAAAAAATGAAATGAAAAAGATAAGTTAAAGAAAAATATGGTCGCAAAATGCTTAATTATTCCGGGTCCAACCCATTTATGTACGTAGTTTTGTGGCTTTGGTTGGTGATACTGACAGACAAGCAAAGGTATGGAAGGTGGAACTGGGCTTCTTATGTGCCCCAAAGTTTTTGTACTGGCCTTACCTGATGTGACCTTACGATGTTGATGTCCTAATTTCCATAAGCAAAACCCTTGTCTTTTTCATGTTCCAAAGTCTAACCAAAGCTAAGTGCAACAACATTTTTAGTATTTTTTATTAACCATCATGGTGTATATAAATAAATGTCAACCGACAACCTTTTTTTCCAGAAATCATCAGCTTCCCGTATATTATATGAAATAAAAAAATATACATAGTTTTTAAATTTAACAAGGAGAATCAAAGGTTAACACTTATTTAATAAATATAATAAAATATTAAAAAATAAAGAGAAATAATCTACTTAAATTGGTGTCAAATTTTAATTTTACATATTTCTTTTATATCTTTTTTTCACGATTAATATTTTAATAATTCAATATATTAAATTTTTTTGATATAATTGTATTTATCACATACTTAAAATTTTGACGTGGTCTGATATCTTCATCGTATCGATCTAAAACATTGTATATATTTATATTTATTGAACAGTAAATTTTTTTATGTAAAATAAATAGTTAGAATATTTTAATTTACACCAAATTTGATATGCATGATATCTATGAATGGAATATAAAATATAATGGTTGGATTATTAAACTATTAATTGTACAAAAAGATACTGAAAGTGTAAAACTACTTTAGTTTTTTTGTCAGAAACTAGTGCCGTAAGTGTAACTTATTCACCATTTGTACTTATAATTTTTCAAATGGGTTGGTTTAATAAAGTCTCATTGTTCACATTAATATTATTTGTTTTTATCCTCAATGATTTTTTTTTTTGCATGCAAAACAAAATGAAAACAAATATTGTCTTACTGATTATCTAACGTTTAACTAATAATAAGTTGCATTATGTAGTCAAATCATAATGTGAGAAGACAACTTATATTAATAAGCAACCTAAAATGTCCACAGTCTCGTGAATCAAAATTTAGCAAATCAGTTAAAGGACTACTATGTCGTCTATCAAATCCAATTGGAAAGATACTTTGTCTTTTGTATCAGAGTAATTAACTCTTAGATGATAGAAATATAGATGTGATTATTTGGATTGACAGTACATCAGATATGACCCAAGTTGAATTAATTATAGATATGCTTATGGATTAATTCACTTGTGGCGTTCATAGTGCAGCCTACCTCAATATTGAGTAAGTGACTAACTATGTGTGCATGACTTGTATATTTTGATGTACTAAAAGTTTGAGTTCAAATAACTAAATAATCGAAAGCTAGTTCGCTACATAGCTTCACTTACAATAGTGAAATTCATAACCCAATAAAAGGTTAACAATATCCTCTCATTGGTATTATACGATAGATGAAAAAGTAAAGTGATCACAGGTCATTTGTCTATACGAAATATTTAATTATTATTTGTTAGTAATTGATTTTTTCGTGACTGATTATTTAATGGTTACCATGAAATAAAATAGAATCATATTGAGTGAATGAATTTAACCCAAAGAGATAAAATATATCCTTTGAGAATAACATACTTATGATAAGGTTATTGGTCGAACATCTAAAAATTTACCTTCGTAATGGTATATAATAAATAAGAGTTTAATCATGATAATTTAGTGAAATAACTCCATTATTAAATAATGTTGTAATTAATAAACAAAGAGTCAATTTAATTATAAATTATTTGAGCCCTAATATATATATATATATATATATATATATATATATATATATATATATATATATATTCAATTGATCCCTTAGCAAACTCGACATAACCAAAACATATGGCATATAGAATCGATACTTTGGAATGAATGAAAACGACGATTATAAGAGATAGATCGCATGCATCATTATTCACAGTGAATGTGATTTCTAGTTTAGTACAAAAGATGACTTAGTAATTAAATTAAATTAATCTCTTTGAGTTCTTATTTAATTAATTAAAATTAAATAATTAAAGTTCGAAGCGAAAATTAAATTAATTAGCCACCATTATTTTATTGAATGGAGTATAAATATATTTCCTCGTAGATTTTAATAGAGTAAAGTTGTCCTGTTTTTAACAGAATTGAATTTGAGGTCATTAAAATCGGGTTGAGAAAATAATTTTATTGGGTAAATTAATTAATTAATATTTTAGGAAATAGAAAAAATGGTTATTGGGTTTGTTAAATCCTTTACCCGACCCGATCATCGGGTCTGAACTATAGGATGTTATATTCCAATTTAAAAATTAACTAATATTTTCAATATTATTATCCGCAATAATTAAAGGATGAAGAAAAGAAAAGAAAATTATATTTGATTCTACTCTTAAGTAAATTCAAAATTTTCAAGAATCTATGTTGATGATAAAACTTTAATTTAATATACAACAATTTCACCAAGTAAACCTTGACTTATTAAAAGAATAACTTAGTATTGAAAATTTTTATTCTGACCACTTAATTTCATTTACAACAAAGACCTTGAGACTCTGCCTCTAAGCCACCCCGCTGTATGCATATTATAATTAAGAAACAATTTTGTCGTTGCACGGCGAATTCTAGTCTGGTCCCTTCTTGAACTCTCAAAATCCCCTATTTACTTGCAATACATAACACCACAAGTAAGTTCTAAGAACTTAATAAGTTTTCATACCTTATTAGCACAACACTAACACGTTTGCACTTCGTGGCTGGGACTTCACAATTGTCTTGCCCGTATTAAGACAGTATGTAACGCCTTCGACCCAACCCAATTTACCGGATCTGAATCTCGAGTGTTACACCTTATACAGATGTAACTTAATTTTTTCTTTCTTATTCATTGATGTAAACGTCTATCTATAAGTGTAACAAAATCTCTTATGGCATACATTGTATGATTTCATTTACATTTTAGAATAACAAAATTCTATCGACTTCTATCTATTTCTTATGTTGCTGAGTACATATTGAATTGTTACTTAATGAACTTATGCATAAACTCGAACAAGCCATTTGCCTTCCTCTGTATGTATAACAACCCAACACGTCGCTCCCTTGGCGTAACCCTAGCATCATCTCTCGGCATATATTTCTTTACAGACCTGAAAACAGAAACAACTTTTGTAAGTTTGTAAGAACTTAGTGAGCCAAAATTTAGAATACTTTTTCATTCATTCTACGTTGTATATGTTATTTTGCACATCCTTAAGGTATTTCTTGACCTTTCTTCATTCTTTGGTGGGTACAATACTGAGGCTATCATTTTTCTTTCTTAAAAATCATTTTCCCTTTTCTTGAGTGTACTATACTTAACATCTCTTTACTTTCTATATTCTTTATTAAATCTTACATTATTATTAGACTTAATATCTTTTTCCATACTAATTACTAGTCTTATTATTTTCTTCGGGCGGGGTAGACTACGCCCAGATCTTCCTTACTTCAATGCACTCTCTATACTTACTTTTAACTCATATTTTTGCCTCGTTACATACTCTGGTGCACACTAGCCTTTCTATTTATCCCTTGTAATTATATGGGGTTCGCCATTCATTCAATGTCCGCCCAAAGGCGTTATCTTTAGATGCTCATTACGAGATCCATTCTTCAAATTTTGCCATGAAGGCATTCATTTTCAAAGTTAACCACAAGAATTTTTCTTTCAGAGTCTCGCCACGAATGCGTCTTTTAATAGAGTTTGCCACAAGACATTCATTTAACAGAAATAGCCACAAAGGCATTGTCGAAACCATGTTTTGAAAATGGGAAATCGACTTTTGAAAACGAAAAGTTGGGAGTCGCCACCAATCGTTTTTAATAGGGTGTGATTGGGCCACCATAAAATCGATCATTTTAATAAAACATTTGGGCCTATTAAAATAATAATTCTTTTTGGTCTGCTAAGTTTAAGAAAATGGGCTCGGGAGCCGATTGCACGTCTGAGGAAGGATCGCACACCTCGACACGCCCAAAATTGGTACTTGACTGATTGTCGAGTGTCTTAATGTCAAAAATTTACAATTTGGACAGAGTTTAAAACACGATCCTCCTTTTATTGGCTTTCAAAACATTCAGGTAGGTCAAATGTATATTAAAGACCATTTCACCTTGAGGTAAAATATTACATCCAGTACGTTAGGACATAATATTTTTGACCTTCAAATGTGATCTTGCCTTTAAAATGTGCATTTTTAGCTTTAAAAGGATATTCGAATATTCAAAGCAGACAAAGAAAGCGAAATCCAGTACGTTAGGGCACGATCCCTTGAATTCTTTAAATACCAAACATTGCCTATGTTTTGAAAAATTTTGAGAATGAACCGATAAAGGGATATTCTGATATTCAAAACAAACAAAGAAAGCGGAAAAAAAATAATAATTTAGTATAAAAAAAATAGATAACAAAAAAACTATGGTATATATAAATAATAAAATAATATAGTAAGTTTATTAAAAATTAAAAAAAACTTTAGCGAAAAATATATACATATACAAAATATAAATAATAACAGTAAAATAATAGTAATAAAAGAAAGGAAAAAAAATAATATAATAAATATAATAAACTATATTTAAAATTATTATGAAATATATATAAAAAGAAATAATACAGAAAAAATGATTATTAGCAAAAAAATGATATCACAAATAATATAATACATATAATGACAATTTATACATAAAATAATTAGTTTTACTTAAAAAAATATACGAAGCATATAACAAATATATGAAGAAATAAATAATATAAAAATGTGAAACATAACTCCAATTAATTAAATTAAATGAAAAAAATGATATAATGAGTATAATAAATAATAGTGTAAAAAATAAATAATAGGAGAATAATTAAAAAATGATTAAAAAAAGTAATAATAGATTAATAATAATACCAAAAAAAAAAATAATTTTTTGATAAAGTGTTTAAAATAAACAAAATAGGGCTTAATTGGAATCAAAACGGAAGTTCGGGGTTAAAACACAAATAAAAGAGGAAAGGAGGACCTTATTGAAGTGCGCGTGGAACAAAGGGGTTTAAAAATGTAATTTACCCAAATTCCTGAACCTAGCATTTAATATGGACTAAATTAAAAACTGCAAGAAATTGCTGGGCGAAATTCAAAAACAAAAGTAAAGTAGATTTGGGCAGCATTAAATGCACAGGGATTTAGTGTGCCAATTAACCCTTTAAGGGCAAAACACGGGCCCCACCACTTTACAAGCAAAAAACTTATCCCCTCCCCAGCAGATTACTTTCAAGAAAATTCAAAACCCATCCTCTGCTAGGGATGTCTGCGCACGAGGTCATCAGACTTCCTTGCCTCCACCTCGACGCCAAACCACGGGGGTAAAGCTCGGTAAGCCTCCTCTTCCCGATTTCGGTTGTAAAACCGTTTGCAAGGAAAAGAAAGCAAAAAAACACACAAAAAAAAACAAAATGGAAAAGAATAAAGGACAACCTTCTGTGCCTTCAACCTGGTTTTTATTGATATCAAATACTCTTCTCTCTGCTATTGTGTATATAAAAAGAAACCCCCAAAAAGATCCTTTACACTTCATTCAATTTGGCTTTTATAGCCAATTTCTCATCCTCTTTTGCTTGTTTGCGGGTGCATGCTAGGTGTGGACTCGACGTGGAGGTGGAGTGGTGTACGATGCGGAGAGTCAAGTGACGTGCAAAGAGGGATCGCCCTGGCTTTGAAACGGCACAAAGGAGGCGCTGTGGTTTCCTTTGTCAAAAATCTGTTGGGTTTGTGGGCCAATAGGTCATTAGTAGATGGGTATTTTAGAGTTTGGGATAAGGTTTTATTGTTTGGGTTTGGGTTTGCTTTTATGGGGCTCCTAGTAGTCCGGGTAGGGTAAAAATTGAGTCCAACAATTTGCTCCTCTTTGCTCATTGTCGGTAACGAGAATAGAGCAAAGATTTTAGTGAGGACCAAATTTGCTTGGGTTGGTGAGCCTTGTCTTCTTTGCCACAACCCACCGTGTGCTTTATTGCTTCAAAATGCTCTCTCGCTATTTCATGTAAATGAGATTTACCAAATTCGACCGCTCCGCTCTTGCTCGGTGAAAATAAGGTCGATGATTGGAATCGCTCCATCCCATGACGTGGAGATAAGATTCTCCAAAATTCGACCGCTTCTACCACTGCTTGGAGAGCTAAGATTTGTAAATTTTATCCTGTTACCCTACTGCTTAAGGGGTTAAGGTGAGTCTTCAACCTGCTCTACCACTGCTTGGCGAGCCCAGATCTGTAAATTTTAGCCTGTTACCCTACTGCTTAAGGGGTTAAGGCGAGTCTTCGACCTGCTTCTACCATTGCTTGGCGAACCCAGATCTGTAAATTTTAGCTGTTACCCTACGCGCAGGGGTTAAGGCGAGTCTTCGACCGCGCTCCACCGATGCTCGGAGAGCCAAGATCTGTAAATTTTAGCCTTACCCCTACTCTTGCAGGGGTTAAGGTAAGTCTTCGACCGCTTCTACCACCGTTTGGAGAGCCAAGATCTCAGTAAATTTTAGCTACATTACCCTACCGCTAGCAGGGGTTAAAGCGAGTCTTCAACTCGCTTCTACCACCGCTTGGCGAGCCCAGATCAGTAAATTTTAGCTGCTACCCTATCGCGCAGGGGTTAAGGTGAGTCTTCGACCTGCTCTACCATTGCTTGGCGAACCCAGATCTGTAAATTTTAGCTGTTACCCCTACATCGCAGGGGTTAAGGCAAGTCTTCGACCTGCTCCACCGATGCTCGGAGAGCCAAGATCTGTAAATTTTAGCCTGTTACCCTCTCGCAGGGGTTAAGGTAAGTCTTCGACCTGCTCTACCACTGTTTGGAGAGCCAAGATCTGTAAATTTTAGCCTGTTACCCTACTGCTTAGGGGATTAAGGCAAGTCTTCGACCTGCTCTACCACTGCTTGGCGAGCCCAGATCTGTAAATTTTAGCCTGTTACCCTATCTTGCAGGGGTTAAGGCGGCTGAAATTTTAGCCAATATTGCTACGTTGTCCACTGGGGAATCCACCTGTAAAAGTGATTTCCTGGGGCCTATGCAAATGATTAGGATGCCATAATCAGAATGAATTAAATGCTCCCAACCAAATGTATTATGAATGTTTAGATGCAATATGTCATGCGAATGATCCCTTTTAACGCTTGATTTGTCGTTGCTAAGGTAATAACGTATGTTTTCTCGTTCAACTAATAGTAGAGACCCTAGAGAGTGGTCGTGGACCTTATCTCTCCTACTTTTCCATCCCTTTAAGCCTGATGAATTCTAAATAATTGTCCTGTTTCAGGTTCTTGTATTATTTAGAGACCTTTCAGAGTAATATGCAAGACTTCTTTTGTGAAAGCGTTATTAGTGCATGAATCATTATTTCAATAAAAATGCTCGAAAAAAGATTATAATGATGGGCGAATCGAATTTATTCGAGTCGAATTTGCGTAAGATGTATCAACAAAGAAAACGACCATTGTTTGAGATACAAAAATAGATGAAAATGAACAGAATAGATGCCCCAGATTTCGCAGTTTGAGCCTCTCTGCACGAACTCCTCGATGACCTTTTTAAACTTAGCACGAGCTCAAAGGATTTATAGCATTTTGTTGATGCCCCAAGATGTAGCTTATCCCCTCTTTGTTGATTCAAGTGTAGTTAGACTACCGCTTGCCCTAGTTTGGATCGAAATTTGAATTGCCCTTTGCGGGTTTTCAATTCAAAACCCTTTTGGTCTCAAGGCGCCCTTTACGGGTTTTCACCTTGGCCTCTCCTTTTTTTTTTTTTGGCGCCCTTTACGGGTTTTCACCTCAACTGCTTCAAGCAAAATATCTTTTGACAGAATCCGAATTTATCGGGCTAGGGAAGCTCTTGCCATCCATCTCTGCTAGTATTAATGCCCCTCCAGAGAAAGCCTTTTTTACCACATAGGGTCCTTCCCAATTTGGCATCCATTTCCCCTCAAATCTTTTTGCATAGGAGAATCTTTTTCAATACTAAGTCTCCATCATGGAACACCCTAGGCTTAACTTTTTTTGTTGTAGGCTCGCATCATCTCTCCTCTGGTACATTTGACCATGACGAATAGCCTTCAGCCTCTTCTCTTCAATCAAGTTTAGTTGATCGTAACGAGATTGGATCAATTCTGCTTCGTCTAACTTCAACTCTGATAAAACTTGGAGAGAAGGAATTTCGACCTCAATAGGTAAAACTGCCTCCATCCCATAAACCAATGAGAAAGGTGTTGCCCCGGTAGAATTTCTAACAGATGTCCGATAAGCATAAAGGGCAAATGGGAGCTTTTCGTGCCAATCTTTGTAAGTCTCTACCATCTTCCCCACAATCTTCTTGATATTCTTATTAGCTGCCTCAACCGCCCCATTCATTTTCGGGCGGTATGGTGATGAGTTGTGATGTTTAATGTTGAACCGACTGTAGACTTCTGCTATTGCGCTATTGTTCAGATTCAACGCGTTGTCAGATACGATCCTTTCTGGCATACCATAACGACATACGATCTCCTTCTTTAGGAACTTACTAACTGCCGACTTTGTGACATTGGCGTACGAAGCAGCCTCTACCCATTTGGTAAAGTAGTCAATGACCACAAAAATAAATCGATGTCCATTGGAAGCCTTTGGCGAAATTGGCCCAATGACGTCCATGCCCCACATTGAGAATGACCATAGGGAAGTCATAACATGGAGGGGTGAAGGAGGCACATGAATCCTGTCTCCATAAATTTGACACTTATGGCACTTCTTAGCGTAATTGATGCAATCTCCTTCCATTGTAGACCAGTAATATCCGAATCTCATGATTTGTCGAGCCATTGTGAAACCATTGGCATGTGTCCCACAGACACCATCATGGACTTCCTCTAGAATTTTCTTTGCCTCAACAGCATCAACACATCTTAACAACACCTGATCCTTTCTCCTCTTATATAGGACCTCACCGTCTAGGATATAGTCACTGGCTAACCTTCTTAATGTTCTTTTATCATTTTCGGTTGCTTTATCTAGGTACGCACGGCTCTTCACATATTGTAAGATATCATGATACCAAGGATGATCATCTCTCTCTTTCTCTTCATCGATATTACAGCAGTGAGCTGGGGCCTCACAAATACTCATCTGAATTGGCTTCATATCCTCCTGTTCGTTTACTTTGACCATGGAAGCTAGTGTAGCCAAGGCGTCAGCCATTTGATTCTCGTCTCGTGGGAGGTAATGAAAAGTAATATCATCAAACTTTTCAATTAACTTTAAGATTAACTTTCGGTAACTGATCAACTTGGGATCTCTCGTTTCCCACTCGCCTTTAAGCTGATAAATTACCAATGCAGAATCTCCATACACTTCTAATACTTTGATTTCGCGATCTATAGCTGCCCGAATTCCCACGATACATGCCTCGTATTCTGCCATGTTATTTGTGCAGTCAAAATCTAGCTTGCAAGTGAACGGATAATGATCTCCATTTGGGGATATCAATACTACCCCAACTCCATTTCCAACGGCATTTGATGCTCCGTCAAAATTTAATTTCCAAGAATGATTTTCAGGCATGTCCCCTTCAGCGATTGCTATATACATTAGATCTTCATTGGGGAAATTGAAATTCAAAGGTTCATAGTCCTCTAAAGCTCTACTGGCTAGGAAATCTGCTATTGCACTCCCCTTCACAGGTTTTTGGTTTACATAGACTATGTCAAATTCAGAGAGCAGAATCTGCCATCGGACCATCCTTCCATTTAAAGCGGTCGACTCCATCATGTATTTGAGAGGGTCTAGCTTTGAGATTAGCCAAGTTGTATGGTATAACATGTATTGCCTCAACCTTCGTGTTGTCCAAACCAAAGCACAGCATAGCTTCTCAATTGGCGGATACCTCATTTCACACTCTCGGTGAATTTTTTATCGAGGTAATATATCGCTCTTTCTTTTCTCCCAGCCTCATCGTGTTGGCTTTGAGCACACACCCCATCGAATTATCAAATCATAAGTCACAAAGATCAATGGTCTACCAGGGCTTGGTGGTGTTAGCACTGGGGGACTGGACAAATATTGTTTAACCTTTTCAAAGGTTTTTTGGCATTCATTATCCCATACCCCAGGATTGTGCTTTTTAAGAAGGCGAAATATGGGGTCACACTTCTCCGTCGGCCAGAAATAAATCGTATGCGATGTAGTTTAGTCTCCCAAGAAACCTCGGACTTCTTTCTGAGTTCGTGGTGGAGGCAATTCCTGTATAGCCTTGACTTTATCAGGGTCAACTTCTATTCCCTTCTCACTGACTATGAAGCCAAGTAACTTTTCGGATCTAGCTCCGAAGGTGCATTTTGATGGATTGAGCTTTAATTGAAACTTTCTCAACCTCAGGAACAATTTTCTCAACACTCGCACGTGCTCCTCTTCAGTTCGGGATTTTGCAATCATGTCATCAACGTAGACCTCAATTGCCCTGTGCATCATGTCATGGAACAAGGTTACCATGGCTCTTTGGTACGTGGCTCCTGCATTCTTCAACCCGAAGGGCATCACCTTGTAGCAAAACATTCCCCATAAAGTTATGAATGTGGTTTTTTCCATGTTCTCAGAATGCATTTTGATCTGATTGTACCCGGAGAACCCATCCATGAAGGAGAACAGTGCATAGACTGCCGTGTTATCCACTAGAGTGTCTATGTGAGGTAATAGAAAGTTATCCTTTGGGCTAGCCTTGTTTAAATCTCTGTAATCCACACACATCCGCACTTTCCCATCTTTCTTTGGGGACAGGACGACGTTGGCCACCCATTTCGAATAATTGACCACTGAGGAATCCGGCATTAAACCGCTTCTTGACTTCTTCCTTTATTTTCATTGCTACATCGGGTCTCATTCTTCGGAGCTTCTACTGAACTGGCTAGTACTCCTTTTTAGTAGGGACACTGTATCGCTGCGATGTCAAGATTTAGACGTGCATATCCTGGTATGACCATGCAAAGACGTCTTTGAATTCTTTCAACAGCTTAATGAGGTTCTGTCTCGTTTTCTCGTTAACACAAGTGCCAATTTTAACTTCTTTCCCTTCTTCCAGAGCCACAATCTCAATAGTCTCTTTGTGTGGCAGGATCTGTTCCTCTTCTCGCTCCACCATCCTTAACAAATCGGGAAATAAACTACAATCCTCATCCTCTTCAAAATCCTGAAATCCCTCAAAGCACATGTCTCGCTCAAAAGGGGATTTCGGGCTCGTATCAGCATTACTTATGACGTTGACATTTGAGGACCTATTACGTGTGCAAGAAAATACCTAAAGAAAACAAAATGAATAATCGTTTTGTATGATATGATCGTGTATGGAATGAAAGAAGAAAAAAAAAGTTGCTCAAGCTGAAACATGAAAATGCATTTTTATTGAAAATAATGTTTGAACATGAGCGTATTTCACAAAAGATTCTTATTGTCCCTAGGCTAGAAGACAACAAGTGGGTTTTGAATATTACTCTGTGTTATCTCTAAAGATTACAGAATTTCTTCTGATCCAGCTTATTCAAAACACTCCTGTGCTCATAAGGGCAAATGCCCGATAAATTCCTTTCTATTACTTCCTCTTCAAATGTGGCGTTGATGCTCCAAATTCCCATCACATCCTCGACCATTCCTTCTTTTATCCTCTCATGCAGAATGAATAAACCCTCCAGATACAAATGTTTGGGAAATGTGGGGAAGCTCATCTGGTTCACCTACCTAACTGGCCCCACTCAATCTCGCTCTCATCTGTTCTTGTTTCCTTTCGAACTCTTTCTTCACTTGGCTTGTATCTCGCTGAATCCCAAAATCAAGCGATCCCACTTGCCAACCAAGACTGGTACTCTAACTTGTCCACGGAGGTGCTTCGAGAGTCCTCCGCTGTAACGCCTTTCCCAATCACAATCTGTAGGCTCATTTTTGTTGCCCCCGATATCTTAGGTATCAGAATTTTACTTCCTTCAGCTATAAACGTTGCATTTACAAACTCTAACGATCGAAACGAATATTCAACCGCTTCATTGTCATTCTCTATGTAAGGTGCATCACTGGTAACTGACGCAATAATGTCCTCCTCCGCATTTATTGTTATTAGCCGACCCTCAGTAACCATCTTTAGTTTCTGGTGCAACGTGGATGGCACTGCCCCTGCTGAGTAAATCCAAGGTCTTCCTAATAGACAGTTATAGGAAGGCTTAATATCCATCACGAGGAAATCTACCTCATACGCGTTTGGGCCAATCTGGAGAGGTATCTCTATCCTTCCCATCACTTTCCTTTCTGTGCCGTCAAACGCTCTCACTATGTTCTGACATGTCTTCATGTGAGAGCTGTCTAGAGGTAAACGATTTAACGTAGACCAAGGCAATACGTTTAATGCGGACCCATTATCGACTAGTACTCCAGGTAGTGTATACCCCTTGCAACGTGTAGTGATATGCAGAGCCTTTGTAGACCCTCTACCCCCTGGCGGTATCTCATCATCGCTGAAGGAGATGAAATTGTCAGCACTTATGTTGCCGACAAGACGATTCAATTTGTTAACCGAAATATCATCCACAACATAGGTTTCGTTCAACACTTTCATCAATGCGTTGCGGTGGACCTCTGAATTTAACAGCAGAGCCAATACCGATATGCGATCCGGTTGTTGGTGTAGCTGTTCCACAACACTATACTCACTGTGTCTTAGGAACTTCAAGAACTCATTGGCTTCATTTTCCTTTACTGGCTTATTAACCCGTGGTTCTGACCTCTCAACTTCTTGCTTGAGCATGACGGGCTTCCCTTTTATCGGTTCAGCTTCTGTGTTTGGCATGTTAACCGAACTCTCCTTCTCTGGTACTATTATACTGCAGTTATAATTCCAAGGCACCCTATGGCCATCATTATAAAGGAAAGCTACTGGTTTCTGGATTATAATTCTTGGTGTAGCCCTTGCTTCAACTTCACCGATTTTTTGCCGTGAAATGATGACCACTGGGCAACTATCCACACAAACCTTCTCTATTAACTTCTCTTCAGCAGCACATACGTTCTCTTCTCCAGTAAGCTCAAAGAACTCTAGCTCTTTATTGTCCATTAAGCCCTGGACTAAGGCTCTGAATTTCTCACAATTCTGGACTTCATGGCCCTTCTCGCCATGAAATTCGCAATAGTCCCTGATTTCTTGGGAGCTGCTCATTGAGCTCTATGTGACCAGCCCCACTTTCAGCATTCTCTTCCAAACTTCATTGAACGAAGTCTTTACTTCATCCACATTCAACTTAACCTTCCTCCCCACATTCTCGATTATTGCATTTACTCCCACCATCGCATGGTCGGGTAATGGGTTATCTATCTACTGTGTGTGTCATCAAACTTCATAACACCCATGTTAATGAGCTTCTCGACCAACTTCTTAAATGAGAGACAATTTTCTATCGAATACCCCACAGTCCCCGCATGGTATTCACACTGAGCATTTGCGTTATACCACTTGGGGTATGGGGGCTGTAATGGTTTTAGATAGGATGGTGCTACAACATGTGCATCGAATAGGCTTTTGTACAGCTCCTTATATGTCACTGGGATAGGGTAAACTGCACTCCTCTCCGTATCTCTCCGGTGGGCGGGCTCTTGCCTTGGTGGAGCTTGTTGGCTTGTGACTCACCGTTCTCGATTGATTAACGGTGTGATGTGTTTTGAATAGCCTGAGCTCACATTGTTTACCTCATTTTCCTTTTCTTCTGAGTCGACCTTCTCGCACTTTCTCCCGTTTCTATCTTCCCGCACCTTATTGCATTTTCTATCATTTCTTCGAGACATCACTATGTCTCGAAACTCTTAGTTGCACTCCCAACATATGATTAATGAAAGGTGCCTTTAAGGTATTAATAAACAACATAGTCGTTTCTTTCTCCAGCAGTGGTGGTTGGACTTGCGTAGCAACTTCCCTCCACCTCTGGGCGTATTTCCTGAAACTTTCACCTGACCTTTTCTCCATGTTCTGCAATGTAATCCTGTCAGGTGCTATATCGGTCACATGGCCATACTATTTCATGAAGGCCTGCGCCAAATCCTTCCATGATTTGACTTGAGCACGGCTCAACTGATTATACCATTTGGTCGCGCCCTACCAAACTATCCCAAAACAAGTGAATCAAACAAATGGTCATTGTTGACGTATCCCGTCATCCTCCGGCAGAACATTGTAATGTGAGCCTCAGGGCAGTTGGTTCCATTATATCTTTCAAATTCTGGCATTTTGAACTTTGGCGGGAGTACTAAGTTCGGGACCAAACTAAGTTCCTTTGCATCAACTCCGCTATAATGATCAGCACTTTCTAGCTCCTTGAACTTCTCCTCTATCCATTTGCACCGATCTTCGAGCTGCTTTGGGAACTCCGTCCTTACTTTTTCCCCTTCAACCTCATCGAAGTCAGGGATCATGGGATTTGCCATATTGTCTCCAGGATTAGAGCATGAGCCCATTGGAAAGTTTAACGGCACAAGTGCGACTTGATACAGAGGTTTAACATTAACAGACACCCTTGGTGGCTGTGTTTGAATGTTTACTGGGGCAAAGCTTGTAGGAAAAGCAGAGTCATCGTTGTCATTCCCAGTATCACCCATAGGGCCTTTTCCTTTGTCAGACCCTCCCTCATTGTGTGTGTCGGTGGCTCATCATGTTGTTCTCGTGACTCAAAGATACTTTTCTCGGGACTCGGCATTTGATCCCTCATCTCCTGCTGGATCCTAGCCAGCTGTTCTTGCATCTGAGCTTGTAGTTGCTCCTGCATCTCCTTTTGCATTTGTTCTAATTTCTCTAACCTCTGATCCATATCCCTTGTTTTCCTCCGTGTATAGTAGCGATGTTCCAGGGTAACTAGATAAATTATCACTAATTAATAGGATTTTTTTTGTGTATATGATGTTATGCGATGCAATGTAATGTAAATGCATGACATGAATGCAAAAAAAAGGAGACGTCGATTTGAATTCGATTTCATTTAGAAAACTTCACTGAAAAATAAAATCTTTTACATAAAATGAATTACATATACGGTCTTGCCCTAACACCCAAAGCTTTTACTTTCCTAAGAAGGCAGGCTAACTCTCGCCCCCGATCTGATTCTAACTCATATTTAACTCCTAGCACATCTGCTTGGACCGCCAAAGTCTGTAAATAATCAGCCACCTCTCGTATCTGAGCTATAGCTTCGCCCATTAAGTAATCCCTATCTCGGACCTGATTCTGAGATCGGTGAAGTTGCTCCCCTATTTGCTCATTATTTGCTTCCAATAATTTAATTTGATTCTCACAGTTCTGAAGAATAGTCTCAAGTTCTTCTACTTTCCCCTTCAAATTCTCGATCTTACTTAGGCTAGCCCTTAATTCAATTACTGAGTTACGACTCTGGTGTTGTTGTAGTGCCGTTTCTAACTCTGCCACCCGAGCTCTTAACATCTGTTTTTCATTCTGGCTATCATCCAAGCTCTTTTTACAAGTGACTTCCCGAGCTTGAGCATCATAGAACTTTTTCTCCCACCAATCAGCCCTAACCTTTTCCTCTTGGATTTCTTGCCTCCACTGTTCAGGCGTTTTACCTAAGCTAGCATTTTTCATTGACTTATACAGCTGCTTGTAATAAGTTTTCAGACTATCCAAGTCCACCTCAACCTCTCTCTTTCTTTTCTTCAAATTCTCAGCCTCGGATTTTTGAACATCAACATCTAGCTTTAAGTATACTTTTTCCTCTTCCAACTGTTCTATTTTCCTTTCCAACTCCGAGGTTTTCTTTTCGAAGTCCTGCTTTATGATTTCCAATTCAGAAGGGACCACTCGCAGATATTCCCCTATCGGTTGAGCTTCTTCTAAATTTGGCCTCGGGATATTATCGTTGACCCTTCTACTCCACCATTCGTTATATTCAGGAGTTACCATTGGATTCACAGCAACTCCCTTTATCCGGCAAGTTTGGTTCCAGGCATTATAAATCTCACGGCTCTTTTTCTTGGAGTCTTTCTCCCCATACGAGAACCCACTCTGAGCTAGCCCTTGCGTCATCGGTATAAATTGTCTTGATTTATATTGCCTCAATACCAGTAGAGGGGCGTATCCAACAGCTCCCCAAATCCCCAACAAAGGGACCCAATCATAACTCCCACATCGGTAGAGGATCTCATCAGAAACCATCCAAGGGGCCTTCCATTCGATATCCTCCTCTTGGAGATTTTGAAGTATCGCCATCCATTTTTCCTCTGTTATGTCATCTTTTCTTGATATGGTCACTATCTCCTTCAAAGGTGAGTAATCTCCGAGAAAAGGTCAGTAAGAGGCCTTTTCTACCCTCCAGAAGTGGCTATGAAACCATACTAACAAGAGTTGTGCACACCCAATAAATCCGCCTTCACCGACCTCCGACATGCACTCAAAGATCCGAAAGTCTCCGCTGGGATTGCAGAAGCTGAGTGACTCCTTTACCTAATCGGTCAAATAGATCGTGATCGCTTCATCTACATGCCTTAACGCCTTAGGGAAAATAACCAAACCATAAATGCTCAAGGCAAGGACATCAACTCTTTTCTTCATGTCAGGGTGAGTCTGGATCAGATCTTTCAAATTTTCCCAAGGGATGCACTTTCCACTGCCTTTCTGCTGGACCCGAGCCTCAACCCACTGTTCACTCATCCCAGTGATGTTCATCAACCTCTTTACAAAGGTTGGGGTATTGACAGCTCTAGAATAAATCTTATCAACTTGAAACCTCGGACAACGAAGCAAGGCTGTATATTCCTCGACAGTAGGTGCTAGATCCACCCTTCCGAAAGTAAAACAACTGTAGGCGGAATTCCAAAATTGAGCCATGGCGCGAAACAAATACCTATCTACCTTAACATCGAGGAGATAAGGAATATCACCATAATTATAGTAGAGTAGCTGCTTCATCTCATTATTCCAGTGACTCCACAATTCTTTCAACTCCTGAAGATCGTTCTGAACCACACTAATGCGAGTAAAGTCCCATAACTCTGACGTGCACTCCTTTGTCAAACTGTCACCTTTCTCTAACTGTGCATTCTCCGACCATCTTTGGACAAACGCGTTGTCTTTCACTTTATCAAGGAATTCATTCTTCATGGCAAAACTTTCTATTAGTAACCGAACCGTATATCGACACCTCCTTTTATGATGAAAATGATATGCAAACACTATTAAAGAAAGAAGGAAAAGCACAAGTCAGAATCATGCATAAGAATATAAATCAAAGCAATCAAGAAATTATCAAACGCCTATTCGGGAAACCACTAGGGCTAGGTGTAATTCTACCTAAGGCGGGTTCCTATAGCTCACTATATGTGGTTTAGTTCTAGAGAAGGGTACCTGAACCAGCAGATTCCTCAACCCTCACCCATTATAGGCTCATACGGATCAAGTTCGGTTCAGGGGAATACATTTCCCTATGCCCATACGGAGGTGAAAACCTCACGAAGACATAAGTACGGATGTATTCCGGAAGCGATCCCCTAGCCCATGCAGAGGTGAAAACCTCACGAAAGCATAGTTTCTCACTCCCACTTAAGAGGTGTGACCACAACGGTCATGAGATATGATGCGAGAGTACATAAAGAAATTCAACGAAAAACAAACTCAACAAGGACACAGGAAATGCAAAGCGAGGATCGTGTATTTTTAGAAAGACCAAATTTATAAATTTTGACAAGAAGACAGAAAACAATCAATTTATAGCTCGACTCTCTGATGTCCCCAGTGGAGTCGCCAAGCTGTCGAAACCATGTTTTGAAAATGGGAAATCGACTTTTGAAAACGAAAAGTTGGGAGTCGCCACCAATCGTTTTTAATAGGGTGTGATTGGGCCACCATAAAATCGATCATTTTAATAAAACATTTGGGCCTATTAAAACAATAATTCTTTTTGGTCTGCTAAGTTTAAGAAAATGGGCTCGGGAGCCGGTTACGTACGAGGAAGGATCAGCACCCTCGACACGCCCAAAATTGGTACTTGACTGATTGTCGAGTGTCTTAATGTCAAAAATTTACAATTTGGACAGAGTTCAAAACACGATCCTCCTTTTATTGGCTTTCAAAACATTGGTGTAGGTCAAATGTATATTAAAGACCATTTCACCTTGAGGTAAAATATTACATCCAAAGACGTTAGGACATAATATTTTTGACCTCAAATGTGATCTTGCCTTTAAAATGTGCATTTTTAGCTTTAAAAGGATATTCGAATATTCAAAGCAGCATAAAGAAAGCGAAATCCAAAGACGTTAGGGCACGATCCCTTGAATTCTTTAAATACCAAACATTGCCTATGTTTTGAAAAATTTTGAGAATGAACCGATAAAGGGATATTCTGATATTCAAAACAAACAAAGAAAGCGGACAAAAAATAATAATTTAGTATAAAAAAAATCGATAACAAAAAAACTATGGTATATATAAATAATAAAATAATATAGTAGGTTTATTAAAAATTAAAAAAAACTTTAGCGAAAAATATATACATATACAAAATATAAATAATAACAGTAAAATAAGTAATAAACGAAAGGAAAAAAAAATATAATAAATATAATAAACTATATTTAAAATTATTATGAAATATATATAAAAAGAAATAATACAGAAAAAATGATTATTAGCAAAAAAATGATATCACAAATAATATAATACATATAATGACAATTTATACATAAAATAATTAGTTTTACTTAAAAAAATATACGAAGCATATAACAAATATATGAAGAAATATATAATATAAAAATGTGAAACATAACTCCAATTAATTAAATTAAATGAAAAAAATGATATAATGAGTATAATAAATAATAGTGTAAAAAATAAATAATAGGAGAATAATTAAAAAATGATTAAAAAAAAGTAATAATAGATTAATAATAATACCAAAAAAAATTAATTTTGTGATAAAGTGTTTAAAATAAACAAAATAGGGCTTAATTGGAATCAAAACGGAAGTTCAGGGTTAAAACACAAATAAAAGGGGAAAGGAGGACCTTATTGAAGTGCGCGTGGAACACAGGGGTTTAAAAATGTAATTTACCCAAATTCTTGAACCTAGCATTTAATATGGACTAAATTAAAAACTGCAAAAAATTGCTGGGCGAAATTCAAAAACAAAAGTAAAGTAGATTTGGGCAGCATTAAATGCACAGGGATTTAGTGTGCCAATTAACCCTTTAAGGGCAAAACACGCGGGCCCCACCACTTTACAAGCAAAAAAACTTATCCCCCTCCCCCCAGCAGATTACTTTCAAGAAAATTCAAAACTCATCCTCTGCTAGGGATGCTGCGCACGAGGGTCATCGGCACTTCCTTGCCTCCACCTCTGACACCAAACCACGGGGTAAAGCTCGATAAGCCTCCTCTTCCCCGATTTCGGTTGTAAAAACTGTTTGCAAGGAAAAGAAAACAAGAAAAACACACAAAAAAAAAAACGAAATGGAAAAGAATAAAGGACAACCTTCTAGGCCTTCAACCTGGTTTTTTATTGATATCAAATACTCTTCTCTGCTATTGTGTATATAAAAAAGAAACCCCCCAAAAAAGATCCCTTTACACTTCATTCAATTTGGCTTTTATAGCCAATTTCTCATCCTCTTTTGCTTGTTTGCAGGTGCATGCTAGGTGTGGACTCTGACGTGGAGGTGGAGTGGTGTACGATGCGGAGAGTCAAGTGACGTGCAAAAGAGGGACTGCCCCGGTTTGCTGAAACGGCACAAAGGAGCTGCTGTGGTTTCCTTTGTCAAAAATCTGTTGGGTTTGTGGGCCAATAGGGCCGTTAGTAGATGGGTATTTTAGAGTTTGGGATAATGTTTTATTGTTTGAGTTTGGGTTTGCTTTTATTGGGCTCCTAGTAGTCTGGGCCGGGTAAAATTTGAGTCCAACAGGCATCCTTTTAACAGAGATAGTTACAAAGGACATCCTAATTATAAGCTAAGGTGGCAATTTTGAAAATAATTGTTGAAAGAAAGTTCCTTACCATAAAAAACTTCATAGCTTCCATCTTTCTTAAGATCCCTAACCCCATACTCAACGTTCCCCTTCCTTCATCTGTTCCTCGTCATTCTTCCCATCTTCGTCCCCAAAACCTATAGTTAATGCTTTTTGTTCTTCCAAATCTCTCTCCAGAATAGGGTTATGTGTCCAATAAATTTCGAAATGGTTTCTTTCAATTGCTGGTTTTTCTCTTAAAAGATCAGGTATTATTCTTTGATTCCATTTGATTTATTTTTTATTTCATAGCAAAATGTCACTCACGGTCAAATGAGGAAAAAATCCAATGAATATTTTAACATAAGGCCAAACAACTAAAATGCACCCTTTTTTTTCTCATAAAAGATAATCACAAATTACATTAAAAACATTTACGATTGTTATAGTATCATGTTTTACAATAAATAAAATTCACTACAACACTAATTATAATAACATCAATGGCAAATGACAACAGACGCACCATAACTTTCTGCAATCTAAAATCCAGAGTCCACCACACAAAGTCGATTTCAGCATCCATGCAATGCGGAGTTAGCTTTCATCGGGTAAAGTACCTACCAGGAGAGAAGAGTCGGCGGGGAGAGAACATCCCTATGTGCCGAGGTGAAGCAAGACCATCAATGGATCTATATTCCGAAATGAGGAACCCTTCTCTCTCCCCGTTTGATGTCCCTCTCAAAGTGTACCCACTGAAGGTCCCATATTTTACCAACTTCCCCACCCACGATTTCTTCTTCGGGGGGCTTTTAAGCCCCCCATTCATTTTCTCACTCAAATACCCCTTCACCGCATGTAACCCTTGCTCGAACACCTCCGCCGGTGGTGAAACCAAGGGGTTCCCTTCCACGCTAAGCTTCTGGAGCTTCTTCATGCAGCCCATGGAATCGGGTAAGGTGGTTATCTTGTTGTAGCTGACGTCCAGTTCCAAGAGTGAAATGAGGAGGCCGATGGAGTAGGGTAGGCTTTGGAGGTACTGGAAATTTTGGCTAACGTTGAGGATTTGTAAGTTGATTAAGTTCTCCAAGTCCTCAGGGAGGGCTCGGAGGCAATTGAGGCGGGCGTCGAGGACTCGTAGGGAAGTGAGGTGAGTGATGGATCGAGGGAGGAATATCAACTTGTTTGAGTTCACTGCGAGCTTCTTCAGGTTTATCAGCTCGAATCCAATAGTTTCTGGCAGCTTTGTGAGCTTGTTGAAGTTGGCATTCAGTTCTTCTAATGACCTGCCAAATATGCAACCGATTTAGCTTTTTTTCTTTTTGCAGCTTAACAATTAGTTCCATATTGCAGCACTGTTAACATTATAGATGAAATGTTTAGGGTCATGCATATGTATATTATTTTCATTCAAAATTTATATCACGTAATTAGTTATGTACTATGATTTAAATGGAAGTGATTCATTCATATTAGTCATTTTAAGATCCTGTCAATACTAGTAGAATATATATATATATATAAATAAATAAGGAAAAAAAATAAACCTGCAATTTTCAATGGTTTTAGGGAGAGACTGGAGAAGGTTGCCGGAGACGTTGAGTGTCTTGAGCTTAGAGAGACAGCCGATGGAGTTTGGGAGAAACTTGAGCTGATTTGAGTGCACATCCAACGCCACCACATTCAGTAACCTTGCCGTCAACGATTCTGGTATGCTCTGTAATTACATCATATCAATATTTTTAATTTTAAAGCAATCATTCATGGGTAAAAGTATGTTATTGTAGTATTATTCAAATTACATTTTACCCTATTATAAATAACTATTTTTTTTTATTTTTAATTAAAAATTTCGTATATTTTTATAGTTAAAAATTAATGTAACTAATAAAATAACTAAATAATTGCATATGATATTTTGATATATTAAGATTAATTTTTAACAATGAAAATAGATTGAACTTTTAACAGAACGATTAATTTACTATCTAATTAACGTATCAAAATTAATTTATCTATTTTTTAAATAAAATTTAACTCCTAATATAAAAACTTTTACTATATTTTTACCATAATTTATTTTATATATTTAAATCAAAATAAAAGCCGTACTCCGATACTTCACAAGTGTGACCCAGACTTCATTTCTCATAAAAAAATTATACAATGCCTATGCGGATAGACATCCTTATCCCTTCATGAAATTGTTGACTTTTAGCATATGATCGGTGCAAAATATATTTTAATTAATTAAAATGTGTGCGGTTGATTTTTTTAATATTTTTTATTTTTTAAAATATAAGTCAATATTTTAAAAATAAAATTTATTTAAATATATTTCAGCCCATGTTGATGTTGTTCAAGAATAATTTTTCTCTTAACATGAATCATAACATCTTCTTGAAATAGGTATTAATGTATATCCATCAAAAATGATATTATGATTTTTTTATCGTTAAATAGATTAATGTAAAATTTTAGGTTAATTTTTTATGTCTCAAGTTCGATTCGACCTGAAAATTAAATTTCAAATTTTATCCAAATTCGGTCTAAATAAAAAATATTAAACCAAAGCCATCCATAATAATATTTTTAAAATTATTTTTTATATAAAAATAAATTTAAAAAATATAATACATTAAATATACCAAATACATTAAAATAAAATTCTTTCAACAAAATGAAAATATATTTAAAAAGCATACATGTGATTCAAGCCTAATCTGGGCAAAAAAAAATTCTACTTGACCCAATCCGTTTTAGTAAACCCTTCTATTTTTTGAGCGAGCCTTTAGACCGTGATAGATAATCCTATTCATGATAAAATCTACTTATATATAAGGAGGTTAACTGTTAGCGATCGAAGATACCGTCTTTGAAAATCTCGTTGATTAAAGTAGTTTAACACCGTCGAGATAAAATTATAAAAGTTTATGTTTTAGAAAAATTAAATTGAATTATTAGTTTTTTTTTAAATACTTAAATACAAATAATTCATTTAATCATGGTCAAGAGGCTATAACCATTACCTATCCTAATTACGCTCCTTCTAAATAGTGATGATACCACGACGGAATAGTTTTAGGTCAAAAATTTAAATTTTATATTAAAAAACAAAAATTGAATTATTAATTTTTTATTAAAATATAAATTATTTCATTTAATCCGAGGTTCTTGGAAGAGCTTAAAAGGAAATTTTCTCCTTTTGCTAAGGGACTAAAGCCATTATCTTCATCCTAATACTTGAATCCAATATCAAAATTGAAAAAAGTCTCCAAATCCCACTTCACAAGTCACGAAATATTATATTAATTTTACAAGAATAAATATAAAAATAATTAAAATGTTATAAAAGTTAAAACAAATTCTAACAAAAATATGAAAAATTACTCATAAAATTTTCACCAAAAGTTATAAACTGTAAAGGAAAATATTTGATTTTATAAATTTTTGGAGTGAGATGGTGCGAGTTTCATCTATATCTAACCCCAAAACTTTTAATTAAAAGTTCATACCCTCAAACTCAAATTTAAAAAAAATCGTTAAATTAAGTCAAAAACTTGTTAAATTTAGATTATTTTATCATTAGAAAAAGGTAAGACAAGTCTACTAAATATTTATTGATACATATGATCAACAGATATGGAAGTAGAGCAGAAAATTCTCATTAAGAAGTAGAGAAGAAAAAGATGATAAGTAAAACAAGGCGTGTCTAGTCTCCTCTCCAAGAGAGTCCTTAAAATCGTATAAAAGTAGGTCAGATTTCGGGTTGAATCTCGAGTCTGATCATTATATAACTTATTTTATTATAACCGTATAACAATACTACTAGGAAGCTACAGGATTAACTCCAAAACATACATATAGGGAGAGAAAGATGAGATGTATACCTGAAGATTATTATTGGAGAGGTTTAATTTACAAATGGTAGTCAAATTTAGGGAAGGTTTGGGAAGAAAATCCAAAGACATCCCACTCAAATCCACTATATTCAACCTCTCTTCATCTTCTATAAACCTTCTCCCACTTCTCTCATCTCCCTTCTTATTGTTGTTGTTCAATTCCACCATTCTCATCATCACTTGCTGCTGCTGCTGCTGCTCTTCGTACATCATTTTCTAACAACTTTATTATCTAAACAACACCACAAGACTGTAAGCGGAGAGAAAAAAAAGAGCATGAAAAATCTGAGACAAAAGAACATAGGAAATGGTTGGGTTTGGGGTTCTAAAAAAGGACGTACGGAGGAGCAAAAACAGTGAGAAAGAATAGGACAAGGAGAAAGAGATGACGGTTGTCCACATCTCCCACGTGATGAAAGTCAACCCGTCTCCTTTTGCTTCTCCTTGGCTGCCCTCTCTTGTCGCTCTCCTTTTTATTTTTATCATTATTCACTCTTTAGACTAAATCCAATTGGGAATTTCTTTTATTTTATTTATAGGAAATTACGTACCAACCCATTATAGAAGTGGGGATACAGATCATAGGCTTATCACTATAATATTCCCCCACACTCATTTTCTTTATATCTAAGATACACGGGGTTGGATACTTAGCATCTTTACTATTACTATTGGATTTCTACCTTTATTTTATTCATAAATCCAAATTTTCTATGTTTTTCAACCGGCCAATAGTATCACCTATCATTTAATCCAATGTTTTTCGTTTCATCTTCATCTTTTAATCGATTTAATTATGGTTATCAATTGAGCCTTAATTTAATTAATATCAACCTTGTTATCAATACAGGAATATATAAATTTAAATGCACTAAAATAGATTACTCTCTTATATTTAGGATTTGTTGACCTTTTTTCTCTTCACTTTTTTCCCCTTCATGTTTTTTGTTCCGATTCCAAAGTTTGGACTTTTCTTCTTCCTTTTGTTTTTTTTTTTTTCTCAATTCCTGTCTTTTATTAGTAGTTTAAAATGTTGGTAGTAATCATATTTTATTATATAAAATTTTTAATAAATTATAATTATTAATTAAATAATTATGTTGTAAAGATAAAACTTTTGTATATAAAATTATCTTATAAAATAAAATAATCCTATAAAAAATATCTTACGGAATTTTGTTTTTCTTAATTTTTTTTTTCTTGTTAGCTTAATTTGATTTTATGGTATGCAAATTATGAACTCATATGTATCTGGTTTTTTTTTCTATTGTCTAGTGCCAAATGAAATTTGTTTCATCTTACAAAAAAAATTCTCTTTGAATTTAGTAGTAGTTATTGTTATTGTTTTTAGTTATTTCGTCATTGACGTTTGTAATTTTTTTGAATAAATTAGTTTATAAAATTTCATAGTTAAATTATTATTTTTTGTATAATTATATTTATTGGATTTTTTGAATGAAAGGAAATTGAACAAAGCAAATATTGACCCATTGATTACTTAAGGGATTGTGATATGAAAAGATAACTTGTAAGAAATTAGCAATTGATTCAAGAGTCTATTATGTTGTCTATCAAGTCTATTTTAGAAGATATTTTATCTTGAGTATCAGAGCAGATAACTTCATAAAAGATAGAGATAGATGCGTGATTGCTTGGACTAATAATACATTGGATAAAACCTGAGCTGAATCTATCTTACATTTATTTATTGATTTATTCACTTGTAACATCTATAGTGTGACTTACTTCAATCTTGAGCAAGTGATTGTCTATATGTATATGACCCGCATACTTTAATATATTGAAGGCCTGGACTCAATTGGTATTAAAGTTGAAAGCTAATATATTGAGTATATGACTTATGTACAACATGACTTCATTTACAATAGTAGAATTCATAGGTCGTTCAAAGAATAAATGATATAATCTCACCTACATTGCATGGATTATGAAAAATGAATGTGACCACAAGTTATTTGTCTAGGACGAATAATTGTTATTACTATTTGTCAGTAACAATCATTTTCATCGTAGAAGATGCAATGGTAACCATGAGATAAAATAAGATCATATTGGGTGAACCAATTTTAATTCAAAGAGATTAAAGATATCTTATGAAGTAACATACTAATCACAAAGTCATTAAAGAAAGCATAAATCTAAATTATTTTCATAATTGTACATAATGGGGAGTTCAATCATAGTAGTTTTAGTGGATAGCTAATTTATTAACTATTCCAAAACATCAAGCAAAATATTTTCTTAAAAACCCCTTCTAACACAAAAGCTTCCATAATCAATATGACGAGTTAGAAGGTTGTTTTCAGAAGAAGAAAAAAATCTATACTGGCATTTTAAATGGAATAGTTAATAATAATGTCAAGCTAAAATGTAGTTGTTAAATCTAAAATTTGAACATAGTAGAAGGACCAAAACCAAAATTTGACCTATTCGTCTAATCCGGAAGTTAAAACTTATAGCCTTTTCAAAATTGCTTCTTGAAGACCAGAGTGGCATAGATAAGCTCATTCCAGGCATCAGGAACCCCTGGAAGACACCAGTGGCTGCAATCTTCCCGCCTCATAGAATTCGCTTTCCCTTCTTTTAATGCCTTCCCATAGATCCCTGGATGGCCATCTTTGCGAGAATTGGTCAGCCTCGTTACGTTCAACAGTATCACGGGGACCTTCATTTCCTGAATCACTTCTTCCACTATCTTCATTTTCAAAGGATACGTGTCCAGGACGGCTCCTCTCAAGATTGGTTCAGATTCCCCAGTACATGATCCACCTGAGTTCCAATCCCCTCCCCTATTTCAGGTAGCAGAAATTAATTAGCCAATGTAATCCTATATATCTGCAACAATTTGTGTGCATGCCTTGTGCATAGTTCACGTCATCATGTAAAATACTTTATAATTTGTGTGTAAAATTTATGGAATTCTTTGATGACAAACACTATTGACCACAAGGTAAGCAAGCTGTTTCATTTTGGAATTCAATGAATCACATGAATCTTAATCTTATTTTCCTGTATGATTTTTTCTTAAAGGTTAATTATACATTTAGCCCCTATAATATAGCACTTTTCTCAACTTTGACAACGGGATAAAATTGAAGCTAACCTGAAATAATGATGACAAAAAGGATGCGATGGAAGCTAGTTTAATTATTAATAACACGGGTTCCACCATACCTGAAATGAGCAGAAGAGTATCCACGATAGAGGACCAACTTTGCTTCCGGTTTGATGTTTTCATCAATCCATCTAGCCCAGGTCTTCAAAGCTCTTCGGTAAGCTTCAACAGCATCGAATTTTGGATAAAGATAATCACCTTCTTTGTAATAATTTATCCTGTATCAACTAAATATTCTTTACTCTCCATAGAAAAGTCCTATATTGTTTTGAGGAGATACGACATAGAAATAAAAGGTTTAAAAACACTAAACTAAGCTAGACTTTCATGATCTATGCATTGCAATGCTTGCAATGCATCAATACTTGTAAACAAGTCTATTGAAGCAAATTTATAATTGCAAACGGAAGGAGAAAACCAGTGACTCTGAATATCAATGATCAGAAAAGTAAACAAATGTAGCATAAAAGTAAATCAAGTATGAAGTATAACCGTAGTCAGATCGATGATGTACCCTCGGGCAGTCTTTCCATGAACCCACCAGTGAGCGGTATTGAAAATGAGAATATCAGCCTGCTTCCATCGATCAGATGTCTTGTCAATTTTATCTATTGATAGAGTTGGATTTGAATTCCCCTGCTCATTAATGCGGATTCCCTCTTTCACCAGAAAATGTGACCTTACAAATACCACTGTACAGTTATAGTCCTGTTCAAAATTATCAAAAAATATATAAAAATTCAGACGCAAACTGCTAATGAAGCTTGCATTTCTTTATAATGTGATTTTAAATTTTTAGAAGCAACTTAAACCAGGAGTCAACATTAATGACTATAACTGCTTGATGATGTCAAAAGGTTATTTGAAAAAGATGCTTGTAAGATGTACTTATCCAATTACCAAAATATGAATAAAAGAGTCAAGAAGATTATAGGACAATATTGTGAGTGAGCAATCTAAAAGGGAAATTGCAGCCCTTAGAAGAATGTTTGAAATCTATCTGGTATTAAACTTAAGTAATAAAGAAATATAACAAGCATGTTACCTCAAATTTAAATATAAAATACCCTCTTTCTTTAGTTATCTTGTAGCCATGGACCTCATACATTTTGCTCTTATTCGTAAGGCCTTCACGTAGGAGGCATAAGATTGATTCAAACTGATTACGGTTCATGGAGTCCCCAACCAACATCAGCCTTTTACCTCTTAGTCTCTCCAAGAAGTCAGTAGCATTAAACCTGCAATTAGTAAGTAATGCATGAGAGAATTACTGTTAAATGGAGAAGAAGCTACACCTAGGCAAGCAATATGGCACTACAGGGACAATATATATACTAATGAATTGCAAGTTCCACTTCCAATTCAGTGAAATAGGTACACAGCATTTCTAACTTCAAAGATGAATTCAAAGATTTTACAGTGGGAAAGGTGAAAATATTATATATTCTTAGATTCACGTAAGAACATTTAGTGTACACTTTGAACTCAAGCAAGGACAGGAAGTTTGAGGTTAATAGTACAAAAGTTGAAGCAACAGAATGAAAAAAGATACACCTCGACTTGAAATCCAAAGTCAGCAACGAGCCCTTACTTCTAATCCTAGTCATTAGCATATAAGCTTTAAAATATTGGAATTCTTGTCTGTATTCTACAGACCAAAAATCTGAATGGTAATAAGCATCTCTTACCCGTTGAACCAACATAAAAACAAAAGAAAGGGGTAATTAGAAAAGAAAATGATTTTCCTTCTGTTTTGCCATAAGCGATTTTCCCTTACGTTTCCTGCAACTATATATTATTAATCTATAGAAACCAAAATAACCAACCAGCTGTTCCTGCTCTGACACAATACAAGCTTACAACTCTACAAAGTCCAAAAGCCAAATGTAAACATTTGTAGTTTTGGGGGAACTCTCAACACATGGGCTGCGGACACAATGCTAGGAGTTACCACTCTTTTCCAAACTCTTAGATGAATTATAGCTGCCAAGATCACTTTCTCTAAAACTAGCATCAAGCTAATAATTGCATTAACTGAAATACCAAGGAGATCCCGCCTGATACATTACATGGACTTGGGGGTCCAGGATACAGGTATTTGACCAATTAGGGAACTTCATGTTTCTTGAATACTTTTTACAATACTTTTGAGGATCCAAGGGTCATAGCTATATGAATTTTAAGAGCCAAAGTAATGTCAGACACAGGTATGATAGGTTAAACTGAAGATTCTGATGGCTGAACTCATCCTTTAAGTATTATTAACATTGAAGTGATACAAAGAGGGTATTTCAAATTTAAAAATGACGAGGTAGTGAAAAAGAAAAGCACCAATGATGTACTAACAAAATATACAAATTAAAATGAAAGAAAAATACTGTTTAGTCATATTCCCAACAGAACAAAAACCAGTTTTCTCCATCTTAACTCAAAGACACCCTCTTTCAATAGCCTAAAGGTTAATTAGGACATTAATCAGCAAAAAGGCGCTTATTCTTCCAGTAGCATATAGTCTGGAAATGAATGTTTAGTAAAGACTGATATAAGCGAATACGTTGACCAGCAAAGTAAAAGGTATACTCCTTGTCTTGGTGCCTTAACTCACCACCACTACATAAAAGGTTTTCCAGAAAATAAAAAAGAAAAGCACTTACCTCATCATACTACCCAATGCGTACCAGCACACTTAGAACAGCATAACCAACAAGCCTAGCTAAGGTTAAGTCTCAAGAATCAATATAGATGACATAGACACATAACCTAGGTGAACTTAAAACAAAAAAATCATATGGTTCCATAACATGAAAACATAGACATCCTTTGGCGTGAACATTTCTCCTCAACTTCAAGAAGCCTGAAGCTGGTACTCTCGATGTTTAACCAGCCAAAAACATGTGCATAATTTCTTGACTAAGCTAAGATGTTAGCATTTGGCCTAAATCAGACATGGTGACCTCTGTTTTGCTCGTTAATTCAGTTGTTAATAAGCTAAACAGAAGTCATAACTTAAAGCAACAATTGAAAATTACACGTCAATGAACCAGAACTTAAATTTAAGGATCAGCTGTAATATGGTTATAGGCAGTTAGTCAGCTGATTAGTTACTGAGTTGGCTAGGAAGCAGTTAGTCAGTTTAGCTTCTATTAGCTGCAGATGGCTTGTTGTATAAAGTCATAACATGTACTCATCGAATGCAAGTTAATCAATTCTGACTTTCAGCCATATACATCTTCTTCTTCTTGGTAGTTTATCTCGTTTCTCATCACTTAAAATGGTTTCATCTTTACAACATCTCTCATATATGTAGTAGAAAAGCAAATGCATTCCTAAAGAGGAACTACATCTGGCAAACCGAACTTTTAGCGAAGCAAATAGCTCATCGACTAGACATTTATTTACTTATTGAGTGCTTAAACAATAAGGTCACCTCAAAGTAACAACAATCATTACTGTATGCAACTAACTGTGTGATTTAGAAGGCAATTATGCTTACACTCAAGTTTAGTCACTGAACTTAGGGGCAACTGAAAGCATGCAGAACAAATAACTTATGCCTTTGATAAATGTTTTCAGCAAAATCTAGGTTCAGCATTAACTTAACAAAAAATGAAAAGTAGATAAATAAATATGGGAATTAAACCAGCGCCTAACAACTGCAAGACTTGGCAAAGCATTAACAGTTTTAACAATATATGCATATAAAATATAACTTGACCGAAAATGAAAGAAAGAGCATACCTCGGAAGATCGCAGCCGTCAGGCTTCCAACGCCATCTCAAGTAATCAGAATCTGGCCTCCCGTTGCTTTGGCAATCAAAAGCCTCATCAACATAAGGGCAAGAACCCGGTTTGTAAATTGGGTAGTCATCGTCTTTCACCCAAGTTCCAGTGTAAAGATCACACATTTCCCTATGCTCGTGAGCAGTGTCAAGAGTTTGGTTACCATCAATGAATGCGGCATTTGAAGAGTGGATATGGAAGGATGGTTGATAGAAGGAGAGGTAGGGTTCGAGCGTACGTTTGGTGAAGAGGAAAAGGGTAAAGAGGACGAGAAGTATGAAGCAGAGGAAGATCAATGCGTAACGGGTTTTGTGAGAGATGGAATTTCCCATTTGGATTTGGTTGGCGGAGCACGAGATTGCATCTTCTCTTTTTTTTACTCCTCTGTTGAGTGTATGGACATAGACTATATTTACTATTTACATTACAGCAGCATTCATTCCATCACTTGATAGAATATATTAATATGTTAATCCATTGGTTTTAAAATATATTTATAATGAATCTCATATTAAGATTATAAACGAGGAAAATATTTTATTTTATATGAATAAATAAAGGGGGTTGAATTATTAATTTATAATATTTGTGATATTCTTTTGTCATCATCTCTTATCAAAGGGTTAAAAGTAAAATATTTGACTGTGAAAAATCTACTCATGAGTGATAGAATATGATAATTCTATCTAAAGCTTATTATGGTTGGATGCACCTAAAGTTGAAAGTTTTTTAAAAGAAAAAACTGTGAGTACAACTCTATAGTATTTAGAATAAGTTCTCAATTAAAATCATGTAGTAAAATGTTACTGATGAGAACTTGTAAGAGAGAAAACTTATGTATGAAAATTCATTGGTTATGTACTTGTTGTACACATGGAAAATAAGATTCACTCTCAAAATTTGCTATTAATAGATTTTTTGGCATTTGAAGATTTTAAAATATTCCCTGAAGAGAATATTGCATACAATTATTTGGAATTTATATTTATTGACTTGGTAACATTATAGACTTTACATTGATTTAGATATTTCCAGTAGTAAATGTCATAATAGTACTTATATGTGGATATAAATTAAAATGAATGATAATAAAATTATCAATTTATTACAATTTAATACAATTGAAACACATGTTAAAGTAAACCAGAAGTTTACTAATACAAATGCGTTTACTACTTGGCATGACCAGTCAGACCATCTTGGATCGTATATGATGCGAAAATTAATTGAGAATTCATATGGACATTCAATTAAATAACCAGAAGATTCTTTAATTTAAAGAATTCCTATTTGTTGTTTGTTCTCAATGAAAATTGATTATTAGAAACTCACTAACTATAGTCGAGATTTAATGTATTGTATTTCTGAAATGAATATGGGTCTATTCATTCACTATGTAAATAGTTTTGATATTATATGATTTTAGTAGATGCATCTACAAAATAACCACATGCGTTATCAACTCGCAACCTATCATTTGCGAGATTACTTGTTTAAATGATTAATTTCAGATTATACAATTAAAACAAATTATCTTGCTAATGTTGGTGAGTTTACATCCCAAGTTTTCAATGATTATTACATGTCAATTGGGATAAAAGTTGAACATCCTATAGCTAATGTTTACACACAAAATGATTTGCTGAATTGTTTATCAAATGCCTCAAACTAATAGCTAAACCATTACTTATGAGAACAAAACTATCTATTTCAGCATGAGATTCATGCTTGTATTGATTTACATGTTGTACGCATCAAGCCAATAAATTATAAATACTCCCCATTACAATTGATTTTTGGTCAATAGCAAAATATTTCCCATCTTACAATTTTTAGATGTGCAGTATATGTTCCAACTCCTCCACCACAACGCACAGGTCATAATAAGAGATTAAGAATGTATATTTATATGAGTCTCCTTATAATATTTTTGAGCAAATAATTCGAGATTTAATTGTGACATAAGTTTTCAGTTTTCCCAACATTAGGGGGAGAGAAACAATAACTTGTAATGAGTTAGGGGAAGAGTAATTGAACCAGAAGTTTAATAAGGATAACTCATTACAAGTTAACTGTTAGATGTATTTACAACCTTAATGAGAATAACTAAGTGTTATATACCATCTAATATTTTAATTTGAATCAAAGTCTCAGTAGGACAATCAGTTGGAATAAATAATAGAAGTAATTGAACTAGAAGTTCAATAAGGATAACTCATTACAAGTTAACTGTTAGATGTCTTTATAAACTTAATGAGAATAACCAAGCGTTATATACCATCTAATATTTTAATTTGAATCAAAGTCCCAGTAGGACAATCAGTTAGAATAAATAATAGATTGATCGGTTCCAAAGATACAAATTATTCTAGATGGTCATATAGTGGAGGCGGGTGCTCCAGCAGAGACCCAAGACATAACTAATAAATAAAACTCCAGAAGAAATTCAAGTACCTGAAACTGAATTTTAAAATAATGAAAATAAGATATCTCGATATGTTATGTCAATTCGAGAAAATGTGGAACCGAATAATTAAAGTGATCAACAATGATTTTGCATGCAATATTATTATTGAAATAATGAAATAAAATGAAGATTTTGAATAAATCTATTAAGAAATATAGATATGGAATAAATTAATCAAAATAGAAAGACGTAACTCAAGTACAATTAAATTCGTGGAGTTTTTTGGACCAATAATCTAAATATCTAAAGGTATAAAGCCAATGAGGGTGCAATTGAAGTAGTTTTGCAAAAGCAGAATAAAAATATGAATTTTTACGCTAAGTCCTGGCGTTGATTATGAAAAGATATAATATTCTTTTGTGGTGGATGCAATAACCTTTAGATATATTATTAAAGTGACAATTTATAAAAGATTTAACTTGCGCCTAATTATTATTGTTACAACCTTTTATGAATCACTATATAATAAAGTTTATATTAAAATCTTTGAAGAAATTAAGATGCTAGAATCATATTAAAATTCTCGAGAAATTGTTCATTTATATGAAATTGAAATAATTGAACATATATGGTAAGTTTGACTTAGTCAATAGTAATTGATAGGGATTATATAATGATCTAAAATATCTATTTGTATTTTTATAGAAGAATCATGATTAAAGTTTGTTATGATTATCGTTGAATCTCCTGAAGAGATCAAAATATATTTCCCCAAATTTCCTTCACTCATGACTTTTAAAAGAATGGTAATATAAATGCTTAACAAATACATTCAAATAGTCATTTGAAAAACTAGTATTCAAGATTGAATACGTAGAATATGATAAAATATGTGATGTTTCCATGAGGGGGAGTAAATAAGTGTTGTACTCTTTTTCCTTTAACCGAAGTTTTGTCCTATTGGGTTTTCCTGGTAAGGTTTTTAATAAGGCAGCATATTATGCGTATTATAGATTGTGTATTTTTTTTCCTTCATTAAGTTTTTATCCCAAAGATTTTTTCCTAATAAAGTTTTAACGAGACACATTATATATCAATGGACATCCAATGGGAAGTGTTATGAATATCTTATTAAGTGGATGTCCATCATGATCAAGATAAAGTTTTGATGTACTTTAAATTCTAATAGTTATTAGAATTAGATATCTACTTCTTTTATACTTCTTATGCCTATAAATAGAGACTCTGATTAAGCATTGTAATCGCCCTTTTTTATCAATAAAGTACATTATATATTGCTTTCATATTTTCTTTGTTCTTTATTCTCCCCATCTCTCTTTATTTTATAACAATGCTCAATATATAAAAAAATTGAATTGTATTATACTATTTAAGTTGGTCCAGCTTAAATACTCTAAAAACTTTTTTTTAAATTGTTTTTTTTCTCTTTTGTTTTACATAGTTAGTATATGCTTTCTCTTTTTTCAATTTGTAGATTTATTTTGTAGGTATTTTTATTACCTCTACAAGTTGACCAAATGACGGTATCTGTTGTCGCTGAAATCACATCAACCACTACCAGTTTCTCTTCAAAAGTGGGTGGCTCGTCCTCGACTTCTTAATTTGTTTCTATTTTGAGAGTATTTCAGAATAATAAATTATTTCACAAGTCGGTTTGGACTCATGTTATCTTAAGTTTTATATGGTTTTTTTTTTGTTTTCCATTATTTAATAATTCTTCATCTTGGAAGTTTTTTGTTTACTATGATAGCACATTTTTTAGTATTGCTTATGCATGTAGTCTTCTTTTGTAAGTGATTTTAGGGATGATTTTGTTATCGTCCTCTCTAGTTTGGTAGATACTCGGTTCTTTTGTTGATTTTTGTCTGCCACTTTGAACTATATGGGGCTTATTTCCTTATTGTATTAAGTGCTTGAAATCATTCTAGATATGTTGTGCTTAAGTTGTGATAGAGTCAACTGTCAGTGTGCCATAATGTTCTATTGAGGTTGAGACTGAAGCCTTTAGCTTTTGCTGTGTTGATGGAACTTGTTTTTCATCGCCTATGACGGGTCCCCCCCCTAAATTATTGGTCCCATTCATGAAATAAATTGATAAATTTTCTTTTAAAAAATATATAAAATTAATTTTTACTTTTGATGGTTGAACTCTAATAAATGTAGGTGATTGAGTTTTAGCTCAATTGGTATCAACATTATTGTCAATGTAGAAGATATGGATTTGAGTGTGTCGAAAGGTATCTATCCTATTATTTAAAGGTTGAGGAATGGTTATAGGTAGATTTGTCTAAGGGGAGTGGCATAAATACCTCATATTTGATATTGTAGACTAGCCATCTTTTCAATTGAAATTGTAGACGGCATAATAATCTTTCAAGTATTTGAATAAATCGCTCACTTTGGTTATTTTACGAGATCACATACTCTTTTAGATTATCTACTAAAGTAAGTTATTTTTCTCTCAATGTAAATGTTTTTACAGTGTCAATTATCATTAATTTGAACTTAGGCAATCAATGAATTAATATTTGTTTGTCACAATTTTGCTATGTATCTAAAACATAAAAGATAAAAACACAAAAGACATAATAGTGAAATGTGAAATTAAATTTATTCATTTATTCGTAATTTAAATACATAAAAACAATTATATGTTTACTAATATAAACACATTTCCCAGCATTTGTAGCCTTAAACTTCTATTTTGTATATGGATAAAAACTCTTTAAATTTAGTTCAAATTGTAATTAGACACATTGAGGCTAAATCGACATATTTCTATAAAAAGATTAATTTTATCATAAATTTGTTTTTATATATACGTTGTGATTTCACAATAACACACTATAAAATTATTATACGGTTATTAAGTTATTTCACATATGTTGATAGTTGAAATCTCAAAGGGTCGATCGTCCGGCTCATCAATTAGGGGTTACAGGATGTGTTTACTCTTGAATTTTTAATAATTTTTTATTAAATTAGTGAATTGATCGATTTGACCACCGATACAATATAAAAATAATTAATTTTTTATATAATAAAATTACTATTTTCATTTATAAGGTATTTGATTTTATTATTTTTAGGGTGTTTTAATACTTTATTTTATAATAAAAATATAAAATAGAAATATTGCTTCAATTTTTAATATAAATAATAACTATTTGAAAAATAATTATATTATTATGTCAATTAATTTTTTTTTTAAATCATAATGTTTCATGCGAATAAAATTATATATGAAAATGGTTTTGTTTTCAAATTTCCTTTGAAATTTTAATCCCCTACCCACACTCAAATTCTCTTCCTGAGAAACCCGCCGCCAAACAAGCCTCGTCTTTCTCCCTGACCCAAGCCCTCTCTCGCCTTCAAGTTTCCGACAGACAGGAAATTAATTAAGGTAATTTGAAACCCTAAACTTAACTTGAACATTATTGTATACTGTTAGCCGCGAAATAGCGGCCACCACACCGCTACGCCACCGCTATTTGAGTCCCTGGTTCAGCAAACCCTTATAATGGAAGAAGAATCAGCTGCACCAGGGAAGCGAAAGTCACCTGAAAAGTCAGATGTCACGGAGACCCCTAAGCAAGAATCTGCCCCCAAAAGGAAAACACTAGCACGGACATGCGTGCATGAGGTCGCAGTTCCAAGCGGGTACGTTTCAACTAAAGACGAATCCATTCATGGCACACTCTCGAATCCGGCCTACAATGGGGAAATGGCTAAAACTTATCAGTTTGAGCTTGATCCTTTTCAGCAAGTTTCTGTAGCGTGCTTAGAAAGGAACGAGTCAGTTTTGGTCTCAGCACATACGTCTGCAGGTAAAACTGCGGTTGCTGAGTATGCCATTGCTATGGCCTTTAGAGATAAGCAAAGGGTCATATATACTTCACCGTTGAAAGCTTTGAGTAACCAGAAGTACAGGGAGCTGCATCAAGAGTTCAACGATGTGGGGCTGATGACTGGTGATGTTACCTTGTCTCCTAATGCCAGTTGTCTCGTCATGACGACAGAAATTCTTAGAGGGATGCTTTACAGGGGCTCAGAGGTTTTGAAGGAGGTTGCATGGGTTATTTTTGATGAAATTCATTATATGAAAGATAGGGAAAGAGGAGTTGTTTGGGAAGAGAGTATAATATTTTTGCCACCAGCAATAAAAATGGTTTTCCTTTCAGCAACCATGTCCAATGCCACTGAATTTGCAGAGTGGATTTGTCATTTACACAAACAGCCTTGCCATGTGGTGTACACGGATTTCCGGCCAACTCCTTTGCAGCATTATGTTTTCCCCATGGGTGGGAGTGGATTGTACCTTGTGGTTGATGAGAATGAGCAATTTAGGGAGGACAATTTTATGAAGCTCCAGGACTCATTTGTAAAGCAGAAACCGGGTGATTGGAGCAAGAATAAAGAAGGGAAGAGTGGTGGGAGAGCTGCCAAAGGTGGGGGTGGTTCAGGGGGTTCTGACATATACAAAATCGTGAAGGTGTTGCTTCTACTTCATAATGCTGCTCTTGATTGCTTTATTAAGATGCTTATTATTATTGTTCAAAATATGCTTTCTGTGTTTCCTCTTCTTTATCATGCATCCCTAGATGTCTAATCCTTTTGAGTCACTTTTTCTAGTAGGGAGGAATATCTGAAAACTTTTATCTCTAAGAAGTTTATATTAATAACACAATCAGGTCAAGAGTTGTATGTAGTTCAAATGGAGGAGGAATTTTTGTTATGGGCAGAACCTGCGTGGTTAGAATCTTCTGAATTGGCATGCAACTTTTTCTTTTCTCGAGTATTTAAATTTGACATAGTCAACTATTTCTTTTCCTTCTGAAGCATAACTTCAAATTACAAAGGGCTTCTTTCTTTTGTTAAAATGTTATATGATGTTCCCATTTGAATGCCCAAAATGTTTTAGTGGGAAGGCTTCTTGTGTTGATGTAATTTTATCTTAGCAGGTGGTAATGCACTATGGGGAGCTGGTCTTGTTGTCTTCATGTATTTTCTTACAAAACATAGCATTTTGAATCGGATCAGTTTCAGGGTAGAGCATATGTTTATTTGTGGTGTTCATTAGTTTCTCATTAATTTGCTTATGGATGTTGACCTTGTCTTTCTTGGTGTATGCTCCATTTATTTGGTGCAAAGATGTAACCTTTCAGATGATTTCAATAACTAATTCATGATAAGAAGGAAAAAAAAACGATGATAGCATAAGTTTTAGCTAAGGAAAAAATGGTTTCCGTAGTCTCCAGTTTGTATCCTTCAAGTGTTAGTGGATAGAGAATGGGAGGATAACGGAAAAAGTAAAGAGAATGTTTGGTTTCCAAGAACTGCTTATAGGTTGAACAATTTGGATTGAATATATCACCTTTTTTTTATCTATGTTACTAATCATTGAGGATCTTTATGGTGGAAGCTGTGGGCCATTTTTCAAATAGAAGAATGTATTCTGAACTGTAGGGAAGACCATGTTATGGGGGTAATAATTGCTGAGAAATGTCAAAAAGAACTCAGCAGTGCAAATCTCTTGATGGCATTCTTAAATCTTTGATTTTGATGATCCTGCTGCTAATATGCAATTAATTTTATTTGTAGCGAAGTCTGATATTTCAATATTTACCTTGCATGCTTTGGATTGTGGTCTTTCCTATTCATTCTTTCATTTGATCATAGTAAAAAAGAAATAGAGTTGGTAACAGGAGTGGTAGACAGTTTATTCAGTGTGTCTGAGCAGAGATAATGTTAAATGATTAGACCTGGTTAATAAACTTTTGGCCATCTATACCAGCTACTGCTGTTATAATATTTTGTACATTATTACTTAATAGTTGCTTGTACTGTTTCGGAATTTCAGATGATTATGGAACGGAAATTTCACCCAGTCATTGTTTTTAGCTTCAGTAGAAGAGAGTGCGAATATCATGCAATGTCTATGTCTAAGCTTGACTTTAATACGAAAGAGGAGAAGGATGATGTAGAACAAGTTTTTCGCAATGCAGTACTGTGCTTGAATGAAGAAGATAGATGTTTGCCTGCCATTGAATTAATGTTACCACTGCTTATGAGAGGCATTGCTGTACACCATTCTGGTCTTCTTCCTGTTATCAAAGAACTGGTGGAGCTTCTTTTCCAAGAAGGCCTTATAAAGGCACTTTTTGCCACAGAAACTGTAAGATCATCACAAGGAACCCAACCAACCTTCTTTCATGATATGCGCTTTATTTTACTGTTCATGTTTATTTATAGCTCTAATATTAATGTTGAGTATCTTCCATGATAAATTTTGTTTATTACAGTTTGCAATGGGTTTAAATATGCCAGCAAAAACTGTTGTATTCACTTCCGTTAAGAAGTGGGATGGTGATAGTCATCGGTATATAGGATCTGGTGAGTATATCCAGGTGAGTGAATATTCTGTTACGTTACTTTTAATCAATTGAGACAATTTCCAAAACATTGATGGTCATCTGCTTTGTTCTAAACTCTGTAGATGAGTGGAAGAGCAGGGCGCCGTGGCAAAGATGAACGTGGTATTTGTATTATTATGGTTGATGAGCAGGTAATTTTATCAATTGTCTTTATGTGCATTTGAAGTCCGCAACTATTCATCATTGTTTCACCAATTTTAGCAAGCCTTCCAATAAATTACTATTTAGTTTTGGTCTTAATGGGTTTCATGTTGTATATTGCCTTTTTCACTGAAAATTCATATTTGTTGAAGTACTTTAATTTTGGATTAGAATCTTGCCTAGCAGAATAGTGGATACCCTTGTAGTGTGTTTTTAAAGAAGCCAACAAGTTTACTGCCTTTTTCACTGTAAATTTATATTTATTGAGGTGCCTTCTTTTTGAGAAGAACCTTCCAGGGTTTCATGTTGTGTACTGCCTTTTTCATTGTACATTTATAATTAGAGTACTTCCTTTCTGGAGTAGAACCTTGGCTAGCATATATTGGATATTCTTGCTGTATGTTTTTAAAGAAGCATACAAATTTACATTGCCTCTTCTTACAGATGGAGATGAATACACTCAAGGACATGGTTTTGGGTAAACCGGCTCCTTTAGTCAGTACTTTCAGACTCAGCTACTATTCAATTTTGAATTTAATGAGCCGTGCGGAAGGGCAGATGACTGCTGAGCATGTGATAAGGAACTCGTTCCACCAGTTTCAGTATGAGAAGGTCTCTGCTGAGTTTTTGTCCTCTTTTGCATAAGCATAGGGTGCACGGAATAACTTGTGGACATTTGTCTGTTTCAGGCCTTACCTGATATAGGGAAGAAAGTTTCAAAGCTGGAGCAGGAAGCTGCCTTGCTAGATGCTTCTGGAGAGGTAATCAATCACCTTCCTTTTGTAATGTGTTTTGACAATTTTTTGAGTCAATATAAAGATTTATGTATATCTGCAGGCTGAGGTAGCTGAATATCATAAACTAAAACTTGAATTAGCCCAGTTAGAGAAGAAGTTGATGTCAGAAATCACTAGGCCTGAAAGAGTACTTTATTATCTCGATCCTGGACGGCTGGTATGTGCTCATTATACTTGGTGTTGATTATTATCATTGTTTGCTCATTAGTTTTTGAATATGTTGTACAACAGATGAGTTTATGTATTATTTTATTATTTGTAAGTTCCTTAAAATGTACTTTTCTGCTATAAGTATCCATACGAAAACTCTCCATTTAGCAAACATCACAGTCAAACTTTTTATTTTTCATTTGAAATGGATTCCTATGTATTTAAGGTCATCATGCAACTCCTGTTAGAGATGGATTAAGTTGAAAACTTGTACCATTTGTTTGTCCATCCCATTTAGGTATGGCTGCAAAGCAAAAGCAGCTTGTCCTTATTATTTCCATTGGTCCATGCACATATTCATTTCTGATCTTTTGTCTGATTTCTTATACAGCAAATATACCAAGTTGTTGTCACATAAAAAAGTCAAAATGAATTTTATTTAAATGCCATCCATGAATTAGGCTGCTTATGTTAAAGATGAATTTGAGACACTGGATTTGGAGTTAATTTGCTATCTAAAATGCGAGAATGAATTTCCTACAGTATGCACAATTTAGTTAAGATTAAAATCCTTTATGTTTTAAAGTCATAAAAAGATGCATTGTAAATTCACAAATACCTGTAGGCATTTCAAATCTTCTATAAATGGGGGTCAATAAATCCATGAATTTGAAATAATCATGAAGGTTATATTTGCACATGCTTTAGCACACAATTTATTCTAATTTCAAAATCCACATCCCTTCATTTAAATCTTATTTACCACACACAAATAGGTTTTTTACATGTCGCAGTGTTCTTTGGATAGAAAATTGTATTTCAGTAACTAGATAAATAGCTGTGTGCTTTCTGGATGATTGTTTTATTCCAAATAGTTTGTGCATATACACACACATATACATCTTGCTTGCCACTTGAGTTTTTCCTGTCTCAGTGTTGTCTAGGTTGTATAAATACTAGAATTCATGCTTAAATATCATAACTTGAATAATTTGTCCTACTACTAAGTGTTGGATGCATGTTGCACATAACTTAGAGATATACTGTTGGGTTTGTACTTATTAGAAGATTTTGACACTTGGATTCAAACATTACTTATTGCAGATCAAAGTAAGAGAAGGCAGTACAGACTGGGGCTGGGGAGTTGTAGTTAATGTTGTTAAAAGGACCCCTGCAGGATTAGGTGCATTGCCTGCACGCGGTGGTGGTTATATTGTGGATACATTACTTCATTGTTCGCCTGGTTCTAGTGAGAATGGTGTACGACCAAAACCATGCCCTCCCTGTCCGGGGGAGAAGGGTGAAATGCATGTGGTAAGTTGACACTGCAAAGTTTCAAAAATTAAACTTCAGCATGGTCCTTTGAAGTATCTAATCTTCAATTTTCACATGCTTTAGGTTCCTGTCCAGTTGCCTCTTATTTCTGCTCTGAGTAAAATTAAAGTGTCCATACCTGCTGATCTTCGCCCACCTGAAGCCAGGCAGAGTTTATTACTTGCAGTGCAGGAGCTAGGGACTCGATTTCCACAAGGCCTTCCAAAACTTAATCCTGTTACGGTAACTATTCATAATATCCAGATATAGTTAGATATTTTTCATAGTGAAACCAGGAGAGAATGCTGAAAACTTTTTCCTTTTGGTTCATATGTTAATTGGTATTGATAGCTGGACATTGGAACTCGTGCTCTTTTTTTGTTTCATGGTCTCGTCTTCCACTCAGTCAATCAGAAATTATCCAAGAACTCTAGGTAATTAAAATCTTAATTAAAGATCAACTCTACGAAGTCTAGCAATAGGAAGAGATTAAATAAGTATTAACCTATCTTTGGAGGATCATGTTTGCACTTAAGGTTCAGGAATGAGACAACTAGCTAAGAACACAGTGAAACTGAAGCCCTAATAATTTATTTAAACTCAAAATAAGATCTAGTTGCCTGTGACTAAGGTCCAGTTTGGCATTGTGATTGAAAGCAATTGCAGCTGCAGGCTCTTTGCTGCTTTTTTGATTTAGAACAAATTTACTTCAATTGTGATTTTTATGGAAATATTGTTTCTAGTTTTGTGTTATGTTAGCAGATTTGGTAATTAAGATGAAATGCAATTCGTTTGGAACGCCAGGTGAGCCCTAAGACTGATTCCATCTAAAAAAGAAAATTTCCAAAATTCCCCTAGGGGCACACGGATCAGGGAAAGCTACAACACCACTTGTATATGACAAATAGGCTTAGCCCATATTCATGAAATAGAGTACGAAATATCTAGTTCAAATTATTACAAATATGAAAATAACAAAGCATCTTCTTCCATGGTTGCATTATCTGTGGTAGTGCTGTCCCTTAACAAGCATTTCTACTGTGTTTTGTATCCATTCTACATTTTCACTCTTTGTTGTATTTTTATTGCTTAAAATTATGCTCTTTATTCTGTTTTCCTATGAACATATTGAGGAGTAGTAGAAGCACATATAAACAGCATGCTTTAAATTCTAAATTAAGTTGTGGTGAGAGAACCTTGGGTACGAATAAGAAGTTATTGTTGATTTATATTGATTTTCAGGACATGAAAATTGAAGATCAAGAAATTGTTGAGTTAGTGAAACAAATTGAGGAACATGAAAAGAAGTTGTTTGCTCATCCACTCCACAAGGTTTTCCATATTACTTCAAATTTGGCTTTCCATTCTGTTGTTTTTGTTAGAGAATGCACTAGCATTATACTTACACTACTTTGTGCGTTGTAATCTCAAGATACTAACATGTAGTTGTTGGAAGCAATCTATTAAGCATTATACTTACACTACTTTGTGCGTTGTAGTCTCAAGATGAGCATCAAACTAGATCTTTTCAGAGGAAGGCAGAGGTGAATCATGAGATTCAACAGCTCAAGTCAAAAATGCGTGATTCCCAGGTACTGCATTTCACTTATGTATGTGGATGTGACATGACCTTGAAAATTGGATGATGCTTGTATTAGATTTGGCTTCAAGCAGAAATGGAAAAACCTAAACTCCTTCCAACTTATCTAACTTTTTTCAATTTGTTTCAGCGCTTTGCTAAATTGATAAATCTTAGTAGATATAAGATTTAATCAAAATGATCTTTTCACATGAAAGAATCAATAATGAGTAAATGGTTAATTGATAAACTTGAAAACTTTAATTGCAAATAAGAAGAAATGAAAAGTATTAGTTAGTTAATGGGAGTATAATAATTATCAAGAAATAATCTGTTAGCAAATATTAATTAATGAAAGTATAATAATTAAAGTTTCCTTTTCCTCTTGCAGCTTCAAAAATTTCGTGATGAACTTAAGAACCGTTCAAGGGTCCTGAAGAAGTTAGGCCATATTGATGCTGATGGTGTTGTTCAGTTGAAGGGACGGGCAGCCTGCTTGATAGACACTGGAGATGAACTGCTTGTGACAGAACTGATGTTTAATGGTGAGTTTGAACTGCTGTTGTGTTATCCAATTTGTTGTACATATGACCTTGTCCTATCAATAGGTATTTAATATTTTCCTTTCCAGGCTGGAGTGGTTCATCTAGTGATGCTAGAATTTTATACATGTTAGTATTAAAAGGATTCTTATAATGGCTTAGTATCATCATATTCTTTTTACAACAGAATACAAGTTAAATTATTATAATTCTGTTAGTAATAAAAAAAAAAAAAAAAAAAGGTCTAGATTAGATTTTTTTTTTAGAAACAAAAGTTAATGAAATCCATTCATTTATCTTATCTATGTTAACTCCAGCAGTTAATGTTGTTTATCTTTCCCTTTTGGATTGTGCCTAGTTTTTTTTTGTCTATTATTTAAACAGAAAAAAGCAGGATCTTTGCTTACTACTAGAATTTTTGAGCAATTGATTGCTGATTTACAACATGATGATTCTTGGACAGTTGGACGTTGTCTATATTTCAGATCAGTTAACAGAATAGGATGGGGGGAATATTTTTCTTTGCGGAAATATCTATGGATATTCACCTTAGCTAATTAAAATGGAAATAGTAAGAAAGAACCTCACTCAAAAGAGTGAATAAAAAATCTCCACTACTGAGGAAATTACTTAAATATGACAAAATTTGATATTAAGCATATTGAGTGCTGTTTTCTGATATGTACTGGTAAGCCCAAAAAACTGTAACCTATATAACTTTATGATCTTTTTCATATTATAGGAGGTTAAATAACACTTGCACTACACCCGTTTCTTTGTTGAATCATCAATTATTCAAATTAACTTACAGATCAGTAAGGAGATTTTGAAGTTTAAAAACAGTATGATTTCATGGCTTGTCATTTTGCTTAGTGCAAAAGTTCAACCATAGAGCTGATTTGGTGAATCTTTGCACTTGGTACTTCGAGTTTTCTATTGTGTTCATAGGTCTAACAAATTTTTTGTCAGGTACATTCAATGATCTTGATCATCACCAAGTAGCAGCCCTTGCAAGTTGTTTCATTCCAGTAGATAAATCAAGTGAACAAATACAGTTGAGGACAGAGATTGCCAAACCATTACAGCAACTCCAAGAAAGTGCAAGAAAAATAGCAGAGGTTCTTCATCTGTCAATTTCTCCTGTTCATATAGTTATTCTCTTACCACAAATAAAATAATTAGAAGCATCTCTTACTGGTTGCAGATACAACATGAATGCAAATTGGATGTAAACATCGACGAGTATGTAGAATCAACTGTGAGACCATTTTTGATGGATGTGATTTATTGTTGGTCGAAGGTTAGTGCTTCTGCTTGGAAACGGTCGCTGTCCGTTCCATATTTGCATCTGGCTCCAGTTGAAATTTATAGTATTTGGAAATCAATTTCCACTATTATTTATCTGATTGCAAATGAACTCTCTCTAATGTATTTTTATCAAATTTTTTGTTCTGTCATTAGTAAGTTTTATTCAGATGTCTAGGTGCCTGCTCTGGTTGGGCATGTTGTTTTCCTTTTGAATTTCTTTATTAATTGATTGTTAGTTTTACTCATGTTTTAATTGTTTTCCTCAGGGTGCAACTTTTGCAGAGGTAATACAGATGACCGATATATTTGAGGGTAGCATTATTAGGAGTGCTAGAAGGCTTGATGAGTTTCTGAACCAGGTAAGTTGATCACAGAAATCTACTATTTTGCTCCTTCTCTTAACCATATTTTTGTGATACGGATGCTTTTCTGCTTTCATTTTCCATTTTTGGCTATTAGGACTGTTTCCCAACATTCAGCTGATATGGCTACAAGTCTAGCAATTTTGTCATGATTGGTAGGAGAGGGTTTGTATAATTGTGTTAATACTATAATCTTGTCGGCCCATTTTGACTCAAAATTGTCTTAGAGAAGTCAACCAGGCAACCCTTTTATGATCTGCTTAACCTTTTCTACCAGTTATGCTATAATAGTGTCAACCAATATAAATTGGAAATGTAGGTAATATAATGGTAATCAAAAGAAGAAAACCCTGAAATTGATACTTAGACTTTCTCGTTTTTTGAAAACTCATCAACTAAGCTGTCAAGTTGCTGTTTCTTCCAATCTTCCCTCACCTCACCTGCAACCCATCTTATCTCCACCTCCTTTCTCTCCATCCACCAATCTTTCCACCTTGATTTACTTATCTCGTCCCTTGCTGCATATTCCACCAAACATTTCCTTGTCTTCAATAATAATTTTGTTGCCTTTCATTTTTATTTGCATGAATTTTGACTTTGAATTATCTGGAGTCAAGATTGCTAGTTTAAAAGGGAGGGGTTATAACTTACAAGTCCCTTATTGTTTAAGCATCTTCTATAGAGCCACGTCTTCTAACTTTTAATAAATTTATTAATTGTATGGTGGAACCTGCTTCGAAAAAACATGTTTCATGCCCTGGGCTCTGATACAATCGTGTTGTGTTTGTGTCAAACCATATGTCGGTTTGTTACGTCACTGTCTCTAGGATACAATTATAACTTACCATGAGAATGTTTCTCTCTTGCTTGAATGTTAATATAGGAATGTCTCTGGTGGATGGTCATGTCAATATGGCTTTCCTCTGCTTCTTTGATTTATTCTAATTTGAAAGGAAATGTGTTAAAAGTTGTATTTATTGCACCCAGCTCCGCGCTGCCGCACAAGCTGTTGGAGAAGTCAATTTGGAGAATAAGTTTGCCGCAGCAAGTGAAAGCCTACGTCGAGGTATCATGTTCGCCAACTCCCTTTATCTGTAAGATGTGTTCTTGCCATGGATATAGACGTAAAAGCTGTGTGGTCTAATGATACATTGACACCCATAGATTTCTCCCCTTTCATCTTCTCAAATGTAACCCTGTCTTCCAAATTCTATCCCTTTTTTTAGTTTATTATGCTCAGGAACTGCAGCTCTAAATTTTGTTTATTATCATCAGCTTTGTAATAACTCCATGCTGTACGTATTATGTTTTTAAAAACATAACTGAAACTGAATGGAAAAGATAATCGAACCAAACCGAATGACTGGTTTAGATTGGTTTGGTTCTTTAATTTCTTTTAAAAATATATTTTTTATCTTGTATTTTAAGGATTATTTTTACTAACAATAACCGAATTATGCGATGCAAAAGAAAAAGTGAGTGGAGAGATGGGAGGAAGGAGTAGGAAAGTAAAGAATAAAAGAATTGTGTACTTGATTTAGAAGAAAAATGAGGAGAAAAAAATGGGAACCAATCATTTTTCATTCTAACGTATAAAAACTATTTCTTTTAAATGAGAGAATAGAAAATGTAAAGTTAGTTCAAAATTATAAATTTTTTTTTTTTTTTTTTGTAAATTTTTAGTAACAGATGAAAATGTAATATTTTTTCCTTTTTTCTGCTTCCATCATTTTTTCTATTCTTTTTTTTAGGGAAAAAAAAGACCTCTAGCACCAACCGAAATATGCGATGCAAAAGAAAACTATTGGCTGGCATGGTTCAATTTTCACGGATTATAGGAGAATCATATATTTTCATTAGGATCTAATTTATATTTGGCGATTTGATCATTTAATATTTGACAAGTTAAAGAGATTAAATGGATCGAAGAAAGAAATATCTAATACCATATCATACATATTTAATAATCATAAAGTTAAAGGTATAACGTATATAAATTTTTGCGCTTGAGTTTTTTCAAATTTGAATTTTTAATTTAATCTATTTGATCTTGAATTATTTTAAGTTTGGATTTTGTTCATTTCATACTCAAATTTTTTTTTTATCTTCAAATCAGATTGAGTTTAAAAAAAAAAAAAATTAGATTTAGAGTTTTTTTGAGCTCAAGCTTATCTAAGGAGGGAGCAGAAAAGTAAAAAGTGAAGAGAAAAAATGGGAGGTAATCATTTTTCTTGTTGAATGTATAAAAATTGTTTCTTTTAAATTGAAAAATAAAAAAGTATATCTTTTTTTCATTTCTTCATTTTTTTCTACTTCCATCATTTTAGTTTTTCGCCTTTCAAATTTTTTTGTTTTTTAATAGTAAATACTAGGAGTAAGTGTGCATTTTGGGTTTTGGTGACCTACACAAGTTCAGTGAGACTTGTTGGAGATCTTCATTAGGCTTCTTATGTAAGGCCCATTATTACAGAGAGCCTAATTATTCACACATCATAATACATACAAAGGTAGTAGAAACACAAGGAAACCCTACGAAAACTCTCCGCCCCCTGCCTTTTTCTCCTTCACCGACCCGTTTTATATATGGAAGCAGAAAGAAACAAGAGCTTAAGGACAAAGAGGTGGTAGGACAAAAATGAGTCCAGGTTTCTGTTATTTTGGTGATTACCTTTCAAATCACCCTCAAGTTCAACCAAGTATACATTGCTTCTGTTATTTCTTATCCCTGGTGGCTAGTTAGCCATTCACATCCAAAAGCTATATCTTATGTGTGAATGGTAGTAGGCTCACCTAAATCAGGTCTTGGCGGCCTTCTCTTGGGGAACTGGATTCTCTTCCAGAGTTTCACGTACAGGCTGTCAACAACATTCCTCCTTATTCTCATTTTGTCTAATTATCAATGCTATTACTTTTGGTAATAGTACTGATGAATCAAATTTTGATTCTTTGTTCCTGGATTTCTAGATTCCGGGTTGTATTTTCAATTTATAAACAAGGGAAAAAAACAGAATAGTCGGCATCGAGGGGTTTTAAAAAACTGTTCTTATCGGTCCTACTTGCAGGCCAAGCTTGATGGAAGAAGATAATAATAATTTTATGCTCATTCATTTGTTGGGTCGGACTTAGTTTTTAGTCCTTTAAAGCAAGAGTGGTCATTGGTGTAGGTATGTACTTTTACTAGCAACCATTAATATTTTCTATGATGGGATTCTGAACATTCTAATGGCTTGGAAGAACAATTTCAATTAAGCTGAAACTTTGATAGTTATTATCTGTTCTCTGATACTTTTTTTGTTGTTCTTCTTCATGTAAATTGAATAATGGAACTCAAGTGACATTTTGTTCTTCCAAGGATTTTAGATTCATTATTTGATCTCCTAAAGGTGTGCATATTTCTAATAAACATTGAAGTGTTGCAAGGTTTTGCTTCCTTTGCTTTTGAGGTTCAATAATTGATCAGTGATTTGATGTTTTTATTGTGTAACCGAACTCCAGAGTGTGTGATGATTGGAGCCTTATTTCTCAAGAAGACACTATCCAGTACTAGCATTCAATTTTAAACCATGGTTTTGCAGTACTGGAAGCAACTTTTGCTTCTTTGATTTACTACTTTAGTCCTTTGAAATCAACTTTTTGCTGCTTTGATTGACAGCTTATATTATTCCTTTTGATGACTGTTGGTCGGCATGCCTTGTTCCCTCGCCTATCGGATCTTGATGCGTCACAAGATGCAATCGATCATGCAAGTTACAAATTTAAGGTGGAGGGGTTGCCTGATGCACCAGTCTTTCCTTCATTCCAATCTTGGGGCAGCCTCCCTTTCCGAGTATCTATATTCCCCCTCATCCGAGGCTCAGATTTAACCTCCATAATTAAGCTCAATATGGGGCTCCAACATCCTTCCTGTCAGAAGTTGATGATCTCTTAGCTCAGAAGACATTTATACAAGGCGACTGCGAATCTCTATAGCAGATAGCTTTCAGGACCTACAGAAGATAGTGTTCATAAGGATGAGACAAATTAAAGCAAATGAACCGATGCCTAGGAGTACTGTGGTGTTCTTATCTTCATTCTACATCCAATTTGCTTAACATATAAATACATAGTTGAAGTTACTTCCTTGTAACAAGTCTTCATTATGATTCTGGTTCATCTGTTTTATTTTTTTATTTTTCTCCAAAAAGGAAATGAAGTAAATTGCTGCTACACTTTTAATTTCACTTTTACGTTTGAACACACCATAAATTTCACTTTTAATTTGCTGCTACACTTATTAACTACATATATCTTCTTCACTTAGTAAACACCATAAATATAGACAATCATTCCTCTTAATCTATAATCGTAAACTTCAACTAAATAATTTGTCCATAATTTTTTTCAATCATCTAAGGGTTATAAAAACGTAATACCAAAAGTGACTTTGAACAAATTAAATCAAAAACCAGTAAAAACTTGTAAAATTGAGTCAACAAACCAACAAGCCAATAATATGATCAATTCGATCATCGGTCCAGTTTAAAAAACTTTGAGAAAACAGAAACAAGCTGATGTAATGGCAGGATAAAATTTCCGTCGAAGTATTTACCAAGTAACAGTACCATAGAATAGGCATCCATCCATCCATCAAACTGATGTTGAAACCAATAATTTTTTTCTTTTGAAAAACGGAAACCAGTTTTTTGAACCCAAACACAACAGATTTACTAATAAGCAATAATCATCCATCCATCATATGAATGTTGATACCTTCAATTCATAGCATATTACAGTGAACTCATATTTGTACAAGCAAAATATGCAAGTCTACCACCATCACCACTTAAAACCATCCATAACCTTACATCTCACTCCAGTCCAATCCAGTTCACGCAAAGGAAATATTGCTCCAATCAAACTCACAATTCATATATATCCATCTCTACTTAGTTTATATAATAATAAAGGTTCCAACTTTCTTGCTTTCTTCTATCACTCTTTCCGCGGTCACCACACTGCCATGGTTGTCTAGGTCCTAAGGTTTTCTGGATTACAAGGCACAAAACTGGGCTGGGGATGAGACATCACATCACGTAATATAATTCCTCCGAGCAGCAACATTTCCTACTATCTGCTAGCACAAATACAACGTTTTTACCAATTATTGATTTCTTGCACCAATGACCAAACCAGGGACAGACAAGTTACAAAGTTAAACCAAAACTAGGATAAAACGGCCAAACAAACGCAGACACCAAACGAATGGTATTCTTGGATATAAAAAAGACTAATCACTGCTGATGTCATCATGCATGTTCAAACATATATATTCATGTCCGTATAAGCAATCATAGAAGCTTCATCCTGCACATGCCATGGGATTGCACTAGAGCTTTTCGATAAGCTTTAAGTATTGCATCAAAATGATGAGGAGGCTAGAAGAGATGCATATAAAAAATATAAATAGAGATAGCAACTTACCTACTAACATGCAAATCAAAACATTCCACGATTCCTTCTTCCACCATCAATATCTACAAAAATTTAGATCTTGTAGGCAAAAAACATAAAGCACACTTCATCTAAACAACTTGAGATGAAATATTTGCCGTCAATAGTGTTCCCCGAAATCCTTCTTCAATATTTTCAACATTCATTTTCTGGTCAGAAAGCTCATCTGTGCATCACAAAGGGATCAGCAAATGATGGCAATTTCATTATTGAAATACTTGGGCAATACAGCTTAGAATGAAAGTAACCATATAGCTTTTTGAGCAAAATGTAGATATAAAAGAAAGTGAACTCTTAGAAAGGAGAAAAACGCAGTAGAAATAACTGAAATAATTTCATGTATAGTTATTTAGTAAAGGTAAAAAAAAGTGGGTTAATAGATAATAATTAAAGCTCATCTAAAAAAAAAATTAAATATTAATATAACCTTATGAAAATATGTTACTTATTTTATGGTTTTGTTTTACGTATTTTTCCATTCATAAGTTGGTCTCATTTGACTCATGATAACAAACTCATTCAGGGAAATTATCAATGAGTACATGTAATAACTATACTTCGTTATTCAAAAAGGCATATGAAGTTAAAATTACTAATATATCCACAACCAATGAAATACTGTAATTATATTCAGTGGATTAGTTAGAAAAGGAAAGAGAAAAAAGAAATGTTACCAGCGATATCTCTATCTTCATGGATTTCAGAATCTTTCACCCAAAGCCTATCTCCAGGAAATATATTCATGTCAGCAAGAGTAGCAGTTTCCTGATCAATTACTCGGGATCCTTTGTGCAGTATTTGGTTTTCCTTAACAACCTACATATAGTGATTGTCAATGAGACTGCCACTGAAAGAAAACATATTTCCTATAGTGACAAGAAATGCTAATTACAAATGCATCTAAAGGAAATAAATTGAAGATAGCAATATCTCAATTTCAAGTAGACAATCAAGCAAACCTTGTAAAATTAAATAATATTAAGAAATTGTCTACTGCCACACTTTCAATCAAAGGTTGATATTAACCCCAAATTAGCGGGCAATGTCCAGCCAAATCATATATAACCAACTCCAGCAGAAACTTTATTTTCACATGTTTGATCAAAAGTGGTCCACATAAGTGATTTTAAATTCCATGACGCTATTCTCCAAAAATAATTCCACGAAGCTAAAACGGAACGACTGAGCAATTTCAGGAAAGTAACGGTGCTTTGCAACTTAACCTACTAATATCATATAAGTAAATAAAATATTGTAATGAAAGTGACAGGACTGTTAAAATCAGTGCAACAATATAAATGGTTCATATAATATTAATAATTAAGATTTTATTAAACTCAACAACAATATGTCACCAAAAGGTTAAGGTCCGCAAAATGGTAATGCATTAAGCAAGGAATTTGTAGGGAAAAAAATGGCATGTAGGCAGAGACAAGATTGCCAGTGCAGTTAAAGTAGTCTGAAACATGAGAACACAAGTTCTAGACAGAGAAAGGGGTATTTATGTTCATAGTTATGCAATGTAAAGATACCTACTTAGTTAAGAAAAAGCACATAAAACAAGCACAAAATTTCCAAGGAAACAAATATATTGTTAAATTCCACAAACTCAACAATGCGTACCCCAAGTGATTCCCATATCATCATTTTCAACTGATATATTGAGGTAGTTGCAGAAACTCTTAAATTTACTAAATTTCCATTGTTTGTCCTCCGAGAACGCTTGGAGGTTCGTCGATCAGGCTCAGAGGACTCAGATGCTTGTAAGATTGACTTTGGAGCTTCTTTTCCACGTACAAGATAAACATAAATATCTTCATCGGCATAGTTAAGCTTTTGCATCAACTCGCAGCTTTCTCTTTCTCCAATGCACTCCTCACATACCTGGAAAATATAAACATAAGTAGACCAAACTTTCAAATACAAGAGTACTGCTGGAAAAAAATCCAACCATGTTTTGGGCAAAAAATTTAACATAAATCATTTCCCAGATTCGATGCAAGTAAAAATTATTTTTTAAAAAAAACACTTGAAGCACTATGTATCACATTCCTTTCTATGAAAGTCCCTGGCCAACCAGGACCAGCATGTCATACTTGCCTTCTTCACATGTGCGTCTAACATATGCAACAATTTCCTATGAACAAGTGAGGCAATCCTACAAAGTAAATTCCGAAAGCATTACTTACATTCATTTAAATGAGGTTGGCAAGCCCTCAGAACTCCTAACAACCACGGCAGAATGTTACAATCCCCCTCTAGCCAGTATTACATTGTTCAAGTTTCATAACTTCTTAGATGTCTCAGAATGTTTGAAAACCTATGAACAATAAAGCATTCTTGCCCTTAAAATTATGAGGAACCTTTTAGAATTGGATAGATCAAATAGCATATATTTTCTTCTTCCACTAATCATATTTCCAATTACCTCTGCTTGAATTGAATGCATAAAACACAACTGTTTATTTGAAGAAAAATAAATAATTAAAAAATATATAGCATTCTCTATCTTCTTCCAATTGTTTTTCTAGTTCTTCAAATTCTCATCTTCTTTCCATGCAAAAAAGGAAAATCAATCCTGCATACCTCAGGACGTGCACATCACATTTCATTATGGAAAGTTAACAACACCAACAACCAATACTTATAACCACCTAGATAAGAGCACAAAAGTTTCTTTTTCTTTTGTGACAACTATAATATTAGCTAAATTATCATCAAGTTTTAACTCACAAAAAAGAAGCCAACGATCATAAATCCTAAATCAAAATAAGCTCCATTACATAGATCACATAACAGGAAGAAATTTTCAAAACACGTAACAGGAATAAAATTACAATATTACCTCTGGGCAGGTCCTAATCACTGGTTGCCTTGACTCATTCTCATTATTTACTTCATTTTGAAGATCAAGCGGCTGCTCACACATTGGCATGCCCCCACAGCATTCAGCCAAATCATTAGAGCTACAAAGCTCAATTATAGCAGATATGCCATTCTCCTCAGTACCACCCCATTCTTCACAAAAGCATTTCCAATCGTTCTCAGTGATAATGGTCAACCTATCTGTCTAAAATCCAAAGATGAGACTTTAAATTTTGAACTAATATTCTAGATGAAGAAACGATTTGGATATTGGCAAAAAGTTCAAAAATAAAAAACAGGACTAGTAGGTATCACCATCTGCATATTCAACAAAATGAATATGTATAAACACTCGTATACTTACAGTAGAACTCTTCTGGAAAAAGGATCCACGTTTGTAGGCCACTTTAGGCGGCCTCTCCAGAAGGCGTGAATGCTGGAGAAAAGAAAGGTGGAAGGCTATTAGAACCAATATCCTCCTGAATAATAATAATTGGAAAAGAAAGGAAAAAGATCACAAACTGAAAGCAATATAGGCCCCGATAATCTACAGATAAAATTTTACTTCCGACAGCATATTCCTCAATGTAAGTATCAAAGTCAATTTCAACCATAAGGTGGTTGTTGGCCCATTCATAAGTTCATTATTTCTAAATTCTTTAACTGCTGCCGAAAAACATCATTACCAAATGACAGAAAGCACCAAAATGCACATAGAAAAGGGCTGGTCACTTCCCCACCAAACCAAACCAACAAGCATCAATCATAGGTAGGGAATAATCCCAATATATTCAGGGTTGGATAAAATTTAATGGGGTGTGAAGAACCTCAAACTGCAATGATAAACAAGCACCAATCCTAGGTAGGGAAAATAATCATCCGCAATGGCACTAGACCATATAAAAAGAACTATTAGAAAAGTTGCAAGTGACCTTTTCACATTTAAGCAAATTAATGACGCCATCCAGAATTTCAGGTTCCATGGATGAAGTATGTTTGCTGCTTGCAGTGACATAGCTCCTCCATTTTGAAAGCCAAGAAGAAGGCAGCAAGTAGTACTTGCAATTTGAAGACAGCGGGATACTCTTGCCCGTGGCTAATTTTTCATGGTTTTGACGCTGTTTAAGCTTCATTTCTCTGTAGCATGAACAATCTAAGTCAATCAACCATGAATGCATATTGACAGATAGCAACAAACTACGAATGAGAACTTAGTTCAGATTACCTTCTAGAATCCTCCAAGCATGCAACTTCTGAAAGTGTATTGCTGCACTCAGGACACTCTTCAGAGTCGGAAGGAAAAGTTGAACAACCTGAAGAATCATCAGGTTTTACAGTAATTGCATCCTCATAAAAGAAGAGCCATAGCTTCTCAGGAACCAGCAATCGCTTAGCACCAGCAGCTTGCTCTGGCATCAGGTGCCCATGAGGGCACCTAATTGACATTGTTGGTCCAGCATCAGCTTCACAAGGTGCATCAAGGTTTTTTCTTTTCACCCACTGCTGTAACCTACAAGTAGAAAATGTTCAGTGTCACTATAAACTCAGAACATAGCAACACAGAGCAGTGAAACCAAAAGGCTAGAAGGTATGCATTTCCTACATCAGTTATTAGAAGAAGAAAAGGACCGTTACCTATAATAATCTACCGCAGCCAGGAAAGGTAATCAAATTAGTGAGACTATTTAAAGCAGAAATAAAATATAAACAGCTGTAGTCATACCATGCCTTTGATACATAGTAGGCTCCATCTCCGCACTTGGCTAAAAGTACATCGTCTGCAATCTCTTTCATCAATTTTCTTCGATCCCTATAGCTGTCGGCACATACAACTGTATGTGCCACATCAATAAGGCAGTCCAGGCAGTGATCACCTTTGGCAAATGTTGGGCCCCCATTGTACTGGTTTGCACAAGCACCATCAAAATGAACCCAGAGGTAATTGACATCACAAAATAGGGGAAAACAAGATATCAAAATGGAAAAGCAAAATATTACATATGTACAAAAACATTAACATAACAATAATCATTTTTACATTTTGACAAAAAAGCAAATATGCAGAACAGAATTCAAACCTAGAAAAGCAAGTACACTCATGCAGCAATAAAAGTCATCCATTTCATTAAAATTTAACCAAGCGCTAAAGATTAAAAAAAGACAGACAAGAAAGGCATCTAAGTGTAATTAAACGTGAAAAGTAAATAACAGTGGACAGAGTTCAAGCAATAAAAGTCATATGATTAAAATGAAGCTACCTTAGAGAACTTCGTCCAGGCTCCAGATGACAATCGCTTCACAGAGCCAGCTTTGGAAAGTGGTATTTTTCCATGGGAACATTGGATAGGTGTATTATCTAAAACACTGCAGACATCAAACCATCAGCTCTAAGAGTAAACCTCGCAACAGTTGCCATGGAAAATTTTAAAATTCCATAAAGGGAACTAAATTTGGAAAAAAAAAAAATACAAGCTTAAGCAAGATTACTAACATGAAGAAGTCCACACCTTAGAGGACAATTATTTAACATCCATACATGCATAAGCAAATATAAAACGAAGAATTCAAATAAAATGTAGCACTATACTTACGGTGGAGAAATATTATCAGCCCATTGGCGAAGCCAGTCTGTGGAAATCCAATAGAATGGTTCTTCAACTGAATGAACAGGAGCTTCAGATAGCACTGATCTCACTTCCTGTCTCCTTTCTGTTACGTGATCTAGTTCTCTTTTCTTCTTCAATTTGTATTGTTCACAAGCATCAACATATGATGAATTCAAGTTTGTTATCTCCTCACAAAGATGAGATGGAAGTGAAATTCCATCATGTAAGAAAACTGCATCCCCTTCTATTTCCATGGTGCTGGCACCATTCTTCTTAGAACTAAGATTGTACATCAGCATGTAGGCATCAGTAGATGAAAACATCTCTATATGACTCCCAACACTAGATTCTTCATGTTGTAGCTGAATGGGATCCAAATGATTTCCATTGGCAGTGCCATCCCCTCCTGTGCAAGACAAATGAACAACTGCATCTGATCGATTAGATTTAGTATTGGAAGTTGAAGAGCCTTCTCCAAATGGATGATGACCCAAGTTTGAGACATGCTCGTCATCAAACTCCCACCACTGCCCTGTATTCTCATCCTTAATATGAGCTATATAGTGGCCACTGTTTGCAGCAGTTCCTTTGTGAATAAGAACTGCCGACAAGTCGTATATTAATTCCACTTGAGAAGGCTTTGACAACCTCCCCCGCATATCTAGCTTTCCAGGAAAAGAGAACACAGAAGTAATCTTCTTCTTTGAAGTAGTCTACTGACACATTGAAGCACAGAAAATATTAAAAGTGTTATGACTGTTTGATGAAGCATGCTTTTGACAAGAGCTTCTACCACAAACAACACAAATGAATTACTTATGCATCACATCAAAGGTTATAATAGAAATTACTTATGCATCACATCAAAGGTTATAATAGAAAGGAAAAAGGATCTGCTAATCTATTAATTGTAAGATATTAAAGCAAAAAGCAAAATGATACCCAATACACCATCAATTACCTTTTGAAGGAAATCATAGCGCTTCAGCTGAAAATTAAGCACATCAGGGAGTGTCCGCAACTTGATACTGCGAGAGGCATCAACTCTTATGTTACATGACTCACAAAAATATTGGTTATCGCCATGTAACTCTTCCACACTCAGGTAATCAGTTAAACTCTCGTCAAGAGTTTTGAGGCCCTTGACATTTAACTCAAGCTCATAAAAATCTTCCATCTTTGAAGAAGCTTCAGAATCTTTGCCACATCTTGAGCACCTATGCATGAAGGATAATATGTAAATCTAAAATAAAATACATTCTTCTACCTTGAACTTGTTTCATCCATAAGATCATTCACAAGCTTACGCTATCAAATTCCATAGGCAGGAAGACCATTTATATATATTCAAAGGTGTGAGAAAATAAATGGTTGAATAAGGTAAAATGCAAACCTCAATACAAATTGCTACAGAAAAACTACCAAGACACTAACAAATAACCTCACAATGAAAAGAGGTTGCAACTAGTAGATGATTGAAATGTTTACATGAGGCAGCTGCTATAATACTGGAGGTTTGTACTAGTAGATGATTGACAAAGGCTATTGATTCATACACCTCTCATTTAGACTAATGCTAGCTCAAGCATGACAGGAACCTAGACTAAAAGCAAGCTGACATTGAAGGAATTATTTGAAATAAGGCAACAAGAAAAGAGCATTCGTGGAGGAATAATCCACTTATGAACAAATGTAAGCAAGTGTTAGTATTAAATGGCATAATGATATCTCTTGAAAGCTTCCAGAGTGCACTAAAATTTTTCCCTTGATATTGAAGAGTGGGTTTTCTTTACCTCTCAGTTTTCTTCCCTTTTAGGTTAATTAGTTCTTTTCTCTCGCTCATTTCTTAAAAGTCAATCACCATTCGTTATTTAGTTATACTAGAGCCAGGCATCAAGGATTGAATCATATATGAGCATCTTATAAGTCTCCAAAACATATCAAACCAAGTAAAAGAAGAAATATAGCAATAATGCTAGATGGAAAATAGAAAATCATAATTTGCAAACTAGCTCTGATGAAATTGATCTTACGTTGTAACATGAGATACACTTCCTCGAAAGAGATCTTGAACAATTGTCCTTGCTTTGGAAACTTGAGAATCACTTAGACAACGCTCAAGCAAAGAAAAAAGTAAGGTCAGGAATTCATGGCTATCCTGTTGAACTCCATTATCTAACTCGAGTGTTTTTATAAAAGGGGCAGAGTCAATGAAAGCCATTTTACTAGCATGCAACTGCGCAAAAAGTCGTGCAAGTTGATCTAAGACAGGATGTCGGCTCAAAACATCAGGTTCAACAGAGAAAACACCTTGTCGAAATGATTTGTTCATGTACAAGCACTGTAAAATGCTGTTAGCATAGCATGTTGCACCCAGATTCGTAAGACCTGCAGGTGAGTAAGCAGAAGCACGGAGATCTTTACATGGATCTGGACCAAGAGCTTGAATAATATCCGACATTTTCTGCCATAAGCCAGCTTTCCGACTGCCATTAGGAGGTGGAATCAACCCACAAAAACAATTCGGGTTGTCCTTAGTATTCACACGACAGCCTTGACAAACCGGTTTTGTGATCATGTACAGCTGATTTACATCATCATCAGTTATTTCACCTGTCAGGTGAATTTTCCTGCACAAGGGGAAGAAAGATTCAAAAAGAACACCAATATAAAGCTTAGCAGCTTCCCCAGCACCCCCCGTGAGGAAAAAGAACAAGTAAAATATTACTGAGTCTTAAATAAAAAATAGCTAGTACCTTAATATTTCAGTAGTTGTATCATCATTCTCCACCTGTCTGTGTCTTTTATTTTTACTACGGGTTGTTGGTCGGCTCATTTTATCATTGACCGACCCTGCTGTGGGCACAAAAATGAGATTAGGTCATATAATGTTGTTTAAGGAATAAAAGGCAAAATTGCAAGTTTAATTGAGAGTTTCAGGCTCTGAGCATGAGCATTAAATTCATCCTCATAAAGGACCAAATAGAATCAATTATCCTCGGAAAGAGCCAATCTTAGGACAGCACCCAGCATACATTTGTTAGCAAACGGTCTCCCGGCCGCTATTTCGCCGTCCCACACAGCTAAAGACCTCAATACCGGTGTGAACAAATTTCACGTCAATAGCGGCGGATCACGGCCACCAATAGCAGAGTAACGGGAAATAGCGGCGTCACTAAATCGATACCTTTCAAAAAAAGGTCTTCTCACCGAAGTAAACAGGGAGAGAATATGATGAGACAGAGTAACGAGGAGTAGGATCGAAAAAAAAAATCAAATATAGCAGAGTGATGCAGATGCAGAGGCAGAGACCAGAGAACACAAACCGAGCCATACCTCAAAATCGGATAACTCGGAGTTGAAATCAATCTTCAAGTTAAGTTTAGGGTTTCGAAAATTACCTTGTTTAATTTTCTGGTCTTTAGCTAGGTTGCCGGAAACTTGAAGGCAAGAGAAGGGTTGGGTCAGGGACTGGAGGCGCGGAGGAGGCGGAGGGAGGGGGGCAAAATGGGAGGGAGAGAAGACGAGGCTGAGGCAGAGTGGCGGTGAGAGGCTTGTTTGGCGGGGGATGTGAAAAGAGTGGGTCGGGAATTTTTCAAGGAAATTTTGGGGAAAAAAATTCTTTTTTGATTTGTAATTTTATTTGAAGAAAATACTAACAATCTAATAGAAGTTAAATTTATATAATTTTGATGTAATTAGAACAGTCACTTGGGCTGTTTTAAATATGGTTAATTTAAGTTTGGTTAATTCCAGTTTTGAAATTCAAGTTATTTTTTAATTATTTAAGTAAATTTTAAATTTGAATTATTTTAATTTCGAGCCAATTTTATTTAATTATTTCGGCTTTTCTATTTTTTTTCAAACAATAATTATTTCATATTTAACAATTTAAGTTTAAATATAATACACATCATATTGAGTGAGATAATTTTATATTTAAGTTATTTATATGTTTTAGATTTGAGGAATGATGTATAAAGTTTTTTTTTTAATTTTAAAGTAAAATTACATTAAAGTTAAATAACTCATATAATCGGCTTAAATTTATTATAAAATTTATAATTATTAGAATTTTTTAAGAAAATATTATAAATTATTATAAATTTATATTGATTGACTTATAACATATAAAACCATTAAAAAATATTTTCAATTGTTATTTTATTTAGTTTATTTTAAATTCTCAATATAAATATTTTATTGTTAATGATATTTTTAATTCCTATTTCTATTTTTATTATTAATAACATTATTTAATTCAAGTATTTGGACGAATTTGTGTAAAATATTTTCTGTTATTTGTCAGATTTCTTAAAAATATTTCATAAAAGCTGTTTTCAATTAAACAAACATACATTTGAGATTTTCTTATATTTTCATTGTTTAATTTAGTTTATTTTATATCTATAAGTTTATATTTTACATTGTTATTGCATATATTAATAGACATAATATAATATATATATATATAAATATATCAAATAAATATATAATACTAAATAATTATTAAGCTAGAATACTAACATACATAAATTGAAAACAATCAAAGCGAATAAATAATTCCTGATTATATTATAAAGACACAAAAAACAAATATTAAATAGTACTAAATTTGCTTCCAAACCATAATTAGTACTATATAACATTAAATTAATAATATTATCCAAGTGCATAATTAGTAGTACACCACATTATGACTACAACATTTGTTTGAATAATAATTAATTAGCTTCAAAAAAACAGTAGAACAAAAATTAAATGAAAGCTAATATATTATTATTCAATTAGTATAGTAAAGGGGCTCAAATCTATGGTAAAATCGTAAAACATGAAGACAATTAGGGAGATGTCATTCCTAGGGCTCCAAGCTTTTAACTTCGAAATTCAAGTAGTCATTGGTTGTTTTCTTGAATTTTTATAGATTTGAGGTCATGGGAACTTGATTTAGCTAACTCATGTATCAATTTGTAAAACTACTAATGTTTTAGAAAGTTTTCGTTGTTGAATTCTTGAAGTTTTAGGTGTTAAATTGATAGATTTTAAGCTTAGATGTGAGAAGGACTAAATTGTAAAGCTTAATTGATACTTTAGTACATTAAGGAATAAACTTAATAAAATATAAAATTGATTATAAAAACAAGAATTGGGAGGTCCCTAATGTAGAATAGTGAAATCAAAATTCAATTTGAAGTTTTAAATTGAAAGTTATGTTAGTCTCGGTTTTAGGGACTAAATTGAATAGATTATAAATTTTGTATAAAATGATAATTGAATGTGAATTGGCTGATTATTGATAGTGCTATATGTTTTATGTTAATCCATAGCTAACGTTTATTGGAAAATGTCCAAAGACATTTTGGTAAACAAATCCTTATAAATTTGAAAAACATCTTACCAAAAAAATTTTGATAAAATATTTTACGAGAATAATGGGGTAATTTTACGTTGACTGAAAAACTTTTTACGTTAACCATACTATTTTACATGAAACAAACATCGAAAAATGGTGAAAATATTTTTCGTAAAAGTTTTTTACGTGAAAAAACGAAGCCTAAAAGAAAAATTAATTAAAAGTAAAAAAGAATAAGCAGGGTAGCTTGGGAATACATGATTTGAGTCTTCAAAACAAAGCTTTCCTTTTGAAATTGGATATAATTTTTTTTCGGATCAATATGCCATACGAGTACAAGTAATGAGAATTAAATATTGAATGGGGGAGGGGAGGCCTACGTTCATTGAGAGATCAAGTAGCTCAATTGTTTGGAAATCCATTGCTAAAGTTTGATGACATTTACTAAATTCAATTTGTTGGTCAATCGATAATGGGAGAAGGGTTTGATTTTGGTTTGATACTTAGGCCCAGGGCTGGAATCGGTAAATAATTATTGTTTGGAGCATGTATCTTTAAATTTGGCAGTCTTGGTTTCTGACATGGCTGATGGCAAGAGACGTTGGCGGTGGGGAGAGTTTGCGTTGTTACATAGTAATGATATTCTACTTTGTATTGCGGCGGTTCGGCCACTTTTGAGAAATGTAAAGGAAGATGTCTGTGTAAAAAAGCATAGTAAGTCGAGCTAGTTTTCCATGCCTTCTGTATATGCTTTTTTAGGCTGGAAATTCGTGGCACCAACCAAATATCTTTGAACTATAATTTGAAAATTTTCGGGTCCACAATGTGTTAGGAATTTCCTTCGGTTGGTGGGACGTAAACGTCTCCTTACTAGCAAGGAACGGGTAGAGAAAGGTTTGACAGAGTATGCGAGTTGCGCCCTTTGTGATGCTTGCAACGAGAGCCTGATCCATCTCCTTTGTGACTGCCCAAACATAGAATTGATTTGGAAGTTTCGAATGTTTTCTTACCTCTCAACAAGCGACGTTTATTTTTTCCCTATCATTGCAGGATTGGTTACATGTAAATCTATCTAATGTTTTTAATATTCAAATTATTAATTTGAATTGGGTTGCTTTGTATGAGATCATGTGTTGGAGTATATGGAAACACTGGAACTTATTGGTGTTCAGAACACAGAGTTTTAGTAGCAAGGATGTGGCTACACAGGCCATTTTATGGGTGAGACATGTGTGTACAGTTGAATTTATGAATGCGATACGAAGGTCACAGTCCATGGCTAATCAGTTATGGACACCACCAAATAAAGGTTATGTGAAACTAAATTACGATAGGTTCATGATATGCGAGGTGAACTTTAATAGCTCGTTTTCTAGTGGCATCAAAAACAGTGGTTTTGGGGCCACAATTCTAACATGTGAATTCATAAATATTAAATAATTAATATTGGTCATTAATGCCATATTAAAAATTGGTCCAAAAATTTTTATGTTTGGATAGTTAATTAAAGAAAAAGGACTAAATCGTAAAAACTTTAAAAGCACGTCACTATTAATTTTTAAGTTCTAAATTTATATGAAAGTATAATTAGATTGATTTTGGTAGCAGTAAAGCCATTTTTAAACTTAGTGGTCGGTCATGTGCTTGTTAATTGTGTTTTTATAATTAAAAGGTTTAATTAAAATAAGGTTGATGTATTATAATAATAAAAACAAAAAAGGATCCTATGTCATCTTCTTAAATTTATTTTTATTTTCAACCAAAATTCCATGGTTGAAACCTTAGAACAATCGGCCAAGCTTCATTTCTTATGCATGGTATGTTGTTCAAGCCCGTTTCTCGTAAATTTTATGTTTTTAAAATTGTTGCAGCTTAATCTATCTAGCCTAGGGACTATTTTGAAATACTATAAAAGATTTGAAAAATTGCCATTGATATTCTTGAAGCTTTTTAGTTGTTAATGGTTTAGTTTGAAGCTTGATGATGAATTTGGATTAATTTGTAAAGTGATTTTCATAGTTTTGGGTTTAAGGACTAAAATGATTAAATATTGAACTTTGCTTGGTTTTCTTGTAAAATTTTAAAATTTGAGGGGTGTATAGGGATGTTTAAGAATTCATCACTATGGGTTAGGGAGTAATTATGAAAATAAACTTGTTTCGATTTTAGGGATTAAATTGAATAAAATGAAAAGGTTTAGGGCAATTGTGAAAAATATCAATAAGAAGTCATATGCATCAAATGGATTGTTATAAAGTATTTTGGGCTAATAATTGAAATAATAATTATTGTATAGATCAAGAATCTGTAGATAATTGTGGAAAAGAGAAAATTATTTATTAGTCCGTGATATTGTCATATTTGCCATTTAGCCCTGGTAAGTTTATGCGGTATTGTTTTGTGTATTTTTGTAATGTTATTTTTGAAATTCTATAATTTGATGACATTAGTTATAAAATTAAATGCTACAATTGAACTGGTGAGAAAATGGATTGAAATGTAAATTGTTATACGATTACGTGTATTGAGCCTGGATGAACCTAGGATAGGATACAATTTGCATGCCAATTGATTATTTTGTACGCTGTACCGGATTTGACTTGTGACGAGATGATGATTCATGACTTGTTATTGTACACTGAATATACTAGAGTCCAACATTTGTTGCAGATTACAAGTTATATTTACAGTGATTCTAGTGTGTTTCTAGGGGCGGATGTAAAGCTTATAGGCTTGACACTTGGTGCCTAAACGTGTTTATGGAGGGATGTTAGCCTATGGGCTAGGCACTTGGTGCCCAAGCGTGTTCTTGGTTAGATCAGCTAGGTTGAGTATTTTGGCATGTTTTGGGTGGATAACCACGTATCCATATATGTTCATCAAGCTGAATTTCAATGGTTAAATGACATGACTTTGATATATACTTGATGTAATACCCTGAAAATTACTACAGTAAGAAAGTAATATATTATTCTTGATATAGTAAAATAAGGGAATAAAGTGACAAAAAGGAAATTTTGAGTTATGTCAACATTGAGAATTATACTATGATATATTAATTCAAGAAAGGACTAAATCGCAAAAGTGAGAAAAGTTTTATAACTCAAGAGTAAATACTTAAAATTTGAGGGGATTGAAGTGTAAATATGAAAAATTTGAAGGACCAATAGTATAAATATTTTAAGGGTGGAATGATCTAGAAACTAGGGAAATTGGATGAATTATGACCAAATTAAATAGGAGAAAAATTATGAGGGACTAAATCGCAATTTCACCAAATTAAGTAATGACTCAAGGGTGGAATCTTAAAAGATCATAAAGGGCAAAATGGTCAATTAGAATGAGAGAAAAATCTAGAAGGCAATGATGATGTTGATGATATTTTATAATTATTTGATTAGATAAATATTATTTATTAATATTTTAATGAGATATTTTTTTATTATTAATATTTATTTAGTATATAAGGAAGGAAAGATGATGAATTCTCTTCATCCTTCCCATGCACTAACGTGAGAGGAAGAGAGAAGGAAAGAAAGTTTTGCTTTCTTTATAATTTGGTCCGTCCACCAAAAATTTACCATTTTCACCTAGAAATCAAAAGAATTTCAATGCTTACCAGGAGAGAAAAAATAATAAGAAGACTATGGGGAGTTAGAATATCAAGTTAGATTCAAGAATTAGAAGCTGGAGGAGAGAGAAAATCAGGTTAAAGATTGAAATCAATGGAACAAGGTAAGAATATCAAGATTTCAATGTGTTTTTAAGTTTGATATTATTGAAAAAGAGTGAAAATGATGTTAAAGTAGAGTTTTATTATCTAGGTTGTATGTTCTAGATATGTTAGTGAAGTGAAATAAGAGGAAGTGAATGAAAATATTGTAGAGAAAGGAAATAAAAGTCTTATAAACTTGGTAATCAACATTTTGTACTAAGACAGTTTGGATAGCAGCAGTAGTCTAATTTTGACAAATCACCAAAAATTTTAGAAATCGAATTAAAAGATGAATAAAATATGAAATTAAATCTTATTGAGTCTAGTTTCTTATAGAAGAAACGATGTAAGCAATGAAATTGTAAATCATGAGATATAATAAAATTTTTGAGATAAGGTCAGAATGATTTCGGGTTCCCCTGTTTTGGATTTGGAAAATCATCAAAAATTGGAGAAAAATAATTAGGGACTTAAATTTATATTTTTAAAATCCTGAATGAGTCTATTTTCAAGAGAAACAAACAGGAATATCATCCGAATCCCGTACGATGAGATAATTAATTTTTAGTGAAGAAGGGTCGGAAAGACAGCAGAATAAGGGTGACTTAATGAATAAACTGTACTTATTGGCTAAACCAAAAATTCTGAAAATTTTATGGTAAGAAGATATGTGAGTCTAGTTTCAGAAAAAATTAGCCATCCTAATTTGGAATTCTTTAGCTCAAGATATAAATAATTTAGTGACTATGACTCAAGTGGACAGCTTGATGTGAACATATAAGTAAATAGTGGAATTATGTATAAATTAAGGATGTGGAATGGAGAGGAGGAGGAGGAAAATATATGAATATTCAGCTAGTATGGGTTTACTTTAAAAAATGGCCAATTTGCATGTTTTAGGTTCAGGGACTAAAATTGAATAAGAGCAAAACTTTAGGGGCAATTCTGTAAAAATGTCAAAAATAACCAAATTGAAGAAAATGAATTGTTTTAGTGTTTAAATTAATAAATTGAATGAAATTATTAATCTAGATCAAGATTCGGTGAAAAATAAAAAAAATAAAAAATTACTAAAATGCCCCTGAATCTTGATATTTCTGTAATTTAGCCTAGTAAGTTCATATGGTTGAATTTTTATAATTGTTTGCTAAATAAAGAATGACTAAATGTATTGTTGTATATATATTTGTTATTGAATCATGAATATTGTAATGATATGAAAATCGAAGCAAAAGTTCAAATTTAGCAGAACACAGGATTGAGTACGGTTGTTCAGTGAATAGTGACAAATTTACGGATAAAACCATGATTATATCATGGCAAAGTGCAAGTGTTCAAGTGTAAAACCATAGCTAAGCTATGGCACAGTGATAAAGTGTGCCAATCATGGCAAAGTGATAAAGTATGCCAAACATGGCAAACTGTTCAGTGATCAGTGATGAATTGACGAATAAGACCATGGTTGGACCATAGCAAAGTGTTCAGTGATCAGTGATGAATTGACGGAGAAGACCATGGTTGATCTAAGGCAAAGTGTAAAACGTAGGTATGGTATTTCCATACCGAGCTGTGAAACCTAAGTATGGTAATTCCATATCGAGCTGTGAAACGTAGGTATGGTATTTCCATACCGAGCTGTGAAACGTAGGTATGGCGTCGTCCATACTGAGCTATGATACGTGGGTATGGCATCGTCCATACTGAGTTATGAAATATAGGTATGGTATTTTCCATACCGAGCATGAAACGTATGTATGGTGTTTTCCATACCAAGTTGTGAAATGTAGGTATGGTATTTCAATGAGGAAAACCATACTGAGTTGTGAATCGTGGCACTGAGAAAATGACAAACTCAAATCCGCAAAACGTTCTCTAATTTGACAAAGATTGGTAAGTGACATATGAAAGTAGTATTGAAAGATTTATGGTTATTATTGATATTGATCTGAAATAAGTGTACCATTGATATTTAAATGATTCAACGGGTAAAGTTCTAATATGAGATAACATGAGTTTGAAATGAATTATTACCGGTATACACCTGAAATATATGGAAATGATGATACATGAAATATTGATATAATGAAATGAATAATATATGTTTATAAAGAAACTTCAAAAGAATGATATGTATCATGACATTTAAAAATGTGATTATCTTTAACATGTTGTTATAAGGAAATTATGTATGTTGAGAGGAGCAATAAACTCAAGTGTGATATGATGAGAAAAATAAGTTTATCTATGTTGAATTTATATGAATATGTTCAATTATGTTAACAAGTGTTGTTGTTGATGCTTAGGCAAGTGCCAAGCTATTGGTTAAATGGTAATATGTTTATTTATATGATGTGTTGAAAGGGTAAGTGCTGAAATGAAAATATACTTGTGCCCATGAGAGAGTGGCAAGTTTTGAGTTACGCAATATCTTATGGAATGACTTATCATGTGATTAATTGAAAAGGGTTATGTTCAACTGCACTAGCTTGTGGTTATGATGGTATAGAATGCTTATGACCGGTGTGTTATACATAAGGAATGAGTGTGGAAAGTAAGAAAATGCATATGAAAATAAAGAAACTGGGAGAGTTAAAATGATTTAAAATCTTACTAAGCTAGAGATGATATGTATAAGTATGTTGTGGATTTATTCACCTTGTGAATTGATGAATATAGCTTCATGAGTATTGTTTGAACCACACGGTCTGGCCATACAGCCGTGTGACCCCTGCAGTGTTGAAAATTTTTAAATATTTTCGAATTTTTTTTAAGTTCTCGGTTAAGTCCTGATATATACATTTTGGACCTCAATGGCTCACATAAGGGACACTATGATTAAATTTGATTGATTTCAGGTATGAATGTTATGTGAAGCAAAATTTCTGTTAAATGATCTGTAATTTTGGTAATGCTTTGAAACCCTATTCTGGCGACGTATACGAGTTAAGGGTGTTACACTTGATATTTGGTTATAATGCATTGTTGATCACTTGTATATGTTTTCATGATTTCTAGTATTATATCATAACTTTATATTGAATGATATTGTACAAATGAGATGATTAAATGACTCGTATATATCAAACTCACCAATTAAATGGTTGTGGTTGATAGGGTTAATGTTAGTTAATGATTTTGTTAATTATTAAACTATGTTTACACGGTAAGTTATATCGTTTCAACCTATGAACTTACTAAGCTCCTTCAAGCTTACTCGTTTCATTTTTTTTCTTATTTTCTTGTAAATATTGTTTTGAGGAATCGGGCAATTAGATTAAGTTGAAGACCACACTATCCAGCTATCTTTTGGTAGACTTTCAAAATGTTTATTTTGATATATGTGGCATGTAATATGAGTATCTTGTATTTGTTTATAAGCATTCACTATAAGTGGCATATTTTGCGCTTGTATATAAGTTGAGTGTTTGTGGCAAATGATGAGATGGATCATAGCTTGGTTTAGAGATTTTGTTAAAGTTGTGTGACCCAAATTCCTGTTAAATAAAATAAGAGATTACTTGCAAGTTAAGTTAAAGAAAATATATTTTCTTTCTAGAAGATTTATTATTTATTAGTATAATATATTTAGAATTTATTAGCATAATTTATTTGACCTACGAATTTAATCTATAAATAGACTCTTTTACAACCTTAGAAAATACACCCATTAAAGATTAGAACTATAACACATTTAGAGAATTTTGTGTTTACGTTTTGTTGAATTCTTTGTTTTCGGGTTCTGAGGTTTAGTTTTTTTATCATATCTTTTGTACTATTTGTTCTTTTGCCATTATAGTAAAATTATCTTTGCCCGTGGTTTTTTGTCCTCTTTGGAGGGGTTTTTCCACGTTAAATTTGTGTGTTCAATTTTTTAATTTATTCTGCTATTTTTACTTTCTCGATGCTTAATTGAATTGATCCTCAACAAATTTCTATGTGATATATGCTTGATATGTGATGGAATATATATATGATGTAATGAAATGCATATAAATGAATTAAGTGTGATAGGTAATACTTTGGTTGGATTTGTTTTAGATGCTATGAATTTGTATATATGCATGGTTTTCTTTTTATAGCTAATATGTGGTGCATATGCTTTGACAATAAGTGTTAATTGATGATTGTATTATAGCACATTGTCACATTATATGGCCTTATTTAATTAAGTTTGAACTTGGTAGAAATGGAAAATGTTAGACTTGAATGTTGTTTATTATGGTGCCTTATGGCATATTGGCTAGAATTAGGTAAATGGCATGTTTTGGTATGTTTTTTTGTGTGACTTGAATAGGTTGAATGATTGGTTAATGGTATACTTGTGGCCTAAGTAAGCATGTAATTGTATGACTTGCATTTGAAGACACATTTAGGTTCACACGAACTGAAACATGGCCTGACACATGACCGTGTGCCATACACGAGTATATGGCACGGTTGTATGGTCTATGTGATTTAGATATCAATTGGCACACATGGCCATAGTTTGTTACACGGTCGTGTGCCTCTACCCACATGGTCTTAATTTATCTATTTTTATTTTGAATTAGTCTCTACTTGTTTCTGAATTGACTATTGAGTTTCATAGGCTAGATTTAGGTCTCGTTTTTGTTTGATTAACATGATTATCGAATGTTTATTTATTAATGATTGTTTAAATTTAATTTTGAGTTGAAATTACATATTGACTTGTTAATTGTCATAGCATCTCGTAACCATAATCCAGTGACAGAAACGAGCGAGGGGTGTTACATGAGCACAACTATTAGGGATGCGATACAATAATATAATAGCAATTGGGTGTTGGACTATTCTCATTTCTTTGGAGCCTAAAATGAAATCGATGGAAAGCTTTGGGGACTTCTAAATGAGCTGAAAGTTGCACAGGACTTAAGGTTACATCAGGTGATGGTGGCGTGCGATAGCTCATGGCATTGTAGTTGGTTACATCAGTCCATAGAAGCACTAGTAATGTGTGGGATATAAAGTCGATGTGCGAGTGACCATGGGAGGTATGTAATACCCTCATACCCGACCCGAACATCAAGTCAAAGCACTGGGATATTACATTTGTTGTTAGAGCAACTTCGGCAATTTCACGTCAACTAATCCTTATAAAAATCAAATTATATTAAAACACTTACAATAACTTATGCACATGACATATTCTATAGAAAAATATCAAATTTGTACCCTCTTCAAGCTTTGGTGATGAGATGAGATGCGTTAAAATCCCAACTTGAATCTAGAGCTTCAATTGAATCTTCCACCTATGTGTTTAAAACATGCATTAAGCTTATGAAAGCTTAGTAAGTACCCAGGGATCCAAATCTCATTTTTTTTTTACCTTGAATTATGTATATATAAAATACTACTACTATTATAATTCTTGAATATATCTTAATAATCAACAAAGTATATTTTAATAATTAACAGATCATTTCGTATCTATAGGATTCATTATTACCATTATTCACTACCTTTATATTTTCATAGATTGATAGGAACAGAACTTTTACCAGTCTAACTCACTAAATTATCACTTCACGGTTTAACAGGAATTATTATTAGAATCCTTTACTAGTCATCTCATTGTGTAACAGTAATTTTTCATCAGAACCTGCTTAGCATAAATTTTTATTTTATCATTATCTTTTATTATTCAACAAAGGCCCAATGTAGACTTAACAAAACGCGTATGATATATGAAAACAGTACAGTAATACATTGAAATGCAATAACAAAACAAAGTAGCACCGGAGTGCTATGTCAGAACAAGATCGCACTGACGTGCGTAATAAAAACAGAAAGTGTGCTAGGTGCTTCCTTAATGGCATGTCATCTGTATCCTAATAGTTCTTATTGACCGCCTCAATTACCAGCGCGCAGACACCGGGGTTGAGAAATCAACACTAACACAATCAAATAATAAAAGCGGTATTTGCAAGTGTGTCAAGTTAATTGTAATATTTGTAATGTTTAATGGAATACTCAAGTGTTCCAAGGATCGAACCCAAATGAGTCAGTGATTAAGTGATCCTTAATTAATAACATGCAATTAAAGGAGTATAATTAACTACTCACTAAGCATTATATTATGACATGTCATAATTTGAAGTTAATTGCACTAATTTGCTTTCTAACACTAAGGAAGACTAAATCGTAAAGCAGGCAAAACTATAAATTTACCAAATTACTAAAAAACTGTGGTTGGTTAACTTCCATGTTGCTAGATAATTTTCGAATTAGAGAATTAAATCACTTAAACTCCTAAAGTGGCTCAATTTTACCTTTCAGCCTCAAATTTACCAAGTTAGACAAATTAGCTCAGCTTATCTCTCGACCTTACCCAACTAACACGAGTCTATTAAATTGGTGCCCGATAAGATCTCTTTTCGATCTCACTCATATTAATTTTCCCTTAAGGACGTCGATCCTAAGTTTAAAGTTTATTCGGTTTAGCCCAATTTTTGCAATTTAATCTCTGAATCAAAAATTAGCTAAACAGCATTTCCATCAACCAATCTCCCAAGATTTATCTACTTAAGCACACAATCACCCAACATTCAAAAAAAGGGGCATTAACTTAGTCTAAAAGAAAGTTGATAAAAACCCAAACTTTCTTGCAAAAGCTTGAAAAATGAAATAATGGCAACAAGAAAGATAAATAAAAACACCAAGGATAAAATTTTTTACAGATGAAATATAACAAAGCTAATTGGTATTGAACTAAAAGATTAAAGTGCAATTACAAGGGAGTTTGAAGTGCTAAACAAGTAAATAAATCCTAGCTACAATTGTAACTAACTTAAGTAACTACTAAAATGCTAAGAAATACCAAAGAAAAGCATAAACGAAAAATCCTAGAATTATGGAGAAGAAAACTATTATAAACCTAAGCCAAAAAAATGAAAGAAAACCTAAACTAAAAGCTCTCCCTTTTTTCTTAGCCAAAACTAGCTTTTAACATCTTATTACAACCCAAATTTTGTGCTCAAAGCCCCTTAGCGCCTATTTTTTATTGGTGTTGAATTTGGACAAGGACTACCATTGCAGTTAATTTTTTGTCTCGTCCCGTCAGTGGTATTGTGATACCCTCGCCAGTCTTGAAATGAGGGGCCCTTCAATGTTTGGGTATCGCGATACCACTATAGATGGCCTCAATCCTCTTTGTTTTAACATTGTCCAAGGTACAATGACTTTTAAGCCTCGATATCACGATACCCCATTCTAGGTGATGTTTTCGTTTAAGTCCGAGCCACCGTTGACTCCCTACAATACTCAATCAACTATTAAGGGCCCTATGGCGCATTTGGCCAATTCGGGTCTCAGAAGTAGCATAAAATGCATTAATTCACTTATTAATACGAAGAACTAAAACTAAGTAAAAATACGGAAAATACATTCAAATTGCTCGAGAATAAGCTCACTAAGTGTAATGGGGAGCTTAATTTGACATATCAAATTACGACATATCACTCATCTTGTCTACTTTGGGAAATTAAGATGGAAATCACTTCATTTTCACATTTAGGAACAAAATTTGCATATTTTGAATTTATTTCAAATTAGTCATTATTGTAACAACTCAATAAACAAAACTGTTAACTTTCATTGACACCTGAAACATAATTCATTATCTTATAAAAATTCCATATTCACTAATAAAATTTACCATAGCTTCCCACATGCCACTTTTGCATATTTCTTAATTTAGTCCTTTTTCTTTTTCATAATTCTTTCATTTCACCAAAATAATTCACATAATAAATATAATTTAATAATTATTTCTATCATTCACTATTCTTTGTAATTCAATCTCAGTTTCACTTCTCATACATATACCATTTCCTCGCACTTTCTTACCCATTCTATTTATCCATATAATATTTCACAATTTAGCTACAATTTTACATTTTTTCAATTTAATCATTATATTTCCACAACTTAAAAAAATAATTATAATTTGAATTACAATAATCATGTACTTTTTGCATTCTCAACTACATTATTCACTTATCAAATATGTTCTTGTAAAATTTCATAACCTTTCAATTTAGTCCATTTTTGTCATAAAAGTTTAATATTCACTAATTAATCATATTAAATCAAATTTCTTTCTTGCTACACTTTAATCACATAATTTATCTCAATATCTTGTTTCACATATAATTTTTTTTTATGTATTTTACTTATATTATTTCATCCACATATTTTCTCAAGTTTGACAATTTAGTCATTGTCATCATAAAAATTCCATAATTTTTCACAATTTCACTTTTACAATACTTTATGCGTATTTCATCATCTCATAACATATTTATTAAACTTTTATCATAATTTCCTTATTCACGTATTAAATTGTTTTACACTCTCTTTTACTAATTTACTACAAAACTTCGTCAAGTTTACATTTTTAATCCTTAAATAACAAAAGAATTCATGGATACTTGCATTTTTCAAACTCAAATCACTTGTTATTCCTTCATCCTCATCACTTGATTCACTTTCTCAATCTCCTTCTTCAATATCATATAAAAACAAACTTTCCACAAGTTATCTTCATATTGACATCTTATCTATACTTTTCTAACAACATTAAACTTGAAAACAAGATGAAACCTTAACATTTATACCTTATTTTGTAATACCCCTCACCCCGCCCAATCGTCGGACCCGAGCTACAGGATGCTACTACTAATACAAAAGCAGTCATATACAGTGCAAAGCAATTCACATTTAACTCATAACAAAACTTTATTCATTCAATGAATCCTATTGTAAATGCAAACATATAGTAATGTATAATAAAAAATCGAACTCGCTTGAGCTTATAAAAGTTCTTAAGTCGACCCGAGCATGAAGTAGGATCAAACTACAAACTTTTCAAAGTATGAGCATAGGTATCCATGCCAAGGTCAGCTATTAATACGACCTTTTGCTTCGATGTTCTAAATCAAGTTAAAATTCACAAGTAACGATACTAGGAATAAGGTACCGATAACCCGTATTAAAATGTATCAATGCCAAATTAAGTATCGATACCATTTTGGCATTCTGTCATTTTAAAAAATTTTCACTCAAGTCAATTTGTACTGATACATTTATAAAGTATCGGTCCTTGGGAATAAGTATCTATACTATATATTGGTATCAATACCAAATTGGCATTTTGTCGTTTTTAAAATCCCGTTCATTTGGTAAAATACTGATACTTCAACATATAGTATCGATACTTCTTGCTAGAAGGTCAAAAGTATCACATTTAGTATATTTTCATGCTCAATACTAACCAAAAACCAATAAGTACTCAAGGTATACAAATCATTTACACAATCAATTCAAACCATTCCTCAATACATAGTTCTTATATGACTTACATGGCATTCAATTTACAACAATCATACTTTTACCTAAACAATTCATACCAAGTGCATTATACCCCTATTCAATACATTACAGTTTTACTTATCAACCAAATATACAATTTACTATTCACAAAGTCAACCAAGCCATTGAACCAAACCTATTAACCTATTAAATCATCAATTACTCAAACATTTGATACCATTCATCTTCATAATCTAATTCAACCATTTCATTTCAACATTGTTTTTCATATGTTTCAACTATAGTTTAACACATTGCCAACAATACACATTCATGTACACAATATGTACCATCTAAGTTCCAAAATCACCAACATTCAAAGTACACATAAACATAATATTGCCTATCTATATGCCACATAACCAAATCGAGAACAATTAAAATACTACCGAGTTAAAAGCTAGATAAATGATCTCTGAGGTGATCCGATCGACGTGTTTCATAAAATGACCACTACAGAAAATAGAAAATGAACAGAGTAAGCATTTCGAATGCTTAGTAAGTTTATACGTTTTAAAACTGTAAACTCACCTTAATTTACAATTAACATAACGAATTAGGTAACTACAAACTTTCTTGTTTTCACATATCACAACAATAAGGTGAGAATATCAATTATGAATCTTATAACATTTCAATCTATACAATTCAGTGTCATTCTATCAGAATCATCAAATATATACATCCTTACATCATTCTAATTATATATATTCATTTCCAATCATTACACATTCTTCCATTTTGTTATTCTTTTTGTTTTATTAACTGTAATCCCGATAAACCATAATGAATAAATACAGATACTGGGTAACTATACCACACCAAATTACTCATATGAGTTGTAACTACACCACACTAGTGCACAAGAGTGCAAGGCCTATAGGCAAAAATATCATATATCATATCATCTCTCCACCACACCAGGGTCTCCGTAGATATATATATCACAACAAATGCAAGATTCTAGCATAATCAGCGAATTTTCTGTACATTAGTAAACTCTGTAACATCTCTTTTACATATCCCGTACAATGCAAAAATAACGCTATTGGCATGCCAATTGTATCTTATCATTTCTTATGTTCATCTGAGCACATTTAACGCATCAGATCCATTATTTACAATTCAGTCCTTTTCTCACTTTTTTGTACTAATTTGCGTACAATTCAATGTATACTCCCACAATATAAATTCATACTTCAAACGTATACATTGCATTTACATATATAACTATACCATATGAACTTCCTACAAAAACTACTAACGATTTGAATTGTAATGACTATTCAACAATTTTCCCTTTTCTTCGATTAACTTTCAGTTGACTCAAATATTTATCTATACGATAATTCATTCCAATTTATTAGTTTCAATTACATTATAACATCTTATTCTATGCATATGACATTTTAATTTCACGTTTTATAAATTCCCTAAAGTTTCACATTTTATTCAATTTAGTCCATAAAACCAAAACCATCATAACTTTCACATTTGAGCTTCGTTTTACAATCTGATTTCAATTACATCCTTCTATCACTCTCTAAAATTCATTGAAATAGAAATTTCACACCACTGTTACACTTTTTACACTTTAGTCCTTTTTTTACAAAAATAACAATTTCACTTTACAAAGTAGTCATTTTTCATTTATACACTTAAAATCTAACCATTTAACATAAAAAAATTCACAAAAACAACAACATAAACTTTTAAAAACTTTAATAGTTTTTAAAACTAACACATGAGTTAGCTTTATTGAGCTTCAATGATCACAAAAATATAAAATTCATGAAAAATGAGCTTGAACACACTTACCATACAAGGGCCAAACTTTGAAAGTTTTTGAAGCTTCTATCCTTCTTCAATGGAGGAAAATTCAGTGGAGAATATGAGAGTGAAGTTATTCTCTTTCTTTCGACTTTAGTTTTCTTTTATTAATGTTTGAATTTAACTTTAATTTTTAACAAAACAATGCTAAAAATTATGTTCTAACCATCCATGCTATTACATTTTGGCTTAATTTCCATTTTAAACCTTGAAAAATTTCTATTTAAGCCTTTTAACTAATAAAAATCAACAACGATTAACTTTTATATTTTTTATGATTTAGTCATTGTATCTTAATTACTAACCGTTTAATAAAATTACTGAATCAAAATTCAATATAACACTATAATATACTCGTAAATATTAAATAATAATATTTACAGACTCGATCATTGGAAAACGGGGTTTCGAAACCACCATTTTCAATACCACTAACAAACGAGCTGTTACATATTCTATTGGAATTAAGCTTTAGCTTGATTTATCTCTCATCCAACTTCTATTTTCTTGAATCTAAATTGATATTCTCACTCTCTATAGTTTCCTTATTATTTTTCTCTCTTGATGGTTATGAAAATTCCTTTAATTTCTAGGTGAAAATGATTAATATTAATAGAAAATACCAAATTGCAAATAAAACAAAACTTTCTTTTCTTCAAGAATGGTGGACATAAGCTTGAAAAAAGATAAGGAATTTCCATCAGCTTTTCTTTTTATTTTATTAACTATTAATTAAACAATAACATATCTCATACTAAATTAATAATAAAATAATCTTAACCAATAAAAATCTAACACCAATTTCATGAAAATTTTCTTATTTGAGAAATGATTATTTTACCCTTCAACATTCACTACAAATCCTTCATTGAATCGTTACTTAATTTGGTGAAATTACGATGTAGTCCTTCATATTTCTCTACTTATTCAATTTGGTACATGCACACCAATTTCATGTAATAAGAAATTGGGTTATTTTCACTTTTGGTCCTTCAATTTTCTCATATTTATGCGTCAACACCTCAAATTTTGAATAAATGTACTTGAACCTCAAAACTTTTTACAGTTTTACGATTTAGTCCTTAATTTGATTTAGTGTACCACAACATACTTTTCGATTCAACTTTTTTTTTTTATACTCGTCAATTTTCTCTTTTATCACTTTCATTTTCTTATTTTATTTTATCGAAAAATTAATTATATACAATCTCGATTTATTACTGAAAATTTAAAAGTGTTACAAAGTGTCTTTCAAGTATGTCCCCCGAGAGATGGAATGGCTAAGTTGCTGCATGGAGATGATTTTGAACTGCATCGGTTTAACTCCTTTGTTCCTCATCTGATCAACGTTTTCGAAAAACCAATATATATTTCAATTATTTAATAATTTTTAAATAAATTCATTAGAATGAAATGTTGTTGTTTAAGCGTGAATAATTTCTAAAAAAGTTTAGGATCACTCATAGTAATTCTATTATTTATAAATATTTTTTTCTACTCATAATTTACTTTAAAAAATATTGCTAAAATAATAAAATCGATTTTGTAGGACACAATTTTAAGATTACATTCCAAATCCTTGCGACCTCTCCAGTGCAATTATAATCCTCTTCCATTCCGAGTTTAGTATTATTTTTTAGAAGTGTTGTAGAAAAATATTTTTGAGAAGTAATTATGAAAAGTTTAGTTTAAGATTTATGTGGTCAGTATTGTTATCAAAAAATATTTTTGAAAAATAAAATATCTATTTTAGACAAAGTGTTATAATATAATAAATATGTATTTAAATAATGTTCAAATTAATTAATATTATGATTTTTAGTAAGAATGTAAAAAAATATTTTATTATAATTTGCTATTACTATTTTAATATATGAAATATAAATTTTAAATATTTTAAAATAATTAATATTAATTATTTATAAAATTTAATTCGAATATATAAACTATATTTTAAAAATATTAAAATATAACCAATAAAAATTAAAATATATAATATTATATATTTAAAATATAAAATATTTTACTTTTAGATTCTAAAGTACTTTTAACTTCAAAAGTTATTTATTTAGGACCAATTTAAAAATACTTCTCAAGAAACACTTTTGAGAATGCTTATGAAAAAAAAAATGCTCTTTGGTCAATTTTTGGCTTAGGAATCACTTTTTCTCTCAAAACAGCATGTTATTCCAAATTTTTTTTTTTTTTTTTTTAAAATCCATGGTCTCAGTCTTAATTCTTGAATATGTTGATGTATTCCTCTGTTTTTTTTTTTGGGACAAAGTGGGTATCATAGCAGTAAAGATTTATCCACCAAACACATAAAGCTAGGAGATAGGGGTGGGTTTTTTGAAAGAAAAAAAATAGTTAAATTGCTTTAAAAAAATACGAGGACTAACTAAATAAATTGACCTAAAAATTTTGTTTAATGTGATGATTTAACGTGACATGTCAGCTTTCCATTACATCATTAATGATTTTTAACGGTTTAGTTATCAAAATGTTATAAATTGATAACGTCAATGATCATTTCATAACAAATTAAAGTTTAGTGACTAAAACACAATTTTAACCATACATAAAGTGACTATTTTGTAGTTTGCCCAAATTTATATAAAGTAACATTTTGAATATAATTATGTTAAAGAAAAACAAAAAAAAATCTAAAAAGCCCTTAAAAAATTCGATTGAGTCATTAAGAAAAATATGCACCCAATTGAGCCTTCTCAATGAAAAAAAAACAATTAGACCATTTCATTAACAAAAATTATTAGTGGACTAGTTTAGCTACTAATAACATTAACTGATTAACACGCGTCATGTCATGTGGACGAGTTGCTGATGTCCATATCAACATATATTTAAAAAGAAAAAATACTAATAGAACAATTACAAATGGAATACAAATTTTAAATAATTGAATAGAACATATTAGGATTAAATCTTAAAAATTCTCAATATTTTTTTTTATCTTTTTAATAACTATTTTATATTTTTTTATCATTTTTTATCATTTTTAATGATTTTTAATTTATCATTTATAATATTCGAATTTTACATTTAGAATAAACCTAAACAAATAGTTGTCCACATTCAATTTTATTCTGGATGTGTAAGATAGTGAATTCTTTATAATTTTTAGGATTTTTATAAATTTGTTTATAACTTTTTTAAAAAAATATTTTTTAAACATATGTTGACATGGCATGCCACGTAGGCAACTTGTCCATGTGACATGCCACATGTCAACTCCATCAACCCATCAACGATTATTTTGTCATTCGAAATTAATTGGCCGTATTTTTTTTCCAAAACTTTGCCTTTTAGAGTAGAGAAAAAAAATTAGAAATATAAAAAATTGAAAGGGTAGAAAAATAGAAATATGAAAACTATAATTTTCTTCCATGTGCTTTGTTTGAAATATGAAAAATAAAATAAAATAAAAAGTATTTTTCTTTATCTCCATTACTTGGAAAATTAAATGTTTGAATAATATATAATGATGAATTAGCATACACTTTTATTTCATTTTCTCTTATTTTTTTCAAGGTGTGCTTAGTCGATAGAAATGTGGAGGGATGGGAGAATGGAGTGGAAAGAAAATAAAATTTAAGAGTGTTTGGTAAGTAAAAGAAGTAATATTAAATTGTATTAAACATTTATTAAATTTAAAACGTTTTTATTTATTAAAATTTTTAACTTTCAAATTATATGTTTATTATTTATTTTATATCATTCTCATATGACAAGCTTTTAAATATTTAGCTTTGACATGCATGCATAAGAGTATGACCCAATTACTAGTTATAATTAATTCCTCTCATTATTATACTAATAAAGTATTTTTTATTTATTATAATTGTTACAATTGAATTTTTTATTTTAATAAAAAAAACAGATTATAATAGTTTTCTTATTCGTAAAAAAATAATTTGTAAGAAAACATGACATAGTGAACATTTTTGAAGTCAAATTTTGTACACTTTGACCTCAATTATTTTTCATTAATTTAATTTATAAAAATATACCTTAAAAGTTTTTATAATATATATTTTTTCAAAATTTAATCTATAACGAATTTAAAAAAAACAATAGGTCAAAGTTGAAAACTTTTTACCACTAAATATAAAAACTTTGACAATTTTAATGTAACAAATGTCACAATTGTTTGGTAAAAATATGCTGCAAGTCCCTTTACTTTTTATCAATTTAGAAAGGTTTATTTGGAAATTAGGTATCTAAACTATACAATATTTCCTATTTAAGGCACCTAAAGTTTTTTTTTTGTCAAAGTAGGTATCAAAAATTTAATTTCGTTATCACTTTAAATATCAACCATTTAACTCTCGTTAAGAAAAATCTTTGAACTAATTAAATTATGAAACATGTAATTTTTAATTAAATAAAATATTTAAAATTAAAATTGAGTAAAAATTAAATAAATAAAAAACAAAAAATTAATGGCAAAAAATATGATAATTTATTTTAATATCGAAAATGTGGGTTTATTTTAATGGAAGAAATTTGTTTATAAAGAAGATGGAGATGAAGATAGAAGGAGAAATATTGAAAGAGGATATTGTTATTATTAATTAATTTATTTTTATTAAATCTCAATTTTAAAATATTTTTATTTAATTAAAAATACCACATGTTATATTTTAATTGGTTTAGAGGTTTTTTTTTTACCAAGAATTAACAATCGGTAAAACTCTAGGTGCTTATTTTGACCCCAGAAGAACTTTAGATATCTAAATAGAAAGAGTTGCATAGTTTGAATACCTACTTTTCATATAAATCTTCTAGAAATTTAATATTTTTATTTTGAGATTTTAAAATTTAAATTTAATTATTAATCTTGTTAATTTTTTTATTTAATTTATTAGCGTGGCATTTTGAAATTAAAAAATAAAATACTCTCATATATAATAATATTTTTTGTGATAAAACTAAATTTAATAGAATTTTTTTAATAACGGTAATAATTGGACTTATATTTTTAAATTTGACAAAAAAATAGGGACTTAATTCAAAAAAGAACAGAGAAACTGAATTCTAAATGTATGTAAAGGATAGGGGCTTAGAATATATTTTAGCCATATTATTTTTATAGCACTTTGTAGAAACGGTATATAAAAAAAAAAGATTAATTGGGAGCGAAGAAAAGAAGAATTAGGAGGAAGAAGAGGAAGAAGAAGATCAGATCTGCAATTTTTATTTTCAACTATTGTAGGTTTATACTTATACATATATATATATCTCATAATAATAAAGGAAAATACTACCAAAGGGAAGGAGAGGAGAATTTCCAGGTATCTCTTCCTACTTGAGTTTAAAATGAAATGAATTTCCAGGTTTTCCGTACCATGAAGTAACATTACTTTTTTGTGTATGATTGATTGATTTGTGCTTGAAAAGGCGACAGCGAGCGATGGCGGAGGATAAAGGCGTTTCCGACGTTGAAAGCAAAGAATCGAGTCCGCCGCCGCCGGCAGTCAAGAAGAAAGGCAAGGGAGTCCTCTCCCGTATTTGGCATGCAATTTTTGGTAGGAGCGGGGACAATTTCGAAAAGAGGCTTGAACATATTACCAAGGAAGAGAAGGCTGTTGTCGCGCGAATTAAAAGAAGATCCCAGGCTTGGAGGACAATAATTAGGCATCTCATTGTATTTTCTGTCGTTTTGGAGGTATCCACTATTTCATCTTTTTTTGTCTCTATGTCAGTCTGCAACTCATAGCTCAACTTTATTATTCTATTTAATTTGACATGTATGTACTATCTATCTTTTATTCCGAAAAGCTCGTGAAAGGTATCATTGGTGATTTGGTTCTCTGTCAGAAGTGTTGCCCAAATGGCCTTTTCTTATTTATTTATTTTTAGGGGGAAAAAAGAGATGGAAATTGTGAAACTTCTTGTAATATCTGTCTTCCTTTTCAAAGAACTCTCTTCTTGTCAATTTACAGGTTATTGCAGTTGCTTATGCCGTTATGATGACAAGATCCGAGGATTTAGATTGGAAGATGAGGGCATTTAGGGTTTCCCCGATGTTCCTTTTGCCTGTTATTTCTTCCATTGTTTATTCTGCAGTTGTAAAAATCACAAGGATGTGTAAGTAACTTAATATCTTACAGAAATTTCATCATGTTAAAGTTTAGATTAGTTTTGTCTATATTTTGTTGCTTATGATGTTAAATGGTAGTAGGTATTGGATATTTACTACTGGGGTGAACCCACATAATAGGGTTAGTGACCTTGGCACCTATACCCAAATTAGAAAAATACAAGGATTCCTCTCCTCCCACCTAAAGGAAATGAAAGGGTATAGACACTTCAAACTTGCTGATTTGCTGTATATTATGGCTGATATGATATTGTGAATTAAGGTTTTGTTGGTTAGATAGATTATAACATTGGCAATAATACTGTGTAGGGTATTGTGCACGGATATATACCTAGCGCGGAGAAGTTCTAACCTTCTCTTATTGGAAATATCCCTATGACTTCTCTTATTGGAAAGTTTGCTATTTATTTTGCTGTTCTCATGCTTTACACTTGCATGCTGGAAATGGCTTTAAGTTTTTATTATACATATTATAACTTATTTCTTTTATCTATTAGATTTGTATCATGTTAATTGATGCATGAGGCTTGCCTTTGGAGGTTTTAACTTCTTTAAAAGTGGTTAGAGAGGTATATATGATAGGAGTTAAAAACCCTAAGGTTGTTAGTATGAAGTGTGTTCCTAAACTGGATGTGTTGGTTCAACTATATATATAATTTGAGAAAATTAAAGTTGACAATTACAGGATTGATCTGATAGGCAATTTGAAACTGTAAGACAATATGTTTATTGAGTATTGAACATTAACATCATTTACAGTCTTGAGCAATTAGTTTGAATGCCCCTAGTATTTAAAATTCTACCTTTCTGAGCTGAAAACTTAAATGGGGATTTAAATTGTGATCAACATCATTTCCAGTCTTTAACAATTAGTTTGAATGCCCTTAATATTTAAAATTCTACCTTTTTGAGCTGACAACTCAATTGGAGATTTAAAGTGCAATCAAGATTGCATTTTTGGTCACATTGCATTTATCTTGATTGAGTCTGTAGCGCATCTATCATGGTCTTTACGGTTACTACAGTTGAAATTCCCCCCTCCCCCTCCAAATTTACATAACTTATTGTAAAACATAGCAATTATAGTTATAAGAATAGAAACTCTTTAAATCTTAGTTCATTTCCATGTTAGGGAATGCTCTCTCTGATTTAAACGCTAATGATGACTAGTAATCCTAGCCGTTAATCTAAATGTTTGATAATTAATAATAACTAAGACAAATAATAAAATAACAAAATAGTAAAATAGCATGATGTAGCATCTCTTGTGTCACTAATATTTCATTTGATCCAGAATCCTTTTAGTGCATTTCCATGTTAGGCAAACCTCTCTTTGATTGAAGCGCAAAGAGTTCTTAATTCTGTTACCGAGCTTGTTATTTTAGGCAAAGCTGTCTCTGATTGACAACATATGTAGCGTTCCATAGTTATTTTATATTTCATCTTTTACTTATTTCTTTACGTTGGGTTGTATTATTTGAAAGGAGTTTGTACCCTGGAAGTTGAACTGTGCAGATGATAACTTACTAAACCGTATTATGATGATATATCAATATTTTGATCTAACAAGTTTATACTATTTGTGGTTTCTTAAACTGTGTGTAATCTTGTTAATTTGTGATTTTATCTTATAGGTGACCAGAGGGACCAGAAAACTCTAGAAAATCTTCGTGCTGAAAGGCGAGCAAAAATTGATGAACTTAAGGAGAAGACAAATTATTACATTACACAACAGCTTATTCAGGTAATTTAGAAAACTAGTAATTGGTTTCCTAAAATGTCTTTTTAAGCCCTCTGGCTGAATTCTACCTGAACTTTCTTCTTCTATTACTGCCATGAAATATAAGGCATGAGGTAAAACCTCCCTGGTACATAGTGTTGCAAAAAGTATTTCCTAGTGTAAGCCACCTTTTGGATTGTTAGAAGAAGAGCTATTTGACTAGGTTGAAGGTATTTTTTAGAGCCTTATTTTGAATAATTGTGGAAGGGAACTGTTATTGGCATTGCTTGCAGAATCACTTTGGGATAATTATTGCTTATATAAGGTATAGATGCTTTGCATGATCATTTTGAAAAAGTTGTCACTAAAGTAAAATGTAAGCAAAAGCCTGGTTTGAAAATGAAGACAATGGACAAATTTTAGGTTTCTAGTTTTTGTTTATTTGCTCATGAGCTAGATCATTGAGTAAGTTTTTGAATGCATGATATTATTTACAAATTAAACTTATTTAAAGTACTCTGATGCAGAGATATGATCCTGATCCAGCAGCAAAGGCTGCTGCTGCAACTATCCTTGCATCTAAGTTGGGTGCAGATTCAGGTTTGAAAGTCTATCTTGAAGATGAATCTAAGCTTGATGTCCTAGGGGGGAGGAGCAACGATGTTGAGATAGTGCCTTCAAGTGGACTTCGAAAAAGAAAGCACAGTAGATCCAATAGTACGGGAAGCACTCCATTGGTTCATTCTAATGAAGGATCACCACCTCATCCTGTAGGGAATGAGGGTCCTCAAGCTTCTGAGCATGATCGACTGGTTGTTGATCATTACCATCCACAGGGACCTTCTGTACAGGATGGGGGATGGCTTGCTCGAATTGCTGCCTTGCTTGTGGGGGAAGATCCAACACAATCATATGCACTTATATGTGGCAATTGCCACAGGCACAACGGTTAGTGGCATTAGTTTTGCAGTTATATCTTCAAATCCTGATTTGACACAATTTCACACATGTACATTGTGGATATCTGGTGTTTTTTTTCATAGGAATATTAAGCTTCAAACTGTATTTCCTTTGGGGGTTTTGTTCAGGACTTGCTAGGAAGGAGGATTTCCCATATATAACTTATTATTGCCCGCACTGCCAAGCCTTGAATAAGCCAAAACAACCGGAAGAGCATGTTTCTAGATCTAGCCCCATCATGGACCCCTTGCAATCAGGAGTTGGCAATGCAGTAAAAAGGCCAAGTGGTAGCATGGCTGAGGATATACTCAGTATCTCCAGCCCTGTGATATCTGGATCTGAGATTGAGAAAGTGACGGAAAAAGTAGAGTCAAGTGATGTGGTTGGATAAAATGCACACTTACATGGAGCAATGAAATCGATTATGGTGTTCTATCTCCTTTGATCTCATATGTTGCCTGTAGGTAAACTATAGGAACGCTTGAGCTCTGGATTTTTGCAGTGGTTTTGGTTCTTGTTGGTTGTTTTGACTAAACCTTCAGATGTCTTACTAGGAACTTATGATTATACACACATTGATATAGAAGATAGATATAATTGTTACATTATACTCTTACAATATGATTAGTTGCATTCCAGGAATCTTTCCTTTTATTTGATAAAAACAAATCATTCGAGAATATGGATAGACCAAAATCTTTAGTAGGAAATAGATACATGTTCTTTTTGTAGTCTTGTTGAGAATAGGTAATTTGGGTGTTCGAACCAATATCCTTAACTCTAAACAAGCAAAGTTTATATTATATTTTTAAGAGGGAGGGAAAGAGGTATCATAGATATCTACCCCCAAACAACATACCAATACTTAAAGCTCACATACATACAAGTTAATAAACTAATTAGTGTATTATTTTATTGATGGAAGGCTTTATTATATGTATGTGGAATATTGGAGGGGAGGGAATGATTAGATTTAAACTCATGCCATTTAAGTAATCTCGGATAATAATATCTTGAAAATGCATTACAATTGAAATGTGGTTATTTTATTAATTATATCAATCTTTAACAGAAAAATTGGATGAAATTTATAAATAGTAAATTAATTTATTTTTTGATATGATGTATCAATTATTTTAATAGAAAAAATAAAATCCAATATAACACACTGTAGAAATTACTCCATAGTATACGGCAAAACAGTGTATAGAGAAAATGAATCAATGAAATGTAGACAACTTTGATGACAAGTGGATGCACTGATAGCACACAAAATGAAATTGTGGGAAGTAATCACACCACCTGGTGTGGTCTTCATTTTCCTTCCGGAAATCACCCCTCCCTACCTTTTTCCCTTTTTTTTTCTTTCACGTGCAGTCAATGTCAGCCTTGCCATTGGCCTCTCTAATGCAGCTGCTGCCGCCATCCTACACCTTTTCATTTCTACTACTATTTTCTTTTCCATTGGTCCACTATATCAACTTCTTTTATCAACACAAACATCTTCAGGTATAGCTTAAAAGAACTCTCAAACTCACGGGCCAAATTTTGCTCATTGCTGCGATACGATGCCACTGCCAATATATAGGTTTTTGTATTGCCATCGCAAACCATCCTTCCTATAGTTTTCCTTTTTTGGCCAAAACTATCCTTCCTACTTAATTAATGCTGTAAAACAAGTTGCTTTCTTCATAACCAAAAAAGCTTCCTTCCATCACAGGCTCCTTGACCTTGAGCTTGAGGTTGAGCTTCACCCTGCCATCAACCCTTCATTTCACACAACTAATACATATATCTTTAGTATAATTAATTTCCCTATGTGTAATTAAAAGCAAATGAAAACAAACGATATCATGAACGGCTGCAAGTCCGATTTCGACCACGGCAATGACACCGACTATTTTAATGAACCTTTGCTACTCCGACCATCATATGCTAGATCAACGTCCTTGCTTTGCGACGAGCTACGTAGTTTCAGAATAAGTCTCCGTTGGTGTGCACTAGATCACTCTTCCAGCACAGGCAAATTCGTTTCCTATCTCACCTTCATCCTCCTCGCCGTTTTCGTCCCCATCATAAGCTCCCTTCCCGTTTGGTTCCAAGACCTGTCCATCGCATTTCCTACTGAAACCACCGCCTTCAATCTCCTGGTTCAATTCCCCGAATCAGCCTTGGCTTTCTTGGGGTTTTTCACACTGTCCTGTTTCTTCAGAAGATACGGGTTGAGGCAGCTCTTGTTCCTCGACGCCTTACAGCAAGATACGACGTTCGTAAGACGTGGATATACGCGGGAGCTGGACAAGGCGTTTCGTTACCTGGCGTGCATACTTTTACCCTCTTTCTTCGTTGAAGTTGTTCATAAGATCATCTTCTTCTCCACCGTGAAGATATCGTTGCCTTATGTTAGCTCCGGGTTCCCATTGAACTCCATCGCGTTTGTGTTGGTGTTGGGGTCGTGGGTTTATAGGACCGGCGTGTTCCTCCTCGTCTGCGTGCTGTTTCGGTTGACTTGTGAGCTACAGATACTGAGATTCCAAGGTCTCCACAAGATGTTCGAAGGGTGCGGGTCTGATGGTGGAGATATATTTCAAGAGCATGTTAGGATCAGGAAACAGTTGGCCATCACCAGCCATAGATATCGTTTCTTCATTATTGCCTCCTTAGTCGTCATCACTGCTAGCCAGTTCGCAGCTTTGTTGATGGTTTTGGCTTCAAAATCAGATAAAAATTTCTTCAATTCTGGTGATCTACTGGTAAGCACCTTAACTTGCACTATACTTGGAAATTGGATATAATTTTTCACTGATGAATTAATACTGTGTGGGGGTGATGAAGGTTTGTTCAACGGTTCAGCTGAGTGGCTTCTTCTTGTGCTTGTTGGGTGCGGCAAGAATCACACATAGAGCCCAAGGAATGGCAGCCGTAGCTAGTAGATGGCATATGAGTATGACATGCGCAATGGCCGGAGTAGAGAAAGGGAAACAAGAAGACGACGGCTTCCTACCTGTATCTACGTGCAATGAAACTGATTCCGACGACTCATCCGATATGTTCATCAGCTTTTCCGCACAACATCCATCCAACTTTCAAACAAGACAAGCTTTAGGTCAGTTTTTATCTATACCTAGTTTCATGGAGATATATATATATAGGGTTAATTTTGAAAAGTACCCAAATTCTCTTCCCAAATTTAAATTCATCTCTTAAGTTTAAAACATTCTAATTAAATCTTCAAAGTATATGTATCGTATCAATCAAGTCCTTTTATCAATTTAGCCATTAGTTTAGGTATTAAATGCCAGTTTGGACTAATGTGGAACACTTTTAAAACTTGTGAATTAAACTATAACCACATTTATACCTACTATATTCATAAATTGAATCTAAAGTACTAAAAAAACAAACAGTGTCAATACATCTAGGACTTGTTTATATTGTAAATATGCATGTGTTTACAATTTCATCACGTGTTTACATGGAATATTATGTTATTACTTGCTAGTTACTGTTGGATTTGTATGCATGCAGTGTCGTATTTGCAACATAACAACAAGGGGATAACGCTGTTTGGATATGCACTGGATCGAGGATTGCTTCACACTCTCTTTGCATTTGAGTTCTCTTTGGTGATGTGGATTCTCAGTAAGGTTGTTGTTTTGAACGACTGATAACCCTAAATTTAAAATGAAATTAAGGACTAAGCTGAAATTTTATAATATTATGTTTAATAGTGGGATTCATCAGTTTTACATGTGTGTACTAAGCAAGTTTCAATTATTTTCGTCTTCACCCAAAGCTGAAAAGTGAAAATTGCAAGGAAATTAAACAACCCATTCACCTTTTGTTTGCATGCATTATTCAATTCTTGTGGATGGAAGAGAAAATTTTGGGAATTTTGAGATTTTAAATTTAAAATTCATGAGTTTGATTGTTTTAATGAATTGTCATGTAATGGAATTCTCGTATATTTTGATTGTTGCTACTTTTATATATATATATATATTTATATATCTAAAAGTTTTTAAGTTGATATAATGCTTAATGTTACTCATAAGTCATAACTCAACTCAAAAGATAAACGCATTTCAGCAAGCTCGAATCTACATTCTCCTGTACTCATAACAATACAAATGTCAACCGAGCTAAGATTCAATTGACTTGCTACTTGTATAGTTTGTTACAAGCACTTAGACTTTTTTTGCATGAACAAATAGTAAAGTAGTTAATAAATTAGGGAAGTGGTTATGAATTTAATCTTTCATGGTAAATAAAATCTCAACTAGACATTTTCATTCAAGTTACATGTTAAGAGTGTGCTTGGTTGGAAAGAAAAATGAGAGGAAGAAAATAGGAAAAAATGATAAGTTTCTATCCTAACACATATAAAATGAATCATTTCAAATTGGAATGATGAGATGAGAGAAAATGGAAAAGGTGTGCATGCTACTTCAAATTTATGTATTTTTCAAATGTTTTATTTTATTTCCTTCTAATTTTCAACTCTACCGAGTAATGAATGGAAAAAAAAAAAGTGACTTTTTTTTCTATGTTTTCATCTCTCCTACCAACACCCATGGAAAGAAAAATTATATTCATTGTCCTTCTAGCTTTCTACCCCTTTCTACAAAGCAAAGCCTAATACTCACCAATTTTTTAGTAAGTTTCTTTTTTAGTCACCAAGCTATGAAAAATTACAAAATAGGCCAACTGTTTAAAAAATTAAGTTGTTGAAAATATTAATTTTCAGTTGATTAAATTTTTCAACACTTTATCAACAAATAACTGATGGGAAGATGATGTGACAACTTTTAAAATAGCGTCAAGATTTATTCATTGTATAAATTTGATTCTGGTTATAAAAAAGTATAAAAAAATTCACACATAACTTTCCTTTTTTTTTTTCCATTGGGTTAATAGTTTACCCCCTGAACTTGTCCAAAATTACCTAATTGGTACTTGAATTTTATTTTTGTATTTAGTTCGTACATGAGTTTGTATTCCGTCACACACATTGCCACAATTTGTTAATAACGTTAATTTTTTAAGGGTTAACATGTAGTTTGCCCCTTGAACTTGTCCAAAAGTACCTAGTATTGGTATCCAAACTTGTCCAAAAAAATTATACTTTTTAAAATTAATTTATATATTTTTTAATTTATGTCCACCTCGTGTCATACTAAGAGGCTACCACGTGTCACTATAGGTCATCAGTGTTATGTCAATACAAACTAATGGTGTTAGTGCAGAGGTACCAACCTGTCGACGAAATACAAGTTCAGGGACCGACTAGGTCCAAAAGATCTTAGGGACTGTCTAGATACAAATAGACAAGTTCAAGAAACAAATTATATATTATCCTTTCTATTTATTTCTTCATTTGCAAAACCAAACAAAACTACACCCTTATTCTCTAAACCCTAGTTGCCACGCTTCTAGCCGATTGAAGGTACCGACTTGCTTCCCTTTCGATGCTTTCATAAATCTAAACGAAAGAATTAATCTATTTTATACTTTCATAATTTTTTTTGGGTACTTTACATATTTGTTTTATGGTCCATATTCGGAGTTAAGAGTTCATGACTACCTCTCTTAATAATGCAATTTCCAAGGTTCGAACCTACATTCTCTTCTTAAAAATTAAATATACTTCACCATTGCACTCAACTATTTATTGATATTTTCATAAATATTGATATTTTACAAATTTCATTCCTTTTAAACATGGCTTTTCTTTTTAATGGAGTGAGATTAGATTTTTGCTCAAAACATTTTTCAATTTTGGTTTACTCTTGTAAGAGACTTTTAAGAATAAATTTTAAAAGCACTTGATTGATAAAGGCATCCATGAATGGTCATTCGTTTCTATAATTATTTGCAAGCATTTTTTAAAGAAAAATGCAAAGAGTTGCATATTTGAAGTGTTAAGTAGTTATAGTTTTGTGAAAAATATTGGCTGAGAAGATGGCAAGCACGTACCTTGCATATTGCGGAACACAAATTGTACATGGATTGATTATTGTAGGGCTTGAATCTGAAACTTGAAGTTTGAGCCTTAATTTTGCACTGGTGGCAAATTAAACTTCAATTTATTGCTTTTATCAATTAATGAAACATTTTATATTTTTTTTAGGTTAAATGTACGTTTGCCACTTAAACTTGAAGGTTGAGATTTATATCTAAGAGTTTTTTCTTTGTTAATTAGTTATCTAAACTTGAACTCAATGTTTAATTTGATACTTAATTCGTGAAAAATTAATTTTCCTCAGAATTCGTCTATTTTAGAGTTGGCCATGAGTTAGGTCAAGTCAAGTTGTGGTCCGAATCCCGAAAAAATTTTAAGCACAAGTTTAATAAACGACTTGACCCTGCTCAATAAGTTGTGGCTCGACCTTTCTTGTGAACTACGATCGTAGTAACACAGACAAACATGAATAATAAAAATTTAAAATTTTAGAAATTACAATGAAGTATATAAATTAAGAAATTATAATTAAACATTTCAAAAAGTATAATTAAAAATTATTAAAAAAAAAAAACTAGCTAAAGTTTTAATATATATATATATTTATATATATAAAGAAGCAAAATAGACTTGAGAAACAAGTCAGGCAGTGAGGTTCGGTTAGGCCTGTATAAAAGAAAAAGGATTTCTCTTTCCTAGTCTTGTGTTGCGCTGTGGTTGAAGAAAGGTCTCATAACATTCGAAGCTAAGCAAAGTTCAGATTAGGATTTAGGGTTTTTTGTTTTCTTTTCTTTTTGTGAAAGGCAAAATGGATCTGGATATGAACGTGAACGCCCCTCACTCAATGGGCACAACAATCATCGGAGTCACCTACAATGGCGGTGTCGTCCTCGGCGCCGACTCTCGTACCAGCACCGGTATTCTCTTTCTTCCTTTTCCTTCTTTATTACTTTTATTATTAGGGATTTGAATTTGTAAATAATGATTATTTTGGTTTAATTTAATCGATTAGGGATGTATGTTGCTAATCGGGCATCTGACAAAATTACACAGCTCACTGATAACGTCTACGTTTGCCGTTCTGGATCCGTAATTTACTTTACAACTCAATCTCACTATATAATTTAATTTTCGCCTACTTTGTTTTTTTTTTTTCTTACTTTCAGCCGAAATCAAATTATGTGATTCTTTGGATATGATTGAAAAAAATGATTGTGTTGTTTGCAGGCTGCTGATTCTCAGATTGTTTCTGACTACGTCCGT